>OX456523.1:85097990-86464768 GCA_949748255.1 Eustalomyia histrio
ATAGTTTTTGGTTTTCAATTTTATAATAAAGAAATTTTATAAAAGAATGAACAATAAATTTCTTTTAATTAATAATTGGCGCCCAACGGGTATTCGAACCACTAATTAATTGCAACTCAAGGTTTAAAAAAAACCCAACAAATTTGTAGCTGTAGTAGACCGCTGACAACTACAACCTAAAAGAAAAAGCTAAAGGACAACAACGTATTACAAATTGTCTTGAAGTGAATCATCAACAGAAAACAGCATTTGTCAACACAAGCTGGCAGCAAGCATCAACACCAACGACTAGAATTTGGATAAGAATAATTAAGAAATTAATAACATGTAAGTAGAGTGCTCAAATATTTGTGTTGTGTTTAAAATAAGAGTAAGAAAAGAAGAAAGATTGAAAAAAAACTGGCAATCTTTGTAAGATTATCGATAGTTTTATGATCAGTGAGATAGATAGTTTGTTGAGGGAATTCGAAGGATTGGTTGTTTCAGAATATGTCTATAACACCCGATCAATTAAAAGCCATTGTAGAAAGCGCTGTTAGCAGTGCTCTTGTGGTGCAAGAGAGGCAGTTTGATAAAAGGTTAGAAGAAATAAAACGGAAATTAACCAGTCTGACTGTTAGTGCACCGGAAATAGAAACATATGAAGAGGCACAAACTAGTGAGGGGGTGCTTTGCAAAGAGACCCTAGATATTGTGAAATCTTTGCCGGATTTTGAAGGTAAACATGAAACATATGTTTCATGGAGAAAAGCGGCTCACACCGCATACAAAATATATGAAAAGCATATGGGCAGTTCCACCCATTACCAAGCCCTTGGCATTATAAGAAATAAAATAGGAGGTCCGGCTGACATGGTGTTGGCTTCCTTCGATACCCCTTTGAATTTTAAAGCTATTATAAATAGGATTGATTTCACTTACGCTGACAAGCGCCCTATATACTTGATAGAACAAGAATTGTCCACCCTTCGGCAGGGAAATATGACTCTTCTACAATATTATGATGAAGTCGAGAGAAAGCTCACGCTTCTTATCAATAAAACAATAATGACGTATGATAATACTCTGGCCGCGTCTCTGAATGAAAAGTATAGGATGGACGCTTTACGCGTGTTTATATCTGGTACAAAAAAAACTTTGAGTGATGTACTTTTCTCGGCAAGACCGAAAGACCTGCCATCAGCCTTGGCATTGGCTCAAGAAGTTGAGTCGAATCATGAGCGCTATGTCTTTGCTAATAATTATGCTAAGAGTTTGGAGGATAGGGCTCAACAAAAATACCAAACAAATAACAGAAATTTTGGTAAGGATAGGAATAATACCCAACAGGAAAAGAATCCTTATTTTAACAAACGCCAGGAACCTGGTTCTAAAAATCAACAGAAACAGGAGACGGAACCCATGGATATTGACTCATCATCACGGTTCAAACCGCCTCAACAATTTCATAATCAGGGGCAACCCCAACCACAAAATAACATGAATCAAACCGTAAAAAGGCCGAATAGTGGCACGGCAAGATTCACAGGGCCAAAACACCAAAGGATTAATCACTTGGTACAAAATAAGAATACATTTGATCAAGGGGATTCTACTTATCGGGCTGAGGCCAATGAAGAGGTGGAGAGCATTGATGGTGAATCTTCGGAATATGACCAAATTAATTTTTTAATCATGACTCCCTGCTCCCGTACATAGAAAGAACGATAGCAGGGAGGGTTATTAAATTGTTGATAGATACAGGCGCGTAAAAAAATTATATCAAACCATTACAAGAATTGCAACACATAAAACGGGTAGATCGACCGTTTTTAGTAAAGTCGCTTCACGGCTTTAATACAATCGAACGGAAATGCATTGTAAATCTTTTCAATACTAACACAGTTTTTTTCATTCTGCCTAATCTCACAACGTTCGATGGAATAATCGGGCTCGATTTACTAACCGTCACAAATTCAAAACTGGATTTTAAAAATAAGAAACTGGAAACCAATACTGGGTCGGAACCCATTAGGTTTCTTAAGTGCAAAAATGTAAATTTTACAAGTGTGGAAAAAATTGAAGTCCATCAGGAAATATCTGAAAACTTTCAGAAAATGATTAAGGACAGAATGGGTGTCTTTGCTGATCCTGATGGGGCGTTACCCTTTAACACGAATATTGTTGCAACCATTCGCACAGAAAACGGAGATCCTATATATTCCAAGCTTTATCCCTATCCAATGGGTGTAGCAGATTTTGTGAATAAGGAAATTCGTAACCTTTTAAAAGATGGCATCATCCGACCATCTAGATCACCCTACAACAACCCTGTATGGGTGGTAGACAAAAAAGGAACTGACGAGTTGGGGAATACTAGGAAACGACTTGTTATGGATTTTAGGAAACTGAACTCCAAAACTGTTGCTGACAAATATCCTATTCCAAACGTAAGTGTTATTTTGTCAAACTTGGGCAAAGCCAGGTACTTTACCACATTGGATCTCAAGTCGGGATTCCACCAGATTTTACTGGCGGAAAGGGACCGGGAAAAAACCGCTTTTTCGGTCGGAAACGGCAAATATGAATTTTGCAGATTACCTTTCGGACTGAAAAATGCTCCAAGCATTTTTCAAAGAGCCATCGACTATGTGCTTAGGGAACGAATAGGAAAGTCTTGCTATGTTTACGTCGATGACGTAATTATTTTTTCAGAAAATATGAAAGACCATGTTGACCACATCGCTTGGGTCTTGGATAGGCTGTACAATGCCAATATGCGGGTTTCTGGTGAGAAATCGAACTTCTTTAGGGAAAAGGTGGAATTTTTGGGCTTCGTGGTATCTCGAGGGGGAATCACAACGAGCTCTAGTAAGATAGAGGCAATTCGAAATTATGAACAGCCCACTACGCTTTTCAATGTCAGATCTTTCCTGGGACTGGCCAGTTATTATAGATGTTTTATTAAGGACTTTGCTTCCATAGCAAGACCTTTGACGGACATTCTAAAGGGTGAAAACGGTAAAATTGGTTCCGGTCAGACCAGGAAAATTAGTATAGAGTTTAACGAAAAACAACTTCAGGCTTTTAATAAGCTTAAGGAGGTTTTAGCATCCGAAGATGTTATGTTACTTTATCCTGACTACAAAAAACCGCTTGACTTAACAACGGATGCTTCCGCTTACGGCCTGGGGGCGGTTTTGTCTCAAAACGGGAAACCTATAACCATGATTTCGAGAACTCTTAAGGAGAAGGAACAAAATTTTGCAACCAATGAGCGCGAATTGCTCGCTATTGTCTGGGCTCTGAAAACGCTTAGAAATTATCTCTATGGAGTAAAAGATTTAAATATTTTTACTGATCACCAACCGCTTACGTTTGCGGTTTCGGACCGAAATCCGAACGCAAAAATAAAAAGGTGGAAAGCCTTTATTGATGAGCACAATGCCCAAATCTTTTATAAACCTGGAAAGGAGAACCACGTTGCTGACGCGCTGTCACGGCAAAATATTCATGCCTTACAAAATATCTATGCTTTGCAAAGCGACCACAATTTGGAGGAAAATGCAAATTCTGACATTGCTACAATACATAACGAAATTTCTCTGTCTTATACTATTGAATCTACTGATAAACCACTCAATTGCTTTCGGAATCAAATAGTAATCGAAGAGGGCACAGAATCACTAACACGAACGTTCATTATTTTCGGGAGGAAAACCAGACACTTCATTACTTTTTCAGATAGAACAACTCTAATGAAGAAGGTAATTGATGTTGTAAAGGAGGACGTAGTAAACGCAATCCATTGCGAACTCCCAATTTTGGCATTCATACAGCATGAATTAGTCAAAGCGTTTCCCTCAACAACATTTCGTTTTGCGAAATATATGGTAACAGATATTACTAACAAAGATGAACAAAGGGAAATTGTTGTAGCGGAACATAACAGAGCTCATAGAGCGGCTCAGGAAAATACAAAACAGATTTTGGAGGATTATTTTTTCCCGAAAATGACCCATTTGGCAAATGAGGTGGTCACAAATTGTAAAATTTGCAAAAAAGCAAAATACAATCGCCATCCACAAAAACAGGTAATCGGTGAAACACCTATTCCCTCATGTGTTGGGGAAATTCTACATGTAGATATATTCTCCACAGATAAAGTATATTTTTTAACGTGTGTAGACAAACTGTCTAAGTTTGCAATGGTTCAGCCTATAGCTTCGAGGACTATAGTGGATGTGAAATTGCCGATTCTACAACTAATGAATTTTTATCATCGCACAAAAACAATATTCTGTGACAATGAACTTTCTCTTAATTCAGAGACAATAAGGTCACTTTTAGCTAATAGTTTTAACGTTCAAATATCGAAAGCACCACCACTCCACAGTACCTCAAATGGTCAGGTGGAAAGGATACATAGTACCCTTTTGGAAATTGCCCGGTGTCTTAAGCTCGAAAAATCTATTAATGACACAGTACAATTAATACTTCTGGCAACCATCGAGTATAACAAAACAATTCATAGCGTCACAAATAAGCGACCTATTGACGTAATTCACTCAACCCCTCCGGAGATTGAAATCGATATAAAAAGTAGGTTACAAAGAGCGCAGGAAGTTCAAATGCAGCGACTTAACGGAACAAGAAAGAATCGAGCATTTGAGGTGGGCGAAAAAGTTCTTGTGAAAACAAATCGTAGACTGGGCAATAAGCTTACACCATTGTATGTTGAGGAAACTGTTGAGGCCGACCTGGGGACAACGGTTCTCATTAAAGGGAGGGTGGTCCATAGGGACAATTTGAGATAGTATAGTTTTATTCATTTTTATTTTTTTTTTTTGGCCTAGGATTCTTATGGCACTGCTTCTTGTCATCGCAGCGACGGCAAAATTGACTGACTATTCCGGTTCGGACTACATTCCCGTGTCGGACGGCTATGCTACAATTTGGCAAAATTTTGACTACTTGCGGCATACGACCAATCTTACAATGTATTCGGAGATGGCTGAGGACACAGAGAAACTTAAGAAACATTTTCCTCAGTCGCATATGAAGAAGATACTAGACGCAGACATAGGGCACATAAGGACACTGCTGGCCACAATAAGTGTTCACCACAGGCACGCAAGAAGCATAAAACTTTTAGGTAAGGCCCTTAAGGTGGTCGCTGGGACACCGGACTATGATGACTTTGAAGATTTAAAATTTGAACAGAGGGAGCTCATTGACGGCGAAAATAGGCAGATTCTCATAAATACAAGAACACAAAAACAAATAAACAACCTTACGGACATTGTTAATTTCGTTGTTAAAAGCACAAAGGCTAATATAATTGATAGTGACCACTTGTATGAGACTCTACTTGCAAGAGGAAGAATTTTGATTTCAGAGCTGGAAAGCTTGATGCTATCGATTACCCTTATAAAGATTGGTATAGTTAACCCACAAATTTTGGATTCTAATGATTTGAATACGCTGATAAATGAGCACTCTACAAATATAACCGTAGCGGATTTAATGCAAGTTGCTAGTATAAGAGTTTTATTGGATAATGAGTTTTTACATTTTTTAATTAAGTATCCAAAACCAGATTTAGTTTGCAAAAAGATAGCCTTATACCCGGTTCAACATAATAATACAATTTTTCATTTTGATGGTGAAAATAATGTGGCAGACTGTGGAAATCAAGTGGTAGCGATCGGAAAATGCAGCACTACACTGACAACATCTTTTTGTAAAAAGTTGGCTTATTCAACATGCGCGCTGCAGCTACATTCTGGCGGTCACGCATACTGCGCTACTCGGCCTTCACATCTCGAACCTCTTACAGTAATTGACGAGGGTGTTGTCATTATCAACGACAACACTGTTACCATTAGAACAAGTGATGGTATCGAGAAAACTGTCACTGGCACATTTCTTCTTACTTTTAGTGATGAAGCAAAAATTAACGACACCGTATACAGAAACCAAAGGAATATCATAAAGATGTTACCGGGATCACCAGCATCTACTCTTCTCAACATAACAAGTCATCAAACAATTTTAAGTTTGCCATATCTTAATAGGCTGAATACAGAAAACTTGCAGCATATTGAAAAGATTGAAGAGAAGCTCATAACCGGACCTTTGCTGTCTACCTGTAGTATTTTGGTGATTTTGGCTATGGGCTTTGTCTGCGTTAAATTGCACCGGAAGTTTAAGAAGACCCGTCAGCAGCACGCTATTCAATCTGCTGTTAAAGACATAAGGAAGTCCGGGGACGCCCTTCACTTGAGTGAGGGAGGAGTTAACACGAGTCTATAGTGTTAAGCAAAAAGAAAGAAAATCAACAACAAGAATATGCTTCTTCAACGGTATTATCAAGCATTGCGAAATAATAAAAACAAACAGCTCGTGTTGCACATTGAAAGCCAGACGCTGACACAGCATATATCGGGTGTATGGTTGTCCGTTGAGGAATGTAAATTTGGTTTTTTAGTTTAGTTGTATTTTAGAGGTAAAATAATTTACACATAGTTTTTGGTTTTCAATTTTATAATAAAGAAATTTTATAAAAGAATAAATAATAAATTTCTTTTAATTAATAATTTGCATATGAAGCTATAAACACTTTTTGTGTGAATGTATTTGTATATGTATGTGTGTTTATGAAGTTCTTGTAAATTGTATTGAAAAATTTTGTATATATACAACCAATTTAAATAAAAAAACAAATTGAAATTTTTTGAATATTTTTTTTTGAAACAGACAGCAAACAAAATTTAAATTTGTAATAACTGTTACGGACACAAATAAACCACAAGTTTCCGTTTTGTGGGTAAATTTTGATTAAATTTCAAACAAATGAAAAAAATAAATGAAACTGAAAAAAATCGGTAAATGATAGTAAATTATTTCGTATAAATGTTTAAAAAAGTTAATATAGATGTTTCTTTGAAAAATAAATGTATCTTCCTTTATTTTTAAATGGAACGGAAAACTTTTTTATTAAACTACAAACAGTTAACTACATAATATTCTAAGTGTATGTTCTTGTTCTGGATAACATTTTTTCTTAGCTTCTTGGACTTTTGTATATGAAGGAAATTTATCAGGCGCGGCTTTTCTAATGATAATATATTGGTGTCGAGTTAACTTCGCTTCAACTACAACCGAAAGTGCTTCCTCCGCACTTAATTGTTGTGCTTGTACGTTTTCTAAACTTTTTCTATATTTTGTCGCTCTTGTTGGAGGTGATATTATTTCCTTAACTATTTTTGAAGCTTCAGTTTTTCCAGAAGCTCTCAAGCTCATTTGTGTGGCGTGAACCAAAACAGGCAAAGGAATATTGTCTCTTACCTCCTTACATTTTTTTGCTTTTGTGTTTTCTTTACACTCCTCAAATGAGACATCCTTGCGTCCTCGTTTTGTTAATGGTGTTGGCGGTGGAACAAAACAGATAGAAGCATCAAGCCAGTTATTATAATTTTTTAAAAAAGCTTCTTCCTTTCTAACACATTTTTCACACCGAGTCTTATATTCTGAACAGAATTTATTAAATCTTTTTATAAAATCGACCATATCTGAAGGGTTGACACGTTTAATTACATCCCACCTCAGAAGCTTAAATTTATCTTTTAGTAATTGAGGTTCTGAATTTTTCATAAAATTATGTACTTCCCGACGAGAAATAAAAATTGTTTTGGGACTTGTTCCTAAAATAGCAAGATGTCAATTGTTTATAATTTGCAAAATGTTATTCGTTTTCCCTTGTACCAAATAACGAGTAATGTACAATTACACAACACTTCAAACAAATAACATCACAGTAAACACACACAATCAATACAAAATACAAATCAATATGGCAGTGCCGAATTTTAAATACCCTCCTATACGGAGGAAGTTTAATTAAATATTTAAATTTATTTTTTACTTCAAAATATTAATATACCATAATACATTAATTATCAACAGCTTACACATAAAAATAAACACACTCTAATTAAAATTAAAAAAAATTACCCACTATAAATTAGCTAAATTTCAACAAACTCTGTAATTTTACATGAAATTTCTTAAAATTTACTTACTTATGTTAGAAATTATTTAGAATATGTTGAAATTTACCCAATTTATAGTAGGAATCTTTACTTGTTCTATTAAAGTGCAAATTAAAACCATACTTCTATGTACGTTCACATGCTTGTGCCCAATTTTTTTATGTAGGGTACAATGAACTAAAGGGTGTCCCAAGAAGAACGCAATTTTTAAATTTTAAATAAAACACAGATATTTAAAAAAAAATCGTGAAACTTTATTATATCGTAAAGTAGACAGAATGAGGTAATGTATGGAACAATATATCGTGCAGATGGCCGCCGCGGCTTTGCTGGCATGCACGCGATCTTTTAATGAAATTTTCAATGACCGTTTTGCATGAATGCAGCGGTATTTCATTAATGCAGCGTCCAATTTCCTCTTTTAAGGCTTGAGTCGTCGTCGGCTTATTCGCGTAAACCATCGACTTCAAAAAACCCCAAAGAAAAAAATCTAATGGTGTTAAATCGCACGATCTAGGCGGCCAATTCTGATCTCTAAAACGCGAAATAACACGACCGGGAAATGACTGATGCAGCAATTGAATTGTTTCTCTGGCTGTATGACATGTGGCGCCGTCTTGTTGGAACCACATGCCCTCCACATTCATTTCTTCAATTCTATGCAAGAAAAAACTGGTTATCATATCACGATACCGAACACCATTGACTGTTTGCGCTTGACCTGCCTCATTTTCATAAAAAAAAGGTCCAATGATTCCTCCAGCCCAAAAACCACACAGTGACACGTTGAGGATGCATTTGCTTCTCGCGAATCACTCGAGGATTTTCCTCACCCCAAATGCGACAATTCTGCCTATTGACGAAGCCATCAAGATGAAAATGGGTCTCGTCACTGTCAGCTGGCTTCAGTTCCTAAGTCAATTGAACTTTGTATGCATGAAGATGCAAATCTTTCGTCAAAATTCGCTGCAAAGTGGATTTGGAGACACCAATTTGCTGAGCTCGGTGTCGAATTGAGGTGGATGGAGTTTGAGCGACATCATCACGTACAGCTGCGACATTTTCGGTCGATCGACCTGGTCGATGGCGCGTTGTTGTCTTTACATCACTAACAGACCCAGTTTCGGCAAATTTATCCATTAATCTCTTTACAGTTGACTCTTTTGGAGCATTATTGTGACCCCAAATTGATCGCAATTTGCGAACTGTAGCCGCAAAACTTTCAAAATTTTGGTAAAACAATTTTACAATGAGAATGCGTTGTTCATTCGTGTAGCGCTCCATTTTTACTAACCTCGTACCTTCTACTAGCAAACAATAACAATTGTTCAAATGTCAAACAATGACACTTCGAATGTTGCCAGATTTAAAAATTGCGTTCTTCTTGGGACACCCTTTATAACAATTAAAGGAGATGGAAGCGTGACACGATATTTATACCCTCCACCATATATGGTGAGGGTATATATCAGTTTGTCATTCCGTTTGTAATATGTCGAAATATAGGTTTAAGACCCCATAAAGTATATATATTCGTGATCCTTATGCAATTTTAAGTCGATTTAGCGATGTCCGTCTGTCTGTCCGTCTGTCTGTCTGTTGA
Source organism: Eustalomyia histrio (assembly GCA_949748255.1). Classification (NCBI taxonomy): domain Eukaryota; kingdom Metazoa; phylum Arthropoda; class Insecta; order Diptera; family Anthomyiidae; genus Eustalomyia; species Eustalomyia histrio. Next base: position 85,107,627 of record OX456523.1, read on the forward strand.
AATGGCGATCACGACGCGAAGACGCAAGCGGGGATGCCAATTTTTACCCAGATTATTGAACATCCTCCCGAGCAGTTTGGTATTTAAAATGAGCGAAATCGGTCAAGCGGTTCAAAAGTTATGAGTGAAAATGTGAAGGTACCTCTAAATTTTCCATACAAATTGGTACAATTTTTCTGTATCTATTTTTTTTTCTGTCAAGTAAGTAAAAATGCTAAAGTCGCTAACAGAGCAGACCTCTGTAAATAACATTACTAAAACTAAATAACAAAAGTTCTGTTACATAAATCAAAGACATTCATTTGTTAAAGAAAGAACATTAGTTGAAACTATTTCCCAATAGGTGGCGAATCTGAAAAAAAAAAAAATTCTACCTATTAGGCATATTCTGCTACAACAGGGTATTATTGATTTTCTATTTCGTTCGTAACATAAAAGAATGTTTGCCAAAAGCTATGCAAAATATATGTTTTATGTGTATATTATGCTTTAATTTTCTAAATCAATATTCATTTAGATGTTCAAGAGCACAGTATTGCAATTTTTCGTATGTGTATTTATTTTTTTGAAAGATAGAATTAACATGAATATGGATTTTCCGATGCCTCAATACTTCAAAATTATACAAATTTAACGAAAAAATACCATTTTGATCGATGAAAATTTGTTTTTTTTTACAGAAAATGTGAAACAAATGCTTTTATCACGTCGAACATTTCAAAAATTGACTTTAGTCTGCTAGTGACAGCTTAATGTACTAGAATTTTAAATATGTATTAAATCTCATATCTGTGGTTACTAAGACAATTGAAAGCCGAATCCAGGGCCATGCAACCTAGGCATGGCGCAGGGTATTGTTATCTATTTACTTAAGCGCCATCTACTGCTAAGTATAGACACTAAAGCAATTATGTATTTAGCTCTATCTTTATGTATAAATGTCTTTGGCCCATGGCTAGGTCCAAAGAAATTTATATATAAAGAAAGAGCAAAATGCGTAATTGGTTTAGTGCCGCTACTTTTGAATAGGTGGCGCGAAATCACATTAAAACTATATCCTGCCCCATGGCGATATAGCCTTGGATTAGGCTTTCAATTAATTTATTTACCAAAAATATTAAATTAACTACATACTTAAAAATTATAATGCATTCAGATGTTGCTAGTAGACTTATTACATAATTTTAAAGTCAATTTTTTAAATGTTTGACGTAATAAAAGCATTTGTTTCACATTTTTATGTCAAAAAATAAATTTTCATAGAGGAAAATAGTATTTTTTTAATTCCATTTGTATTTTGAGAATTGAGGGATTGACAAATGTATATTTATGTTAATTTTTTCTTTTATAAAAAAATACAGATGAATAAAGTGCGATATTGTGCTCTTAAACATCTAAATGAATATATATTTAAAAAATTAAGGTATAATATGCACATAAAACATATATTTTTATAGTTTATGGCAAATATTCATTCATGTTACAAAGAAAATAATAAATCAATAATATTCTACTGCATATTGTAGCACAATATGGCTAATGGAGACTAGCTCTGCAGTAAAATATGCCTAATGGAGAGAATGCACCTTCTGGTGGGCCATCTATTGACAAATAGTTACAACTCATGTTCTTTTTTAACAAATGAATTTCTTTGCTGTATTCTCTCCATTAGACAAACACACTTCAATTTTTTAAAGAAAGAACATTCGTTGCAACTATTTATCAACACGTGGCGCATCAGAAAGTGCATTCTCTCCATTAGGCATATTCAGCTGCAGAGCAAGTTCCCATTAGCCGGAACAAAATCGAGTATTTGACTAAAACTATGCTTTAAAATGTGTTTTTTGTGCAGTCCATGTTTAAAAAAAACTAGTGAAAATGTAAAGGTGCCTCTAAATTGCCTATACAAATTTAGTACAATTTCATAGTAGAGACTGGTACATAACATATTCTCCCATATTTTTCACCAGTCGCTTAGCAGTTAATATTTTGTATTCACCTCAAACATTTTTCCACCACTAAAATTGTTTTTCACCACAAAAAATTTTTCACCTTAAAAATTTTTTTTCACCTCTAAATTTTTTTTCCACCAAAAAAGTTCTTTTCACATCTAAAAAAGTTGTTCACCTCAAAAAAATTTTTCACCTACATAATTTTACTTTTAAAGTTTTTTATATTATTTGTATCAAAAACAGAAGAGAACATCTTTTTAGGATATTGGTGGAGGGTATTCAAAGATTCGGCACAGCCGAATTTAGCCCTTTTTTACTTGTTTTTAAATGCAGTGTTCGTGAGTTACATATAATTTTATCAAGAAATTTATTATGAATAACGTAAGTTAATGCCGAATTTGTGCGTTAGCTTATTTTTTAGATTTTTTTTAGCATTTAATATACATATTAGTATTTAAGCTTTAGTTTTGTTCGAACATTAAGTGTTTTCGTGATCATTTCGAGCTCGTGAGTTAATTTTAAATTTAATAAAAGCACGAACGTATGCAAAAATTAGAATTAGAAAATTAACTCACGCAACCATCTCATAGAAACCAAACTCATTTATAACAATAACTTTAATACCGAAAATAAAGACAAAAGAGAGTTAAAAACAAACAAGTTGATTTGTTGTTTGTTTTTTCAGATTAAGTATTTAGCAACTGGAGTTCTTTCACAAAAATTTTAATAAGTAAAAAAACGCGGTTAGCCAAATACCTGAAGTTGATGGTTCCATTTTAATAAAATTACTTTTAGAACGCTTAATAAGAATTATCAGCACCCAAAATATCTCCATTTTCAGTTTTAGGCACGGCACGAAAAATTTTGAAAAATTATTTGACTTTGACAGCTTACAGTCGATAGAGTAGTTTACTCAAAAGAAAAGTTTTTGGCAAATAGTGATGTAGAATTCAATTACCTTTCACCCAGTACCACACACGAATGTGTAGGATAAAGTTCAGCCTTTGAATTAATCCTCACTTTTGGTACATTTCAACCCTCTGTGCAGTGGTCGGATTTTTTTGTTTGCATTTCAGTCAAATAGTCATAACTTTCGAACGGTAAGACCTCTGGGCTTTGTTTAAGGCGTTTTGGAAAGGTAAGAGGTAGGACTATTTTTCAAGGAAAAAAAGAGCATAAGTTACCTGCCATCTGGCTGAGCAAATTGAGGTTATGTGGACGTTCTTATGTCTTTGTTCCCATTTTTTTTTCAAAAGCTCTGTATCTCGGTGATTTCAGTTTTTCAATTTTTTCTTTATTGATTCTGAAAGGTCTCCCAAAGACCTTTCCAACAAGCCCATTTTCGGGGATGGTCGTAATGGACATATTTTCGTGAAATGAGCCAAGGAATACGCTAATGAAATTCGGCGGGTCGTGACTGAATCACCCATTATATTTGCGTCACTTACCTTAACTAAGTACTTTTCATTTAAAAATCACATAAGTTTTAATTGTTATTTTTATACCCTCCACACGCTAACAAAGCTGACGTTGCGTCTACGATTTCAACATTCCAACAGCAACGTAGCTTTGTTCCCATCAGAAATGCTGACACAGTGTCTGGCTATTGCACATGCCAACACAACAAAGTGGCGTGATCAGCTAATAAATAAAAACCTGTGGTTGTTTGGTAGGGTAGATTTTAAGAATAGCTATAGTTAAGACTTCACTTGTAATTTTGCTTTCATTGAATAAAGATATGTTGTGTGTCTAAAAAACACACAACAAAAAAATATTTTTTTATAAACAAATTCGAAAGCGAATTTAATTGGCGCCCGAGCAGGGACCTCCTTCCGAACGACAAGGAGGCTTATTGTGAAAGTAAAATTACGGTCAAGCCTTGGCAGGTCCCTTAGTACTCCTTAAAAGGACAAAAAGGATTGACGTTATGTCAAAGCCTGCTAAGCCCGGTAAATCGGAATACTATAATTAATATTAAATTAAGAAAAAAGTGAATTTAAAAAAAAACTGGAAATAAAAATACAAATTATATTAATAAACGAACAATTAAAATAAACCAAAGTAAACGGAAATTTTAATCAAAATCCAAATAAAAAATTCAATTAATAAACATTAAAAATACAAACGAAAACTAAAATAAATAAACAAATAAGTGAAAAATTAAATAAATAAATAAATAAATAAATAAATAAATAAATAAATAAATAAATAAGAGGATCAAAACGACTCGTGAAAAAAATAAATAAAAGAACAGAGAATTTAAAAAATAAGTTAAAATTAAGAAGAAAATTAAAATAAAAGAGGAATAATAAAGTGAAAATAAAAATAAATAAAAACAAGGAAATTGAAAAAGAAAAGTTAATAGTGGAACAATAAGCAAACAGTAAAAATGAAAAAATGAGAACACTAAGGACATAAAAATTTTTTAGAAAAAAAACCAAAAATAGAGAGTATAAAGTGAGAATCCTATTGCAAAACACACCTAAGAACTGTGCTAAAACTTTTCAAAAATTAAATCAACATTAATCAGTGAATAAGTGAACTTTAAACAAAAAAAAATCAACAATCATTATAAAAATAGATTGTAAAATCTTACTATAAAACACACCTAAGAACTGTGCTAAAACATTGAAAAAATTAAATCAATTAAAGAAAAATAATTAAAGAATAGTAAAAATTCAAGAATAATAAAGAAAATTAATTAAAAAAAATACAAAAAACATATTCGAACACTTAATGGAACAAACAACCATTTAAGGAGAAAAATATAACAATAAGTGACAAAGATAAATTCCCGAGCAGCATAATACGTACATCAAGAGGACCAGGCAGGAACCAGCTATGATCCCAGCAGTTCTAATGTAAGCTAGTTAAGTTTATTAATAATTATATTGTTTTATTTAATTTAAAATTATTAACTCATGATAATTCTATTGAATTTATCGAATTTCCACTCGATTCGAATTTACCGAAACTGAAAAGTAAAAAATTGTAATTTAAAAAGAAACTGGAGCCCATTGATAGGTTCACCACTCCACACTTCGCGGAAATTTTTAATATCCTTTTGAATTTTAGCTAAAATTTCTGAAACTTAAACCTTTTCCCTTTTTTTTGAACTAGTTTTTTTCTTTTGTTCCAATCCTCCTATTTCTAACTTCTAATGCCTGACGAGACAGTCGAACGATTGACAGAGAGACTAAGTAGATCCTTGACAATGACGCAACCGACCGGGGCTGCGGCGGCCTTCACCCCACAACAGAGGGAGCAAATAGCTCACATGATAAGAGAGGCACTCCGAACACCGTCAGACCAGCTGACGGATGAGGGGGCCGACCATCCCGTTGGGACGGTCACTACAAGACTAGAGGAACTTGACAAAGTTCCCGATATAGTAAAATCACTGCGGGAATTTTCCGGCAAACCGGGTGAATTTAATTCATGGCGGAAATCTATAGAAAGAGTTCTGAAACTTTATGACTCGGTGAAGAATACCGGGAGATATTACGCTATTTTACACACTATTCGCACGAAAATCGTAGGTGATGCTGATACCGCTCTAGAGTCGTATAGGACTCCACTGGATTGGGCACGCATAAAAAAATGTCTAATGATGCACTACTCCGATAAAAGGGATATCGGAACACTCGAATACCAAATGATGGCATTGTGCCAAGGGGGCAGGACCATAACGGAGTTTTATCAGGCTGTCTACCAACATCTTTCGCTGCTGCTCGATAAGGTATCTTGTCTGGAGCTGGACGAAAACAGCCTTCACGCCATGACGAACACTTATAGGGAGAAGGCATTAGACACATTCGTAAGAGGACTGAATGGGGACTTACCAAGGCTATTGAGTATACGTGAGCCGACGTCTCTTCCCCAGGCATTACATATTTGCCTAAAGCTGGACAATATGACATTCCGGCGGAATTACGCCCATGGACAAGCCACGAAGATGAATATACCAAAGGACAGAATTGGTTCAACAAGTTTGATGAACGGACGTAAGTTTTACCCGGAACTTGCTCACATTGGAGACGTGACACCTATTAGACCACCAATACCACCTCGATATACTCCTGTAATGAATTACGGTTCAAATTATAATAACCGCCAATTGAACATTCGTCCAATTGGTTACCAAAACCTGAGTCCAAGGCCTCAGTTTAATACAGGGAATCAGAATGGATTCTCTGGCCAACCGAGTCGCCCTCAGTACCCAAACGAAGTCACCAACTATCGACAGTCACAAGTTGTGGAACCTATGGAGGTAGACCGGTCGATTCAGACCAGACGGGTCAATTATATGAATCGCCCACCTATAACCCAATTTCCTAAAAGACCTGCTGGAACACCTTTCCAAGGACCAGTTAATAAACTTCAAAGAAACTTTCATTTAGATACATTGCCAGAAGACGCTTGGCACAACTGGGACAATTACCCAACACCAGGAAACGAGGTCAATGGCCCTGGAAATGAAGAATCAGATTATATTGGAGAATATTTACAACAGATTCCGGAAGAGTTTACAGCGGAAGCAGCCCAGGACGAACAGCTCGATGACGTCCAGGTAGCCGTAAATTTTTTAGATTAAACTGTTCCTCACTTCCATATTTCGAGGCGAAGATGAGGAACGGGAGGATACTGACATTTCTATTGGACACTGGAAGTAACAAAAATTATATAAAACCCGAATTAGTAGCCAAACCAAACCAGAACGAGAGAATATTTTACACGAAATCCGTAGCGGGAGATGTCAAAATTTCCCACCATACTTTCCTTAATATGTTTAATATTAACGAAATCCCGATTAAGTTTTTTCTTTTACCTGGACTGAAAGCATTCGATGGAATCTTGGGTAACGACAGCCTAAAGGAGTTGTCTGCCGTTATTCATACGGCTGAGGACTATTTTACTGTTAGGGGTGGACAAAGGATTAATATTAAACAACGCGTTTCACAGAGTGTAAACAACATAGAATTAAGGACACAACATTTGAATGAAAACCAGAAGTCATCTCTTGAAGAAATTGTGAAACAACATGCCCAATTATTCTCTGAACCAGATGAGAAGCTAACATATTCCACTGTAGTTGTAGGTAACATAAGAACGGAGAATAATTTGCCGATATACGCGAAAAGTTACCCATATCCTATGGCATTGAAGGATGTTGTAGAGGAAGAAATTAATCGACTCCTACATGATGATATTATAAGGCCATCCCGATCCCCATATAATTCTCCTATATGGATAGTACCGAAGAAGGACGACCTTTCGGGAAAAAAGAAATTCAGGTTGGTTGTGGATTTTAGAAGGCTGAACGTGGTAACAATAGCAGATAAATACCCCATCCCGGACATTAATGACGTCCTCTCTAATTTGGGAGGAAATGAATATTTTACTGTTGTGGATCTTAAGAGTGGATTCCACCAAATCCCACTTAGGGAAGAGGATAAGGAAAAAACAGCTTTTTCGGTTAACAATGGCAAGTACGAATTCAACAGGTTGCCTTTCGGGCTAAAAAACGCCCCATCGATCTTTCAAAGGGCACTCGACGATATACTACGACAGTTCATCGGCAAGATATGTTATGTTTACGTGGATGATATTATCATCTTCAGCAAGGATGAAAAGTCCCATTTAGAACACGTGAACGAAGTATTCAACACACTGGAACAGGCTCATATGAAGATCCAAATGGATAAGTGTACATTTTTTAAACGGGAAGTGGAATTCCTAGGATTTATCGTATCAAAAAGGGGAATAGAAACGAACCCAAAGAAAGTCGAATCCATATTAAAATTCAATTACCCTAAAAATCTAAAGGAACTCCGTTCATTTCTCGGTCTGTCGGGATATTATAGACGCTTTATTAAGGGTTATTCAGATATAGCCAAACCTCTTACAATTTTATTGAGAGGAGAAGAGGGACGCGTATCGAAATCTGCATCTAGTCGGATTAAAATCGAACTGGATGATATGGCAAAAGGGGCTTTCGATGCTTTAAAGAACGCATTGGTATCACGGGAAGTGATATTGTCATACCCTAATTTTGAGAACGAATTTCAACTGACAACAGACGCTTCAAACTTCGCAATCGGAGCGGTACTAAGTCAGGACGATAAACCAATAACATTTATTTCTAGGACACTTAGCAAAACTGAAGAGAGCTACGCAGCCAATGAAAAGGAGATGCTCGCAATTATATGGGCATTAGGCTCTTTAAGGAATTACCTTTATGGGTCGAGAAAGGTAATTATTTACACGGATCATCAGCCCCTTACCTACGCTCTTAGTAACAACAATACCAATTCTAAAATGAAAAGGTGGAAGTGTATCTTGGAAGAATATAATTATGAATTAAGGTACAAACCAGGCAAGACTAATGTAGTAGCCGATGCTTTGTCCAGAAACCATTCGGGAATAAATGTTCTCCAGAACCAGTCAGACTCCTCTACGATGACTCAACATAGCGCAGAAAGTTCCTCTGAGAACCTGATACCTAGCGTCGAAATTCCAGTAAATGTATTTAGGAACCAATTGTTCATGAATATCGACACTACACCTTCATATCAATTTAAAATTATTTTTCCAGGATTTCATCGACACTCAATAACGGAACCAGAATATGATGAACAGAAGCTCATAGAAATACTTAAAAGATATCTTAATCCATCTGTGATAAACGGAATCAAAACTACAGAACCTATTATGGGAAAAATCCAGAGCGTGTATGCGGACCATTTTTCGAATTATAAGTGCAGATTCACTCAATTAGCGGTTGAGGATATAACATCCGAGAATGACCAAGAGAACATAATCTCCGAAGAACACACTAGGGCACACCGTAATGGCAGGGAGAACAAGGCACAAATTATGGAAAAATATTATTTTCCGGGAATGGCAAGGAAGATAAAAAGAATTATAAAATTATGTTCAACATGCAAACGGAACAAATACGAAAGGCATCCCAATACGCCTGAAATGGGGGAAACACCGATACCTACGTACCCTGGTCACACAATTCACATCGACATATTCTCAACCGATAGGAAACTGATATTGACTTCACTTGACAAATTTTCAAAATACGTACAGGTTAGACAACTTAATGGTAGGTCGATCGAGGATGTCAGAAAACCACTTAGGGAACTTCTATTTTCCTATGGGGTACCAAAGAATGTTGTCATGGACAACGAACCCTCATTGAATTCGGCCTCTATTCTGTTTATGATGAGAGAGGACCTGAGAATAAATATTTTTACCACACCCTCCTATAAAAGTGAACCAAACGGACAAATAGAGCGCTTCCACTCCACTTTGGCAGAAATAATGAGATGCCTTAAAGATGATGGGACATCTAGGAATTTCGAAGAACTACTGGAGAGGTCTGTCAACGAGTATAATCACTCAATACACTCTACTACCAATAGGAAACCCGTGAATCTATTCTTCGGAAGAACCGTCGACTTTTCTCCCCAAGATTATGAGACCACAAGGCTATCAAACGTTGAAAGACTAAGGCGCAAACAGGAAAAGGACATCGCGTACCACAATCTGAAGAGGACGCCGGTTAAGGAATACATTCCTGGCCAACTAATCTACGTAAAGTCTAATAAGAGACTCGGTACTAAATTAAGTAACCGTTTTAAGGAAGAAAGAGTCAAGGAGAATCGCGGCACAACCGTCGTCACTGAAAGTGGTCGCGTCATACATAAGAGCCATATAAGGAATTAAGTTTCTGTATATCTAATTTTTTTTTCCCTATTTTCCTTCTCTTCCACTTCCTTTCCAGATTATTTTTGGCGACTGTAGTGGCAGACTTCAATGTACTTGACTATTCTAACTCCCGACTAATAACCATTCAGACTGGCATGGCCAGGAGACAAAATGGGACATTTAAGGTTATACATTCAATCGACCTCGACCAATACCGAAGCCTCGTAAACGACCTCGAATCTATTTTGGACACAAACATTGCATACAGTCATCCCCTCCGTCCGTTTTTAACACAACAGACACTTGATATAAGAGGACTCCTCAAGCGTCTGGGTCCGAATAAAATCAAAAGATCAATTGATGTAATCGGTACTGCATGGAAGTGGATTGCCGGTACACCGGACAGTCACGATTTTGAGATCCTGACTCAGAAGATGGGAAACCTCCTGGAGAACAATAATAGACAGATGATCGTAAACGAACTGACTATCAATAAGATTCAAGAAATTTCCAATATCACTAATGAGATATTGAAGGTTAGAAAAGAAGATTGGAATAATGATTTAATGGTTAGACTGGAACATAAACTAAATTTAATTGAAAAAGAACTACAGAATATCGAATATGCCATACAATGGGCAAAAGTTAATATTGTAAACTCTTTCATTTTATCGAAAACTGAAATCGAAATCTTAAATAATGTATTAGCAAATTATAATATACCAATATTCAGTTTGGACGAATTATTAACCTTTGGAAACGTCAAAATTGTAACGAATAATAAAGAAATTCTTTATATCTTAAGCATTCCAATTACACAAAAAGATATTTGTAACACATATTTAGCAAAACCTGTAAAACTTGGTAATTTAATAGATAAAATCGAATTCGACAAAATTTTGAATTGTAATAATGTTTTATTCGCCATAAAAAATAACTGTAAAAATTATAATGACTTAACTATATGTAACAAAAATGACTTATTAGAATTAAGAGAAGATTATTGTATAACCAACCTATTTAAGAACAGAATAGGAAGCTGCACCCAGGTCAACAACGATCACGTCCCCACAATCGAAGAAATCGGAAGCGATATTATACTGCTGAACCAATATGATGGGAAGATTACGGTGAAGGATGAGGAAATTAAATTGAATGGAACTTACTTAGTGAAATATTTCAACACAACAATAACAATTGATGGGCAGGAATACTTTTCGAGAGCAATAAGTAACAGCAAACCTCTCCCGGCCGCACTACAACCAAAGGCTATTGGCGAAAAAACAGAGGAAGTTCTATCGTTAGAAAGACTGAGGAAAATAAATATACAAAATATAAAACGTTTAGAGATGTTAGAAAATAAAAACAACGTGCTGACATTAATTGGTACATTCGTCATAATCTCTACTCTGAGTATTATAATATGCGTTAAAGTATGGAAAAAATGCAATCACCAAAGAAGAGAGGTAAAAGAAACCGAAAAAAATTTTCCGGAAAATACCCAAGAATTACCAGTCACTGAAAAAAAACAAACCAGCATCTACAACCTACACAGTTTCTGAGCAATCGAGACGATTGTATTTAAAGGGGGAGGAGTTAACACCAAATATGTTTAAAAACATAAAAATAAAATAAATTTGTCACACGCTCACAAAGCTGACGTTGCGTCTACGATTTCAACATTCCAACAGCAACGTAGCTTTGTTCCCATCAGAAATGCTGACACAGTGTCTGGCTATTGCACATGCCAACACAACAAAGTGGCGTGATCAGCTAATAAATAAAAACCTGTGGTTGTTTGGTAGGGTAGATTTTAAGAATAGCTATAGTTAAGACTTCACTTGTAATTTTGCTTTCATTGAATAAAGATATGTTGTGTGTCTAAAAAACACACAACAAAAAAATATTTTTTTATAAACAAATTCGAAAGCGAATTTAATTTACATATATCAGTTTGACATTCCGTTTGTAACATGTAGGTTTAAGGCCCCATAAAGTATATATATTCGTGATCCTTATGCAATTTTAAGTCGATTTAGCAATGTCCGTCTGTCTGTTGAAATGGCGATCACGACGCGAAGACGCAAGCGGGGATGCCAATTTTTACCCAGATTATTGAACATCCTCCCGAGCAGTATTGGTATTGAAATTGAAAAATGAGCAAAATCGGTCGAGCGGTTCAAAAGTTATGAGTTTCAATTTAAATTTTTAATATCATTTTTATTTCGTTTCATTTCAAATACATATTTACAGAGTTTGAGATATTATTCTAAATGTTACAACAAATGAGATCAGTAATTTATTTTTAGTGTTAATTTGATTATTTTAAAGGAAAAATAGGGAAAACCTTTCTCTGAATTTTTAAAAGAATTCCAAACATTATTAGAAAAGCCGAATGTATAAAAATTGTTTACTATGTAAACAATTGTATACAAATAGTTGAAATGATCGCTAAGAGAATTCTGTACATGCCATTATCAATGGATAAGTAGAATGTGTGTTAGTGTTAAAATAGTTTTGGCTAAGCCTGTAAATGAATTCCTGAATTTTCTCGTATCCACTTCTACTATGTAGAAGTTCTATAGAGTACCTCCAACGCAGGTTATGTATTATTTAAGGCATTTATTTTGGATTATTTGCAATTTCCTGATATGCGTCCTGCTTTGAACCATATAGGGCAAGCAAAAGTTAATATTGGTCTTATTACAGTTTTGAAAATAAGATTTTTATTTGTTGAATTTAGAGATGAACGATAGTTAATTAATGGCCAGAGGGATTTTAAGACATATGAACCTTTCTTGGCGGTTTCCTGAATGTGTTTGCTAAATACAAGTTTTTTATCTATCAGAACACCGAGGTATTTGACACCGTTTACAATGGGTATTTCATCATTTCCTAACTTCAAGTTTCGATTTGGTAATCGTTTTGGGGACTTGTTGAACGGAAAGATGATTGCTTGAGTCTTAGCAGGGTTAATTTTTACTTTCCACTTGTGGAAATATTTATAACAACTTATTAGACCCTTTTCCATTTTCTTAAGAAGAGCTGTGGTGACTTTACTTGAAGTTATTAGGGCTGTGTCATCTGCATAGTATGCTCTACCAACATATGGAGGTGGAGTGAAGTCAGATGTGTATAAGGAATAGAGCAATGGCGATAGTACCGATCCTTGTGGAAGCCCAGCTATTGTTGTTTTTGGCGAGGAATATGATCCATTAACACTAATTTCCTTTCAAGGAATTCGGATATTATTTTGCACAAATATTTTGGCATGTTAGAAAGGAGCATTTTATAAATAAGGCCATTGTGCCATACCGTATCAAACGCCTTTTCAATATCTAAAAGAACAAGTCCAGTTGAATGTTTCTTACGCTTATTTTCCAATACTATATTAACAATTCTATTGACTTGTTGAATGCAGCTGTGTTCTTTCTTGAACCCAAATTGTTCTTTAGCAATTAAATTGTTGTCTGCTACGAACTCACTGATTCTTGAATGCATGATTTTCTCAAACAATTTTCCCTGGGTACATAGCAGACTGTTTGGTCTGTAGCTGTTTGGATCGAATTTAGATTTGTTAGGCTTTGGGATCGCAATAATTTTGGCAGTTTTAAAGTGTTTTGGGAAATAATTTAACTGAATGCAGCTGTTAAATAAAACTACCAATAGTTTCAAAGCCTTTATCGGTAATTTTTTAAGTAATAAATTAGGAATATTATCCAATCCGGGAGACTTAGAGTATTTTAGGTTTTTAATAATTGTACATAATTCTTCCATTGAAGTAAAAATAGCACCGTCAGAACTATTTGATTCCTTCTTAAAACGATTTACTTTACTGTTTACTGTCTTATCGATTGAATGATTAAAATTAGAGGTTAGACTGTTTGCGATTAGAAAAGAATCAGCTAACAATTGTGCTTTCTCATTGTCCGTGCAGATAACTTGAAGACTTTTTTAAGCTTACCTCTCAGCCCCCTGCTTATTTTCCAAAACAACTTATCGCCTGGCTTTAAGCTTGATAATAACTTTGTCCATTTATCGTTTCGTTCCATTTTGATTTTGTCATCAATAATTTTACTAATAAGTTTAACGCATTGCTTATGAAAATTTGACTCAACTAGGGTATGCGCCCTTTTCATTTTTCTATATAGGAAGCGCCTTGTCTTTAGGAGTTTTATTGTAGCATTTGAGAGAACATAATTGTTGTCTGCATTGACCTTAGGAGTAGATATATTGCGGGCTTCTAAAACTACTTCAATAAAATTGTCAATGTCACGGTCAATAGAACCTTTGCACATATACCTTTCATTATGAAACCTTATTCAGCTTTCAATATGGTTTTGAAAAAGGAGCCAGTTTGACGATTTGTAGTCGTAGTGAGTTGTGTCTACTATGTTCGCAGATGAATTGTGTAATGCACAAATTAATGGACGGTGATAAGAACGAACATCGTAACGAAGAATATTAAGGGACATGTTTAAAGTTGAGTTAGTAAGAATAACGTCTATTACCGATGGATTACGATTTTGTTGATATGGATGATACGTAGGTTCGATAGTATGATGTACAAAGAAATTTTGGTACTGCTGTAAATTAAAGAGAACGTTTCCAGCTGTGTTGTTGGATGTGCAATTCCATGAAGTGTGCTTTGCATTTAAATCTCCAAGAACGAAAAACGTTTTATTGTGTGAAGTGAGTTTCAAAATATCATTACTGAACTTTGAGGAGTACCTCGGTGAATAAGCTGATGTTATTATAACTGGCCGATTGTTGATGTTAACTTCTATAGAAATATTTTCAATTGACTTCGTATTTAAAACATTTAGAATTTTGTGTTGAACATTTTTACGAACAATTAGAGCTACGACGCCACCTCTAGCACCATCTCTATCATTTCTGTATATTAAATAATTACGTAAATAGGGGTTGTGTTTCTCATTTAAATGAGTTTCATTCAATGAAGCTATATGTACACCGTGAAACTCAAGTAAATATTCAAATTGCTTAAGATGAGAAAAATTTGAAATGCCGTGAGCATTCCAGTGGAGAAATATAAATACATTGTTATTATGGTAATTCATGAGATCATTTTTTTCTCTTAAACACGATGCATAAGAGTTTCTATTTACAAAGCTATTTAAGCTTTTATTGTTTTGTTGTGAGTTTAATATGAACTGTGGTGAATTCGTTTGTTGTGTTGTTTTACGAGCATCTTTTATAAAATATACCCTTATTAAAGGTACTTTTTATAAAAGGTACTTTTTATAAAAGGTACTTTTTATAAAAGGTACTTTTTATAAAAGGTACTTTTTATAAAAAGTACCTTTTATAAAAAGAGCCTTTTATAAAAATTACCTTTTTGAAAAAGTACATTTTATTAAAAGTGTCTTTTATAAAAAGTGCCTTTTATAAAAAGAACCTTTTGTAAAAACTACCTTTTATAAAAAGTACATTTTATAAAAAGCATTATTCTTAAAAAGTACCCTTTATAAAAAGAACCCTTTATAAAAAGTACCCTTTATAAAAACTATCTTTTAAAAAAATACATTTAATAAAAAGTACCTTTTTTAAAAAGTACCTTTTATAAAAATTACCTTTTATAAGAAGTGCCATTTATAAAAAGTACTTTTTTTAAAAAGTACATTATTTT
Organism: Eustalomyia histrio; assembly: GCA_949748255.1. Classification (NCBI taxonomy): domain Eukaryota; kingdom Metazoa; phylum Arthropoda; class Insecta; order Diptera; family Anthomyiidae; genus Eustalomyia; species Eustalomyia histrio. The sequence continues at coordinate 85,122,948 of OX456523.1, forward strand.
ATAAAAAGTACCTTTTGTAAAAAGTATCTTCTATAAAAAGAACCTTTTATAAAAAGTACTTTTTATAAAAACTACCTTTTATAAAAAGTATCTTTTATAAAAAGTACCTTTTATAAAAAGTGCCTTTTATAAAAAGTACCTTTTATAAAAAGTACCTTTTATAAAAAGTACTCCTTATAAAAAGTACCTTTTATAAAAAGTACCTTTTATAAAAAGTACCTTATATAAAAAGTCCCTTTTATAAAAAGTACCTTTTGGAAAAAGTATCTTCTATAAAAAGAACCTTTTATAAAAAGAACCTTTTATAAAAAGTACCTTTTATAAAAACTACCTTTATAAAAAGTACCTTTTATAAAAAGTACCTTTTATAAAAAGCACCTTTTATAAAAAGTACCTTGTATAAAAAGAACCTTTTATAAAAAGTACCTTTTATAAAAAGTACCTTTTATAAAAAGTACCTTTTATAAAAAGTACCTTTTATAAAAAGTACCTTTTGTAAAAAGTATCTTCTATAAAAAGAACCTTTTATAAAAAGAACCTTTTATAAAAAGTACCTTTTATAAAAACTACCTTTTATAAAAAGTACCTTTTATAAAAGTACGTTTTATAAAAAGTACCTTTTATAAAAAGTACCTTTTGTAAAAAGTACCTTTTATAAAAAGTACCTTTAATAAAAAGTACCTTTTATAAAAAGTACATTTTATAAAAAGTAACTTTTATAAAAAGTACATTTTATAAAAAGTACCTTTTATAAAAAGTACCTTTTATAAAAATTAACTTTTTTGGTTTTTTAATTTTTTTTTTGTAATATTTTATTAATGTAAAATTTTATATAGTAGTAAGAAAAGTATTTCATATCAACCAAATTTTTAGACCGCCAAATCAATGCAGAAAGCCTTAAATATTTGGACAGACATCAGGTACTTCCAAATTGCTTATATGGACCACGTGTTATTTTTGAATATCACTTGAGAAAGTGGCAACAACAAAACGTAAATTTGATTGTTATAATTATTTTTTTTTTATTAAACAAGTTCAGTATATTTGCGTAGAATATTGATGTTTATAGTTCGTTGGAGGTGCCTGCTCGAGAATTAGTTATACCGACAAATGGTCCAGATATTTTTGAAGAAGAGCATGTTGATGAGGTTTGTTAAAATTAATAAAAATGCTCTCTGTAATTAATATTTTTAGATTACTCTAACATATAACAAAATGCTGGTATCTTTATTCAAAAAATACAGATTTCCATTGATGGCGTATTAAATACTACATTAGCTGGAAAAAAGATTTTGGAATTATATTCTAAAAATAAGTTCCTGAATTCCAAATATAGGAATTTACTTACAAACTGCATGGTGGAGTACTTGATCGAAAAAAAGTAAAACCATCTCCTAAGTCATTTCAAAAAAATTTCATAATATTTTACAAATGAAAGTAAAGTAAGTTATATAGGAAAAAATAAAATTTTTTTAACTTTAATTTTCTAAATGTTTCAAAAACATTTTTTTTAAACAAACATAGGATATTTATTACGTTACAATTAAATGCAAAAAACCAGCAGGAAGTTTATACGCCAAATACCATAACTCAATATCAAAACTCCGAAAAGAGGGCCTAATGGAGCCAAGTTCCAGAATCAATAAAAAAAAGAAAACTTGTGAATAATAACGAATTAAGTCCAGAGATTCCTTCACCAGGTAAAATTAAAGCCGCCGTATATCACGTTTTTTTTAGTAATTTATCTTACAGGCCAAAAGTTTTTAATTTTGTTTGCGTTTTAAGGGTTATTTTTCAGTCCAAGTTTAAGTACTTAATTATAATTTTAATTTTATGTTTCATTATTTTTTATATATAACAAAATTTACAATTTTCGTAAACAGTAAAGTTACATAATATATATATATATATTATTTTAAGAATATTAGTGAAATAGATTAAATATTAAAAATAATGAAATATACAATTAAAAATGGATAATAAATCGATAAAATAGCTTTAAATTTAATAAAATGCATTAGTAAAACACACAAAATTATTATTCAATTTGATTAAACAACACATAAAAAAGTCAACATTTATTATTTTAAAAAATGTGATAAACTAACGGATGGAGTTTTGTTAGTCATATAGTGATCAATGTTATATGGCCAGTTAGATAAATTCAGTACGCTTTAAGATACAATTTTTATTTTTTAATTTAGACCAAATTTGCAACAAAGATTGGCTGAAATTTAATATTGAACCAATTGATGAGGTCCTTCTGAAATGGGACAATACATATGAATTAAGAAAGACATATATATTAAATGGAGAACACACTTTGTCACAAATTTTTGAAGAGTGGCCCCTTCGAAAACAGTCATTTGGATACAAATTGGTTAGGTCACTTTTAGTTAAAAATTAATAGTTATAACTCTAAATATTTTTTAGATTGAAATTGATTTTGCCAATCTATATCCTGAGAAAAAGGATTTGTTATTCGTAAAATGGGAAGAATTTTTCCCAAAAATTTTATTGCTAATATCCCAGCAAGTGAAAAATCCTGAGATTTTGGAGTCGGTTAATGAATTGAAAGGGACCAAATATAATACTGGTAAATGTAGTTTAGAAAGTAGAAGTTGCTTAATGTCTTACATGGGAATTTTTAATTACCAAAAGACGATGTGTATATGCCAGATGTCATGTTCACTTTAGTGTAAACAAGTTGTATACTACACCTTATTTCCATTATGAAGTAATAAAATCGTCACTTAATTTAATTATTACTTAAATAACATTTCTGATGGAAATTTCATTTAGTTTATAGTTGCCTTACACAAAAATTTTTCTAGCTCTGATTATCTAAAATATATGAAGTAGTTTTTATTTTATTTATTGTTTGTTTGATTTTATAACAGCCTATAAATAAAATAAACATTCAGAACCACAACAAATATGATTTATACGACTGTTATTAGAATCAAGAACTTTACTATATACTAATTTAACTTTACTATATACTAATTTAACTTCACTCTATAGTGTTATTTTCTGAAACGTCTTTTCTTATTTTAGATGTTCGAAATGGAGTAATTTTGCTAGCTATACATTATCTACTGAAACCAACTTCGCGAAAATGTTCGGTTGATGAAGTCACGAAGAAACGAACATACTCAAAAGCGTCCGTTGTAGATTCCATAAACGCCTTTTGGATAATTTCACCTACCAGCTGTGAGTTACAGTCAAAAATAAAACTTTTAACTGATTCTACCTTTGAAAAAAAAGAAAGATTGCAGCCACTAATTTGCTGTATTGGCTAATCGGTATTTGATTTATCAGAATATTATATTTATTATGCAACAGTTTACTACAAATTTGAAAATATTTTAAAATGTCTAGATGTAGCATTTAAAATATTTCATGTTTTAAATTTAGAGTATCCAGCTAATTGTAAAAATGTATACATATTTTTTCAACAATATATTTACACCATTAACTTAAAAAGTTCAGAAAAATCAACAAAATTGTCAAGCGTTTTAAATGACATACAATTTATAAATATATAATTCTTAAACAAAAAAAATTATTATTTTAATTATATTGTTCTACACTATTTAGTGAAAATGGATATTTCCTGTTTTATATGTAAGCAAAGTTTTAAAGATTGCAAAAAACTTTTTTGTCATATAAAAAGTTTTCATTGTTTACCATCAAACTATGTGTATGCTTGTGTCTTCTCTTCCTGTTCCCAGAAATTTAGTTCCTTCAAATCCTTTTCAAAACATTTGCGTAACGAGTATTTTAAAAAATCTAATATCCAACTACATACTCGTTGCTTACAAAAGAATAAAATCAATGTGAACTTTAATAACACGCTAAATTCTAATAATCAAGCTTTTTCATCTCAAATAAATAACTTTAATGTAAATGAAATTGATAGTAAAAATACATCTGAAGTTCAAAACATAAATGCTATTAAAACTACAAATATTGATAGTAAATCGTTATTAGCAAATTCATTTAAATTATCTTTACAAACTTATGCAAACAAAAATCTTCCAAGATAAGAAGCCACAAAATTACAAAAAAATATTGAAAAAAATATAACTCAGCCAATAAAAGATGAATTGAAGAAAATAATTAATGATCTGACCATAGATAATTTGGAACTAACAAAAAATAATCTCACTAAACTCGTCACTTTTTGTAGTAAACCATTTGATGACTTTGATTCAGAATATAAATTTATAAAAAAAATTAAAGGACATTAACTTATATGAAAGTCCAAAAATTATTTACATAAATAATTCAATTAATAGCTTAAACCTCAATCAAGTTAACACTCTCGATCCAGTTGTAGTAAAAGGAATATTGTTTCCAATAAAGTTCCAAATAAAAAAGTTTTTTGAAATTGAAGGCATTTATGATGATTTTGAAATCAATATAAAATCTTTATATGAAAACAGCGATTTAAACAATTTTTGTAACGGAAAAATTTGGAAAAACAAAATTAAAACATACGGTAATAAATTTGTAATCCCATATTTTCTATATTTTGACGATTTTGAAATAAATAATAGTCTTGGACCACACTGTTCAAGTCTTTTGGGAGTGTATTATTCATTTCCAACAGCACCAGATTTTTTAAAATTGCTGCTTTATATAATTCGAATGACGTTAAACATTTTGGAAAAGATAAATGTTTCTTCAAGTAAGTTGAAATTTTAAATGATTTAGAAAAAAATGGTGTTGAAATTGAAACTAAAAATGGCAAAAAAATAATTTATTTTTCTTTGGGTTTGATCGTTGGTGATAACTTAGCACTTAATAACGTTTTGGGATTTTCTCGATCATTTTCGGCAAAATATTTTTGCAGATTTTGTAAACTTCATAAAACAGAAACAAAAATTGAAGAAAACACACAAAAGTTAAGAAATGTTAAAAATTATAATGAAGATGTTGATTTAAATGAACCACAAAGTACTGGCATAAGAGAAAATTCTATCTTTAATAATATTTATAATTACCATGTTGTTGAAAACTTATATGCTGATTTGCTTCATGACATGTTGGAAGGAGTCCTAAAGTATGACTTCTGTCATATTATAACATTGCTTATTAAGAACAAAAGTTTTGATTTAGAACTTCTTAATATTCGAAAGCAAAATTTAAACTATGGAAAAACTGAAAAAGGAAATACGTCCGTAAAAATAAAACCGAAACATCTAAAAGGATTCAATTTAAAAATGTCTGGAAGTGAAATGCTTACATTCGCACATTTCTTTCCACTTCTAATTGGAGACCTTGTAGATGTTAATAGTAATTTATGGAAATTTGTTATTAACTTAATAGAACTAGTTGATTTATTGCTTTTGTCTCATTTTACAAGTTTAGATATGCTTAATTTAAAATCGCATATAGAATTTCACAACAAGGAATACTTGAAGCTTTTTGCTGATAGTTTAAAGCCGAAACATCACTTTTTGTCGCACTATAGAATATTAGAACATTCGGGTCCTTTTATTTATCTTTGGACTTTTAGCTTTGAGTCAAAACATAGAGATTTAAAATCTTACACAAAAAATATAAATGCACGAAAAAACATTACACTATCATTAGCAATAAAATTTTGTATATCTTTTGCGGACACAATAATGAATTTTGAAAAGAACAAATATATTTTAGATAAAACCACATATAATATAAAACATTCACCATTTTTTAATGAAATTAAACATAATTTTTCTGGCAATGATGATATCAATAATTGCTTATGTTATTCAAGTTTTTCGCTATGTGGTACTAAATACAACACAGGATATATAATTTTTTTTTACGATACAAACTTAAAAGCTCTACAAATTCAAGAAATTTATGTATTTAACGAAACTATATATATTCTGTGCCAAAGTTTAAAAATTTTGTCATATGAACAGAAGTATTTATCGTATTTAATAGATGGAAAACTGTACGATTTTCAAATACTAAAAGCTTCATCCATAAAATCACCCCCAATACATATTTATATTTTAAACAATCAAAGTTATTTAAGACTCAAGCCATTATATTAATTTTTGATTTCTGCGCAAGTTACCTAAACTCAAGTTTACAAATTAAAAATAAATATATCAAGTTACTTTTAAATAAAGGATGTGTTTTTACCGCATTAGTCGGTGATTTTGAAACAGACGTGTGGTAATTCTAATACATATTATACGTTTATACCTATTATACTATTATTTAAAACTGAATAAAATAATACATTTTTATAATTTAAGAAATTATTATGTATTATATAATAAAACTAAATAAAAAAAAAAATCACAATTTTTTTACTTATAGGGATTTTCTATAAAAATATATATGTAATGCTAAACTCAAGTTAAGAATAATAATAATTTAAGTATATTAAACCATTAAATTATTTACTTTATATAATGATTTTCCCCACATTAATATCACTCTCCTATTAATTCCAGATAATTTTTGATATGTTTAGACTTAGCAACAACTACCAAGTTATTTGCTCTTGATATGTAAAAATTAAAAAACTAGGTAATTTTTGCTCAGCTAAATATAGTATGAAATTGTTTTGAATATATAAGAGTATGTGATAAGAGGGAAAAAATAATAATATGAAGTTAATAATTGTTGATAATAATGACATAATAAACTTATAATAAGTAAAGCAATGTACTCGAGTTGAGTATTATATCTTTAACAGCTCATGCTATTGTATCCTCAATTTAGGTAAAAATATACTTACTCAAAGGAAATTGTTTACTGCAACATAGTAAAAATATGCAAAGTATGAGTATATTATTTCCTTAAATCTACGAAGCGTTTTCATATTGAAAGTAAATTTTTTACAATTATTTAGTAAAAATTTGCAAAATTGGAGAATATTATTTCCTTAAAACAAGGAAATATTTTCATATTTTAAGGAAGTTATTTTCTTGATTTAAGTATATTATTTTCTTAAAACAAGGAAATATTTGCATATTTTAAGAAAGTTATTTTCTTAATTTAAGTATATTATTTTTTAATCCTGGGAAACATTTACATATTAATAGGAAGTTTTTTACTTTTATTAATTAAAAATATGGAAATTTTGAGTATATGATTTTCTTAAAACTTGGAAATATTTACATATTTTATGAAAGTTTATTACTCTTCCGTAGTTAAGATATACCCATTATGAGTATACTATTTACTTAAAACAAATAAACATTTACTTATTTAGAAGAAGTTTTTTACTTAATTTAGGGAAAAACATATATATTTTTGGGAAATAAATTCGTTTTTTGAATTAAATATAAGTAAACTTTTGCTTATTTCACGTTAATTTTTTTTTTAATTTAAGGAAACATTCCTTAAACAAGGGAAAGTTTTCACAAAATTCTAAAAAATTTTAAAGACAATTTTACTTAATTGAACGAAAAAACCATTTGGATTTATGAACACTTTTACTATGCCAAAGTATATTTTTGCTTGTTTACAGAAAATTTTATTTCCTTAATATAAGGAAAAAGTTATACATTTTGTTCGTAAATATTTTCTTGGAGCTTAAACATTCCCTTATTTTACTTCATTTAAGGAGAATTTCTTTAATCCGAAACAAATTTTTTTTGAGTATACAAATTCTGTTAAGCATTGTTGGTTTTTCGTTTCATTCCATAATATGTATTGTTTGTTTTTGTAACCAAATATATTTATACTTAAAGAAAGAGCAAAATACATAATTGCTTTAGTGCCGCTACTTTTGAATAGGTGGCGCTAAATTAACGAAAACAATACCCCGCCGCTTGGCTAGGTCGACATAGCCTTGGATCAGGCTTTCAATTAATTAATTTACCAAAAATATTAAATTACTACATACGTCAAATTCAAATGCATTAAGATGTTACTAGTAGACTTATTACATAATTTTAAAGTAAATTTTTTAAATTTTTGACGTAATAAAAGCATTTGTTTTACATTTTTATGTCCAAAAAGAAATTTTCATAGAGGAAAATAGTATTTTTTTTAATTGCATTTGAGAATTGAGAGATTGGCTACTGTATATTTATGTTAATTTTTTCTTTCATAAAAAAATACACATGAATAAAGCGCATTATTGTGCTCTTAAACATCTAAAGGAATATTGATTTAAAAAATTAAGGTAATATACACATAAAACATATATTTTTCATTGTTTTTGGCAAATATGAAGAAAACGGAAAATCAATAATACTATACTGCATATTGAAGCACAATATGGCTAATGGAGACTAGCTCTGCAGCAAAATATACCTAATGGAGAGAATGCACCTTCTGTTGGGACATCTATTGACAAATAGTTACAACTCATCTTCTTTCTTTAACAAATAATTTTTTTCAGTATTCTCTCCATTAGGCATATTGTCCTACAAACACACTTTAATTTTTTAAAAAAAGAACATTCGTTGCAACTATTTATCAATACTTGGCGCATCAGAAAGTGCATTCTATCCATTAGGCGTATTCTACTGCAGAGCTAGTCCCAATTAGCCAGTAACGAAATTGAAATTGCCCATACAAATTTAGTACAATTTCATAGTAGCGACTGGTAACTAATATATTTTTCATATTTTTTCACCATTCGCTTAGCAGTAAATATTTTGTATTCACCTCAAACATTTTTTCAAAACTAAATTTTTTTCACCACAAAAAATTGTTTCTCCTCAAAAAAATTTTTTCACCTCTAAATTTTTTTACACCAAAAAAGTTTTTTTCACATCTAAAAAAGTTTTTCACTTCAAAAAATTTTTTCACCTACATAATTTTACTTCAAAAGTTTTTTTATATTATTTGTACCAAAAAAAGTAGAGAACACCTTTTTAGGATATTGGTGGAGGGTATTCAAAGATTCGGCCAGCCGAAATTAGCCTCGTTTTACATGTTTTACATGTGCTCACCACGATTGTTTACTTTAAAATATTTTTTTTGTTGTTGTAGTTTATTACGGAAAAAATAAACTACAACATACCTTTCGGGACACTCTTATTAATTCCTGTTGAAATTTACGCAACTTATAGTAGGAAACTGTACTCCTACTATAAGTTTCGTAAATTTACTCTGTGTGCGGAAATAAAAAAGTACACACATTATGCGTAAATAAATGAACACAAAATATGTTAAATTACATTAAAAGTGCCTAAAATTGTAATAAAATTTTAAAATTGAAGAATAAATTTGCCAAATTTTTGCGCAAAGAAACACGATTTTTCTGTAAATGTACACATATAATTCGTAAAAATCCTAAAAAATGCGCATATTTTCTACTAAGATGTTTGTTTTGTAATAAAAACAATAAACTTATTGTTTAGTAATTCACAATAAAAATAAAAACAATAAATTTATTGTTTAGAAACTCACAAAAAGAATAAAAACAATAATTTTTTTGATTAGTAATTTCAAATAATTGATAAATTTAAAAAACTAATAGTTTTCTTTTTAAATTTTGAAAATGTTTTAGATTTTTTTTTTCAATTTAAATATGTCATAATTTGTTTTACCATTATAAGTTACTATATTTACAAACTTTGAGCGTAAAATTTTTATTCAACAAAATAATACTAATTTTAGGCATAATGTGTAATATGAAAGTAGGCTCAAAAAAGTTTTACGCATTTGGTGTTTATATTTACCAACTTATCGTAATATTACATAAAACTTTACCCATTTTGTAGTAGTAAATTTACAAGTTTTTAGAGTGTAGGTACAACAAGAATAAATTAAAAACAAGAATTGCAGGACATAAATCTGATCAAAAATACAGGAACACTACTTCTACACAAAAACAGCATTTTCATTACATTGCGTCATTATCCTGACGCAGATATATGTTAAAAATGTTACAAATTATGAAGGTACCATCTACACAACGAATTAATTATAGAACAGACATAGCAAATATTGCAGACATTTAGTTAATAAAAACTAGGATAAATATTATTATGTTAAATAACATGTATATAAAATATTTTTGTTCATGTAATATTTTAATTTTTCAAATATTGTTATTATTGTTTTCTGTGATATTTTTAGTTTTTAATATTGACAAAAAATAATTTTTGATTCACCGGCTTTTTAAAAAAAATGTTATATATAAGTTTTCAATTTATAATTTTCATTTATTAATTATAAAAAACAATTTCCCTTAAAGTCGCCCAATGTGGTGACTATATATTGGGATAAATAAATATTTATAATTAATTTTTTATAAATAAAAGATCTTTAGCTCGATGAGAAATATTACACAAATCAAGAAGATCGAAGAAAACTAAAAGAATTAGTAAGCACATTATGTTTAAAAACACTTTGTGTTAGTATTTTTTGTATATGAAAGTCTGTACATAACTGTTTTACGCATTTGGTGTTTATATTTACCAAATTCTCGTAAATATAGAGTGTAGTTATGCATACATACATTTTGTATTGTAAAAAAATACAAAAAGGGAAACAATTTCAAATATATGATAAAATCATTTATTTTGTAAGGAATTGATAGGTAACATTTTAACATTTATTTTAACTGATTATATCATTTGTTTCTTACGGATGTGTCAGTTGTTTAATCAACTAATAAAAATAAATAACAAGAGGCTTTTAATTTAAATGAAAATCTTTAAATGAAATATGATTTCTTGTAAATGACATTTTCTGTTATTTTAACTTACAAACTATTTTAAGTGTGCGTTTATATGTATCTGATATTCCTTTTCCGGGTGGTATGGTGTCATAACAGGTTTTGACGATAAAGACGTTTTTAATTTAACAAATGCGTTTTCCTGATCTTGATCTTTCTTCAATTGCAAACGTAACTGTTCCGAAATAATCGAGTACGCTGGCACAAATTTACGGAAATAACAACTGAGCCCCAAAAACTTGCGAACCTCAGTAACGGTTGAGAGGTAAAGAAATTATCTACGGCTAACGTTTTCAATGCACCCGGTGAAATACCGTCGTTGATTATCCGCTGTCCCAAGAAATCAATTTCCTGTTTTAGAAATTCGCATTCGCGAATATCGTCCATGTAATGGAACATATCACCATTTCTGGTACGATTCTTGATGATACTCATGGCGCTTTGAAATACCGCAGGGGCATTTTTGAGACCAAAGGGATTCTCTTAAATTCAAATAAGCCATCAGGAGTAATAAAAGCTGTGTACTTACATGAATTCTCGTCGATCGGAATTTGATAATAACCACTATTCATATCGAGCACACAGTAGTCGCCTCTTGAAGTCGTTCCTTGATGTTCGGAGTTGGAAACACTTCTTTTACCGTATTCATATTTAACCTTGTATAGTCAACGCAAAAGTCTCTCTCTACCGTATTTCTTTTTAGCCAAAACAATCGGACTCGCATATTCGGATTTTGATTAGGATATAATGTCCTTTTGCAACAGTTCATTAAAAATTTCCTTAACAACGTTTTTCTTCGGTTCGGGTGCGCGGTACGGTTTTAAAGCTTCTACGTTCGCTTTATTATCTAGTTCGACTTTGATTTCGGTAATATTTGTTAGTCCCATTTCACTCATATCTTTAACAAATATATTCCGATAATCATTTAACAAGCTAAACAGTTCATTTTTAACGGATTCACTTTCAACGTTGCATTTTACATTAGTAAGTTCGATTATATTAACGTTTACCACATATAGGTCAGTCTTTAAATTTATTTCGTCAATGATCATATTCATGGAAATCTTTCGTTTCACAATATAAAAATGTACCTTTAATACTCTGGTAACACGACTGTACTGAACAGCCAATTTTGTTTACTAATCATTCTTTAATCAACCTAATTTGACTGCCGGTATCAACAAAAACAACAAATGAATTTCCGTCGATCGTTGCAGTTTTGTCGAAAATAGATCTTTTGCCGTTCAAATTTGTTAATAATACCGTCGACTTGCCACAATCTTTTTGTGCTTTTGAATGCACTATATTACAGCCTTTACAACGGTGATGACGCGGTGGATCGGTACACTAAGACGAATATTATAAAAAACGATTTTATTTTCTCTATCGGTATCACGGTATATTAACACTTTTGTTCACATTTTTATCGTTAGTGTCTTTTTGTATACGATTATTTGGATAATTCTTTAAATTAACTAAATATTCATCAAGCGATTCGCGCATGTCTTTCATTGTTCTAAAACGGTCGCGTTTTGCAGTTCACGGTGGCGTATGTCTCACGAGTGTATTTTACCGTAGCCGTTTCACTCAAATTATAACATTTACCAAGGGCACTCATTCGAAAACAGTAGTCAATAATTCACTCATTACTCATTTACATTTGATTCATTACTCATTTTATAATTCCCGTAACTGATCAATTCTCATGCTTTCGATTAGAACTATTTTGTTCGATTTGTTTAAAAATAATACTAACACGTATTTCTTTCTATTTTATCAATGAACAAAATACAAATGATTTCTTAACACGTTAGTTGTTGTTTGTACGTCTTTTCGTTGTTGTTTTTCGTTCTTTTTTGTTGTTGTACGTTCTCTTATTTGTTGTTTTACGTTCTTTTTTCCTTGTTGTTTCACGTTTTACAACGAATCAATTGTATTCATTCCAATTGGAATGCGCGAGGTGCATTTTTCTCGTATAGTCTTTTTCTCGAAACTAGAACTTTCCACGAAAATCGTTCAACATGCTCATGCACGTTTAATCGTTATTATTGTTTCTTAAGAGGGCGGATCAATAAGTTTGTGACTTTTCGAACTTCCCTCGTAGTTATATGAACTGCAACACTGCTCCCATCAAGTACCACCTGTTAATAGAATACTGTCAAATTTTGAGCAAAGTCCGGCGTTTACAGCTGTTAAATTCTTACAACCTCGTGCATTTTTTTAAAAATGGAAAAAAGTGAATTTCGAGTGCTCATTAAAATTTTTATTGGCAAAAAAACCGTCAATCAAACCAAGGAAAAGCTTGATAAATACTATGGGGATTCTGCACCATCGATTTTTACGGTAAAAAAGTGGTTTACTGACATTCATTGTGGCCTTACAAGCACGGAAGATGCCGAAGGTTTAGGACGCACAATTGAAAAAATTCACGATATGGTGTTGACCGATCGGAGATTGAATGTGCGATAGATTGTGGAAGACACAAGCATCTCACATGGCTCAAGATGGCTGCCGCGTTTGCTTACAATCGACTACCAACGGAATCGTGTGACAGCTTAGTTTCCATGGCAAAAATCCATGAAGTAGACTACGAATCGCCCCCTCATTCGCCTTATTCTCCGGATTTAGCCCCCAGTGACTATTTCCAAACCTAAAGAAATGGCTCAGTGGAAAGAGATTTAGCTCCAACCATGAAATTATTGATCAAACAAATGCCTATTTTATGGACCTCGACAAATCTTGCTGTTAAACGCAAAGTAAACGACGGAGCTTGCTCAAAATTTGGCAGTAGTATATTACCAGGTGGTACTTGTTGGGAGCAGTGTTGCATTTCATATAACTACGAGTGAAGTTCGAAAAGTCGCCCTCGTATTCTATCCGACGTTATAGAATCTTCTTTACAAAACTCTTCACAAAAACAAGAACGTTGTGTTTTGTCCGTATATCAACGTTTAGAATATTCTTTACAAAATTCTTATTTTAAACACGAGCGTTGAGTTCCGTTTACGAATCATTAACGTTCCAGAAATTTCTACAAAATTATATTCTTTTTGAAACACTAGCGTTGTGTTTTTCTATTGCATCATGCACTTGTCATACACATTCAAGGAATTTCACCATAAAAAAAAACATTTATACTCGAGGCTATTTCTCTTTGCCAAACGTTTTCTAAATTTCCTAATTTGTAAGAAGGCTTTTCGTTTACCCGACACTTTAGGCATTTATTCCACCTCTTAACTAAAAACAGAGTTTGTTTTTATTTTAATTAAATTGAAAAATTCAGTTTATTTAGAATATAATATAAAAATTTATTATTAGTATTTTTCACGTTGTCAAGATGCAGTTTATATATCTCTGCGTCGCCGTTCTTGCAATGCCTGACTGGCTTTGTATGCGTGTGGCCGTCAAGTGCATGTAAATGTCATAACTCCTTTAACAAACAGAGTTGGCATTTACACATCTTAAAGCATAGTTGGTAGTCGAAATGATCAGAGAAAAATACACTTTTAATTCGGTTAACTTTTTACATCTCTTTGTGAAATAATACAGAATGGTGAAGGATATAGAAATATACGTGAATAGAAATTTATCTCATTAACTCTACTTACTTGTTTAAAAATATTGTAGGTTAATATTAAAATACATTAATATATTTTAAGATTGCTTTTACATTTTCTGGTCAACTGTCTTACCCTTAACATTTTGTTTTACAATTTTCCTTAAAACCACGACTTATTTATCCTTCTTATTGTACGAGTATCTTTTTGAACTTAACACTTAATAAACTTAATATTAATTTATGTAATACAAAAGATTTTATCATCCATAAAAGTGGCCCTAAAGCTATATATTGTATTTTTGTGTTATTTATGTGCTAGCTAAATGGGTAGGTAAGAATGAGTTTTAGATAAAACTTAATCTTTGTGATATGATTAAGAAGATATGCAAAGTTGAGTGAATATTTAAGATAAATTATACAGTTCAGTCTTTACATTCGGAGCTTTTTTTTAACCAGTTTATATATTCCAATTAAAGGTAAAGAAAATTTTATTAATCAGTATGTATATATTGCTAAATATATTATATCTATTTATATAAAGGAATAACGTTACTGACTCACTCACTCATTCAAACAAGGACCCTTGAAATCAGGATGAACAGACTGGCAAATTTTTAGCCACCCATGATGCCAAATGATGCGACTACAAAAACTCTTAGCCGAGTCCACAACATTCTTAGCCGATTTTTAGAAAAACTTAGCCTCTAGCAAGGGTTGTACCAATTCAAACATGTATACATTCACATCACAATCACTGTACCAAGGACCCTTAAAACCAGGATGAACAAACTACTTAGCCGAGACCACAATGACGCCATGAGGCCAACTGATGCGACTACAAAAACTCTTAGCCGAGACCACAACATTCTTAGCCGATTTTCAGAAAAACTTAGCCTCTAGCATGTTTGAATTGTTACAACCCTTGCTAGAGGCTAAGTTTTTCTGAAAATCGGCTAAGAATGTTGTGGTCTCGGCTAAGAGTTTTTGTAGTCGCATCATTTGGCCTCATGGCGTCATGGGTGTGCTAAAATTTTGGTAGTTTGTTCATCCTGGTTTCAAGAGTCCTTCATTCAACGTCGCCCAAACCGCAAGAGGTAGGAGGCTGAAATTAGGTATGCAGGTTCCCCCTCCGGCGTAGACATCCGCTAAGACGTGGTTTTTGGAAATTCTTTCAGGGTGGGGCAAAAAGGAGAAAAAACTCCCCTTTCACGGCCTGCCTCAACCCCTTCAGCAAGGAACCTGAAATTTGAAATACGCCTTCCTGGGAGTATGTACTAACTCCTTGATAAGATACATTTAAGAATTTTGATCAGGGATGTGGTAAAAATGGCGCTTAAATGCCGAAAAGCCTCCCCTTTAAGGCCTTCCCAAACAGTTGGACCTGGGAAGTTGAAATTTGGTATGCAGACTCCTTCTCCAGTGTATATAACAGCTAAGACGTGATTTTTAAAAAATCCAACGGGGAGGGGCAGAAATGTTTGAAATTCTCCCCCTGGACGGCCTTCCCAAACCGTTGGACATGAGAAGTTGATATTTGGTATGCGGGCTCCTTCTTCAATGTATATAACAGATAAGACGTGATTTTTGAAAAATCAAATGGAGAGGGGCAGAGGAGGGTGGAATTCTCCCCCTCGACGGCCTGCCAAACGCATTAGAGCTGGAAGGTTGAAATTGTGTATATTGCTGTAGACATCCAACCAGGGGCAAAAACCGGGAAAATCTCCCCCTTAACGGCCTGCCCACACCGAAATACAAGATACATATGGAGTATGGACGAACTCACTGATAAGCTACATTTTAGAATCTTAGCCAGGGACGTGGTAAAAATGGGGTTTAAAAGGGATGAAATGTCTCCCCTTTAACAACTTGGCGAAACCTCTTGATCTAGGAAGTTGAAATTTGGTATGGAAAATCCAACGGGGAGGGAATAGAGGAGAAAATTCTCCCCTTTGACGACTTGCCAAAACACTTAAAAAAGTTTGTAAGTTAAAATAACTGAAAATATCATTTTAAAGAAATGATATAATCAGTTAAAATAAATGTCAAATTTTACCTACCAATCCTTAAAACATATTTTTTTTTTCATTTATTTGAAATTGTTTCCGTTTTTGTATTTTTTTAATATACTCGTACAATACAAAATGTATGTATGCATATAAAGCTCTAAACACTTTTTGTGTGAATGTGTTTGTGTATGTATGTGTGTTTATGAAGTTCTTGTAATTGTATTGTATTGAAATAAATTGAAATTTTTTGAATATTTTTTTTTTGAAACAGACAGCAAACAAAACTTAAATTTGTAATAACTGTTACGGACACAAATAAACCACAAGTTTCCGTTTTGTGGGTAAATTTTTATTAAATTTCAAACAAATGAAAAAATAAATCAAACTGAAAAAAATGGTAATTGATAGTAAATTATTTCGAATAAATGTATAAAAAAGATATAGATATTTCTTTGAAAAATAAATGTATGTTCCTTTATTTTTAAATGGAACGGAAAACTTTTTTATTAAACTACAATCAATTAACTACATAATATTCTGAGTGTAGAGCTGGGAAGTTAAAATTTGGTACATTGGTACCCACTCCAGGGTAGACATACACCAAAGTTGGATTTTTGTAAACTCCTACTGAGAGGTGCAATAAGGGGAAAAGTCTCTTCCCGAACGGCCTGCCCAAACCGCTGAAACTAGAATATTAAAATTTGGTATACAGGTTCCATTTTCAGTGTAGATAACAGATAAGACGTAACTTTTGGAAAATCTAACGCGAAGGTGTAACAAAGCGAAAATTCTCCCCCTTGACGGCCTGTCGAAACCGCTTGAGCTGGGAAGTTAAAATTTGGTACGTAGATTCCTCTGCCAATGTAAATGTGCAAATTTTCAAAAGTGTAAATTTGCAAAGGTGTAAAAAAAATGTGCAAATTTGCAATATGCGTAAATGTGCAAATTTGCAAAAGGGCAAATGTGCAAATTTGCAAGTGCAAATGTGCAAATTTGCAAAAGTAAAAATGTGCAAATTTGCAAAAGTGATTTTACTTGTGAAAATGTGAAAATATGCAAATTTGCAAAAGTGAAAATTTGATTGTTTGATGATTTGATGTATTGATGGTTTGAGAGATTGTGCTAATGGTTAAAAGTGCAAATTTATAAATGTAAAAATGTGGAAATATGTAAATATTTATTTATTTCATTCAACATCGCCCAGCCCAAACCGCTGAACTTGGTATGTAGGTTCTCCCTGCGGCGTAGACATTCGCTAATACGAGGTTCTTGGAAATTCCATCGGAGAAGAGCCAAACGGGGAAAACCCCTTTTAGGATCTGCCCAAACTCTTATAGCTAGAAACCTGAAATATGGTTTGATTGGAGTATGTGCTTACTTATCGATGAAGTCTCCCCCTAAGAAGCCTTTACAAACCCTTGGACCTAGGAAGTTGAAATTTAGTTTGCAGGCTCCATCTACAGTGTAGATAACCATTAAGATGTAATTTTTGACAAAATCTAATGCCGAGGGACAGAAAAGGAAAAAAAATTTACCACTGACAAAACCGCTGGAGCTGGGAAGTCGAAATTTGGTGCAAAGGTTCCTCCTCCGGTGTAGACATTAACCTAGGTCTGATTTTTGGAAATGTCTATGGGGAGGGGCAAAAAAGGTGAACAGTCTCCTCCTTAATGGGCTGCCCCCACCGATTTAGCCAGAAAGCTGAAATTTCAAATATGTGTTAACTGGAGTATGTGCTAACTCATTAATCAGCTGCATTTTAGAATTTTAGCCAGGTGCATGGTAAAAATGCGGGTTCTCATGGACATCGCAAACAAAAGTAATCAAGCGAGTAAATAGCCTGGAGGAAGTTGATGCCATGTTTTTGCTGGGTAGTTGAAACAAGGACCCTTGAAACCAGGATAAACAGACTAGCAAATTTTTAGCCATCTATGATGCCAAATGATGCGACTACAAAAATTCTTAGCCGAGACCACAACATTCTTAGCCGATTTTAAGAAAAACTAAGTCTATAGCAAGGGTTGTAACAATTCAAACATGTATGTATTCACATCACAATCACTGAACTTGCGCTGCAACCCTTGCTAGAGGCTAAGTTTTTCTGAAAATAGGCTAATAATGTTGCGGTCTTGGCTAAGACTTTTGTAGTCGCATCATTTGGCATCATGGGTGGCTAAAAATTTGGTAGTTTGTTCATCTTGGGAAGGTGTACTAAGTGTTGCATTGTCGCAGAGTTGTTAATATTTTCATTTCTCTATAACGACAATTTTATTTTTATACCCTCCACCATATATGCTGAGGGTGTATATCAGTTTGTCATTCCGTTTGTAACATGCCCAAATATAGGTTTAAGGCCCCATAAAGTATATATATTCGGGATCCTTATGCAATTTTTAGTCGATTTAGCGATGTCCGTCTGTCTGTTGAAATGGCTATCACGACACGAAGACGCAAGCGGGTATTAAACATCCTCCCGAGTAGTTTGTTATTGAAAAGGAGCAAAATCGGTCTAGCGGTTAAAAAGTTATGAGTGAAAATGTGAAGATACCTCTAAATTTTCCATACAAATTGGTACAATTTTTCTGTATTTATTTTTCTTGTTTTTTTTTCTGTTAAGCTATGTTGGTTTTTCGATAAATTCCATAAAATGTATTTTTTGTTTTTGTAAAACTCATATTTAATATTTTTGTTTTGTTGTTGTAGTTGTAACCGATCGTCGCAAGAAATAATAAATTCTCGCCATTAGTCATATTAGTCTCCATTAGCCATATTGTGCTAAACAAAGAAAGAACACGAGCTGGAACTTTTTGTCAATAAATAGCGTATCTGAATTTGTATTCCCTTCATGAGACATATTATGCTGTACAGGTAGTCTATATTAAACATATTGTCTTACCAATATTTAATAGAGTATTATTGTTTTCTATTTCCCTCGTAACATAAATGAATATTTGCCAAAAACTATGCGAAACAAGTAAGAGCGGCTAAATTAGGCTATGCCGAATCTTATATACCTTTCGCCATGGTTGGGAAAAAGTGAAGTTTGTATATGGACATATATGGAATGGACAGATTTATATACGGACGTCTTTAAGAGGAAATTTACCATTTATGTGATAAACTCCTGAAGATTTATGGTCCCCAAAAATAGGTATTTAAAAAAATTTATGTTTTGGTCATAACTTCTTTGTATCTGAACCGAGTGTCCGAGTTTTTCGATCTTTTGATATTTAAGACGTATCCATAGGACATATTACAGCTCTAAAATTTTAGTTTTTATAAAAATGTTGATGTTTTAAGCCCATTTATGGTGTATTTAATTACGGTCTAACCGTTCTTAAGATATAAATTAATCTATTTTGTGCCACGCCCAATGCAAGGATCCCGCCCACATTTGGTCAGATGTTGTGTATTGATAACCAAGATGCTTCCACCTTATTTGGAAACTTTTCCTCTTTCCGATCTCCAATTATACAGTAAAGCTGACCAACATCGTTAAGTCAACTGTGCTGAATGTATTTGTTTTGTTAAAAAACAAATAAAAAAAACCAAAAAAAAGGTCTTAAGAAAATAAAAAAAAAAAAACAAAAAAAGTGTTAAAAAAATATAAAAATAAAAAATTGTATAGACGGGGGTCGATCGCGCGACTAAAAGAAAAAAAGTATTTGTGACAAAGCGCTTAGACCACAGAACCATTGAAGGACATACGCAAATGTCGTTAATAGAACTAATTAAAAAGTTTTCAGTTAAAAAGGTTTGTTTGGTTTTTATTTAAATGACAAATCTTTGTATGGGTTTGTTGTTTGTGTATAAAAGGTGAAGAGGTGAAAGACAAGAAGTTCAACAAATAAAACAATAACAATCACGATCATAATACCAATCAGTGTTGTCATATTTTTTTCAAAAATCTTTTTAGTTCTAAAAAAAAGCTTTTTTCGACCAAAAAAATATTTTTTACAAATCGTTAAAAGATTTCACTAGAACTGCATATGTTTTATTTCTACAGAAACGTTTAGTTTAGCTGGCAAATTTGCATTTGGGATTTTATTTCGCTTTTTTAAAAAATGGTTTTAATTTTTTTTAAGAAATTATGTATAAAATTTTCTTTATATATGAGAAATAAAATGGTTTAAAAATCTTTTTATAAATGCTTTTAAATCGAAGCAAAAAATAGAAATAAAACCGTTTGTATTTTGTTTGTATCAGAGAGTTTTTATACAAATTTTGATGTTTTTAGCCTATTTATGGATTATTTAATTTCGGTCGTACCGTTCTTAAGATATAAATTAATCTATTTTGTGCCCCGCCCAATTCACGGATCCCGCACACATTTTATCAGATTTTGTGTATTGATAACCAAGATGCTTGTACCTTATTTGGAAACTTTCCGTGTTTAAATTTACAGAAAAACTGACCGAGATCGTTAAATCAACTGTGCTGTGTATATGTAATGTTAAATATGTGTGTATATGTAATGTTAAAAAACAACAAAAAGTCTTAAGAAAATAAAAAAAAAGTCAAGAAAATATAAAAAAAATTGTACAAAAAAAGTTGAATAGACGGTGCTCGATCGCGCGAGTTACGTTTCAGAGGAAACTTCCAATATCACACAAAAAAAATTAGTTTTGTTTTAGAAATTACAAAAGTTTTGATTTATTTAATAATTACAAAATTATAATTTAATCTATTAAAATTACAAAAGTTTTTTAATTTAATTTTACGAAGTTCTTTCTTTAATGGTCCCTTTGTATCTGCCACGATATCCAGAAAATCAATCCTTTATATTATTCAGTCAATACTGACAGAACAATCAATATTGCTGATCGGAAAAATCTAAACAAAGAAGTTCATTGTGCCACTTACAAGCAGAGCTTGTATGTTGCAACAATGTCTGGATTTTATAATTAGAACATCAACTGTAGGCAAAATTCTACAGTTGCGACAAAGTTAAATCAAAAATACATTGTTTTGCTGTAGAAAATGGCATTGTTCTTTGTTACAATTTTACTAAGATTTTAAGTGTGCTGACGTACTTGAAAAATGTAAACAACCAAAATTATTTAGAATTTTAAATGTCAGCACTTCAAAACTATTAAATCATTAATTGTAACGAAGCAGAATGTTTAGAATGAAATCTTAATTAAAGTAATATTAATAATAATAGTGTTAATAATAATAGTAGTGTTAGTAATGATAATAATAATGATAATGATTTGTTATTAAATGATAGTTACTGTTGAGGTGCCGTAACTCCTCCCCCCTTAGAATAGAGTGAAGGCCACAATGAATTAGTTGGGGCTGGAACGGGAACTAATGTGGTTGTTGAATAAATTATTTGTTTTCTTGATGATACTGATGCTATTATTATTATTAGGATGAATAATGTTGTTAGTGCAGCATAGATCGAGCCGACATGGATAATTGCTGTATCTTTAAATGTTGTGATGTTGTTGATGTTATCGATGTTTAGTTGTTCTAGCGTCATTAATGTTGTTACTTTAGTTGTAGAGTTCACCTTAATTGTGGAGTTGTCATTTGGTAGAAGGTTGACTTGATCCCAAAATATGGATGTTTCATCGTAATAAATTATATTGTTGATCTCGATGCTACAATTTTTGAAGAAAATGAAGCCAGTGCCTTTAATTTCCACTGGAGTCTTTATTCTGCAAGTAGATTTTATTAGTAATTTCGGACTATTTATAAATATAATAAAGTTGTTTTCTATTTGCAGGATTTTGGATATTTTTCCCAAATCCCTTAGATTGCAGTGTGCCGTTCCTCCGTTGAACAGTGGTCCCAAGCATGTTAAATCTTCCATCAGTTCTTCTTGTAGTGAGTTACAATAAAAAATGTTCTCCACCCTGGGGCAAATGCTCGTGAGTTTGTGTAGTTTATGTTTATTATGTATTATATATGGAGGAATGATTATCTCCTTAGTGTTATTAATAGGTAATGAAATAATGTGATAAAGTTTGTAATTCTCTTTACTTATTATTGGTATTTTGAAATTAAATATTATATTCGTACCGTTATAAAAAGCCTGTAGCCCGAGCGATTCGTATATATGCTCGTCTGAATCCAAGAAATTCTCATATTCAGTGAGGTTTCTTAGATATTTGCCCTCTGAACTCAAGAAATTCTCATATGCAGTGAGGTTTCTTGAACCCAAGGAATTATCATATTCCATGACGTCTTGTCTATTTGGGAGTTTATCATATTCCATTATATCTCTTACATTAGCAAGTTCCTCAGTATTCAGAATGTATTTAGAAATAATATTCAGTTTAGCGAGAATAATTGCTTCGCCTATATTTGTTATATGATTATACAATAGGTCTATGTTATAATTTACCCTATTCAAATATTGCATTTCCGAGATTTCCTTCGAATTCTTATTAATTCTATTTGAGTTTAATATGAAGTTTCTTGATATAATTTCTTGTTCCCTGTTATATTCCTGTTCTGTTATATTCCTAAATCTCTCGATTATCTTATTGTTTAAGAGTTTTTATCCCCTTAGGCTATTTTGTGACAACATATTTTCCTCGTGCATTTTCCTCATTTCCATATCAATTTTCCTTGCATCTTCAGCATCCATGTTTCCCGTTATGAATTTAATCGCCGATCCAAATCCGTTAACAAGCCCTCTTTTTGTGCGTTTAAATGGTAGAAGAGAGTTAATTCTATTCCTGAGTTCATTAATCTTAAAATCCGATACTGACAAAAGACTCTGCATTTCCTCATCTCTTCCATGATTTTTCAATGAATCAATAGTTTGAATTATACTATTCATGCTAGAAATGTAATCGTCGAGATTAACAATATGTATTAAATTACTATAGCCTTTTTTCACTTTTGCTGGTCCCAGATCGAATTTCATTATCTTTTGATCATGATCCATATTTTGAATATTGATGACTTGCCCAGTTGTCAATGCAAGTCTGAAATGAGATTTAAAACAAAACAAATTATGAGAGGTTCTCGAATTTTCGTCTGTTTTGGAGTCGGGTTTTATGGATCTTCTTATCCTTCTGTGTTAGAATTGTTATATTATTATCAGTTTTAATTTTATGCTCTGAAAATCTTGGTGTCATTTTATTTCGTTTACATTCCTTTCGCAGAATTTTTTCACCAATGTTCCTGTCCAGTGGTTTGGACCTTCTTTCATTAAGTTTTTCGATTCTTTTCTCTGTTTGTCTTTCCATGTGTTCCTTAATTGAAGGAATTGGAGAATTACTGCTACTTTGTTGAAACGAAGTAAAATGAAGGTTTATGTCATATTGCTTGCAATAGTCCTTAAATATGTTTGAGTTAAATTCAGACCCTTGATCACATACTATTTTTCTGGGAATACCATAGAGATATACAAAGTTATTTATGGCCTTAACCACTGACAAGCTTGTCCTATTAGGAAGTGTCGAAGCGAAAGCAAATTTAGAAAATTTATCGATAATCGTCAAAATTTGTTCTTTATTTATTGCATAAAGGTCGATATGTAAAATATCCAGGGGTTTAAATGTGTTTCTGGTTTCATAAATTCTATAGTTGGAGGACACCTATCATACTTTTGTGTGCGGCAAATGATACAATTATTTATTGTTCGAGTGATCTTCTCCTTCATACAGGGGAAAAAATATTTTCTCTTCAGGTGAATATGAGTCTCGTTAATGCCCCTATGGTTATTATTCTCGTGATACTCTCTGATAGTGGCTTCTTGTGCTTCTTCTTCTGTTATGTCTCTTTTCCTGTTTCAAATGCTTTTATATATTCCTCTGTCAATTTAACTGATCTTCCCTTTTTTAGGCAACTTGTCATTGGTTTAACAATCTTTGCGAAATCCTTTATGAATTGTCTATAATAACCCAATAGTCCAAGGAACGATTTTATTTCCCGTTGAGTTCTAGGTATCGGGAAATTTTTGACAGCATGGATCTTGTCAGGGTTTGGTTTAATTCCCTCTCCGGTGACAATATGTCCTAAAAAGGCGATTTTTTTAGAAATTCGGATTTATCCATCTGAATTTTAAAATTAGCTTCACGAAGTCTTTTGAAAACTTGTTTAAGGTTTAATATATGTTCGTCCAAGGATGTTGAGTAAATGATTATGTCATCCAAGTATACCAAGCAAATTTTTCCAACAAGATCACCAAGGACATTGTCCATAACACGTTGGAATGTTGACGGAGCATTCTTTAAACCGAATGGCATACGAACGTATTCGTAATGACCATTTTCAACAGTGAATGCTGTTTTTTGAATATCGTCGGGATCCATTTCTATCTGATGAAACCCACTTGCCAAGTCAAGGGTAGAGAAATACATGCATTTCCCCAGTTTGTCCAGTATATCCGTTATGTTCGGGAGTGGATATCTATCCGAGATAGTTTTCTCATTAAATTTTCGGTAATCAATAACCAAACGCCACTTGCGATTTCCACTAGCATCTAGTTTCTTTGGAACGACCCAGACAGGTGCACTCCAAGGTGAATAACTGGGTCTTATAATCCCTTGGTCCAACATTTTAGAAATTTGGTTGCTAACCTCTTCTTTGTGCACATACGGATATCTATACGATTTAGTATAAATTGGTATGTCATCTGAAGTTTGAATCGAATGTTTGATTCTGTTCGTGAAGGTTAAGTTATCTTCTTCATTAAAGAAGATATCCCTATATTCGCGTAGAATCTTTGAGACTTCCTTAATTTCGACCGGGTTTAAGTGATCCAATTGCAATTTGTGTCGAATATCCATTTTCGGGTTGTTACAGGTATCCATGTGAACATTCAAATTATTTATTTCCACATATTCATGTGGATTATACGCCTCTGCGTCTAACGGGTCTTCCAAAAAGAGGACCTGATCTGTGTCTGAGGTGTTCACAACGTCCATATAGCTGTAACCATCGTTTGACTGATAAAGGCCACCTTGGATGAACATATGTTCATTTACTTTCATGTCTTTTAAATTAATCTGTCCATTCTGTATGTTCACAGGAAGTTTCCCAATATTTCTCGATTTAGGTTTCAGGGTATAACGCTTTGATGGTCTGTTTGTTTTAAATCCCAATGGAACAACCTCACCATTAACTTTCAGACACTTACAAGGTAAATCAATTACTGTCCCAGTTTCCGTAAGGAAATTAAGGCCCAGTAATCCGTCAAAATAATTATGAAATTTGAAAAGAAGAAAATCGAAATTTCCCTTTTTGTTAAACTCCTTAAATAGTGGCAAGGTAGCCTTTTTATCCAGCAGGTGGTTCTTAAATACAGTTTTTATTGTTACCGCTTTCATCGTCCTCTGATTCTTTTCCTTAATATATTGTGGATTAATGAAAGATGAAGACGCTCCAGTATCTATTAGAAATCGAAGAGGTCTTCCGAATGGAGAGGCAATATCCACATATGCCAACTCCGCACCGTGAATATTTATATCTATGTATTCGCCGGGTTCATCGAGGCTGGCTCGTAAAAATTTCGTTCATCTTCGATATTAGTATCATTGGGGTGATACTCATCGAGGTTTTGATAATTCTCCGTTTCTAGAAAATTATCTTCATCATTCTGCCACTCTTCTACAACCGAGAAATTTCCACTGTGGTCAGTAAAGTTCCCAGGTGGTGTATAGTCGTTGATATTATTCAACTCTATTCTTGTGTTCGAAGTTCTTGCACTGGGTGATGCCTTAAATTGCCCACTCTGTCTGTTCCCGAAACGAGTATAACTGGTACTCGTGTCCATTGGTTCCTGCGTGGTATATGGCGACCCCATTGGTCTGTTGAGGGACTGTTTACTAGATGATTTCGAATCAAAAGGGTTGAAAAAAGATTTCACGTTATTATTAGGCCTAGGTGACGAATTATTAAATCTGGGAGGATAATTTGGTCCCGAATACCCCCGTTGATTCCGATAAGGGACTTGAGGAGGTTGTGGGGCCCTATCATAAGGCCTACCACTGTGACTGCCATACGGTCTAAACCCACGGTAATCCGTTTGTCTCTGATAATTGGGTGAGTGATTAAAACTCAATTTACCTCTAGCTTGTCCATAAAATACATTCTGCTCCCTTATACAGAACGACAGAGCCACCGCCAGGGATTCTGGTCTCATTCCTCTAATTGATGAGCCCAATGGTTCTTTCAGGTTGGTCAGGAAGGAATTGAGGCACATTTCCGCAAAAAGGTCCTTTTTAGCCCGAATGACGTTTTTGTCCGTTTCGTGGATCAAAATATTATTGTATAGTGTTGATTGAATTTCAATTACTTCACTGTAAAAACCTTCTACACTTTTATTATCCTGTCTAATCGAATGTAAATCCCTAATAAGGGACGTCTCCGTTCTCTTATCAGAGTAATGGAGGATCAAATTATTCCTTATGTCATCCCATATAAGTGGGGTGCCGTACATATTCAAGACTTCGTTCTCCTTGTCCACCACCTTGTTCCGAATGGCCCTTAAAAGTATCTGGCCATAAGGGGTGTTATCCGTGCCCCTGATATGGAGAAGTATTTCCTCCACATTATTAATAAACTCGAACAAGAGTTTTTGGTTCCCATCAAATTTTGGCAAATCCTTGATGGCGTCTGGAATTCGCAAGGAATTGAAAATGTCGCCCTGTGTCGCCATAACACCCTCCGTACCGGTTGGTACGGTTTGCAACCCACTTGATCCAGGAACTGAGGTCATTCTGGAGAGTTCCGCTTTAGTTTCCGGAATAGTTTCTAGGGATCTGCTTTTAAACAATTTCGAATAAGGGGAGAACCTTTTTGTTAATTTTGACATTAAGGTCACAAGAAATTATATATATTTTCCCGTGTTGTTACAATTGAACAACTTTCACGAACACTTTTATTTTTTTTTTTTAAAAATAGTCTCATCGAAGAGAGAACAAAAAGTCCAAAAGTAAATATAAGAACACCTTCCAAAAACACTTTAATCGAATTTTCCTTTTCCAGAGTTTTATAGAAATAAGATTTCAAATAAAAGAGCCCTTGGAGTTTTAATTTACCAAATCTAAGGACACCTTCCAAAAACACTTTAATCGAATTTTCCTTTTCCAGAGTTTTATAGAAATAGGATTTAAATGAAAGAGCCTTTGGAGTTTTTATTCAACAAATCCAAAATTCTTTTATTTTCCGTTTTTTCTTCCTTTCCAGAGTTTTATGGAAATAAAATTTCGAACAAAAGATTGAGGACCTTCTTTCTTCACACTTCCGGTAATATCTCTTATTAAATTAATTTGCAATATTTGTTTGGTAAAATTTCTTTTATCTTCTTTTTCCTTTTCTTTTTTTTTTTATATATTTTTTTTTAATAATTTATAACTTAATCACATATCCCAAAAAAAAAAAAATCACGATAATAATGATAATTATGTGTGTTTATATTTTATAATTTCAAGACTTACAGTGCCCCAAGGATGATGATTTGCATTATTGTTGGATTCTCCTTTTTTTTATAGTTGCAGTTGCTTTTTGTTGCCTTTGTTGTATTGTAGTTGTTTTTGTTGCCTTTGAGAGCGTTGCTTGTTAATACAAGCTTCCGTAGACTGCGCCAGTTACGTTTCAGAGGAAACTTCCAATATCACACAAAAAAAATTAGTTTTGATTTAGAAATTACAAAAGTTTTGATTTATTTAATTTTTACAAAATTACAAAATTATAATTTAATTTATTAAAATTACAAAAGTTTTTTAATTTAATTTTACGAAGTTCTTTCTTTAATGGTCCCTTTGTATCTGCCACGATATCCAGAAAATCAATCCTTTATATTATTCAGTCAATACTGACAGAACAATCAATATTGCTGATCGGAAAAATCTAAACAAAGAAGTTCATTGTGCCACTTACAAGCAGAGCTTGTATGTTGCAACAATGTCTGGATTTTATAATTAGAACATCAACTGTAGGCAAAATTCTACAGTTGCGACAAAGTTAAATCAAAAATACATTGTTTTGCTGTAGAAAAGGGCATTGTTCTTTGTTACAATTTTACTAAGAATTTAGAATTTCAAATGTCAGCACTTCAAAACTATTAAATCATTAATTGTAACGAAGCAGAATGTTTAGAATGAAATCTTTATTAAAGTAATATTAATAATAATAGTGTTAATAATAATAGTAGTGTTAGTAATGATAATAATAATGATAATGATTTGTTATTAAATGATAGTTACTGTTGAGGTGCCGTAACTCGCGACTAATAGAAAAAAAACTATTTGTGACAAAGCGCTTAGACCACTGAGCCATTGAAGCTCATACGCAACCATAGTTAATGAAAGTAAATAAAATAGATTTGTTTTTTTTTTTTATTATTATTAAATTGTAAATATTTGTGTGTGTTTGTTGTTAGTGTATAAAAGGTGAAGAGGTGATGTGTTTGTTATGCGTAAAATTCAACTTACATATTTAACAAAGGGATTTTACGGAAACAATTAGAGGTAGTCGTGGTTTTTTGCTAATATCTCAGCCATTTATCAACTGATCTGGCTGACTTTCAATAGCAAACAGAAACGGATCACATGAAACAGAAATATATAACAATCAATTCCTCATCATATCTGCGGTCTTCGGAAAATCCATTTTAACACACAGACGTACAGACGGACATCGTTAAATTAACTTCCCTCTTCATAAGGACCCAGAATATATATACTTTATAGGGTCTAAGATCAATATTGTAGAAATTACAAACGGAAAGACAAACTTATATATACCCTTCCACCTGTGGTGAAGGGTATAAAAATGTGTTTTATGTGTATATTATATTTTAATTTTTCAATTCAATATTCATTTAGATGTTTAAGAGCACAATATTGCAATTTCTACACGTGGATCTGTCATTATTTTTTTTTTTTTTGTGAAAGTAAAAATGAATGTAAATATATATTTGCCAATGCCTCAATACTCCAAAATTATATAATTTAATGAAAACATACAGGGTGGCGCAAAAATAACCTTCCGAAGTTTTTTAGCTGTAATTTAAAAAAAAATGAAAAACTTTGATTCTTCTTGTGGATTATTTTTATTTGGTCTTTTAATTTTTTTTACATCAAGTCGAGAATATGATGTCATGTAAATGGCCGCCGCCACAGTTGATTGTCATTTGAGCCCTTTTTATGGCATTTTCCATCACTTTGGCCAAAACTTCCGGCGATAGGTCCTCACATTCTTGACGGATATTGTCTTTAAGAGCTGCAAGAGTCTGAGGCTTGTTGACATAAACCCGCGACTTCAAAAAGCCCCACAAAAAGAAGTGTGGAGCGGTCAAATGAGGCGATCTTGCTGGCCAGTGCAAATCGCCAAAACGGGAGATTAGGCGCCCGGGAAATGCATCCTTCAGCTTATCGGTTGTGGCACGTGCAGTGTGTGGCGTTGCACCGTCCTGTTGGAACCACATGTTTTCCAATCCCAATTCATCAAGTTGCGGCAAAAATAACTCGTTGATCATTGCTCTGTAGCGCTCACCATTCACAGTAACCGTTTGGCCCGCGACATCTTCGAAGAAAAAAGGTCCGATGACTCCTCCAGCGAAAACAGCACACCATACAGTGACTTTGAGCGGGTGTAATGGCTCTTCGTGGGTTACACGCAGATTTTCAGTGCCCCAGAAGCGTAAATTTTGCTTATTTACGTACCCGCTAAGATGGAAATGGGCCTCATCACTCATGATTATTTTTGATGAAAAATCATCTTTATTATTGCTCAAATAAATAGTCACCAATATTCCGCGTTCTGGAGCAGTGTAGCGTAACATTGTTTATTAACGTGTATTTCGCATGTGTTTACTACACAAATGTCAAAACAGAACTGACATAGGAGGATTACTTTTGCGCCACCTTGTACTATTTTCCCATTTGAAAATTTGTTTTTGTAAAACCATTTATGGTGACATGTCGAAATATAGGTCTAAATAGATTTAGCGATGTCTGTCTGCCTGTTGAAATAGCTCATTTTCCATACAAATTGCTTTATTTTAGTAAAATTTCATAGTAGCTACTGGTAAATAATATATTTTCCCACCAATCGCTTTTATTTTCATATCAAATATTTTTCACCTCAAAATTGTTTTCACCACAAAATTTGTTTTCTCTACAAAAATAATTTTTACTCCAAATTTTTTTCCACCAGAAAAGTTGTTTTCGCTTCCAAATTAATTCTTTCAAATGCATAATTTTATTTCTAAATCTTTTTGAATTGTTTGAAACATACAACAAATAATTAAATGATAATTAATTTTACTCTTTAGTACTTTTTGCGGTACTATTAGAGCAACGGTTCCCAAGTGGGGGGTCGCAACCATCTAGTGGTCCGTAGCTGCATCCGAGAGAAGTTCGTAAGAAATTGTTTAAAAATAAGAAGGTAATAATAAATAGTCTTCCAATGTCAGTTACCCCAATTGTATTTAAAAAAATCCAAACAAAAAATAATTAATATAGCGGAATTTTCAAAACTTTAGAAGGAAATAAGAAACTCTGATAAAAAGTTGGAATATTCTAACTCTTAGGACTTTGCAGACTTCGGCAATTTTTTGTTTAATTGAATACACATTATTTTTTTTTTGATATAGAAAACGTTCTCAGATTCGAAAAAAATCATCAGAATTTGTTTAAGAATCAATACTTACAAGCTTTTTTTATAGAAAACGCCTCAAGATCCTAGTTTTTAAGTTTTTTTAGGGTAATTTAATTGAAAGATAAATCTCTTAAATTCTGTAAATTTGACTATAAAAAAAACGTTTTTCCATCTTTCGTATAATTTACTACTACTATTGTCTGAAAATCTGGATGTAAACGTTTTATTTAAATATAAAAGCATTTAAAAATTTGGGGTCCGTCAGCCAGTAAAAATGTCTCAAGGGGTTCGGGAAGTAAAAGTTAGTGGGAACCGCTCTATAAGAGGCTTAGAAGTACTTCATTAATTCATTCATTTTTATTTATTTTATTTTTGTTTATTGTTTTAATTTTATTTTTGGTGATATGGTTCTATGCAATTGATTGCATGCTTTTTTTTAATTTCCCCTTTTTGCTAAGTTTTATCCGAATATGTACTATAAAGCAACAAAAGAAGAATAAATATCAGTGCAAAAGAGAAATAACGAAAACATGCGAAAAATTATAACCGTGCCCCGCCTGCTTCTCTAAACCGTTCGCCCATCAAACAAGAATTTTATGCAATAATTACATGCAAAAAGTCACCGTATAAATTGGCTCAGAGTTGTTTTTTCCTATTTATGTAAATCTAATTACAATAATTGCGTGACACCTAGATGGACCTGCTGTTGTAAACTTTAATCGTTTATATTTATAATAAAGCAATAAATTGAAAAGCAGTAGTTGTCAAAAATTACAATTGAGATCATTCGTTCAAGTTTTTCGGTCATTTTATTTAAAGATGAATTTCATGTAAAAATCGAGATGCATTGTACCCGACCCTCTCAGATATCGATGTAATTTTGTTCACAGCTAAATTTGATCAATACAAACAAACTCTCATTTTTAGAAATGACTTTTTTGCGATTTTTTGGGCGTGGCACAGTGGGAAAGTTTTCGAAAAAACGGGAAAATGGTCGAAAAGAGCTCCATTTAAACTACAATAACTCAGAATCGGCTGAACATGATCTTGGTATCATTAAAAAGATATTTTAACAGGCTTTATGACACGTTTAAAAAAAATAATTAAAATTACACTGTAAAAAATTTATAACAAAAAGAAAATTTTAACTAACGAAAAATCCAAAAAGATCAAGGGTTTTTTTACAGTGTATTAGTTTTTTAGAAAGGCTTATCATTCACCTATACCATATCAAAAAATAAAAATGGGTTCTTTTTTAATTTTTTTATATAATATATTAAGTAGTGTCACTTCTAGTAATTGCCCTTATATTTTATATTTACATTTTTAAAAGATTGATATCTGCAAACTTCGTTTTATTCCTTTGGATATCTTTACTTTTTTTTTGATACAATCGTGAGATATATCATCTCCAAAACGGTCTTTAATTTCTGCGTGACTCATATTGATTGGTAAGAGAGATAAAAGTTTTTGCTGTTCCAAAAGATTTGAGCTGTTCTCTATTTGATATTTGATGTTTTGCAAAATTTCTTCGTAAATGGCTTTGACGTTTTCAAGTTGCGCTGACAAATCAGACAATGGATCAGCTCCAAGTGAATCTGCTACATTTTCCAAAATTTGCAGTGATTTTCTATTTCTGTATGCATTTCGTTTGATATATTTCCTTTTAAGAGGCGACATTTGGTTTGGTAGATGAGGAATAATATGATCATTTATATTTTCAATGAGTTCGTTGCTTTCGATGTTTGTATTACGGCTGGTATAAGTTAAAAGTTCATTCAATTCTTCGCTAATTTCATCGCTGGGCGTTGTTGGTAAATAATTTGAGACTTCATTCTGCTCCACGTTGGATTCATTACGACTGCGCGCTTTTCTCAGTGTATTTCGGCAAGTTTCGCAAATACGGCTACATGAATGCTGGCGACAGCTGGAAAATATTAAATTATATTTGCAGCCTCGTTTTCACTTATTTTACGAAGCGAAGCGCAACACTTATTAGATATTTTTATGCATCTGTACTTATTGTTTGAATTCACTAAAATTTTTAAAATAATCGCTTGTACTTTTCGCGTTCGTTGGCACTTGTTGAATGACAAAAATCGATAAGGAACACCTATAAATACTACGTAAAATCATGCAGGTAGCCAACAGAAAAAACCCAAATAATTAAAAACCTGCACTTTCCTGTTTTCCTTTTAATTGTCCACGAACATTTATGACCGTTTTTTTGGTTTGTTACCGCAATTATAAAAATCAAATAACCTTTTGTTTATTACTTTTTTTTTTAATTCTGAGAATCATAAAAAAGTCATCAATGTTTTTTCCAAAGAATTTTTCAGGCAAAAATAATAATAATAATAATTTTACGACATATTAATTAATTTTCATGGGACAATGTTTATTTATTTTACCTGTAAATATAAATTATAAGGGCAATTACTAGAAGTAACACTACTTAATAAATTATATAAAAAAAAAACTAAAAAAGAACCCATTTTTATTTTTTGATATGGTGTAGGTGAAGGATAAACCTTTCTAAAAAAATAATACACTGTAAAAAAACCCTTGATCTTTTTGGATTTTTCGTTAGTTAAAATTTTCTTTTTGTTATAAATTTTTTACAGTGTAATTTTAATTAATTTTTTAAAACGTGTCATAAAGCCTGTCCTGTTAAAATATCTTTTTAATGATACCAAGATCATGTAAATCGGTTCAGCCGATTCTGAGTTATTGTAGTTTAAATGGAGATCTTTTCGACTATTTTCGCGTTTTTTCGAAAACTTTCCCACTGTGCCACGCCCAAAAAATCGCAAAACAGTCATTTCTAAAAATGAGAGTTAGTTTGTATTGATCAAATTTAGCTATAAACAAAATTTCATCGATATCTGAGGTTCAAAATTACAGTTTTATCTCGATTTTTAAATGAAATTCATCTAAAGTGGAAGTATTTTTTAATATTTTTGCCTAAATAAAATAATTTAAATCAAATCAAATCATTTATATTGAAAACAAACAAACTAATAATTGCTCATCAATTCATATTTATAAGAAAATCGGTATGTTACAATAGATGGAATAAAATAGAGTATATATCTTCTAAATGCTTCTATATTTTGTATTTTTTTTTCTGTTATTTTCCATTGATAAGCTTTGTTGGCTTTCGTTTCATTCCATAAAATGTATTTTAGTTTTTGTAAAACTCCCAATTTATATTTTTTTTGTTTTTGTCTTTTCTACCAATTTAAGTTGTGCCAATCAATGACATTAATTTTTAAAGAAAAAAATATTAGTTGAACTATTTGTCAA
Source organism: Eustalomyia histrio (assembly GCA_949748255.1). Classification (NCBI taxonomy): domain Eukaryota; kingdom Metazoa; phylum Arthropoda; class Insecta; order Diptera; family Anthomyiidae; genus Eustalomyia; species Eustalomyia histrio. Next base: position 85,157,038 of record OX456523.1, read on the forward strand.
GAGGGGGCACATGAGTAACGTATTCTCTCCATTGGGCATATTGTCCTACAAAACAAAACATTAATTTTTTTTTAAGAAAGAACATTCGTTGCAACTATTTGTCAATACGTGGCGCATCAGAAAGTTAATTCTCTCCATTAGGTATATTCTTCTGTAGAGTTAGGTCCCCATTAGCCAGTAACAAAAATGAGTATTTGCCAAAAACTATGCTTTAAAATGTGTTTTTTATGCCTCTAAGCTTTCCATGAAAATTTAGGACAATTTTATAGTAGCGACTGGTACATAATATATTTTCTCATGTTTTGTCACCAGTCGCTTAGAGGTGAATATTTTTTCACCACTAAAATTTTTTTTCACCACAAAAAATTTTCTCCCTCTAAATTTTTTTTTACTTCAAAAGTTTTTTTTATGTTATTTGTATCAAAAACAGTAGAGGACATCTTTTTAGGATGTTGGCCTTTTTACTTGTTTGTTTTCTTCTTGTTAGCACACTTAAGGGTAGTACACTAAACAGAGGTACAAATGTTGTATCGTTCTATCTAGTGCTATTTTCTTTTATGAAACTTTAACATCTCTGTTTGCAAAAGCAGAATACAAGATATAGCACCCCTTATTAACAACTTTATTGTCACATAAAATATGATTTTCTAGATTATAAATTATTAAGTGTAATTTAATATGTATTCACGTACAAGCGTACTAATACATATTACCTTAGCGCATAAGTGATAATATTTTTAAGAGTTTTGTTGTTTCCTTTAACAATATTGTTTTCAGATTTTTTTTTATTTTTACTATAGTTTCAAAGATGATATAAAAACACTTTAACTCACATCAATCAGAAAAAACTTGGTTTTATCACGTAAAAAGTTAACTTTTTTATTTTTACACATTCTTAAAAAAATTAAACGTGTATAAGCGCATAAAAGTCCAAACTTTACTGAAAGAAATTACAAAGTTTTCCTAAATCCCAGTTACTTGGGGAAGCAAAAGTACAACAAATAACCTCTCACACATAAATATACTAACCAACCTTTATTTATATAGTTTTAATAAACGGTGTCAATCCCAGAGTTGGCAGCACATAGACAATAACAGTTGGAAGATGAAGAAAATAGTTAAACATAAACGACAAAGTACAAGAAATGAACGCATTGTGAATACTTTTCTATAATGCGTGGTATGGTTTTAAAGATACACCATGTTAGTTTGAAAAAAATCACTAGACCATAAGAAATTGCTTTGGCAAGAAAACAGAAAAGAGCAGAAATATCATGAGATAACAATTTTATTAAGCTAAGTCGAAATTATGTCATGCTATTTAACAATCGAATTTGATACTACACATACTTGGGAATTTTTCATTACCATTGAAATTTCATTATCATTAAGTAATTCAAATGAAAAAATGTCATTACCATTTAATGGTAATGAAATTTTTTCCACTAAAAACGAATTTACTGATGGTAGTGAAATAGCTCAAATGCATAAAAAATAATTGTAATTGATTGTATACAAAAAAAGATTATACGCTTTGAAAATTATCAAATTAGCTTTATACAGAAGATAATAAAACCAAAATATAACACAAATTTTAACCCGCATATATAAATATTACATAAGTATAAACACATAAAATGACGGTTATAAAGCTAATGTTTTGTTTTAATTGGTGTTTTAGTAATGGTAATGAAATTAAAAAATATTGTCAATGGAATCAGATCATTATCATTAATTCAAACAATGGTAATGAAATATATTTCATAAACAATTGATGTCAATGCAATGGGAATAAAATCATAAATTAATTAGTCCTATCATTGCATTAGTCCCATGTATGATACTACAGTATGTGGTATGTGCTTTGATATCTATTGCTTTTTGTTAGCCTATACGGTAGGTATCTATTGCTTGACAAATAAGTTAGAACGTATTTAGCTGTGATTCAATTGTTTGCGCAGTCGCAAAATCAAAATTTAATATTTTTAATCAATGATAGATGAAGGTCGCATGCCCTGAAAAGTATAGAATGAAATTCCCATCCATTTCGAAAGAGTAAAAAATAATGACTGGTTTACAAATTTCCAATGACAAGGTAAAATATATAATTTCGGAAAGATTTTTTTGATTATTGTTTTTGTATTGTCATTTTTGAAATGCTAGATATACCAAAACCAGTCAAAATGACTGGTGCTTTTTATTATTCGTCAAAAATTCAATGCAATAATACCAATTTCAGAGAATATCATACACTCTAAAATATGCTTGTAAATTTACTACTATAAAATGGGTAAAGTTTTATGTAATATTACGATAATTCGGTAAATATAAACACCAAATGCGTCAAACTTTTTTGCGCACACTTTCATATACAATAATACACACACGAAGTATTTTTAAACACTATGTGTTTACAATTAAACACATTATGCCAAAAATTAGTATTATTTTGTTGAATAAAGATTTTACGCTCAAAGTTTGTAAATATACTAACTTATAATGGTAAAAAAATTATGACTTATTGAAATTGAAAAAAAATCTAAAACATTTTCGAAAATTAAAAAGAAAACTTTATTAGTTTTTTAAATGTATCAATTATTTAGAATTACTAATCAAAAAAAATTATTGTTTTTATTATTTTTGGAGTTTCTAAACAATAAATTCATTGTTTTTATTTTTATTGTGAATTACTAAACAATAAATTTATTGCTTTTATTACAAAACAAACATCGTAGTAGAAAATATGCGTATTATTTAAGATTTTTACGAATTATATGTGTACATTTACAGGAAAATCGTGTTTCTTTACGCACAAATTTGGTAAATTGACTCTCCAATTTTAAAATTTGATATAATGCCATTTCACCTATTTTAATGTAATTTTACCTATTTTATGCTCATTAATTTACGCATAATGTGTGTACTTTTTTATTTCCGCACACAGAGTAAATTTACGAAACTTATAGTAGGAGTACAGTTTCCTACTATAAGTTTGATAAATTTCAACAGAAATTAATTAGAGTGTACCATATTGTAAATTTTGGGAACAAAAACTAAAATATGAATTTGTGACCCACGCAATTGAATTCTCACCTCATAACTGAAAGGGCAATACTGCCCTTGTCCACAGTCATCTGTCAGTTGATTTGACAGCCATTGATAACTGACAACCACGTGATTTGATTTCAGTGTTAAGGAGAAATTAAAAAATGGCAGTTTCTATGGGAAAATCCATAAATTGCACCTCATCCGCCGAATTCCCACCTTTTTAGAATTGATGATTTTTTTTTGGTGGCAACCCCAAAAAATAATAAAAATTTTAGAACCCAGCACATGATTTTCACATAAAAAAGATGTTAGTTACAATATCATTAAGATCCCAGCAAAATAAGAGCTGAGGAAGAAGTAGTTAAACACTACATCTACTGAACCTGAAGTTGTGAAAATTTCGGTGAATCATTAAAGATTTTAACATTGGCGTGTCATTGGGAGGAAGTAGTTTGTTTCGGAGCAATGTAAAATCGATAATCAGATAGACTTTTTCATTAGTTTACGAAAGTTGTTAAATATAGGGACTACAAAATAAATATAGGGAGTGGTTTTGTTTTAATTAAAAATATGATTTTGAACACGCCAAGAATTATTATTCCGACCAGGACAAAGTGGTTATCATTGGTATGCAAAATATGTTTTCAATAAGGCATTAAATGACTGCAGGAATTAACCATTTATGGACCAACTAAATAATTGTCTTTTTGCTATAAAATATTATAAATAAATATTAATATTAAAAAGCTTATATGCTTTTCAATGGTATTGTTATAAAAAATTGTATCCTTATGACTTCATAAGAAGGGGTTCATATTAACATTTTGGAAGTTGCTTAAAATGCCTTCTTACAAATCGAAAAATTTGCACTATTAACTTCTTTGGATGTTCTGAAAAAGAAATTCGTAAAGAATAACATCCATTTTATTTTGTTGGAATATATTAGAAATTAAATTTACAAAATATCAGGCATGTCACATATCTCAATTTTCTCCAAAAGTGAAATGGAAATCGAAAATTGTCTTTCCAGAAATAAATTTTATTTTTAATATTTTAACCAAATAATAAACAATCATAGCTATTTTAATTTTAACATCCATTTCGTATGGAAGAAATTTTTATGATTTCATAGTACAAAAAACGTTAGTAATTTACCTTTTTTTCTTCAAATATTTTACGTTTTCGTAAATTTTAAAATTAGCAAAAAACTTTTTTGGGGTAACTTTGTGTTCTAATTGCTAATTTTTTAAAAGTTTTCCATTTTTAGTTAAAATAAATAGAAGGTTTGTTTTTTTTCGAACTTTCTAAAAAATTCCATTCAGATTTAAGTAGATATAGACTTGCTAAGTAATTATAGATATAGTACTTAAAAATTAAGAATGGAGAAAAATGCTGCCAAGTCTTAGAAATTATTTGCTTTTCTCTTTTATTTGTATTTTTAATTTGATAAAATATGAAAAACAACAAAAGCTAGCAAATGAATTATGTGTTTGTAAGTAAAGGAAAAGCAGGGCAAACAATATAATTGCTCTATTTTGCGTTCCGGCGAAGTCCATATACGAAAACAGATATTGTACAAAGGCGGTCCCAATTGTTCAAATTGTATTTGTTTACAAAAAATAAAGAAAAGCCAGGTAAGTAGGGATAGTCGTTTTCTTTAAAAGTAGTTATAGATATACATGGATATAAAATTCGAAAAAAAACCTAGAGCATATTTAAATTTTATAATTTTTCAGAAAAAATTTCGTTTTGTTAATCAATCAGAAAAATATAGAATTTACCAACAAAACGCATATATATGTGCAGAGTAATTGAAGACTCTTTTAAGAATTCATAAATTCCCAGCAAAAACAGACATTACCAAATAATAAAGGAAGTAAGTAGAACACAAAGGGTTTCACTAGTTACCAGGTTATTTACTCGCTTAGTTACATTTGTTCGCGACGTCCCAAAATTCATTGGTGGTCATTACCCTCTCGCTTACAAAAAAATAAGGATAATGAGTTACCAGCTTGGTTACTCATAGCGAAGAAATAAGTGAAGTAAATAGTTACTTTTGGTAAAATAATAGTGGAACTTACTCAAGTAAAGTTTTGTTACTTAAAGAAATCGATAAGAATAATTTGCATTTGAATTTATAAAAAAAATATTTAAAATAAATACTTTTTGCATTAAAAAATTTAAGTTTATATAGATGCAATGCTATTTTACATTAGAAACCATTTAAAACCTCAAAATTTTTGCAAAATCACTTTTTGCAGCAGACAATTTTCTATTTTGTTGTACAGTTTTTAAAAACAATTTAATCAATAAATGTTAAAAAAAAGATATAAGATTTCAGTACTTATTTCAGTAACTATCATTAATTCATTATGTTGCATGTACATATAAGTACTCCTACCACCCATGATCAGTAGGTTATTATTTTGTATTTTAAAGTAGTTCAAAAGGTAATGACATAGCATTACATAGTAATTCACACCGTAATGACCTATCATTACTATGTTTTTGCTGGGTACCACTGTTAAATAGTTTTATACCCCATTCATACTAAGGGCGTGTGTGAAACGGTAGCAAAGTACTCATGGAAGTAAAATTTTGACACTATTGAGGTGAATAAAATTTCACTAGCCCTAGGGGCTAGTATAAATTTTGACATTAGCGTAGAAATTTTTGACAACCACAAAATTATGATAGACACACTCCCAGATCGTGCAACTCAAAGTCGTCTACAAGCCGCCGCCGAATTTTAATTTTGAGTTGAAGTCGCCGCCGGTTGAAATAGCATATTTCCACTCATTTTAGTCAAACTTTTCTTTTTAGCCGTGTTGCATATTTATTTAATTTGATTAATTAAAATAAATAAATTAAAAAAAGCAAACATTTTTAAAAAGCCAAATGTGCAAGTCTCCAAAAATTGCCCTACATTTTTTCACAGTTGCAACCAAAAAGTATATAATTTTCTATAGAGTATTTTTCCCGCTCTACCAGAAATTCAACATGGTACAGAGTTCAGCGGCAACATTTTTAAATGAGAGGGCAACAAAGTTGCTAAAGTGTTGAAAAACATTAAATTTGGTGTATGCAGTGCTGCCACATAAACAGTGTAATTTGTTATCCCAGTTTTTGGGACTCTTAACTGTTTACCAGTTTTTTCATGAAAACAATTTTTTTTTTCAAATTATTGCATTTTTTATAGGTTTTTAGTTATATGTTGCAACAATTAATAGCATATTTATTCTCTTTATTATATATTTTTACCATAGAAATGGGAAATAATGGATATGAATAGACATAGTTGGTCAATGTGTGTGTACACACTTTAATACTTTTCATGTCACAATGTTATGTTTGAATTCGTAACTATTTTTTTAACACAATTGCAAACTTTTGTTGTATTTTTTTACTTTATTAGACTTGTCTAATTTTAGTAAAAATAAATAGTATATTGAACAAATATTATATTTTTATATGAAAAATCTAAAAAAATACATGAATAAAATGAAAAAACATTTTTTTTATGAAATAATCTGAAAAATCTCTAGCATCCCAAAAAATGGAAAAAAAATAGTTAAAATTGGTTATATGGCAGCACCGCTAAACACTACTAAAAGTTGCCGACCAAAACTCACCTTTGCTGCCGGCAAACTATGTTCGTGTTCTAAGAGAGTACTAAAAAGTTTGTGAGAGAGAAACATACTCTATAGAAAATTATATACTTTTTGTTGCAACCTGCAAACAAATCCTATTAGAAGCAAGAGCGAATTCTGAAAATTAATTTATAAATAGCGCAATAGTACAAAAAAAAATGTTCGTTAATATTGGACCTAAAAACATTAAATTAAAAATAAAAGGTCCTGAGTGAACGAGAATCTTTAAGAGAGTTTTTGTTAATTTTTCCCTTGGGCGGTACATTTTAAATTTTCTTTAGTATTCAGCTTAGAAACATAAAATTATGCAGGTACAGAAAAATTTTGGAACCTTTTTCTAATAGGTACCTAGAAACATAAACTTTTGCATGAAAGAAAGGGAAACGCTAACGCAGTAGCGGGATAAATGCTAGTAGAGAATAAAGTCCTCATTCTGACAATATAAAAACCTGAATTTTGGAAAAAATGGACTTGGTGTAGTTTACCTCAAACATACGGATATATAAAATGGAAAAAACTTATTTTTGGGCTGATAAGACAAATTTTCGAAATATTATATTTATGATTTGAAGCTTTACAAAAAAATTCAATCAATTTTGAAGTGTGTGGATGAATTCGTTAAAAATTTCATCCCTTTTCTTTATGCCACTCTCCGTGTCATCTACTGGTCTGTCTAGTTCCGGAAGCATAACATCTTGCGTCTCGTCTTCATCTATTGCGAACGGTTCGAAATCATTTTGAAGCATGCAAATATTGTGTAGTTTCAGCTCCAGATCTCTGTTAAAAACATTTCTCCATCTATTTTTCAATATTTCGAGTGCAGATTCAACGGTAATTCTTGCCTTACTAAGAGCATTGTTAAATTTTGCTTGGTTTGCCGTTAAAGGATCTTTAAATGGGGTTATAATAGCAACTGGAAAAGTTTGGCATGGATAACCTTTATCACCAAACAGAAACCAACTCTGTGGCGGATAGTTCCCTTTTGCATAAAGTGGGCTATTGACGAATACCCTTGTATCATGCACTGAACCTGGATATCCAACAAACACATCGGTAAACTTATACTCACTGTCCACAACTGCCTGCACTTGAATGGAATAAAACTTTTTGTGGTTGATATATTCATCATGTTTATTTACAGGACATTTTATCCGTATGTGCGTACCGTCAATAGCTCCAATGAAATGCCTAAAAGAATTTGATCTTGACTTAAGGCAAAATTTTGCAGCATGTCTTTCAAAATCCGCGTTGGTGCCATGGTTTATAAGCCTTTGCATATTTCGTTAAGCATTTTTAGTATTATGCTTCGTGCTATGTATCGGCTCAAGCCTAAAAACCCTGCAACCACTCTATAGCTGCATCCACATGCCATCCAGTACAGAAAACACATAACTTCATATTCCACAGACCAACCATGGTGCTTCTTTGGAATGCAGGTGACAATCTTTTTTAGAGAATTTGCTGGCAATCTCAAATGCATCCTGGTAATTTTATTATCGCCATTCATAATAGCATTTATTGTTTTAGAATAAACAGAAGGTTGCATATATAAAACTCCCTATAAAAAAATAATTAAAGAAAATTTTCACTAAAATTTATTCCTTTTACCTGTCGGCTTTGCCTTTTTCCTAACATCAGAACAAACTCATCAAATAGTTGGGACGACTCATTTCCAACAGAATTGAAATGATTATTGATAAAAATTTGGTTAATTTATTCATTTTCACAAAACTGCAAACAAATGTTTTTTTCTTTATGTCAAAATTTTACGTTGTCAAAAATTTTATTATTTCACACAGCACAAACATAAAAATTTTCTACCAAAGGCAAATTTTATTTCACCATAGAACTTTGCTACCGTTTCACACACACCCTAAGGACCAAAATACGTATTTTCGTTGTTTTAAAGTCGAAAACTTGAAAAAACAAAAAAACGTCGTTTGGGGTTCAGTATGAATGGGATATAAACGAGTTTAAGTTCCTCTAAATTTCAATTCAACGTTGGTTTTTGAAAATGAAATGTAATTAATTTTTTCCGTTCGTTTTACATTTTTGAAATAAGCTTTAAAGGTTTTCAATACCAATCTAAAGCCTGTTTCATTATTAATACTTATCAAAACTTTTTTGTTACAACACAAAAAAACTGTGCTCGAACATTTCAGGATAAAAGTGTAGGAAAGTGAAATTACGAAAAAACAATCAATTCCGAAAAAACCTATGAAATGGCTGTATATTGTAAATTTGAAAATAAATTGAAATAACATAAGTTTTTCTTACAACTCTGTAAGACGTGAACCGATTGTAATTTTTTTGACAATAAAACACAGGCAGCAAGTGTAAATATATCTGCCAAAAAATCAGAAACCTCACGCACCCATTCTTATTTATTTTTTTAATTAGAGATGACTATTTGGAAACATGATTGCTTTTGATTGACGAGCACCATTCCGGTGCTCTTTACAAAGATTTCTATCACCGGCAACAAAAATAAAGGAATGGTTGCTGCATTTAACTTGCTTTTTAATCAACATAATCATTTTATTGTGCAAACATACATATCAACATTAGTGCAATTAACCATTTTTGTTAAACATTTTTGGATATTTTAATTATTATAATAAATTTTAAGGGCTTGGTGCAATAAAATCGCAGTATGCAAAATGACTCGAAATCGTATCTAAAAAGAATCTTTGTTTCTGTTAAGTCGCAATCGATTTCGATATAATAGGCATGTTGTCTTTGCACACTTAAGCTAGCAAGTTATATCATTTATATGGAGAATTAAGCGAGTTAAGAACTAGTCGCTTAGTACTCGCTTAATTCTCCATATAAATGAAATAACTTGCTAGCTTAAGTGTACAAAGAAAACATGCCTAATATAGTGTTTTCATATAAAATCTGCAGGGTGATATAGAGTCGAAGATTTTGTTATTAAGTGATGCGATTTTTGTTTGATATAGGGTGTCCCAAGAAGAACGCAATTTTTAAATCTGGCAACATTCGAAGTGTCATTGTTTGACATTTGAACAATTGTTATTGTTTGCTAGTAGAAGGTACGAGGTTAGTAAAAATGGAGCACTACACGAATGAACAACGCATTCTCATTGTGAAATTGTTTTACCAAAATGGTGAAAGTTTTGAGGCTACAGTTCACAAATTGCGATCAATTTAGGGTCACAATAATGCTCCAAAAAAGTCAACTGTAAAGAGATTAATGGATAAATTTGCCGAAACTGGGTCTGTTAGTGATGTAAAGACAACAACGCGCCATCGACCAGGTCGATCGACCGAAAATGTCGCAGCTGTACGTGATGATGCCGCTCAAACTCCAGTCACCTCAATTCGACACCGAGCTCAGCAAATTGGTGTCTCCAAATCCACTTTGCAGCGAATTTTGACGAAAGATTTGCATCTTCATGCATACAAAGTTCAATTGACTCAGGAACTGAAGCCAGCTGACCATGGACAGCGAAGGGAGTTCGTTAATTGGGTATTGGAGAGACAACATGAAAATGCTGATTTTGCCGATAAAATCATCTTCAGTGACGAGGCCCATTTTCATCTTGATGGCTTCGTCAATAGGCAGAATTGTCGCATTTGGGGTGAGGAAAATCCTCGAGTGATTCACGTGAAGCAAATGCATCCTCAACGTGTCACTGTGTGGTGTGGTTTTTGGGCTGGAGGAATCATTGGACCTTTTTTTATGAAAATGAGGCAGGTCAAGCGCAAACAGTCAATGGTGTTCGGTATCGTGAAATGATAACCAGTTTTTTCTTGCCTAGAATTGAAGAAATGAATGAGGAGGGCATGTGGTTCCAACAAGACGGCGCCACATGTCATACAGCCAGAGAAACAATTCAATTGCTGCATCAGTCATTTCCCGGTCGTGTTATTTCGCGTTTTGGAGATCAGAATTGGCCGCCTAGATCGTGCGATTTAACACCATTAGATTTTTTTTTTTGGGGTTTTTTGAAGTCGATGGTTTACGCGAATAAGCCGACGACGACTCAAGCCTTAAAAGAGGAAATTGGACGCTGCATTAATAAAATACCGCAGCATTCATGCAAAAAGGTCATTGAAAATTTCATTAAAAGATCGCGTGCATGCCAGCAAAGCCGCGGCGGCCATCTGCACGATATATTGTTCCATACATAACCTCATTCTGTCTACTTTACGATATAATAAAGTTTACGATTTTTTTTTTAAATATTTGTGTTTTATTTAAAATTTAAAAATTGCGTTCTTCTTGGGACACATTTCGACATAAATCTTGACGTTTTACTTTTACCCTTTTTCTAAATATCTGTTTACTATATTTTTCTTTTCTTTAAATTTTTTTAATTATTTTATTGAAAACTTTTTCTTTTGATCCAACTCAGGATCGTTAACAAGCACATCACCTTACCATTTCAGCCAAACTATACTGACAAGAATAGCATTATATGGTGGAGGGCATATATCAGGTTGTCATTCCGTTTGTAACATGTCGAAATAAATGTTTAAGACCCTATAAAGTATATATATTCGTGATCATTATGCAATTTTAAGTTGATTTAGCGATGTCCGTCTGTCTGTTGAAATGGCGATCACGACGCGAAGACGCAAGCGGAAGGTGTCTATTTTTACCCAGATTATTGAACATCCTCCCGAGCAATTTGCTACTAAATATGAGCAAAATCGGTCCAGCGGTTCAAAAGTTGTAAGTTAAAATGTGAAGATACCTCTAAATTTTCCAATAAAATTAGTACAATTTTTCTGTAGCTATTTTTCTTGTTTTTTTTCTGTTAAGCTATGTTGGTTTTTCGATTCATTCCATAAAATGTATTTTTTGTTTTTGTAAAACTCATATTTAATATTTTTGTTGTTTTAGTTGTAACCATTTGTCAATATGTGGCGTAAGAAATAATAAATTCTCGCTATTAGTCATATTAGTCTCTATTAGCCATATTGTGCTACACAAAGAAAGAACATGAGCTGGAACTTTTTGTCAACAGATGGCGCATCTGAAAAGATGTCTCTTCATTGGGCCAAGAATTTTTTGTCAATAGATGGCGCATCTGAATTTGTATTCCCTTCATTAGACAAATTCTACCGTACAGGTAGTCTCTGTTAAACATATTGTGTTACAATATTCAGTAGAGTATTATTGATTTTCTATTTCCCTCGTAACATAAATGAATATTTGCCAAAAACTATGCAAAAAAAAAGTCTTTTATGTGCATATTATACTTCAATTTTTCAATTCAATACTTATTTAGATGTTTAAGAGCACAATATTGCAATTTTTTCACGTTGATTTGTTATTTTTTTTGTTAATGAAAAAACGAACGATAATATATATTTGCCAATGCCTCAATACCAGTGGTCGGCAGAAAGAGAGAATAATAATGTATTGGTGTTTTACACTGCAAGAAATTATTTTAACTTTCTAGACAAATGAATAAATTAATAAATGAATTAATCGATAAGAGAATATCCGTATTCATTGAATTAAAATAGTTCATGTTTTCTCTATTATAAAAAATAATTCATAATAATGATAATAATAATTTTTTGATTGCATACAAGGCACTCTGCCTCATTTAATATATTTAAAGAAAATAAAAAATCTTCCCACTCAACGTTTCACATTTTTAATTTAAAATGTAAACGAAAAACAAAATAAATACCAACAATAAAAAAATCAATAATAAAAAAAAAACAAATTTTTAGAGTGTACTTTATTTCTTCAACAAAGCGGCATATACTTGCTTTGTTGAAAGTTAACGTACTACCAAAAAGTATATAGAGTATAGAAATTGAACATGGTACAGAGTTCAGCGGCAACATTTTTAAATGAGAGGGCAACATTTTCAAAGTTGCTAAACAATTAATAGATTATTTATTCTCTTTATTATATATTTTTACCGTAGAAATGGGAAATAATGGATATGAATAGACATAGTTGGTCAATGTGTGTGTACACACTTTAATACTTTTCATGTCACAATGTTATGTTTGAATTCGTAAATATTTTTTAACACAATTGCAAATTTTTGTTGTATTTTTTTACTTTATTAGACATGTCTTATTTAAGTAAAAATAAATATTATATTTAACAAATATTATATTTTTATATGAAAAATCTGAAAAAAATACATGAATAAATAAAAAAACATTTATTTATGAAATAATCTGAAAAATCTCTAGCATCCCAAAAAACGACAAAAAAAAATAGTTAAAATTGGTTATATGGCAGCACCGCTAAACACTACTAAAAGTTGCCGACCAAACCTCACCTTGTTGCCGCCAAACTATGTTCGTGTTCTAAGAGAGTACTAAAAAGTTCGTGAGAGAGAAACATACTCTATAGAAAATTTTTGGCACTACTGAGTGAAATAATTGTATTTTTTGTGCTCTTAGCTGTGAGATTTGTTGACATTCGTGTCGTGTACGTGTAAATTGCCGATTGTGTTCGGCCCCTGCATGCTATGAGTGCCGATCACTGCTCAATACTCAAAAATTATATAATTTAATGAAAACATTTTATTTTCCCATTTGAAAATTTGTTTTTGTAAAACCATATATGGTGACATGTCGAAATAAAGGTCTAAGTCGATTTAGCGATGTCTGTCTGTCTGTTGAAATGGCTCATTTTCCATACAAATTACTGTATTTTAGTACAATTTCATAGTAGCGACTGGTACATACTACATTTGCTCATATTTTCCCACCAGTTGCTTTTATTTTATTTTTTAGATACATTACTTTGTGTTTTTTGTAAGCAAAAGGGTAATGTATGTTTGTTTTTACAACACTAGCGAAAAAACGAAGCGCAATAATTCAATTAAGTTTAAAGCAATCAAATACTATATGCGTCGATAGCTCAGTGGGTAGAGTAAAAGTCTGCAACGACGAGATTTTCTCCGTTAGCTGGGGTAAGCTCGCGGGGGTAGGGATCGTCACAGAAATTTATTTTATCCAGTGACCGAGAGTAAAAGACGTGATGTTTTACATAGGTAAATTCGTTTATTGTGTTTAGTACTACAGGATTGATAAAGAGAGAGAGAGAGAAAAGTATAAAGAATGAAGAGGCGACCGGGGACGGCACGCTCCCTCTGGTATCTTCACATTGAGGACAGCGACCGGGGACGGCACGCTTCCTCTGATAAACAACGTCTAGGTAAGGGCAGCGACCTTTGACGGCACGCTCCCTCTGGTATCTTCGAAAGGCAGGACAGCGACCGGGGACGGCACGCTTCCTCTGATAAGCAACGTCTAGGTGAGGGCAGCGACCTGGGACGGCGCGCTCCCTCTGGTATTTTCACAGGGAGGACAGCGACCGGGGACGGCACGCTTCCTCTGGTATCTTCACAGGGAAGGACCGGGGACGGCACGCTTCCTCTGATGAACTACGTCTAGGTGAGGGCAGCGACCTGGGACAGCACGCTCCCTCTGGTAACTTCACAGAAAGGACTGCGAACGGGGACGGCACGCTTCCTCCGATGAACTACGTCTAGGTGAGGGCAGCGACCTGGGACGGCACGCTCCCTATGGTATCTTCGAAAAGCAGGATAGCGACCGGGGACGGCACGATTCCTCTGATGAGCAACGTCTAGGTGAGGCCAGCGACCTGGGACGGCACGCTCTCTCTGGTATCTTCACAGGGAAGCACAGCGACCGGGGACGGCACGCTTCCTCTGATGAACTACGTCTAGGTGAGGGCAGCGACCTGGGACGGCACGCTCCCTCTGGTATCTTCGAAAGGCAGGACAGCGACCGGGGACGGCACGCTTCCTCTGATAAGCAACGTCTAGGTGAGGGCAGCGACCTGGGACGGCGCGCTCCCTCTGGTATCTTCCAAGGGGAGGACAGCCACCTGGGACGGCACGCTCCCTCTGGTATCTTCACGGAAGAGGACAGCGACCGGGGACGGCACGCTTCCTCTGATGAACTACGTCTAGGTGAGGGCAGCGACCTGGGATGGCACGCTCCCTCTGGTATCTTCCAAGGGGAGGACAGCGACCTGGGACGCCACACTCCCTCTGGTATCTTCCAAGGGGAGAACAGCGACCTGGGACGGCACACTCCCTCTGGTATCTTCACGGAAGAGGACAGCGACCGGGGACGGCACGCTTCCTCTGATGAACTACGTCTAGGTGAGGGTAGCGCCCTGGGACGGCACGCTCCCTCTGTTATCTTCACGGAAGAGGACAGCGACCAGGGACGGCACGCTTCCTCTGATGAACTGCGTCTAGGTGAGGGCAACGACCTGGAACGGCACGCTCCTTCTGGTATCTTCAAAGCGAAGGACAGCGACCTGGGACGACACGCTTCCTCTGGTATCTTAACAGGGAAGGACAGCGACCGGGGACGGCACGCTTCCTCTGATGAACTACGTCTAGGTGTGGGCAGCGACCTGGGACGGCACGCTCCCTCTGGTATCTTCAAAGGGGAGGACAGCGACCTGGGACGGCACGCTTCCTCTGGTATCTTCACAGGGAAGGACAGCGACCGGGGACGGCACGCTTCCTCTGATGAACTACGTCTAGGTGAGGGCAGCGACCTGGGATGGCACGCTCCCTCTGGTATCTTCCAAGGGGAGGACAGCGACCTGGGACGGCACGCTCCCCCTGGTATCTTTACGGAAGAGGACAGCGACCGGGGACGGCACGCTTCCTCTGATGAACTGCGTCTAGGTGAGGGCAACGACCTGAGACGGCACGCTCCTTCTGGTATCTTCAAAGCGAAGGACAGCGACCTGGGATGGCACGCTTCCTCTGGTATCTTAACAGGGAAGGACAGCGACCGGGGACGGCACGCTTCCTCTGATGAACTACGTCTAGGTGTGGGCAGCGACCTGGGACGGCACGCTCCCTCTGGTATCTTCAAAGGGGAGGACAGCGACCTTGGACGGCACGCTTCCTCTGTTATCTTCACAGGGAAGGACAGCGACCGGGGACGGCACGCTTCCTCTGATGAACTACGTCTAGGTGAGGGCAGCGACCTGGGATGACACGCTCCTCTGGTATCTTCCAAAGGGAGGACAGCGACCGGGGACGGCACGCTTTCTCTGATGGACTACGTCTAGGTGAGGGCAGCGACCTTTACGGCACGCTCCCTCTGGTATCTTGGAAAGGCAGGACAGCGACCGGGGACGGCACGCTTCCTCTGATGAACTGCGTCTAGGTGAGGGCAGCGACCTGGGACGGCACGCTCCCTCTGGTATCTTCACGGAAGAGGACAGCGACCGGGGACGGCACGCTTCCTCTGATGAACTACGTCTAGGTGAGGTCAGCGACCTGGGATGGCACGCTCCCTCTGGTATCTTCCAAGGGGAGGACAGCGACCTGGGACGGCACACTCCCTCTGGTATCTTCACGGAAGAGGACAGCGACCGGGGACGGCACGCTTCCTCTGATGAACAACGTCTAGGTGAGGGAAGCGACCTGGGACGGCACGCTCCCTCTGGTATCTTCGAAAGGCAGGACCGCGACCGGGGACGGCACGCTTCCTATGATGAGCAACGTCTAGGTGAGGGCAGCGACCTGGGACGGCACGCTCACTCTGATATCTTTACAGGGAAGGACAGCGACCGGGGACGGCACGCTTCCTCTGATGGACTACGTCTAGGTGAGGCCAGCGACCTGGGACAGCACGCTCCCTCTGGTATCTTCACGGGGGAGGACAGCGACCGGGGCACGCTTCCTCTGATGAACTGCGTCTAAGTGAGGGCAGCGACCTGGGACGGCACGCTCCCTCTGGTATCTTCAAAGGGGAGGACAGCAACCTGGGACGGCACGCTTCCTCTGGTATCTTCACAGGGAAGGACAGCGACCGGGGACGGCACGTTTCCTCTGATGAACTACGTCTAGGTGAGGGCAGCGACCTGGGACGGCACGCTCCCTCTGGTATCTTTACGGGAGAGGCCAGCGACCGGAGACGGCACGCTTCCTCTGATGAACTACGTCTAGGTGAGGGAGCGACCTGGGACGGCACGGTCCCTCTGTTATTTTCGAAAGGCAGGACTGCGACCTGGGACGGCACGCTTCCTCTGGTATCTTCACAGGGAAGGACACCGGGAACAGCACGCCTCCTCTGATAAACTACGTCTAGGTGAGGGCAGCGACCTGGGACGGCACGCTCCCTCTGGTATCTTCACGGGGGAGGACAGCGACCGGGGACGGCACTCTTCCTCTGATGAATTACGTCTAGGTGAGGCAGCGACCTGGGACGGCACGCTCCCTCTGGTATCTTCGAAAGGCAGGACAGCGACCGGGGACGGCGCGCTTCCTCTGATGAACTGCGTCTAGGTGAGGGCAACGACCTGGGACGGCACGCTCCCTCTGGTATCTTCAAAGGGGAGGAAAGCGACCTAGGACGGCACTCTTCCTCTGGTATCTTCACAGGGAAGGACAGCGACCGGGGACGGCACGCTTCCTCTGATGAACTACGTCTAGGTGAGGGCAGCGGCCTGGGACGGCACGCTCCCTCTGGTATCTTCAAAGGGAAGGACAGCTTCCTCTGATGAACTACGTATAGGTGAGGACAGCGACCGGGGACGGCACGCTTCCTCTGTTAAACTACGTCTAGGTGAGGGCAGCGACCTGGGATGGCACGCTCCCTCTGGTATCTTCCAAGGGGAGGACAGCGACCTGGGACGGCACGCTCCCTCTGGTATCTTCACGGAAGAGGACAGCGACCGGGGACGGCACGCTTCCTCTGATGAACTGCGTCTAGGTGAGGGCAACGACCTGGGACGGCACGCTCCTTCTGGTATCTTCAAAGCGAAGGACAGCGACCTGGGACGGCACGCTTCCTCTGGTATCTTAACAGGGAAGGATAGCGACCGGAGACGGCACGCTCCCTCTGATGAACTACGTCTAGGTGTGGGCAGCGACCTGGGACGGCACGCTCCCTCTGGTATCTTCAAAGGGGAGGACAGCGACCTGGGACGGCACGCTTCCTCTGGTATCTTCACAGGGAAGGACAGCGACCGGGGACGGCACGATTCCTCTGATGAACTACGTCTAGGTGAGGGCAGCGACCTGGGATGGCACGCTCCCTCTGGTATCTTCCAAGGGGAGGACAGCGACCGGGGACGGCACGCTTTCTCTGATGGACTACGTCTAAGTGAGGGCAGCGACCTGGGACGGCACGCTCCCTCTGGTATCTTGGAAAGGCAGGACAGCGACCGGGGACGGCACGCTTCCTCTGATGAACTGCGTCTAGGTGAGGGCAGCGACCTGGGACGGCACGCTTCCTCTGGTATCTTCACAGGGAAGGACAGCGACCGGGGACGGCACGCTTCCTCTGATGAACTACGTCTAGGTGAGGGCAGCGACCTGGGACGGCACGCTCCCTCTGGTATCTTCGAAAGGCAGGACAGCGACCGGGGACGGCACGCTTCCTCTGATGAGCAACGTCTAGGTGAGGGCAGCGACCTGGGACGGCACGCTCCCTCTGATATCTTTACAGGGAAGGACAGCGACCGGGGACGGCACGCTTCCTCTGATGGACTACGTCTAGGTGAGGCCAGCGACCTGGGACGGCACGCTCGCTCTGGTATATTCACGGGGGAGGACAACGACCGGGGACGGTACGCTTCCTCTGATGAACTGCGTCTAAGTGAGGGCAGCGACCTGGGACGGCACGCTCCCTCTGGTTTCTTCAAAGGGGAGGACAGTAACCTGGGACGGCACGCTTCCTCTGATATCTTCACAGGGAAGGACAGCGACCGGGGACGGCACGTTTCCTCTGATGAACTACGTCTAGGTTAGGGCAGCGACCTTGGGACGGCACGCTCCCTCTGGTATCTTCACGGGAGAGGCCAGCGACCGGAGACGGCACGCTTCCTCTGATGAACTACGTCTAGGTGAGGGCAGCGACCTGGGACGCCACGTTCCCTCTGTTATTTTCGAAAGGCAGGACTGCGACCTGGGACGGCACGCTTCCTCTGGTATCTTCACAGGGAAGGACACCGGGGACGGCACACTTCCTCTGATAAACTACGTCTAGGTGAGGGCAGCGACCTGGGACGGCACGCTTCCTCTGGTATCTTCACGGGGGAGGAGAGCGACCGGGGACGGCACTCTTCCTCTGATGAATTATGTCTAGGTGAGGCAGCGACCTGGGACGGCACGCTCCCTCTGGTATCTTTGAAAGGCAGGACAGCGACCGGGGACGGCACGCTTCTTCTGATGAACTGCGTATAGGTGAGGGCAACGACCTGGGACGGCACGCTCCCTCTGGTATCTTCAAAGGGGAGGAAAGCGACCTAGGACGGCACTCTGCCTCTGGTATCTTCACAGGGAAGGACAGCGACCGGGGACGGCACGCTTCCTCTGATGAACTACGTCTAGGTGAGGGCAGCGACCTGGGACGGCACGCTCCCTCTGGTATCTTCACGGGGGAGGACAGCGACCACGGATGGCACGCTTCCTCTGATGAACTACGTCTAGGTGAGAGCAGCGACCTGGGAGGGCACGCTCCCTCTTGTATCTTCGAAAGGCAGGACAGCGACTTGGGACGGCACGCTTCCTTTAGTATCTTCACAGGGAAGGACACCGGGGACGGCACGCTTCCTCTGATAAGCTACGTCTAGGTGAGGGCAGCGACCTGGGACGTCACGCTACCTCTGGTATGACCTACATTGATTAAGTGAGAGGGAGAGAAAGTGAGAGAGAGAGGGAGAGAGAGGGGGAGAGAGAGAGATAAAGAGAGAGGATGAAAGAGCGACCTGGGACGGCACGCTTCCTCTTGTGAACCGTTCGAGGATCTCCACAGGACCTCCCAAGATTTTCGCAAGACTTCAAGGATATAAGCCAGACTTTCTAGAATATTAGCCGGACCTTCAAGGATAGCCGCAGGGTCTTCAAGGATATCAGCAGGACCTTCCAGGATGTTCGCCGGACCTTCAAGGATGTTGACCGGACCTCCAAGGATATCCGCAGGATTTTCAAGGATATCGGCAGGACCCTCAAGGATATCAGCAGGACCTTCAAGGATGTTGATAGGACCTTCAAGGAAATCCGCAGGCTCTTCAAGGATGTCGGCAGGACCTTCAAGGATATCCGCAGGATCTTCAAGGATATCGGCAGGGCAAGTTGTCCAAGGACGCTCGCAGGATTAGTGTTGAAATTACCTTGTGTTCTCGTTCACGGCTGCTAACGACTGACCCAGATTTGTTCAATGTTGCTCTTTATATACGTTTGGCAGCTATTTGTAGTTGTCGCTAGTGTAATAACAAAGTGTGTAGACAGAAACGAGCGACGCGACTTCTGTCGTTACAACTCTATGAAGTATTTATTTGGAGAATATCCCGATAAAGAAAAATAGTGTTTTAATGACCTAAAACATAATCAGAAAAATGTTAATTGCAATATTGAAAGGTCAAAAAAAGCAATTTAATTTTTATAAATTAAAATTGAATAAAATACAAATTACTCATTGTACGGAGTAAAAAACTTTCCTATTTTGGAAAGTAAAATATACATAGCTATGTCAACCAAAGGTTGTCTCTATGTAAATTTACAAGATTGCCATAACATTTTTCTATAAAGATAGCTGGCTTAAACAAAGACAATATTGTTCTTTGTATAATTCTCAATTAGTTGAAATTATACAACCAATATAGTGTTTGCTTTGGGACTTTAAAGTTATCTTTTTACTTTCTAAAGAGATCTAAAGATGGGGACCTAGGAAATCCCCGAAACGCGTCATCTCATTCTTGAAAGTAATAAATCAATGTTTTGGCTAATAAAACTCTATGAAGTATTTATTTGGAGAATATCCCGATAAAAAAAAAATTGTGTTTTAATGACCTAAAACATGAATAGAATAATGTTAATTGCAATATTGAAAGGTCAAAAAAAGCAATTTAATTTTTATAAATTAAAATTGAATAAAATACAAATGAATTTACTCATTGTACGGAGTAAAAAAATTTCCTATTTTGGAAAGTAAAATATACATAGCTATGTCAACCAAAGGTTGTCTCTATGTAAATTAACAAGATTGCCATAACATTTTTCTATAAAGATAGCTGGCTTAAACAAAGACAATATTGTTCTTTGTATAATTCTCAATTAGTTGAAATTATACAACCAATATAGTGTTTGCTTTGGGACCTTAAAGTTATCTTTTTACTTTCTAAAGAGATCTGAAGATGGGGTAATAGATCAATGTTTTGGCTAATAAAACTCTATGAAGTATTTACTTGGAAAATATCCAGATAAAGAAAAATAGTGTTTTAATGACCTAAAACATGAATAGAATAATGTTAATTGCAATATTGAAAGGTCAAAAAAAGCAATTTTAAGTTTTATAAATTAAAATTGAATAAAATACAAATATAATAATTAGTGAATACTGTATTCTTAATTAATACTTTATTATTTTGTATAAAGTGCAGTAAGGCAACACTGCTACTCTATTGCACTACTGGATACTGCGTTTATTTTTCGCTCTAAGAAAAGATCATATTGCAAGGTACCAATTTCCTCCACAATTAGAACCTAAGTCTATTGTTATGCACACATCAACATCTTCGGTACGATTGGTAAGAGTTGCTCCAATAAAAAACATAATTTTGTAATTTCATTGTGTTTCTGTTTTTCCTTTTACATTTTATTTCCATATTACAAATAGTTCTGCGGAGTTACAAAATCTGAATAAAAAATTTGTCTTTGATTTTGTTTTTCCTCACGATAGTTTCTTCTATAGATTGGTTAATTTTTCTGAAGAATCCCAAATCAAATATTTTATTGAATCAATTAATATATCAAATGCCTTTTGTGTATTTTAGTACATATTTTTAAAAACTTATTTCCCATTTTTGCCCTTAAACTGTATGCTTATTCCCTGCAAACATTTGGAAGATATCTTCAAAAGAAGATAAAAAGCACTATCTTCCATTTACCATTTGGAAGAAAAACATTAATGCAATATTTTGTTTGTATTTTCTTTTTATCAGTTTAAAGAAAAATGGGCGATATATAGAAAATTAAAATTTTAATTTACTCTAATATAATTTATAAAGTATTTTTTATTGCAGAAGTATCGAGTTTTTATCACCTAGGTGATTTTTAATATCAGTTGGAGGATATTTAAGCAATATTGAGACATATCTGTCAACAATAAAAAAAATTACCGAAAAAATTTTTTATTATTAAATATCGGGTTAATATAGCAGTAAAAAATATTAATTAAAATAGTAAAAGTAAATCATATAATCGGGATATTTTAGCAATATTAAAAAAAAATTCTAGTGTTTACAAGCTATAAGAAAACTCAGCAAGAGAGAAGCTTCTAAAATAATGGCTCATATGTTTTCAACAAACCTAGGTCCAAATAAAGAAGTTTCAGCTAATCAAGAACACAATAACGAATTACAATATTTTCAAGATTTAAATTCAACAAAATAATGATCCATTGTGTTCTCAAGATGGAAATACATTTAAACAGCATTTTTATTAGTTGTATTACAATACGATACCGAAGATAATGATGATGATGACTGAGAACTTAGCAACCAAATTTACCTGGACCGGTACAACAAATAAATTAGCAATTAAAAATTACAACTTTATATGTGTAATCAATAGTAAATAATAACAAATAAATAAACATAAGGAATGTTAATCTCAAAACCCGAAACCCAGACACCGTGGGCGCACAACCAAAATTAAACTACTATTATACCGTCCACCATATATGGTGAGAGTATATATCAGTTTGTCATTCCGTTTGTAACATGTCGAAATATTGGTCTAAGACCCCATATTCGTGATCCTTGTGCAATTTTAAGTTAATTAAGCGATGTAAGTCCGTCTGTTGAAATGGCGATCACGACGCGAAGACCCAAGCGGTGCACATAGGTTGAAGAGTGTCCGAAATTCATATTTTTCATGTTCGCCGATTTCGATAATTTTTTGGTAATTTGTTGTCAGATATCTGAATATTATGATTCCGTAATATTAGGCTGATATATTTATTATTTGTTTGGACAGACACGCTCGAAGTTCATATATGTTCGCTTGTTTAAAATGAAATGCAAATTTACTGTATAATTAATCTTTTGGTACAATCACAGTAAACTTATCATTTGACTTTGTTGTATATTTTCGTAAAAGACAATTGTCGTAGATGAGATTTGCATTAAAAAAAGTTGGAAAAAGTGCCATATAAAAAATTTCGTAGAACAAAATATAAACAACATCAAAACTTCAATGTTCATCTTTTTAGCGCTGTGAAGCGCTGTTTAACGAAAGATGTCAAATTGCAGCTTGAAGTCTCAGCTAAAAGTTCAGCTGCTCCTTTCAAAAAAAACAGTAAAAACTATAAAGTCATAAAGTAACAAAACATGAATTTTCGTTCATGCTTGTTGTTGTTGCCATAATTCTTTAATGTTTAAAATAATTACATAATGTAATATACATACTAATCAATAGTGTTAATTGTTATATATTTCATTGTTGAAAAAAGCATAAGCTTCAATTGAATTTGAATTGTTTTTTACTGATACTGTTTGATAACAATTCTGTTGTTGCATGCAATAACATAATAAATAAATGATTCAAGAAACAGCTGAAGTTATAAATTCTGAGGTCAGTCGTGTTAATGAAGAAATAGCAAATTTAAGAAATACCATCGTTGAATTGCATAGCAGAAACTTCAATATTTCTCACACATTCAAATTAACAATGATTGGTAGCTACTACAATTTCTGGTTTGCTTCATATGTGGAGCGAAACCCACACACGCAGAGGAAAAATATGGTTGCATTATGATCACTGCTACTATATTGTGCTTGCTGCAATCGGGTATGGTTGTCACAATCAAGTTATTGATTTTCTAACCATCAAAATGCTCGCTACCATAATTATTTAGTAAATATTTTACTATTTTATGATTGGTACCTTCTATTTTATAACATGATTGGCTGTAATTATACTTTGGTAACTGAAATTCTGACTATGAAAAAAATATGATAACTATGCAACCATAAAATGCTGGCAACAATCAATAAATAATTATACATCAAAAAAAAACATGACTAACATTTACAGTCATAATATTGTCTTGTTTTCATAAAAACCAAAGTTTTATCAGTTCAGTCAGTATGTTTTTACTACAAAATGTCTTAAAAAATACAAATAAAACTAAAACTAAAAAAATATCAGATGGGTAGACAGAACCTTTCACATGCCATTAAAACATTTCATCAATTGACCCATTAATATCCAGTTATTAACTTTTTAACTTTAGAAGATTTTTTTAAAGGGGTTTTTGAAAATTTCTTATACATATAATATTATTTACACTAATCAATTCATTGTCAAAAAAAAAATCTATTGAGAGACTTTATATTTTTAAATTATTGTCAGTAAAAACAATTAGATTTTTTTTTTTAAATATGTTTATTAATTCATTTTTTGTAAAATGTTCTAAAGATATTAATAAAATATTTTTTATAAGAAAAAGCCTGTAGAAACCATGATCTTTCGAAATTTTTCTGATGAAAAGATTTTTAGATTCTATGGACTTTTCCTTAAACTAAAACTCTAAGATTCTCAGATATAAAGGGTGGTTAAATTTTATGGGCCGATGTTGAATGTGAACCACACATAAACGTCAAGTTTTTTTCTGCATTTCATTTGACATTTCTCAATTTAAGACTAACTCAATTTGAACCATGGAAAGATACACAATCGAGCAACGCGTTAAAGTTATTCAGGCTTATTATGAGAATGGGCGCTCAAATCAAAATGCATTTCGTGCACTTCGTGATTTTTTTTTGGTCAGCATAATCAACGAAATGTGTCCACAATCGGGAGAATCGTGGGCAAATTTTAGCAAACCGGGTCTGTGAAAACATCTGTGCATGCTCACCCAGTTCGTTCTGCGAAAAACATTTCTGTTGTTCGCGATAGTGTGTCATGAGGTCGGCCAAGCATTTACCGTGAATGGTGTTTGCTATCGCGAGATGATAACGAACTTATTGTGACCAGGAATTGAGGATATGACCCTGGACGACATGTGGTTTCAACAGGACGGTGCCACTTGCAATGGCTCTTTTGCGCGACAAATTCAATGGCCGTGTTATCTCACGTGGTGGCGATGTCTTTTGGCCGCCAAGATCATGTGATTTGACACCGTTGGACTTCTTTCTTTGGGGTTATTTGAAAGAAAAGGTCGCGGCGGCCATTTGGCCGATATTTTGTTCCATGCATAATTGAACCATACCATATTATCATAATAAAAAGAAATGACAATAACTTCCTAAATAATTTGTGTTTTATTCAAAATCAACCTTGGCCCATAAAATTTAACCACCCTTTACATACTCCAAAAAAAAACTTATACTCTTAGGCCTTTCTTTGAAAGAAAAATTCATAGATTCTGAAGACTTTTCATCGTTAAAAATACTTAGATTTTAAGGACTTTTACTAGTAGAAATATTCTTAAATTTAAAGAGCTTTTTCATAGTTTCTAAAAACCTTTCCTTTAAGAAATTTTCTTAGATTAGGAATCATATAATGATAATTCAGGAATCATAATATAGTTATAAGGGACCACAATATGATAATATTTTGAGCATACTATGATTATGTGCTATTATATTATGATAAATTCAATATAGCATGTTTATTTAGGACTATAATATGGTAATTTTTGAATCATAACATAACTGTAGAGACTATATTATGGTAAATATATGGTTATTTTATTTTTATAATATGATAACCATATTATGACACGACTATGGTTGGCACAACCATAAACCCAAAAATATATGATGCTCTTCGAATATGATTGCCCCAACCATGTTTTTTCCTTGAGTGCAGAAATGAATAATTCAGATGCGTTCATTTTGACGAAATGTACGGAAGAAGCAATTGCATTTGGTATTTCTCCCTTGCATACGAGAATCAAATTTATGGAGTGCATTTTGCATATTTCTTACCGTCTAAGTTTCAAAAAATGGAGAACAGATAGTTACACAAAAATTGAAATGGCGGCAAATAAAGCTGAAATTCAGAAGAGATTAAAGTTGACACTGGGCATAAATGTGGACGCAGTGAAGCAAGGTATGGGCACAACAAACGATGGCTAAAACTGCAGACCTAATTGGCATAAAAGAAGAGTTAATAAATAAATTTAAAATTATTTTGGCCGCAATAAATTGTAATGCAGCGATCGACACTAGCAAATTTGATATATATTACATGGATACTGCAAAGTTGTTTGTTGATCTCTATGGCTGGTACTACATGCCTGTAACTGTGCATAAGAATCTAGTGCATGGTAGCAAAATTATAGCAGAAGCTATTCTGCCAATAGGTATGTCTCTATCTAAAGGCCCTTATTCAATGATTTCATTTTATTTTTTACATTTTAATTGATTATTTGTATCAGGTATGCTGTCCGAGGAAGCTAAAGAAGCGAGGAATAAAGACTATATAGCCTATAGATTACATAATTCGCGAAGAATTGGACGTGTAGCCACTAATGAAGACGTAATGCATAATCTTTTATTGTCTTCAGACCCATTTATAAATACATTTCGCTCAAAGCTGCAAATCAAAAAATTGGAGTACGACAATGATGTTAAAAAATTATTAAAAGAATATGCTTAAATAACTTATTCATGTTTTTTTTTTTTGTTTTTTCTATGGGAGGTGGGCGTAAAAGTGGGCGGATCAGGTATAACTTTTCAGGAGCCCATTCTACAATTATAATATTTATTTTTTGTGAAAATTGAGTTGATGCATTAAAAATCAAGGCAGTTATGTCACTTTTTCAATACAAGTTGTATGGGAAGTGGGCGGATATTTTTCAAATTTCACACAAATCAATCTGAGTGTTTAAAAATGCTATGTCCCAAAAAACAATGCCGTAGGTCAAAATTTAATTTTCACTTTGTATGGGAGGTGGGCGTAAAAGTGGGCGGACCATTTCGATTTTCCCATTTTTTTCTTGATTTAAACAAAAAATGCCTATGTGCCAAGTTTCATTGTCCTTCGACAACTTCTTCTATTTTTAGCCGCTCGTTCTATGAACCTCAACCTATGTGCGGTTTATTGTACATTCTCCTGAGCAGTTTGGTATTGAAAATGAGCAAAATCGGTCCAGCGGTTCAAAAGTTATGAGTGAAACTGTGACGGTGCCTCTACATTTTACATACAAATTTGTGTATTTTAGTACAATTTCATAGTAGCGACTGGTACATTAAATATTTTGTCACCAGTCAAAAATATTCACTTCAAAAAATTTTTACACCACAAAAACTATTTTTCACCTCAAAAAATTTTTTTCACCTAAAAATTTTTTTTCCACAAAAAAATTGTTTTTTACCTCAAAAATTTTTTCACCTCCATAATTTTATTTCAGAGAACATTTTTTTAGCATATTGGTGGAGGGTATTCAAAAATTCGGCACATACGAATTTAAGTTTTTTTTACTGTTTTTATCATTATTCATATTATTTATTTTAATTTATTAAGAGTAAAGTTAATTTACAAATAATATTACAGTTACAGGAACTGGCTGCAGAGGCCTTCGTCCTTTTATGTTTACATTGGAAAAATTTCATATGTGCAATTTAGTAATTTATAATCAAAAGGAAAAGGTTTATGAATGTAATACTAGATTAAAAGAGAAGATTAATATACAAAATTTAATGAATAGTAAAATTAACAATTATAAATTTTTTAGTATTTCTATAGGTAGATGATTTCTGATATTTTTGAAGTCTAGAGTTTTGATCGCTTCCAGGAGACTAATAGAGCATTCATCATCGTTATAGCAGGATAAAAGATGTGACATCGTTAGCTGGCAATTACATTTTTGGCAAGAAGGTGGACTGTTTTTTTGTTCCTTTTTTAGTAGATGTTGATGTGTAAGTTTACTGTGCCCTAATCTTAAACGAGTTAAAATTTTCTGTTGATATTTTGGTATTTTTGGCGGATATTTGATTTTCAAACTTGTCGGGTTAATTGTTTTATAATGATTGTTTATCCATAAAAGCTTAGATTGTTTATTTATTTCTTGGATTTTTGTATTTGAGTACCTTTTAATATCTTTTTTTGTGTAATATTCATATTATTATTAATGTTATACATATCTTTTTACTGTTTCTTTTCATTTGCTGGGATTCATTATGTTTATATAACCATTAGGGTGCGCCCGTAATTCGACCGTAACTCCCTCTAGAAATGTTGGCCTTAGCAAAAACCTATATTTTGCAAAAAAAAATTTGGCTGATCGAATATCGGGAAGTCGTGACTCAAACGCCCTAAAGTTGCTAAAATATGCAAAATTTTAATAAAATATGCACAAATATTAATTTTGCGCTACGCCTATGCCACAAACAGAAATATTTTAAGATTGATCATGATGTAAAATTTTACGCTGAATCCGAATCTCCCAGCAAAACTTTGGTAATGATTGCGATATTCTCATGCGTTACCTTGTAATGATAGCTCGTTACCTTTTTCATTATTTGCAAGCATAAAGTAATAAGTTACTCATTATTGATTACGTAATATATGATTTATACATGTAAAGTAATAATTGAAATATTTTTGAAAATCTATTTTTAGCTACATTACTTTGTGTTTTTGTAAGCAAAAGGGTAATGTATGTTTGTTTTGATAACACTAGCGAAAAAACGAAGTGCAACAATTCATTTAAGTTTAAAGCAATCAAATACTATATGCGTCGATAGCTCGGTGGGTAGAGTTCTTGGCTGGCAACCAGATTTCCCTAGTTCGATTCCCATCTTGATCTCATTATTTTTAATTACAAATATTTTAAATAAAATATTTGTAATCATTTTTTTTAATAAAAATTGCTCTTTTTTAAAAATCTATTTTTAGACACATCACTTTTTCCATTCTCGTAACCATATAAGTAACCCCTTACATTATCACCTCAAAAGTAATGGGTATATACATTGCATTGAGGCTCATCGCCTATAAAATTCATCAATGAAGTAAGGTGTAAAGTAATCCATCGGCCCATATGGCTATACATTACTTTACCCATTATTTGGTAATGTGTGGTTGTGCTGGGCTGTTAATTAAATTTTCATAAAAAATATACGTTTTTGAAGGCTTTCAATAGCATACAAAGTTACATTACGAAATGTAACTACGTCAAACTATTTTTTGAAATATTCAGATTTTCACAGTTAGGTTCCAATCAAAATAATATAATTACATAAGAAATAAATCATTATTACTATTTAATGAAGCTTAGTATTTGATCGTGGTACTTTTTTCGTTCGTAATTCTCAGAGCTAAAATCTCTTGTTTACAAAGTAAACAAAAACAGCAGTTTCCTGAAGTAAAAGTTTTATTTAGACAATAAATCAATTATGTACATTAAAGTGAAAAAAAGAATAAAGTGACTATTAAAGCGAATATTAAATTAAGAAAGTTAAATAAATAAAAGACAAAATGAATACAAGAGGACGAAAGTCAAATTATCAGTGCTAAATTACCATCAAATGCCCAAGTTTTGCGTGTCTTATTTTACAATATGCGCAAAGTAAAGCAAGTGCTTTCCTTGTCGGGAAAGAAATAGAGGTTTGATGGAATAAAGCACGAATTCCAATTAGAGCTTTTGACAAATTGGTCACAAAGGTTGAGAGTTTATACTTTGAATTGAGGATGTTGCAAAAAAATTGCAAACGCCGATATTAATGCAAGAAAAACAAGAGAAAGTTTTCTTAGACAAATTTGATGATTTCTTTGACGTTGCTAATGCCAATGCTCTAGATATGATTAATATCGAGGAAGATAAGATGTTTTTAGTAAATCAAAGAAAAAAGGAAGACATGGTGCAATGATAGGTAGTGACTTCGTCTTAATAAAAAGAAAAGAAAGGAAAACACTTCGACGAGAAAAAGAACATCGCATGAGTGAGAAATGTGCATCTGCTTCGGAAGGTATGTAACATAATTACTCCGGGCTATCAAGTTCCCAGCAAAACCTTGGTAAACACTCGAAAAAGTTTGGCACTTACTAAATAAAATTAAACTTTTTAACCAATAATGATGTATTACCCATTACCATATCATTACCTGTAAGGATATATCATTACCTCCAATTGTATTATGCTAAAATAAAATAAGTTTTTAAAAATAAGTAGTGATTACTTAACCTGTTACCTGATTTATTCATTTTAAAAAATGCAAAATCATAAACAGGTTACGGGTCTTTGGAAGGCATTATAAAACTTCGATGAGATATAAAGATGTTATTCTTTACATTTTATAAATGTGAAATTATCTTACACAGTGACGGACTAAAGTATAGGCACAACACCGTTTAGCTTTTAAAAGTTGAATAAAAAGCATAATGATAATACCATTGATTTTATTTATGCTGTCGAATATTTTAAAACACTAGCACTTTTGTTCAACTTAAAATATGAGTTATTGATATAAGAGACAAAAAACATAAAAAGTTGAATATTTCTAGGGACAAAAATATAGGCACACTTTTTTGAGCGCGTCTGTTTCATAATCAATTTCAATTATCTGGCAACACTTTTCTATTCAGCACATTGTTTATATTCCGTTATTATTTTTTATTAATTCAAAAAATACAAAGTTGGTATAAGATTTATAAATAATTATTTTGTTTGTTTACTTTTTATAATGCGGCAAAAAAAGTGAAAGAACTGTAGCGGAGCGTAAAATCATTTTACATTTCCATAACCAAGGCAAGTCGTTTGCTGAGATCGGAGAATTAATGGAGCGCAGCCGTTTTACCATACGGACCATTGTAAATCGCTTCAAAGGTGAATCAAACTTTGAAATTGCAAGTCGCTGTGGTCGTCCGCACAAATGAACAGATAGATAAAGTGCTCAGGTCGTAAGAAAAGTAAAACGTGATAACGTCTTCACAGGTTGCTGCAGAGGTAAAGGATGAGTTTGGCAAAGATATACATTGCAAAACTATACAAAGAGTGTTTCATGAGGCTGGTTATAGCTCACGTGTGGCTAGACGGAAGCCCTTGACATCTGCTATCAATAAAAAAAAAAACGATTGGAGTATGCCAAACAGTTCGAAAATAAACCATGTGATTTCTGGGATCAAGTATTGTTTTCAGACGAAAGCAAATTCAACATTTTCCGGCCTGATGGACACACAAGGATATGGCGAAAACGTAATACTGCAATGGAATCCAAAAATCTTTTGCCAACGGTTAAGTATGGTGGCGGAGGGGTCTTGGTATGGGGCTGTATGTCTTCTTCGGGTGTGGGAGAGCTTTTCTTAATTAACGAGATAATGGGTAAGACAGTTTACCTAAACATTTTAGAATAAAATGTCAAGAAAAGCGCAGAAAAGCTGAACTTGCCTGGGTCATTCACATTCCAGCACGTCTTACCACACCCTCCGCAGTCACCAGAGATTGAGATATTTTTCCAAAAAATTTTACAGAAGAGTACTTGACGACACAACAGAGATAACGGAGTTTGCAGAAAAAAGTCTTAAAGAAAAACAACCACGATTACAAGGAACTTCTTCAATTAGCAGTAGTTTTTCTTGGAGGAACAGTTTACCTTTCGGATGCCGGGAGCCTTTCAAGGGCAACATATTACTTGAAAATATTAATATTTCAGGACGATTTCATTTTGACTGACTGTGAGAAAAATGGTATAAGAGACATTTGTATTTTTGAATAGAAGCTATTGTTGCTGCAAGAGCTCAAAAACATTATTGGGCAATTCACACACTCAAAAAAAGTATATCTTTTTATTGAAGACAAACTGTCTTTAAATTAAAGACACAGAATTTTCCTTAATTTAAGAAAAATTTCTTTAAAATAAATAAAAAATCTTTAATATAAAGAAAAATTTACTATTGCTAAGTACAGGGAAAATTATATTTTTTTAACACATGTATATTTTTTTCTTTGATTTGACCCTCTTGAATTGTCTTAAAATTGTGCAAAAAATTCCTTCATGAAAGATTTCTTATTATAAAGATTTTTTAAACTTAACCTAAACAAACAGAAAATTTGATTTAAAAAATAGTATTAAGGACATAAAAGATATATCTTCTTTAATTTATGTCCATAATTTTCGATTTACTTAAATAAAGTAGATAGTTTTTTTTAAATCAGTTAAATTTTTTTTACACAAGTAAAGAAAACATATACTCAAATTAACCAAAAATATTTATTTTACATTTTTTATGCTATAATGGATATAATTTATGAAAAGTTTCTTTAAATCAAAAATAAAAAAAATAGTCATAATATAAAGAAGTATTTCCTCAAATTAAAGAACAATATAACTGACTTAATGCATATAAGCATTATGTTAAGGAAATTTTTCCTTAAATGTAGTCATAATACTACAAAAAAGTTATAATATATTTTATGAAAAGGTCGGCATAAAATTAAAGACATATTCTTTAAAATTAAACAAAATAGAATTGACATAAAAAATAACAGCATAAGGGAATATTTTCATTAAATCTTGACAACATTAAATGTTGACAACATTTTTCATTAAAAAATCGCAGTGAAATTAATAAATCGCTAGAAAATTCAAAAATTATTCGCAAATAAAAATAACCAAAATTGTGCGACTTTTTAGGATTTTAAGCGAAATGTTAAAGAAAAATTTATCTCTAGGTGGGTAAATTTCTCGAACTTATCACGTTTTGCTTAAAAATTTTAACAACATATTGATATGTACATTACTTTTAGCTCTAGTCCAGTTTTGTACAAATTTCAAATAAACTATAAGGATATAGTTCAATAGCGATATAATCTATTTGACATATATACCAATTGTGACTAATATTTAAGATATAGTTTAAAATTATTTTGAAAACCATATGTATAATTTTAAAATGTTTATGCTATAAAGCGGAATCGGAAGATTGAGCCAAAGAGTTTTAAACATCGATTTATCTTTAAATTTCTCCACCCTTACAATACTATATAAATTTGATATAGTCACATTAATTGATCTCTATATCCAGCTTCATATATATGACATAAAACAGCACTTACAAAATTAGGCTTGTAGTCACTTTAAACTAAAAGTATAAAAAATGCTGAGACAATGTCAAGAATGACAGAAATTTACATATTTTAGCCCGCTTAATGAGTTAGAAAATCGCTAGATTTAACGAGAAAATAGCTAAATTAACCACAGCGGTATACTGTTAACTAACGGAAATTTCTTTCTGTATTCTTAAGTTAATACAGAGTTGAGAAATGAGATTTTTATTTTGGTATGAAACAAAATTTCGAAGAGCACTTTTTCGTATATAAAAGTAGGAGAAATTGTTTATCTTTTTAGATAAATAAAGAAATAAGCATAAGTAATGATTTCATAGTCTCATTAAACTGCGTGACCATTCCGGAAAAAAAAGAAAAACATATTCTCTTTAGTACACACAAATGTGTATGCGTTTTCTACACAATTATCTACAAAAAAGAATTAAAATAACAAAATTCATAAATCATAGCGTTTTGTGTCAATTTAAATTTATTTTAATTTAGTCCGAAATTACTTTATATTTAGAGTATTCAAAAACCGAAACCGAAAACCGGTCAACCGGTTTCTTTATTTTTTAAAAACCGATCGGTTTCGAATATTTTGTAAATTCGAAGAAAACCGAAAACCGGTCTTTTTTGTTCGGTTAACCGGTTTTTTTAATTACAGCACCAACTGGGTTACTTGGTCTTTTTTATTTTTTCCGAACACTTTTTATGAAAGGTAATTTTTATAAAAGATACTTTTTTTAAAAGTTACTTTTTATAAAAGATACTTTTAATAAAATAAATTTTTTATAAACCGTACTTTTTATAACAGATTTCAAGTACTTTTTGTTTTGGAATAGTAATTGGGTAAAATTGTTTTGGCTACTGACTACGGGCATGCATTTGCATGTTGCCCTGCTTAGCGTATAGCAAAGAAATATATGTATGTATATGTAATATAGAATGTTGGCTTGAGTTATTCCCAAATTCGGCATAAGTAACGTTAAGCGTTACCAGTAAACGTTGGCTTCTATCAAATTTATAGGGGAGGGACTCGCCAACTTTGATAGCTTGCCGTATGAACACGGCTTATATATATATATATTTGCTATATATATATATATATACGCATATTAAAGCAAATATATACATAAGCCGTGTTCATGCGGAAAGCTATCAAAGTTGGCGTTTCACTCCCCTACAAATTTGTCAGAAGCCAACGATTACTGGTAACGCTTAACGTTACTTATGCCGAATTTGGGAATAACTCAAGCCAACATTCTATATTACATATACATACATATATTTCTTTGCTATACGCTAAGCAGGGCAACATGCAAATGCATGCCCGTAGTCAGTAGCCAAAACAATTTTACCCAATTACTATTCCAAAACAAAAAGTACTTGAAATCTGTTATAAAAAGTACGGTTTATAAAAAATTTATTTTATTAAAAGTATCTTTTATAAAAAGTAACTTTTAAAAAAGGTATCTTTTATAAAAATTACCTTTCATAAAAAGTACTTTTTATTAAAAGCATCTTTCATAAAATATACCCTTATTAAAGGTACTTTTTATAAAAGGTACTTTTTATAAAAAGTACCTTTTATAAAAAGAGCCTTTTATAAAAATTACCTTTTAGAAAAAGTACATTTTATTAAGTGTCTTTTATTAAAAGTGCCTTTTATAAAAAGTACCTTTTGTAAAAAGTACCTTTAATAAAAAGTACCTTTTATAAAAATTACCTTTTATAAGAAGTACCTTTTGTAAAAAGTACATTTTATGAAAGGTACATTTTATAAAAAGTACCTTTTGTAAAAAGTATCTTCTACAAAAAGAACTTTTTTATAAAAAGTACCTTTTATTAAAAGTACCTTTTGTAAAAAGTATCTTCTATAAAAAGAACTTTTTTATAAAAAGTACCTTTTATAAAAAGTACCTTTTATTAAAAGTACCTTTTGTAAAAAGTACTTTTTATAAAAAGTACCTTTTGTAAAAAGTATCATCTATAAAAAGAACCTTTTATAAAAAGAACCTTTTATAAAAAGTACCTTTTATAAAAAGTACCTTTTATAAAAACTACCTTTTATAAAAAGTACCTTTTATAAAAAGTACCTTTTATAAAAAGTACCTTTAATAAAAAGAACCTTTTATAAAAAGTACCTTTTATAAAAACTACCTTTTATAAAAAGTACCTTTTATACAAAGTACCTTTTATAAAAAGTACCTTTTATAAAAATTACCTTTTATAGTACCTTTTATAAAAAGTACATTTTATAAAAAGTACATTTTATAAAAAGTACCTTTTGTAAAAAGTATCTTCTATAAAAAGAACCTTTTATAAAAAGTACCTTTTATAAAAAGTACCTTTTATAAAAAGTACCTTTTATAAAAAGTACCTTTTATAAAAAGTACCTTTTATAAAAAGTACCTTTTATAAAAAGTACCTTTTATAAAAAGTACCTTTTATAAAAAGTACCTTTTATAAAAAGTACCTTTTGTAAAAAGTATCATCTATAAAAAGAACCTTTTATAAAAAGAACCTTTTATAAAAAGTACCTTTTATAAAAACTACCTTTTATAAAAAGTACCTTTTATAAAAAGTACCTTTTATAAAAAGTAACTTTAATAAAAAGTACCTTTTATAAAAAGAACCTTTTATAAAAATACCTTTTATAAAAACTACCTTTTATAAAAAGTACCTTTTATAAAAAGTACCTTTTATAAAAATTACCTTTTATAAGAAGTACCTTTTATAAAAAGTTCATTTTATAAAAAGTACATTTTATAAAAAGTACCTTTTGTAAAAAGTATCTTCTATAAAAAGAACCTTTTATAAAAACTACCTTTTATAAAAAGTACCTTTTATAAAAAGTAATTTTTTATAAAAAGTACCTTTTATAAAAAGTAATTTTTATAAAAAGTACCTTTTATAAAAAGTACCTTTTATAAAAAGTACCTTTTATAAAAAGTACCTTTTATAAAAAGTACCTTTTATAAAAAGTACCTTTTATAAAAAGTACCTTTTATATAAATGTACCTTATATAAAAAGTACCTTTTATAAAAGGTACCTTTTGTAAAAAGTATCTTCTATAAAAAGAATCTTTTATAAAAAGAACCTTTTATAAAAAGTACCTTTTATAAGAACTACCTTTATAAAAAGTACCTTTTATAAAAAGTATCTTTTATAAAAAGTACCTTTTATAAAAAGTACCTTGTATAAATAGTACCTTTTATAAAAAGCACCTTTTATAAAAAGTACCTTGTATAAATAGTACCTTTTATAAAAAGTACCTTTTATAAAAAGTACCTTTTATAAAAAGTACCTTTTATAAAAAGTACCTTCAATAAAAAGTACCTTTAATAAAAACTACCTTTTATAAAAAGTACATTTTATAAAAAGTAACTTTTATAAAAAGTACATTTTATAAAAAGTACCTTTTATCAAAAGTACCTTTTGCAAAAAGTATCTTCTATAAAAAGAACCTTTTATAAAAAGAACCTTTTATAAAAAGAACCTTTTATAAAAAGTACCTTTTATAAAAAGTACCTTTTATAAAAAGTACCTTTTATTAAAGGTACCTTTTATAAAAAATACATTTTATTAAAAGTACCTTTTATAAAAAGTACCCTTTTTAAAAAGTATGTTCTATAAAAAGTACCTTTTATAAAAAGTACCTTTTGTGCATTTTATAAAAAGCATCTTTCTTAAAAAATACCCTTTGTAAAAAAGTACCCTGTATAAAAAGTACCTTTTATAAGAAGTACCTTTTACAAAAAGTACCTTTTATAAAAAGTACCTGTTATAATAAGTACCTTTTATAAAAAGTACCTTTTATAAGAAGTTC
This sequence comes from Eustalomyia histrio, assembly GCA_949748255.1. Classification (NCBI taxonomy): domain Eukaryota; kingdom Metazoa; phylum Arthropoda; class Insecta; order Diptera; family Anthomyiidae; genus Eustalomyia; species Eustalomyia histrio. The sequence goes on from OX456523.1 coordinate 85,193,579, forward strand.
CTTTTATACAAAGTACCTGTTATAAAAAGACCCTTTATTAAAAAGAAACTTTTATAAAAAATACATTTTATTAAAAGTACCTTTTATAAAAAGTACCTTTTATAAAAAGTACCTTTTATAAAAAGTACCCTTTATAAAAAGTACCTTTTATAAAAGTTGTGGATTTTTAAAAATAAATTTTAATAAATCATATATAGTAGTTCTTCGTATATTTCGAATTTAAAAACTATTAAATGAGTTAATGAAGTTTATGCTAGCTGAATTTTTTAATTGGTATACGTAATTTTAGTTCGATTTGAGATCATATAAAAAGTACCTTTTATAAAAAGTACCTTTTATAAAAAGTACCTTTTATAAAAAGTACCTTTTATAAAAAATACCTTTTATAAAAAGTACCTTTTATAAAAAGTACCCTTTATAAAAAGTACCTTTAATAAAAAGTACCTTTTATAAAATGTACCTTTTATAAAAAGTATCTTATATTAAATGTATCTTATATTAAATGTATCTTTTATTAAATGTATATTTTTTTTTAAAGTATCTTTTATAAAAAGATCCTTTTTTCAAAAGAACCTTTTATAAAAAGTATCTTTTATTAAAAGTATCTTCTATAAAAAAGTGTCTTTTTTTAAAAGTATATAAAAAATACTTTTTATACCTTTTATAAAAAAAATCATAATGTTTTCAGTGAATGGAGACCGAAATACAGGAACTATTGGAGTTATTGGTTGCTCTTAAAGGTCAGGAATTTTTCCTGAGTAAGTTGTGGATTTTTAAAAATAAATTTTAATAAATCATATTTAGTAGTTCTTCGTATATTTCGAATTTAAAAACTATTAAATGAGCTAATGAAGTTTATGCTAGCAGAATTTTTTAATTGGTATACGTAATTTTAGTTCGATTTGAGATCATATAATCATATTCTTTTTAAATTTTTCAAATGTAAAGAAACATGATAAATGTGATTATTAAACTTTTGAGAACAAAATTGGAAAAAAAACTTTCGAAAGCACATGCTTATATAGAATAACATTCACTATTTGAATTCGTGAAAAGTGTGTTTTTGTATTTAATATTTCAATGTTTTTTATGTATTTTTGATTTTATTCAAATATTTTAATAACATTTTTAATTTATACAAGTTTAAAAAATATAATCGTTGAGCATCAGCGCGATAACGTTGTTTGATCTTATAATTGGTTCAGTTTGCTATAATGTTCAGTAATTTACATTCGGCCATTGAGTTTTTGGTTACTTAAAGGTGCGGTTCATAGAAACATTCGCTCCCATAATCATACTTAACCTAGAATCTCGAATGAGCATGTGTGGATACTGCATTCATTATTGGAAAATGTTTTTATTCGCCAAGTTGGCTTTCGACTAATGTATTTTAGATATCAACTTTTTTAAATAAGTCGAATGGTCATCCTGGCGTGTAAAATTATTCTTCAAAATTTAATGTAATCTGCTCATGTCAATGAGCCAAGGTCACAAATGTGACTGGTAAATACATGGTAGCTTTTAACTGACCAAACCAAGACTGGATTTAATCCCAACTTATTGTGTTGTAGGGAAACCTAACGTACATCGTTTTAATTTTTAAACTTGAAGAAAATTTAAGATATCAAAAAATACGTTAAAATTTTTAACAGAACAACAAACCCAAAATGTCAAAATGTTCTCTAAAAAAATAATAGTCTTTTATATTTAATTGTACTGAATATTCACATGAATTTCTTTATCGTGAAAAAATCATTTACTATGCTTAATTAAAAGTAAGGCATGTGCTTAGATAAAATAACGTTCATTATTTGAATACGATACATTGATACGTTTTGAATTGTGTTTTGCTTAATAATTTAATTTAATACAGTTCCGTATATTTTACTAATTCTGGATGATTTAAATTACCGACAGTTATATTTTGTGACAGTCTACTGTAATTTTATTTGAGATAACTTTTTTGGTTTTTTAATATTTTTTTGTAATACTTTATTAATGTAAAATTTTATATAGTAGTAAGAAAAGTATTTCATATCAACCAAATTTTTAGACCGCCAAATCAATGCAGAAAGCCTTAAATATTTGGACAGACATCACCTAGATCAGGTACTTCCAAATTGCTTATATGGACCACGTGTTATTTTTGAATATCACTTGAGAAAGTGGCAACAACAAAACGTAAATTTTATTGTTATAATTATTTTTTTTTTATTAAACAATTTCAATATATTTGTGTAGAATATTGATGTTTATAGTTCGTTGGAGGTGCCTGCTCGAGAATTAGTTATACCGACAAATGGTCCAGATATTTTTGAAGAAGAGCATGTTGATGAGGTTTGTTAAAATTATTAAAAATGCTTTCTGTAATTAACAAAATGCTGGTATCTTTATTCAAAATGCTGGTATCTTTATTCAAAAAATACAGATTTCCATTGATGGCGTATTAAATACTACATTAGCTGGAAAACAGATTTTGGAATTCTATTCTAAAAATAAGTTCCTGAATTCCAAATATAGGAATTTACTTACAAACTGCATGGTGGAGTACTAGATCGAAAAAAACGTGAAACCATCTCCTAAGTCATTTGAAATAATATCCCAAAAAATTTCATATTATTTTACAAATGAAAGTAAAGTAAGTTATATAGGAAAAAATAACATTTTTTTAACTTTCATTTTCTAAATGTTTCAAAAACATTTTTTTTAAACAAACATAGGATATTTATTACGTTGCAATTAAATGCAAAAAACCAGCAGGAAGTTTATACGCCAAATACCATAACTCAATATCAAAACTCCGAAAATAGGGCCTAATGGAGCCAAGTTCCAGAATCAATAAAAAAAGAAAACTTGTGAATAGTAACGAATTAAGTCCAGAGATTCCTTCACCAGGTATAATTAAAGCCGCCGTATATCACGTTTTTTTTAGTAATTTATCTTACAGGTCAAAAGTTTTTAATTTTGTAAAGTTACGAAATATATATATATATATATATATATATATATATATATATATATATATATATATATATATATATATGTGCACAGTGCATGTTGCGGGGACGGGTTTTCGTTCCACAAATTACTATGAAGACATTTTGTTACTTTGGGGACTGTCCTTAAACTTTTCGTTATTCTAGTGTTTACTCTGAAGACATTTTACTGGACACAGCGCATTTTATAGGGACTTTTTTGGCTGTATATACAGATGTCTTCAAAGTATGGGCAATGCATATATATATATATATATATATATATATATATATATATATATATATATATATATATATATATATTCATTTCGCATACTTTGAAGACATCTGTATATACAGCCAAAAAAGTCCCTATAATATGCGCTGTATCCAGTAAAATGTCTTCAGTGTAAACAGTGGAATAATGAAAAGTTTTAGGACAGTCCCCAAAGAACCAAAATGTCTTCATAGTAAACTGTGAAACGAAAATCCGTCCCCGCAACATGCGCTGTGCACATATATATATATATATATATATATATATATTTTGTTACTTTGGGGACTGTCCTTAAACTTTTCGTTATTCTAGTGTTTACACTGAAGACATTTTACTGGATACAGCGCATATTATAGGGACTTTTTTGGCTGTATATACAGATGTCGTCAAAGTATGTGAAATGCATATATATATATATATTATTACTATGAAGACATTTTGTTTCTTTGGGGACTGTCTTCAAACTTTTTCTTATTGTATTGTATACATTAAAGACATTTTACTGGATTCAGCGCATATTATATGGACTTTTTTGGCTGTATATACAGATGTCTTCAAAGTATGCATAATGAATATATATATATATATATATATATATATATATATATATATATATATATATATATATATATTATTTTAAGAATATTAGTGAAATAGATTAAATATTAAAAATAATGAAATATACAATTAAAAATGGATAATAAATCGATAAAATAGCTTTAAATTTAATAAAATGCATTAGTAAAACACACAAAATTATTATTCAATTTGATTAAACAACACATAAACGTCAACATTTATTATTTTAAAAAATGTGATAAACTAACGGATGGAGTTTTGTTAGTCATATAGTGATCAATGTTATATGGCCAGTTAGATAAATTCAGTACGCTTTAAGATACAATTTTTTATTTTTTAATTTAGACCAAATTTGCAACAAAGGTTGGCTGAAATATAATATTGAACCAATTGATGAGGTCCTTCTGAAATGGGACAATACATATGAATTAAGAAAGACCTCTATATATTAAATGGAGAACACACTTTGTCACAAATTTTTGAAGAGTGGCCCCTTCTAAAACAGTCATGTGGATACAAATTGGTTAGGTCACTTTTAGTTAAAAATTAATAGTTATAACTCTAAATATTTTTTAGATTGAAATTGATTTTGCCAATCTATATCCTGAGAAAAAGGATTTGTTATTCGTAAAATGGGAAGAATTTTTCCCAAAAGTTTTATTGCTAATATCCCAGCAAGTGAAAAATCCTGAGATTTTGGAGTCGGTTAATGAATTGAAAGGGACCAAATATAATACTGGTAAATGTAGTTTAGAAAGTAGAAGTTGCTTAATGTCTTACATGGGAATTTTTAATTACCAAAAGACGATGCCAGATTTCATGTTCACTTAAGTGTAAATAAGTTGTATACTACATCTTATTTCTATTATGAAGTAATAAAATCGTCACTTAATTTAATTATTACTTAAATAACATTGCTGATGGAAATTTCATTTAGTTTATAGTTGCCTTACACAAAAATTTTTCTAGCTATGATTATCTAAAATATATAAAGTAGTTTTTATTTTATTTATTGTTTGTTTGATTTTTATAACAGCCTATAAATAAAATAAACATTCAGAACCACAACAAATATGATTTATACGACTGTTATTAGAATCAAGAAAATGGCCGCATATGATTATTATAATCTAACCCCTATACTATACTTATTTAACTTTACTATATACTAATTTAACTTCACTCTATAGTGTTCTTTTCTGAAACGTCTTTTCTTATTTTAGATGTTCGAAATGGAGTAATTTTGCTAGCTATACATTATCTACTGAAACAAACTTCGCGAAAATGTTCGGTTGATGAAGTCACGAAGAAACGAACATACTCAAAAGCGTCCGTTGTAGATTCCATAAACGCCTTTTGGATCATTTCACCTACCAGCTGTGAGTTACAGTCAAAAATAAAACTTTTAACTGATTCTACCTTTGAAAAAAAAGAAAGATTGCAGCCACTAATTTGCTGTATTGGCTCATCGGTATTTGATTTATCAGAATATTATATTTATTATGCAACAGTTTACTACAAATTTGAAAATATTTTAAAATGTCTAGATATAGCATTTAAAATAATTCATGTTTTAAATTTAGAGTATCCAGCTAATTGTAAAAATGCATACTTATTTTTTTTAACAATATTTTTACACCATTAACTTAAAAAGTTCAGAAAAATCAACAAAATTGTCAAGCGTTTTAAATGACATACAATTTATAAATATATAATTCTTAAACAAAAAAAATTATTATTTTAATTATATTGTTCTTCACTATTTAGTGAAAATGGATATTTCCTGTTTTATATGTAAGCAAAGTTTTAAAGATTGCAAAAAACTTTTTTGTCATACAAAAAATTTTCATTGTTTACCATCAAACTATGTGTATGCTTGTGGCTTCCCTTCCTGTTCCCAGAAATTTAGTTCCTTCAAATCCTTTTCAAAACATTTGCGTAACGAGTATTCTAAAAAATCTAATATCCAACTACATACTCGTTGCTTACAAAAGAAAAAGATCAATGTGAACTTTAATAACACGCTAAATTCTAATAATCAAGCTTTTTCATCTCAAATAAATAACTTTAATGTAAATGAAATTGATAGTAAAAATACATCTGAAGTTCAAAACATAAATGCTATTAAAACTACAAATATTGATAGTAAATCGTTATTAGCACATTCATTTAAATTATCTTTAAAAACTTATGCAAACAAAAATCTTCCAAGAAAAGAAGCCACAAAATTACAAAAAAATATTGAAAAAAATATAACTCAGCCAATAAAAGATGAATTGAAGAAAATAATTAATGATCTGACCATAGATAATTTGGAACTAACAAAAAATAATCTCACTAAACTCGTCACTTTTTGTAGTAAACCATTTGATGACTTTGATTCAGAATATAAATTTATAAAAAAATTAAAGGACATTAACTTATATGAAAGTCCAAAAATTATTTACATAAATAATTCAATTAATAGCTTAAACCTCAATCAAGTTAACACTCTCGATCCAGTTGTGGTAAAAGGAATATTGTTTCCAATAAAGTTCCAAATAAAAAAGTTTTTTGAAATTGAAGGCATTTATGATGATTTTGAAATCAATATAAAATCTTTATATGAAAACAGCGATTTAAACAATTTTTGTAACGGAAAAATTTGGAAAAACAAAATTAAAGCATACGGTAATAAATTTGTAATCCCATATTTTCTATATTTTGACGATTTTGAAATAAATAATAGTCTTGGACCACACTGTTCAAGTCTTTTGGGAGTGTATTATTCATTTCCAACAGCACCAGATTTTTTAAAATTTAAATTAAATCACATTTTTATTGCTGCTTTATATAATTCGAATGACGTTAAATATTTTGGAAATGATAAATGTTTCTTCAAGTTAGTTGAAATTTTAAATGATTTAGAAAAAAATGGTGTTGAAATTGAAACTAAAAATGGCAAAAAAATAATTTATTTTTCTTTGGGTTTGATCGTTGGTGATAACTTAGCACTTAATAACGTTTTGGGATTTTCTCGATCATTTTCGGCAAAATATTTTTGCAGATTTTGTAAACTTCATAAAACAGAAACAAAAACAAAAATTGAAGAAAACGCACAAAAGTTAAGAAATGTTAATGAAGATGTTAATTTAAATGAACCACAAAGTACTGGCATAAGAGAAAATTCTATCTTTAATAATATTTATAATTACCATGTTGTTGAAAACTTATATGCTGATTTGCTTCATGACATGTTGGAAGGAGTCCTAAAGTATGACTTCTGTCATATTATAACATTGCTTATTAAGAACAAAAGTTTTGATTTAGAACTTCTTAATATTCGAAAGCAAAATTTAAACTATGGAAAAACTGAAAAAGGAAATACGTCCGTAAAAATAAAACCGAAACATCTAAAAGGATTCAATTTAAAAATGTCTGGAAGTGAAATGCTTACATTCGCACATTTCTTTCCACTTCTAATTGGAGACCTTGTAGATGTTAATAGTAATTTATGGAAATTTGTTATTAACTTAATAGAACTAGTTGATTTATTGCTTTTGTCTCATTTTACAAGTTTAGATATGCTTAATTTAAAATCGCATATAGAATTTCACAACAAGGAATACAAGCTTTTTGCTGATAGTTTAAAGCCGAAACATCACTTTTTGTCGCACTATTGTAGAATATTAGAACATTCGGGTCCTTTTATTTATCTTTGGACTTTTAGCTTTGAGTCAAAACATAGAGATTTAAAATCTTACACAAAAAATATAAATGCACGAAAAAACATTACACTATCATTAGCAATAAAATTTTGTATATCTTTTGCGGACACAATAATGAATTTTGAAAAGAACAAATATATTTTAGATAAAACCACATATAATATAAAACATTCACCATTTTTTAATGAAATTAAACATAATTTTTCTGGCAATGATGATATCAATAATTGCTTATGTTATTCAAGTTTTTCGCTATGTGGTACTAAATACAACACAGGATATATAATTTTTTTTTACGATCCAAACTTAAAAGCTCTACAAATTCAAGAAATTTATGTATTTAACGAAACTATATATATTCTGTGCCAAAGTTTAAAAATTTTGTCATATGAACAGAAGTATTTATCGTATTTAATAGGTGGAAAACTGTACGATTTTCAAATACTAAAAGCTTCATCCATAAAATCACCCCCAATACATATTTATATTTTAAACAATCAAAGTTATTTAAGACTCAAGCCATTATATTAATTTTTTATTTCTGTGCAAGTTACCTAAACTCAAGTTTACAAATTAAAAATAAATATATCAAGTTACTTTTAAATAAAGGATGTGTTTTTACCGCATTAGTCGGTGATTTTGAAACAGACGTGTGGTAATTCTAATACATATTATACGTTTATACCTATTATACTATTATTTAAAACTGAATAAAATAATACATTTTTATAATTTAAGAAATTATTATGTATTATATAATAAAACTAAATAAAAAAAAAAAAAACAAATCATAATTTTTTTACTTATAGGGATTTTCTATAAAAATATAAATGTAATGCTAAACTCAAGTTAAGAATAATAATAAACTTATACATTTCATATTTAATTTAAGTATATTAAACCATTAAATTATTTACTTTATATAATGATTTTCCCCACATTAATATCACTCTCCTATTAATTCCAGATAATTTTTGATATGTTTAGACTTAGCAACAACTACCAAGTTATTTGCTCTTGATATGTAAAAATTCAAAAACTAGGTAATTTTTGCTCAGCTAAATATAGTATGAAATTGTTTTGAATATATAAGAGTATGTGATAAGAGGGAAAAAATAATAATATGAAGTTAATAATTGTTGATAATAATGACATAATAAACTTATAATAAGTAAAGCAATGTACTCGAGTTGAGTATTATATCTTTAACAGCTCATGCTATTGTATACTCAATTTAGGTAAAAATATACTTACTCAAAGGAAATTGTTTACTGCAACATAGTAAAAATATGCAAAGTTTCAGTATATTATTTCCTTAAATCTACGAAGCGTTTTCATATTGAAAGTAAATTTTTTACAATTATTTAGTAAAAATTTGCAAAATTGGAGAATATTATTTCCTTAAAACAAGGAAATATTTTCATATTTTAAGGAAGTTATTTTCTTGATTTAAGTATATTATTTTCTTAAAACAAGGAAATATTTGCATATTTTAAGAAAGTTATTTTCTTAATTTAAGTATATTATTTTTTTAATCCTGGGAAACATTTACATATTAATAGGAAGTTTTTTACTTTTATTAATTAAAAATATGGAAATTTTGAGTATATGATTTTCTTAAAACTTGGAAATATTTACATATTTTATGAAAGTTTATTACTCTTCCGTAGTTAAGATATACCCATTATGAGTATACTATTTACTTAAAACAAATAAACATTTACTTATTTAGAAGAAGTTTTTTACTTAATTTAGGGAAAAACATATATATTTTTGGGAAATAAATTCGTTTTTTGAATTAAATATAAGTAAACTTTTGCTTATTTCACGTTAATTTTTTTTTTAATTTAAGGAAACATTCCTTAAACAAGGGAAAGTTTTCACAAAATTCTAAAAAATTTTAAAGACAATTTTACTTAATTGAACGAAAAAACTATTTGGATTTATGAACACTTTTACTATGCCAAAGTATATTTTTGCTTGTTTACAGAAAATTTTATTTCCTTAATATAAGGAAAAAGTTATACATTTTGTTCGTAAATATTTTCTTGGAGCTTAAACATTCCCTTAGTTTACTTCATTTAAGGAAAATTTCTTTAATCCGAAACAAATTTTTTTTGAGTGCAGCTGGTATTGTATTTTGTATGTTGTATTGAAATAAAATATACAAATACTTTGTTGTGAACATTCAGTTGTATTTTCATGTTGTAAAACGTCAAATAGTGAAGAAGGAGAATAAAAATATTTATAAATTTATAGAAACAAGAAGAAACAAATAAAAATAAAACGAACAATAAAGGTGAAAGTGAAAAAGACAAACTAATAATTGCTTTATGTGAAAAACATAACATCGCTTTCAGATTCCAAGCTGTGTTTAATTATAGCGCACTCTATAATTCGGCTTCCAAACAAATCGTCAAGCTCATCGAAGTAGTTGCACATTTTTAATAAAGTACTTAAAACGAAAAAAAAGTTTATTGAATGATAAAACTACGAGTATACATGTAAAAAAAACGTACTTTTAACAGTTCTGCCATCCATACTGACGGCTCCTGTTGACCCCACCTATGCTTTAGCTTTGTTGTAGCTAACTCGCATATTTCTGGTTTTTGCTCTAACCTGTGTCCAATCAATTGGAACCTTTTTTTCGCTACAGAAGCTTTTGTAATAGCTTTGAGCTGTTGGCTTCTGAAATAAAACTCAATAGTAGAATACATATTCATTGACACAAACAGGCACTAATACATACCTCGAATTCTTGATTTTCCATTAAAAAGTCAATTAAAGACTTTTCTTCTGCCACTGACCATTTTGTTGTTGGGTTTAGACGAATGCGTTTTGGTTGAGACTAAAAAGCTAAAATACATATGAGAGATATATAAACGTAATACAACACTTAATAAACACAGCAAATGAAATTGGAAAGTTGTATCAGATTTTTAAGTGTAAATTACCAACAACAATTTTACACTATTGTAAAGTAATACACGATACAACAAATACAACGATACAATACCCGTTGTGAATTGCCCATATATGCTTACAATTCAATTGATGAAAATATAAGTCGAGAAATACTATGCAAATTTTGCAATCATATATGGTATTTATCAACAGAATCTGCAGCTCTGGCTTTTTTCGATGATAAAATTGCTTATACATCAAAAAACTTATGGTAGCGGCTTTAAATCAATCTAATGATAGTGACAACAAAAAATTTACAATTCTTCCCCTTCAAATTAGCTAGTACGCCAATAAAAAAATTTAGGATTTTATTTTGCAAACAGCACGAAACATTTTTAAGAGATTTTTTATTTCAACGGAATTTCTAAAGAAAGATTCTATGGAATGGATAAATGACATCTGTTATAATTTTGGTTTGGACATAGTAAGTAATTTGAAAGTTGTTAATGACTCAGCAGAACAGGGAGTAAAGCTCATGGAAGACTATAATCAAGGATTGTCACGAGACGAAGAAGAGAAGCAATGGATAATGCAAATTGTGGCAGATTATAGGACACAATATCCTGATACAACTAAATCAGGTCTTTCAAACTGATGTACATAAATATAAATATTAAACACTTATTTTAATTAGAGAACATTTTATGTAGACATAGATTTGAAAATAAGAAATAAACTTCAGTATTGTAATGTTCAACATAATAAAACAAGTAATATATAATTTTAAAATAATATTTAATTTGGTAGAAACTAATTTTAATTTTTATATGAAAATTTTAAAATTCAAGGAATTCCTTTTGTCAAAAATAAACGTATTAATTTTTGTGTAAAGTGATATAAAGTGAAACATTTCAATAATAAATAGCGACTCTTGAATAACTGCTAGCGACCCTTGAACGAAGATAACTTTTTAAGTGTTCGTAATGGGAAGTTTTACTATATAAATTATTTTGTATTATGTTTCTAAATATGTGCATATTTTGAATGCTCACATACATCAGAATCGTTGTTTTTAAACAATTTTCAAAAATCAATTTTTTTTAAATAAAAAACTGGAAACAAAAGACCTGAGAATCCCATTGACCGCAAGCAACCACAGGAGAGGAGATAGAACCCCCCTGTGGTGTCCCCCTGGTAAGCTTTCTCCTTATGCTATGATCCCCCAGGCGTGAGTTGATAATCCTACTGCCAAGCATGCAGACTATCCGCTCCACTAGATAGCCCTAAACCCCCAGCTACACCAAGGAATCCCTAATCGCATCAATTCTAATGTTATTAAAGGCTCCTTCTATGTCCAGAAACGCAGCGACAGTATATTCCTTATGCGTCACGCCGTGCTCAATACAACCCACCACCTCATGTAGCGCACTTTCAACAGATTTACCCTTAAGGTAGGCATGTTGAGTGTTGCTATGAGGTGGGTATCAATATTACTCCGAAGATATAGATCTATCAGTCTCTCAAGTTTTTTCAATAGGAATGAAGACAGACTAATAGGCCTGAAATCCCCCGGCTTCGAGTGGCCTGCTCTGCCAGCCTTGGCTATGAAAATCACCTTGACCATCAGAAATAATGCTTCCTCCCGTATATTGCAGAGCATGGCCGAAAAAATACCGTCCGGACCCGGTGATTTATATCAGTCGAAGGTATTGATCGCCCACTCAAGCTTTTCCCTTGTGACTATTTCCTCGATGCAGGCGGACATATGACTCGATATCACAGACGTTCCATCCCATTGACCATCATCCATACTTCCGGTTTCCGTACACCCAGGAAAGTGCGCCTCCATGAGCAAGGTTAGGGTCTCAGAGCCAGACTCAGGACATGAGCCATCATACCTTTAGACATACCCCAGGGTCCTAGGATCCTTGGATAAAATCCGCCGGAATCTAGACAGCTCGTTGACGTTATCAATGGATTCACAGAACTGCCTCCATTAAAGTCGCTTTGCTCTTTTCAGATCCGCCTTATACCTATTAAAATGCTAAAATGGGTGTTCCAATCACCCAGTGATCTCGTGAGCTTGGCCCCGTTAAACAGCCTCCTTACCGTCGACCTTTGAACCAGAAGTTCTTTGGTCCACCATTTAGGCTGCTTACGCCTACCCGGAAGTTAAACCAGGCAGGACAGCTCATAGCTCTCTCTTAGCATATGATTAAATCTATTAACAGCACCTTCCTCATCAGTCGGCAGAAAGTCGCCTAGGGCCCATTGCGCCAACCCAGAGCGGACTCTTTCACTAAAGGAGTCCCAATTTGTCCCCCTCGGGTTCCTAAACGGGTCAACCCTAGACAGGTCAGAATCCAAAGTAAAGGTTATACGACTATGATCTGGAAAGGTACAGTCCGTTGCAACACTCCAATCCACAACAAGTCACTCGTCACGGTTCACTAATGTCAGATCTATCACTGCCTGCCTATCCTTATTCCTGAATGTCGGAGTGTTACCCATATAACAAATAATAAGTTAGTAAGTAGTTATAAAATCAAACATAAACTCACCCCTCTTGTTAATATCAGCGCCCCCCATTGATTATGATGTGCATTTCCATTACACCCCATAACCAGGATGGAACCCCTCCTTCTTGTATACGCCACCAATTCTTCCACCTCTGCACCAGGTGGATCTATTGCCTCGTACGGCATATACACCGAAGCCAGGGTAAGAGTGCCCTTACCTTTGGCTTCTCTATTAACGACAGTCAAGTCACCGCACCTGAAACAATGAGAGATAAGAAAATTTAATTCATTCCTCGCTAGTATACACATTCTTTCCTTGTCCTTTGTGGACGGGACAAATAGGGTGTATCCCGTAACCCCTAACCAGCAAACCTTATTCCTAGTGTTTGTAAGGAAATTTGCTAGTTCGGCTGAAGCCATTGTGAATGGTGCAGGTTTATTTGCACCACTAATATCTTCTTTGGTCCTGTCATGTTTCGGATACCGGAACCTGACGCTACCCGAACTTAACAACCCCCCAAACCAAGGACCATTGAAACCAGGATCAACAAACTACAAAATTTTAAGCCACGCATGATGCCGAGACGAGACTACAAAAAATTCTTAGGCGACATCATGAAATTCTTAAATTATTAACAATTATAAAAACAAATACATTGTAATGTACTTGTTGTTACAATCACTTGTTTTATATAATTTTATATTAATCATAGTTTCATATTTATTATATTCACAAAAAGAAAAAAATAAAAAGTTTTTAGTTTTGAAAAAAGGAATTTAAAGTTCAGGTGTGGGGATTTTCAAACAAAAATAATAAATAATGGATTTACGCCCAAACCGTCAAAAAATAGTCGATGCTTTATTGGCTGCTGGAATTTCCTATCCAGAGTCAGCAACTATGAGTCAATTAAGGACTTTATATGGGCCTTTAAATACAAATTATACTCTTATTGAACAAGATATTATTGATCATAATAGTGAACTGGAAGTAATTGAAAATCCTGTTACTTCCACTAACTTAACCTCATTTACAACCGATGTTACCTCCGTTACTTCCGCTAATTTAATCTCAGTTACAACTGCTGGATTAAATGCTGATATTCATACTACTGTTTCTTCTGCGAGTCCATTATCAGTTTCTTATGAGTTCAACCAGTTGCCAACATTTTCAACTTCCCATTATTATTCTTCAGAGGATACTGTTGTGTATTCAAATTCTTTGCCAATAGTTTTTACTACTTCTTGAACTTCCTTATAAACAGGAGTTATTAGAATTGGAACAGCAAAAATTTAGAGTTAAACGCAAATCCTAAAATATCACAGATCAATTATGATGAATTGGATAAAATTATTCCCAAATTTAATGGAACTGACGGCCGGGATATTTGCAAATGGTTTATAGATTTTAAAGAGTTTTTAATAAATTTCAATGATCAAAAACGTTTAATCTGCTTGAAGTGGTTACTGCAAGGAACAGCTCGTGAATTGAAGGAAAATTATATGTCTTGGACATACAATAATTTAAAAAGGTGTCTAATTCAAACTTTCAAACGAATAATCACCCGCGAAGAACTTTATCGTAAGTTACATTGTAGCTATGCAAACAATTGCTTCTCAAGCAGACGTCAATGGTTGACATTAATAACACAGTACAACAGCAAATCTGGGGGGTCAGGGTGATGGTACTAGGTCAGTATAGTAAAACCCTCAAAGGGTTTGGCGTTCGTATGTGTCAGTTTTTTTTATGACCTTTTAAATTTTTTCCTTTTTCGCTTAGTTGTAACATTTGGGCAAAAACGTAGTTTAACATAACTCGAGAAAAACTTGTCCGATTTTGATGAAACAAATTTAGAAAAATTAAGGATTACAATTTCTCTAATCTGTTTCCATACCGTTTTCCTATATGTGCAACACTTTCGAAGTTAAAAATGAATGTATGAAGGGAAAAAAGTATTTTTTGCCTAAAAATTTAAATATTTTTTTTTTTAAATTCATAAAAAATCCAAAATGGAAAAAAGTGCCAAAACTAATTACTTTCGCGTAAAGTCACATAACTCATGAGCAAAAAAAGGCATAGATCATGAAAATCGATGCACGCGTTTCTCATTTATTCACAATTAGGTAAATGTATGAATTTCAAAAATTTGCTCCAGATATGCACAACATTATTTGGAGAAAACATTGATACTCACAAGCCAAACTCTCTCATATTTTTCTACTGTACTAAAAGAGAAATATTGATGTGGCAACACTGGTTCTGTAATGTTCACATAAAACATGCATTGTCATTATACTTCTTCTCTTTCTCACACTGGTTCTGTAATTTTTCTCATTCAACAAGTGCCGACGAACGCGAACAGTAAAAGTGATTTTTCTCCAGTTTTTTAAAAGTGAACAAAACTGAACAGAATATGGAACTGTGCAAGCCAGATATAAATAGCTTTTGCTACTGCTGTGGTCAATATGTCTCAACATATAAAAAAGGGGAAATTTCAGTACTGATTTTGTTCAAATATACGAGATGTACTTCAACCAAAATGTTATAGTGAACGAAAATATGGGTACCAAATATAGTGTGTAAAAGCTGCTACAACCGTCTAATGGATTGGAAAAATAGAAGACGTGAAAGTATGCCATTCGGTATACCAATGACTTGGACTAATCCTGGCGAAGGTCACAATTCATTGAATTGCTATGCATGTGCGAATAAAGGAGCCGCAAAAAGGATAAGAAAATCGTATAATTACGTTGGTGTTGCAAGTGCCGCAACACCATTGCCTCATTCGGACCACATTCCTGTGCCAAAAGCTTCTAGCCCAGATATTTCTCTTCTACGACTGCTCCGACATATCATGCACGTGATGATCCCCCATATGAGCAATCAGTATCCAATGAGCCAATTTTAATAAATCAAAATAAGCTTGATTCAATTGTTGCCAAGTTGGAATTAACACAGCATAAATCGGAAGAGCTGGCTTCCATTTTGAAATCAAACAATTTGTTGGCACCCGGTGTGAAAGTCACAGCTTATCGAAGTCGTCAGGCAACACTCCAAAGTTTATTCCTTGTGAATGATGAAAAAACTTCTGCATATTGCCCGGATGTAGGAAAATTGATGGACGCAATGGAAATAAAATATGAAGCAGGTGACTGGAGATTATTTATTGACAGTTCAAAACTCAGCTTGAAGGCGGTTTTACTGCATAAGACCAATAAAAAATCTTAAGTTCCAATCGCCTATAGTACAGAAACGAAAGAAACATATGATGCACTGGAAAATATTTTAAAAATGGTTAACTACGCCAAACATATGTGGCGTATATGCTGCGATTTAAAAGTTGTAGCAATGCTTTGCGGTCTTCAAAGCGGCTATATAAAATATAAGTGCTTTTTGTGCGATTGGGACACACGATTTTCCGGTGACCAATATGCATGCCACGGATGGAAACTCAGAGAGCACAGCAGGTTACAAACGGCCAATATTATTCGTGAGCCTCTAGTGCCGAAGGAGAAGATATTGCTGCCTCCACTGCATATTAAACTTGGAATTGTTAAGAATTTTATCAAAACTGTCGCCAAAAGAGATGAAGTTTTCTTGTGTTTGAAACTAATTTACCCGAGACTCAGCGAAAGTAAAATTAAAGAAGGTAAGTTATAATATCACATTCATTTCCCATGATTTTCCATCTTAACAAATTCGAAAAAGAGAAATCAAATTTTGTATGAAAACAGTTACGTTTTCAATCGACTTGTCGTTCGAGTCATCGTTCGCATAGAAATAGAGTTAGTGAAACCCAAATCAGTTTTCTTTCGATTAGAAAGCGAACGAACGTGTTCTTTCGAAATAGAGAAACAGGCTTTATATTTGTGGATTAAATTATAATTTAATTACATTAATAAGCATAAATATCAGAAGCGTTTCTTCTATTCAAAAATTTAATCAGTTTAAATCTTTAATTGCTAGTTTTCCAAAATTGCCAGATGTAATCGCAGTGCAATAAACATGGTTTAGTGAGAATGTGTTGCAATTGTATTCAATACCAGGCTTTAATAGTGTTCACAGTTGTAGAAAAGATGGTTATGGTGGGACTTCGTTATATATAAATAAAAATTTACATTACTCGGTGGAAATTTGTAAAAGTCAAAATTTTGTGGAACTTATAGCCGTTAATTTTACAAATTTTAAAATTGACCATAAAAATATGAAACTGATTTCGTTTTATCGATCACAGAAATGCAATGTTACTGATTTTTTAAATATGTTTGATCTCACTTTAAATAATTGTGCTCGTAGTCCAGTAATTATTGTTGGTGATACCAATATTGATACATTTCACAATTCATATTACTGTGATTTGTCAGCAATGTTTCATAATTATGATTGTACAAGTGCTCATAACATGATAACAAGGCCTAGAAGTAAAACATCTATAGAACATGTATTTAGTAACTTTTCTGAGAGGATTTATATTGATTCAGTTGAATGCTCCCTATCAGATCATAACATACTATGCTGTAAGTTGAAAAGTAATGTGAGATTTAAAGAATATATTGAAGTATCAAAAATACATTGCGACTATGAAAAGGCAAAACAATATTTGCAAAGTAATTTACCAATTAATTTTTCTTCGTTTAATACCTCGGCTCTGGCCGATAATTTAGTTTCTTGTATGCAAAATGCTACAAATCATGCAACAGTGGTTACAAAACATAAAATAACAGTTGTGTTTTGAGCTCACGCCATGGATAAATAAAAATCTTCAAGAATTAATTTTTGTAAAACAAAAATTGTTAAAGAAATGGCGTAAAACTAAGAATAAGCACAATATAGAAGAAGCTTTAAAGAGAGTAAGTAAAGTAATTAAAATTGCTGTTAAGAATTGCAGAGATAATTATTATGTTTAAAGTTTAAATAAAGCGGGAAGTGATCCGAAGAAATGTTGGAAGTTTATTAACACTACATTTGGTCGTACCAAAAGTAATGATATATGTCTTAATGACTCACAAATAATAACTACGGATCAAGCTAAAGCTGATTGTCTTAATAATTATTTTCTTTCTTCTGTGGCAAACCTTAAACAACAAATAGAAGTTCAACCTGGAGACACATTTAATAATTTACGAACTATTTTTCAATATCCTTACCGTTTTTATCTTGGAAATGTTAGTATTGATGACATAAGTGAAGTCATATTGAATATTAAAATTAATAAGAGTCCTGGCTATGACAATATATCGCCAAAATTTGTTAAAAAATGTGCAATAGTTGCACCAATATTAGTAAAAATATTTAACAGTATGATAGATTCTTCGGTGTACCCTGATGTTCTCAATATTCATAAAATAGTTTCAAATCCGAAACAAATGAATGCTTCAACTATGGAAAAGTACCGGCCAATTGCTGTTCTATCTACAATAGACAAAATTTTTGAAAAACTCTTATATGATAAACTTTTGATTTATATGGAGGAAAACAATCTTTTGTATGATTTTCAGTTCGGTTTCAGAAGAGGATGTAGTACTGAAGATGCCGTTTTGAACGTAATGAAGTATATATGCAACGGCTTAGATGAAGGTTCCAGCGGAGTTGCTGGTGTATTTTTTGATTTTACAAAAGCCTTTGATCTAGTTGATCATCAAATATTGTTGCAAAAGTTGTCATTATATGGTGTCAAAGGAAGTGAAATATTATTATTTAAAAGTTATTTTTTAAACAGAAAGCAATACGTGCAAGTCAATAATTCGAAAAGCTTTATTGGTTCTGTGGATTATGGAGTTCCGCAAGGAAGTGGATTGGGGCCATTATTATTTTCAATTTACTTAAATGACTTAAAAAATCTAAATTTAACTGGCCAACTTTTTATGTTTGCGGATGACGTATGTTTATTCTATCCTTTTAAACATGATTTGGTTTTGAAAACCTACGTTGAGAGAGATGCGGCTTTAGTATTTGAATTTGCACGCTTAAATAGTTTAATTATAAATCCTGACAAAACAAAACTTATTCGCTTTAGACCAATGCTTCCAGTCTTAGTAATGACTTCAACGTGTATATTGATGGAAAATTATTAAATGAAACACATTCCGTAAAATATCTAGGAATCACATTACAAAACAATTTGTCCTGGGATCTACATATAAGTGATGTTAAGAATAAAATAGCACCTGCAATTGGAATTTTGTACAAGCTGAAAAATAAGTTGAGTGAGAAGTCTAAACTGATGATATTTCAGCCGTTAATACAGTCACATTTGAGTTATATGGGAATAATCTATGCTTATAACAAAAGTAACAATAATTTAAAATCGCTCCAATGTATGCAAAATAAGGCATTGAAAATTATATATAATTTACCAATAACTTATTCGACCTTTTCATTGTACAAAGATATTTCAAAAACAATTTTACCAATTTATGGATTACATGAGTTTCAAGTTTTGATGTATGTTTTTAAATGTATTCATAATATCGGACACCAAACCATATAATTTTTTCAAAATCAATCTTATTTTTACACAAGCAATGGGACAAATTTAAAAATTCCTAGGTGTAGATTAGAAAAGACCAAACAACGTATAGATTACACTGGCAGTATAAAATACAATAGTTTGCCTTTACATTTAAAGTCAATTAATAGATTAACGACATTTAAATCATCTTGTAAAGATTTTTTGTATAAGAAAATGGAAACGCTTCTGTTGTAATTTAAATTTAATTGTTAAACTTAAATCATTTTTTTGTTAATATTATATGTAATTATTTTCATATGTACATTTAACAAATAATATATCTTGCCAGTTAGCTCCAGTAATGCCTATAGGCGCTGGGGCCATAATTAAAATGAATTTATACTATATATGTACAATACAATAAATAAAATAAAAAAAAACCCTGTCAATTTGTGCTTTGAAAATCGAAGATGGTTGCCAAAGGGTAATTCTATAAATAGATGGAAAAAGCTCATTTGTACGGGTAATCATTCACTAACTGAAAAATGTTATTTCACATAGTCATTTTCCTTAGAGTGTGCGATATAAATGCCTGTTCATAACCATGAGTTATTTGTGATGGGTGGTTCAGAAGGAGGCTAAAGATGACCTGGTCGCTCGGGTCGAAAGTGTGCACTCCCTCTAGCGCTGATCCGTACAATTTTTTTCCATTTAATAAAAAAAATTAGTGTTTACTATTCGTTAGTATCATTAAAAAAATTATGATCTTGAGCCTGATAAAATTAAAAATATATAATTAAAACCGATAGATCAAATAATATTCAAAAATTTATATACAAAAATATAGGGCACGATTTAATTTATAAACTAATATAATAAACAACACTCAAATATGTTGTGAAAGAAAATATTAGTATGCGAGATTCCCAATTGGTTCCCAGAAATGGAAACATTAACATTTGGAATGGCAACCCTGTCAATTTGTGCTTCGAAAATCGAAGATGGTTGCCAAAGGGTAATTCTATAAATAGATGGAAAAAGCTCATTTGTACGGGTAATCCTTCACTACCTGAAAATGTAATTTCACATAGTCATTTTCCTTAGAGTGTGTGATATAAATGCCTGTTCATAACCATGAGTTATTTGTGTTGGGTGGTTCAGAAGGAGGCTGAAGATGACCTGGTCGCTCGGGTCGAAAGTGTGCACTCCCTCTAGCGCTGATCCTTACAATTTTTTCCATTTAATAAAAAAAATAGTGTTTCACTTTAAGCTACTCCAATGTCATGACAGCTTATTATATTGCAATCCCACAACTGACACCAATTGTTTACTTTTATTTACTTTAAATAAATCTTGTTCTTTTTATATTGCAAATAATAAACACCGTTGAAATTCTTTTATAGCTACTCTTTATTTAAATACAAACTTAAAACAATCACACAAGAGATTTTATTTAAACTCTATTAAGTTTACACTTCCACGCAATTCAATTAATCGTCAATGCTTCTTTAGCGAATCCACCTTACTGGCGTATTTATATGTGCGGGTAAAATTAACTAGAATGTGGCAGTACCGACCAGAAGCCGCATACTGACAAATTTGAGAATGTTTTTTGAAGTTTGACAGAAGAAACATTACTAATGGTGAAGAGTTGCCATTTAACGGTTCTATATTTTAGAGCTAACATATGAGGATTTGTGTTTCTACGAGTGAATGGAAATTGATAAATCAAATTTCTGTAACACTGCTGCCAACTCCGTCTGACATAGATTTCCCCTTCCCATAATCAGCTAGTCGTTCTAGATGCACAACCTTCATCTTAGACCTTATTTATTTATTTAAATAAGACATAAAGTCTCTTAAAGTACCTCAACCAAAAGTAAATAAAGGAAGTCTAACCTAAATTAAAAAGTGAATTTCGAATAAATGAATAAAATAAAGCAATTAGATGCAAAAGGCAACTAAACTTGATAATTTTTTTATTTATTTATCATATAATTACAAATTATATGTTAATAACCTAACCGAGCACTAGCAACAAAGGCCTTCGGCTCGTTGTAGCGAAAACAGACCAGAGGCTCTGATGGGAATTGAACCCACGACCCCCGCACTGGTAAGCTAGCACGCTACCAACTAGCCTACCGGGGCGCTCAACTTGATAATTAATTATTGAAAATAAGAACAAAACACGTCGATCGGTTTTAATGTGATAAGGTAAATCATTCCAGATTTTCACAGCACTTTCAAAGAACATTCTTGAGGACGATAAATAGTTGTAACGAGGTATAACCAAGGACCCTTGAAACCAGGATGAACAAACTACAAAATTTTTAGCCACGCATGATGCAATGGTGCCATGATGCCAAATGACGAGACTACAATAAATTCTTAGGCGACATCATGAAATTCTTAGGCGATTTACAGAAACATTTAGCCTCTAGCAATGTCACAACCACAAGTACAGTGATTGTGTTGTGAATGTACACATGTTTGAATTTTTTTCCTAACATTCAACAAACAATAATATTAATTATTATAATAACAAACAAATTATTAATAACTATAAAAACAAATATATTGTAATGTACTTGTTGTTATAATCACTTGTTTTATATAATTTTATATTAATCATAGTTTCATATTTATTAAATTCACAAAAAGAAAAAAATAAAAAGTTTTTAGTTTTGAAAAAAGGAATTTAAAGTTCAGTTGTCGGGTCTTTCAAACAAAAATAATAAATAATGGATTAACGCCCAAACTGTCAAAAAATAGTCGATGCTTTATTGGCTGCTGGAATTTTCTATCCAGAGTCAGCAACTATGAGTCAATTAAGGACTTTATATGGGTCTTTGAAAACAAATTATACTCTTGTTGAACAAGATATTATTGATCATAATAGTGAACTGGAAGTAATTGAAAATCCTGTTACTTCCGCTAACTTAACCTCAGTTACAACCGATGTTACCTCCGTTACTTCCGCTAATTTAACCTCAGTTACAACTGCTGTTGCCTCCGTTACTTCCGCTATTTCTTTTGGATTAAATGCTGATATTCATACTACTGTTTCTTCTGCGAGTCCTATATCAGTTTCTTATGACTTCAACCAGTTGCCAACATTTTCAATTTCCCATTATTCTTCTTCAGAGGATACTGTTGTGTATTTAAATTCTTTTCCAATTGTTTCTACTACTTCTGCAACTTCCTTTATAACACAGGAATCATTAGAATTGGAACATCAAAGATTTAGAGGTAAACGCAAATCCTAAAATATCTCAGATCCCAAATTTAATGGAACTGAAGGCCGGGATATTTGCAAATGGTTAATACATTTTGAAGAGTTTTCAATAAATTTCTATAATCAAATTTCTATAATCTGCTTGAAGGGGATACTGCAAGAAACAGCTTGTGAATTAATGGAAAATTATATGTCTTGGACATACAATGATTTAAAAAGGTGTTTAATTCAAACTTTCAAACGAACAATAACCCGTGAAGAAGTTCATCGTAAGTTACGTTTACGAACTTTAAAACCATCGGAATCTTGTATAAGTTTCATTGTGGCTATGCAAAAAATTGCTTCTCAAGCAGATGTCAATGGCCAAGAATTAGTTGACATTATGATTGATGGTATGAATGACAATTCTAACAACATTTCATTATTATATGGTGCAACTACAGTGGAAGAACTGATTCAATGCGTAGAAAGGTATGAAAGCGACGAGTTGGAAAAAATGCTATTACCAAAGTCAATAGTATACAAAACAAAACAATAAGATGTTTTAATTGTTCCCAGTTTGGTCATTTAAAATATGCTTGCCCTAAGCCAATACGACCACCAGGATCTGGTTTTCTTTGTCATAAAATGGGACATTTTGACAAAGATTGCCCCAAACGTCAACAAATTGCAGCCTCAATTTTTCCTGAATCAAATAATATTATTTATCAAGAAGTTGAACCGACGCAAGAGGTGTGTGTGGCATTTTTTATCTCTTGTGGAAACAGATATGCTAATTATTGGAATATTTCTTGCATGATTGATTCCGGTAGCCAGGTCAGTTGTCCCTAAGGCAATCCCGATTTCAGAAAATTTATCTCCGAGTGGCTTTGTTGGTCTTGGAAATTCTTCTTTGAAAATGTTTGGAATTGTTTCTTGCCTTATTAAGTTTAATAATATCGTTAAAAATATTGAATTAATTGTTATTCCTGATAATGATATTAAAATTCCTATGATCTTGGGTACGATGAAATTTCTTTGGTGTCAAAATTTCCCTTAATGATAATAATCTAGATTTGAATCCGAAATTAGATAGAGAACAATTGACTGAATTAAAAAATGTTATTAATAACTTTTACCTAACTCCGACAAATATTGTAAGTAAACCTCATAATTATATGATGAAAATTCGATTATTGGATGACACTCCAATACATTGCTCTTCTCGTCGGTTATCTGTGAGAGATCGGGACGAGGTTAGGAAAGTTTTAGATGATTTATTAAACAGAAAAATTATTCGTCCAAGTAATTCTCCATATTCATCAGCTATTGTACTCACTAAGAAAAAGTCTGGTAAAACTCGTATGTGCGTTGATTACCGAGCTTTAAATAAAAAAACAATCATGAATAACTTTCCACTTCCACTTATTGAAGACTACATTGAGTATATGGCTGGTAAAAAATGGTTTTCTGTATTGGATTTGAAAGATGGATTTTTCACGTAAGTGTTGAAAAGTATTCTATTCCATATACTTCATTTGTAACTCCTAATGGGCAGTATGAATTTTTAAAAATGACATTTGGTTTAAAGAATGCCCCAGCTAATTTTCAAAGATTTGTAAATGAAATATTTCGTGATCTTATTGATTCACACAAAATAATAATTTATATGGATGATATTTTGATAGCATCATCGGGTTTTAAAGCCCAGGTTAACATATAAACCGAAGTACTTTCACATGCATTTGAAAAAGGGCTGGAATTTAAATTAAGGAAATGCAAATTTGGTTACCAGAATGTGGAATATTTAGGTTACTCCGTTAATTCAGCAGGAATTAAACCAACTGAAAACCATTTAAATGCAATTAAAAATTTCCCTTTGCCTAAAAATCAAAAAGAATTGCAAACTTGTGTTGGACTCTTTTTATATTTCGGCAAATTTGTAACATCTTTTTCTATAATTGCCAGACCATTATTAGATTTACTACGAAAGGACAAAAACTATATTTTTTCTGAAGACTGCGTTAAAGGTTTTACTGAATTAAAAGAGCGTTTAATGAAAACTCCAATTTTAGCAATATAAAGTCCCTTTAGGGAAACCGAATTACATTGCGATGGAAGTACACATGGATTTGGATCAATATTAATCCAACGTCAAGACGATAAAAAATTTCATCCTGTCGCATTCTTTTCAAAGTCACCATATCCAGCAGAATCACGGTACCATAGTTTCGAATTAGAAACGTTGTCAATTATTTTATTCATTTTGCAATTATAACAGATTGTAATTCTCTTACTATGACATTAAATAATAAACAGGTAAATTCTCGTATTGCTCGTTTGGCTTTAGAATTAGAAAATTACGATTATTCAATACATCACCGAAATGGGTTATCAATGGGGCACATGGATGCATTAAGCCGATGTGTAGGTGATAATGATAATAAAATATGCCACCTTGTTTCAAATTGTAATATTGTTGGTGCGGTAGATTTAAATGAGTTGGATATTCAAATCCAATTGACTCAAGGACGTGATGAAAATGTAAAGAAATTAATTTCAAAACTTGAAAATGGAGTGATTGAGGGTTATGAATTAAAAGATGGGCTAATTTTTAGGAAAACTGACTCTGATCAATTATTATTATATGTACCTTCTGAAATGGAGGAAAACGTAATTAGATTGATTCACGAGAAAATCGGGCATCTTGGCCTGGATAAATGTTATGATCAAATACGATTCAATTATTGGTTTCCAAAAATGAAAACGAAAATTGCTGCGTTTGTTAAAAATTGTATTAAGTGTATCGTATATTCTGCTCCGGCACGTACAAATGAACTGAGTTTATAGTGTATTCCGAAAAAGCCGACACCATTTGATACAATTCATATAGATCATTTTGGCCTGTTGCCATGTTTAAAATAAAAACGAAAGTACATACTTGCTGTAGTAGATGCTTTTACCAAATTTGTTAGAATATATCCTGTTTATTCAACAAGTACAAAGGAAGTTTGTTGTGCTTTGGACAAATATTTTAGTTATTATAGTAGACTTAGGCGTGTTATATCGGATAGAGGTTCATGTTTTACGTCAAATAAATTTTCAGAATTTTTGCTCAAAAACAATATTGATCATGCTGTCGCATCACCCCAAGCCAATGGTCAGGTTGAACGAGTTAATCGTGTCATAAAGGACATGTTAAGCAAATTAAGTAATCCCATCGATCATTCTGAATGGTCACTAAAGCTATCTCAAGTTGAATATTCAATCAATAACTCTGTCCACAGCTCTACAAAAGATACTCCAAGTCAACTTCTAATTTTTACAAAACAACGTGGGATAAAGGTTGATGAACTAACTGAATATTTGGACGAAAAAGTAAATATTGAAAATAATCGTGATTTAGCATCAAAAAGACAAAGGGCACTTAATGTAATACAGCGTTCTCAAAATTATAATGGATCCTATTTTAATAAACGTCACGTTTCAGCGAAACAATATTTAGTTGGGGATTATGCAGTTATTATAAATATTGACAATACTGTTGGTAAGAATAAAAAATTTGTTGAAAAATATCGTGGACCGTACATCATTGAAAAAACATAACCAAACGATCGTTATGTTATAAAGCACGTAGAAAATTGCCAATTAACACAATTCCTTATACAGGTATTGTTGAAGCCAAAAGGCTTCGTAAGTGGCTGACACCAAATTAATTTGATATTTGGTATCTGCTACACTCTTTATATTATGTTAATGTTTCAATTTAATTGGGGTCAATTAATTTGATAGGTTGGTCGAGCTGTAATGTACTTTTTGTTATAATCACTTGTTTTATATAATTTTATATTAATCATAGTTTCATATTTATTATATTCACAAAAAGAAAAAATAAAAAGTTTTTAGTTTTGAGAAAAGGAATTTAAAATATATTAAATTTTTTTGCTTAAGACAACAAACAAAACAATGTTAAACGTGAGTATGAAATAGTGAACGGGAGTACCAACTCATGTTCTTTCTTTGTATATCACAATATGGCTAATGAAGACTAATATGACTAATGGCGAGAATTTAACAATTGGTTACAACGACAACAAAAATATTAAATATGAGTTTTACAAAAACAAAAATACATTTTATGGAATGAATCGAAAAACCAACATAGCTTAACAGAAAAAAACAAGAAAACTAGATACAGAAAAATTTTACCAATTTGTATGGAAAATTTGGAGGTATCTTCCCATTTTCACTCATAACTTTTTAACCGCTGGACCGATTTTGCTCATTTTTAATGTTCAATAATTTTGGTAAAAATAGGCACCCCCGCTTGCGTCTTCGCGTTGTGATCGCCATTTCAACAGACGGACATTGCTAAATCGACTTAAAATTGCATAAGGATCACGAATATATATACTTTATGGGGTCTTAAACTTATATTTCGACGATACAAACGGAATGACAAACTGATATACATATACCCACACCATATATGGTGGAGGGTATAATAAGCAAGTGGCAACATTGATCAGCTGATTTTATATTAGCCGAAAAAAGAAAAGTGTGTAAGTAAAAGATTTGCAATTGCAAAATGTGAAAAGGAAAAGCTTTATAAAAAAGGATAATATAATTAATATAAGGTCCGCCAAATAACTTTTTTATTTGAAAATGCTATAAAAAAAACTACTGAATATTTTCTTAAATTTCTTTTTTTATTTGAAAGTACAATCCTTCTGGTTAATAATGGAAAAATTTCATTCAAATGGCTGCCTCCGCTGGCCATGCAGTAGCCTACAGGATCGGTCCAATTTTTAAGCACATTATCGATTGTGTGCAGCTGTATTTCACCAATAGCTTCACGAATATTGTCCTTTAAAGCGTCAATTGTCTCTGGCTTGTCAGCGTAACACTTATCTTTGACGGCACCCCACAAATAATAGTCCAACGGTGTCAAATCGCAGCTCCGAGGTGGCCAAACGACATCAGCTCTGCGGCTGATAATGCGATATTCAAAAACAGGGCGCAAAGCATCGAGTGTAGCTATGGCTGTGTGGCACGTAGCGCCGTCCTGTTGAAACCAATTTGTTGGCAATATCCTCCTCTTCAATTTTTGTGAACAAAAATTCGTTCAACATGGCCCGATAACAATCGCCATTGATAACGGCCAGCCGAGGCAGCCATTTGAATGAAATTAGTTTCCATTATTAACCGGAAGTATTGTACTTTCAAATAAAAAAAGAAATTTGAGAAAATATTCAGTAGTTTTTTTGTTTATAGCATTTTCAAAAAAAAAAGTTATTTCGGCGGACCCTATATTATGCAAAATCCCATATTTATTGATATAATTTTCCTTTCAATATTTTGCAATTCAAACATTTTTTCACAAAATATATTTTGTAGAATTTTTTTTAAGAGCTGGTTAATTCGAAACCTATTTTTTTACTTATTTGGCGCATTTAAAACAAAATTTACAGCTTTCAAATTCATATAAAAATTTAATTTAAAACTTATTTATCACATTAACTGAGATCTAATGCATACATTTAATGTTGAACTTAAAAATTAATGCGACGATTTTTCGGCATAAAATTTCCAACAATTTTGTCTGGGTCTACTTCTTCACGATATACAGACATTCGTACTAATGCAGAAAGTCTTACGTTTTGTGTTGTAAAGCTTCTCTCCTCTTTTAGATCATTTTGATAAAAATCTATTTTAGGCTACAAAATTCTTTTTACGAAACGTCAAAGGCTTGGTGCAATATTATATAAATTCTTTATCGTGGCCGAAAAATCTATTTGTCATACTTGATATTATTTCATATAAGCATGGAATGAATAAGGCTGAACTGTAATATTCCGTTGGATCATCTGTTTGTAAATTTGAACAGTATTTTTGTGTTCCTACCCGTCTTGGTAATTCTGGTTCTATACCATACAGCTTTACTATTTCAGCTTAACGATTTCAAGAGTCTCCAATAATAAACTCACATTGACTTTGTTTTATTAAGATTTACTGACTACTTAATAATTATTTAAACATTAATTTTAGTTATAAGATTTATATAACAAACAGAATTTTCATTAAAAAAAAATAACAATTGTAAATCAAAAAGTCACATTTTAAATTTAAAATATATTTTTTCAAATTCAAAAATGCCATTAAAATATATAAAATGCTATTAAAAAAACCAAAGAATCTTTCTATGTATATCACTGAAAATTTGGGTATGGATATACCACGATCCTGTGAAATCTGTGCTGTTTTGGTATTTTCAAATTTACGATGTATCGTTTTTTCGAAAATAAGCGGACTTATACAGAAATATTGCAAAAATGCAAAATGTTATTTATTCGCGAATATTTAAAAAAACACGTCTTCGATTTAAAAAAAAGTGACCAAGTTTGAGCCCGGATACAGCGTGAACTACGGTTTTTAAAAAACAAAAACCAGCACAGATATCATGGGAACGTGGAATGGTGTGTACATTTTTACTTAAATCCAAAGACAATTTTAAAAATAATAAGATTGTTGTTATAAAGTATATATATTCTGGGTCTTTATGAAGAGCGAAGTTGATTTAACGATGTCCGACTGTCTGTCTCCCGTCTGTGTATTGAAATGGGTTTTCCGAAGACCCCAGACATGATGAGGACTTGATTGTTATATATTTCTGTTAAATGTGATCCATTTCTGCTTGCTATTAAAAATCAGCCAGATCGGTTGATAAATGGATATTAGCAAAAAACCAGGACTACCTCTAATTTTTTCCGTAAAATTCCTTTGTTTTTATATGTATGTTGAATATTACGCATAACAAACACATCAATTTCTTTTCTTTCACCTCTTCACCTTTTATACACAAACAACAAACACATACAAAGATTTGTCATTTAAATAAAAACCAAACAAATCCCTATTGAACAAAAACTGCTCATTTAACTCTATAATCGATGATTCCATATAGCCTTCATAGCTGAGTCGTCTAAACGCTATGTCACAAATACTTTTTTCTCAAAGAACGCGAATTCGAATCCTACTCAAGACACAATTCAACTTTTTTTGTACATTTTTTTTTATTTTCTTAAGACTTTTTTTATTTTTTGTTTTTTTTTTTTAACATTAAATAATTAATTTGAATAAAATTTTATATTAATAATTAAATAATCCATAAATAGGCTAAAAACATCAAAATTTGTATAAAAACCCTCTGATACAAACAAAATACAAACGGTTTTATTTCTATTTTTTGCTCGGATTTAAAAGAATTTATAAACAGATTTTTAAACCATTTTCATATATTAAGAAAATTTTATACATAATTTCCCTTTGAGTGCAACTATTTTAGGTCATAACTTAAAATAATTTATAAAAAAAAGTTATAAACTAATTTCCTTCAAATTTTTAAAATTAAGCTAAATAAATTAAAACTATTTTGTAATAAAAAAGTGAAATAAAATTCCAAATGCAAGTTTGCCAGCTAAATCAAACTTTTTTGTAGAAATAAAACACATGCAGTTCTAGTGATTTCTTTTAACGATTTGTAAAAAAATATTTTTTTGATCGAAAAAGCTTTTTTTAGAACTAAAAAGATTTTTGAAAAAAAATATGACAACACTGATTGGCATTATGACCGTGATTGTTGTTGTTTTTATTTTATTTGTTGAACTTTTTGTCTTTCACCTCCTCACCTTTTACCCACAAACAACAAATCCATACAAAGGTTTGTCATTTAAATAAAACCCAAACAAATCTATTTTAAACGAAAACTCTTTATTTACTTCTATTAACGACGTTTGCTTATGTCCTTCTATGGCTCAGTGGTCTAAGCGCTTTGTCACAAATACTTTTTTTCTTTTAGTCGCGCGATCGAGCCCCGTCTATTCAACTTTTTTTATTTTTATATTTTTTTAACACATTTTTTTTTATTTTCTTAAGACTTTTTGTTATTTTTTATTTTTTTTTTAACAAAACAAATGCGTCCAGCACAGTTGTCTTTACGATGTTGGTGAGCTTTTCTGTATAATTGGAGAACGGAAAGAGGAAAAGTTTCCAAATTAGGTGCAAGCATCTCGGTTATCAATACACAACATCTGACCAAATGTGGGCGGGATCCTTGAATTGGGCGTGGCACAAAATAGATTAATTTATCTCTTAAGAACGGTAAGACCGTAATTAAACACTCCATAAATGGGTTAAAAACATCAAAATTTTTATAAAAACTAAAAAAATTTTTAATTAAAAAAGTTTATACAATTGAACCTATAATTTCGAAAAGGGCATGAGTCACACTTTTTCCAAATTTCACTTTTTGACGCCATTTAATTCATTTAAGGGTTTTACGTGTTCTCAGTGATAATGGTAGAGCTTCAAGTGCAACAAACCACCTTATATGGCCCTCGAAATCTAATGTCTGTTTGAAAAGGGTTTGAAATGAAGGGTTCAATTGGAATCACGAATTTTGTTGTTTAAAAAGAAAATATACAAATAAAATAATTCCTTTTAGGACCTGTGTGAGGTAGCTAAATAAATTCTAAACTAAATACAAATTGACAAAAGGTTTTAAAATTTCTTTGAAAAATATTTGAAAGCTTTTTAAAACTTTATATAAATTTGGAACCCTGAATTTAGTTTGGATTTTATTTAGCCAGCTCACACCCACACAAAGTACAATACTTAAAAACAATAAACTACATGTATTTTTTCTAACGTTTTCATTATTTTGCTGACTTTAAACCCCAATACTGTGTAATAGCAGATAAAGGTAGTCGACGTGTAAATCAACCTTTAATTAATCCTTTTTTAGAAAACGTTCGAAAAATAATAAAAGGTGTTAAATTAAATAAAAAAAGGCAATTGACTGGGTTTTTAAAACTTAAGTGTATTTTTGGTTGTTGTTTATCTCACAATCAGGTGAATGTGGATCCTGGATAATGGATGAAAGAACCTCTAAGCCGAAACAAAATCACCAGTTGATTTTGTTCTCAACACAAAATATTCCAAAACAGTACCAAAAAGAATAAAAACAAAAGAAATGTTAGAATTACTATATGGAACATTTTATTTAAATATATGGTCAATGGAATGAGATCTTACCGGTATGAATGTTGAAACAAGAAGAAAAGCTACTTTTTTCTACGAAAATAAGTTTCTATGACGTTTTAACTGATTTTGTTTAGGCTTTAATGCAGAAAAGAGATAGAAAGCTAATTTTATAACTTTGTATCTTTAAAAGCATTCAGCTTTCATTTGTAAAATATCAAGGATTTAATGAGGATAATTTGAGGATTAATCGGGAAAGTTTATCATTAACAGTTTTTTTGACATTAACAGTTGTTTTGATCTAAATAATATTACGAGTGCGTATAAAATTAAATAGAGGAAGGATAAGTATTGAAATTTCATCGTAGGCAGCGGCCAAATTAAATTCTGTACACATTACAAGGTTCGGTAACTGAGAAAAAACTGAGCAAATTTCCCTGATTTCGAAGCAAATTTTTGTCCTTTCTGCACAAATTTCAGCAAATGTCCCTGAAATCTGGTAAAATCCAATTGGACTTGCAAAAAATCAATTGGTCTTGCAAAGAAAATCAATATGAAACAAGCTAACAAGCTATTTTGTATATATGTATGTTATACCATTACTATACTAAAATGATTACCTGCACAGCGATCTACATATTGTATGCATGTGCAGTATCATAAACTAATTAAATATCTATTAAGAAAAAGGACTGTTTTGGGAATTCTTAAACGATAAGAAAAACCCATAATCATCAACTTAATGATCAATAGAATGTAGATCATTTACTGTTTACATTATTTTCATTACAACACATTGGTTTTGAGGAAACCAATGTGTGTTCAAACTAAACATAATTACTTTATTTCTAACAATAAAATATTATTTTAATTTTTAGTGTTCAAGATTGATTATTAAAATATAATTCTTTTAAATAAAAAAGCTGTTTTTGTAAAAAAAAAGTTTTTTCCCATAAAAAACACAATTTTTTTCCATAAAAATACCATTTTTGTAATAGTAACGTACTGCGAATAATAAAATGTACTTCGTAATAACATTAGAAAAATGTGTTGTAATGAAACCAACATGAAAAATTTATTACATATTTTCTAAATTTTATCAGGCTCGATATCATACTTAAATGTTACTAACGAATAGTAAACAGTAATTCCCTTTTTTTATAAATGGAAAAAATTGTGAGGATCAGCTCTAGAGGGATTGCACACTTTCGACCTGAGCGACCAGGTCATCGTCAGCCTCCTTATGAACCACCCAACACCACAAACAAGTCATGACTTTAAAAAGGCTTATACAGGGCGGTCCAACCCTACTGCACGATGTTAACTGTGAGTCACACCTTAACGTCAAGTTTTTTGCCCAACTTAATTTGACATTTCTTTGTTTCGGTGTTTGGCAAATTTAACCATGGAGAGGTACACAATTGAACAGCGCGTTAAGATTGTTAAAGTCTTTTACGAAAACGACTTTCAAATCAAAATGAACTTCTTAATTTTTTGGTCAGCATAATCGTCCAAACGTGTCCACTATCGAGAAAATTGTGCGCAAATTTCAGCAAACCGGGTCTATGGAAAATGTGAAAACACCTGTGCATGCTCGCCCAGTTCGTTTTGCGGAAAACATTGCTGTTGTTCCCGATAGTGTGGCAGAAGAGCTGTCAACTTCGACTCGTCGTCGTTGTTCGCTATCGCGGGATGATAACGGACTTCTTGTGACTAGAAATTGAGGATGCAACTTGCCACATGGTCAACGAAACAATGGAATCAATGGCCGTAAAGAATAATTCTTTACCCTTGGCAACCATCATCGATTTTCGAAGCACAAATTGGAATGGCAACCCCTTCCAACTGTTAATGTTTCCATTTCTGGGAACGAATTGGGAATCTGGCATACTAATATTTTTCTTACACAACATACTTGAGTGTTTTCTTATATTAGATTATAAATTACCGAATTATTAGATTATAACGTTACCGAAATTATAGAAAATAGCGTTACTCTTACCGATAACCGCATTTGTTTCGGTTACCATCCATGTTGATAACACAATATGTTTAATGGAGACCACCTGTACGTAGAATATGCCTAATGAATGCAATTGCAGATGTGCCATCTATTGACAAAAAGTTTTTGGCGCCACCTATTGACACATGGCACAACTTAAATTGATATATAAACAAAAACAAAAAATACATTTTATGTAATGAAACGAAAAACAACAAAGCTTAACAGAAATAAAAATATAGGTACAGAAAAATTGTACCAATTTGTATGGAAATTTTGGAGGTATATTTATATTTTAACCCATAACTTTTTAACCGCTGGGCCGGTTTTGCTGATTTTCAATAACAAACTGCTCGAGAGGATGTTCAATAATCTGGGTAAAAATAGGCATCCCCTCTTGCGTTTTCGCGTCGTGATCTCCATTTCAACAGACAGACAGACATACAGACAGACAGACGGACATCGCTAAATCGACTTAAAATTGCATAAGGATCACGAATATATATATATTAGGGCGGGTCGATTTATTTTTCGACAATTTCCCTATGATTTCCGTATTCTATGGGTTATTCCATGAAAATTTGCCGAAGCAACAATACCTCTATCGTTAAAATCGAGTCCCCTACTTTTTGTTGGTAGATTTTTTCCCAAATTGACGTTCGTATGAAATATTACCTACACGTTCACATCCATAACTCAAAAACTATCCATCGGGTTTAATCGCCAGTAGGCGCGTTGGAAAGGTGAGCTCATTTTGATAAATTTACAAAAAAATCTCCAACATTGGTCCAACGGTTCAAAAGTTACGGGCATTTTTGTCCAAATTTTGGAGCCTTTTTCCATTTTTTTCATGATTTTGTCCAAGAATATTACTTTCATGGCCATTTTTTTGGCTCAATACATTATTTAATTCAATTTACAATTCAAAACGAAGAGTTTAAGCCCAAATTTATCGAATTCGGTTGATTAATTCATGCCATATTGCTAAAACAAAATAACACATAAAACCAACTTTTTGATTTTTTTTCCCTTTTTATTTTTGCTCTCTTTTTTGGGTTTGCATACGATTTATAAAGAATAATTCTTCGCTGACGTCATTTTGACAACAACAAATACACAGCAATTCTAATTGGACGAAACAATCAGCTGTAGTTGGCGGGGTGGGGATTCCAGTGTATGCTAGTTTTGTTTGAGCGTCATTTCAGTGAAGTGTTACTTGAAATAACTAACAAATAATCAAACTATTTTAAAATTTAGAAAAGATTTAAAGGTAAGTGTAAAAACATTGCTAACTATTATAGTTAATAGTTATATTATTATTCTATGAAAAACATATATAATTCTTTTAGTGACGGTTTAAAAAATGGATTCAGAGCCTGGTTCATCGCAAAATCCAACAGATACCCAACGCAGTAGTTTGCAACATTTGGTCTCTCATGATGTTTTTTCTTTTGGCGTGGGCTGTGAATTACCTGATATTAATCTGTCAACTAAACGAGATATATTGAAGTACTATTTTTTCTTGGCCGAACGTTCAAAAGCCCAAAGCAAAATGTTTTCGTATAAAAGATTTACTCCCCAAGTAGCAGACAGATTGTTAGAAATTTGGAATCAACTTAATATTGAACTTATACTCAAAGGTAGCATCATTAGAAAATTGAATAATTTGCTTGATGCATATAGTAATGCAGATAAACAACGAGTAAAACGCGCAACAGAATTCAAAAAATTCGTAGAATCAACAAACCAATTATTCAACATTGGAAAATGTAAATGCAACTTGAAAGAAAACGACTGCTCATGTGGATCTATCCCAGAAAACTTAAAAGATTTCATGCGCGATCAATATAATGACAGAATACAAACGATACCGGAACACGATAGTGGAAGTGAAGAGACGATACCAACGACTACACCAACAATCCCAGTGAGCAACGATCCTACATACGAACCACATTATGACGAAATGGAAGTTGATGTGAGAGAAGTTTCAGAATTAGTTCTACCACCCCAAACATACACTCCCAGATACAATACTAAAAACTATGCAATGATGTGTGACAGATTTGGTGTGCATGATAGAATGGGATCAGCATTGGCAACAGCTCTGATGGAAGACCTGGGCGTAAAAGATGCTCATGGCAATCTTGTCATCATGGATAAAAGTAAACTTCGTAGAGAAAGAGAAAAATGGAGACAAGACGCACTTCGTAAGCGGTATGATGGCTCGAATTTGATATCATTTTCATTCGACGGCAGGAAAAATGATGCTCTAACTGTAGAAA
This sequence comes from Eustalomyia histrio, assembly GCA_949748255.1. NCBI lineage: Eukaryota > Metazoa > Arthropoda > Insecta > Diptera > Anthomyiidae > Eustalomyia > Eustalomyia histrio. The sequence goes on from OX456523.1 coordinate 85,229,529, forward strand.
AAATTGATGAGAAGTTGCATCCAAGGATGGTTAAAGAACCTCATCTAGTTGTTTTGAGGGAACCAAATTCTCAATTGATAGGCTACACAAAACTAGAAAGTGAAACTGCGGCAAGCAAAGTCAACAAATTGATCGAATTCTTCCAAGAAAAACAATTGTCTCTCGATTCATTAATTGCCATATGCGCTGATGGTGAACCAACAAATACTGGCGTACACGGTGGAATTTTGCGACTATTCGAAAAACAGTTAAAGAGACCACTGCACTGGTTTGTGTGTCTTCTGCACTTTAACGAGCTTCCGTTTAGACATTTGTTTGACACTTTAGACAAATCAACCACCACTGGACCACGATCAACTACCGGAAAGTTGAGCTCAAAAATTGCTGATTGTGAAAATCTTCCGGTATGTAATTTTTATAGCTAATTCTTTACCATTTTTTATTCTAAAAGCTATATTTTAGCTTTTATGTTTTCTTTTCAGGTGGTAACCGATTTTGAGGAAATCGCTTTGGAAAATATGCCTCCTGGTGATTTAAATCCAGAAGAATTATCTACTGATTCGAGGTACTTGATGTTAATGGCCAATGCAATTTCTAATGGTGTGGTTCCTGCGGATTTATCTTACATAAAACCAGGGCCAATTGCACATTCTCGTTGGCTGACCAAAGCCAATAGATTATTACGGTAGTATGTGACAACTAATAATCCAACTGAAAATTTAAAAATTCTGGCTAACTATATAATAAAAGTATATACGCCAATGTATTTCAATGTTAAGTATTATAGCTCTGCCGCATACGGTAGTACATTACTTTTTAAATTTATTACTTGGACACGATTTTTACCACGGAATTTACTTGGAGTTGTAAATACAGTAATTCAAGATAATCCATATTTTGCACACTCAGAAAATATCTTGCTATCTATGTTGTTTGATGATAGAATGGAAAAACGAAACATTGCTATAAAGAAGATTTTACATTACCGAAGAGATATTGTCGACCCAACGGAACTTAGAGTTTATAAAAAATCTCTTATAAACTTTAATTGTACGGAATATACAAATATGATTGATTTAAATGACGATACCATTTTATTCGAACCACCGTTTACGCAAAGTTATTCGTATGAACATTTGGAAGGATATTTAAATTACGAAGTGCCACCGTTCGATGATCCACAAATTCCTTTACACATTCAAGGAACGGAAAGACATGTCTAATTGCTGGCTGCCACTGCTAAACGAGTTGCAGGAAAGAATGTAGAAGGCGCTATGGCGACGACATTAGAGAGCCGTACGAAAACAGACTTGAAAGCAAACAAGACTTTCAGAAAAAATAATGTTTTTTCACATTTTGTCTTTTACTACACTCAAATTGAATATTTTTTTTTTGATAATAGGTTGATAGATACTTTATTATCTCTTAATTTGAATTTTTGTAGAAAAAAAAATAAAAAGGGAAAAAAAATCAAAAAGTTGGTTTTATGTGTTATTTTGTTTTAGCAATATCGCATGAATTAATCAACCGAATTCGATAAATTTGGGCTTAAACTCTTCGTTTTGAATTGTAAATTGAATTAAATAATGGATTGAGCCAAAAAAATGGCCATGAAAGTAATATTCTTGGACAAAATCATGAAAAAAATGGAAAAAGGCTCCAAAATTTGGACAAAAATGCCCGTAACTTTTGAACCGTTGGACCAATGTTGGAGATTTTTTTTTGTAAATTTATTAAAATGAGCTCACCTGGCGATTAAACCCGATCGATAGTTTTTGAGTTATGGATGTTAACGTGTAGGCAATATTTCATACGAACGTCAATTTGGGAAAAAATCTACCAACAAAAAGTAGGGGACTCGATTTTAACGATAGAGGTATGGTTCCTTCGACAAATTTTCATGGAATAACCCATAGAATACGGAAATCATAGGGAAATTGGTGAATTTTTTCACTCCCTACAAATCGACCCGCCCTAATATATATATATATATATATATATATATATGTGCACGGCGCATGCTGCGGGGACGGTTTTTCGTTCCACAAGTTACTATGAAGACATTTTATTACTTTGGAGACTGTCCTTAAACTTTTCATTATTCTATTGTTTACTATGAAGACATTTTACTAGATACAGCGCATATTATAGGGACTTTTTTGGCTGTATATACAGATGTCTTCAAAGTATGGGCAATGAATATATATATATATATTAACTGATAGAGCAATTCCATATGAAAACGATCAAAATTGGCAAATTTTTGGACGACCCCTCTCCGATTTTAAAATAAATAGTCTCAATCGATTGCCCAGCAAAAAATAATGTACCTACATATTTTTTTTTTTTTTTATAGTGACTGGTTTAGTGGTGGTGTACACCACTGTCATGTGACAAAATTGAAGAATTCTTCATAAGGGACCTCATTGAAAGTTGTTTTAAAAAAAACTACTAAAGCGATCGCAACGAGTGATAGCTCGTTGGAAAGGTATTGAATCAGGCTTTAATTGAAAAATAAAATTTTCCTAATTTTTTTCAGAAATTTACCTTTTTTTCCATGAAAATTAAATTTTCCCATGAAAATTGAATTTGTGTTTTTTTTTGTAAAGTAAAGAGTGAAGCTGTAAAGACAATTTAAAGTAAAATGAATAAATTTTGCTGCAATCCGTTTAACAAGAGTGGACATCGTTCGAAAAAGATAAAAGTATTAAAATTAACTGGTGTTTCGAAGCGATACATAAATGAATTAAATATACAAGTGTAAAATCGATTTGTCTCAACAAGCAAATGCATTGAAACAAATGCAACCACAATCCGAGAGTGAAATGACAATTGAACAAAATGTTTCATCTGATAGTGAGGCAGACATTCCGATGGTCAATATGTCTTTGAGTCCTTTGAATGAGGCTATTACCACTTTAGGTGAAACGCCTATTAGAAAAAGAAAGTTGCGAAGTGAAAAATACAGGAAAGATAAAAAAAGGCAAGGTTATGAGTGCAATCGCGACAATATTTGGTGAAGGCTCTGATAACGAATGCAGTCAAGCAGATGACGTTGATGACGGCAAACAAATGATTGAGCAGTTGAAAAGAAAATTCAATTTAGCGACCACTTTTCCGGAGAAATATCTCATTTTATCTGTGCTGCCTCAATCATGGTCTATACGCAAGATTTCTGAACAGTTTCAAACATCTTTTTACATCGCGAGAAGAAGCAAAGAATTAGTTCGACAGAAGGGCATATTGGCGACTCCCACCAAAAAATTTGGCTCAATGATCCTCAGCGAAGCAACGGTGAAATTGATTCAAGATTTTTACTGCAATGATGACAACAGCCGCGCCTGCCCAGATACACGTGACTATGTTCTCACGTGAAGATGGAGAAAAAGTACACAAGCAGCGCAGATTATTATTATGTAATCTATCCGAAGCATACCATCAGTTCAAATAGAAATACCCAGCAGAAAAAGTGGGATTTTCTAAGTTTGCCATCCTACGACCAAAAGAATGCGTGCTGGCATTAGACAGGCACGGAACGCATTCAGTCTGCGTTTGCATGTTTCATCAAAACATCAAATTAATGTTCTTTCCATGCAAGAAATTGAAAGTATTTCACGGTGAAATTGAAACATATAGGGACCTCCTGTCGAAGTCGTTGTGCGCATACCCCACGGAAAATTGTCATCTGTCCAAATGCGACAATTGTCCGAAGATTGATGAGCTAGAGCAATATTTGGCGGAAAAGTTTGAACAGCTGTTAATTCAGGAGGTGCATTTCAAACAGTGGATAATTAGCAGCGGCAGATGTTCCCTTGAGACCGTGGTAAAGCAGATTCCGGAATTCATCGAGGAATTCGGATTCAAGTTGAATGAACTGAAGGCGCACCATTTCATATCCGAGATGCAATCGAAATTTCTAAAGGAAAGTAAGGAGAAATTAGCCCAAAATGAATTCATTGTGATAAGCGACTTTGCCGAGAATTACACTTTTCTCGTTCAGGATGAAATTCAGGCATATCACTGGGCAAACGACCAGTGCACGGTGCATCCTTTTTGAATTTATTTCAAAAACGAAGATAACGAACTACAGACCGTAAGCCCGTTTATTTATTTCAAATGAAACTGTTTGAATTCTTAAGATCAAAATTCGATGCAATCGACAAAGTAACGTTTTTCTCAGACGGCGCGGCTTCTCAGTACAAGAATAAAAAAAATTTTTACAATCTTTGCATAATTGAAGAAGGACAAAACTGCAAGGTCGAGTGGCACTTTTTTGCGACGTCCCACGGTAAGGGCCCATGCGATGCGTTAGGGGGAACCCTAAAACGCATGGCGACTAAGGCAAGTTTGCAAAGGCCATATACTGACCAGATCTTAAATGTACAACATTTGTTTTCGTGGATTCAAAGCAAGGAAATTGCCATTAACACAGTTTTATGCACTCAAAAAGAACACGATGCCATGGAGCGACGACTTCAAAACAGATATAATAATGTCAAAACTATAACTGGAACGCAAAAGTTTCATTGCTTCATACCAAATATTTCTGATATGTCAATTAATGTAAAGCGGTACTCTTCGTCTGCCGACGTGCTAAATTTAAAGTTACTTTAATTTTATAATGATGCCAAGACAATTGAAATTTTTAATAAATATTGTAATTAAGTATAAGCAGCAAAATAAGAAAGATTTTTGCTTCATAAATGTATTTTTAACTGTAAAATAATTTTTAAAATGTATTTTTAATAATAAAATAATGTTAAATAATTAAAAATAATTCAATTATAAAAAATATAAAAACAATGAGAACAAGGTGGTCTCTTAAATGCTCTTCTCCTGTCCAAACAAGGAGTCGGGGCCCATTTTTTTATTGCTGATTCTTAAAGCAAAAATTATGAGGAATCCAAAAAAAAAAAAATTAGCCGGAAAATTTAGGAGCTTCTGTGGAAAATCGGAAAATTTAATTTTCATGGGAAAATTTAATTTTCATGGGAAAAAAGGTAAATTTCTGAAAAAAATTAGGAAAATTTTATTTTTCAATTAAAGCCTGATTCAATACCTTTCCAACGAGCTATCACTCGTTGCGATCGCTTTAGTAGTTTTTTTTTTAAAACAACTTTCAATGAGGTCCCTTATGAAGAATTCTTCAATTTTGTCACATAACAGTGGTTTACACCACCACTAAACCAGTCACTATAAAAAAAAAAAAAAAAATATGTAGGTACATTTTTTTTTGCTGTGCAATCGATTGAGACTATTTATTTTAAAATCGGAGAGGGGTCGTCCAAAAGGTGATCGCTTTCATATGGAATTGCTCGATATATAACCTCACCATATATGGTGGAGGGTATAATAAAACAAAAAAAAAATAAGCTGTTATTGCATGCGCAATAACATGCTTATGAAGGAAATTTTTCCTCACTTTATTTTAGTTTTTTATATCGGAGTTGCTTAGGGGCTGAGATTTCAAGCTTTAATCTGATATAAGTCTCAGGCTATATGTCGTTGGAGATCAATAAATACAAGCCATAGAAGTTGGAGAAAATAAATATTTTTGGACAATTGATAGTAGTAAAAATCATTTATAACATCCAATTGTACTGACTGTAGTTTATTTAAAAAGTAATACGTAAAGTTTGTTTTTAAATGAAGAATCAATTGAAATTCATTGAAATATATTTTTTAACTACTTGAATCAGTCATTCAAAAACCAAACTATAAAAATTTATAGACATTCAGTAGGAGTTGATATTTTCAGTTAAATGTAAAAATTTTTTTTTTCTGCTTCAAAAATTAGAAATTCATATAATTCCTTACTGTTTTTTTTACCAAAATAGTTTGTATATATACAAAATTATTTCAATGAAAATTAGAAGAAATTATTCAAATATACATACACACAAAGCCAATAAAAATATATACATCTGCGTGTGTTGTGTTCTGTGTTGTAATTACATACATACAAATAAAAAACTTTCAATTTGAAGAACAAACCACAAAAGTAGTTTTTTCTGACTTTTTGTCAGTAAAAATTTGATAATTATTTTAAACGACTTTCTATTGTTTTTACTTTTGTCGATTATTAAACAATGATTGAAAATAAACAACAAAATGGGTTGAATATAATGGAAAATCAGTAGTCCTCTTTTTGATTGTATTTTCGATTAATTTAATATGTATTTTAAGTTGTTTTTAACGAAATAATATTGTGAGTGTATAAAAAAAATCATAATAGTGTCATTTCAAGAGTATTTAAAAAGCATGAAGCGATAGAAGTTAGCATATATAATACGGTCATTTCAAACGCATTCATTTAGGTCAACTTTGAATGTCTCTGGACAAAAAAGTAATAAAGATATAAGCCTAATATTTTTGATATGTGAAAAAATCAGGTAGATCAGAAGACATTAAAAAAATGAACTAATGCCGCTCTTAAACCAGTGTGCGGCGTGTAAACCGCACCAAACAGTTATTTTTTTGGATGAAGTGGTGATTTATGAAGCACATGCGGATTTTCACGAACCCATTGAGCTTCGTCACTGAAGATGATTTTGCGATGAAATTCATCACCTTGTCGCATCTTCAACAGAGCCCAATCGGAGAACGTACGTCGCATCAAATGGTTCATCGGCTTCAATTCTTAGTCAGCTTGATCTTGTATGGGTGTAAACCAAGATCTTTACGTAAAATTCGCCATAAAGTGGTCTTGGCGATGCCCAGTTCTTGAGAACGCCGCGGAATCGACAGTGATATTTTTGTCACTTCGACCAACCCGTTGTCTCACTGGCAGCATCACACAATGAATATGTTGACTCAAATTTTTTTATAATTTGCATACGTTGCCATGATGAAAATTTGGAGTTTACTGAAAAAAGGAAAGTAACAGTTAGATGATCAGTGAAATAGTGCGTTCACAAATTACATTCAAAGTTGTCAAGTACCTATTGGAAAACCTTTTATAAAGAAAATTCCAAGGGATAACAAAAATAAATTGACCCTTTTATAATATTGTAATGCCTTTTTTTTATTTATAAACAAAAATTAATTAGAGAAAACTATTATATATATTGATATTATATTTTTTAAATTCATATAATTTAAAGTAAATCAGTTTAATAAATTAATTTAAATTCTGGCGAGACTCCAGCTGGTTATATTGCTCTCGACTTCTTATATTAGCAAATATATACCTCATGCGGTTTTCATCCGTTGCCTTATTTGCGGATTCACTAACAACTCGAACAAATCATTCTGTATTTTGGAATGACATGGAAATTCTAATATATAAATTGTAAATTTTTAATATGGATGGATTTTGATATAAAATATATAACTATACCTGAAATTTCAATGATTTCATGAGACGAATATTGTACGGATACACGGGGGTTAAAATAATTAATAGTATTGGGGGGTACTTACTGGTTCTGATGTTGAATACCTGGTTTTGTCGCTTCGTCTTCCTGGTGGTAGTTTCTTGTTCTTCAGTGATTGGTGGCTGCGGCCGCTGTTGTGGATGGCAAACCTTCTGTATTGCTTTACAATTTTTCTCGAAAATGCTGATATATGGTTGGGTAGACGCCTTTCATATAAGGCCAACAAATCACCTTTTATTAATTTATTCCTTTCGGTTTTGTTTTTGCTATCAGTTATTTTTTTCTATACATACATATAGATGACACATATACAGCATGAGGTTGTTATTGTTGTTGTACACACAGTTTTTCTGATTTATACAAAAGGGTTTTTGGAGACACACGTTTTATTGCACTTTTACTACAGGTGAAATTTTTGTGGTTGATTTAGGAAACTTTGTCCCTATGAACCGTAGTTTCACAGTTAAAAAAAACTCGTTGTTTCAATGCACCGAAAATTCCCACCGGGAAAGTGGAGACAAGAAATTTGTAAAAAAAGTACTCAGAGGAAAAATTACAGTTTTATGGTGATTACCAAATACAAATTCATTTATTTTCCAAATTTATTTTATAATAAAATTAATACACATGAATACGGTGGGAACCTCATAAGCTAAATATATGCAAGGTTTATCGCGTTAAAATTTTTTTATATACGGATTAAATTAAAAATTATATTTTTTTCTGACAATTTGAATTAAACTTATTAATTTTTAACAATTTTTCCGACACAAATTTGTTATTCTTTAGGAAATACTTTCCAACTTGTTTTTCTTTCTGATTCACTACTTTTTTTTTACCGAACTTGGAAAAGTTTTATTACGATTGTAAGTTTTCTTTTTTTTTGTTAAGGGTTTTTTCGCACGTCTTTTTCCTTTCACTATTCAAAACCGAATGAGTTGAAAAAAAAGAGAAGTGTGTATGCAACTGCTTGTCGATCGTAAGGAAAGACAAAGCAGAAGAGGAAAAAAACAAAAGTGCGTAACCATACCCCTTTAGGGCTGCCATGCATAAACATCCCGCCCCTCCTTGTTATCACCCAGGATAACAAACAAGGGTAGGTTTCCTAATCCAAATTCGTAAAAAAAGGTACTCATTGGGTTCCGATACAATTAACCAACTAGGTAAAAATAATTCATAGGGTTAACAATTCAATAGTGTTATTAATAATATACATAAGTATAAGTTGAGGTTTGTTGTAATCCATTCAATAAAATAAAATAAATGCGTAAAGTTTATAAATTTAGGTTAGTGATATAAATATTTTTGGCTAAATTCCGAATTTGCCTATTATGACCCAGCCTAGGGCAGTATCCTGTGCTAGTGGAGAGCCAATAGATGCCAGTTGAAGACCGCTTCGGATGAGTCGTGGGTAGATATCGGCTCCCAATATAAAGTTGATGGTGTTACTCTCATAAAAATCTGGATCAGCCAATCTTAGGTTCCGGTAAGCGTCTTTGACGCTACGATCGAGATGCTTAGGCGATGGTTTCTTTGGCAAATCGCTTGATATCCTGGCTTTCACCGTAAAAGAGCCTTGTTCTTCCTCAAAACGGGTCCGAAACGTGAATTGACACCATTTATCAGTATTAAAACGCTCGAACGGCAAGTGATACCGTTCGACCACAAAAGCGGCTATGGCGCTGGTTGAAGCGTACGGGTCCAAAAGGCCTCGTACCTGGATCCACTCTTTGCTAAGTTGTATCCTGATGATCACTGTGGGGATCACGGTGGTGTCGTCTGCTCGGCGCAAACTCTCAGTTACCCTGGGGATGACAGGTGGATGAAGGAGAGTATGATGCTGACCATTGCAGTCGTGACAGCGCTCACGGCTGCGGCAGTTTTGCAGGCTGTGTGAATGCGCGAGGCAGTTGCGGCAATAATTGTGGCGCTTCACGACGTCTTGCCTGGTGAAGACGGTCATTTGTTGGAATTTGATACACTTTCGTAGCGAATGACCTTTGCGGCATAGACGGCAATCCGGGTTTTTCGGCTGAGGTTTTCCTTGCCTCTTCCTCTCCTCAATGGGAGAACTTTTATCTCGGCTATGATGGCGCATAATTACTGCAACGAGGAAAAAATAAGAGGAAATAATTAATTGTCATGCCGCCAGAGGGAACGGTAGTAAAATCAGTTTTACTATGGGCCGGGTGACGTTGCCATTAGCGGTTCGGATTTCGGCAACTCTAACTCTATTGTCAGGGCCGTGGAAAATTTTATTAATGCGACCGAGACGCCATTGATTGGGGGGTAAGTTGTCCTGTTTAACGACAACAAGATCGCCGATAACAAAATTTCGATGGGGGTATTTCCATTTATTTCGCTTGTGAAGTTCGGCTAGATATTCTTCTTTCCATCTACGGGCCAAGTGATGGTGAAGTACTTTTAGCTTTTGCCAACGGTTGACGTAGCTGAGAGAATGGCTTGATAAATCAGGCTCTGGGGGGGATAAAAGGGAGGTTCCGACGAGAAAGTGACCCGGCGTCAGAGCGAGATATGGGTGGAGACTTATTAACACTTAAAAAAAATCAACCTTCAAGGTTGTTGTCACTTTATTAATTAATTCTTTCTTATCAATATTACAATTATTTATACTAAAAGAGATTAAGCTTTAAAATAATAAGTGCAAAAAAATACAGAACAAATTTGTAAAATGCTGGTTAAACTAAATTGTTATTTTTATGTTGGCTTATGCGGAAGATCATATTGCAAAATATTAATTGGGTTAACAAAAAATATTAATAATTCAACTAAATAATTTCTTATGTCTAGATCGTTGACTTTTGTGATGTTGTTTTTACATTTAAGCCAACCTAGGTGGTTTTGCTGGTGGAGTTGTTGTTGTAGATGATATTATGGGGGTTTCCATAACTCCTCCCCCCTTAGAGTGGAGCGATGACCAAAAGTTTTGACGGCCAGGAGCGACTAAACTTGTTGTAGGTAGTTCTTTCACATCATATTTTGTTTTCCGTTTTGTTGCAAAAATTATTATGATAATGAGAATTATTGCTGCTACTAAACCATAGTTTATATGTCTATGTAGGACTGTTCGAGTCGATAAGATTTCGATTGCCAATTTATTCTTTAGGTGGTATTCTTTGAGCTTAGGTATACTCAAACTTTCAATTGTAGAAAAAGGTTTTATATTAACTTCAGCTGTTGTGTTAATAATAAAATCGTCCCAATAAATGTTTGGATTTCCTCTGTATACTATTTCATTAATAGTGACATCACAGTTATTAAAATGTATTAGTAGATTTCCTTCAATACTTAGTTCCTTCGAATCGCATGATGTCTTTATTTTGGTTGGTGGTAAGTTTGTTGCTAACACAAATCCGTGTTCTGGTTGAGATATTTTGGTGATTTGGCCAACATCGTTTAGATTACAGGTAGCTTCTTGGTTGTTTATAATTTTGCCGAAGCATGGAGATTTTTCTAAAGCTTCTTGTTGTAGGCTCTCCTTGCAGTAGAACAGGTTTTCGATTTTTTTGCATAAATTGGCAAAATATTGAATTTTTTTATTGTTATAAATTGTATATGGTTTTATAATAATTTCTTTGGTTTTATTAATTGGTATGGGAATTGTATGAGAAATTGTGAATTGTTCTGGAGGGATATGAGGAATGAGAATATTGAAAATAATATTTGTATTATTGTAGTACGCTTGTAATTCTAGTAGCTCATACAAATGTTCTATGGTTTCAACTTTAATAGACTGGTTTCCTAAATTATTCTCGATTTCTTTTAGTTCCTCTATATTTAAGATCATTTTTGGTATGATCCCGAGTGAGGATAAAGTCATTGCTTCAGAAATACTTGTGATATGATTTGTTAGTAAATCGATATGATAGTTTATTTGATTAAGGTATTGAATATCGCTTATAAGTTTGAAGTTGGAGAAGATGCCACTTTGAGAGTTTCGTAGTGATTTAACAATAATATCTTGTTCGGTATCTATATGGTTTGTAATATTTTCTAGTCTTTCGACAATTCTAGTATTAAGTACATCTTGTTCATCTGTCCCGATCTGTACTTTAGTTGTTAAATTAAATATTGCCTCATTAATACGGGTAGCATCATTGCTATCCATGTTACCTGTAATGAATTCCACTACTGATCCTATGCCACTAAATAATCCTCTTTTATTGCGATATCTGGGTGTTATTGAATTTAATTTGTTTTTAAGATCTGTTAATTTAAAGTTTGTCATTTTTAACGATCCTTTGTTATAGTACGATGATGTGAAATGTTTTAATGATTCTTCGATTCTCATGATATTGTTTCTATATGAATCGAGTTTAATGATATGTATGAGATTGGTGTAATCTGTTATTGTTTTAGCCGTTCCTAATTTTATTTGTAATAACCCTTGGGTATCGGATAGATTTTGTATGTTAAGTGTTTGTGCGTGTATTGTGGTTATTAATCTGAAAAAGATGGTATATTATTTTAAATTTCAAAATCGTTTTTTCTTTATTTTTGATTTGTGTAATTTTTTGTTTTGTGTAGTAATTAATGTGACTTTGTTATTTCTTTTTATTTTGTGTTTAGTAAATCCTGGTGTAAGTTTATTTCTTCTACATTCTTTTCTATATATATAATCATTTTCGTCGTAATTTATAGGGTCTTGCCTATTTGCATTAAGTTTCTCTATGCGCTTATCTGTATCGGATTGTAGTTTATTTCTGATACAATCATATAACTGAATTTGAAATTGATTGATTTTGGAAAGATATTCATGTTCATTATTGAATGTGATCTCCCGATCGAATTTATTTGTTCTGCCATAAAAAAGTTCAAAGGGTGTTAGTTTTGTGGAGGAGTGAATGGCATTATTGTATGTTATTAGAGTTTCAGTCAAAATATCGTCATGATCCATTTCTAATTTTTTATTTTTTCTGTTATTAATCTATATATTTCAGTTAATGTTGAATGAAGTCTTTCAACGGGGGCATTACTACTTGATTGTTGAAAGGAAGTGAAGTGCAAATTAATCTGATATTGTTTACAAAAATCTTTAAATAGGTTTGAATTGAATTCGGTTCCTTGGTCACAAACGATTTTGTTAGGGATGCCATGCATACTCAGAAAATGTTTTAAAGATTTTATCACACAAATACTATTTCTAGCCGTTAAAGTGTATGCCGCAGAAAATTTAGAAAATTTATCTATCATTGTAAGAATGTTTTTAGCGTTAATTGTGTAAATGTCTATGTGAATTATGTCTAACGGTTTGGTTGGTGTTGGCGGGTTTTCAAATTTAGTTTTGGGAGGGTTCCTATCGTACTTAAGCCTTTGGCATGCATCGCAATTATTTATTGTTTGCGATATTTTAGATTTCATGTAGGGAAAATAATATTCACGCTTAAGGTGATCTAAGGTTTCTGTAATGCCTCTATGGTTGTTATTTTCATGATAGTCCTGAATTAATTTATCTTGGTTATCGTTTTCTTTTACATCTTTTACCATTTCAGTGCATCTAACCAAACGAAATATCTTACTTTGTGAAAAATGTTTTGAATATACGTTTTGAATCAAGCGAAAAGTTTCGTCGTCAGTAAATATTGCGGTAGTTTTATTAGGAGCAAGGTGGTTCTTTAGAATTTCTGTTATTATTTCTTCTGTATAATGGGGGTAAGTAAAGGTTTTTCTATGTCTATTTTTAAAGATAACTTCAAGTTTCATATGATAATTGGAGTTTCCTTTCTTAAATAGAGTTTGTAAATTAAAATCATTTATTGGTTTTTCCGAAATAGGTATGCCATCGTTAATATTTTCTTCTGCAGAGTGAATTGTACTTCCTGATGTGCCTTGGATAGATTCTGTATCAAATGTATTTATATTTTGATCAAATGGAGGATTAGTTTTTATACGGCTAAGTGCGTCTGCATTAGTATTTAGTTTTCCTTTTTTGTAAACTATTTCGTAGTCGTATTCTTCTAATTTTAATCGCCAACGGACAAGTTTTGAGTTTGGTTCTTTAAGACTCATAATCCACGTTAGGGGTTTATGATCCGTTATGTTCCTGAAGCGGTGACCGAATAGATACGGTCGAAAATATTTGGTAGCCCAAACTATGGCTAGAAGCTCTTTCTCTATTGTTGAATAATTTATTTCTGATGATGTTAGTGTGCGGCTTGCATAACAAATTGGTTTGTCGCTTCCAATTGGACCTTGTGACAGGATGGCTCCAATTGCGTAATTACTCGCATCTGTTGTGAGATTAAACGGTTTTGTTAAAAGACTCTTGCAGATTTCAAATGTTTCTTTATATTTATCATTTATTATAACAGGTTATTTTGTTATTTTGGCAAAATCTTTAATAAATTTGCGGTAGTATCCCAAAAGACCTAAGAAAGATTTTATTTCTTTCTGGTTGGTTGGAATTGGAAAATTTTGAATAACTTTTATTTTATCAGGATTCGGTTTTACACCTTCGGTTGATACAATATGACCTAAAAAAGCGCATTCCTTATGTAGGAATTCTGATTTTTCTAGCTGTACTTTGAGATTGGCTTCTCTAAGAGCTGCAAAAACTTTTTTCAGATTCTCAATATGTTCTTGAAGAGAAGTGGAATAGATGATTATGTCATCTAAGTATACTAGGCACACGGTTCCTATTAGATCTTTAAGAATATAGTCCATCACTCGTTGGAACGTGGATGGGGCATTTTTAAGGCCAAATGGCATTCTAACGAACTCATAGTGACCTCCTTCTACCGTGAAGGCAGTTTTGGGTATATCTTTTGGGTTCATCTCTATTTGATGAAAGCCACTTGCCAAGTCTAATGTGGTAAAATACATACATTTCCCTAGTTTATCTAAAATTTCGTTGATGTTTGGTATTGGGTACCTATCTGATATTGTTTTTTCATTTAATTTCCTATAGTCTATTACTAGACGCCATTTACGTTTCCCACTAGCATCTAATTTTTTGGGCACTATCCACACTGGTGCGCTCCAAGGTGAAAAGCTTTCTCTAACTATACCTTGATTTAGCATCTCTGAGATTTGTCTTTTGACTTCTTCTTTGTGGATGTGTGGATATCTATAGGATTTTGTGTAAATAGGAATGTCATCTTTTGTGACTAAATTATGTTTAATCTTGTTAGTAAAGGTAAGACGTTGATTTTCCTGAAAGAAAATGTCTTCGAATTCCTTACATAATTTGGTTATTACCCGTTTTTCTTCAGAATTTAAGTGATCAATTCTCAGATTTTCGATTAAATTAATGCCGTTTTCAGAAGAACATTCTAAATTAATGTTGTTAAATTCTATGCAATCTGAATTGGTTAATAGTTCTACTTTTATTGGACTTTCAATTAGAATTACTTTGTTGGTGTCGGATTTGTTGTTTACCTCAACAAAGCTGTACCAGTTTTTTGCGTTATATACACCAGTAGAGATTGTTACTTCTGGTTGTATGATTACATTAGGAATAAAGAAATCACCGTTTTCGATGTCTACAGGTACTTTAATAATAGCTTTTGTTTTCGGGTTTATTAAGAATTTCCCTGAAGTTAAATTCGGTTTGAAAAGCAGTGGAATGATCGTGTTTCTTGTTAGTAATTGTTTGTTTTCAAGATCGATTTTTGCATTTAATTTAGTAAGAATATCCAATCCAATTAGACCATCAAAATAGTTGTGAAATTTGAATATAAAAAATTCTAACTTTGTGTTTTCTTGAAATTCTACGAAAGAGGGCATGTTTACTTTTGAATTTAATTGATGTTTGTTGAGAACTGTAGTTATTGTTATTGGTGCGCATTTTTCTATTTTTAATCGCTTGGTGTATTCTGGATTGATGAATGATGCGGATGCACCTGTATCTATTAAAAATCGGAGTGGACGTCCGAATGGTGATGAAATATTTATGTAAGGGAGGTAATTACCATGTTTATTAATATCTAAGTATCCCCTTGATTCCTGGAGGCACTGAATTGAAAATTTTCAGGATCTGATATTTCGTTATAGTTATCCATATTTGGTAAATAGTTTGGGATATTATAGTCTTCGGAAAAGGTGTTTTCAGTTGTGTGATCAATTTGGTGCAGTTCCCTTGGGAATCTTCGTGTTTGTTGGCTTGTATTTCTATGGTGTGTATAGCCTGAGCTAGTGTCCATTGGTTCTGGTGTCTGATAGTTGTGATTTGGTTGCGGATGTTTTATGTTATTTAATTGGGTTTGGTTATTTTGAATTGTATGATTGTTAGTTTGTCTTGGTGTTTGTGAGTAGAAATTGTGTGGTATCTGAGGCCTATTGTATGATTGATTGTTTGTTAACCGTGGATTATATGTAGGAGGATTAAAATATTGTGGTCTAAAGTTATTACCTACATGTGTTCTTGGAGTGAATGGTTTTTGATAATGAGGAAATGAATATTGTGGAGTATAATGCTTCTGAGTTTCTTGTTTTTTAATTAGGATTCTGTTTTCTTGTCTAATATAAAACATGTTTTGCTCTGTGACGCAATATGAAAAGGCTATTGGAAGTGTCTCTGGTTTCATAGCTCTTATAGAAGATCCAAGTGGTTCTCTAAGGCCAGATAAAAATGTATTGAGGCACATTTTGGCAAATAGATCGCGTTTTGCAGCGATAATGTTAGGATCGATTTCATGAATCATTAAGTGATTACTAATCGTAGCTTGAATTTCTACCACTGAACTATAAAATTCTTCTAGTGTTCTATTATTTTGTTTCAGCTGGTGAAGATCACGAATTAGTGAAGTTTCATTACGTTTGTCGGAGTAATGGAGAATTAAATTATTTTTAATGGTTTCCCATCGAAGGTCTGTGCTATACATATTTAATATTTCGTTGGCTTCTCCTTCGACTTTATTTCTTATAGCTCGTAAAATCATTTTTGCAAAAGGAGTGCCATCAATTGGTGTTAATACGGAGAGTATTTCTTCCACATTATTAATGAAATCGTAGAGTAATCTAGGATTACCATCGAATTTTGGAAGATCCTTGACGGCATCTGGGATTCTTAAGGAATCCAAGATATTTTTAACATTCGAGGGTGGATTAATATTATTTCCACTATTCTCACTTACACTCATGTCTGTTTCTGGTATTGGAACAAGAACTCTAGGAAAGATTTGATAAGGACGAAATCTAGGCATATAACAGTTGCAAACGATTTAATTTCACAAACTTGTTAAAAGTAGTATTGATTCAACTATAAAATATTCACAGATTTGTAAACGTTAATAT
Source organism: Eustalomyia histrio (assembly GCA_949748255.1). NCBI lineage: Eukaryota > Metazoa > Arthropoda > Insecta > Diptera > Anthomyiidae > Eustalomyia > Eustalomyia histrio. The sequence continues at coordinate 85,246,160 of OX456523.1, forward strand.
TTTCCGTTTTCAAAAGTATTCACTGACTATGTATATAAAATATTTTTTTGTTATAATTAATACACAATTGTTCCCATAAATCACTTTTAAAAAATTTCCAATAATAAAATTTCTTTTTACAATATTAATAAAAACACTTCTTTCTTAATTTAAATTTTAAATTTTTATTTTTAATTTGATCTTCTTTGTTTTACCATATACTTTTATTTTTTTATAATTCAATATTTGACTTACACAAAAATAATCAGCATCGTAGGTTCGTGTTCCTTTTTTACGATAATCCGTCGTACTGGAACTGGAAGACTGCGCCAGATATGGGTGGAGACTTATTAACACTTAAAAAAAATCAACCTTCAAGGTTGTTGTCACTTTATTAATTAATTCTTTCTTATCAATATTACAATTATTTATACTAAAAGAAATGCAGATTAAGCTTTAAAATAATAAGTGCAAAAAAATACAGAACAAATTTGTAAAATGCTGGTTAAACTAAATTGTTATTTTTATGTTGGCTTATGCGGAAGATCATATTGCAAAATATTAATTGGGTTAACAAAAAATATTAATAATTCAACTAAATAATTTCTTATGTCTAGATCGTTGACTTTTGTGTTGTTGTTTTTACATTTAAGCCAACCTAGGTGGTTTTGCTGGTGGAGTTGTTGTTGTAGATGATATTATGGGGGTTTCCATAACTAGCGCATAAGTTGGTTGGGTCCTCACTCATAGGACTTAAGGGTCTGGAGTTTAAACACGCTTCAATTCGTGTCAACATGGTGCTGAAATCTTCATAAGTGAAGCTTTGACTATGGCATAGTTTCTTAAAATGGGATTTGAAAAATAAAATGCCATTCGACAGGAGTAAAACAATCATGAGAGAGAAGACCCTTTTTAATCGTGGACAAGAAATGTTGTTTGTCCTCATATAGGATGTTAGCGGTGCCGACAAACGCGGTGCCGTTATCTGAATATATATTGTTGGGGGTCCCTCTGCGCGAGAAGAAACGAGCGAAGGCGGCTAGAAAGGCTTGGGTGGAAATATCGCCTGTGGCTTCGAGATGAATCGCCTTCGTTGAAAAACATACGAAGACTAGCACGTACCCTTTGGTAACCTTGCAGCCACGACCCGCATAGGATTTTATGTCAAAGGGCCCCGCAAAATCGACGCCGGTGTGGAAAAAAGGACGTGATAAACTTGCACGCTCGGGGGGTAATGCCGCCATGATTTGTTGACTGAATTGGCGTTTATGGCTCACGCAGGTTATGCATTGAGATAAAATGGTTTTTATAATCGTTTTAAGTTTAAGGACATAATAACGTAGTCTTGTCAAGCGGTATAAGAGGGCGTTTTGACCATGTAGAGAGTATTTATGTAAATATCTTAGAAATAATCTTGTAAAGCGCGCATGGTAAGGCAATAAAATGGGGTGACGTTCATCATAACTCAAAGTAGGGGAATCCGCTAGACGACCATTTATTCGCATTATTCCTTTGGAATCAAGGAAGGGGTTAAGAGTTAAAAGCGAGCTTTTCCGGGATAGTTGTCTTTCCTCAGATAACTGTAAGTATTCTTTGAAAAAGTGTGATTTCTGACCGGCGATTATTAAGCGATTTCGGGCGAAAATTATCTCTTTGGCCGACAGCTCTTCTCGCTGGATCTCTTCCGCTTTCACCTTGGCTCTCGTTCGTTTGTAAAAACGGAAAATGTAGCATATGACTCTTAACGCGCGAGGCAGGTCCGAAAATTTTTCAAGGATATCGTCCTGCTGTATTAAAGTTGTAAGTGCACGGACTGGTCTGATTTCTTCTTCCGTGTCAAACTCCTTTCCACGTGACGTCCAGTTTGAATGGGGACGTCTTAGCCAAGCTGGCCCATGCCACCACAGTTCACTGAATGACAAATCAGATATTGTAATGCCGCGAGATGCTAAGTCGGCGGGGTTACTTTTGGATTCGACATGAGACCACGCGTCTGTTCCGACCTTTTCGACAATAGATGAAATTCGATTTTGTACAAACGTTTTCCACTTATAAGCCGGTTTCTTCAACCAAGCCAATACAATAGTGGAATCTGTCCACAGGAAAAGTTTATAGTCTTTGAGATTAAGCTGCGCTTGAATAGAATCTATCATTTTTGCAAGCAATTCTGCTCCACAAAGTTCCTTGCGAGGTAGAGAAACAAATTTGATGGGGGCAACTTTCGATTTTGCTGCCAAAAGGTGGCTAGCGACAAATCCTTGGTTCTCAGAGCGAAGATAGATGGCGGCTGCGTACGCCTTTTCCGACGCGTCGCAGAAACCGTGTAACTCGATTTTGTAGGAAGGATCGTAATCAATGAAACGGGGAATTCTCACTCGTTCATCGTAGAAGGATGCAAATCTTCGTCCTAATCAGTGCCATCTTTCTATATTTGCTGCATAATGATTTTTGCCACTATAATCTTGGGAGATAACCAACCAGCTGGATCGAACAACTTTGCGATTTCGGATAGAACACATCTCTTTATGGTTAACTCACGATTGGGCTTAGACTGGAGTTTAAATATAAAATGGTCATTACCAGCATTCCACCTTAGTCCGAGAGTTTTCGTAATACTGGACTCAGACAGTTGAAGGAATTCTTCGCCGCGCAAGTGTGTTGACGGCAGACCTTGCAGCAACATTTCGTTATTTGATGTCCATTTTCGTAACGGGAAACCCGCTGTCTCCAGAACTGCTATAAGTTCATCGCGAGATTTCACTGCCGACGATATTGTATGGGCTCCTGATAGGACATCATCGACATACATGTAGTTTCGCAAAATTTCTGAGACCTGAGGGTACGCAGTTTCGTTTTCTTTGGCAAGTTCTAACAACGTCCTGATAGCTTGATAGGGGGCACAGTTGACACCGAAGGTGACTGTGTTTAATTCAAAGTCCTGAGTTATTTTATTCATAGAATTCCGGTGCAAAATTCGTTGAAAAGGGGTTTGCGTGGGGTGCACCAAGATTTGGCGATACATTTTTTCGATATCTGCGTTAAAAACGTAGCGGAAAAATCTCCATCTCAAAATGAGAATCATCAAGTCCGCTTGCAGGACTGGACCGGGGTGGAGAAGATCATTGAGGCTTGTGCCGTTGGATGAGGGGCTAGAGGCATTGAAGACCACGCGGAATTTAGTTGGGTTTTATAACAGCATGGTGGGGCAAGTAGTATGTGCCGCTGTCACCATTCACGGGTGTTACCCTTTTCATTTGGCCCAGAGTAAGGTACTCTGTAATGACTTGATCATATTCAGTTTTAAGTTGTGGGTTTTTTATTAATCTCATTTCGTTTCGTAGAAACTGCGAGAGAGCGATTTTTCTAGAGTGGCCTATATTTAACATTTCATGGTAATCTTTTTTAAAAGGGAGTGAAACGACGTATCGACCCTCCTTATTGCGGAACGTAGTGGCTGTGTACAAATTTTCGCAGTATGTGTCCTCCGGGGAGGATAGTTTCCTTTTCGGGAGGTCCTCGAGTTCCCAGAAGCGCTGAAGTTGATCATTTAATTCGATGGTGTTAAAAAATGAAAAGACGGCCCTCCCACACGCGCTTGCTGGTATCTTGCCGGTAATAATCCATCCAAAAACTGTCTTTTGGGCTAACAAAGATTGATGTGTGTCCCACTGTAGACCGTCCTGAATTATTTTTGGGTACACATCACCACCGAGCAGTAAATCAATTTCAGAACAGTTACGGCGATAAGTATCAGCCAATTGTAGATTAGAAAAACTGTCATTTTTTAATGCTGACGAGGGATAGTGAGGCAGGTGACCTGTAAGACCTTTGATGACTAAGGCATTTGAAAAAAGTTCAAACGATTTGTCGACGAGGGACCCGATTCTGATGTGAAAGCTTTGAGTGGAGGTGGCGGTCACCGAGTCACTTAACCCGTGCACTCGGGCTGGTGAAGACCGAGTGTAAAGACCGAGACGCATCTGAAGTTTTCTCGAAATGAACGTTGCCTCGGATGCCGAGTCGATTAAGGCACGAACAGTACACTTTAGATCACTATTGTACACGTCGACTAGCGCGGTACCGAGTATGACAGATTTTGGGGTGGGTTCAAGATGAGTTGAAAAGGATTGCAGCGTTCGATTTGCTGCTTGTGACGATGTAGAGGGGGTTACTTCTAAATCACGAAGGGGGTTTTTGGTGAAATGAACAGGGCCCTTGCCCACGGTACTAGCAGTACCGGGCGTTTTTTCTCGATCTACACGGTGAAGCAACGAGTGATGTTTCCCTTTGCATATTTTACAAAGAAATCTGCTTTGGCATGTTTTAGCACCATGAGAAGTTCCCAGGCAGTTAGTGCATTTATTTTGTTTTTTCACTGTGGCATAGCGTTCTTCAACGGCCATAGATAGGAAAATGGAACAAAATCTTAGCGGATGAAACTGAGAACACAGAGCGCACTTGCCCATTTTGTCATTAGAAACTTGAGTTTGGTAGCTTTTGACCTTTGTCCCCTGCAATGTTCTAGATCTATTAGATCTGTCCGATTGGGAAGGTTTTGGCATGTGAGCTTAAAAAGGTGGATCGGATATCCGCAACTGACTCTAAAGTCTGGAACCGGGATGATAAAAATTCATCCAGCGCTTTCCATGTAGGCAAATTAGCTGTATTCGGTAAAGATTGTTCCCATAAGCTGAGTGTGACCTCAGGTAAACACGTTGAACAGATGTAGACGAATATTACATCCCAGTTTGCGGTGTCAATTTGCATTAAACAATGGTTTGTTATACAGTCGTTAATCGTGCGCTGTAAACGTCTGAGATCAGAACCGGTTTCCTTTGATATAGGTTTTAGGTTGAAGAGCGTCTTTAGTTGCGCGTTTACTAAAATTCGTTTATTTTCGTAGCGGTGCACTAAATTCTGCCAGGCCATGTTGAAACCATCGTTGGTCATAGGGCACGTTTTTAAAAGTTCGCGGGCTTCACCCTGCGTTTTCTTTACCAGAAGGCACATTTTTTCCACGGGTGACAGGCGCTTGTTGTTGCGGTAGAGGGCTGTGAACATGTCACGAAAAGTTGGCCACGATTTATAGTCACCGTGAAATACTTCGGTGTCACATGGCGGTAAACATATATGATGGGTTAGGTCACTTGAGTGGTCAGTTGAGGAGGAAGCTACTTTGGCCTTGGACTGAAGCGTTTCACGAAATTCGTGAATTTTTGCGATCACAGTTGTATGAGCTCCAAAGGTGGAGTAAAAACGTCCCTTTAGGGCTTCTAGATCGATGTCCTCTTGGATAGTTTCATATTTATCCAACGCAGCTTCATAAGAATTCTCGAAACTCGACCAGAGTCGCTCTATTTGTTTCTCATGAGCCTCCAGGGTGTGTCGCGTGTGCGACTCTACCATCAGGTCATCAAAGTAGCTTTTGAATTCGACCACACGATCCGAAGAACGAATTAAATTCTTTAGCAAGGTCATCTTGCAGGTGACTTGTTTATAATTTATGAAGATTTGAAGAAATTATGAATGGTGCTTCGTAAAAGCGGCCAGTCTATTTAAGAAACTTTAATAAAATTTTAAAAAGTGCTTTGAAAAAGCGACCAATATTATTTATGTGAGAAAATTTCAACGAAATTTTTAATGGTGCTTTGTAAATGCGACCCTGGTTATTTTGTAAGAGAATTTATGCAATTTTATTTTTTATTGAGGAAAATTTTATGTGAGAAAATTTAAGAAATTTTCAATGGTGCTTCGTAAAAGCGGCCAGTATTATTTTTTGTTAATAAATATAAAAAAAAAAATTTCTTACTTTTATTCACGTAAAAATTTTATTCTAGAAAATTTAAGAAATTTCCAATGGTGCTTCGTAAAAGCGACCAGTATTATTATATTTAAGAAAATTTAAGAAGTTTTCAATGGTGCTCCGTAAAAGCGACCAGTATTATTTTAGTTGATGAAAATTTAAAGAAAATTTTCAATGGTGCTTCGTAAAAGCGACCGGTATTATTTTAGTTGATGAAAATTTAAAGAAATTTTCAATGGTGCTTCGTAAAAGCGACCAGGATAATTTTTATTTAAGAAAATTATAGAAATTTTCAATGGTGCTTCGTAAAAGCGACCAGTGTTATGTTATTTATGAAAATTTTATTTTATTTAAGGAAGTTGAATTAAAATTTTAAGTGTGCTTCGTAAAAGCGACTCGGAATATTTTTTAATTGAGGAAAATTTAAAAGTTTTATTTTATTTTGGAAAAAATTTTATTTAAGAAAATTTTAGTAATTATTTTATTAGGTGGCTATATGATTTAAAGCCATTTGGAACCAATGGGTAACGTGTGTAAGTGTATTTTTCTTAATGGTGTGACATTCCTAGAAAATACTCATTATTTAATAATTGTTGTCCAAAAATTTAGCATATGACAATAATGTTAATCCGATGACTTATCCAACGTCCTACGTAGCCACTGTACATATAACTTCTTATATACAACTTGTTATTGTGCCAGTGACCTAGTTATGATTTGTATTAAAAACAAAAAACTAGTACATACATGTACTTGTTTGTTTTCTTATACTTGTTGTCTCATCGAACATCAAACCAATAAGTTGTGGTATATGCGTTTGATTGATGGATGAAGCAAAATGAAAACAGCAACAAAAAAAGATCCCGTTGTCAAGTAAAACAAACACATGAGATGTTGACTTCTATTGCCCTTGAATATCAAACAGCAAAATGCAATGTACTTATGACCCCTCTGTTGTCTCTTGTTTGTTTACCAGCTACCGTGTATAACGGAAAAAGTACTGCGGGGGCAAACATATGTTATTATACTCGCTGTTGTTTTCTTCTTTTGGCTGCTCTTCCTTTGCTTTTTCTTTTTCTATTATTTTTGTACAGTTTAAGATGTACAAAAAATTTGCAACAATGCCGACCGTTGCTAAGCCTAATGATTATGTAAGTTGTTTCGGATTTATTTCCTTATGCCTTAATATTTGGTACAGTTGTACAAAATAGTGTATAAAAAATTCGCAACTAGACCGATAGTTGCTAAGTTTGTTGATTAGGTATACCCCTTTGTTTTGTACTTTATAGGCTGACTGTACTACTGAATTTTGTCAACAGTTATTTCATGTTGTTTTGTTCTTTCGAGGTACCGTTAATTTATCGTATGATAAGTTAAAATATGACGCATGTTATGTTGCGGGGGGGGGGGGTAAATTACATTTTCTTCATTTTTATGAAGTTAATGTCTTCTAGAGGAGAAGGGGGGCAATATGTATTAAAGGGCAATACATATTGAATCGCATGCGGATCCAGTTCGAAGGACCAAAATGTACGGATACACGGGGGTTAAAATAATTAATAGTATTGGGGGGTACTTACTGGTTTTGATGTTGAATACCTGGTTTTGTCGCTTCGTCTTCCTGGTGGTAGTTCCTTGTTCTTCAGTGATTGGTGGCTGCGGCCGCTGTTGTGGATGGCAAGCCTTCTGTATTGCTTTACAATTTTTCTCGAAAATGCTGATATATGGTTGGGTAGACGCCTTTCATATAAGGCCAACAAATCACCTTTTATTAATTTTTTCCTTTCGGTTTTGTTTTTGCTATCAGTTATTTTTTTCTATACATACATATAGATGACACATATACAGCATGCGGTTGTTATTGTTGTTGTACACACAGTTTTTCTGATTTATACAAAAGGGTTTTTGGAGACACACGTTTTATTGCACTTTTACTACAGGTGAAATTTTTGTGGTTGATTTAGGAAACTTTGTCCCTATGAACCGTAGTTTCACAGTTAAAAAAAACTCGTTGTTTTAATGCGTGGAGACAAGAAATTTGTAAAAAAAAAGTACTCAGAGGAAAAATTACAGTTTTATGGTGATTACCAAATACAAATTCATTTATTTTCCAAATTTATTTTATAATTAAATTAATACACATGAATACGGTGGGAACCTCATAAGCTAAATATATGCAAGGTTTATCGCGTTAAAATTTTTTTATATACGGATTAAATTAAAAATTATATTTTTTTCTGACAATTTAAATTAAACTTATTAATTTTTAACAATTTTTCCGACACAAATTTGTTATTCTTTAGGAAATACTTTCCAACTTGTTTTTCTTTCTGATTCACTACTTTTTTTTTTACCGAACTTGGAAAAGTTTTATTACGATTGTAAGTTTTCTTTTTTTTGTTAAGGGTTTTTTCGCACGTCTTTTTCCTTTCACTATTCAAAACCGAATGATAGTTGAGAAAAAAGAGAAGTGTGTATGCAACTGCAACTGAAGAGGAAAAAAACAAAAGTGCGTAAACATACCCCTTTAGGGCTGCCATGCATAAACAAATATTGATATTTTACCAATTCTTCATCTGTATAGAAACAAAGGCATGGTGGCTCGGTTATTTTAAGATTATCCCAATTTATTATTTTTGTGTAAGTTAACACTGGACAACTAGACATCAGTTGTTGAACAGTGTAACAATAAGAAATTTCTAGACAATGGGTGTTGGACAGTGTAAACTGAAAGAACACTTGTGCTGGTTGGCGTATCGCATTTCATCGAATCAACGTCTGGGTTGATAGTGTGATTATTTTTGTGTGAACGTAAGCAGTTTGTCTGAAATTTTAATGTTAAATATTTTTTTAAATACAAATAAAAAGTTCAGTTCGTATAAACTCACCAACAAAACAACAAGTTTTATTAATTGGCGCCCAAACGGGTAAAACCAAAAACTAACAAACCACAGCAATATCGTACTGTTGGTTAAATTTTAAATATTTAGTAAAAAGTAAAACACACTTGAAAAACCAATAACTAACGCAAAAGGGAGGAAAGTTATCATTACTTCAATATTCAACAAAGAGGAAAGAAAATTCCACAAAAAATCGAACAAGACCAAACATCTAAGAGAACAACAACTATCAGCAAGGAGGAAACAAAATTATTCTTGCCTTATTATTACAAAAAATGTAAGTGTAATGCTCATTTTAAAATTGTGAAATATTTTGAATCGAATATTATTACGGTTATAAGAAAACGGTAGTATCAATTTGTGTACTCTTGGTTTTAAAATAAAAATTTATGAGCGTTGAAGATTTATATAACTCATTTCGGGAACTGAAAATAACTAAAGAAGACAGAAACAAAAAAATGAATGTAGACGAAATTTCAAAATTGTTGGAATCTGTGGTGCGTGTGGCGACACAAACCCAGAAATTAGAATTCGAAAAGAAAATCGATGAACTGTCAAGGAAAATAACCTCTCTCGCATCGGGGAGTGAGGAGATAAAAACATATGAGGAAGCACGAATTTTATCTTCAATCGTGTGCAATGAACCACTAGACGTGGTAAAATCGTTGCCTGAATTCGAAGGAATGATTGACAATAATGTGTCATGGAGGCAGGCAGCCCATACTGCCTATAAGGTCTTCGAGAGATATGACGGAAGCTCGAAGCATTACCAGGCGGTTGCCATAATTCGAAATAAAATTAAGGGACCAGCAGATGCGGTGTTGGCGTCTTTCAACACAGTTTTAAATTTTTCGGCTATTATAGCTCGACTATATTTTACTTATGCCGACAAGCGGACAATTTACCTGAGTGAGCAGGAGCTTAGTACGCTGAGACAGGGAGCTTAATCCGTTGTTCAATTTTATGACGAAGTTGAAAGGAAGCTTTCATTGTTGACCAACAAAACTCTCATGACGCATGAGAGAACATTAGCACTGACCATAAATGGAAAATACAGACAGGACGCGCTTCGTGTGCTTTTTTCGGTACGTCCGTCCGATCTTCCAACTGCCTTCGCGCTAGCCCAAGAGGTCGAAGCTAATCACGAACGCTACGTGTTTGCAACCACATTTGCTAATAGAAATGAGGATAGGGGAGACCGATCAGGGGCAACAAAATAAAGTCAGACGAAAGCGTCGGACGATCTATACGATAACGCCCATCGGAATTCTTTTCGACAGAAGAGCCCACATTACGTAAAGAGCTTTAAACCGGATTCGCGTAACAATAACGGGGATCAACCAAACCTATGGATAAAGATCCAACATCTTCACGCTATAGACAACCCACTAACCAATATCATAATGGTTATACGAACGGGTCTCACAAGCAACAGTCTAAGAGACCGGCGGTGTCCAACAGAAGTACGGGTCCCAAGTTCCAAAGGGTCAACAACATTGGGCAGGAAACTAATTTTCGCGAATGTCATGAAGAGGAAGGGTATATTGACATGGCCGAGACAGAGTCCCAAGATATAGGGGACGAAACGGTACGGTCCTCCGATTATGTTAATTTTTTAGGGGCACGTCTCTTTAACGCGGCAGGGGATGATGGTTGTTCGGATATAGCTACGGTTCATAGTGAGGAGTCGCTTACTTACACTATAGAAGCCACCGATAAACCGGTGAATTGCTTTAGGAACCAGATAATTATAGAGGAGGCCGAGTTTCCTATTTCTCGCAATTTTATACTTCATGGAAATAGGACCAGACACGTCGTACAGTTCTCTAATAGGGACGAACTTTTATTCCGATTCCGGGATGTAGTAAATATAGACGTGGTAAATGCAATTCATTGTGAACTACCTGTTTTGGCCAATATTCAGCACGATTTGGTCCTGGCCTTCCCCTCGACAAGGTTTCGATATGCTAGCAAGCTTGTGCTGGACATATTTGACGGGAAACGAACAGCGGGAAATATCGGTGACTGAACACAACCGTGCTCATAGAGCGGCACAGGAAAACGTTAAGCAGATACTATTAGAATACTACTTTCCGAAAATGAGGAAATTATGCAACGAGATAGTCGCAAATTGCAAAACCTGTTCGAGGGCAAAGTATAAGCGGCATCCTGGGAAACATATTATAGGGGAGACTACCATACCGTCGTACGCCGGTGAGATCCTCCATATTGATATTTATTCCACCGATAGGAAATTTTTCCTAACTTGTGTGGATAAGTTTTCGAAATTCGCCATTGTACAACCGATACAGTCTAGAACAATTCTAGACGTTCGGGAGCCAATTCTTCAGTTGATGAACATTTTTCCTCAGACTAAGACAATTTTTTGTGATAATGAAAGATCTTTGAATTCCGAGACTATTAAGACGATTCTAGAGAATCAATTTAATGTGCAAATTGTTAATGCTCCACCTTTACACAGCACTTCGAATGGACAGGTCGAGAGGTTTCACAGCACTCTTGCGGAAATATCAAGATGTTTAAAGTGTGAGAGGGGAATCGATGACACAGTTCACCTTATTTTACAGGCAACTATAGAATATAACGGAACAATCCATTCAGTGGCAAACGAAAAGCCTGTGGATACTATTCATTCCGCCTCATCTGAATTTAAGCAGAGGATAAAGGAGCGAATTAGTGGTGCACAGGCTAGACAATTGGAACATTTTAATAAGAACCGTCAGAACAGGGTTTTTGAAGTAGGGGAAAAGGTTTTCTTGAAGAGAAATCGACGGCTGGGGAATAAATTGACCCCATTGTATGAAGAAGCTGTTGTTGAAGCTGATATGGGAACAACCGTTCTCATTAAGGGGAGAGTGGTCCATAGGGACAATTTAAGATAATTTAATCTTTTCTCTTGTGGGCATCTTTCTTACCTTATTTCTTCTTATCATTCAGGTTGACATTGCTATTTCTTGCCATTCTGACCACCGCATCGACGAAGATAATTGACTACTCACATTCTAACTACATCCCAATATTAGACGGTGAAACCATAGTTTGAAGTGACTACGGATATCTCAGACATACAACCAACCTTACTGTTTTCTATGAAATTGCAAATGAGTCGGAGAAGATGATGAACATATTTCCGCAATCGCATGTAAAGAAAATTTTGGTCTCGGACTCGCAACACATAAATGCACTCCTATTGACTCTCAGTGTCCATCACAGACATGCAAGAAGCATTAACTTTATAGGCACTGCGTTGAAAGTCGTTGCCGGTACGCCGGATGCGGATGATTTTGAGACTTTAAGACTTAACCAAAAGCAGCTTGTGGATTCCAACAATAGACTGATTGAAATAAATACGAAAATACAGATTCAAATAGAGAAATTAACGAATACTATAAACACGATTTTAATGAAAACGAAGAAGGAACAAATTGATACTGCAAAATTTTTGAAATTTTCTGGCTAGGAATAGAATGATTCTAATGGAATTGCAAAATCTTATTTTATCTGTAACTCTGGCTAAGGTCAATATTGTGAACCCGACCATTTTGGATCAAGAGGACTTAAAATTTTTGTTTAAAAACGAGCAATGCACATATATAAGTATTTCTGACTTAATGGATGTATCTAGTGTTAAGGTTATATTAAGTGAAGGATTTTTGTACTTTATTATAAGATATCCAAGACCTAAACTATTTTGTAAACAAATTAGTGTATTTCCAGTCCCCCATTTGGGAAAAATTATCCAACTTTCCGATTCTAATACTGTGGCTGATTGTGGATCCCACACATATTCAGTCAACAACTGCCAACCCACATTGTCATCTACCTACTGTAGATTATTTCAGAATACTAGCTGTGCGCAGCAGCTAATATCAGGAATTACGGCACATTGCAGCACCCAATATAATCATCTAAGCCCAGTAATGGAAATTGATGACGGGATTATCATTATAAGTGGTTCAGTCGTGAACGTCGAAGAAGAAACCCATGAAAAAAGGACCCTTAATGGTACTTATCTTATTACTTATAATAGCAGTGTCACCATAAATGGATCTTTGTACGTAAATAGCAATAACGTTCTGAAGAGGAAACCTGGAATTCCAACTTTTCTCTTGATAAATATCACAGAACATAAAACAGTTCTAAGCCTACCTGGAGAACTTACGATATATTGGTGAGCTGCAAGACGAATTCTTTTATACTGTGCTATCTTATTTTGTTGAACAATGGTTTAAAAAACGGGACCAGGTTAAGCTAAAATCTGCAGTAGAAACAGTTCTAAAGAAGACCGAGGACGGCCTTTATTTAAGTGAGGGGATAGTTAACACTGGACAACTAGATACTAGTTGTTTAACAGTGTAACATAAGAAATTTCTAGACAATGGGTGTCGGACAGTGTAAACTGAAAGAACACTTGTGCTGGTTGGCGTATCGCATTTCACCGAATCAACGTCTGGGTTGATGGTGTGCTTATTTTTGTGTGAACGTAAGCAGTTTGTCTGAAATTTTAATGTTAAATATTTTTTAAATACAAATAAAAAGTTCAGTTAGTATAAACTCACCAACAAAACAACAAGATTTATTAATTTGTATACGTTGCAATCAAAATTTATTTCATGTTTTGGAACGTGGAAGTCTCGAATCTTTGCGGTTGGGTCACCCCGCAAATCAAACGGATACGGATCTGAAATCATTGCTAGTAAAAGATTTTCGGGATGCAAATAATAACTATTTTGAATAAATATTTTGAATATGTAATGGTAATTCTCGAATCCGAAGTATGTTCTTAAATATGTGTTGGCTTCCGTGTATGGACTGTGGTTGGCTCTTTACAAGAACCCAAAATGGCGTATAAGCTTTTCTATAAAAGTCACCAAATTTCGAAAATTGTTTGTCTAGTCACTTTTGGAGACATAAATCCGAAGTATCCTAAATGCTGTTGTTAACCAACGTGCATTATTTACAAGATCAGGAAGCTCGCATTTACCATTATTAATACGGAAAAGCTGGTCATCGCGGATGTCCCAGTTAGTTATATTGTCTGGCAATGGTCCCATAGAAATTGGTTAAAATCCATTTATGGCCTATAAGTAATTCTTCATTAATTTTTATGTTAATAAATATGAATGAATAGTAGGAAAAGCGTACAGGATATTTGTTATATGACAACAATTCAGTTCCGAATTCTCCAGCCAAGTTCCAGGCCCTATTTGTTTTCCAATTAAATGGATCAACAAAGTTTTGAGTGGTAGCTCGTTAAAATGACACAGGTAGACATTCCACTGCAATGTTCGTTGCAGGTATCTTTTCATACATGCCGGTGGTTACTAAATATTTCGGCGAATAACCTTCTGAGATTAAAAAGTTTACAACGCCCTTTTGAATCTCTAAGACGTCCTTGATTCTGGACTCTTGGTTTTTTAATGTCATATCTTTTTTTTCCGTCATAAGAGATACGTTTTAATAAACCATCGTTGGTAAATGCAGCTTTGGTCTCTTCCCTAAATTTAGTCCGCTCTCTCCAGATTTTATTTTTATCAATAATAAGGCCGTCTGGGTATTTGAACATTTTCTGATTAAAGGCTTCATTATTCTTACAGACTTTTGAAGCAATAGACATTTTTAAATCTTTTAAAAATGTTGTTGCAAGTAAAGATCTAAAACGATCTGACATGCCAGTGCTATCCAATGCCAAAGCATAATTTTTTAGTATATATATCTGCAGTTTCTCCTCATTTGTCGACATGTGATTTTTGGAGATTGCTCAAGTGTAGTAACCCAGGAAAAAATTACACATTCCAAAAAGAAGGTGAGGCCCATACTCGCTTACATATCTCATTGCCAAATTTCGTAACTGCAATACCAAACACATTCCAACGATACAGTAAAAAAACTTTTTGTACTCAAGAAGAAATCATATACTTTTTCGAAATTATAGGACATTATTGGAAGTAGTTCCCCATTTTGAAAGAGAAGTTATACAATTTTATTCAATTTATCTTATATATTTTCAAAAAAAAAAATATTATTTTCAAGAAATTAATACTTAAACCAGAGTTTGCATGTTGCTAAAATTTTTGTTTGTTGTGAGGCAGAACCCCAGAGCTGAATTCCGTAACACCATATGGGTTTCGTGATCGAATTGTAAATGAGTAATTTGCAGTCCAGGCCTAGTTTAGAGTTTCTGCCAGTTAGCCAAGCGAGTTGAGCAGTTTTTAGCTTCATCTGAGTTATTTTCGCATCTTTATGATTTTTTCACGTGAGTCGACGGTCAAGGTGAATACCGAGATATTTCACACATGTGTGTTGAGGTACATTCAGATTATTAATTTTAATGGGTGGACACGTCTCTTTTCTCAGAGTGAAAGTAATGTGGATACATTTCTGTTCATTCACCTTAATTTTCCACTTATCCAACCAAGCTTCCAATTGTTTGATGTGAGTCTGCAACATTCTAGACGCTATTTTTGAGTCATCATGGAAGCTTAAAATTGCAGTATCGTCAGCGAAAGTCGATGTGTGGGTGTTAATATCTAATGGCATGTCTAATATCTAATGGCATCAGCAAGGAGGTCCAGGACGGAGTTATTGAGATGGGAGAAGCTTTTGATGTAATAGAACATTACAGAAGGATGTGGAAATTGACAGAAACGCAAAGGCTCGAAGAGGAGCGGGCAAAAAGTGAGCCGCCAATGACTTCTACCCAACCACTAGTGGATGATACACCTCTGACCGCTCGCGGTAAAAGGCCAGCCACAAGCCCAGCTGTACCTGATACGATGAAGAGATCAAGAGGATTGGAGCCAGATGCTTGGCAAACTGTTACTCGCCAGAAGCAGAAACCTGATGTGTCAAAAGAAACCAACCCCGACAACGCGTCAACTGAAATCCGAAGTGAGAAAAAGGAAAAAAAGGAAAAAAGAGAATGAGAAAAAGAAACGAGAAAAAGACGGAGCCCAAGAAACGCTTAGAGGCAGTCCTGATTAAGCCAGTAGAGGGAAAAAGTTACGCCGAGGTCCTTCGGGAGCTTAAGAAGTCGGTAAAACCAGAAGAAGCTGAAGTATCTGTGAGGTCCGTTAAGAAGACCAAAGATGGTTCGCTCCTACTAGAACTACTAGGTGGGGGACAGAAGAACCAATTTTATGATGCAGTCAAACAATCCTTGAAGGAGGCTGCAAAGGTGATAGAGCTAAAACCGAAAAAGACCATCGAAATCAAAAATCTGGACTCTCTTTTGGAGCAGGATGAGATTGTCGCAGCGATCAGGGAAGCCGCCCAGAAAAATGTCTGCATCATAGTGAGAGTCTCAAACAAAAACAGCAGAGAACAGTGTCGAGCATTTGTGGTAGTGACAGATGACATAGCAAATGCCATACTTAAATTACAGCGCATAAAAGTTGGCTGGACATATTGCAGAGTCAGACAGGCTCATGACATTAAGCGGTGCTTCAAGTGCTTTGGGGTAGGACATACGCAAGCACGTTGTAATGGCGCCGACAGAAGTGGGCAGGGTTTATGCATACGATGTGGAACCGCTGGCCATAAGATGAAGGAATGCATCAACACCCCCAGGTGCTGTATCTGCACTGAGAAAGGCAGCAAACAAACCGATCACATACCCGGTTCAAATCGTTGCGCTGCGTACAGCAGACTTATGTAGGAGGAATGGCTAAGTTCATACAGGCAAACCTCCACAGAAGCGTGCTTGCCAGTGCTTTGCTACCCCAGATTATGCTTGAGCATATGCCCGAAGTGGCAATCATTAGCGAGCAACACGATGTATTAGGAAATGGCTTGTGGTTCGAGGATACGTCGAAAACTGCGGCTATATGGTTAATGAGCGGCGCAAAATTCCACACAATAAGACATAGCTCTGGCGATGGATTTGTATGGATAACTGGCAGGGAGTACATCATAATCAGCTGTTATCTTACACCAAGCGATCTTATAGACACTTTCCAGGCCAAGCTGGACTGTATTGAGGACGCCGCCCAAGCGATAGGAGGAAAACCTTCAGAAGGCTAGGATGCGAAGGAACGATCCCTGATGTCACCTTCGCCTCGGAAGCATTGATGAGTTGTTTAAGAGAGTGGAAGGTGCTAGAGGAGTACACGGGTAGTGACCACCAATACCTCACATACCACATCGCAGTCAGTACAACTATCAATAGCACAAATGGAAGAAAGGGAACGCGAAGGTGGAATGTGTCGAAACTTAAACCGGCTGAATTAATAGAGGAGCTAGATTATGCGTTCTCACTAGAACAAAGCACAGATGACGCTCAGAGTAAAGTAAGCGGCACGATGGCGACTATGACACGCGCCTGCGAAGCATCAATGCCAAGGATTAGAGGTAGACATCGCAGAAAAGAGGCATACTGGTGGTCTGAAGAGATACGCCAACTTCGGCAATTATGTGTTCACCAGCGAAGACGAAACGACCCGGCTATTGAACTCGCACGGGAATACAGAGCAGCTAGGAAGAATCTCAAGATAGCCATTGCGGCCAGCAAAAAACGTAAATGGGAAGAACTGCGAAACGACATCAACCGTGATCCATGGGGTTTGGGCTACATGTTGGTCATGAAATAGCTTGGCGGGACAGCTGCATCTGTAGACCTCCCAGATCAAACATTGGAGAATGTAGTGAATACACTCTTTCCAACCCACGAACTGGAAACTGGAATCGGAACGACCGCTCGGAGAGACGATTTGTTCTCACCATTCACAGAGGGTGAACTAAGAGCTGCAGACAAAAGTTTCAGGAACCAAAAAGCGCCTGGGCCGGATGGAATTCCAGCAGAGGTGCTTAAAATAATTGTAAGTGAGCGGCCACAAATTATGCTCGAAATGTATAATGATTGCCTAAGAGAAGGGATATTCCCGGGGGTCTGGAAAATACAGCAGCTGGTATTGATTGGAAAGGGTAAAGGTGATCCCGGGTCTGCTTCCTCATACCGTCCACTCTGCATGCTGGACACTGCGGGCAAACTCCTCGAAAAGCTCATTAGACCACGCCTTCTACAGGCAATAACGGAATCTGGTGGACTTTCCGGTAGGCAGTACGGATTTCGACAGGGTAGGTCCACAGTAGATGCTATTGCTGACGTACTCAAGAGTGTAGAGGTAGCGCAGAGAGGAAACCACTACTCCAGACGAATCGTCTTCTTGGCGACTCTTGACGTAAAAATGCGTTTAAAAGTGCGAGATGGGCCGATATAATCGATGCATTGGAGAGCCGCTTTCGAGTCCCACAATACTTGATGAGAATGATACGTAGCTATCTCGATAGTCGTATTCTGGTTTACGAAACAGAAAATGGTCTAGTATGTAAACAGATCACAGCCGGTGCAGCGCAGGGCTCTATACTGGGCCCAGACTTATGGAACGCTATGTACGACAATATACTCTGTGCTGATATGCCAGAGGACTCGTACCTTGTTGGATACGCAGATGATATCGCTGCTGTCATAACCGCTAGGAACACAGAGGAGGCTCAAAGAAAAATTAATCAGGTGATGATTAGGACTCAGGCCTGGATGGCTGACCATGGGCTTAGCCTTGCCACGAAAAAAACCGAGATAATAGTTTTTTTTACAAAAAAGCTGATACCCACCGAGATATACAATAAAATATTTGGGTCTGCATCTGGACACCAAACTGTCCTATTGGGCCCAGATAAATCATGCGGCCACAAAAGCGGGGAAAGTTACAGCTGCCTTATCGAGACTAATGGCAAACATTGGCGGCCCTACTGCAAGCAGACGCAAGTTACTTTTGACATCAAAGACCGAGACCAGTAAGGTTTTTGATTATGGTATACAAGAACGCGATATGGATTTGACGACCCCGAGCTGACATTTGTAGTATTCTGTTACCTTAGTACGCAGGAGTGAAATCCGGTGGAAATGGCTTTCAGGCTTATGCTACAGGTGCCTCCGTCCCACTAAAACCTGGCAAGCCTTTAAGTACGTTCGCTGTTTCGTCACCATTAAGTTGGCGGTATGCGCCGTTGAGTGTACTCCTGCCTAACAACCGACCCCGGCTCTGAACACAGGATCCCATAAGGACCTGTGTCAACCCTTGCGTGGCCTCCCTGCGTGCATAGATAACCACGGTGGTCTAATGGGAACTGTACATTCGAACAGCGATAGCGGCTTAAAGTTGGGACCAAACTGATAACAGAATGCCCATAATAAAGGATGTACTAGTCGAGAAGAGCGTATCTGTGGAAATGGAGGACGAGACTATTGTCTTTAGAAAACAGAGCAAAAACTCGCACTTGCCAACCGGCACAGTATTACGAACTGCCGAGAACCTAAGTTCGAGAACTCAACGTGTAACTCCAAAGGCAACATTGACACAGCCAACACAGCGTGAGGAGAATATAGATGAAGAAGAAATGGTTATTGGGACAACCAAGGAAAAGTCTCGCGACCATGTGAACACGCAATCACTTACGTCAAGAGAAAGAGAGTTGGAATCTACCCCTGCCACGTCTCTAACACCCAGCTCAAAAAATCAAACAGAAAGCCAGCACTCTCCAAACCAGGAATTCATTGCCAAGATGAGATCAGAGGAGGCAAATGCTATCTCGGACAAAAAAAGTCTCTGGTGAAAATAAGAACGGCGCTTCAGAGACAGCGAAACATCAGTATGGATGTACGCGAAGGAATCCAACAGATTGTGAGCTTGTGTGTATAGCTGAAACATGCAGAGTAAACTGGCTCAAATTGGAAAAAAATGGAAATATCGCCAAAAGAACAGCCAGCAGCCCAGCCGAAACACTAAACACAACTACGAAGAGAAAATGTCGGATGGCAAACTGTTGAATATAAAAAGAAGTCGATACGCAGGGAGAACCAGACGGAGAAAGGAGCAAATAGGGCCCAAAATACACAACAGAAGCCAAGAAACAATGACGAAATAACGGCAAATAAAGGAAGCAGGCCACCGAAAAGAAAGCGGAGGCTGTTATAGCCAAACCACGCGAAGGATATACTTACGAAGATGTGCTGAGGACACTGAGGAACCAAACTAGAAATGAGGCAAACAGCAAAGTGAAAACGATTCGGAAAACAAGAACAGTTCACTTTTGGTAGAGATGGAAAAAGGGGAACAAGTAGACCCCGAATTATTTCTAAGAGTAAAGGAAATACTCAAAGATTCTGCCGAAATAGAAAACGCAACACCGAAAATCACAATGGAAATTCGAGATCTGGATATCTTTACCACACCCGAGGAAGTTGAGAAATCCATTCGAAGCACGACGCAAACTCACAGTGAACCTATGGATATTAGAATCACGAAACCCAACAGCAGAGAACTCGTCAGGGAATAGCTGGAGAACTTCTCAAAACAGGGTATATTAAGATAGGCTGGTGCCGTGTAAAGAGGTGTTTCAGATCTTTTGGCACGGGACATCAGCAGTGGAATTGCCAAGGACCTGACAGAAAAGGTCAAGGGATATGCATCCGATGTGGAGAAGCCGGACACATAAAGAAAGCATGCAAAAATGATCCAAAATATTGCCTATGTACTGATGCGGGACACAGCCAGACAGACCACTTCGCAGGCTCAATAAAGTGCCGTATGACAACTAGAGGACCAAGATGAAGATACTGCAAGCCAATATGCATAGAAGCAAAACAGCTGATTCACTCTTAGATCAGCTACTCATAGAGAAAAACGCTGATATAGTGGTTATCAGTGAACAATACGGAAAACCAAAAAATGGATTTCAACTCCAATGCATATGAATGGGGATCACAGTTAACAAACTCCCGAGGCAGACTGGTACTGGACATGACGGCCAGAATGGAACTAGTCATCGTGAATCGGGGAAATGTCGCCACTTTTAGGAAGCCGGGTTGCGAGGGAACTATCCCAGATATCACACTGGCTTCGGAAAGGGTCTCAGGCAACGTAGTAAACTGGACGGTCCTAGAGGATTATACAGGAAGCGATCACCAATACATTATGTACAACGTGGAATGCAGCAGAACATTTAACCCGCCCAACACCATGACATCCACTCAACACAGCTGCCCTATTAGACAGAACTGCACAAAGTCGCGAAATTGGCGAGAATACACCAGGCGCTAGAAATGTGGTGCGAAGCACCATGAAACTTATTAAGGAAGCATGCAACGACGCGATGCCTACCATTGGAAGAAAGCATCGGAAACAAGCAGTATACTGGTGGACTGATGAAATATCCGACCTAAGACGGGCGTGCCTTAGATGCAGAAGAAAATACACTAGAACACATGTCGCAATGTCAGAAGCTGAGGATTACAAAAGAGCTAAAGAGGATCTAAAAGATACTATACTCAGAGCTAAGAAACAAAAATGGGAAGAACTTCGTTCGGATCTGAACAATGATCCCTGGGGCCTAGGATATAAACTAGTCATGCGAAAACTTGGAGCACGCATTTCAACACCGGATTTAAAGGAAGACACGATGGAAAACATAGTGAATACACTTTTCCCCACAGGCGAAATGGTCCAGAATAGAGGCCCGTTATCGAACATAGATCCCCCACCACTTTTTACTATGTCAGAATTAAAGACTGCTGCGAAGGCGTTAAAAAACAGAATGGCACCAGGACCAGACGAAATGCCAGCGAAAATCCTTAAATAATCGCCAAAGAGAAGCCACAGGTACTACTGAATATGTACAATTGTTGCCTACAAGAAGGTGTCTTTCCAGAAGTATGGAAACGACAACGACTTGTGCTGATAAGTAAGGGAGTGGGGGACCCAGACTCCCCATCAGCATATCGGCCCTTGTGTATGCTAGACACCGCGGGAAAACTTCTCGAAATGCTGCTCAAACCCCGAATACGCGCGGCTGTAGAAAATGCTGGAGGTCTATCTACAAGACAACATGGCTTTAGACCTGGAAGGTCAATAATAGATGCTATCGAAGACGTTATAGAAGGAGCCAAAAGGGCTCAAGCGGGAAACCATTTTTCAAGACGCATTGTTTTATTGGCAACCCTAGATGTTAGAAATGCTTTTAACAGCGCAGCGTGGGCTGATATGATAGAGGCTCTGGAGACACGGTTCGGAGCACCCGCATATATCATGAGGATGGTCAGAAGTTACCTCAGAGATCGTATACTTATATAAGAAAAAGCCGGAAGAACACACGAAAAGCAGATAACTGCAGGGGCAGCACAGGGTTCAATCCTAGGTCCTGAACTGTGGAACATCAGTTATGATGATATCCTCCATATTGAAATGCCAAGCGATACCTACCTGGTCGGTTACGCGAACGACATTGCAGCCGTTATTTCGGCCCGTAAAATGGATGAAGCACACAGTAAGCTGAACCAAATCATGCTTAGGACTAAGTTATGGTTGGATTCCCACAATCTTAAGCTGGCCACGGAGAAAACTGAACTGCTCATAATTACAAGAAGGCACATGCCACTAGAGGTAGAAATGCAGGTCTTGTCTGAGACAATTAAGACGATCAGGTGGCTCAAATATCTAGGATTGAGATTAGATCCTAGACTAACGTTCGCAGCCCAATTGGAACATGCTGCATCAAGAGCAGCTCAAACAACGGCCTTTCTTAGCAGACTAATGGCGAATATCGGGGGATCAAACTACAGCAAAAGGAAGCTGATGATGGCAACGACCCAGTCGATTTTATTATACGGATGAGAAATCTGGGCCGACGCCCTACAGGCAAAGCACAGAAGGAAAATGTTGGCGAGTGTACAACGTAACGCTGCCCTAAGAGTTACCTCGGCATACCGCACGGTGTCGGAGCCCACGGTCCTCGTCATAAGCGGGACTATCCCAATTGACCTCGTGGCCGAAGAGCGAAAAGAACTTTGGAGAACACGAAGACGAATCGGTAGAGCAAACGGAGAAACAATAACAAGAGAGGCACGAGCGCAGACCATGCAAAGATGGCAAGATAGATGGAATGGCCAATCACGAGGTAGATGGACAGCAAGACTGATAACTGACCTAGACAAGTGGGTTAACAGAAAACATGGCGAGATAGACTATTATGTAACACAGATGCTATCTGGACATGAATATTTCCTGCAATACCTCCATAGGATGGGAAAAGTGGACGGAGCTCTCTGTATCTATGGAGACAACTGTGTAGACGATGCAGAGCACACTTTCTTCAGGTGCGAGAGATGACCAACAGAACGACAGTCTGTGGAGGAGAAATATCTCCGGACAATATTGTTAGTCTCATGTTGGAAAACGTGGACACTTGGAAACACGTTGCGACATTTATGGAGAGGGTGTTGCGTGGAAAAAAGCGGGACCTAGACGTAGGAGCGACGACGGCTGTTTGATAGAAACAGAATAGGAGCCCCGCCCCGGAGCAACACGATAGTGGTACCGGGGTGGAGGAGCGGCTCGAGAAAGGAGGGGGTTTTTTAGTGGATGCAAGCTTTTCCTTTTTCCTCCCTACCAAAAAAAAAAAAATTATTATTATTATTTATACAAATATATACATGTTTATGATTTTATGTAAAGAAAAAACTTAAAAAAACCTTACTTTAATATTGAGGAGATAAAAATGTGAAGGAAGAAATTATTCAGTGAGCCACCAAAATTTTCTAACATTTAAGTTTGGGATAATATTCCTATCCGCAGTGTAAATACCAGTATCAAATCTGTTATTGTCCGTTGTAAGTTCATTGCTACAGATAGCTTTAATGTTGGCTCGTCTATAGGTGTGGTAAAGTATAGGAATACCAATTTCGGTTTGAATAAAATCTTTACTATCGAGGTATCTAAATACCTCATTTGGTACATATCCATTCCGTACGGTTGTATAGATATATTCATCGTCTGCGTAATAAGGAGCCAAAATCAATTAATTTTCATAACACTCTGTACTCTTAATAATGTGATTTCTTATTAATGCCCCCATTTTGCAAAACGCAACGCTTCTCTTCACATAATTTTTGAAGAAAAAAATCGATTTTGTAAATCATTTGAATAAAGTAGGTGATTGCTCGCGTTCAAACAGCTGTTCGTTACGTTAATTGAAATTTTATACATACAAATAAGAATTTTATAAATCACTGCTCTGAAATATTAATCACTTGAGATGTCAAAATCATCACTTGAATAGTTTGAGCGTTGGTTTGAAATTTTTTTCAAAATATTTAAAAAAAAAATACACACAATTTGTAATTTGACATCAGTGTTGTAACGTTGGTAACAAAATCTTGTTTTATTCTTCATCATCCGATGAAGACGAGGTATCAAAAAGTAAATATTTTTTTGGGCATTTTGATTATTTTATTTATTTATTTTGCACAATTCTTTATACAAGACAATTTATAATTTTATATACAAAATACAAAAAAAAAATCAAATTATTAATTTATTCATTTCCCAGCAAAACTTTGGTAATGGGTGCGATATTCTCATACGTTACCTTGTAATGATAGCTCGTTGCCTTTTTCATTATTTGCAAGCATAAAGTAATATGTTACTCATTATTGATTACGTAATATATGATTTATAAATGTAAAGTAATAATTGAAATATTTTTGAAAATCTATTTTTAGATACATTACTTTGTGTTTTTTGTAAGCAAAAGGGTAATGTATGCTTGTTTTGATAACACTAGCGAAAAAACGAAGCGCAACAATTCATTTAAGTTTAATGCAATCAAATACTATATGCGTCGATAGCTCAGTGGGTAGAGTACTTGGCTGGCAACGAGATTTCCCAGGTTCGATTCCCATCTTGACCACATTATTTTTAATTACAAATATTTTAAATGAAATATTTGTAATAATTTTTTTTATTAAAAAATCCTCTTTTTTAAAAGTCTATTTTAGACATATTACTTGTTCCATTCTCGTAACCATATAAGTAACCCCTTACATTATTACCTCTAAAGTAATGGGTATAAACATAACTTTGAGGATCATCGCCTATAAAATGCATCAATGAAGTAAGGTGTAAAGTGATCCATCGGCCCCTATGGCTATACATTACTTTACCCATTATTTGGTAATGTGTGGTTTTGCTGGGTTATTTATTTAATTTTCAATCAACATTGGTGTTGTCAATAGCAAAAAAGTAGAGATAAATGTAACAAATCAAACATAAATTCCATATGTGCATAAATGCAGGTAACACTAAAATTATTTTACTTTGACAATTAAAATGATATCGTAAAAGTCCAACGCAATGATGTAGAGATTTATAAAATTCGATTTTTTTACACTCGCATACGTTACAAAGTGAAGTGTAGGTGAGGCGTTGAACGCAGGGGATTTAAAAAAATTGGTCATAAATGAATAATAAAATTATCAATCCTACTCGTTTTAGCCGCGCTATATAATTTTCTATTCGATACATATTTCGTATAATAATGATTTTGTATATTAAAGATTTTGCAAAATAAATATATATTTAAATTCCAATGTACATTTGATCATTCATTAGATATATTCATGTTAATGCAAACTTTAAAGATTTTACTTATGCAGTGGAATTGCTATAATTCGTAATCGCAAGGGACCAGCAGTTTTTAAAAAGGGTTTTTTTTTTACTTCAGTATTAAAGATGTACTTGGCATCGTAATATTTTCTTAGTTCCCTAAATTTTTCTCTTCATTTCACGAAAATGCCATGATCAACAGCATCACATGCACCACAAATTTGAATGAATGAAACATTGTTCCGCTTTGTATAACCCTCGAGTCAACCACTTGCTTTTTGGGGGGAAAAAAACTGCCAACGGTTTGTTACGAATTATCAAGATCTTTGAATTATCGGGCTACAAATTATAACGATTATACTGTTTTTGGAAGTAAACTTGTTGCCCGCAAGTTCTTTGGATTGTTTGTATGCTTATTTTTTTTTGGATAGAACTATCACCTACAGTGGCGTGGCCAGGACGAATTGATTTTTTTCGCAAGTCCAATTGCGTTTTACCAGATTTTGCTGAAGTTTCTGCAGAAATGAGAAAAATTTGCTTTGAAATCAGGGAAATTTTCTCAATTTTCTCTCAGTTACCGGACCTTTCGATGAAATCTTTATACTTATCCTTCCTCGATACCCAAGCAAAACTTTGGTAATGGGTAAGACATTCTCATGCGTTACCATGTAATGATAGCTCGATACCTTTTTCATTATTTGCAAGCATAAATTAATAAGTTACTGATTATTGATTACGTAATATATGATTTATATATGTAAAGTAATAATTTAAATATTTTTAAAACTCTATTTTTAGATACATTACTTTGTGTTTTTTTGTAAGCAAAAGGGTAATGTATGTTTGTTTTGATAACACTAGCGAAAAAACGAAGCGCATCAATTCATTTAAATTTCTTGGCTGGCAACCAGATTTCCCTGGTTCGATTCCCATCTTGACCACATTGTTTTTAATTAAAAAATATTTTAAATAAAATATTTGTAATAATTTTTTTAATAAAAATTCCTCTTTTTTAAAATCTATTTTTAGACACATTACTTTTTCCATTCTCGTAACCATATAAGTAACCCCATAAATTACTTTGAGGCTCATCGCCTGTAAAATTCACCAATGAAGTAAGGTGTAAAGTAATCCATCGGCCCCAATGGCTATACATCACTTTACCCATTATTTGGTAATGTGTGGTTTTGCTGGGTAATTTAACGCCTTTTATCTTTTTTCGAACGTTTTCTAAAAAAGGAGTAATTAAAGGTTGACTTACACGTCTACTATCCTTATCTGCTATTACTCAGTATTGGGTTTACAAATTAGCAAAACAACAAAATAATAAAAACGTTAGAAAAAATATATGTAGTTTATTGTTTTTAAATCTTGTACCTTGTATGTGGGTGTGAGCTGCTAAATAAAATCTAAACTAAATTCAGGTATCCAAATTTCTATGAAATTTTAAAAATTGTCAAAGAAATTTTAAAATCTTTTCTCAATTTGTATTTAGTTTAGAATTTATTTAGCGCACAGGTCCTAAGTGGAATTATTTAATTTGTATATTTTCTTTTAAAACAAAAATATATCGTGTTTCCAATTGTATTAATTTCTTTGATTACAAATCTGAGACTGGGATCCTCAAAATTTCCGAATTATGAATTATTTTTATATCAAAACATATGCATTTAAAATTGAAAACATTTAATTATCAACTTATATAGACTTTCAACGTAAGTTATAGTAGTTAAAAAGTTAGAATTTAAAAATATGCTGCCAAGTCTTGGCATTTCTCTCTCAAATGTAAACAAAAATATTTGTCATAAAATTATTTGAAATTTTTCTATTTGTAATTTGAAAAAATATTAAAAATTACAAAAGCTAACAAATAAAGGTTTGTTAGTAAATGTAGAGCAGGTCATACAATATAATTGCTATATTTCGTGTTCCGTTAAAGTCTATATATAAAAACAAGTAGATATACAATACTATATATAGAGATATAAAAATAAAGCTTTTTATACCCTCCACAATATATATTGGAGGGTATAAAAAATATTAAAATGCACAAATTAACTCAATTATTTTAAGATACACTTGTTTTTATAAAAAATAGACAAAATTGACCAAAATTCAAAAAATTACAAATAAAATTTAAATATTTGCAACCGACACTTAAAAGGATCAATTAAAATTAAAAAATACCAAACGCAATTTAAAATACTTATTAAATTTCAACAAATATTTATTTATTTTGGTGTTTTTGAATTTAAATTGATGCTTTATATATTACATTTGCTATAATTTCAAAAGTTTTTGAAACAATCTAAACGTTTTTGAAATGGTCTTTAAATTTGAGAAAAATGTGAAATGTGTGGGCCATTCCATGTCAAACCGCACAGACAATTGTCATTTTCGGATTTGTCATTACCGCTTTTAATGAAATTCGCCACAAATGTTGTAAATGGGCAGTGTTTATCAAATCATTAACCTTTCGACGCCAAACCTTTTCGGTTTTCGAAATATGACATAATGAAAATTGGCAAAAACGTCAAAATATCGAAAAAGTGTCCATAACTTATATTTTCTATTTGTACCATTTCAAAGGTGAAAATATTACCTTCAAAAAGGCGTCCCAAAAGTTTTTTTGTATTAAAAGGTTAAAAGTAATTTTTTTAAGTTTAATCTTCAAAGACCCATATCTCAAAATCCAATTTTTTTAAAATTCTGAAAAAATATATGTAAAAATTTAAGGCCTCTCTACATTTGTAGCAAAATTTGAAGGTAGGGACTCATTTGGTTCCTGAGTTATGAATAAAGTGAGCATATATTCTGTTCACAACTTGTTCATAAAAGAAAATACACGTTCAACCGGCGCATTTGTACCAGGCAAACATAAAACATATTCAACTAATTGCTTTTAAAATGTTTAAATTCTTCCACCCAACGATTTTCCGTAGAAATATTTTGTTAATTCCATTCATCTCTTTTCTGCGATGTTACGTATTTAGATACGAGTGAATATTCATCGAATACTTCCGTATCTTTATTGAAATCGATATGTTCTTTTTCGATTAATATATCTAGAACTTTTTGAACATCTTCCCACTGTGGTACTTCTGTTAAACTTGCCCAATTAAGTTTTTCTAAATCTTTGTTATAAGCAGTCCATTGCTCTAAATACTCTCGACTAGTTTTATTAAATTCTTTAGACTTAATTTTCACGAAATTCTCGTCAATATCGTAGTAACCATCTTCTTTTAATTTTTCAAGTAAACCACGGACAGAATATGGAAGAGAGTTGTCTCTTTCTGAAACAAATTCTTTTTAATTTGTTAATTTCACTTGCTGCTTCAATTCCCGTAATATTTTGACCTAAATTATATAATTTATATGTAAAAGTTTAACATTTCATATTATGGTTGGAAATATAAATACAAACTACACCATTTCTTGTTGTTATTTAGAAAATACCAAATGTAATTTTAAAATTGCATTTGATTTTCAGAAAATCACAAATGTAATTTCAAATTTGCAATTGAAATTCAGAAAATTATATTTGAAATTAAGAAAATAGCAAATGAAATTCAAAAACCTCATTTGTAATTCTGATAATTCCAAATGTAAAAAATCACATTTGTTTTTCAGAAAATCGCATTTGTTTTTCTAAAAATACCAAAAGTAATTCAGAAAATAACATATCTAATGCAAAAATACCAAATTTAAATTACAAATGGAATTTAAAAAATTACAAATGTAATTCAAAAAATACCAAATGTAATTCAAAAAATATCAGTTCAAATTCTATTGGTATTTTTTGAATTACATTTGGTACTTTATGAATAACATATGGTATTTTTTGAATTTTAATTGTAATTTTGAAATTACAATTGGTGTTTCTGAATTACATTTGGTATTTTTTGAAAGTCAATTGCAATTTTGAAATTACAATTGTTTTTTTTTTTTGAAGTTAATGTGTGATTTTCTGAATAACAAGTGGAAATGGTGTAGTAATATGTACTTGATAAAATATTTACCTTTAATCTTTAGTACAGCTTGATGAAAAATTTTAGGCTGAGCGTGTATAAAATAAAGCCACAATTCAAAAAAGTTTTTTAAAATAGCAGGACATTTTTGAATACTCAGAAATAGTTATTTACCGGCTGATACATTTTAGCACTCTTTCTACAGCTGGCATCAGCGCAAGCCACCTGGTTTTGCGCAACGTATTCTTATTTTGAGAGGGGGTTAAATTTTTAATTTTTTGCTTTTTAAGAACAGTAATTTTAGTTTATGTACCATGAATTGATTCAACCAAATTCTTAAGAAATTCAGTTAAATCGTTTTCAATATTTTTAAGATGATATTATTTTTCCGATAGACATCACGTATTTAAACATACATATATTAAAAAAAAACTATCTTTGACGAATTTGAAGATTTGTTCTTACATTTTTAAACAAATCAACTATCTCTTTTTTCGAATTTCTGAAAACGGGACATTTTTGCGTCCCCGAGTTGTTGTCGGGGAATACGGGACAAAGTAGCTGAAAACGGGACGGGCCCGTTCAAAACGGGACGTATGGTCACATTAGTTATGAAGCAAAATGTGGTCGTAAATTTATCTTGACGGTTTCATACGCAAAATCTTTTTCATGCTATGAGTGTGTATGTGTGTACAATGTTTGGATACATATTGGCCCGTAATCATAGTCCCGCACTTAAAACGACTTTAAATTAAAAACTTGTTATTATCTAGTTTGCCATTATAGTCAGAATAAAAACCAGTTTTAAGTTGAACTGGCTTTAAATGGGTATCACATCAAATGTACGTAATGCCCGCATACATTTTGTTCTAAAAAAGAAGCAGGTGGCAACATTGATCAGCTGATTTTATATTTGCCGAAAAAAATGAGAAGTGTGTAAATAAAAGATTTGCAATTGCAAAATGTGAAAAGGAAAAAACTTTATAAAAAAAGGATTGAAAAGTGTATTTTTATTCATAAAAATTTATTAACTTAATAAACGTTATGCAATATATCTTATTTGTTGATATAATTTTCCTTTTAATAATTTGCAATTCAAACATTTTTTTTCACAAACATCTTCTGGGCGGAAAACAGCTGTTGTGTGTTGTTAAATTGGATAAGGTTAACTTCAGGTAGTTTTAATTTTAAAGCAGACTTTAACGATTAAAGTATACTTTTAAGAAAAGTCGACTTTAGAACTCTTAAGGTATACTTTATTTTAACTATGATTATGCGCCATTGTTTTTGTGTGTAAGCTTTTGCATATGAACTCGTCGACGAAAATTTGCTTACGACCACGTTTTCCTTCATTACTCAGGAACCAAATGAGTCTCCCCTTAAAGTTTTGCCACAAATGTAGAGAGGCCTTAGTTTTCAACATATATTTTTTAAGAATTTTAAAAAAATTGGATTTTGAGATATGGGTCTTTGAAGATTAAACATAAAAATTGACCTTGAACCTTTTAATGCAAAAAAAATTTGGGACGTCATTTTGAAGCAACTGAAAAATTTTAGGTTGTATATTTTAGAAGTTATGGGCGACTTTGTATGGACTATTTTTCGATATTCTGACGTTTTGCCAATTTTCATGTCGTCATATTTCGAAAACCGAAAGGTTTGGTGTCGAAAGGTTAATGATTTGATAAACACTAACCATTTACAATATATGTGGCGAATTTCATAAAAATCGGAGATGACAAATCCCAATGCTGTGCGGTTTTAGCTGGAATTGCCCATTTATTAGAGTATTCAAAAAACCGGCCTTTTGGAAAAACCGGTTTCGGTTTTCATCGAAAAATCAAATTTTAAAAAACCCGGTTTCGGTTTTTGCAGAAAAAACCGGTCAACCGGCTTTTTTTTTAATTTGAATGAAAAGCTTATATAATTGGATGTTTTTATTACAAAAACAACAGAAATTTAATATATAAAGTAATAAAAATAAAAAAATACATTCTTTGAAAAAAAAAATATTTTATAATTTTTTTATTTTATTTCATTTCAACATTTTATTTATTGGTTTTAATATTTTTTAATATAATATCTTAAAAATTAATATTATAAAACTATATTTATATCAAATGAATAGAGATCATTAAGTTTGTAAATTGGGTAAAATAAGTACGTTTGTAATTTGAACGTTTAAAAAGTTTGGCATTAAATAAGTTTTTTTAATATTACATTTTTAATATGTAACAAGAAAATCTATTTTTGACTTCTAAAATAATATTTTAGAAATAATATGCAATTCAAATGTTTCGTTTTAAGGCAATTTTTTTTTTGTTTGCTTTTGATAAGGCTAGAAGTGGAAAATACTCTTTCACTAATAGTAGATGTTGGACAAATAGCCAAAAGAAATTATATAAATTTTCCAACTTTTCAGTTCTTTTGTCGCATTTATCAAGATATATGAAATCATCATATAATGATGAATGATTTTGTACAGTCTCTTTTTTAGGATTTTGAATACTATTTATTGTGTCATTTAGATCATAAATTAAACTATTTGAATTTGGAATATCCAAAGTTAAGTCTTCATCGGAATCTATCTGACTTACATCTAAATCTTCATAACCAAACGATTATAAAATAAAAGAGACCAAGTAACCCAGTTGGTGATGTAATTAAAAAAACCGGTTAACCGAACAAAAAAGACCGGTTTTCGGTTTTCTTCGAATTCACAAAATATTCGAAACCGATCGGTTTTTTAAAAAAAAGAAACCGGTGGACCGGTTTCGGTTTTTGAATACTCTACTATTTATTTTGTGAGAGGGGGAAGGAGATCTAATTAAAGCTTTCGAAGATCCAAGTATTTTCTAAGTTAAAACTTGGGAAAATCAAACCTATACCTATTTTAATATGAATTTTAAAAACTAAATAAACAAATATATAAATAAATAAATCAACAAATAAATTTTCGACAAACTAATAATCATATTCCCATTATTCATAAGACATTTCGTTAAGTGTAATGCTCGCAGTATGCGTCGACACGACCTTACTGTACGAAAGCTCAATCAAAGAGAATATAATTTTCTATAGAGTATGTTTCCCTCTCACGAACTTTTTAGTACTCTCTTAGAACACGAACATAGTTTGGCGGCAACAAAGGTGAGTTTTGGTCGGCAACTTTTAGTAGTGTTTAGCAGTGCTGCCATATAACCAATTTTAACTATTTTTTTTGCCTTTTTGGGATGCTAGAGATTTTTCAGATTATTTTATAAAAAAATATGTTTTTTTATTTTATTCATGTATTTTTTCGGATTTTTCATATAAAAATACAATATTTGTTCAATATACAATTTATTTTTACTAAAAATAGACATGTCTAATAAAGTAAAAAAATACAACAAAAATTTGCAATTGTGTTAAAAAATAGTTACGAATTCAAACATAACATTGTGACATGAAAAGTATTAAAATGTGTACACACACATTGACCAACTATGTCTATTCATATCCACTATTTCCCATTTCTATGGTAAAAATTTATAATAAAGAGAATAAACATGCTATTAATTGTTGCAACATATAACTAAAAACCTATAAAAAATGCAATAATTTTAAAAAAATTGTTTTCATGAAAAAACTGGTAAACAGTTAAGAATCCCAAAAACTGGGATAAAAAATTACACTGTTTATGTGGCAGCACTACATATACCAAATTTAATGTTTTTCAACACTTTAGCAACTTTGAAAATGTTGCCCTCTCATTTAAAAATGTTGCCGCTGAACTCTGTACCATGTTGAATTTCTGGTAGAGCGGGAAAAATACTCTATAGAAAATTATATACTTTTTGGTTTTGTCATGAAAACAACTTTTTCACATTCATGCATTTTTTTATAGTTTTTTTTTTGTAATCATATATTGCAACAATTAATAGCATATTTGTTTTCTTTATTATATAAAAATATATATAGAAATGGGAAACAATTGATATGAATAGAAAAAGTTGGTCAATGTGTGTATACACCTTAATACTTTTCATGTCACAATGATATGTTTGAATTCGTAACTATTTTTTAACTACGGTTGCCAGATCCAGATTCCCTAAAATCTGGACATTTTGTAAAAAACTGGACATTTTCAAAAAATGTTTTTATGAAAAATAGTTGTCAGAGTTTAGAATTAAAGTTAAATAATTGAAACATAAAATTAACAAACATCTTAAAACAAAAATAAAAAAACAAACAAAAGTTTAAAAAAAATAACATGTAAGATTTCAGTCTATATAAAATACTTTTACCTTTTCTGCTACATATATTTTGTATTTAAACTTACGGCTTTTGCAAGTTCCAAACCTTTGGAAGTTTTTAAAAACTTTTGAAAATCTTTGCAAGATTCCTCTAAATTTGTTCGTAATTACATTTCAGCTTTAATTAGGTCGAATGACATTCGGTTTCTTTTTTTGGTACAAAGATTATTTAAAATGCTGAAAACTCTTTCACAAAAGGCATTGCTTACTGGTATTGAAAACATGAAACATATAACTTTTCGTATATTTTCAAATTCATTATCACTTTTGGTAAAGAAATGAGACCATATTTTATCGTTTGATAAAATTTAATTTAATTGTTTATAGGCTTCACGAAGGCAGCAATTATCGATTTTCAATGGAATTGTTACAAAAAATTGTATTCTTATGACTTAATAAGTAGGGGTTAATATCAACCTTTCGGAAGTTGTATAAAATGACTTCTTACAAATCGAAAAATTTGCACTTTTAACTTATTTGGATGTTCTGAAAACGAGATTCAATTAGAATAACATCCATTTTATTTTGCTGGGAAAGATTACAAACGATACCGCTTACAGCATTCTCGAAAATGTTCACGATCTGCCACTAATAAAGACGTTTTTAATAGACTCCTCTATATCTTCGATCCATATCTGTCGAGCATCAGAAAACCACCCATAAAACATAAAAGATTTTCATTAAGACATTTTAAAACTTTTGATGTTTCCACATTTTATAAGTGATTCAGATACAATAATCGTGATTCTTAATACAATAATCGTAACTTAATATATTTGCTAATGTAATATTTTTATATTTTATTGTTTACCATGAATTATAAATTTTTATTATTTTAATATTACATATACAAATACTTACAGATGGTTACAATATATTATATACCATATAATAATGAAATTTTATTTTAACTCTACTTGAGCTGAACATGTTGAGGCTTTAAAGTCAACGGGCCAAAGGTTGCCGTTATACGAAAACTCCAAAAAAAATAAAATTGCACTTTTAACCGTTCATAACTTTTGTTTGTTGTGATTCGATTGAAAAGACAAATTAAAGCTTAAGTCCCACCTATTCAGCAAAATCATACAAAATACTCATCCATTTAAAAGTTACAGATTTTTGATCCGAAAATGGCCAAAATTGTCCACTGTGTGTCGTAAACATTTTTTGTTCATTAAATTTTTTTTTTTTAAATAGTGATGACTGTTGCTAAAAAAATTGTCGTTTATTCTACATTGAAGGCTAGTCATAATTCGGGTCATTATATTGTGCAACTCTTAAATCGTACAAGAGTCACTTTCGAGAGCTAAAATTGTTGTATGAAATTTTTGCATTATGTTGTGTAAAAAATATAAATATGCTTCTGACAAGTCTTCAGTTTTACATTCATCTTCTTCATTAATACCATTTGTCAAAATTCCATATGAAATAAATTCCCAGAAAACTTTTTGGCATTTATTTTTTCCTTTTTTCAAAAAATATATTTTTACAGCCTCAAAAGTTCTTTATATTCTATACCAGCAAACACAAAGCAATCTTTTAGTTTCTCAGTGGTCAACGCCGATGAACTAAACTCATTGGATATTTTTATTATAATGGTTTCGATATCAACAAAAAATAAATTTAGTGCTCTTTTAAGGTAATTATTATACCCTCCGCCATATATGGTGAGAGTATATATCAGTTTCTCATTCCGTTTGTAACATGTCGAAATATATATTCGTGATCCTTATGCAATTTTAAGTCAATTTATCTATGTCCGTCTGTCTGTCTGTCTGTCTTTCTGTCTGTCTGTCTGTCTGTCTGTCTGTCTGTCTGTCTGTCTGTCTGTCCGTCTGTTGCAATGGCGATCACGATGCAAAGACGCAAGCGGGGGTGCCTATTTTTACCCAGATTATTGAACATCCTCCCGAGCAGTTTGAGCAAAATCGGTCTAGCGGTTCAAAAGTTATGAGTGAAAATGTGAAGGTACCTCTAAATTTTTCATACAAATTGGTACAATTTTTCTATATCTATTTTTTTTCTGTTAAGCTTTGTTGGTTTTTCGTTTTATTCCATAAAATGTATTTTTTTGTAACCTAAAGAAAGAGCA
The DNA here is from genome assembly GCA_949748255.1 of Eustalomyia histrio. Classification (NCBI taxonomy): domain Eukaryota; kingdom Metazoa; phylum Arthropoda; class Insecta; order Diptera; family Anthomyiidae; genus Eustalomyia; species Eustalomyia histrio. The sequence continues at coordinate 85,281,657 of OX456523.1, forward strand.
AAATAGATAATTGCCTTAGTGCCGCTACTTTTGAAGAGGTGGCGCTGAATTAACAAAAACAGTACCCTGCCCTATGGCTAGGTCTTAAGAAATTTATAGATAAAGAAAGAGCAAAATGCATAATTGCCTTAGTGCCGCTACTTTTGAATAGGTGTGTCAGAATTAAACAATACCCTGCCCCATGGCTAGGTCGACATAGCCTTGTATTAGGCTTTCAATTAATTTATTTACCAAAAATATAAAATTAACTACACTCTAAAAAATGATTATAAATTTACTACTATGAAATGGGTAAATTTTTATATAATATTACGAAAATTCGGTAAATATAAACACAAAATGCGTAAGGTTTTTTTACGCACACTTTTATATACATTAATAAACACACGAAGTATTTTTAGACACTATGTGTTTACAATTAAACACATAATGCCTAAAAGAGAAAATAGAGAAAAAAAAATAAAAACAAAACTGTATTAGTTTTTTAAATTTATGAATTATCATCTCGTCAAATTAAAATAATATTAAATGCTCAAAAATATAATATTAAATGTTCGCGTAAAATCCTCTATTTTAAAAAAATAATCAAATTAAAAAAAAAAATTCTTAAAAGTAAGTTGTGTTTCAAAAAAATTAAAAAACTATTAAATGGCAATTATATTATATCCTTTAGCATAAATAAAATCCAATTTTCAGCCGGCGTAATTATGTATATGTCGGTTGTAAAACTTCTTAAAGTTCAAGGACATAATACAGGCATTTGACAACTGTATCATAACGTCGGAATGTATATAGAAAATACAGATGGAAGAAAAACATAGGCCAATGTTATATATATAAATGTATCGAAATGTGAAATATTAAAGTTGCCCAAAATATTCATTCAATGTTCATTAAAGAACTACTTTTATTGATACTTTTCATCGAGATTGCACATCAATAAGCATTATTTAAAATCAATTCATGTTTTCATAGTCTCCCATTTTGGTCATAAAATTTGGATTATTTTTTGTTAAGAAGAATCTGACACTTTTTATAGAAACCCGCTAATCTATGTTAATATTTTATGTATTTGCAATTATATCATTTGTGAAATTTACATGAACTTTTATATTTTTTTTATATACATGAATAAATTCAGATTTATTAAATAAACAAAGTAATTGTTTTTAATTTTATTGTGAATTACTAAACAATAAATGTACTGTTTTAATAGAAAAAAATTTTTATGGGTGGTAAATATACGCATTTTAGTGGGATTTTTCGCATTTTATGTGTACATTTACAGGAAAAACGTGTGTCCTTACGCACAAATTTGGTAAATTTACTCTTTAATTTCAAAATTTCATTTAATTTTAACGCACTTTTAATTTAATTTTACCCATTTTGTGTTCATCAACTTACGCATAATGTGTGTATTTTTTATTTACGCACACAGAGTAAATTTATCCAATTTATAGTAGTACAGTTGGGTATATTTCAACAGAAATTAATTAGAGTGTACATTAGGGTGGGTTGAAATATCCGCTTTTTCAGAATTTTGATTAGTAATAGCAAACTTATTGTTCTTTTAAAAAAAAAATTTTAGGTCGATATCACAGGCTCGCCCAACCCGGTTAAAGATAAAAATTTTCTAAAATTTTTTTTTTCAACTATGTCGATTGGAAATTTAATTCTCTGCAAAAAAAGTTAAATGGTAAATTTTTCTAAAGTTGATAGTTACTAAGATAATGACAAAAAATTTACAAAAAATAATTTTGCTATGCAAACTTCTAAAAAAGCGGATTTTCGGCCCTCCCTAGTGTACATAGCTCAAATTCTTATGCATTAAGATATTACTAGTAGACTTATTACATAATTTTAAAGTCAATTTACCAAATGTTTGACCTAATAAAAGCATTTGTTTCACATTTTCATGTCAAAAAAGAAATTTTCATAGAGGAAAATGATATTTTTTTATTGCATTAGAGAATTGAGGGATTGGCAAATGTATATTTATGTTAATAATTTCTTCTTTAAAAAAAAAACATGAATAAAGCGCATTATTGTACTCTTAAACATCTTAGTGAATATTGATTTAAAAAATTAAGGTATAATATGCACATAAAACATTTATTTTTCATAGTTTTTCGCAAATATGAAGAAAATAGAAAATCAATAATACTCTACTGCATATTGAAGCACAATATGGCTAATGGAGACTAGCTCTGCAGCAAAATATGCCTAATGGAGAGAATGCACCTTCTGATGGGTCATCTATTGACAAATAGTTACAACTCATGTTCTTTCTTTAACAAATTAATTTCTTTTCTGTATTCTCTCATTTAGCCACATTGTCCTACAAACACACTTTAATTTTTTAAAAAAAAAGAAGATTCGTTGCAACTATTTATCAATATGTGGCGCAACAGAAAGTGCATTCTCTCCATTAGGCGTATTTGCCAAAAACTATGCTTAAAAATATGTTTTTTGTGCATTCCATGGTTAAAAAAACTAGTGAAAATGTAAAGGTGCCCATACAAATTTAGTAAATTTTGTATTCACCTTAAACATTTTTTCACCACTAAAATTTTTTATCACCACAAAAAATTTTTTCTCTTCAAAAAATTTTTTTCACCTCTAAACTTTTTTTGCACCAAAAAAGTTCTTTTCACATCTAAAAAAGTTTTTCACCTAAAAAAATTTTTCAGATTTTTTATATTTTTGTATCAAAAACAGTAGAGAACAACTTTTTAGGACATTGGTGGAGGGTATTCAAAGTTTCGGCACAGCCGAATTTAGCCTTTTTTTACTTGTTTACAATATGACAATTACAATTTGCTTTAATAATTTGCTCCGACTAATCTTTAAAGTTTGGTAAACAGAGTCGTGAATACCGTAGTAAACAGCAGCATTATCAGCACTTTATGATGTTATTTGTTTTATGTCTAAATTACAATCATTGGTAATTCTAATTATATTTGAAAAATTATCCCTTGAAGTTTCATATGGATCATTATAAAAGTCTAAAACTTGTTTGGTTTTGATATTATCAATATTAGATGCATCACTACTTACAGAGAAATAATAGTTATTTTATAAAGCATCGGTGGTTACTTCTTGTAGGGGGTTAACACACTTCTGACAATTGCTGCTGCTTTTTTTCTTCGACAAGTTATAAACTGCGCTTAATTTAATCTGGCAATCAAGACTATTGTAGCTAAGAAGTATATAATTTACTATAGAGTGTCAGAAGTACTCTACAAGAAATTCAACATCCTACAGAGTTCAGCGACAACATTTTTATATAAGTGAGCAACATTTTCAAAGTTGCTAATGTGTTGAGGCACTACCGCTAAAATACCGTTATCAATTCAATACCCATTCAACTGACTATCGTTACCCCTAAAATACCGTTACCGAAATAATTGAAAAAATCGTTATCCTTAAAATACCGTAACCGAAATAATAAAAAAATACTGTTATCGCTAAATTGCCGATACCGAAATAACTTAAAAATCGTTATCCTTAAAATACCGTTACCGAAATAATAGAAAATAGTGCTATCGCTACAATACCGATACCGAAAAAAATTTAAAAATTCGTTATCCCTAGGTGCTTTAAAATCCTATACACCCGATTAAAAAAGTTTAGATAAAATCATATGTGGCCTTATCTAGTAATATATTATCATATATAACTACATTTCTCAGTATGCATTAGCATATATAATTATATATTACATACATTTTTTTAAAATTACCTTATATTTTATCATATATAACCATATCTGCTTATATATTGATCTTTATAAAATTATGTATGATTTATATGATAAGATATGGTAAATATTATATTATATAAAATTGTATACAACACTATATATAATTATATATCAGTTACACGGGACTCTATATATTTGTATATACTGATATATGGATTACACAGAACTATTAATAATTATATATGCTATCCAATATTTGGGATTTTATCAAAAATATTTTATAATATGATATGAGATATAATTATATGTGGTTTAATATTGTCTAATACAAGAAATATTTTTTGATATTGTATAAGATATAATTATATATGATGCAATATGTGCAAATTTGAGATATTGTTATATAAAGTGTCATATCTAGAGTGTTTTTTATGGTAAAAGATAAAATTTCATATAATTATATGCGGCCCCATGTCAATGGTTCCGAATCCCAGACAGTGAGATCAATTTTTTCTGTGCTTTTAGTTTGTTTTTATTTCCTTATTAATATTTTTTTAAAAAACTTTCAAATTTTAAATCATTTCGGGATAACAAGAACTGGAAATTTTTGTAGGATATGAGTGGTGAAATTTATATATATATATATATATATATATATATATATATATATATATATTTTTCGCCTTAAATATAATAATTTTTCTTAGTCAATTAGTTTATATATGATTGTATATGATTTTATATAATATTATATATAGTTATATAATTATATGAAATCAGGACCAATTTAGTGCCATTAATTCAGCCATGATTGCCCGGGCAAGCGCCTGGGAGTATACTAAGTTTCCAGATAATTACACGGAGTCCCCAATATTTACCATGTCCCAGTACCTTTTCTGCCCCTCTCCGTTGGATTTCAACTTCCTAGGTCCAACGGTTTGTGCAGGATGTTAAGGGGGAGACTTTGTCGATGAGTTAGCACATATTTCAAGAAAAGCAATTATTATACCCTCCGCCATATATGGTGAGAGTATATATCAGTTTCTCATTCCGTTTGTAACATGTCGAAATATATATTCGTGATCCTTATGCAATTTTAAGTCAATTTATCTATGTCCGTCTGTCTGTCTGTCTGTCTGTCTGTCTTTCTGTCTGTCTGTCTGTCTGTCTGTCTGTCTGTCTGTCTGTCTGTCTGTCTGTCTGTCTGTCCGTCTGTTGCAATGGCGATCACGATGCAAAGACGCAAGCGGGGGTGCCTATTTTTACCCAGATTATTGAACATCCTCCCGAGCAGTTTGAGCAAAATCGGTCTAGCGGTTCAAAAGTTATGAGTGAAAATGTGAAGGTACCTCTAAATTTTTCATACAAATTGGTACAATTTTTCTATATCTATTTTTTTTCTGTTAAGCTTTGTTGGTTTTTCGTTTTATTCCATAAAATGTATTTTTTTGTAACCTAAAGAAAGAGCAAAATAGATAATTGCCTTAGTGACGCTACTTTTGAAGAGGTGGCGCTGAATTAACAAAAACAGTACCCTGCCCTATGGCTAGGTCTTAAGAAATTTATAGATAAAGAAAGAGCAAAATGCATAATTGCCTTAGTGCCGCTACTTTTGAATAGGTGTGTCAGAATTAAACAATACCCTGCCCCATGGCTAGGTCGACATAGCCTTGTATTAGGCTTTCAATTAATTTATTTACCAAAAATATAAAATTAACTACACTCTAAAAAATGATTATAAATTTACTACTATGAAATGGGTAAATTTTTATATAATATTACGAAAATTCGGTAAATATAAACACAAAATGCGTAAGGTTTTTTTACGCACACTTTTATATACATTAATAAACACACGAAGTATTTTTAGACACTATGTGTTTACAATTAAACACATAATGCCTAAAAGAGAAAATAGAGAAAAAAAAATAAAAACAAAACTGTATTAGTTTTTTAAATTTATGAATTATCATCTCGTCAAATTAAAATAATATTAAATGCTCAAAAATATAATATTAAATGTTCGCGTAAAATCCTCTATTTTAAAAAAATAATCAAATTAAAAAAAAAAATTCTTAAAAGTAAGTTGTGTTTCAAAAAAATTAAAAAACTATTAAATGGCAATTATATTATATACTTTAGCATAAATAAAATCCAATTTTCAGCCGGCGTAATTATGTATATGTCGGTTGTAAAACTTCTTAAAGTTCAAGGACATAATACAGGCATTTGACAACTGTATCATAACGTCGGAATGTATATAGAAAATACAGATGGAAGAAAAACATAGGCCAATGTTATATATATAAATGTATCGAAATGTGAAATATTAAAGTTGCCCAAAATATTCATTCAATGTTCATTAAAGAACTACTTTTATTGATACTTTTCATCGAGATTGCACATCAATAAGCATTATTTAAAATCAATTCATGTTTTCATAGTCTCCCATTTTGGTCATAAAATTTGGATTATTTTTTGTTAAGAAGAATCTGACACTTTTTATAGAAACCCGCTAATCTATGTTAATATTTTATGTATTTGCAATTATATCATTTGTGAAATTTACATGAACTTTTATATTTTTTTTATATACATGAATAAATTCAGATTTATTAAATAAACAAAGTAATTGTTTTTAATTTTATTGTGAATTACTAAACAATAAATGTACTGTTTTAATAGAAAAAAATTTTTATGGGTGGTAAATATACGCATTTTAGTGGGATTTTTCGCATTTTATGTGTACATTTACAGGAAAAACGTGTGTCCTTACGCACAAATTTGGTAAATTTACTCTTTAATTTCAAAATTTCATTTAATTTTAACGCACTTTTAATTTAATTTTACCCATTTTGTGTTCATCAACTTACGCATAATGTGTGTATTTTTTATTTACGCACACAGAGTAAATTTATCCAATTTATAGTAGTACAGTTGGGTATATTTCAACAGAAATTAATTAGAGTGTACATTAGGGTGGGTTGAAATATCCGCTTTTTCAGAATTTTGATTAGTAATAGCAAACTTATTGTTCTTTTAAAAAAAAAATTTTAGGTCGATATCACAGGCTCGCCCAACCCGGTTAAAGATAAAAATTTTCTAAAATTTTTTTTTTCAACTATGTCGATTGGAAATTTAATTCTCTGCAAAAAAAGTTAAATGGTAAATTTTTCTAAAGTTGATAGTTACTAAGATAATGACAAAAAATTTACAAAAAATAATTTTGCTATGCAAACTTCTAAAAAAGCGGATTTTCGGCCCTCCCTAGTGTACATAGCTCAAATTCTTATGCATTAAGATATTACTAGTAGACTTATTACATAATTTTAAAGTCAATTTACCAAATGTTTGACCTAATAAAAGCATTTGTTTCACATTTTCATGTCAAAAAAGAAATTTTCATAGAGGAAAATGATATTTTTTTATTGCATTAGAGAATTGAGGGATTGGCAAATGTATATTTATGTTAATAATTTCTTCTTTAAAAAAAAAACATGAATAAAGCGCATTATTGTACTCTTAAACATCTTAGTGAATATTGATTTAAAAAATTAAGGTATAATATGCACATAAAACATTTATTTTTCATAGTTTTTCGCAAATATGAAGAAAATAGAAAATCAATAATACTCTACTGCATATTGAAGCACAATATGGCTAATGGAGACTAGCTCTGCAGCAAAATATGCCTAATGGAGAGAATGCACCTTCTGATGGGTCATCTATTGACAAATAGTTACAACTCATGTTCTTTCTTTAACAAATTAATTTCTTTTCTGTATTCTCTCATTTAGCCACATTGTCCTACAAACACACTTTAATTTTTTAAAAAAAAAGAAGATTCGTTGCAACTATTTATCAATATGTGGCGCAACAGAAAGTGCATTCTCTCCATTAGGCGTATTTGCCAAAAACTATGCTTAAAAATATGTTTTTTGTGCATTCCATGGTTAAAAAAACTAGTGAAAATGTAAAGGTGCCCATACAAATTTAGTAAATTTTGTATTCACCTTAAACATTTTTTCACCACTAAAATTTTTTATCACCACAAAAAATTTTTTCTCTTCAAAAAATTTTTTTCACCTCTAAACTTTTTTTGCACCAAAAAAGTTCTTTTCACATCTAAAAAAGTTTTTCACCTAAAAAAATTTTTCAGATTTTTTATATTTTTGTATCAAAAACAGTAGAGAACAACTTTTTAGGACATTGGTGGAGGGTATTCAAAGTTTCGGCACAGCCGAATTTAGCCTTTTTTTACTTGTTTACAATATGACAATTACAATTTGCTTTAATAATTTGCTCCGACTAATCTTTAAAGTTTGGTAAACAGAGTCGTGAATACCGTAGTAAACAGCAGCATTATCAGCACTTTATGATGTTATTTGTTTTATGTCTAAATTACAATCATTGGTAATTCTAATTATATTTGAAAAATTATCCCTTGAAGTTTCATATGGATCATTATAAAAGTCTAAAACTTGTTTGGTTTTGATATTATCAATATTAGATGCATCACTACTTACAGAGAAATAATAGTTATTTTATAAAGCATCGGTGGTTACTTCTTGTAGGGGGTTAACACACTTCTGACAATTGCTGCTGCTTTTTTTCTTCGACAAGTTATAAACTGCGCTTAATTTAATCTGGCAATCAAGACTATTGTAGCTAAGAAGTATATAATTTACTATAGAGTGTCAGAAGTACTCTACAAGAAATTCAACATCCTACAGAGTTCAGCGACAACATTTTTATATAAGTGAGCAACATTTTCAAAGTTGCTAATGTGTTGAGGCACTACCGCTAAAATACCGTTATCAATTCAATACCCATTCAACTGACTATCGTTACCCCTAAAATACCGTTACCGAAATAATTGAAAAAATCGTTATCCTTAAAATACCGTAACCGAAATAATAAAAAAATACTGTTATCGCTAAATTGCCGATACCGAAATAACTTAAAAATCGTTATCCTTAAAATACCGTTACCGAAATAATAGAAAATAGTGCTATCGCTACAATACCGATACCGAAAAAAATTTAAAAATTCGTTATCCCTAGGTGCTTTAAAATCCTATACACCCGATTAAAAAAGTTTAGATAAAATCATATGTGGCCTTATCTAGTAATATATTATCATATATAACTACATTTCTCAGTATGCATTAGCATATATAATTATATATTACATACATTTTTTTAAAATTACCTTATATTTTATCATATATAACCATATCTGCTTATATATTGATCTTTATAAAATTATGTATGATTTATATGATAAGATATGGTAAATATTATATTATATAAAATTGTGTACAACACTATATATAATTATATATCAGTTACACGGGACTCTATATATTTGTATATACTGATATATGGATTACACAGAACTATTAATAATTATATATGCTATCCAATATTTGGGATTTTATCAAAAATATTTTATAATATGATATGAGATATAATTATATGTGGTTTAATATTGTCTAATACAAGAAATATTTTTTGATATTGTATAAGATATAATTATATATGATGCAATATGTGCAAATTTGAGATATTGTTATATAAAGTGTCATATCTAGAGTGTTTTTTATGGTAAAAGATAAAATTTCATATAATTATATGCGGCCCCATGGCAATGGTTCCGAATCCCAGACAGTGAGATCAATTTTTTCTGTGCTTTTAGTTTGTTTTTATTTCCTTATTAATATTTTTTTAAAAAACTTTCAAATTTTAAATCATTTCGGGATAACAAGAACTGGAAATTTTTGTAGGATATGAGTGGTGAAATTTATATATATATATATATATATATATATATTTTTCGCCTTAAATATAATAATTTTTCTTAGTCAATAATATATGTTTATATATGATTGTATATGATTTTATATAATATTATATATAGTTATATAATTATATGAAATCAGGACCAATTTAGTGCCATTAATTCAGCCATGATTGCCCGGGCAAGCGCCTGGGAGTATACTAAGTTTCCAGATAATTACACGGAGTCCCCAATATTTACCATGTCCCAGTACCTTTTCTGCCCCTCTCCGTTGGATTTCAACTTCCTAGGTCCAACGGTTTGTGCAGGATGTTAAGGGGGAGACTTTGTCGATGAGTTAGCACATATTTCAAGAAAAGCATATTTCAAATTTCAGGTTTCTAAATATAGGGGTTCGGACAGGCCGTGAAAGGGGAGTTTTCCCCGAAGGGGTTTCCAAGAACCTCGTCTTAGCGAATGTCTACGCCACAGGGAGAACCTACATACAAAACTTCAGCGTCTTACCTCCTGCGGTTTCAGCTGGGCGATGTTGAATGAAATAAAGAAATAATATTTACGTATTTACACATTTTCACATGTACATATTTGCACATTTGCCCATTTGCACATGTGCACATTTACACATTTGCAGATTTCAATCCATAAAACCATCAAACAACCAATCAAATTTACACTTTTGCACATTTGAACTTTTGCAAATTTGCGCTTGTGCAAATTTGCCCATTTTCACATTTTCACTTTGCACATTAACAAACTTTCACTTTTGGAAATTTGCACATTTTTGCATTTGTACATATGCACATAGAGTGGCGTGCCCAGGATTTTGTTTGCACTATTGCACATTTACAAATTTCCACATTTGCACTTTTGCAAATTTCCACATTTGCACTTTTGCAAATTTTCACATTTGCACTTTTGCAAATTTGAAAACTTTCACTATTACACTTTTCAAAATTTACACATTTGTACTTTTGCAAATTTGCACTTTTGCACATTTGCATAATTGCATATTTACATTGGATGAGAAATCTATGTACCAAATTTTAACTTCTCTGCTCCAGCGGTTTTGGCAGGCCGTCAAGGTGGGGGAGAATTTTCCGCTTTTCCCCCTCCGTTTTGGATTTTCCAAAAGTCACGCCATAGCTATTATCTACGCTGGAGAAGATTACAAAAATTATTAAAATACAAGACAATAACGAAATTAATTATAACAACTCCAAAACGTAGGGTGTACTGTTTTTTTATTTCTGAAATACAATTGACTATTTCTGAAATACAATTGACTATTACTGATATACAACTGACTATTTCTGAAATACAATTGACAATTTCTAAAATACAATTGACTAATTCTGAAATACAATTGACAATTTCTGAAATGTAATTGACTATTTCTTAAATACAATTGACTATTCTGAAATACAATTGACTATTTCTGAAATACAATTGGAAAAGGTGTAGTTTTCTTGTATATTATATTGTTGGATATTACTTTTCCCTAAATATATATGATCTGCCATTGTTCGGATAAATCAGATCTTTCTAAATACCCAAATATATTGCTGGATCTAATTTGATTTGTCATTTTTTGGATCAAATAAGATATTAAGGAATATAAAATTGGATATTATTAAATATTGTGCCAGATTATTTTTTTTTTCTCGGGGATACATTTTTGCCAATTAATTTCAAACCATCTCTGGTTCATTATGTAAAAATGTTTGTGTTAGTTATAGATATTTCTGCAAGGCGCGGCTGTGAAGTAATAAGATTCAAAAATATATTGCCTGTACATTCATATATCTATCTTTCAAAAGTCTGATGATGATGGGGTTAAATATATCATTAAAATACCGATACTGCAATAACAAAAATATCGTTACCCATAAAATATCGTTAACGAAATAAATAAAATAACGTTATCTCCCAAATACCGTTACCGAAATAATGGAAAATACCGTTATCGCTAAAATACCGATACCGAAATAACTGAAAAAAATCCCTAAAATACAGTTACCGAAATAACTGAAAAAAATCGGTATCCCTAAAATACCGTTACCGAAATAACTGAACAAATCGTTATCCCTAAAATACCGTTACTGATATAACTGAAAAAATCGTTATCCTTAAAATAACGTTACCGAAATAATAGCAAATAGCGTTGCCCTTACCGATAACCGCATTTGTTTCGGTTACCATCCATGGTTAAAAAACATTAAATTTGGTGTACGCAGTGTTGCCATATACACAGTTTAATTGTTTATCCCAGTTTTTGGGATTCTTATCTGTTTTTCAGTTTTTCATGAAAACAACATTTTTCAAATTCATGTATTTTTTATAGTATTTTTAATTATATGTTGCAACAATTAATAGCATATTTGTTCTCGTTATTATATATTTTTACCATAGAAATGGAAAATAATGGATATGAATAGACAGAGTTGGTCAATGTGTGTAAACACTTTAATACTTTTCATGTCACAATGTTATGTTTGAATTCGTAACAATTTTTTAATACAATTGCAAAGTTTGGTTGTATTTTTTACTTATATAAAATATGTATAATTTTAGTAAAAATAAATAGTATATTGAATAAATATTATATTTTTATATGAAAAATCTGAAAAAATACATGAATAAAATAAAAAAATCTCAAGAATCCCAAAAAAACGGTAAAAAAATAGTTAAAATTGGTTTTATGGCAGCACTACTAAAAGTTGCCGACCAAAACTCACCTTTGTTGCCGCCAATGTTCGTGTTCTAAGAGAATACTAAAAAATTCGTGAGAGCGAAATTCTCTCTATCTTTTGTATACTTTTTGATTGAGACTGATTTATAATTTTCATTTTCATGCTATCTGTATTAGTAACATACTATGAGTGAGTCGCCCATGGCAACTTCTGCCGACCACTGTTTTAGAGCAAGGGTGCCCAAGCCCTATGCGCTTGGTGCACTTAGCTATAGGCTATGTGTTTTCATACAGACATAGAGCACTAGCAATACGAAATACACAAACAACTTTGTCTTATTAGTTTTTTTTGTCGTTCTTCACTGTATACACGCAAGTGCAAAGCAACAACACTTTCGTATGCTTTGCTAGTAAACACTGACGACAGCGATCATTAATGTAGATTTTGTTTAACGTATCAAAACATACCAAATGACTTGAGAAAAATATTATTATAAGCTTACAAACACAAGCCCTAAGCTTGAAAAAGACTTGAGAATATATTCAAAAAGGCTATCGTAATAATTGTAGAAAAATCAAAACGGAACCCTCGTGAAAATATTATGTGTGTATGATTACTAAATGCTTATTCTGGCAAGTGTAGAATAAGCTTACAAAAATAATATTGTATTGACTTGCGTATAGAAAAGTTTATTTGATTAAATATATTTATAAGCTTTTTTACATAATTGTAGAATAAGCTTCACATATAGAGCAATTCCATATGAAAGCGATCACCTTTTGGACGACCCCTCTCCGATTTTAAAATAAATAGTCTCAATCGATTGCCCAGCAAAAAATAATGTACCTACATATTTTTTTTTTTATAGTGACTGGTTTAGTGGTGGTGTACACCACTGTCATGTGACAAAATTAAAGAAATCTTCATAAGGGACCTCATTGAAAGTTGTTTTATAAAAATATTAAAAACAATTATTTCAAATAGAAAATGATCCAAAATTATTTGTTTTTAAATTTGAGCGATAAAAAAAATTATAATCGTATGTAGAGTTTTGAGACAAAACAAATTTAAATTTTAGAAAAATCTTAACAAGTTTGCATGAAATCAAGAACTGACAAGAAAAGTTGTAAAATTCTAAATACTCTATACTTGTACAACTCTACCACTTTTAAATAAAACTATTTAAAAAAATTGTAGGATCAATTTAAGGGTTTCCCTTATTTTTAACCTTTAAACCCCCACATTTCGTAACTATTTAAAAAATCTGTGAATAATTTTAAAGATGATAGTTTAAATTACGCGCTTTAAAAAAAAATAAATAAATTCTATGTCTTCTAAATTTTAAACCCAATTTTTTAATAAAAATGAAAACAAGGTGCTTTAAAATCCTATACACCCGATTAAAAAAGTTTATATAAAATCATATGTGGCCTTATCTAGTAATATATTATCATATATAACTACATTTCTCAGTATGCATTAGCATATATAATTATATATTACATACATTTTTTTAAAATTACCTTATATTTTATCATATGTAACCATATCTGCTTATATATTGATCTTTATAAAATTATGTATGATTTATATGATAAGATATGGTAAATATTATATTATATAAAATTGTATACAACACTATATATAATTATATATCAGTTACACGGGACTCTATATATTTGTATATACTGATATATGGATTACACAGAACTATTAATAATTATATATGCTATCCAATATTTGGGATTTTATCAAAAATATTTTATAATATGATATGAGATATAATTATATGTGGTTTAATATTGTCTAATACAAGAAATATTTTTTGATATTGTATAAGATATAATTATATATGATGCAATATGTGCAAATTTGAGATATTGTTATATATAGTGTCATATCTAAAGTGTTTTTTATGGTAAAAGATAAAATTTCATATAATTATATGCGGCCCCATGTCAATGGTTCCGAATCCCAGACAGTGAGATAAATTTTTCTGTGCTTTTAGTTTGTTTTTATTTCCTTATTAATATTTTTTTAAAAAACTTTCAAATTTTAAATCATTTCGGGATAACAAGAACTGGAAATTTTTGTAGGATATGAGTGGTGAAATTATATATATATATATTTTTCGCCTTAAATATAATAATTTTTCTTAGTCAATAATATATGTTTATATATGATTGTATATGATTTTATATAATATTATATATAGTTATATAATTATATGAAATCAGGACCAATTTAGTGCCATTAATTCAGCCATGATTGCCCGGGCAAGCGCCTGGGAGTATACTAAGTTTCCAGATAATTACACGGAGTCCCCAATATTTACCATGTACCAGTACCTTTTCTGCCCCTCTCCGTTGTATTTCAACTTCCTAGGTCCAACGGTGTGTGCAGGATGTTAAGGGGGAGACTTTGTCGATGAGTTAGCACATATTTCAAGAAAAGCATATTTCAAATTTCCGGTTTCTAAATATAGGGGTTCGGACAGGCCGTGAAAGGGGAGTTTTCCCCGAAGGGGTTTCCAAGAACCTCGTCTTAGCGAATGTCTACGCCACAGGGGGAACCTACATACAAAACTTCAGCGTCTTACCTCCTGCGGTTTGAGCTGGGCGATGTTGAATGAAATAAAGAAATAATATTTACGTATTTACACATTTTCACATGTACATATTTGCACATTTGCCCATTTGCACATGTGCACATTTACACATTTGCAGATTTCAATCCATAAAACCATCAAACAACCAATCAAATTTACACTTTTTGAACTTTTGCAAATTTGCGCTTGTGCAAATTTGCCCATTTTCACATTTTCACTTTGCACATTAACAAACTTTCACTTTTGGAAATTTGCACATTTTTGCATTTGTACATATGCACATAGAGTGGCGTGCCCAGGATTTTGTTTGCACTATTGCACATTTACAAATTTCCACATTTGCACTTTTGCAAATTTTCACATTTGCACTTTTGCAAATTTGAACACTTTCACTATTACACTTTTCAAAATTTACACATTTGTACTTTTGCAAATTTGCACTTTTGCACATTTGCATAATTGCATATTTACATTGGATGAGAAATCTATGTACCAAATTTTAACTTCACTGCTCCAGCGGTTTTGGCAGGCCGTCAAGGTGGGGGAGAATTTTCCGCTTTTTCCCCTCCGTTTTGGATTTTCCAAAAGTCACGCCATAGCTATTATCTACGCTGGAGAAGATTACAAAAATTATTAAAATACAAGACAATAACGAAATTAATTATAACAACTCCAAAACGTAGGGTGTACTGTTTTTTTATTTCTGAAATACAATTGACTATTTCTGAAATACAATTGACTATTACTGAAATACAACTGACAATTTCTGAAATACAATTGACAATTTCTAAAATACAATTGACTAATTCTGAAATACAATTGACAATTTCTGAAATGTAATTGACTATTTTTAAAATACAATTGACTATTCTGAAATACCCTCAGCGAAGCAACGGTGAAATTGATTCAAGATTTTTACTGCAATGATGACAACAGCCGCGCCTGCCCAGGTACACGTGACTATGTTATCACACGTGAAGA
Organism: Eustalomyia histrio; assembly: GCA_949748255.1. Classification (NCBI taxonomy): domain Eukaryota; kingdom Metazoa; phylum Arthropoda; class Insecta; order Diptera; family Anthomyiidae; genus Eustalomyia; species Eustalomyia histrio. The sequence continues at coordinate 85,297,438 of OX456523.1, forward strand.
TGGAGAAAAAGTACACAAGCAGCGCGGATTATTATTATGTAATCTATCCGAAGCATACCATCAGTTCAAAGAGAAATACCCAGCAGAAAAAGTGGGATTTTCTAAGTTTGCCATCCTACGACCAAAAGAATGCGTGCTGGCATTAGACAGGCACGGAACGCATTCAGTTTGCGTTTGTATGTTTCATCAAAACATCAAATTAATGTTCTTTCCATGCAAGAAATTGAAAGTATTTCACGGTGAAATTGAAACATATAGGGACCTCCTGTCGAAGTCGTTGTGCGCATACCCCACGAAAATTTTCATCTGTCCAAATGCGACAATTGTCCGAAGATTGACGAGCTAGAGCAATATTTGGCGGAAAAGTTTGAAGAGCTGTTAATTCAGGAGGTGCATTTCAAACAGTGGATAATTAGCAGCGGCAGATGTTCCCTTGAGACCGTGGTAAAGCAGATTCCGGAATTCATCGAGGAATTCGGATTCAAGTTGAATGAACTGAAGGCGCACCATTTCATATCCGAGATGCAATCGAAATTTCTAAAGGAAAGTAAGGAGAAATTAGCCCAAAATGAATTCATTGTGATAACCGACTTTGACGAGAATTACACTTTTCTCGTTCAGGATGAAATTCAGGCTTATCACTGGGCAAACGACCAGTGCACGGTGCATCCTTTATGCATTTATTTCAAAAACGAAGATAACGAACTACAGACCGTAAGCCTTGTTGTTGTCGCGGAGAGTTTAGCTCATAATTATGTGTCCGTTTATTTATTTCAAATGAAACTGTTTGAATTCTTAAGATCAAAATTCGATGCAATCGACAAAGGAACGTTTTTCTCAGACGGCGCGGCTTCTCAGTACAAGAATAAAAAAAATTTTACAATCTTTGCATAATTGAAGAAGAACAAAACTGCAAGGTCGAGTGGCACTTTTTTGCGACGTCCCACGGTAAGGGCCCATGCGATGCGTTAGGGGGAACCCTAAGGCAAGTTTGCAAAGGCCATATACTGACCAGATCTTAAATGTACAACATTTGTTTTCGTGGATTCAAAGCAAGGAAATTGCCATTAACACAGTTTTATGCACTCAAAAAGAACACGATGCCATGGAGCGACGACTTCAAATCAGATATAATAATGTCAAAACTATAACTGGAACGCAAAAGTTTCATTGCTTCATACCAAATATTTCTGATATGTCAATTAATGTAAAGCGGTACTCTTCGTCTGCCGACGTGCTAAATTTAAAGTTACTTTAATTTTATAATCATGTCAAGACAATTGAAATTTTTAATAAATATTGTAATTAAGTATAAGCAGCAAAATAAGAAAGATTTTTTCTTCATAAATGTATTTTTAACTGTAAAATAATTTTAAAAATGTATTTTTAATAATAAAATAAAATAATGTTAAATAATTAAAAATAATTCAATTATAAAAAATATAAAAACAATGAGAACAAGGTGGTCTCTTAAATGCTCTTCTCCTGTCCAAACAAGGAGTCGGGGCCCATTTTTTTATTGCTGATTCTTAAAGCAAAAATTATGAGGAATCCAAAAAAAAATAAAATTAGCCGGAAAATTTAGGAGCTTCTGTGGAAAATCGGAAAATTTAATTTTCATGGGAAAAAAGGTAAATTTCTGAGAAAAATTAGGAAAATTTTATTTTTCAATTAAAGCCTGATTCAATACCTGATTCGCTTTATCGCTTTAGTAGTTTTTTTTTAAAACAACTTTCAATGAGGTCCCTTATGAAGAATTCTTCAATTTTGTCACATGACAGTGGTGTACACCACCACTAAACCAGTCACAATAAAAAAAAATATGTAGGTACATTATTTTTTGCTGGGCAATCGATTGAGACTATTTATTTTAAAATCGGAGAGGGGTCGTCAAAAAATTTGCCAATTTTGATCGTTTTCATATGGAATTGCTCTATATTAATATTTTTGAATTACAACATGGATCTTTATAAAACTATGTAAAACTGATTATTGATTACATGAATACACTACAAAAATATATTGTGAATTGTACTGTATGAAAATACGTTATTCAAAAAAAATTACTTTTATGAATTTTAACACAAATTTGTATGAAAATCTGCTACACATTTCTTGATTGGAGCGCCCCTGATTCATCATTTTGATCTCTCATTGAGTATATCCAATAGGTGGCAAAAGCTCAAAGTTCTTCACGACAAATTTGCCTAAAGGTGGAAGGAAGAATATCTCAAAGAACTCCATAAGCGTGTTAAGTGGAAATATCCACAAAGAGATTTTGCGATAGGTTTTCTTGTTGTTATCCGTCAGGATAATTTACCCCCAAATGAATGGCGACTTGGTCGCATTGTGAAAACCTATGTAGGACCTGACTCTAAGGTCTGAGGTTCTACCTCCACCGTGATCCAAGTAGACGGCAATCTCAGGTCTCAAACGTCAACAGGAAGACGTCGCAATAGGAGAAGGCGCTGAAACCCTGGTAACACCTCCAACGACAACAACTCCAACTGCTCTCGGCGTCGTTATTATTGCTGTACCCAGCAACCACAACTACAACCACAACAACAGCTGCAACAACAACCGCAGCAACAGCTTCAACCACAAATGCAACAGGCTCCAACAAATGGGCTCTTTAAAAACACCCCGGCTACAATAGTCATAAATGTCCATTAAGGACATATTGTATGATTTTTTGTTTTTTTTATACTTTATTTTCATTTTATTAATTTTGTATATATCTATATATCTTTTTTTATTAAAATATTGTTATTTTTTTCTGAATATTTAATTGAAAAAAGAAAATGAATTGTTAAAAATGTTTGTTTTGTTCACCCTTTATTTATTAATAACCCCTTCTGGAATTTGTTTTCAGCCCTTATTTTTAGTTCGCACAGTTTATGCGCACGTGTAAACAGCCTACAATTACTGTTCAGTGGGCTGTTTCGATGTTTTTGTCAGTTGTCTATTCCCTCTATTTGTTTACTCTCTAAATTTACTTACTCTTGTGAACTCGATAAGAACGGTACGTTCGTGCTATACTACTTAAAAAAATAATAATAAAAAACCCCATTTTGTGATAAAAACAACTAATTATTTTTTATTATTATTTAAAATTTCCGAGGATAGATATTTCAAGGGAACAACTGGTAAGGTTTTCACTTAAACGAAAAAATTAGAACTGACCCAAATAAGTGTTATTATATTAATTACACTGTCCAACAAATTAAGACTTTTTAAATGAAACAGAATAGCGACCCCATAATTCAAATCATTTTTGTAGAACAAACTTATGGTCCAGCAAGTCTGAGTTTTTTTTACAGTGGGTCAAAGTTTTCATTTTTTGGTCGAAGGGAGCATTACACTATATGAAAAAAATGCTGTAAGTTAATGACTGAGAGAATTCTTATGGTCAGAGTTGTATTATGGAATTGTATGAGGATTATTTTTGTGCAAGATCTTAACCCTCTAACTGGTCTCTTTATGGGTCAATTTGACCCTTTTTTCGAGAAAATCAAAAAATATCCTTTAAAAAAGGACATTTAAGGATTAAAATATTCTACGAAAATGTTTGCCGGAAAATTTCAGTGTTGTAAATAAAAATTTCAATGTTGTAAATAAAGCTGTTTACGCTTAATTAGTAAAATTATACACCAACATATACAAAACAGGTAAAAACGGCGTCAAGTTTGGCCGGGCCAAACACTGAGTTCTCGCGTCTAGTCAGCTGTGACTTACAAATCGGGTGTGATATTTATTAAAATTAATAATAAAAAATAAAAGAAAAAATTCAAGCATAATTGAGCCACTAAGCAGTACATATCGGGTGTGATTTTAACTAAAATTAATATAAAAAAAGAAAAATTAAAGCTTAAATAAGCATGGCGGATTCTGTTTGCAAATTAAGATATTGGTTTTGTTTTATTTGGGGACATTTTACGCACCATCAAAGCAGAAGAAAGATATTCCCTACAATTAAAGAACCATATTTTCTTTTCTTTGGAATACGATTTTTATCTGAAGCTTGGATACCAAAAACCGTATGTACTACTTGCGAAAGTGGTCTTTTGACCTGGTACAAAGGCGGTACTAAGGCGCTGCCATTTTCTGCGCCTATTACATGGATTGGACCTGAAGATCACAAATCAGATACATGTTATTTCTGCGTAAATTACAAATTTGGTAGAAGCCAAAGGCACTACGCGATAATGACATACGAAGCAACAAATAAGGTCATTTTACCAGAAGTGCGCTGTGAAGGTATTCCGGTGCCTCAACCGCCTACACATACATTTTCGGCCAATATGACAGTCGCCAATACAGAAATAACAGCGGCGGTTGAAAACATATCAGATATAAGTTACTTGCCTCTTGATGGTTTAAACATATGTCCTAATTTGATAGGCCAAGCTTATTTTAAAGATCTTGTAAGAGATTTAGGACTAACAAAAGAGAAATCTGAAATATTATGTTCCAGATTGAAAAACATGAATTTGATAAAAGCCGATGTAAAAGTTACATTTCCAAGAAAAAGACACGCCAATCTGGAAAGTTATTTTAAAAAATCAGAAGAACTTGTATACTGTTGCAGTATTGAAGAGGTTCTAAAATATCTAAAGCTTCCACTGGACTCTTCCGCTTGGCGACTATTTATAGATAGTTCAAAACACAGCTTAAAAGCACAATGGAAATCAGCATCCATCAATACCGGTTGCGTATTCCACAAAAAAAGGAGGAAACATACGCAAATATTTCAAATCTCTTAAATAAAATTGAATACTAAATATAAATGGGAAGTATGCGCAGACTTCGAAATGATAGCAATATTGACTGGAATGCAAACAGGATACACAAAATATATGTGCTTTCTTTGTAAATGGGATTCACGTGCTACTAGCAGCCATTATCATATTAAATATTACGAAGAACGTAAAGAAAATATTATTGGTGTCTTAAATGTAATCCATGAATCCCTTGTCCCAAAAGATAAGGTCATACTTCCACCGCTGCATATTAGGTTGGGCGTGGTGAAAAATTTTATTAAAAGCTTAAATATACAAGGAAATGCTTTCAAACACATTCAAACAATTTTCCCCAGAATATCTGCAGCAAAATTAAAAGAAGGTAAAATACGGTTTTAAGAAATAATTTATTTCATTTAATGTAAATTACCTTTTCTAGGAATGCTCGTTGGACCCGATATAAGAAAATTATTACAAGATGAAGAATTTTATGGTCATTTGTCGCATATGCAAAAGACAGCATTTGACTTTATGCAGCTGGTTATATCAGAATTCCTTGGAAACTCAAAAGCACAAAACTACGCAGAAAATATTGAAAGCATGCTAATAGGTTTTAACAATATTGGCGTTAAGATGTCACTAAAGCTGCATTTTCTGCACTCTCATATCAATTTTTTTAAAGAAAACCTTGGAGCGGTTTCAGATGAATACGGTGAAAGGTTTCATCAGGATATAAAGGTATTGGAAGAAAGATTCAAAGGGAAATCCCAAAGTGTAATGCTTGCTGAATACGTATGGGGCTTGTACAGAAACCTTGACCCATCGGTCAAGCTAAATACAGGAAAGCATATTAAGTTAAATCTTTAATCCATTGTCATACTACTGCTATTTCCCAATTCCCTTTTACTCGAAAATTTGAAGCAAAAAAATAGAAAATGTACATACTATAATAAACCACTATTAAAACAAAATTATAATTTTTTTTTATAGAAGTTGGCGTGTAATTTTGCCAATTAATCGTAAGGAGCTTTATTTCCAACAATGGTGTCTTTGGTGACCCCCACTGAAATTTTCCGGCAAACATTTTCGTAGAATATTTTAATCCTTAAATGTCCTTTTTTAAAGGATATTTTTTGATTTTCTCAAAAATAATTCTCATACAATTCCACAATACAACTCTGATCATAAGAATTCTCTCAGACATTAACTTACAGCATTTTTTTCATATAGTATAATGCTCCCTTCGACCGAAAAATGAAAACTTTGACCCACTGTAAAAAAATACTCAGACGTGCTGGACCATAAGTTTGTTCTACAAAAATGATCTACTCAACATACCCTTTCAGAATTATAGGGTCGCTATTCTGTTCCAAAAATGCTGTTGGACAGTGTTATTGAACACCAGGGCAATATAAATATATCTAGCACCAATTTTCTTAAACAAGAGCTTATTTTTTCCACTTTTGACACTTCAAATTGTACTAAAGTCCAGCTTGATTCCATTATGTGTCCACATTATCCGAAAGTTTTCTTTAAATGCATAATGATTTTGCTCTCCAAAGTGTTTTAAACATTGGGAGATATTATTACAAGACCAAGCCGACTGTAACCATCATGCACGTATCTTGTATCTATACTAAAGCTTCTGTTTTTGGAAAAAGTTCATATTAAGAATCAGCAACGAAAAAAAAATTTATTGTGGCAAAACTTATGTCCAATCAACAACTGACTAATCGAATGTTTCTGCTATTTTTACACGATTAGAAAATTAATTTTACTTTTTTAAAATTAAGTCTATAAAATATTAATTAATTCTTGATGAAAGTTTTAATAATTTGTCATTAATTTTGGCGCATTTTGTCGATACAAATAACATGCTCCTACGCTTTTGCCTGTACACATTTAAAACCATATTTCTAAAATACAAATATATATTAGTATTTTTTTATCACGAATATAAAAATAACGGAAAAATACTAACTTCTAGACGTGATTAACGGTAATTTTTAATCAACTCGTTAGAACAAGAAATAGTAAATTTTAATTGCTTGTAATGGGTGATCCATTTCGAGGTTCCCTACTTTTTTAAAGAAAAAAAAAACACAGAAAATTCAAATTTAGTGGGGAATGTTTATTATCATTTGAAAGAACATTCTTTGGCATTTATTTTTTGAAGATTATGTCTATAAAATGTTGGCCCTTGCTACGTCGCAGATGGTCCATCCGTTGAGTCCAATTTTCGATGACTCGTTCGAGCAATTCGACTGGTAACTGGCGAATGACACGCGTGATGCTTTTCTCCAAGGCCTGAATCGAAGCGGGTTTGTCCGAATAAACTTTAGACTTTACATATCCCCACAGGAAAAGGTATAACAGTGTGATAATACACGATCTTGGTGGCCAATCGACCGGCCCAAAACGTGAAATTATGTGCTCACTGAAGTGTTCTCTCAATAAATCCATTGATTGATGCGATGTGTGGGAAGTGGCGCCGTCTTGTTGAAACCAAATGTCGCCGAGATCACGAGCTTCAATTTCAGGCATCAAATAGTCGGTTATCATGGCACGATAACGCCGAATCGACTCTCCACGGTCTTCGTGTAGACTCTCAGCTACGGCCGCTAAGTTGAGCGAAGTGCACGAAACACATTCCTCACAAAACATGAATTTTCGTAATAAAGTTGAACGATTTGTAAACGTTGTTCAGACGTTAGTCTTTCCATTATGAAATACCAAACAACACTAAACAAAAATAATATGAAAGCATGACACGACTCACACGTGATCTGTTAAAAAAAGGCTATTGAAAAAAGTATCTCGAAATGGATCACCCTATATTAAAAACGTTAGAAAAACAATGAGAAATTAATCTTTTTTATTTTCAATACATATTTTGTGTACATAAAAGATGGTTACAAATGCATGAACTTTCTTGCCCAACTCATAAGTGCTTAAATCCAACATACATTAAAGTATTAATTTAATTATAAATTATATATTTGCTTACTAAATTTCTTGGAATTTCATCAAAGTGGATAAATGACAACCTGTAAAATTTAAGCAATAAAATTTTTTCCCCGCATACTTAAAAATATGTAGTCATCACAAAGAAAAGAAAATATACAAATGGAGTTAAACCCTACAAATATAAGCAGTTACCTTCTATATAATTTAATTTTGAAAAATTCTATATAATTTAATTTTGAAAAATTCTATATAATTTAATTTTGAAAAATTCCAAATATTTAGTTTTTAAACAACATAAACAAAAACTCATTCCTATGCGTCCATGTCCAACACCAATCTACAACATTTTATTAATAATGATCAACAGAATACATTACATATGTGGATGTGAAATAAAAATATTATTTGTCTATGCTATTACGCATTTATTTAAAAGAAATTTTAAATACTAATAAGCTTAAACCTTCAAAATGTCTAATAAAATTTTAAACTACAATATTTTTAATAATATGGCAAACTTATACCGCAATCTAAAGTTACCCTTCAAACACTGTTTTTATTATTTTCCCTAAAATTAAATTTATACCACACGTTCAGCAGGAAAAATAAAGAATGTGTTCTCTCATAACATTTTGTTTCTTTACCAAACTTTAGGTGATATGTTCCAAAATAGGCTAAAATTGTATCTCGAAAACTAATGCATAAATAGTGTAGGTTTTGGCATAAATTATTCTACCTGCCAAGATATAATTACAATCAAATAATTACCTTTTTTGTGCTTGTACTTAAAGAGATGTGTCGGATTTAGTTTTTTGGAAAAAGCGCAAATAAGCAAAAATGTACCTTCCCTTCAATATATATTGTTCACATAATGTTTGTAGATTTTTCAAACAACTGTTCTAGGAATATGCAACAGTAATCAATGAAGCTCACTTCCCTGTAGGAAGGGGTCAAGTCACCACTTTTGTCGACTATTTTGGGTGTCTTTTTGGTGACATAGTCAACAAGGCGTCTACACTTTTTATATTCCTTTTTTTGCAGCTGTAAAGCTGTGTTTCTTCTTGATTTTTTTATTGTTTCATTTTGTTGAAAATACATGTACATAGTTGCGTGCAAAATTAGGGCCGCATGCAAAAAAATAAATTACTTTAGCTTTAACTTCCACATTAGTTAACAAACACATTAAGGCTAAAAAACGTTTTTTAAAAAATCGTATGCAAAAACCCCACTTTAACAAAAAAAGTTTTAATGAATTTTATAGTTTGGTTCTGGCAATGCCATCATATTCAGTTGGTTATCGATACATTAAAACGAATATTAATACAGCCAGGTAATAAAATCTATAAAAAGGTTTTTATTATTTTAACATAAAATAATATGTTTTTTATGCAATCTCTTCGATTTACTTATTCAATAAAATAAAAACACAAAATGAAGTAAATTAAGGAAATTGAGAAGAACTAACCAAATTTTTTTATTTTGGAAATGTTTTAAGTATTCGAATTACGAGCTGTATTGATTTGTTTTGATTTTAAGTACATCACTAAAACATTTCTTATATTATTTTTTTGCTGTTTGTTTGTTAAAACGATGTTTTTTCTTTCAAATTGGTCATCAGGAATCAGTCCTCGGCTTGTAAATTCTTGGCCGATAATAATTTCCGATTTGGATAATAGAATCTACTTATAAAAACAATACACAACACTAATTTTTCAACAATCACAATTAATTTTACCAATATCTCTTATGAAATTTAAAGTATCAATTTCACAGTTAATTATTTTTATTAAAAATGTTCACAAAATTTTAATTAACATACGAATAACGAAAACAAAAAATGTCAATAACATATGTTTAAAGTACGTTGCTTTCTACTTTAAAATGTTTAAAGTTACCAAACGTTAACCAAAGGTATGTTAAGCTAATAATCGTTTTTGGATACAACTTTAAGCAATTTTGCTTAACAATGGTTTACCAAACTTTGATAATTATTTTGCATACGGCCCTTAAAGTTTTGTATAAAAATAACGAGAAAGAGGCAACAAATTTTAGTGAAAGTCGAAACTATAGACATTTTGTGGAGCCTGATGAAGATTTTACGGAGCCTATGAAAGATTCTGTAAAGTCTTTTGAAGATTTATCTACTCCAAAATTCAATTTGCGCGAAAAAATTATTTACTTTAATGAAATTTATAAAAAATTTTATAAATAAAATATCTAATTTTCCAAAATAAATGCACCTGATTAAACTTATTTCCCTTCCTAGTGCGGGGATCTAGTAAAAAGTTCTAAAATTTTAGACTAGAATTAATAAAACTTGCTAGTGAATCTCTGGTTACAATGTCTACACCTAGTCAATAGTTGTGTAGATTCGCAATGACAAGCACATGTTAAATGTCTACAGCAGAGAGCGTTGGCTGTGGCATAATTAGTCAGTAGTACTAATGACAAAGTCAATAGTGAATCACTACAGTTTCACTATCGACATTTCCGTCAGGGTTGCTTATCAATGTAATAGTTATGTGTTTGATTCCTATTGTTTGGTCACCAGCGTGGAGTTTTTTACCTGTTTGGTTTTCTCCACAATGTTCTCGCAATAGGTTTTTTATAAACACATTTTTTACCTTTTTTTATACTTATTTTAATAATATCACATTTTGTTATTATAGCACTCTTTAAAATCCACTTTTAACTGCTTATAAAAATTAATTTAAACACCCTGTATAAAACAACAAAATTAACCGAAAGTTTTCTTACTCTATTCTACTTTTTATCACATAAGTTTTTTATTTAAATTCTGCTTATGGAAAAGTACCGTTAAATATTGTAAAGTTATTGCATACTTGCGCCTCTTATTTTCGTTTCATAATTATAGCACACATTTGAAAAAGTTACGTTAAGGTGAAAACAAGTGCATCAAAAAAAAATTTGTTTAAATAATAATTAAAAAAAAAAAAGTAAAACAGTGAAATGCACGAGGTAAAAAGTTGTCTGCTATAGAAAAAGGCAAAATTCTCGGATTTGATGAAGCAGGCCTAAGAGTTAGCGATATATCAAAGAAAATTTGCCGAAGTAGGAAAGTTATTTCTAATTTTTCTCAAATCCGGAAGAATATGACACAAAAAGACGAGGTGGCCCAAAAAAAAACTTTCGAGTCGCGATTCCAGAAGAATTTTGCAAAAAGCAAGCAACTCTACACTAAGTTGCACCCAACTTGCTGCTACAGTAACAACAAAAGTTTCCAAATCGACGGTATGGAGACTTTTAAATGATGCACCGAACATATGCCGACAAAAAATGAAAACAGCACCGAGGTTACTGAAGCGTCATAAAATTGCCCGGCTTAATTTCGCTAAACTAAATATGCAAACAAATTGGTTTCAGGTATTGAAGGTACATATTTTGCTCCGTGTTAATTTTTTAATATTTTGGTGGGGGTTCGTTGATGGTATGGGGTGCGTTTTCAGTGGATGTTGTGTTGGAACTGCAGGTTGTTTCATCAAAAATTAAAAGCGCCGATTACACCAAAGTGCTCCAGTGTAGTTTACTTCCATTTTTGAATCGCAATGTTGAAAAAAATACACATTTCAACAAGACAACGCATCGTTACACTCAAGTAGAGAAACAAGGCAATGGCTCCAAACCAATAATATCTCCGTTCTGCAATGGCCAGCCTGTTCACCTGATATTAACACTATTGAAAATATCTGCGGCATATTAACAAGAAAAGTTTTTGCCAATTACCACCAGTACAACTCAGTTCCAGAACTAAAAACAGCAATTTTTGAGGCCTGGGAAGGAATTGAAGTAACCACGTTAAAAACCCTATTTAATTCAATGGAAAACCGAATATTTGAGTGCATTCAGAATAAAGGAGGTGTAACTCATTACTAAAAAATTTAACAAAAAAAAAACTTACATTTTAGAATATTTACTAATGTGTGCTATAGTTATGAAACGAAAATAAGAGGCGCAAGTATGCATTCACTTTACAATATTTAACGGTTCTTTTCCATATTCAGAATTTAAATAAAAAAAAATATGTGATAAGAATTAGAATAGAGTAAAAAAACTTTCTGTTAATTTTGTTGTTTTATACAGGGTGTTTAAATTCATTTTTAAAAAAAGATTTTAAAGTGTGCTATAGTTATGAGACGGAGTGTATAACGTAGATTAACAAAATAATGAATTTTGCAACCATGTTAATTGTTTTTTTTTTCAACCCTTTATAATTTGTTTAATATGTTTATTGTAACGGCAATTGCTGAAATAGAAGAGAAGTAAGAAAACTGGAACAATAGGCAGGTTGATGCTCCATATTGCTTAATGAAACGATACAGTTGGATTCTTAAAGCAAAACAACAAGACGTGTTTTTCTTACCGCAAATTTTTTCTAGAAATCAATTTAACAATTTTGCCAACCATTTTTTATTTAACAAACTTAAAAAAAATTTTGAATTTTATTTATTTTAACCTTAAAAATTTTCATTATGTTGGCCACCTTATATTAATTTTCTTTGACAAATACCTAAAACGTTTACAAATTAAGCTTGCTTTATGCATACAAAAAAGTTACGTTATAAAATGTATTTCACATAAATACAAATTATTGTTATAGAAAATAAAAACAAAAAAGAAGATATAAAAAAGGCTTTTACACACATAAAAACCAAATTGAGTGACAATAAAACGGAAATAAACTAAAGTAGAACGTATGTATGTGGTCTTTATATAAAAGTGACACAACTTAAAGTAATGTTAAGGTAAAGTAGGGAGAAAACAGGAAAACGGAAAGCCAACAAACTTTGTTTTCAAAACAGATAAAGGTAGCTTAACATCAACAAAAAAACAAATTCAAAATAATAATAATATGTATTATGATGGAGATTGTGATGCCGGCAGTTAAAATGAGGATAAGATGATATTTTAAAACCATCTTGCAAAGCAATAATAATATTTTATTGTTAAATTTCAAACCAAAAATGGGAAAAAACAAAACTAGCAAATAAATAAACAGTATGTTTTATAGCCCGAAACCCCAACAATATCCAGCAGCCAAAATAAAAATAGGACTTGTCGCGTTTTAGTAATAAATATTGTTACATGCATATGTACGTACAGATCCATTTAAATAGCTGTAAAATGATAAATTATATTTCGTATACAAATTTCAGCAACAGTACTACTAGAATTCACCCAAAGAAAGAAAACAACATAAATACAACCACTAAATATTTTCAATAAGGAAAATACAGGAGTATGAAATGGAAATAAAAGAAATACGTTTTTAAATATACGCAGTCATAATTTGTCATTAAAATCTCACATAAAATCCTATGTGATACAGCAAAAAGAGCAATACTTAAAAACCCATTCTTATATATTTTTTAACTGAGTTTTCTTCTATCTTTGTATTTGTGCTTAGACAAATTATATGTGTATTAAAGTGACACTGAGAGAAGTTAAGTGGTGGATTATTTTAATGAAATTTATGGAATTGAATAACATCGTTGGTGTTTCGCAAACACTAAGCTAATTATTGATTTGAACCACCGACCATTTTCAAAAAAATTTAGTTAGGAACGAATTATACATAAAGTTAATATCCCCTTTCTGATTCCGAAAGCCGTTTCTCCACATCTGTCTCCAAATTTTGCATACAAAAATTTAAACTTTCTTTATCGTTTTTCAATAACTTTTTAGCAAATCGGCCAAACCACCAATAAGTTAGGGGATAAAAAAGAATTGACCTTTTATTTATAATTTCATTTATAAGAGCAAAATGGTAAAGCAAAACAATACGCAAACAATTTTCTTTTGTTCTGTATGTAGGAAAATTTCAGCAAATATTGGCCAAAAGACATTAATTTCCTTTTTGCTGGCAGGTTGCATATCAGTGCATTCTCTCCATCAGAACTATTTTTTACTTGAGAACTAGTCTCCATTAACTTTTTGCGCTACATTATGCAACAGAGTACAACTGATTTTCTGTTTCGTTCTAAACATAAATGAAAAACTATTCAAATATACATATTTATGTGCATATTATACTTTTATATTTTTTAAATCAATACCACAATATATCACCACAATAAATAAGACAATACAATAACAAGTAAAATAAAAAAAAAAACAAAAGAAAATCAAAGGATTTTTAAATGTGAAAAAGCATGTTTTGTTATAAAAAAAAGTGAAAAGAACGTTGGAAAAAACGTTACGATATCCGAATATTAATATTATTAAAATAATAAAACGTAATACACTTCAACTACAAACTATTTGTATTTATTTGTCAAAATCCATGCTAGTTTTTTGTTGTAGTGTTAACTAGTATAATCCCAATTGAAACCAAGATATTTATTCAAATGCAGTATACTTACCCTGCGGGAAAAGGACACGTCACTTGACCGTTCATTGTGAAAGGACCGGTCATAAGACTGTTCACTTTAACATGGGCTTTTCTATGTCACAGGACTGGTCTAAAAGATCATGTCATGACTTTTAAAGAGGTCACGTGGTAGGTACTTTAGGAACCGGTCCTCTTTTCAACTATCTCGTGATATGTATTTTCGGAACCGGTCCAGTTTATTTAAGCTACGTCACCTTATCCTGTGTTAGCTAATGAACACTGATCCTATACAAAAGAATATGGTGAAATACCTCCTACAGGAGCATAGAGCAGTCGCCGTTTTTTTTGCACTTTCTTGGACGTTGTGTCCAATGGCACCAACTCCAAGAATTAAGAAATTAAGTGCAAGGTTCTATAGTATTGGAGATAGGATACCCCCTGATGCATCTCCGTGTTTACAATTCGTGTATAATTATTTCAATATCTTTTTATAAGATTCTAATCTTATTTCTTTTACAACCATAAGTGAACATATGAGTTATATTAAAACCATTAATAATTACAAAAGAAAACAACTTTAGATTCAAATGCTTCAATAACATTTCTAAGAGAATAACTTGCTGTTCTATTCCGGGAATCATAGTAGCTGATAAGTTATCCGTATGAAAAATATTGTTATTTTCTGTACAATAGGATTTACTTATTCGTCAGACATTTTATAATAGATTTTAAATATCCTAAGCTATCAAATGCTTAAAACTGTGATAAAGGCGTTCCGGTATTTTAAAGATCATCTACAATATGTACATATAAGGTTGTAAATATTCATGGTTTGTAATGAATATCCAAAGAAATGTTGCCAAACAATAAATAAACGTGTTCGGTTTATATACTAATTTTCATTGTTTTTAATTAAAAATTAACTCCAACATCATGTAAAGAACTGTCCCAGTGTTTTTCTATTTATAACAAAATATGAGTACAACAACAAACCTATTGTGTCAATCGTTCTCATATTTGCATTGTATCTTTTTTGCACTCTTATCTACAACTGCAATACCATAAATTTGTTGTAATAAGTAACGGTTACAAAAATTATTAAAACATGTGTTAATTAGTTATTGGGACAGTTTTTTGTGGTCGCTTTAATAAATAATTTTTATAATATTTTTAATGCTTAATATTTTGTGTGGCCTCCATTGGCAGTAATAACAGCCGCTATACGGCGCGGTATACTGTCCACTAAGTTTTGGCAGTCGCTTGGATTAATACCATTCCACACTGTTCGCACATTACTTCACAATTCATCCAAATTTACGGGCGTACCAACAACACCTCTTTTGAGAACTCCCCAGAGGTGTTCAATGGGGTTAAGATCTGGTGACTAACGCTGCCAATCAATAATATTTTTTTTTCTGCCTCCACGGGATGGATGTTGTAAATTTGGCAAGGACTTTCGCACTCTCCTCACGCTGGTTTTGGAAATGTTGTGATGTAATGAAATCCCACGGCAACTTTTACCTTATAGTAAAAATTGGTGAATTTGATTAACTTTTGACGACGCCAGTTGGCGAACTATTTTAAAATGAAAGCAACGTTAAAAAATTAATAAAAAAATTAAAAAAAACAAACTTAAGTTAGTCTTAGCTTTTCAAAAATGTTATTCAACCAACAATAATAAACTTGCGAAAACTTTTATACTATTTTTTTTATAACAAAACACGTGAAGCTTCAACAAGTAATTAAACACAAAAAACTGTCCCAATGACTAATTACCAAATTTTGGTTAGTTTTGATAACGGTACATATTACAACAACGTTATTAATTTGTAGTTGTAAACAAAAGTACAATAAACAAACAATGCGAAATTGAGAATATTTAGGACAATAGCTTTGTTGTTGTACTCATATTTTTTAGCATTCGAAAAACACTGGGACAGTTCTTTGAGTGACTCTATATTAGCTATCGCTCGTTTCTACAAAATGATTTGATTCATGTTAATCTCATACTTATATTTAATCTTTTCGAAAAAAATTAAAAAAATCTAAAAATAAGACATATACTTAGGTCCAAAAGTCACTGTTGTGACTTTTGCTAAGGATTATTTACCTAATACATGCCCATTTTTCGGAGCTTGCGACCGGCTGACTTCAGTGAAGACAAGATGTCGGACGAAAATTAAAATATGTATTTTATGAAATATTTAAATTTATATTTTCTTAAAAAATATATGGATTTTTCTGAGCGCCCCGGTAGGCTAGTTGGTACCGTACTAGCTTATCAGTGCGGGGGTCGTGGGTTCAATTCTCACCAGAGGCTCTGGTCTGCTTTCTCTATAACAAGCCGATAGCCTTTGTTCCTAGTGCCCGTTAGAGTATTATAATATAATTTGTCATTATATGATTATAAATATACAATTTCATTACTTTTTTGAATTGTAATTGGTTTAATGGTACTGGCTATATAATTAGTTATTTTATTTAAAGTACCGGCACAATACTGGATATTTTTCTTTACAGTACTAGGAAATACTATAATCCAATGCTTTACCAACGTTGACAAATACCTATGGCCAAGGATACAGTTTATCAATACACAGTATGTTATATTAAAGAATTGTGAAAAACAAATTTTAAAATGATTTTTTTTGATTTTTGAATATATAATCATAGTTAAAATGAAGTATACTTTAGGAGCTCTAAAGTCGACTTTTCTTAAAAGTATACTTTAGGCCTACTATAGACAAGTAAAAGTATACTTTAATCATTAAAGTCTGCTTAAAAATTAAAACTACATGAAGTTGGTTTTATCCCACCAAGAAAAATTTTGACAAAAAAAATATTTGAATTGCTAAATATTGAAAGGAAAATTGCATAATATTTTGCATAATATTTATTAATTTACTAAATTTTTATTAATACTAAATTATTATTGATAAAAATACACTTTTCTGCCCATTTTTTATAAAGTTTTTCCATTTCACATTTTGCAATTGCAAATCTTTTATTTACACACTTTTCTTTTTTTCAGCACGTATACAATGAGATGATTAATTAATGTTGCGACTTGCTTATATTTTAGTACAAAACGTATTCGGGCATTTGGTACATATATATATATATATATATATATATATATATATATATATATATATATATATATGTGCACAGCGCATGTTGCGGGGACGGGTTTTAGTTCCACAAGTTACTATGAAGACATTTTGGTACTTTGGGGACCGTCCTCAAACTTTTAATTATTCTACTGTTTACACTGAAGACATTTTACTGGATGCGGCGCATATTATAGGGACTTTTTTGGCTGTATATACAGATGTCTTCAAAGTATGCGAAATGAATATATAGATATATATATATATATATATATATATATATATATATGCACAGCTCATGTTGCGGGGACGGTTTTTCGTTCCTCAAGTTACTACGAAGACATTTTGTTACTTTGAGGACCGTCCTCAAACTTCTCATTTATCTACTGTATAAACTGAAGACATTTTACTGGATACGGAGCATATTATAGGGACGTTTTTGGCTGTATATACAGATGTCTTCAAAGAATGCGAAATGAATATATATATATATATATATATATATATATATATATATATGTGCACGGCGCATGTTGCGGGGACGGTTTTTCGTTCCACAAGTTACTATGAAGACATTTTGTTACTTTGAAGACTGTCCTTAATCTTTTCGTTATTCTAGTGTTTACTCTAAAGACATTTTACTGGATACAGCGCATATTATAGGGACTTTTTTGGCTGTATATACAGATGTCTTCAAAGTATGGGCAATGAATATATATATATATATATTTATATATATATATATGTGCACAGCACATATTGCGGGGACGGGTTTTCGTTCCACAAGTTAATATGAAGACATTTTGTTACTTTGGGGACTGTCCTTAAACTTTTCGTTATTCTAGTGTTTACTCTGAAGACATTTTACTGGACACACCGCATTTTATAGGGACTTTTTTGGCTGTATATACAGATGTCTTCAAAGTATGGGCAATGAATATATATATATATATATATTCTACTGTATACACTAAGGACATTTTACTGGATACAGAGCATTTTAAAGGGACTTTTTTGCCTGTATATACAAATGTCTTCAAAGTATGGGCAATGAATATATATATATATATGCATTGCCCATACTTTGAAGACATCTGTATATACAGCCAAAAAAGTCCCTATAAAATGCGCTGTGTCCAGTAAAATGTCTTCAGAGTAAACACTAGAATAACGAAAAGTTTAAGGACAGTCCCCAAATTAACAATATGTCTTCATAGTAACTTGTGGAACGAAAACCCGTCCCCGAAACATGTGCTGTGCACATATATATATATATATATATATATATATATATATATATATATATATATATATGCATTTCACATACTTTGAAGACATCTGTATATACAGCCAAAACAGACCCCGCAACATGAGCTGTATCCAGTAAAATATCTTCAGTGTAAACAGTAGAATAATGAAAAGTTTGTGGACAGTCCCCAAAGTAACAAAATGTCTTCATAGTAACTTGTGGAACGAAAACCCGTCCCCGCAACATGCGCTATGCATATATATATGCATTGCCCATACTTTGAAGACATCTGTATATACAGCCAAAAAGTCCCAATAATATGCGCTGTATCCAGTAAAATGGCTTCAGTGTAAACAGTAGAATAATGAAAAGTTTGCGGACAGTCCCCAAAGTAACAAAATGTCTTCATAGTAACTTGTGTAACGAAAACTTGTCCCCGCAACATGTGCTGTGCACATATATATATATATATATATATATATATAGATTTCGTTCCACAAGTTACTATGAAGACATTTTGTTACTTTGGGGACTGTCCTTAAACTTTTCGTTATTCTACTGTATACACTAAAGACATTTTACTGGACACAGCGCATTTTATAGGGACTTTTTTGGCTGTATATACAGATGTCTTCAAAGTATGGGCAATGCATATATATATATATATATATTCATTGCTCATACTTTGAAGACATCTGTATATACAGCCAAAAATGTCCCTTTTTTGGCTGTATATACAGATGTCTTCAAAGTATGGGCAATGCATATATATATATATATATATATATTCATTGCTCATACTTTGAAGACATCTGTATATACAGCCAAAAATGTCCCTTTAATATGCGCTGTATCCAGTAAAATGTCTTCAGTGTAAACAGTAGATTAATTAAAAGTATGAGGACGGTCCCCAAAGTAACAAAATGTCTTCATAGTAACTTGTGGAACGAAAAACCGTCCCCGCAACATGCGTTATGCACATATATATATATATATATATATATATATATGCATTGCCCATACTTTGAAGACATCTGTATATACAGCCAAAAAAGTCCCTATAAAATGCGCTGTGTCCAGTAAAATGTCTTCAGAGTAAACACTAGAATAACGAAAAGTTTAAGGACAGTCCCCAAAGTAACAAAATGTCTTCATAGTAACTTCTGGAACGAAAACCCGTCCCCGCAACATGCACTGTGCACACATATATATATATATATATATATATATATATATATATATATATGTGCACAGCGCATGTTACGGGGACGGTTTTTCGTTTCACAGGTTACTATGAAGACATTTTGATTCTTTGGAGACTGACCTCAAACTGTACATTAATCTACTATATACACTGAAGACATTTCACTGGATACAGAGCATATTATAGGGACCTTTTTGGCTGTATATACAGATGTCTTCAAAGTATAGGCAATGAATATATATATATATTAGGGTGACCGCAAAAAAGCAATGTCGGAATCTTGTTCGTCTTAACCCCACAAAACGAATCCCCTTTCCAGATATTGGGATAGCCAAAATTTGAGCCCGATTAAACGACGGTAACACGTGCCGCTCGTCGCTCAAAATTTGAGAAAAACGTATTGAGCCATAACTCGAGAACGGTAAATAATAACAAACAAAATTGTTGTAACAAACAAAATTGTTGTAACTCTGAGTCAAACCGAGTTACGGCAGCCTTTAGCTCCGAAAACGTGACCTGGTGCCACCAGGAGCATACTTCATATATTATGTTATTATTTGATAAATTTTTATTTTTTTGGTATATTTTTGAGTTTAAAGTAGAAATGTAATAAAAAACACAAGTTGTTTACATCATAAACGAATCTTTGTAAATTAAGTCGTAACAATAATTATACCCAAGACTATACCATTTTTTGTAACAAGTTTTTTTTTATAAAAGCTCTCTCCTTTGGAAGGGGAGATTTAACATTTACTCAATTAATTGTAAGTGCAAGGGTAAGACAATAAGTTATATTTTAAGTGCATTTAGTTGTCATCCAAAACCCGAAAAGAAAGGTAATTATACCACAATAAAATATTGAATTATTTAGTTATTAAATTCCCGCATTTTTTTCTTTTGATAAATACTCCACAAACCCCCCGGCGCATTCATTATTTGGTCCAATCAAACCGGATTGAAAGAGTGTTTACCAAAAGAAAATATATATTATCAGAATTGGCGAAAATTAATAAACATTGAGGACAACCCCATACATGCAATTTGGTGTAAAACATTAGCTAAAATACAATTATATACAGCGAAGATAAACCCAGGCAATTTGTGTAACAAAGGAGAAGGAGAAAAAAATCAACTAAATTAAAAAGCAAGTAAAAGTATATATAAAAAAAGGTATGTTCAAATGAATTTTTTCCAAAAACAAAACTAGTGCATTTCGGTCTATTATGTATGTATATCTCTCATACAGTTAGTTTTTGTTCGCCTCAAAAATATCCCTCTTTAGTAACAACGAGATCCACATCTATACTTAACAGTGATCATATTTTGAAATTAAGCAATAATTACAAGTTTCTTAACTTTAGCAACATTTTATTTTGTTTAACATACATACTAGCAGACTTTTAACATTTTTTTTAATAGTAGTATTTCTTGTAGACAAATGTCTCTTACAAGGGTAAGACAAAGTGTCTCTTAATGATGTAAAGAAATCCAGAATAAACACATAAAGTGAAAATAATATTGTGTGAAATTCTCTGCCAACATTTATCGAAGAAGTTCATACGTTTAAGAATAAGAGAAAACATTTAAAATTCTTTCTGTAAACCGTGTTACATTCTCTTAACATATTATTAAATTATTAACCCCTTCGTCTACATTATCAATAATTGTTTAACTTTTAAATACAAAATAACTCCATTTCATAATATTAGTTTATCACAACGTTAACTTCTTTTTACAAATATATCAAGTTGCCTGAAACGAAACAAACAAAAAAAATTCGAAACTAAGTGCAAAAAAAAGTTAAATCTTTGGAGTTTATATACACTCAAAAAATTTTGTAAGTAAAACCAACTAAATACTGAAAGGCTGTACTAAATTATTTTCATTTGCTTTGAAATTTTCTCATTTATTTAAAACAACATCTGCAAAAGGCCATACAAATTACTTGTCTCAACGGATTATCCATCTATTTTTCAGTACTTTCAGTTTTAATTTTTGTGTAGTTTTATTTAAATAACTGATAAAAAGTTAAGAATATATGTTTTTTTTTATAAAAACAAATTAATTTTTTTACTTTTCGAAACAACAACTACGGAAAATAAGTACAATAATAATAGCTGAGTGTACTTGTTCCTCAAATTGTGGTTGAATTTATTAAATTAATTTAACAATTGCTTTGATTTTTTTATACACATATTGAACATATTTCATACACGTTTCGTCTGGTATTTTTAAACCCCTCTTCTTACAATTTTTTATATTGAATATTTTCTATATTAATCCAACTTGCTTGCATCATGTCGAATTTAAATGCATTTATAAGAGCATCTGACCGTGTTGTCGAATTCTCCACCTATTTTTCGACTGTTCCTCAAGAGGAACACACAATTCACACATTAGCAGTACAAAAGGATGAGATGGTTCATCTCTGGGCTGCGCTTCGCTCCATTTATGATTCACTTTTGGCTCAGATTGGAACTCTCGAAACTGATGTTGACCTCGAGACTGTTCAAAATAAATTCTTTGTTGCGTATAACGCCTACCTTAAAGCCTTATCAACAGTTAACGAGCTTGTTGACCAGTTAACCAAGAAGCCGGTCGCTGTTGACGAGCCGTTTGATATTCGGACATTGCCAACTCCGAACATCTCTCTACCCCCCTGTGATACTGACATTTTCTATGGAGACTACGTTTCTTGGCCTACTTTCAGAGACATGTTCTCTGCTCTCTACAAGAACAGTCCTCGATTAACCCCGGTAGAAAAACTGTGCCATTTACTTAAGAAAACACAGGGAGAGGCTCGAGATATCGTAAGAACCTGCCCACTTACAAATGCTGGCTTTGAGATGGCTTGGATGAATCTTGTTGATAGATACGAGAATGAGAGGGTACTTATTAATGCCCAGCTTAAGACTCTTTTCAATCTGTTCCCTATTTCAAAAGAATCTGGACCCAGCATAAAAAGCCTCCAGCGTACAGTTAACAACTGTGTTACGAACCTCTCTTTACTAAATATAGAGACTAATAATTGGGATGTTATTTTCATATATATATGTTCGAATTGTCTCCCCGACATCACTTTAAATCTATGGGAGCAATCCCTTCGGAACAGTTCCGAACTACCTACATGGGGCCAGATGGACTCATTCCTGACCTCAAGATACCAGGCTTTAGAATCTGTAGCGGACATTAGGTCTACAATAACTACAAACAATTCTAATGCGAAAAGCCCTTCTAAAAAAAATCAGAATTGTCGTGACCCAAGGAAGCTAAACAGTTATCATACTAACGTAGTTTCGAATAAATCGATGAAATGCTCCCTTTGCCGAGAGTCTCATCCTCTTAGACTATGCACTGTATTTCTAAAAATGTCAGTGGATGAACGTTTTTCTACAGTCAAAACCCAAAAACGTTGTACGAATTGTCTGGCAGCATCACATGACAGTAAAAAATGCAGAAGTCAATATGTTTGCAATTTATGCAAACAAAAACACCATTCCCTCCTTCACCGTACATCAAATTCTAAATCAAACCAAGTTTCTGATAACCATCAGAATCCAAACATTTCAGCTTCGGCTGCCCTGAATTCTAGCCCGAATACTCTTCGTGTTGCTAACCCGCCTATTTTGGCTGACCCTGATATGCAGTCAACTTCTGCTGCAGCTCGCGTACGTCAATCGTACTCGACCCGCTTACAGTCCACTCCATATTCTTCCATAATACTTGGTACTGCTTTAGTGGATGTTTGCGTAGGGGATGTTCGGTGTAAAGTTCGTGCACTTATTGACCCTGCTTCTGAAGCCTCTTTCATTTCCAAATCACTTCAGATAAAACTTTCGTTACCATCTAGAGCCTCGCAAACTGAAGTGATTGGTCTTAACGGCTCCTCAACCGCCACAGTTAGCGAAATTTGTTCCATTATTTTTTTTTTTTTTTTTTACGTTAGACTAACACTCAGGGGATGTCCCCTACTAATGCAGTGCATTGTGTTAGAATTAGGAAAATATGTTATGAGAGGGAGGAAAGAGGGAGTAGTGTTTGTGGATATTTGCCTTGAACTTCTCTAAATTGTAAGTGACAGGGAAGACCTCTGCGGGGAGTTTATTCCACATACGGCTTGTACGACTGATAAACGAATTTTCTATGTAATGCGATGTGCGGTCAACGGGACAATCGACTACAAACGGATGTGCTCTGATAGATGAGCGAGTATCTATATAGGTGGTATAAATAGTAAGGAGATCGGATGGAGTAAAGTATTTCTTACACCGTTTGAGGAAACCAAGACACTTGAATGCTTCTTTCGACACTTCGAATACATGCTTATTCCAACGGACATCACACTGAATCTTCATGCCCAGAACATCAAGAGTATCCGATTCCTTGATATCAACACCACCCATGTTTGTTGATGACATTGTCGATCTCACAGTCCTATGGGACAACATACAACATTGAGTTTTACCTGCATTGAAGTCGACCCTATTCGTAAGACCCCACTCGGAGGCCGTCGAGAGGTCACAATTGAGTGTGTCATTCATTAGCTGCCTTCTGTACTCAACCTCCAGAAGGCTTGGTCTACAGCCAAATGAAAATGAATGACAAATGTTGCTGTCATCAGCGAAAGTGTAGATAGGATTGGAAGTTTGATCAAGAAGATCATTGATGAAGATAAGGAAAAGAGAGGGAGAAAGAACAGAGCCTTGTGGTACCCCTGAATTAAGCTGAAACTCGTTGGATGAGATCCCATCTATAACAACACGAATAGTGCGATCTCTGAGAAAGCTCGAAATAAAACGAGAGAAGTCATTACCGACACCAAATGCAATAAGCTTTGTCAACAGTGCGCCATGCCAGTGCAACCACTTTACTTTCGCCAAATTGGTGAATGGATCGACTCCAACGCTCTGAAAGGAGCGCTAACAGGCCCCCCGTCGAACGGCCACTACGAAAGCCATATTGTCTATCACTCAGAAGCGAGTTGGACTCTAGATAATTAACGAGATGATAATTGACCATGCTTTCCATCACCTTCAAGAGCGCTGAGCATATTGCGATAGGGCGGTAATTTTCAGGGTTAGTAGCCGCACCCTTTTTAGGGATTGGTTGAACATTGGCAACCTTCCAGCAGGAGGGAAAGACTCCCGCACGGTAGGAAGAGCTAAAAAGGTTGGCCAATGGACGAGCTAGCGTCGAAGAGCACTGTTTCAGCACCAGTGCTGGTATACCATCCGGCCCCGGGGACTTATTTACATTGAGATCCGCAAGAACCCTTTTAACTGCACGAATTCGGAAGAATATCTTAGGCATAGTACACGATACTCTTGGGAGTTCCGGCAGTGGTTGATTGCTATCCGGCAAGAATGAGTTTCTTGCAAACATTTCCACTAAAAGGTTAGCCTTATCAACCGGGTCAGTGAATATTTGATCATCCACTAAAAGAGTTGGGATAGCCGAACTACCATTGTCCCTTACTCTTTTAACGAAAGACCAAAAGCTCTTACTACCCTTAGGAGCAGAAAGAACTTTAGCACGAATGCGCTGTTCGTAAAGAAACTTTTCACGCTTAAGTATTTTGAACACTCATTTCTCGCCTGCTTGCGTAGTAGTTCAGAATTAGCGTTCCTTGCGGCACGCCAAATTCTAAACACTTCCTCTCTGGATCTGACTGCATTCTTGCAAGTCTGGTTAAACCAACATTTAATCTTTGGTTTAGCCGAAATACTTTTAATTGGGATATAGGATTTCATTCCAATCAATATTACATTTTCTACTATTTTCGCAGCAGCATTAATATTGTCGTTGAGAAAACATAATTTCCAATTGAAATGCTGGAAAAAATCGTTGAGCTCTGCCCAACGTGCTTTTTCGTAAATAAAAACTGAACGTTTCTTAGCCGATGGTGAAACGTTACGAAGTTCGGAGAACGAAAAAGATGCGGAAATGGTACAATGATCCGAATTACCGAGAGGTGCACCCCATACTTACCAGGGTGTGAAGTGAGGAAAATATCTAGAGTGTTTGCGTGTTCACCTTCAACGCTCGGAATGTGCGTTGGTTCATTCACTAGTTGCGTCAGTTGGTTGTGCGCGGCGAATAGTTCAACATAGAGGCCCTCGGGAGTTGTATGGTTCGAATGGTGAAGACAGGTAGAATTGTGGATATTAAAATCACCAGCAACGACAATTTCACTCTCCAGAATTCTTGAAATTGAATCGGAAAGGGCGTCGAAGCCATTAAGGGTAGCCCCCCTTTCCATACTTGGGCTTCTATATATAAACCCGAAATGCAGTAAGTGTGCACTGATCTTGAATTTAACCCAAAATGAGGTAAATTCCGCATCATTACAGTCCAGGTGCTGCTGGGACTGGTACACAACATTGTCGCGAACGTACACTGCAAGGCCCCGATGGGAAACAAAGAGGGATAGAAGGTGATACCCAGGTATGTAAAAATCCTGCGGATCAGCGTCTTCACACACCTGGGTCTCACATAAGGCGAAAACATCCGGCCGATGAATACGAATGTGAGCATACACAGAGAAAAAATTCGCTCTCAATCCGCGTATGTTGCAGAAGTCTATGCGAAATCTGCCTGTCATAGCAAATTACAGAGTTCAGTGCAATATATCTGCAATAGTACAACAACCGGTACACACTTTGTTGCTGAATTGGTTACTCAGTGATCAGTGCTATGCCTTCATCACTGATTGGCCCAACAACAAAAAGAATACAAGGCGGTTGTACCATGCAAAATAGAGAAAAAGAAAATTAAAAAAGGGAGAGGAAAGGGAAGGGAAAAAATCTAGCAACAATAACACAGGCAAATAGAGACATAAAAGCCCTTTGCTTAGTCGTTGCAATTAGAGGAGAAAAAAAAACACTGAGAAGTGAAAAAAAAAACTGAATGATCCCGAAGTTGCAGCATATATGTATATTGTGCAGTTGTTATGCGTAGCTGTTATGTGTAGTTGTTATATATGTTGTTGTAATTCATGTTATTTTTTATGTGTTTTCTATTTTGTTTTGATTTTGTTTGTTATAGTTGATGTTTTTTTTTTCTTAGGGTTATTGTTTTTAATTTTTTAAGTTATTTGTTAGACAATATCAAAATTGTTGTGTGTTATTTTATTATTTTAAATTATTATTTTTGAGATTCGTTTTTTTTTTTAAACATAGACCATTTTACGCGAACATTTAATATTATATTTTTTGAACATTTAAGATTATTTTTAATTTGACGAGTTGAAACAAAAGAAAAAACGTGCGAACGGTACGACAGACAAATATGAGATGATTGGGTCTGCATTCGAAAAACAATTTTCAACCGAAGTCGATGTTTTTGTTGTCAGAAAACTCACTGGTCAGTTACCGTATCATTCTCTGCGCTCGTTTACAAAGTCTAACTTTACGGATCTACGAATGGCAGACATTGACTTGCATAAAGGTGCCCCCGTAGATATACTTCTTGGAGGTGATATTTACCCACGAATACTTCGCAATGGAGTTTGATGGGACAACGATCAAAACCTTGTGGCACAAAGGACAGTTTTTGGTTGGATAGTAACTGGTAAAGTTTCTTCATCCTTCCAAGGTCAAACTATTTCTTCATTTGTTAATAAAGTTGAACTCAACCGTCAGCTTACTCGTTTTTGGGAACTATAAGAATTTCCAGAAATAGCTCGTATATCTGCAGATGATATCTTTTGTGAGGACCTCTATCAGCGGACCACATACCGAAACGAAAAGGGTCGTTTTGTAGTCTCTCTTCCCTTTAGAAGGGAGTTCCCCACTAGTTAAACCCTTGGTCACTCACGTAATAACGCTTTATCGCAATATCTTCGCAACGAAGCTCGTCTAATAAAACAGCCCATAGCTAAATCAAACTATGATCATGTCATAATAGAATACTTAACTCTCAGCCACATGGCTAAAGTTAACCCCGATTTGTCAGCTACTCCTAACACTTCATACTATCTCCCCCATCACGCTGTCATGAAACCCCATAGTACGACTACGAAACTTCGGGTAGTGTTTAATGCATCCGCCCCCTTGTCAAATGGCGTAAGTCTGAACGACATATTATTCCCGGGGCCCGTATTACAAGCTGACTTAACCATACTTATTTTAAGATGGCGATTGTTCCGATACGTCTTTAATGCCGATATCGAGAAGATGTATCGACAAATTCTAGTCGATAAAGCTCACACCCCATTTCAGCGCATTTTATTCCGTAATTCACCCGATGAAGAGCTTTGTGATTTTGAAATGAACACAGTTACCTTTGGCGTAAACTGTGCCCCTTACCTTGCAATAAGAACATTGCTGGAACTAGCCAAACAATGTGAACCGCAAACCCCCGTTGTCTCGAAAATCCTCAGATATTATATGTACGTCGATGACGTATTATTTGGTTCTCATGATCTGAAAGAAGCCATTGACGCTCGTAAAGATTTGGTTAAAGTTTTAAGTTCAGCTGGATTTTCTCTTAGAAAATGGACAGCCAATAATGACTTCCTTTTACAGGATATACCCCCCGAGCATCTATTAGGTGCAGAGTTTCTGAAACTGTCCGACGCATGTACCTCGAAAACCCTCGGTTTAAGATGGAACGCTGGAAGTGACTACTTCTATTTCAACCCCATAAAACATCCTAATGATCCTGTCTTCACTAAAAGAGCAGTTTTATCAGAAATTGCAAAATTATTTGACCCCGCCGGATGGCTTGCTCCCAAAATAATTGTTGCAAAAATTATAATGCAACAAATTTGGAAGGATAAAACTGATTGGGATGAAATACTTAAATCTCTAACATTGGCTCAATGGCAAAAGTTCCTTGATGATTACCCAAACATCGAAAGAATTCGAATCCCCCGCTTCGTTGATTATGAACCCTCATTTTCTGTCGAATTTCACGGCTTCTGCGACGCATCGGAGAAAGCATATGCTGCTACTTTGTATCTCCGAACTGAAGGACAAGATGGTAAAGTTTGCAATAATCTTTTAGCTGCAAAAACAAAGGTAGCCCCCGTTAAATTTGTAACTCTCACCCGATTGGAACTTTGTGCAGCCGAGTTGATGGCAAAAATGTTCAAGTCAATCTGAACCCAATTTAATATTGTAAACTATCGTAAATATATGTGGACAGACTCCACTATCGTACTTGCATGGCTGCATAAACCTTCTGATCAATGGAAGACATTTGTTGCGAACCAAGTTTCGTCAATAGTGGAAGAATTAGGAAAAGACATTTGGTCACACGTTAATTCAAAGGATAACCCTGCTGATCTAGCTTCTCGTGGTATCACAACTCGTGAGCTTATAACTAACGATTTGTGGTGGCATGGGCCTTCGTGGTTAAGACTGCCACATTCAGCATGGCCTCAAGGTCTTTCAAATCTGGAAACCCAAGAAGAGATTCGTCGTGTTCCAACTTTTATAACACAAGTATCTGACACTGATATTCTAGATAATTTTTCGGATCTTGGGAGAGCTATGAGAGTACTTTGCTACGTCTTTCGTTTTTTCCACTCTATATCACCCAAACATAACATTCATTATAAAACCTATGAGCTTCACCATTCTGAAATGAAACATGTTAAAAATCGTTTGGTGTTGATGTCTCAAAAATTGTATTTCCCAGAGTATGATATTCTCTCCCGTGGCTTGTCATTACCTCAGAAAAGTGGTCTTTTGACTTTCAATCCTTTTGTTGATTCTGCGGGTTTTCTTAGAGCGAATGGTAGACTCTCTCAATCCCCCATGCTTACATATGATGAGAGATTTCCCATGATATTGCCATACAAAAGTAAATTTACTCGTTTATATATTGAGTTGGCTCATAGATCTTCAATACATGGCGGAAACTCATCACTGTTGCGGCTGATGCGAATCGAATTCTGGGTTCCAAAGTTGAAAAACTTAGCGAAAATGGTTATATCCAACTGTAAAGATTGCGTCTTGCAAAAACGAAAACAAAGCCAGCAAATTATGGCTGCCCTTCCTGCCGAAAGAACTTCACTATCACGTCCCTTCACGAACACCGGAGTTGACTTTGCAGGCCCATTTGACATTAAGTCTTATGCAGGTCGTAGTTGTAGGGTCACAAAAGGCTACGTTCTTGTCTTTGTTTGTTTCGCTACGAAGGCTATACACTTAGAAGTTACCACTGAAATATCTACTTCTGCCTTTATGGCAGCATTCTCACGTTTTTTCTCTCGTCGCGGTTGTCCATCTGCTATGTACTCTGATAATGGTACTGCTTTCGTCGGCGCTGCTAATATCCTTGCCAAAGATCATGCTCAGTTTCTCTATTTAGTCCGGCAACATCTTCTATCTCGATACACCTTCCAATCTTTTGATTGGCATTTCATACCCCCAGGTGCTCCCCACATGGGTGGATTATGGGAAGCGGGTGTCAAGAGTTTTAAAACTCACCTTAAAAAGATCACCCACGCCCAAAAATTTACATTTGAAGAGTTTTATACAATGCTTACTCGTATTGAAGCTTGTCTGAACTCACGCCCACTAAGTCCAATGAGCAAAAATCCTTCAGATTTGTGTGCTCTTACTCCTGGTCACTTCCTCATTGGGGCACCTCTCTTAGCACCCGCTGAACCTGATTCGTCCCATCAATCGGTCAGTCATGCAAACCGATGGCAAAAGTTAAAGATACTCCACCATCACTTCGCTCTCAGATGGAAAGAAGAGTACTTGAAACAATACCCTCAACGTGATTTTGCTATCAATGACCTCGTAGCAGTTAGACGCGATAATTTACCCCCAAATCAATGGCGACTTGGCCGCATAGAAAAGGTTATTCGCGGATCTGATTCTAGAGTTAGGGTCGCTGAAGTTCGTACCTGCAGTGGGCTGGTCACGCGACCTATAGTTAAATTAGTATTGTTACCTCCCTATGAACAACAATAACATTATTCTCTATATTTATAGCCAAATATGTCAACACCGCCCCGACGCCTAAAGACTAATCGGGAAACCTCCCAGGAAGTCACACAAAATCGACAACAAGAACCGTCTTCACTCCGCCAACGAAAACTGAAAGACTGTCGATACTGTGAATCGGATCATCCCCTCCGAAAATGTTTTCAATTTAGACGACTCTCGGTCCAAGAAAGAATAAATGTGGTCCGAAAATTTCGTTACTGCGTGCACTGTTTGGCACATTCGCATTTTTTGAAGAACTGTCGAAGTCGTGGCAAGTGTAAAATTTGTTCATCTAAACACCATACAATGTTGCATCGGGATAATCCGAAGATTCACCAACATACACCTAAGAAAAACCGTCGTGTCACCAATAAACGAAACCGTCGACAACAACAATACCAACAACGTAACAACCACCCTAATATTCCAATGGGAACTAATTATTCATCTGGCTCACCTACAATCGTAATAAATGTCACACCGAAGTGAATAATCGTAATTATAATGATTTTTTTTTATACTCGTAGTACATATACATATTAACAATGAATTTTCTTTAATTTAAATGAATTTAATAATGGTTACAACCATATTTCTTTACATGAATTTATATCATTTCTAACATTCCAAACCATCCTTCAAAGTGTTGCACTCTTGCAAGGGGGGCGGAATGTTTACATCATAAACGAATCTTTTTAAATGAAGTCATAACAATAATTATACCCAAGACTATACCATTTTTTGTAACAAGTTTTTTTTGTAAAAGATCTCTCCTTTGGAAGGGGAGATCTAACATTTACTCAATTAATTGTAAGTGCAAGGGTAAGACAATAAGTTATATTTTAAGTGCATTTAGTTGTCATCCAAAACCCGAAAAGAAAGGTAATTATACCACAATAAAATATTGAATTATTTAGTAATTAAATTCCCGCATTTTTTTCTTTTGATAAATACTCCACAAACCCCCCGGCGCATTTACAAGTAATACAGTTAAATTCAAGAACATTTTTATTTTAATATATAAAAATCAGGGATATATTCGATAATATTACATAGTTATCCAATTTATTATAGAGCTTTTGTTAAAGTACTTTTTGAAACATCGGGATACAATGCTCGGCATTTGCTTACAACTTGCAGGACATATTGCTTTTGTCAGAAGGTCGTTGAAGTCAGTTATTAATTTAATACCACGCTCAGCCATATAATTTACTACTTTTAATGTTTTGACAATTTTCAATCCTTCTTGGAAGTTATTATTTTGAGGCCAGGTGTTTGGATTTTGTCTAAGAAAATCTATTTTTATATTAAATCGGTCAAAAAAATTAAACGTTTCTTTGGAAAGTAAATTAATTAATCCTCCATCAACCAACTCTTCTAACTTTTCTTTCCTAACTTTTGGATTTACAACCCTAGCTTGCTCTGATGGTTCATCTGTGCTACTAAGCAATTTATTAGCCATTAATAACTTTTCATCGTCTGTAATGGTGGGATCAAAGAACGACAATCCAACCAACTCTGTATTCAAATACCACAAATGATTCGAAAATTTAGTGAGTGCTATTTCTGCGATGTCGTTGTCACATTCTTTATAGTCTAATAGACTACGCAAAATGTCCAAATCTTGCTTTGGCGCTAGATGAGCTTTTGGAGCATTGAACCAAGCTTTACAGTAAATTTTAACTAGAAAAACAGCAATAGCACTTACAGAACTTTCTTCTCCTCTAGACATCTTAAATTGGCGCCGAAAAATAAATATTTTAAAGCAGTAAATAGCCTTTGCCATCCATCTGGCGTGATGAATGGCGCCTGGAGCTCTAAAACCCACAACATTGCCGTCTAGTGATCCTACAAATACGAGAACCAACTGCAACAGCTCCTTGTAGTCATCTCTTGGATGGTTTTCAGTTAATTTCTTTTTGAATTCAGCAGTAACATGTGCAATTAATTCTGGAGATAGCTGCTTTTGTATTAGATTGTCACTAATACCTGTGTCATATTTTTGTTTGTCTATCTTGGGCCACGCAAGGAGAAATCTTTTGAAAATGTCTGGATGAGGTCCCGTGGTTGAACCCATTTTTGTGTCGAATAAGCCTCTTAACATAATTTCCAAGATATGGTGATGGCAAGCTAGGTGCAGTAATTCTCTTCCTAACATTTGCTGCAATATGACGCATGCTCCTTTAAATCTTCCAGTGTTGGATGCTGTAGTATCAAAGCACATCGCCTTGACGGTGTTGGGAAGACCCCATTGCTGTAGGCATTCATATACGGCAAGTGCTTGCTCCTCTCCTGAGCTGTTTTCTGTTACAGGAACTCCCAGCAGTTGTTCCTTATCGCCATATGAAATAGCAATAGCTATTCGCTCACATTGCTCATTTTTTACTTTATCTGAAATATTTTTAGTATACTGTTCTCTGAACATTTTCCTTCTAGTATGTAAGAAAGTTTTGGAGACTTTGTACTTAAGAGGGTCAAGGTTAAGTGCCTCTAGTGTAGCTATTAAAATTCTCGTGGCATTTCTGTCGGATACCTTACACCGATCTAACAAAATTGACAATTTCATGTTTAAAATCTCGTGAACGCCTCTTGCATATGAAACTTTCATCCTTTTTCTATCAGATGGACCTGTATCTTCTTCCGGGATGTCCATTGCCTCCAAGTTTTCAAGCTCCTGCTAGATGATGTCCTCTTGAGAGTCTTCTTCTACTCCGAATTGTACTCATCATCCGTCCCTAAGAAGCATCAAGAAAATAATAATAATAAATTGGAATAATAATATAAAAAACTCACCAATATCAAAATATTCTTCTTGGATTTGTCGGTTAACTCTTTCATGTTCCTTTTGCGCCTTGATTTCTTCAGCTCTAGATAACTTGCGATCTACTCCAGACATGCAACCTGAACGGCCCTTTATATATTTATATGTGCATAGCGCATGTTGCGGGGACGGGTTTTCGTTCCACAAGTTACTATGAAGACAATTTGTTACTTTGGGGACTGTCCACAAACTTTTCATTATTCTACTGTTTACACTGAAGACATTTTACTGGATACAGCTCATATTACGGGGTCCTTTTTGGCTGTATATACAGATGTCTTCAACGTATGTGAAATGCATATATATATATATATATATATGTGCACAGCACATGTTGCGGGGACGGGTTTTCGTTCCACAAGTTACTATGAAGACATTTTGTTACTTTGGGGACTGTCCTTAAACTTTTCGTTATTCTAGTGTTTACTCTGAAGACATTTTACTGGACACAGCGCATTTTATAGGGACATTTTTGGCTGTATATACAGATGTCTTCAAAGTATGGGTAATGCATATATATATATATATATTCATTGTGCATGCTTTGAAGACATCTGTATATACAGCCAAAAAAGTCCCTATAATATGCGCTGTATCCAGTAAAATGTCTTCAGTGTATATAGTAGATTAATGTAATATTTGAGGTCAGTCTCCAAAGTATCAAAATGTCTTCATAGTAACCTGTGAAACGAAAAACCGTCCCCGCAACATGCACTGTGCACATATATCTATATATATATATATATATATATATATATGTGCACAGCACATGTTGCGAGGACAGGTTTTCGTTCCACAAGTTACTAAGAAGACATTTTGTTACTTTGGGGACTGCCCTTAAACTTTTCGTTATTCTAGTGTTTACTCTGAAGACATTTTACTGGACACACCGCATTTTATAGGGACATTTTTGGCTGTATATACAGATGTCTTCAAAGTATGGGCAATGCATATATATATATATATATATATATATATATATATATATGCACGGCGCATGTTGCGGGGACGGTTTTTCGTTCCAGAAGTTACTATGAAGACATTTTGTTACTTTGGAGACCGTCCTCAAACTATTTATTAATCTACTGTATAAAGTGAAGACATTTTACTGGATACAGCTCATATTATAGGGACTTTTTTGGTTGTATATACAGATGTCTTCAAAGTATGAGCAATGCATATATATATATATATATATATATATATATATTCATTGCCCATACTTTGAAGACATCTGTATATACAGCCAAAAAAGTCCCTATAATATGCGCTCTATCCAGTAAAATGTCTTCAGTGTAAACAGTAGATTAATGTAAAGTTTGAGGTCAGTCTCCAAAGAATCAAAATGTCTTCATAGTAACCTGTGAAACGAAAAACCGTCCCCGCAACATGCGCTGTGCACATATATATATATATATATATATATATGCAGCCAAAAAAGTCCCCATAAAATGCGCTGTGTCCAGTAAAATGTCTTCAGTGTAAACAGTAGAATAACGAAAAGTTTAAGGACAGTCCCCAAAGTAACAAAATGTCTTCGTAGTAACTTGAGGAACGAAAACCCGTCCCTGCAACATGTGCTGTGCACATATATATATATATATATATATGCACAGCACATGTTGCATATATATGCACAGCACATGTTGCAGGCACGGGTTTTCCTTCCACAAGTTACTATGAAGACATTTTGTTACCTTGGGGACTGTCCTTAAACTTTTCGTTATTCTAGTGTTTACTCTGAAGACATTTTACTGGACACAGCGCATTTTATAGGGACTTTTTTGGCTGTATATACAGATGTCTTCAAAGTATGGGCAATGAATATATATATATATATATATATATATATATGTGTGTGCACAGCACATGTTGTGGGGACGGGTTTTCGTTCCACAAGTTACTATGAAGACATTTTGTTACTTTGGGGACTGTCCTTAAACTTTTCGATATTTTAGTGTTTACTCTGAAGACATTTTACTGGACACAGCGCATTTTATAGGGACTTTTTTGGCTGTATATACAGATGTCTTCAAAGTATGGGCAATGCGTATATATATATATATATATATATATATATATATATATATATATTCATTATGCATACTTTGAAGACATCTGTATATACAGCCAAAAAAGTCCCTATAATATGCGCTGTATCCAGTAAAATGTCTTCAGTGTATATAGTAGATTAATATAAAGTTTGAGGTCAGTCTCCAAAGAATCAAAATGTCTTCATAGTAACCTGTGAAACGAAAAACCGTCCCCGCAACATGCGCTGTGCACATATATATATATATATATATATATATATATATATGCATTTCACATACTTTGAAGACATCTGTATATACAGCCACAGTAGAATAACGAAAAGTTTAAGGACAGTCCCCAAAGTAACATAATGTCTTCAAAGTAACTTGTGGAACGAAAACCCGTCCCCGCAACATGCGCTATGCACATATATATATATATATGTGCTCGGCGCATGTTGCGGGGACGGGTTTTCGTTCCACAAGTTACTATGAAGACATTTTGTTACTTTGGGGACTGTCCTTAAACTTTTCGTTATTCCACTGTTTACACTGAAGACATTTTACTGGATACAGCGCATATTAAGGGGACTTTTTTGGCTGTATATACAGATGTCTTCAAAGTATGGGCAATGAATATATATATATATATATATATATATATATATATATATATATATATATATATATATATGCATTTCCCATACTTTGAAGACATCTGTATATACAGCCAAAAAAGACCCCGTAATATGAGCTGTATCCAGTAAAATGTCTTCAGTGTAAACAGTAGAATAATGAAAAGTTTGTGGACAGTCCCCAAAGTACCAAAATGTCTTCATAGTAACTTGTGGAACGAAAACCCGTACCCGCAACATGCGCTATGCATATATATATATATATATATATATATATATATATATGCATTTCTTATACTTTGAAGACATCTGTATATACAGCGAAAAAAGACCCCGTAATATGAGCTGTATCCAGCAAAATGTCTTCAGTGTAAACAGTAGAATAATGAAAAGTTTGTGGACAGTCCCTAAAGTAACAAAATGTCTTCATAGTAACTTGTGGAACGAAAACCCGTCCCCGCAACATGCGCTATGCACATATATATATATATATATATATTCATTGTGAATACTTTGAAGACATCTGTATATACAGCCAAAAAAGTCCCTATAATATGCGCTGTATCCAGTAAACTGTCTTTAGTGTATACAGTAGATTAATTAAAAGTTTAAGGACGGTCCTCAAAGTAACAAAATGTCTTCATAGTAACTTGTGGAACGAAAAACCGTCCCCGTAACATGAGCTGTGCACATATATATATATATATATATATATATATATATATATATATGTGCACAGCGCAAGTTGCGGGGACAGGTTTTCGTTCCACAAGTTACTATGAAGACATTCTGTTACTTTGGGGACTGTCCTTAAACTTTTCGTTATTCTAGTGTTTACTCTGAAGACATTTTACTGGACACAGCGCATTTTATAAGGACTTTTTTGGCTGTATATACAGATGTCTTCAAAGTATGGGCAATGAATATATATATATATATATATGTGCACAGTGTATGTTGCGGGGACGGTTTTTCGTTCCACAGGTTACTATGAAGACATTTTGATTCTTTGGAGACTGACCTCAAACTTTACATTAATCTACTATATACAATGAAGACATTTTACTGGATACAGGGCATATTATAAGGACTTTTTTGGCTGTATATACAGATGTCTTCAAAGTATGGGCAATGAATATATATATATATATATATATATATATGTGCACAGCGCATGTTGCGGGGACGGGATTTCGTTCCACAAGTTACTATGAAGACATTTTGGTACATTGGGGACCGTCCTCAAACTTATAATTATTCTACTGTTTACACTGAAGACATTTTACTGGATACAGCGCATATTATAGGAACTTTTTTGGCTGTATATACAGATGTCTTCAAAGTATGGGCAATGAATATATATATATATATATATATATATATATATATATATATATATATATATATATATATGTGCACAGCGCATGTTGCGGGGACGGGTTTTCGTTCCACAAGTTACTATGAAGACATTTTGTTACTTTGGGGACTGTCCTTAAACTTTTCGTTATTCTAGTGTTTACTCTGAAGACATTTTGCTGGACACAGCCCATTTTATAGGGACTTTTTTGGATGTATATACAGATGTCTTCAAAGTATGGGCAATGAATATATATATATATATATATATATATATATATATATATATATATATATATGTGCATAGTGCATGTTGCGGGGACTGGTTTTCGTTCCACAAGTTACTATGAAGACATTTTGTTACTTTGGGGACTGTCCACAAACTTTTCATTATTCTGCTGTTTACATTGAAGACATTTTACTGGATACAGCTCATATTAGGGGTCTTTTTTGGCTGTATATACAGATGTCTTCAAAGTATGTGAAATACATATATATATATATATATATATATATATATATATATTCATTGCACATACTTTGAAGACATCTGTATATACAGCCAAAAAGGTCCCTATTATATGCGCTGTGTCCAGTAAAATGTCTTCAGTGTAAACAGTAGAATAACGAAAAGTTTAAGGACAGTCCCCAAAGTAACAAAATGTCTTCATAGTAACTTGTGGAACGAAAAACCGTCCCCGCAACATGTGCTGTGCATATATATATATATATATGTGCATAGCGCTTGCTGCGGGGACGGGATTTCGTTCCACAAGTTACTATGAAGACATTTTGTTACTTTGGGGACTGTCCACAAACTTTTCATTATTCTACTGTGTACACTGAAGACATTTATCTGGATACAGAGCATATTATAGGGACTTTTTTGGCTGTATATACAGATGTCTTCAAAGTATGCAAAATGAATACATATATATATATATATATAAATATATATATATATATATATATATATATATATATATATATATATGTGCATAGCGCATGTTGCGGGGACGGGTTTTCGTTCCCACAAGTTACTTTGAAGACATTTTGTTACTTTGGGAACTGTCCACAAACTTTTCATTATTCTACTGTTTACACTGAAGACATTTTACTGGGTACAGCTCATATTACGGGGTCTTTTTTGGCTGTATATACAGATGTCTTCAAAGTATGTGAAATGCATATATATATATATATATATATATATATATATATATATATATATATATATATATATATATGTGCATAGCGCATGTTGCGGGGACGGGTTTTCGTTCCACAAATTACTATGAAGACATTTTCGTTCTTTGGGGACTGTCCTTAAACTTTTCGTTATTCCACTGTTTACACTGAAGACATTTTACTGGATACAGCTCATATTACGGGGTCTTTTTTGGCTGTATATACAGATGTCTTCAAAGTATGTGAAATGCATATATATATATATTCATTGCCCATACTTTGAAGACATCTGTATATACAGCCAAAAAAGTCCTTATAATATTCGCTGTATCCAGTAAGTTACTTTGAAGACATTTTGTTACTTTGGGGACTGTCCACAAACTTTTCATTATTCTACTGTTTACACTGAAGACATTTTACTGGGTACAGCTCATATTACGGGGTCTTTTTTGGCTGTATATACAGATGTCTTCATAGTATGTGAAATGCATATATATATATATATATATATATATATATATATATATATATATATATATGTGCATAGCGCATGTTGCGGGGACGGGTTTTCGTTCCACAAGTTACTATGAAGACATTTTCGTTCTTTGGGGACTGTCCTTAAACTTTTCGTTATTCCACTGTTTACACTGAAGACATTTTACTGGATACAGCTCATATTACGGGGTCTTTTTTGGCTGTATATACAGATGTCTTCAAAGTATGTGAAATGCATATATATATATATTCATTGCCCATACTTTGAAGACATCTGTATATACAGCCAAAAAAGTCCTTATAATATTCGCTGTATCCAGTAAAATGTCTTCAGTGTAAACAGTAGAATAACGAAAAGTTTGAGGACAGTCTCCAAAGTAACAAAATGTCTTCATAGTAACCTGTGAAACGAAAAACCGTCCCCGCAACATGCGCTGTGCACATATATATATATGTGCATAGCGCATGTTGCGGGGACTGGATTTCGTTCCACAAGTTACTATGAAGACATTTTGTTACTTTGGGGACCGTCCTCAAACTTTTTATTAATCTACTGTATATACTAAAGACATTTTACTGTATACAGGGCATATTACAGGGACTTTTTTGGCTGTATATACGGATGTCTTCAAAGTATGTGAAATGCAGTTATATATATATATATATATATGTATTGCTCATACTTTGAAGGCATCTGTATATACAGCCAAAAAAGTCCCTATTATATGCGCTGTATCCAGTAAAATGTCTTCAGTGTAAACAGTAGAACAACAAAAAGTTTAAGGACAGTCCCCAAAGTAACAAAATGTCTTCATAGTAACTTGTGGAACGAAAAACAGTCCCCGAAACATGAGCTGTGCACATATATATATATATATATATATATATATATATATATATATGCATTGCCCATACTTTGAAGACATCTGTATATACAGCCAAAAAAGTCCCTATAAAATGCGCTGTGTCCAGTAAAATGTCTTCAGAGTAAACACTAGAATAATGAAAAGTTTAAATACAGTCCCCAAAGTAACAAAATGTCTTCATAGTAACTTGTGGAACTAAAACCCGTCCCCGCAACATGCGCTGTGCACATATATATATATATATGTGCACAGCACATATTGCGGGGACGGGCTTTCGTTCCAGAAGTTACTATGAAGACATTTTGTTACTTTGGGGACTGTCCTTAAACTTTTCATTATTCTAGTGTTTACTCTGAAGACATTTTACTGGACACAGCGCATTCTATATATTTATATATATATGCATTGCCCATACTTTGAAGACATCTGTATATACAGCCAAAAAAGTCCCTATAAAATGCGCTGTGTCCAGTAAAATGTCTTCAGAGTAAACACTAGAATAATGAAAAGTTTAAGGACAGTCCCCAAAGTAACAAAATATCTTCATAGTAACTTGTGGAACGAAAACCCGTCCCCGCAATATGTGCTGTGCACATATATATATATATATATATATATATATATATATATATATATGTATCTATATATATATATGTGCATAGCGCATGTTGCGGGGACGGGTTTTCGTTCCACAAGTTACTATGAAGACATTTTGTTACTTTGGGGACTGTCCTTAAACTTTTCGTTTTTCTACTGTTTACACTGAAGACATTTTGCTGGACACAGCGCATTTTATAGGGACTTTTTTGGGTGTATATACAGATGCCTTCAAAGTATGGGCAATGAATATATATATAGATATATACATATATATATCTATATATATATATATATCCAAAGCACAAGAAAACCAAAATATTGGTCCGTAATCATAGTCAAGCACTAAAGTCGGCTTTTTTAAAACGACTTTAAATTAAAAACCTTTTATTATCTATTTTGCTATTATAGTCCGAATTAAAGGCAGTTTTAAGTTGAATCGGCTTTAAATGGGTATCACATCCAATGTGCCAAATGCCCGCATACATTTTGTACTAAAAAGTAAGCAAGTGGCAACATTGATCACCTGATTTTATATTAGGCGAAAAAATGAAAGTGTGTAAATAAAAGATGAAAAGGAAAAACGTTATAAAAAAAGGATAAAAAGGGTGTATTTTAATAATAAAAATTTATTAACTTAATAAATATTTTACGAAATCCCTAATTTATTGATATTATTTGTAATTTTCCTAAAGTTTTACTTAAACAAAAAAAAGCATAACAAAAACCTAACAAGCAAATAAAAAACAAAGCACAATAAAGCAAGCACTAAAGTCGGTTTCTTTTTAAAAACCTTTTATTATCTATGTTGCTATTACAGTCAGAATTAAATCCAGTTTAAAGTTGAATCGGCTTTAAATGGGTATCACATCAAATGTACCAAATGTCCGCATACATTTTGTACTAAAAAATAAGCAAGTGGCAACATGGATCAGCTGATTTTATATTAGTCGAAAAAATGGAAAGTGTGTAAATAAAATATTTGCAATTGCAGAATGTGAAAAGGAAAAACTTTATAAAAGAAGGATAGAAAAGTGTATTTTTATTAATAAAAATGTATTAACTTAATAAATATTATGCAAAAGCCCTTATTTATTGATATAATTTTCCTTTCATTATTTTGCAAGCAGACTTTAACGATTTTACAAGCTGACTTTAACGATTGAAGCAGACTTTAACGATTAAAGTATACTTTTACTTGTCTACAGTAGGCCTAAAGTATACTTTTAAGAAAAGTCGACTTTAGAACTCCTAAAGTATACTTTATATTAACAACGAATATGCGCCATTGTTTTTATTAAGTTTTTTAAAAAGATTAATTTTTTTCCCCCATTCGTTTTATTGTTTCCTTTGTATCGTCCTCTTAATTAATTTATTATGAGAGGGGGGAGTGGTTTCCAAGTTAAAGCTTGGGAAAAGCAATATTAATTTTAAGTTAATAAATAACAATATAAATAAATAAAAAATCAATAAATCAAAAAATAAAAATAAATCGGTTTGCCGAAAAAATTTTCGACTCCCATTATTCATTTTCATACTCCCATTATTCATGACATTTCGTTCAGTGTAATGCTCGCAATATGCGTCGACACCACCTTACTGTAAGAAAGCTCAATTGAGGCCAACAAGTATATAATTCTCAAGAGTATAGTTCGCTCTGACGATTTTTTTAGTACTCTCTTAGAACACGAATATAGTTTGGCGGCAACAAAGGTGAGTTTTGGTCGGCAACTTTTAGTAGTGTTTAGCAATTGTGTTCAAAAATAGTTACGAATTCAAACATAACATTGTGAAATTAAAAGTATTAAAGTGTGTACACATATTGACCAACTATGTCTATTCATATCCATTATTTCCCATTTCTACGGTAAAAATATATAATAAAGAGAACAAATATGCTATTAATTGTTGCAACATATAATTAAAAAAACTATAAAAAATGCATGAATTTGAAAAAAGTTGTTTTCATGAAAAAAAACTAGAAAACAGTTAAGAATCCTAAAAACTGGGATTAAAAATTAAACTGTTTATGTGGCAGCTCTGAATACACCAAATTTAATGCTTTTCAACACTTTAGCAACTCTGAAAATGTTGCCCCCTCATATAAACATGTTGCCGCGGAACTCTGTAGCATGTTGAATTGCTGGTAGAGTTTCTAACACTCTATAGTAATTTATATACTTTTTGTTGAGACTGATTTATTATTTTAGTTTTTATGCTATCTGTATTAGTATGAGTGAGTCGCCCATTGGCGACTCTTTGCCGACCACTGATCTAAAGCAGTGGTCGGCAGAAAGAGAGAATATGAATGTATTGGTGTTTTACACCGTAAGAAATTATTTTATCTTTCTAGATAAGTGAATAAATGAATTAATCGATAAGAAAATATCCGTATTCATTAAATTAAAATAGTTGATGTTTTTGTTTTCTTTATTATAAAAAATAAAAATAATTCACAATAATTATAATTTTTTTATTGCATACAGGGCACTCTGCCTCGTTCAATATATTTAAAGAAAATAAAAAAATTCTTCCCACTCAACATCTTTAATTTAAAATGTTAACGAAAAACAAAATAAATACCTACAATAATAAAAAAAAATTTTAAAGTGTACTTTATTTCTTCAACAAAGCGGCATATACTTGCTCTGTTGAAAGTTAGGGTACTACCGAATGAAATAATTGCATTTTTTGTGATCTTAGCTGTGAGATTTGTTGACATTCGTGTAGTGTACGTGTAAATTGCCGATTGTGTTCGGCCCCTGAGTGCCGATCACTGCTTTAGATCAGTGATCGGCACTCATAGCCCTCGGGGGCCGAACACAATTCGCAATTTACACGTACACTACACGAATGTCAACAAATCTCACAGCAAAGAGAACATAAGATACAACTATTTCATTCAGTACTACCAAAAAGTATATAATTTACTATAGAGTATTTTTCACACTCTACCAGAAATTCAACATGGTACAGAGTTCAGCGGCAACATTTTTAAATGAGAGGGCAACATTTTCAAAGTTGCTTAAGTGTTGAAAAACATTAAATTTGGTGTATGCAGTGCTGCGACGTAAACAGTGTAATTTTTTATCCCAGTTTTTGGGATTCGTAAGTGTTTACCAGTTTTTTCCTGAAAACATTTTTTTTCAAATTATTGCATTTTTATAGGTTTTTTAGTTATATGTTGCAACAATTAATAGCATATTTATTCTCTTTATTATATATTTTTACCATAGAAATGGGAAATAATGGATATAAATAGACATAGTTGGTCAATGTGTGTGTACACACTTTAATACTTTTCATGTCACAATGTTATGTTTAAATTCGGAACAATTTTTTAACACAATTGCAAAAGTTGGTTGTATTTTTTACTTATATTAAATATGTCTAATTTTAGTAAAAATAAATAATATATTGACCAAATATTATATTTTTATATGAAATATCTGAAAAAATACATGAATAAAATAAAAAAAAACATTTTTTTATGAAATAATCTGGAAAATCTCTAGCATCCCACAAAACGGCAAAAAATAGTTAAAATTGGTTATATGGCAGCACCGCTAAACACTACTAAAAGTTGCCGACAAAAACTCACCTTTGTTGCCGCCAAACTATGTTCGTGTTCTAAGAGAGTACTAAAAAGTTCGTGAGAGAGAAACATACCCTTGAGAATTATATACTTTTTGGAAGTACGCTAACTTTCAACAGAGCAAGTATACGCCGCTTTGTTGAAGAAATAAAGTACACTCTAAAAATTTGTTTTTTTTTTTTTATTATAGGTATTTCTTTTATTGTAGGTATTTATTTTGTTTTTCGTTTACATTTTAAATTAAAAATGTGTAACGTTGAGTGGGAAGATTTTTTTTATTTTCTTGAAATATTTTAAATGAGGCAGAGTGCCTTGTATGCAATCAAAAAATTATTATTATCATTATTATGAATTATTTTTATTTTTTATACTAGAGAAAACAAAAACATGAACTATTTTAATTCAGTGAATACGGATATTCTCTCATCGATTAATTCATTTATTAATTTATTCATTCATTCTTTTATATAAAAAGATATAATAATTTCTTACGGTGTAAAACACCAATACATTCATATTCTCTCTTTCTGCCGACCGCTGATGTAAAGATCTCAGCATTATTCTATTGAATTAAGAGA
Organism: Eustalomyia histrio; assembly: GCA_949748255.1. Classification (NCBI taxonomy): domain Eukaryota; kingdom Metazoa; phylum Arthropoda; class Insecta; order Diptera; family Anthomyiidae; genus Eustalomyia; species Eustalomyia histrio. The sequence goes on from OX456523.1 coordinate 85,342,163, forward strand.
AAGTGTAAAAGAGAAATTAACAACTGTCTCTAATCCTCAACAACAGCAAAAACGTGAACCTGCATCGAAAGCTTTCGACGATGGAACAACGATTGTACTCATTTATGTAAGTTTTTTTGTGTTTCCATTTTTTATATTAATTTTTAAATTCTGGTTCTTATTATTGTTTACATCTGAAATTTTGTTGGAATTAATTTAAGATTTTCAAAAAGATATCAAAATACCGATACTTTTTATTTTTCGTTCTTTAGGGTGACCAGATGTAACGTAAATATAGATTAATTTGTTTTTCTAATAGAATCATTCAAATACATACAAAAAATATTGCACATTTTATTGATTTTTCTTTGAGTATACAAATTTCAGTAAATAACAAAATTTTAGAGTTTTCTTTCTTGTAACAAAAATAACAAGATAATCGTAATATTAATATATATTTTCCCCCTGCAAACTTAAAAGTTCCAAAGTAAATATATTCTTATATTTTTTTGTTATACTTTAGCCCAAAAATCTTATACAACATTTCAATGTCTTTATATTTTTTTTAAACAATTACTTTAGTTTTCCTAATAATTAATTTCCATTTACGTCTAGATGGTAATTTATAATTTTAATTTAATAAATAATTTTATCACAATGAATTTTTCTGTAATTTAAAATTCCCAATTAAATGAATTTTGAATTTATAAATAAATCAATATGATTTCGTGATAATTTAAATTTAATCCGTTTGATTTCTAACTAAGGGTAGAATCATAATTCTATAATTTTTTCATTTGTTGGGATTTCTTATTTATGATCAAGGTCGGGAGGCATATGACTTACCATTTACACCTCGGCAAGCAATTTGTTTAGTTTAAATGCCTCCTATTTTTTAATACTGGAACCCCTTCTGTCAACTTGTTCTATCTTTTTACTATATCCTTCCGTTTTCTACGTCTCCATCTCTTTATTATCAATTTGAACTTGTTAAAAGTTTTGATAGGCGCGCAAAATCAAATTATTGTGTAAGGTGAGCAGCGAAGCTATTGAAACCCACCCCATACGACAAGCATCAAGTCTGCTAATAATAACATCAGATCATTTCAGATTCTTTCGTTATATGTTACATTTCTCAAATGTATGGCTTTTTCGTTCAAGTGTACGGCGCTTACGTACATATATATTATGAAGACGAGTTACCACGGAGCTAATTTTTGTCGAAAAATAAAAAAAATAAAATAATTACAGAGTTCAAATATTCATTCATGTACATGAAAAAAAATTTTTTGTTGTGTTTTGTTCTATTCGTGTGGGAAGATACAAAAAATAGCTTGCTTTATTTGTTCATGTTGATTGGATTTGTATTTTGTTTTTTATTTTAATACAAAAATGAGAATATAAGAAAAATTTGTTTTCATACACTTGGATATTTTTGAGATGCGACATTTTTCACAAAATGAATAGGAGCATCAAAGTTTATTGAATAGCAAAAAATTTCTAACATTCTGAATGCACATAAATGTTTGAATTTGTTTTACTGAAGCTGTGCAAGTTAAGGTATGAAGTTTTCATAACTTAATATTTTTCTTTTTAAAATTCCCACGAAAAGACTAAATGAACTAATATTGCGAAATCAAAGTTACACGCGCCAATATTTTGTGCTGACACCGATGTCAGCGAAAATATTATTTTTTGAATTCTTTAATCGAACCATTTTTACCTTTTACTAAATTATGCTGACGCTATGTCTGCAAAATTATTGAAAAAGTCGTTATTATGATTTATGCTAGAAAGGAAAGTTCAGTTCGGATTGATTCATGAAGAGTGGAAGTAACATAAATAATTAAAGTGTAAAGTGTTAATAGATTAAGAAAGAAATAAAATTTTATTTTTTTTTTAAATGTAAAAAAGGACAGTTTTTAATTGGGGAATCAACCGGGATCGCCTATCGAAAACAAAGTTCTGAAAAAAACAAGTAAGAACATCGATAGTGCGTCCGCCAACCAAAAGAAAAAGTATCCTTATGAAAAGGAGAAAATAATAAAAAAAAACAGTGACAATAAAAAAGTATCCTTACAAAGAGGAGAAAATATAAAAAAAAACAGTGACAGTTAAAAAGTATTCTTATTAAAAGGAGAAAATAAAAAACACAGTGACAATTAAAGAAAAAGTGTGACAAACAGAAATAAAACCTTTTTAATAAGAGTGTTTAAACAAATAAACTAAGGCCCATTATTATAACTTGCCGATAGCTAAAGTTAGGATGTTAACTATATATATACTTTAACCTAAAAGTGACCGATAAGCTAAAGGTAATTTCATCTTACCTTTAACTTTTAACGTAAGGTTTAAGCATTTGAAGTTGCCACATTTTCTGCTCTGCAGTGTAGTTGCCGTGTAGTTTTTTGCTGTTTGGTTTTTTCTGTGTTCGGCGTCGACAATGTAAATGTTATATAACAAACATTTTGATCTTTTACACAATTCAAAGAAATTTTGTTTTTCGTTTGTATTTTTTGTTTGTTGTAAGTAAATAAATAAATAAATAAAAGTACCTCGTTGCCACTACGTATATAAAAGAACCGTTTTAATTTGTCAAAAGTAATCGGTTTTTGCTCTAGTAATGTCATATTTTTAAAAAACTTAATTTTATTTTATAAGGAAGTTGTAATAACCAAAAAAAGTTAAAGGTCACTTTATTCCTCACTTTAGCTAAAGTTACCCTTAACTAACACGCACCTTAAAGGCAAGTTATAATATTGGGCCTAAGTGATTTAAATAAATCAAGTGTCAAAAAAACTCTATGTTCATCAACAACATTTTTTAAAAAACTTATTAGGAAAAATATATAAAAAAACAATTTCGAAAAAACAAAAATATATAACGATTGGCCTAACTAACTGTCCACTCCGAGACAGCAACACCCCAGAACGATTGTAATCTGGGACAGCTTTAAAGCGGTGGTACAATAACAGTGACAACTTGCAGCGGCAGATATTACAAATAACAAATTATTGTAAGTTTAGAAAATAAGTTAAATTAAATTGTAAATCCGAAAATTCTTTACAAACTGGCTAACATAGTAGAAGATATAGAGCAATTCCATATGAAAACAATCAAAATTGGCAAATTTTTGGACAGACCCTCTCCGATTTTAAAATAAATAGTCTCAATCGGTTACTACCAATAAGCCGACCACAGGTCATAAAATGTTTTGTAAATTTTTTAAATTACCAGGTAATAAATATTTCGCCATATTTATGGAAAATCCGTGTTTTATGACTTGTTTCTGCACGTGTCATTTTAGGCGAAATATTTATTACCTGGTAATTTAAAAAATTTACAAAACATTTTATGACCTGTAGCCTCAGTCGGGTTTGGTGTGCCACTGCTGCAGGCAGACCATATTCACTACACACTCAACTTGGGGCTCTTAAAAAAAAAATTGATTTTTTCTTCATAAATGTATTTTTAACTGTAAAATAATTTTTAAAATGTATTTTTAATAATAAAATAAAATTATGTTAAATAATTAAAAATAATTCAATTATAAAAAATATAAAAACAATGGGAACAAGGTGGTCTCTTAAATGCTCTTCTCCTGTCCAAACAAGGAGTCGGGGCCCATTTTTTTATTGCTGATTCTTAAAGCAAAAATTATGAGGAATCCAAAAAAAAAATAAAATTAGCCGGAAAATTTAGGAGCTTCTGTGGAAAATCGGAAAATTTAATTTTCATGGGAAAATTTAATTTTCATGGGAAAAAAGGTAAATTTCTGAGAAAAATTAGGAAAATTTTATTTTTCAATTAAAGCCTGATTCAATACCTTTCCAACGAGCTATCACTCGTTGCGATCGCTTTAGTACTTTCAATGAGGTCCCTTATGAAGAATTCTTCAATTTTTCACATGACAGTGGTGTACACCACCACTAATCCAGTCACTATAAAAAAAAAAAAAAAATATGTAGGTACATTATTTTTTGCTGGGCAATCGATTGAGACTATTTATTTTAAAATCGGAGAGGGGTCGTCCAAAAGGTGATCGCTTTCATATGGAATTGCTCTATAGTAGAAAATCTCACTGAGGAGGAGATCAAATTTCTAATTAAACGTAGAGAGTTAGATACAATTGTCGAAGAACTAGAAGCACTAGAAAGGGAATACGAAACGGACTCAATAGATAATCTTTCAAATCTATTTTATAACATGACAACAAGTGATCCCAACATGAACAGTGAGCAAATAATTAGGATAGTGACGCAGACCACAGCACCACTCCTAAGGGAATTGGAGGTCCTAAGGGCAAATTTTGACAGACTGGCAATTGCAAATACTGTTACAGAATACAAACAACAAACTATTGACGAAACCAAACGATGTGACGAAAGCTTGGATGTTATAAAATCCCTTCCAAACTTTAACGGAGAAGGTACCTCTTATGTAAGCTGGCGAGAAGCCGCAAAAAACTCCATGAGTCTATATGCCAAAGGTAGTCGTAGGTATTTCGCTGCATTGACCATTTTACGGAACAAAATAACAGATGAGGCAAATGACACTCTAACGAACCACGCTACGGTACTGAATCTTGACGCTATTATGGCCCGACTGGACTTTGCTTATGCCGACAAACGACCAATCCATATCATTGAACAAGAACTCAGTATAATGAGGCAAGGTTCTTTGACAATTTTGGATTATTATAACGAAGTTAACAGTAAACTGACTTTGCTAATAAATAAAACGATAATGACCTATGGATCAAATTCCTCTCTATCGAATGAACTAAACTGTAAAAATCGACAATATGCGCTTAGAGTTTTTGTCACCGGTCTAAACCCACCACTGGCGAATATTCTTTTCTCACTTTCACCTTCCGATTTACTGAATGCCTTAGCCAAAGCTCAGGAGCTAGAAGCGAATAATGTAAGAGCTAATTTTGCTGTACAATTCAATAGAAATCAGGGCAGCAATCAAAACCTAAAGAATACCCAAAATGTTTTACGATTTCCTCATAGAAATCGCTTTAACAATTTTCAACATGGCCAAAACCTTCCCATTATCCATCGCCAACCTAAGCCCGAACCGATGGAAATAGGAAGCTCATTAAATATTCCGGTCGTTGCGACGAATAATAACGTTCGACATATTGGACAATCACTAAATTATGGACGAGAACCACAAATTAGGCAGTGGCAACAACGGCCACATAATACAAATCAATTTGGCCAAAGGCCACAATTTAATTATCCCATAAAAAGGCAACGTCCTAGCAGACAATTTAGTTCCCAGCCAATAAACAAGGCCCAGAGAGTAAATAATTTAAATGAAACAGCTTTTTTAGACACGACCCCGGACTGCCATACATCATTAGGACAGGAGCATCCGGGAGAACTTTCAGAATTTTAATTGACAGTGGAGCAACCAGTTGTTACTGTAGCCCCAATGTCCTTACTAACAGACAGGAATTAGATATTAAGAAAAGAATAAAAACCATAAATGGTTTTACCATTATCAAACACTGCTACGAGGCAAGACTGTTTGGTATTAGAGAAAGATTCTATGAGATTCCCAACTTAGAATCCGATATTTTAATAGGTTATAATTTTTTGAAAAAAGCTAACATAAAACTTGATTTTGAAAACGGCACAATTACGTGTGGGTTAAAATTGATAAATTTATAAATTTTAATAAACCAGCAGCAACGAGTAGTGCTGTTAATGAAAATAATTAAAACGAGGAAAATATTATAAATAACTTGAGAAATGATCTTGAGTGCGAAAATTATGACGAGAATGATATCAATCGTAGTTATGGAAGAACCATAATTGATGAATTATATAGTGAAATTCGAAATGAAATAGAAAATTTACACTCGAAAATTGATACTGTTCTGCCATTCAGAACGGATATAAAAGCTGAGATACGTACAATTTCTGAAACTCCTATATGGAGTAAGCAATATCCCTATCCACTCTCAGTAAACTCATTTGTAAATAAGGAAATAGAAAAACTATTAAACGACGGAATTATACGTTCCAGTAAAAGCCCTTACAACTCCTCAATATGGGTAGTGCCAAAAAAAGGAACTAACGAAGACGGAAGGCAAAAATCTCGAATGGTAATTGATTATAAGAAACTAAATGGAAACACTATATCATATAAGTATCCGTTACCGGATTGCAGTGTTATTCTATCAAATTTGGGAAAAGCGAAGTATTTTTCCACCATCGACCTCGAATCCGGTTTCCATTAAATTTTAATGAAGCCGGGAGATATTGAAAAAACAGCGTTTTCTGTGAACAACGGAAAATATGAATTTATTAGACTCCCTTTCGGATTGAAGAACGCACCCAGTATCTTCCAAAGTGCCATGGATGATATTTTAAGGGACTATATAGGAAAATTTTGCCACGTCTATAAAGACGATATAATAGTATACTCGGAAAATTTGCAAGAACATAGGAAGCATTTGAAAATGGTAGTTCAAAAACTTAGGGATACTAATATGAAAATTTCTTTGGAAAAATAAAATTTTTTCAAAAAAAAGGTTGAATTTTTGGGGTATTTTGTTGCCCATGGTATTATAAAAACCGATCCAAAGAAAACAGAGACGATAAATAGTTACCCTGAACCTAAAACTCTCAGACAATTGAGAGGCTTCCTCGGCATAACCGGATACTATAGAAAATTCATTAGAGATTACGCAAAAATCTCAAAACCATTGACAAAATATCTTACAGGAGAGAATGGCAAAGTTTCACAATACATGTCCAAAAAAATTGCAGTAGAATTTGATTCGGAAGCTCAATCAGCTTTCAATAGACTAAAAAATTTATTAACTGACCAGGTTGAACTTGCACAACCTGATTTCAATAAGAAATTTACTCTGACAACTGACGCATCAAATGCAGCAGTTGGCGCTGTCCTAACCCAAGATGGCAAACCCATAATTTTTATTTCCAAGACACTTACTTCTACCGAACGAAACTACGCTACAAACGAGAAGGAATTATTTGCGATAGTTTGGTCTTTGAGAACACTGAGGAATTATCTATACGGAGTGGCAGATTTGGAAATCCATACCGAACATCAGCCACTCACTTTTGCAATATCTTCTAGAAATCCAAACGCGAAACTAAAAAGATGGATGTCCTTTATAGAGGAATATTCTCCGAAATTTGTCTATAAACCGGGCGCAACAAACGTCGTGGCCGATGCACTTTCTAGGCAAATATTAAATAATATATCAGATGATGAATCTTTACACAGCACACAACACTCCGCTGAAAGTAGTGAAGAATTTACAATTAAAGAAACTTCCAAACCACTCAATGAATTTAAACAGCAAATTCTTCTAAACAAAACCGACTTTACAAGCCATCAATCAGTTAGTAACTTCAATAGAACTAGACACATCATTGAATTTGACACAAGAGAGAGTCTTAAAAACATGTTAAAAGAATTTATACGGCCCAATTTGGTGACAGCAGTACATTGTTGCCTAGAAGATCTTTATGAATTTAAAGAAACAGTAAAAGAAACTTTTACTAACGAATTTGTTTTTACTAAAATTTTTGCAATCGATATTGTTAATGTCGATGACCAAAAAGCCATAATTGAGGAAACTCACACTAGGGCACATAGGAATTCTAAGGAAAATCACAAACAAGTTTGTAAACAATATTATTGGCCAAAGATGATCGACCACTTCAAGGAATTTATCAGACATCGTAATATCTGCAGTAAATCAAAATATGATAGGAAACCAACTAAGATTCCAATTGGAGAGGCTCCAATTGGGGGGAGTTCCTACACATCGATATTTTTTATGCCCAACATTTTAAATTCCTTACCTGCATCGACGCCTATTCAAAATTTCTTATAATAAAACAAATAGAAGATAGAACAAACTTAGGTGAAAAAGTCTTGGATATATTACAAACTTTTCCTGCAGCAAAAAAATTAACGTTAGACAATGAACCAGGCTTCAAAACTCCTACTTTCCGATCTTTAATGCAAAGATTAAAAATTCAACAGTATTTTTGTGATCCTAGACATAGCACAACTAATGGACAGGTAGAAAGAGCACACTCTACTTTGATTGAAATAGCAAGATGCTTAAAAGAAGAATTTCATTTACTAGATACCACTGAAATATTTCATAGGGCAGCTCAACAGTATAACTTCAGTATTCACTCAGTTGCAAATGAAAAACCATTTAATGTATTTCATAATAAAGTCAATCATGAAAATCTGCGCAACAGACTATTAGAATCACAAAGCAGAATGTTAAAAAGAAATATCCCCACATTAATAAAAACTTTTGAGACAGACCAAGAGGTCTATGAAAAACTGATAGGGCAAAGAGATAAATTACTTCCTCGCTACAAGAAACAGAAAGTAAAAGAAGGCTTAGGGAATAAGATTAAAGTTCATAGTAGAAATAGAATAATTCACAAAGAGAACATAAAAACCTAATAAGATTTCATTTTATAGGAAATGTTAAAACTATTGATCTTACTGACGATATTCACCAACTGTAAATTAGAAGTACAGATACTGGACTACTCCAATTCTCAGATGATTTCGATTCACGCTGGACAAACACGAATAGAGGACGGGAATTTCAAATTAATACACTCCATAGATTTGGACAACTATGAAAACGTAATTGCTGACTTGAGACAGGAAACACAGAACAAAATCTCTTCGGACAATTCAATCTTTCCAATGCTTAATCATGAAATAGGACAAATACAATCACAACTGAACCGTATAAAACCTAGAAAGAGAAGATCACGTGATTTTCTGGGGACTGCTTGGAAATGGTTAGCGGGAACACCAGACCATAACGACCATCAGATACTACTCGATAAAACGAACAATATTTTAGAAAACACCAAATACCAACGAATAATTAATAGAGACACCATCACGAGAATGAACCAACTGACTAACATAACAAACGTCATTTTAAGGAAAACACAGACAGAGGAAAATTTTAAGAAAGAATTTGAACAAAATTTAATTTATAAACTAAAATTAATAAAGGAAGAAATATTAAATATAGAGTATGCCTTACAGTGGGCCAAAGCAGGAATTATAAATACTTTTATATTATCAGAAAAGGAAATAAGTGAAATCAAGGAAAAGTTAGACTATGAAGAGTTCTCATTCTCCAATATCGAGGAAGAATTAGAATTTTCGGATATAAGAATAGCTGTAAACAATATGTCAATTATTTATATTGTAAATTTGCCTACTATTAGTACAAATATTTGTGAAAATATATTAATTAAACCATTGAAAATATACAAAACTATAATAAAAATTCAAAATGAAAATATTGTAAAATGTAGAAATAGAATTTTTGAAATAAAAACTGAATGTAAAACTTTTAATAAATTATCAATTTTTACTTATTTCAAAACCTTTTAGAAATAAGTAATACAAACTGTATTCCAAAATTGTTATCTAGCGGTAATCATAATTGTACTATGGTAAATAACCAACACGTCCCAACTATTGAGGAAATAAAACCGGGAATAATTTTGTTAAACCAATACAATGGTTCAGTAAGTATTCCAGACGCTAAATCCTGGAATATATCGGGAAACTTTTTAATCAAATTTCATAACGCCACATTAAATTTAAACGGTATTAACTATTTCGCAAGAGAATTACACGATTGGAAACCGCTTCCAGCTATTTTTCAGTTCTCCTCTAACAAAACAGAAATGGAAGAAATTATTTCTCTGCAAATGATGAAAGAAATCCAGTTGGAAAATGTCCATGAGCTCGACTCGTTGTCGACCGAGGGAAGAATTGAATTTTCTTTCAATATGGTACTTTCAATTTCATTGGTCGCAATTATAATTTTTGTCATCTGGAAATTGAGGCAAAAGGACAGAATAAATCTGACAATAGACAAACAAGGCTCTACGCCGACAATTCCAGATCCCGAAAGCTTGTCTCCAGAAAGGAGACAAGTTCTTAAGATATTAAGACAAGTCTTTCAAAATGATTCAATCGGGACGATTGATCTTACAGAGGGGGGAGTTAAGGTATGAAGTTTTCATAACTTAATATTTCTTTTTTATATTCCCACGAAAAACTAAATGAACTAATATTGCGAAATCAAAGTTACACGCGCCAATATTTTGTGCTGACACCGATGTCAGCGAAAATATTATTTTTTTGAATTCTTTAATCGAACCATTTTTACCTTTTACTAAATTATGCTGACGCTATGTCTGCAAAATTATTGAAAAAGTCGTTATTATGATTTATGCTAGAAATGAAAGTTCAGTTCGGATTGATCCACGAAGAGTGGAAGTAACATAAATAATTAAAGTGTAAAGTGTTAATAGATTAAAAAAGAAATAAAATTTTATTTTTTTTTACATATTAGAGACGTGCACAGATATATCTAAACACACCAGTTTCTGTGTGTTTACTGCTGTTGGTGCGTATTGATACGTATTTTTGTGTTGCAGTTATAAGTAGATATTGTTATTTTCTCTAACAGATATGGTATGTATAAATAAAAAGACAATGAGAGCACTATATTTGTTTTACTATAATTCGCTCAAACAGATAATGACGGTCGTACAATAAGTACTTATTGTACTATGCAAAGAAATATATGTAAGAATTGGGGATATTAAGATATAATGAAGATATGTAATATTCTAATAATTCATATATTTATTATATTATCTATTATTTCATTTAAATATTGAACATTTTGTTATAATTTTTACCACAAATTGAATACTTATTACTGTTGTACCACAAATACTTTAATAATACTTATGGTACAACAGTTATTTGAGAACAAGAAACAAATAAATGTGTTACTCAATGCAAAACAAAAGGCACCTGTTATTGTTTTTATGTGTATTGTGAGTGCACAAAAACAAAATCATACAATATCAGTTATACTCATTCCCTCATTTATACCAGTAGTATATGGTATTTATCTGTTATATTTGTTTTGACAATACTTACAGGTATACTGTTGCACGTCTCTAATACCTATATGTTATGCGTGTACACTAGGGTGCGCCTTCGTTATATGGGCCAAAGTTTTTTAGGAGATTTAGACCGTAACTCCCCCTAGAAATGTTCCTATTAGTGTAAAATATTAGTGTAAAAATACATCTTGAAAAAAATTAGGCTGTTCGAATATCGGGAAGGCGTGGCTCAAACGCCCTAAAGTTACTAAAATATCTGAAATTTGTAGAAAATTTGCAAGAATGTTAATTTTGAGCTACATCTATGCAAAAAACTGAGATATTTTAAGGTGAATCATGATGTGGAATTTTTTGCTTAATTAGAATCTGTCAGTTAAATTTTCATAATACTTTAACTTTTTGAGTTATGGTATTTTTTATTTAAAAAAATTGGTTTTTGAAAACTTTTTAAAAGGTAATAAGGCAAAAAAACAACGATTCTGCTGTATGTAAGCATTAAAAATATGCACATATTTACAAACATAATACAAAATAATAAAACCTCAAACACCTGAAAAATTATCTTTCTTGAAGGGTCGCTATCAGTTATTCAAGAGTCGCTATAAATTAGTGAAATGTTTCACTTTATATCACTTTACACAAAAATTAATACGTTTACTTTTGACAAAAGGACTTCCTTGAATTTTAAAACTAGTTTCTACCAAATTAAATATTATTTTAAGACTATTTATTACTTGTTTTATTATGTTGAACGTTACAATTCTGAAGTTTATTTTTTATTTAAAATAAGTGTTTCATATTTATATGTATGGTTGTATCAGGATATTGTTTCCTATAATCTGCCACAATTTGCATTATCCATTGCTTCTCTTCTTCGTCTAGTGACAACACTTGATTATAGTCTTCCATTAGCTTTACTACCCGTTCTGCTGAGCCATTTACAACTTTCAATTTGCTTACTATGCCCAAACCAATATTATAACAGATGCCATTTTTCCATTCCTTAGGATCTTTCTTTAGAAACTCCGTTGAAGTAGAAAATCTTAAAAAAAGTTTAGTGCTTTTTGGGAAATTAAATCCTCAATGTTTTCACGGCGTACTGGGTAATTTGATGGGGAAGAATTGAAAATTTTATCATCAAAAAAAGCCAGAGCTGCAGATTATGGTGATAAATACCATAAATGATTACAAAATTTCCGTAGTAATTCTCGACTATATTTTCATCAAGTAAATTGTAAGCATATAACGTTTTTAATAATGTAAAGTCTTGATTAGAAGCTCTTGCAGCAACAGGAGCTTCTATCCAAACTTTTAAGTATATTTTTATTAAAGAAATTCAAATGTCTCAAATACCATTTTTCTCGGGCATGGTGAAAGGCTCCCGGCATCCGAAAAGTAAACTTTAGAACCGATCCTCCAAGAAAAACTACTGCTAATTGGAGAAGTTCCTTGTAATCGGCCCGTGGTTGCTTTTCTTTAAGACTTTTTTCTGCAAACTTCGTTATGTCTGTTATATCGCCAAGTATATTTTTCACGTGATTCTCAACTCCAGGCTTAAAGTTATGTTTATTAATTTTACTGCAACCTAATTCTGAATCTATTAAACAGTGGGACACTGGGGTCAGTAGACTTTTGTATCTTTTCATCAAAAACGCTCCGTAAAAGTATTTCAAATATGTGATGTCGACATGGAAAATATATGAGATCTTTTTCTAATGTTTTCTCTAAAAGTACACATGCACCTTGTATTCGCCCTAAGTTGGATGCTGTGGTATCACAGCATTCTTTAAGCAAATCTCAGACAGCTATGGCTTGTTGCTTTCCTGTGCCCGAACTAATTGCTGGAATACCAAGTAACTGCTCATTTCCATTAAAGGAGATGACTACAGGCAACCGACCGACGTGTTCTCTACTCATCAACGAAGGCAAAATTTTACCATCCCAATAAACAGTTATTGCTATAATATCTTTATCTTTAAATGTATCCCGAATTTTTTGTCCTGTTTCATATCGAACTTGTGTGCGGCATCGGCAAATTGAAGTTACGTTTAATACTAAATCACTTGCGTAGTGTTTAAAAGCTTCAGCAGTTGCTATAAAGAGCTAACTATATTATACTTTTGCTAGCTTAAGCAAATGTGCGAATACATGTAATCAAATGTGAATAACTATATTGTACTTAACAAACTTTTCGTCAAGTGTCATTTGCTTAAGCAAACAGCGAAACTTACCGCACTTTACTTAAGGAATCAACTGTTTTGAAAAAAAAAAACAAGTTGCAATGTACGCGGTAAATAATTTTATAGAAAATTTAATTGAAACTTATAAAAAACAAACAAAAGGGATGGTTTTTGTCATTGTTTTTCGATTGAGATGCAGGCACTGTTGCATTTTTTAGTACTTTTTATTTATGTTTAAAATCGTTTCTTTAAATTATTTAAAATAAATATAGATTTATTCGTTAATTGTAAAATATTTATAAATTGTACATATTATGTAATATTTTTCAAAAAATACATATATTATTTAGAAAATATAAGAACAAAACAGTTTTTGCAAAAGTACAAATATTTGCAACTAAGTGTAGTAAGTATTTAAGCTTAAAAAGTACATTGTAGCCACCCAAAAGTCGTTAATAAGTTGATTAAGCATTTGACAGACTTTTCGTTAATTTTTGACAGTAGCTTAAGTTAGCTAGTTAAGGATTCTTACTGCGTCACGATAACTTAATAATACCATCCAGCTCAAGATGTTCTTCATCGCTTCATTCGAAGTCCAAATTTTCGTACTCTTTTATAAAATTTTAATGATAATGTCACATTTATAAAGTGTAAAGAAAACCACTTTTATAAAATCTTGGATGGTCATTTAGCACGGATAATTTGACTTTCGTCATGATCGAGCAGATATAACTTTTCTCGTTATCTTGTTTTAATTTTTTCTTTTATTTCTTTAACCTTATTTATTTCTCTAACTTTTTTATTTTAATATTCGCTTTAATCTTCACTTTATTATTTTTTTCACTTTAATATACATAAATGATTTATTGTTTAAATAAAACTTTTACTTTAGAAAACTGCTGCTTACTTTGTAAACAAGAGATTTTAGCTCTGGGAATTAAGAACCAAAAAAAAAATACATCGATCATTAGGTAAAATTTTATGGGGCAAATAATAAGCTTCATGAAATGGTAATAATAAAAAATTTCATAATTTCTTATGATATTATTTTATTTTGATTGGAACCTAACTGTGAAAATCTGAAAAATAACATCACGCAAAAAGTTGACGTGCTATGATAATTAACAGATTCGGATTCAGCATAAAATTTTACATCATGATCCATCTTAAAATATTTCAGTTTGTGGCATATGCGTAGTGCAAAATTAATACTTTATTAAAATTTTACATATTTTAGCAACTTTAGGGCGTTTGAGCCACGCCTTACCGATATTCGATCAGCCTAATTTTTTGCAAAATATAGTTTTTCGCTAAGAGGAACATTTCTTAGGGGAGTTACGGTCGAATTTCGGAAGTTGAAAAATAATGCGCACCCTAGTATACACACATGTACATCATGCGTATTCATGTACCCCTGTTGGCCATGTCTGCCAGACAACCTCGACGACGGGTGCACGACACATAGTAAATCTATGACGACACTTTGGCTACAGTCCATGGAAAACGTCGACGCGTTTTTCAAACAAATGTCCGCAAAATCGAGTACGACAATCTCTGCAACATTGGCGCTCACATTGTCTTTGATGATCACATAATCGACAAGTTGCTTGGGTTTGTCGTCGATGAATATAAGTTATTTTATTTAATGTTTTAAATAAAGCAACACGATTCTTTGAGTACTTGACTACAACTGTCTTTTTTATTGTCAGAAAAATAAATTAAAATCAATAATTTGCTTACTCTAGAAAAAGGTAAAATTCTTAAGAATAAGATAATTTGTTTAAAATATTACAATTGCAAAACCACAGACATATCGTCAGCAGTTTTGTTATTAATAAAATCATAAAAGTGAAATGAACTTCAATAAGTTTATCAATAAGCAAACGCAGCAGATTAAAAGAAAGAGGGAGTATTCATAATTAATTTAAAACTTAATTTGTGTTAACTCTTCCCCCTTTAGATTGATTGTCCTCAATCAAAAATAAGGTATCTGACCAATTCTTTCTATGGGGTGCTTAGTAGACTCGTTTGAAACCATATTAATATTCTGTGGAGGAGCTGGAATTTTTGGACTATTGATATTAATTATTTTTGGACACTGCAACCGTCTTTTGTCGCACTTTTTCTTCAGACAAACGGACAACATTATAATTATTGTGGAAATCACCAGGATGTAGGCAATAGCATCACCTAGTTTAGTTTCGACGTTCAGAAGTTCTATTGCTTCAGTATTATTGATATGCATTTCCATGATCAACTCCAAGGTAAGAGTCTCCTCCACGTGTGGGTTATCCACTCTTGGTTGTACAACGGCTGGTAGAGGGTTAGAAAATCTAATTTCCGAAGCTGAGAAAATCCTACCGTTCACTGATACTGTTTCATTATGAAAGTTTATGAGGAAAGTACCGTTTAGATCAAATGGCTCTTGACCAATGAGAATTTTACCATTAAATTGATTCAGAAGGAGTGCCCCAGGAAGGATCTCCTGCACGGTGGCAATATGGGAATTATTTATCAATGTGCAGTTGGAAGGTTTGCTGCGTATTAAATTAGGGAGGCATTCAGTTTCACTGACATCCTCAATATCGCTATATTTGCATATTGTAAACCTATTTAAGTTCTTACATTTATTTTTCAAACCAAATAACTGTCTGTAACATACCAAAATCTCATTGAATTGAATCTTACTAGCTAGTTTACCAATCTTTACGGGTTCTATTAAAATTTTATTACAAGATTCATTACATGTGGTTGGAATATTAACAATATAGATTAAAGAACTTCCGTTGGAAGCTATTCTTATCTCACCAAATTCTAAGATTTCTTCTAAATTTAAATAGGGGACATTTTCATCTTCAAAAATTTTCTTTACTACTTCCATTTCTTCATGAGACAGAATGAACGAATTTATAACACCCACTTTCGCCCAATGAATAGCATATTGTAGGTTTACTATTTCATCTTTTATAATTTCTAATTTATATTTTAATTTTGTTATCTCCAAATTTCCGAGAGTTCGTTCGTCATTGTGGACGACTTTGATTATTTGATTCATTTTCACCGTTAATTCATTCATTCTATCTAATGATAGTTTATTTATAATAACTTGTTTATTATTATTTCTAAGAGAATTATTGATTTTACTTTGTATAATCTCGAAATCGTCATGGTCAGGATTACCAGCAATCCATTTCCATGCCGAACCAATGAAGTTAAGGGACCTCTTATGCCTAGGTTTTAATGCATTCAATTTATTCTGTAATTGGGAAATTTCATGGATGAGGAAAGGATGTAGGGGATGGGATGTATCAATTCTTGCCCTTGTGTTTCCCTGATATCATTAATGAACTTCTGGTAATTATCGAGTTCCACAACATGTATTAATTTTATTGAGCCCGTTTGAAGTCTGGCAATACCAGTATCGATTGCCACTATCTGCGAATTGGTGAAATCCAATATCCTCACTTCTCCCATTACCGCAGCTATCATTGCCCTAAAAGAGAAAATAAATGAAACTACTCAATTACGAATATTGTTTTTGTGGACAACTCTTCCACTTTCCGTCAATACCGTGGTATGCCTATTTTCTTTCATTATTTCCCTCTTATAATTTTTAGACAATTTGGTCCCTAATCTCCTGTTTTTCCTCACAAAGATTTGTTCACCCACTCCGTAGTTTTTCGGCTCCATTTTATCCGCATTATGATATTCCAAGGTAGACCGCTGTTGATCCTTGAAATTTTCCACCATCTGAACCCTACTCTTTTCCCATTCCACAGGATCATTGAAAAGTTTCCTGCCGAAAAATACCTCGAAAGGCTTCTTACCCGAAGTCGAATGAATCGTATTATTATACTCATAAATTGATTTATCCAGAAGTTCGGACAAACCATTTTGAGTTCCCTCCGCCTTTATGCATCTCATAATCTCGGAAAGGGTAGAATGGAATCGTTCAATCTGACCATTGGCCGTGCTGGCATATGGTGGGATTCTGAATACCTTTAAGTTAAATTGATTTTCAAGCATAAATATTATCGCCTTAGAGTTAAAAAATTTTTCGTTGTCCATTACAACTAATTCGGGCATACCAAAATTTAGCAATATCTCCCTTAATGGTTGTTTTATATCTTCCGTAGCCCTTGACTTTAGTATTCTTGCCTGCGCATATTTTGTCAGTTTATCGATTGCCGTTAAAATTGAGGTTCTCTCCGTTATATAAATGTCTATGTGCACTATTTGACCGGGGTACTGAGGGATAGGAGTCTCTTGTAAAGAAATATCATTAGGATGTCGGTCATATATGTTTTCCTTACAAATTCGGCACAATTTTGTTATCCTTTTTATCTTTGCCATCATTTGTGGAAAATAGTACCTTTCCAGGAGCTGTGCTTTGTTCTCATCAGCGCTCCTATGGGCTCTGTTGTGCTCATTTATTATCTCCACTTCTTGTTCGGATTCGTTAAGAACATCGAAGACCATTTTCCTTGTATAAAGGACTTTATATTTGTGAAACCGATTGGCGAATATTTCCTGCATTTTCCCCAGGATTGAGTCTGAAGTCGTTACGCAATTCGTCACTGATGGGTTAAGATATTTCTCAAGAATCTTTTCCAGCTTTTCCTTGGAAAGATGCGGTTCTGACACTATGTGTCTGAGATAGGTTGGGAAGATTATCTGGAACTCGGATGATGAAACATTATGTTGTTCTATAATAATCTGGTTCTTAAACGCATTTATCGGTGTTTCCGTATACTGGATAGAATTTCCGGGAGAGCTCTGGTTACTATGTTGAGTGGCCGCTGTTGAGTTCATCGCGCATATTTCCTGTGGGAGTCTGGATAGAGCATCCGCAACCGCGTTGGTATTTCCGGGTTTATATTGCAGTACATAATTGTACTCCTCCAATGTAGCCTTCCATCGCCTGAGTTTGCTATTAGTGTTGCTACTCGTCAAGGCGTGCGTCAGTGGTTGGTGATCTGTGAGTATTTTTATTCTTGCAGCTCCGTAGAGGTAATTTCTTAGGCTTTTAAGGGCCCACACAATTGCCAGCATTTCCTTTTCGTTTGTGGCATAGTGTTCTTCGGCTTTATTTAAAGTTCTCGAGATGAACGTAATTGGTCTGCCTTCCTGTTCTAGTACAGCGCCAATCGCGTAGTTTGAAGCATCTGTCGTTAGTTGAAATTCCTTGCGAAAGTCGGGGTATGCAAGCATGACGTCTTTTGATATTAATGTCCTCTTTATCTTGTTAAACGCTTCTAGTGCTTCGTCGTTCAGGTCGACGGCTATTCTACTAGAGGTGAATTTGGACATTCGTCCCTCCTCCCCTCTTAAGAGAGCCGTCAGGGGCTTTGCCAATTTGGCATAGTCCCTAACGAAGCGGCGATAAAAGCCTGACATGCCCAGAAAAGATCTGAGATCCTTCAAAGTCCTTGGTACGGGAAGGATTTATCGCCTCTACTTTTTTCGGATTCGCCCGTATTCCCGACGTGGAAATTAGGAATCTTAAAAATTCCACTTCTGGTTTCAGGAATTCGCATTTGTCGAGTTATACTTTCATATTAGCTGATTCCAGGGTGTTAAATATTTTCCTTATATTCTCGAAATGCGTTTTCTCGTCCTTTCCGAATATGATTATATCGTCAATATAGACGTAACATATTCTTCCAATGTGTTCCCTTAAGATGTCGTCTAAAGTACGTTGAAATATTGAGGGTGCGTTTTTTAATCCGAACGGTAACCTGGTAAACTCGTATTTTCCATTGTTAATGGAAAATGCGGTTTTTTTAATATCCTTTTCCCTTAGCGGGATTTGATGAAATCCGCTTTTCAAATCTAACACTGAAAAGAAATTATTTTTCCCCAATTGGGAAAGGACCAAATTAATTTCGGGTATGGGATATCGATCCGGGGTAGTTATCACATTAAGTTTTCTGTAGTCGATTACTACTCGATACTTTTTTATGCCTGAGGCGTCCATTTTTTTGGGTACGACCCAAACTGGTGAATTGTATGGGGATTTTGACGGTCGTATGATGCCTTGGTCCAGCAATTCCTTGATTTGTTGTTCTACTATTTCCCTTAGATGTGTCGGGTAAGGATAGCATCTAGAGTATACGGGATTATCCGTTGTTGTCTTTATTTCCCCTTTTACTGTGGTTGTGTAAGTTAATCGTTCATTTGGTTCAGCAAAAAGGTTTGGAAATTCCGTTACCAGTTTTTCTATTCCAAGTTTCTGGTCTTTCGTCATATGCTCCGTTCTTACCGGGATGTTGTTTGATTTTTGTAGAATATTATTCACACTTTCGGAAACTTGTTGTTTTAACTTTATTCTAATGTTGTCTTTGATGGTCATCAGGCTGTATAAATAATGGCCGAAAGTTCCTTTAGGCTGTCGTTCCCTAGTATAGCGTGAAAAGACTTGAGAGTTGGTAGGGCAAAAAATTTCAATTTCGTAGATTCTAGTCCGAAGAGGTAAATGAAGGTGTGATGGGATATTAAGACCTTTCCTCCGGCGGAGTTTGCAAAAAAAATTTTCTCGTTAGGGTTGGCCGATGTTATAAGTTGAGTCTGTATGTAGTTTTTATTTGATCCTGTGTCCACTAAAATCTTCAGGATCCTGCCATCTTTCGTCTTTGCTTCGAAGTATGGCAAAGACGAGTCGTTTATTCTAAAAAATGGATGTCGGCAAATTCTTCCTCGCCAATTGCTTCTGGTTGATTATCCGGCTCGTGTGCTTCATATAGATCGGTGTATTCGTTAAATGGTTGTAGCCGTTCCGTCTCTTCATATGATTGTAGTTGGTGTTTATATTCGGCCTCTTCCTCGATTTCATTATTAGTAGTCTCAATATTAAAATTTCTTTGGAATTTCCGGGCGTTAGAAGCAGATTGTTCCATTGGTCTCTTCCCCATGAATCTGTCATTGGGTCTTGGTCGATTCATATAATTAACGTTTCTTGTCTGGATGGTATCGGTTTCCATGGGCACAGGTCTCGGTTGTGGTTTTGGTGCAATTGGTCTTGGTGGGGGTGTATTGTGTTGAGTTGGGTATTGGTTTGGATAGGGGTTTGGGTTTTGATATTGATATTGGGTGGGATATTGTATTGGGTTTCGAGGTGTATATTGGTTTGGATAATGGTTTGTGTTCCGGTTTTGGTATTGGGTAGGATATTGTATTGGGGTTATATGTGGGGTTTGTGGAGAAGGTTTTATCGATTCATAGTGTGCCGGGTTTCCATAGCCCCGGTTTTTAGAAATTGTCTGTGGGTTTCGAGAATTTCTATTCAAGGCGTGATCGGTTCTGAAATTCTGGTTTTGTAGTTTAAGGCACAAGTGGAGTGCCTGGGGTAGGCTAGTTGGCTCTCGGATGCATAAGAGTTTTGAGAGATCGCCTCTCAATCCTCTTATAAAGGTATCCAGTGCCTTATCCCTGTATGTTTGGATAAGTGTGTCCATAGCCTCTCTGCCAATGGTCATACAGGTGATGTTATTTATGATCAGGGATAAATGTGAATATACTTCCTGATAGAAATCTTGTACCGTTGAGTTTCCTTGAATAAGAGTTGTCATCTGGTATTCCAAGGTACTTACGTCCCTTTTATCTGCGTAATGTAGTGTCAGGCAACGTGAAATCGCCTGCCAGCAGAGGGGTGTATTATAGGATTCAAGCGCTGAATCTGCGGCTCCGACTATTTTGTTCCTGATTACGTTGAGGATTCCAAAATACCTCAGTGTTCCTCTTTGTGTTTCGTAGAGGTTCAGGACCCTCTCGACGCTTTTTTCCACGAGCTAAATTCCGCCGTATTACCGGAAAATTCCCTCAGGCAGCGTACCAGGTCTGGTACTTTGTCGAGGTCACCAAGATTTTCCCTATACTGTTCCTCTATTTCCTGGTCCCTTGACATGAAATCCGGACTGGGGTTTACCCAAGGACCCTTGAAACCAGGATGAACAAACTACATTTTTTTTAGCCACGCATGATGCCATGTTGCCATGATGCCATGATGCCAAATGACGAAAGCAAGGACCCTTGAAACCAGGATGAACAAACTACATTTTTTTTAGCCACGCATGATGCCATGGTGCCATGGTGCCATGATGCCATGATGCCAAATGACGAAACTACAAAAAGTTCTTAGGCGACACCAAGGACCCTTGAAACCAGGATGAACAAACTACATTTTTTTTAGCCACGCATGATGCCATGGTGCCATGGTGCCATGATGCCATGATGCCAAATGACGAAACTACAAAAAATTCTTAGGCGACACCATGAAATTCTTAGGCGATTTACAGAAACATTTAGCCAAATGCAATGGTACAACTCCAAGTACAGTGATTGTGTTGTGAATGTATACATGTTTGAATTTTTTTTTTCCTAACATTCAACAAAAACACCATATTAATTATTATTATAACAAACAAATGGATATTTGATTGTTTTTGCTTAAGACAACAAACAAAACAATGGTAAACGTGAGTATGAAAGAGACAAAAAACACTAAACAACGGTAAACATGAGTAAAGATAAAAAAACCCATTTTAATAAACGTTTACATATTATTATAATATTTAAATTTTTAATGTAAATTTCTTAAATATAAATAAATAAATTCTTAATTTTACTAAAGAAACGTAGAATGAATATTAATTAATGAATAAACAATGATCCGCTGTGTCGTCTTTGTGTGGAGTTTAATAAGTTTTATTAGCAAATTCAGTTATCCAAAAATAGAATGACCTTAAAACGCAATATTATTTTGTATTTAAATAATTAATGTTTTTATTTTGTTTCCTGTATATTTGTATTGTAATCCTTAGTCTGTAAGGATAATTATAATCTATTGACTTAATAAAAAAAAAAATTAGAAATAAATTTTTTTAAAAATAAATGAAATCATATTTTATTAAATTTATCTTTAAGAATATAATGAATTAAAAAAGTCATATTTATCACAGAATTAAACAAAACTTAGAGCAAACAAATTATCATTTTCTTTCCTGAATTACATGGAAAATAGTAAAATTAAGAATTTATTTATTTATTTATATTTAAGAAATTTACATTAAAAATTTAAATATTATAATAAAATGTAAATGTTTATTAAAATGGGGTTTTTTATCTTTACTCATGTTTACCGTTGTTTTGTGTTTTTTGTCTCTTTCATACTCACGTTTACCATTGTTTTGTTTGTTGTCTTAAGCAAAAACAATCAAATATCCATTTGTTTGTTATAATAATAATTTATATTGTGTTTTTGTTGAATGTTAGGAAAAAAAAAATTCAAACATGTTTACATTCACAACACAATCACTGTACTTGGAGTTGTACCATTGCATTTGGCTAAATGTTTCTGTAAATCGCCTAAGAATTTCATGGTGTCGCCTAAGAACTTTTTGTAGTTTCGTCATTTGGCATCATGGCATCATGGCACCATGGCACCATGGCATCATGCGTGGCTAAAAAAAATGTAGTTTGTTCATCCTGGTTTCGAGGGTCCTTGGTTTGATGGGTTGATGGTTTGATAGATTGATGGTTTGGTGGATCGATTGTTTGATGGTAATGTAAATGTGCAAATGTGTAAATATGCACATGTGCAAATGGGCAAATGTGGAAATCTGTAAATGTAAAAATGTGTAAATGTGTTAATATATAAATATTTATTTATTTCATTTAACATCGCCCAGCCCAAACCGCAGGAGGTTGGTCGCTGAAATTTGGTATGTAGGTTCCCCCTGCGGCGTGGACATTCGCTAATACGAAGTTTTTGGAAATTCCTTCGGGAAAGAGCCAAACGGGAACAAAACTCCCCTCTCACGGCCTGCCCAAACCCCTATATCTAGAAACCTGAAGTTTGAAATATGCTTTTCTTGGAGAATTTCCTAACCCTGAACAGCCTGTTGGACCTAGGAAGTTGAAATTTAGTATGCATGCTCCATCTCCAGTGTAGATAACAGTGAAGATGTAATTTTTGGAAAATACAACGGGGAGGGGAAGAAAATGTAAAAATTCTCACCCTCGACTTCCTGCCAAAACCGCTGGAGCTGGGAAGCTGAAGTTTGGTGTATTGGTTCCTCGTCCGGTGTAGACATTCACCTAGGCCGGGGTGGACAAAAAGGTGAACAGTCTCCCCTCTTAAAGGGCTACCCACAACGATTTAGCTAGAAATCTGAAATTTTAAATATGTGCTACCTGGAGTATGGGCTAACTCATTATTGAGGTACATCTTAGAATTTTTATCTGGGACATGGTAAAAATTGTGGAATCCGGGTAATTATCTGGGAACTCCGTATTCTCCCGGGCAATCCCCGGCTTTAGCCCGGGCAACCATTTTCTACGCTAACAACGTAGCGGGCTTTGGCCGCTATAATAGAATATATTATAACAATAATGCAATAGTGCAGTGAACTTAAACTTTACGTTGAATTTAAATAAAATTTTGTTTTTTCTTATTTTTTAAGTTGAAAGTGCTAAAATTTTAAAATGAATTCCAAAATTAAATATTAAGTTAATTGATTAAGTTTTCTTTTTTAAAATAACAAAAAGAACATTGCAAAAAAATAACAAAAGAACAATTGTCAATTTAAATTATATTTTTAGTTAATGTTGGATTATAGACTAAAATAAATAAATAAATAAATAAATAAATAAATAAATAAATAAATAAATAACTATATACGTCTCTTCGTTTCAAATTCCATACAAACTTTAATATAATAAAAAACGAGAATAAAATGAAAATAAAACTATTTTACAGTTTTTATTTTTCTGGTGAATTTTATTTTTAAAATTGGCAATAGAAATTTATTTTACATTCCTCATACAATAAGGGCTACCTTAATATAACAACATGAAAATTTCCACAGCATACACACACTCATACCTACCCTGCGGGAAAAAAGGGGTCAGTTGGGAATTGGGACCTGTGCCGTGATAGGTCAAAACTGAACCGGTTCCGAAAAAACATATCACGAGATAGGTGAAAAGAGCACCGGTTCCTAAAGTACCTATCACGTGACCAGTCCTGTGATATGTCACAGAGGTCAATTGACCCACTCCTGGGACAAGCCCATGTTAAAGTGATCGGTCCCGTGACCGGTCCCTATCACAATGAACCGGTCATGTGACGTGTTTGGGTACAATTCCTTTTCCTGCAGGGTACATATTCAATAGTCAACAACAAAAACAGCAATAAAATTTCATATAAATTTTGATATTCTCTTTTATCCTTTTGTATAATATACAAATTTTTTTGTTGCTAAATGCGACCAAAAGGCGTGACTTTTTCATATCCGAACAAAACCATACATTACTAAATAATGTGTAAAGTATTGTATGGCCATAGGGGACAATGCACTACTTTACACCTTACTTCATTGATGAATTTTACAGGCGATGAGCCACAAAGTAATGTATCGACCCATTAAGTTAGATGTGATTAAGTGGTTACTTATATGGTTACTAGGGTGGGAAAAGTAATGTGTCTACAAATAGATTTTAATAAAAAAATTATTAAGAAAAAGATATTATTATAAATATTTCAAACGTAATAAAATATAATGTCATGATGGAAATCGAACCTGGGAGCTCTGGATGTCAGCCGAGAACTCTACCCACAGAGCTATTGACGCTGTTCATGTTTTCGTTCGTAATGTCGAAACGTACATACATTACAATTTTGCTTACAAAAAACAAAAAGTAATGAGCCTAAAAATAGATTTTCAAAAATATTTAGATTATTACTTTACGTTTATTAATTATGTAATACGTTATCAATGATCGGTAACTCATTACTTTATGCTTGCAAATAATACAAAAGCTATCGAGCTACCATTACAAAGTAATGCATGAGTATATCGCACTTATTTGCAAAGTTCTGCTGGGATTTACAAATGTGTTGTATATTAAATATTATATGCAGGCCTTTATAAACTAAAGATATGTTTTCGTATAAAAAAAAATGTTCATAAAAATTTTTACAATTTTGATTTTTATAAAAATTTTTTAGTTTTTGTTTGAAATTAATGTAAGTTGTGGCAATTTTTCTATTGCTTAATTAAAGAAACAAAAGCGTACATTTGGAAAAAGTACTACTACCCGGTTAGCCGGGTAGATCGGCCTAGACCGGTTTTAATTTTAATTGATTAAATATAAATTATTTGTATCATTTTTGTATATTTTTTATAATATAGCCATAAAATTCGTAAGCATTGCTTAAAACTATGCTTTGCGTGTTATTAGTTACCAAACTTTCGTTTTACTACTGCGCCAATGCCATCAATTGCACCTTTTCCATGCGAGGTGGCAAAAAAATTGCATTCAAAAACGGTTAAGATAAATAATTTTACAAAATATGAAATAGTTCTCAAAATAAACTTATTTTTAATTGTCCACTACATCCATCCAAAAATACAAATATTTTTGTAATATGGTGGGTTTCCTGTAACTTAGTTATGATATCAGAAAGAAAGCAAAACACATCGTATTTGTTTTGTGTTAATTTGTCACTTATAATAGCAAACGATCTGATAGAACCTCCAAGCCATGCAAAACATGTAAAAATTGTTTCTTGGTTGTAACTAAAATGTGCACACTGTATTTTTTTCAGCGAAATCAATTTAAAGAATTAATTCTCCGTCCTTCACATTTTCTATAAAGTTTTGGAAATGATTTTTCTAAGATCGCTTTACATAAGAATGCAATTTAAAAGACGACAGCTGTGATTGGATTTCAAAAATTAGATCATTTAATGACTCCTCTGAGTAGCTCAAAATCACTTGACTTCTTCATCAAGTTTATCAATGTTACTTATACACTGACCAAAAAAAGTCTGTAATGACAACTGAAAATTTTGCTGTTATTACGGGAAATTTTGCTAATTTGAGACCACCGGTATTTTATTTAAAATTTCTTTTTTATCGAGCATCAAATTTTTTTTATTTTAATTATTTTTTTCAAAAAATATTTTAGACACAATTAAAAAAAAAAATCAAATGCTTACAAATTGTAAAAACAAACAAATTTATAATTTTGTTTCAATTTGGTAATTTCTGATTTGAAAAATATTTTAGCAAATTTTTTTTAACTTTTAAGATAAAATTTTAATTGTTTTTAGGACTGATTTTTAGAACTAAAAAAACTTTTTAATGCTATTTTAAGTGGATATCGTATTTTTAGACATGAGTCGGTATATTCACTTCCGATCCATTTTTTGATTTATGTAACATTTTAAGCTAATGTAGGTGTAAGTTTTAATTAGAAATAACATTTCCTCCAATATCCACTTTCTTAAAATAAGTATTTTTTTTTTTTTTGCTAATATTAGCAAATCGGTTTTTAAAAATTTGTAAACTGATTTCTGAAATTAGCAACAAAAATTTGTAAATGTTCTGTAAAAATTCTGTAATTTGTAAAATGTAAATAGCAAAAAAAAATTGCTAAATAATAATTTTTTTACTAAAAATCAGTACAAAAATAGTAAAGTGGGATTGAAAACCGTTTACAAATTTTTCTACTAACTTTTTTTTCTGCGTGTAGGTACTAAATTAAAAGTTATTTCAGACTCATAGCGGTTTCATTTGCTTGTCATGTACATTTCATTTGAATCATCGCAACAAATACTTTCGAGAAAAGCATTAAAGTGATCGGAAATGATCGACATTTTTGTTCATAGCCTCTAGCAAAAATAAAAGCATTTTCATAAAATCTTGCAACTACTTTGAAAATCTATATAAGTGTTGTAAATTCAAAATTTCTAATTTTAAATACATATGTTTTGATATAAAAATAAAGTCATTAAACTGAAATTTTTGACATTCCAGTTAAGACTTAGTGTGGTATTTGAATTACAGATTTTAAGTTAAAAAAAGTAATGCAATTGCAAAAAACGATTATTTTTTTTTGTTTTAAAAGAAAATATCCAAATTAAATAATTCCACTTAGTATCTATGCGAGGTAGCTAAATAAATTCTAAACTAAATACAAATTGACAAAAGATTTTAAAATTTCTTGGACAAAATATTTGAACAATTTTTTAAATTTCATAGAAATTTGGATACCTAAATTTATTTAACCAGCTCACACCCATACAAAATTTTATTATTATTTTGTTGTTTTGCTGATTTTTGAGCCCAATACTCAGTAATAACAGATAAGGATAGTCGACGTGTAAATCAAACTTTAATTTTTTAGAATACGCTCGGTTGTTTTTAACCAAATAATATTACGAGTGTGGAAATAATTAATAATAGAGGAATGATAAGAATAGAGATTTCATTGAAAGTAGCGGCCAAACAAAATTTTGTACATATTACAAGTTTCGGTAACTGAGAGTAAATTGAGAAAATTTCCTTGATTTCAAAGCAAATTTTTCTCATTTCTGCACAATTTTGAGCAAAATCTAGTAAAACCCAATTGTACTTGTAAAAAAAATAGATTTGGCTTGCAAAGAAAACCAGTTGGAAACAAAAAAAAAATACAAGCTATTTTGTATATATGTATACTAAACATATTAAAAAAATTGTATTTTAAAAAGAATTTCGGGGGAGGGGGAGGCGGGTCCCCTGGTCATTCCACTGCCTGTTTTTAGTATGAGAATAAAACGACGTTTTAGTGTAAATAAAAAAAGTATTGCGTAGTATCGAATGAATACTTAAAAGTATTGAGCAGTTTCGAGTATTCAAAAGTATTCACATTAGGAATATAACTTTTTTTTAGTGCATACCACTCCAGTACCATGTGGGCAATGTAGTGCTGATCCGGTGAAATAAATTTCCCCGCCGAAATCGATTTCTAAGTGCATTATTTTTTTTTTTTTTTTTTAATTATGATTTTTTTTGTTATTGCACAAACATATATATTTACATATGTATTTTAAAAGTAAAAATAAGCGATAAAGACTAGGAATTGTGTATAGACTTTAAGTTTTATGTGCGTATTGTTTTATATAATGGATATATGTCCTGCACCACTTTAATAGAATGTTTTGCTTATATGTGGATCTGCTGATGATGTTTAATTTTAGACGGTTCTCTTATCCAATATCTTAAGAAGCATTCATTAGCTTTCGTGAGTTATTTAAATTTTTCTTAATGCTACAAAATCATTCTCTTTGAAACAATGATCGATAAACCAAATTTCAAGCCCGGACCCTCAAACCCCTCTATAATTATGAAGCAGGATAAAAGCTAAATAGCTAATATAGCCCTGGAATTCCATCTTGAATTGCTAATAGATAAAAGCGATTTAAAATTTATATATGGAAATATGTAATTTTTCTGAAAATATTTATAGGCATAGTAAATTGAATATAAAAATTACATATCATCTCTCCATATAATTTTTGGAAATTTAAGAACCACTTAATTTTGCTTATAGCTAGTTTTTAGATTTTCGTAATTTTCCACTAGATCCGTAATAAATTGTCATGCAATATTGGGAGATCAAGTTTTACCATCCAAAACCTCATCCATTACATATCTCAATATCAGATCGAGGACATGGTGCTAACACCCAATATATTGTGGAGGAGGTAATGACATAGATTGAAAATGTTTTTTTAATTAAAGTCACAAAGCCATTTTTCCCGGTATTGACACTTGTTGTATCACAGACAATCATTTTAATACACGGCCATAAGTTTAACTTAGTTAACGTGTCAGAGACATGCCGTTAAATATTGTTACATAAAATATTATTATATAAAAAGTCTTTAACGCTTTCGGTGCGGAAACTTTTTTTACGATAGAGAAAAAGTGACACCATATTTTTTAATATTTTTGTATGCTCTACAACGCAGGGTTGAAGAAATAATTAAAAAAGAAGAAAATATCGTTTATATTTTATCCCCAAAAATAGGAAATTTTTATCCCAATTCAAGAAATTAAATCCCCACTTTGGGGATAAATCCCCTAAACTGAGTAGTGCAGAGACTTCCAATTTGGACAGTTATGAAAAAAAAAACAATTGCAATTTAAGAGTTGGATTTACTAGAGAAGTAATACAGCTGAATATATATAATCAAATTTCTACGAAAATACAAATTTATATTTTTTATTTCTGGTTGACCGTTCTCTGGATTTGACCGTTCTCTGGATTTGCCCATATCACACCCCAAATAGAAAAGAGTGACAACTAAAAATTTTCCAAAATTGACTTTTCACATAAATTAATTTACAGTACACTACAATAAAGTGGCAAATGGACGCAAACCAACACACACAGCGAAATCAAAATACCCTGAAGGAAATGTCGATAGTGAAACTATAGTGATTCACTATTGACTTTGTCACCAGTACTAATGACTAATTATGCCCCAGCCAACGCTTTCTGCTGTAGACATTTAACATGTGCTTGTTATTGCGATTCAACACAACTATTGACTAGGTGTAGACATTGGAACCAGAGATTCACTAGTACATTTTAGTAATTCTAGTCTAAGCGTTTGGAACTTTTTACTAGACTTCCACACTATTAAGGAAAATAAGTTTAATATTTCGGAATTACAAAATTTTTATAGTTACAACTTTCACTGAAAATTGTTGCCTCTTTCTCGTTATTTTTATACACAACTGCTTGTTTTTTCCCCAGGCCTTTTGTAATTGCTTTTGCTCATTACATCTATTTTGATATTTTCCTTCCTAGTGTGGAAATCTAGTAAAAAGTTCCAAAAGTTTGGACTAGAATTACTAAAATGTACTAGTGAATCTCTGATTCCAACACCTACACCTAGTCATTAGTTATGTAGATTCGCAATGACAAGCACATGTTAAATGTCTACAGCATAGAGCGTTGTCTGGGGCATTAGTCAGTAGTACTGGTGGCAAAGTCAATAGTGAATCAGTACAGTTTCACTATCGACATTTCCTTCAGGGAAGTGATCACTTTTTTGCTTTTTTAATTGAAAAAAAGAGTTGAGAGAGAAACACAACTTAAGATAATATCACTAGCCAAACGAAAAAATTTCAGTTGCAATATATTGTAAAATTAAAAACACAATATAAAATTAAAAAAAAAAAAAAAAAAAACAGAGAAAACCTTCTTCAAATTGGACTAATTTTTTTAAATATAGTAATCAGTTTTTTGGTTCTGAAATTTTGAGTTGTGACTCTTTCGTATTTAGGGTGCGATATGTATAAATACGCTAACATATAAATATAATATAAAATCATTTACAAAACTAAAGATATTTTGATTATTCTAAATGCTTACAATATTTTTATGAATTTCTTCTATAAACATATGCAGAGTATTGTATGTATGGTTTGCAAATATAACAAGAATATATAGTTAGAATTTTGTAAAATCATATACATAAGTATAAGTAGTACTGCGACTAACTAAAAATAAAAATAAATGTAAATAATTCATGTGCTTCACCTCCTGCTTTCAAACTATATTTACTTTGCTGTATGCTTTTTCTGTATTTAAGTGAACTTTTATTTTTGCCTTAGCTAAGCTTAACAAATCTGCCTTCTGCATATTGTTACTTACTCATAAAAAAGTTTTCTTTTAATCTACCTTTCAACCTTTATTTACTGCTATTTTTTATTACTTTCTTAAAAAAGTGTATGACATTTACATTTGTCAAGTTGTCTTTTTATTTAACTTTTATTTGTTATTTGTTCTTACTTGCGTATGAGCAATTCCATTTTCGACTCTGGCTTTGACTATATACCCAGCAAAACCTCACATTACCAAATAATGGGTAAAGCAATGCATAGCCATATGGGCCGACGCAATACCTTACAATTTACTGCATTGATGAATTTTGCATTTTTACAAATATGCTTACAAAAAATGAAAGAGGGTGACAAAATAATTAGTTACCCATATGATATAGGAAATATGATATATGTGCAATTAGGGAATGCAATACCGGGATCCCGAAAACCGGGATACCAGTCATTTTATTCCGATATTAAATACCGGTATTCGAAGATCCAATACCGGTATTTCGGTATTAACTTAAAATAATATTTTAAACAACGAAAAATACATTTTACAGCTATATACACGCAAAAAAAAACTTGTGGTTTTTTAAACAAAATTCTGTTGCCATATTGCCAAGCCAATTAGGAGTATTTCAACCGCAGAAGCTTTTTTCAACATATTGCCAAAATGCTTGGCAAATTGATTTAACTAATTTTTTTACGACATTTGCCCAAAAATGCTTGGTAAATGTTCCAACTTTTATATTCCATATCGTTCACATGCGCTCACAATATATTTGCACTAATATTTTTATTAAAATTCACTAAAGCTTACAAGATAGTTACAAGCTCTTATTAAAAACGCAGGTTTTGTTTATTTTTATTAAAAAATATACTTTATTTAAATTAATTAAGTTTAAGACACAGTGAAATAAAAAATAAGCACCTTTTTTAATTGATTCATGCCGTTCGTTATCCATAATTGGTGTTGCGACAGCTTATTATTACACTGTGAGTGATGCCAAGACATTACCCGGAACATCAACCTCCATCAATTTAGACTGCAAACGAAAATTTATATTATGAATATAATTTTTTTGTAAAAATTAAAATGTTAACTAACCTATTTGAAATGATTATATACTCTACTTATTTTTATTATTTTCCATACTTATTTGTTGTACATATTGTTGATCACTTTTTATTTTTAGAAAAAATCACAATAAAACAATGTGCTTAAAAAATGTCCGCCATATTTATTGGCATTTTTTTTCTTTTTGAAAGCTACTTTTGAGTGATACCCATTTTAATTGTAAGAGTTACCATTCCCTTAATATATTCTGTCAATGTCATTTTGTAACATTTTGCCAAGCTTGATTAATACAACTTAGAAAAAAATATTTTTTAAGTTTTACAAAAAAGTTTAACATTTTAACAACATATTATATGAAAGGAACAATTTTTGAAGTAGGAACTAAATGAAAGTGGTATTTAATAATGTTTGAAATGCTAGTATACTGTACAAGCAGATTGGTTATTCTTCATAAAAAAATGGTTAATTTTCTAAAATTAAGAATACTAAAATTAATCATTGTACAGCTAAATTCTCGCAAAGCTTGTAAAAATCATTAAAAACAATTTTTAACTAGCATGCTTTCATTATCTTACACATAATTTTTTTTTTTGTGTGTATAAACTAGAATTTTTATTTTAAAACAAATAAATGCCGTTCTATTTACATGAAAACACTTTAAAATCGGGGAACCCCATATAAACTGCACACAAAATAAATTTTTAGTTGTGAATTAATAAACAAGCACCAGTTTTGCTGTTTTTCTATAGTAAGTTTAAGTTGTATCAGAGTTATTTAAATCTTAGAAAGAAAAGTACAGCAAAAATTTTGTGACAATGTTAATTAATTTTGGTAAGTTTATTTAAGTTAAATCCAAAGTTTGATATTTTTTTATATATATACATAAAGTAAATCTTTATGAATTTTATATTCATTACAATAAAATAATTTAGAATATGGAGAATATGAAATTTGTTCAACATTCAAAAAGCGGAGATGAAAATTCCATCTGGTTTTACTTTCTAAAAGAAGAAAAAGGAAACTATGCAAAATGCAAGAAGTGTGATAATTTTATAAAAACCGGAGGGGGCTCAACAAGCGGCCTCCACACACATCTAAAGACAAAACATGAAACAAATTTACGGAAACGTGCTGCTGCTGAACCTGTAGCTGGATCTAGCTCCCAATGTGATAAAGTGAATCCTCTAGCCAAAATTACAAAATATTTCAGAAATACTAAGGACGACTCACTAGCAGCGGTACTAGCAAGAATGACAGCGCGTGATGGGCTACCATTCAGAGTATGTATTACATCTGACGATCTTAGAAAATCAATAAAAGCATTAAATTTAAGTGATGAGCTACCAAAATCAGCCAATACCATTAGAAAAATTGTCATTGATTATAGCGCAAAAATTTGTCAATTATTAATTAATGAAATATCTGATCGTAAATTAAATGGCAAGGGTTTTAGTATTACTTTCGATGAGTGGACCTCTCTAAGAAATCGTCGATACATAAATATTAACCTTCATTCAGAAAATTGTTTTTGGAATTTAGGACTTCTACGCATCAATGGAAGTTTACCTGCAGTAAAATGTGTTGAGCTTTTGAGTGATAAATTGAATCATTATGGTTTGTCTTTAAAGAAGAATATAATTTGTTTAATAAATGATGGTGCAGCAGTTATGCAGAAAGTAGGCAAATTAGTACCGGCTGCTCAGCAATTATGTTTGGCCCATGCGATACAACTTGCGGTCGTCGATGTTCTATATAAAACAAGTACAACCGAAGATACAAACAATAGCCCGAATGAGTCAATTTAGATCGATTCAGATTCTGAATCTGAAGAATGCAATAATTACGATGCCAGCGAAGGAGATGACTATGAGGATGGCTTGGTAATGGAATACAATATACAGGGGCGAGAACGAGATATTGGCTTAATAAACCATAATCAGCTCGGTCCGCTTATACAAAAAGTTAGGAAAATTGTGATTTTGCTGATTTTGAAACAGTTTCCTTAACAGTGTCCACGCTATTGCCAGTAAAGCCAGCAGTTGAGTCATTATGTCGTGAAGATGCCAACTTACTTTCCGCAGATACGACATTTAAATTTATGTTTGATAGTCTTAGTGAAATAAAGTCATCACTGAGCACAGAAGTTCGAAGTGCCTTGATGAAACGCGTATTTGAAAGAAGAACGGCGCTGTCTGATCTAATTGGCTATCTACATAAAGGTTACGCAGATGCTAGTCAAATCATCAACCAAACTTTCAATTTTCCTCGTATATCGAAATCAACAATTCCTAAATCACTGTTGGGTATTGTTAATCAAATGGATCTTTGGAATCAAAACACAGCTCTACTAGAGCAATCAAATGAAATTTTATATTCCGAGGTCCATGAGACTGAGAAAGACTTAATAGAAATAGTAGATAAATCAGAAAGTTCATTGAAGAAGCAGTTGTACGAAACAATTTTAAAACAAAAAAAATATACTGTTATCGGAAAAAAGCCAGAAAGTGCTGGTGATTTAACAAAGTGTTTGAAAAAAGAAATAAGTCTATTTGATGATGAAGGCGTGCGAGGAAAATATTTAGAACTAATTTATAATCTCCTTTTGACTATTCGTCCAACCAGTGTTGAATCGGAAAGGGCTTTTTCTGCTGCCGGTGTAATTTTAAACAAATTTCGATGCAGACTAGATGACAAAACGCTGGACGCTCTCTGTTTTTTAAGAGGACACTTTAAGGGAAGCTGTAAATCTTTATGAATTTTATATTATTTATGAATTATGAATTTTATGTTATTTTATGTTTACTTTGCTTATTTCATATTACTTACTTTGTGTTTATTTTGTCTTTAATTTGTGAATTATGTATGTAAATCTTTCTTTATGTTTACCAAAAAATTATTGAATAAATTTAACACTGAACTTTAAAAAAAATAATTTCTTTGAAAACCGGTTTTAATACCGGTATCCCGGTATTATCATTTTGCAATACCGAAATACCGGTATTGAGATTTCCTCCGGCATTGCATTCCCTATGTGCAATATTATTATTATATAAGTTAACGATGGCACATGTGGCATATGAGGTGATATCCAAATAATGCTTACGCCATGTCTACCACATTGAACAAAACATTCTCAAGCTTTATGCTTAGGTTTGTTTCACATAAAAATGGTAACATAATTCCACACACATGTTGCATTATCAGCAAGTAGACAACGAACCGAATATGAAATGGGCTCACTTCAGGTAGATTATTTTATTCATTAAGTTAGTTAAGAAATAGAGCTCAACAGCCTTAGTAATAAGGCATAGAATTAAATAAAAATAAATTTCATCTTTAAACAAAATATATACCCACTTCGAAATAATTGGCGCACAACGTAAGGCTTGCGAATAAATTTTTTTTTTTTAACAAAAAAATATTCGGAATTCAAATTCAACAAGTGAATAAAAATAAAAAAATTTTTTTTTTAACAAAAATTTCTTTGAAACTATTAAAAATTCAAAGCGAACAAAATTGCAAATACAAAAACTAAACAAGTGAACAAAATATAAAAATTTTTAAAAATAAAAAAATTTTTTTTGGAACTATTCAAATTAAAAAGCTCGTGAAGTAAATAAAATACGAAATTTTTAAATACAAAAACTTAATCAACAAAAAACAATTGGAAAATTGGATCATTGGATCATTGCTATAGTCACCAGAGCTTCGAAATAGCCTGGGCTGCGTGAGGAACAAACCAACTAATCAGCAACTAGAAACATAAACACATTGCAACAATAAACCAACAACTATCGGAGTTCACAGCACAAGGAAACGTCAGAAAATTACACCTACAAATCAACAACTGAAAACATTAAATTCCAAAAAAAAAACTGTAGAGGTTAAAATAATGTATGAATATCTGTAAGTAGTGTAAAAATTTAGTGATAATTTTTTTTTTTCTTCCTCGCATTTTTGTACAAATTTTAATAGAAAAGAAATTAGAAAAGTTGTAAATCTTTGCACGGGTTGGTATCTTTTTGTTTGTATGCCGGTTTTATTCCCCTGGTTTCTATGAGTGACTCTGAATATCAGGAAAAATAGATCAAGTGATAGAGAAATTTAATAGATTAGGGGTTGATAGCAAAGGATGTAGCAAAAGTGTAGTAGAGACCAACTGGTGGGAAAGCAAAACAATGGCTGTAACGGCAGAACAGTTGAGAGCAATAGTGGAGGTTGCTATAAATACTGCCCTGAGATCCCGAAAACAAGGTTTTGAAAAACAAATAGAAGAACTTAATAAAAAATTCAATGAATGTGTTGTTCAGACACCAGTAGTCGAACCTTATAGGGAAATAGAAATAATACCGGACCGACAATGTGACGAGTCACTAGATATAGTAAAATCTCTACCGGATTTTGACGGTAAGCAAGAAACATACGTTTCATGGCGACAAGCGGCGCAAATCGCCTATAAAGTATTTGAAAATGCTGAGGGCAGTTCCAGACATTATCAGGCGGTAGCCATTATTAGAAATAAGATAAAAGGTTCAGCGGGTATGGTACTGTCCTCCTTTAATACAGTTTTTAATTTTAAAGCCATCATTGCTCGTCTTGACTTTACGTGCTCGGACAAAAGGCCGATTTACTTAATCGAGCAAGAAATGTCAATTCTCCGTCAAGGAAACATGACACTTTTGCAATTCTATGATGAGGTCGAGAAAAAACTGACACTATTGACAAATAAAACAATTATGGCTTATGATAGGTCCACTGCGGCATCCATTAATGAAAAATACAGAATGGACGCACTCCGTGTGTTTATATCGGGGACGAAAAAGGGATTAAGTGATGTGCTTTTTTCGGCTCGGCCGAATGATTTGCCCTCAGCATTAGCATTAGCCCAGGAAGTTGAATCTAATCATGAGAGGTACCAATTTGCAAGCAACTATGCTAGATGTCTTGAGGAAAAACAAAGACAAAGTTCTGAAGCAAGACCTCAAAATAGAAACCCGACCACAGGGGTTCAGACAATTAAGAACCCTCATTTTTTTAAACGACAAAATTTTGATAATAGGGAACGGCAAAAGGAAATTGTTCAACCAATGGACGTTGATCAATCGATGCGTTCTATACAGTCGACGAGACGGCAACCACCTAACGGTGGACCGCCTCAAAGCCAATATTATGATAATCAAGCTTCAGGACAGGCAGTAAAACGTCAACACAGCAGCTCAGCTAGATTTACAGGCCCTAAGCAACAGAGGATCAATCATATTTCTCAGGAAACTACGAACCGAATATGAAATGGGCTCACTTCAGGTAGATTATTTTATTCATTAAGTTAGTTAAGAAATAGAGCTCAACAGCCTTAGTAATAAGGCATAGAATTAAATAAAAATAAATTTCATCTTTAAACAAAATAAATACCCACTTCGAAATAATTTATAACACATACAAATTATTTATCAAATATGGCTTTTCATGCTACGTATGATTTTAATTAATTTAGCCGTTTTCAAAATCATTATTTTATTTAAAATTATAATGCATTATGTAACCAACTACCGGTAACTCATTACTTTATATTAAAAAAAATTGTATTTATTTTAAAAGTTTGATGTAGTTCACTACTTATAGCGGCTCAAAATTAGATATATTCAGAAAAAAAATAGAGAAATATCCCGCGGTTAAACTCTTCCTACTTTTTTTAACCCATAGTCCAATTTTAAAAATATTAGCTTAAATAAAAGCTGTGATATTTTAATTTTAGATACTTTTTCAAAAGTTTGTAGTCTCCTTGCAGAAGTGCAGAAACGTCATTAATGTGCCAATACATATTAAAAAAAACACACTCGACTTTTTTAAACAATTTGCGATATTAAACAAAATGAAAAATTGATCTATCATTTCTCTCAGTGTTTCTAAAATTTTTGAATTTTAAACCGCGTCACCGTAAACTACACCGATTTTCAAAAACTACATATAGCAACAATAGCATAGGAACGAGGAGTTTATGTGTGTTACTTTTTAATGAAATGTTATATACCATGGTTGGCAAGCAATATCTTTTCATTATAGCGGTAGTTGTCTAATACCGATACGAAAATTTTAAAACTGCGGTTGCGATAGTGACATGTTTCTTCAAATATCACGAGAGTTATTTCATAATATTACCTGTTAAATTTTGTTATATCTGCAAAATACCGTTATAAATCGTTGTTTCGGTAGTTTAGCGTTATTTTAACGGTAGTTTAAGATATTTTTAAATCAAGTTGGTTATATAATTATAATAATTAACAAATAAATATGTAGTTATTTTAATTTCTAAATTTTAAGGTAACCTTAAGTGAGTGGAATATTGTAATTTATTAATTGGCCTCCGGGCTTTGAAATTACAAAATGTTGAATAAATAAAAAAAAATAGCGCAAAAAACCCAGTTATACAAAAAGACAAATGGGTTTAATGGAATAGCCATTTTAAAATTTTCTTATCGGTCTTAAAGTAGCTGTGATAGCCAACTACCGTTATTATGAAAAGATATTGAATGCCAACCAAGCTATATACCCATTCCAAAAACGACTAAAATTGGCAAGAACTATTTCGGAATTGTTTATATATCTTTTGGAGAAATTACATTATATTTTTAGACTTGTTTTGAAACCAATCAACAGTTTTAGAACATAAAAACTACATTCATTATTGATGGTAGAGATCATGTTATTTTCTTGTCATGATATGAAATATAAAACACAACGCGTAGATAACAGAAAGGTTAATACAATATGTTGTATGACAGTTTAAAGAGCTAACTATATTATACTTTTTCTAGCTTAAGCAAATGTGCGAATACATGTAATCAAATGTGTATGACTATATTGTACTTAACAAACTTTTCGTTAAGTTTCGTCAAGTGTCATTTGCTTAAGCAAACAGCGAAACTGACCGCACTTTACTTAAGGAATCATATGTTTTTAGAAAAACTGTTTATGAAAAAAAAAACAAATTGCAATGTACGCGGAAAATATTTTTATAGAAAATTTAATTGAAAATGTTAAAAAACAAACGTGCATGTATAACAAAAGGGGTGGGTTTTGTATTTGTTTTTCGATTGAGATACAAGCACTGTTGCATTTTTTAGTACTTTTTTATTTATGTTTTCATTTGTTTTTTTTAATTATTAAAAATTAATATAGATTTACTTGTTAATTGTAAAAAATGTATAAATTGAACACATTAAATAATATTTTTCGAAAAGATACATATATTTTAGAAATATAAGAAGAAAACAGTTTTTGCAAAAGTACAAGTATTTGCAACTAAGTATAGTAAGTATTTAAGTTTAAAAAGTACATTGTAGCCACCTAAAAGTCTTCAATAAGTTGATTAAGCATTTGACAGACTTTTCGTTAATTTTTGACAGTAGCTTAAGTTAACAAAAGTATAATATAGTTAGCCCTTAAGTTGTTTCATGTCCATCTCATTGTAACAGAAAATTTTGCTGGGAACATGTATATTTTATGTAGTTTTTCTTTCTTTGTTTCCTTTTGTTACAGATGCAATCATCAAACATACATTTTCGTATGCTTTTGGGTATACACTTGATGACAAAGCTATGATTGTCATCATAAGACTCACAAACCACTCATCACTACTCATATATACATATTTATAATGTTTATATCAGTGTATGCGAGTATAGTTCTTCTTCTAATACTTCTTTTTAGTTGTGATATTTTATACTCATCATATGGAAAAAGAACTCATGATAAGTACACTAACTCTTCAGGTTTGTCCTGCAGCATGTCGTTAGTGGTTCATTTTATATATATTATATTCTTTTTGTGTGTAAAGATGTTTATTTGTAAATAAAATCATACAAAATCTGGACTTTTTGAATTCGGCCTTATATCTGCAAAAAAAAATAATTTTAAGCATAATATTGTTACGATTTTACCTTTTAAAATCGTTGATTTACTTCCTTTAAATAAATCGTTAAAATCTTCTATAATAGAAGTCTTTTTTTATACACAAACTTAAAACAATTGCACAAAAACTCTATTAAGTTACACTTCCACAATTCAATTAATCGCCAATGATATTTCTTTAGCGTTTTTTTTTTATCAACAAACTTCAATGCCACGTTGCTGGCGTATTTATATGTGCGTGGTAAAATAACTAGATTATGACAGCACCGTCTGAAGCTACATGCTGGCAACTTTGAGAATGTTCTTTGAAGTTTGACAGCAGAACACCAATGCAACACTAGTCGTGGTGAAGTGTCCGTCCCAATGCGGTTGTAGTTCGGGAGATAATGCATTCTTTCGCTGCGGAGCAACAGAACCAGATAGCCCTCATTAAATACTTCAGAATTCGCTGCTTGATCGTACCTCGCCTTCATCTTATTGCTGATCATTATAATTCGACTGCCCACCAATTCATGAAGCTCGTTAACGTCTTTTGTTTCCGGAAAGACTTGTTGTTGTCATTATCTGTTGCAGCGGGCTTAACACCAAATTCTAAATCAACAGGCAATTGTAGTGTTGTTGCGAAGATTATTTTCGCAGATGTCTGGGAGGTGGAGTCGTGATCGGTCGATCTATACTGATGAAGTCGTCCACGAATTCTTCTTACTGGTTCTTTGGCCGCGATACTTTGCGCGTAATTTGATATCCAAACGCCTACAGCTAGTTGACAGCCGACCCTTTCAAATTGTTGTTTTAACTTCTCTATGGTTTTTGTGAGACCGAGGTGACCACTACTGGGACCGTCATGGAACTCCTTTAATACCTCGTTTATTCTAGATGCCGGCACCACAATCAACTTAGTTTAAGCTTTTCCGTGTGCACTTTCCCATTTACGATTAAAACAATGGCCTATCACCTGTAGGCTATTGCACTGGGCCCAATATGCCTTCACCAGTGGACTTTTAGCTGATATCTGCTCGCGGGTAGGCCTCATGTTTTCTTCTTTGGCTGATATTATTCTAGATAACATGGCGTGATTTGGTTGCACCGCCGACCAGGCTTCACTCGAATCAATATACGTTTGTCGAATGTCCACGATACACTCTTTTCCCTCAGCCCTTGAACAATGCTTGGCACGCTTCCTATCCGCGGTCAATGTTAACTGGCTTTCTTACTTGAGCCTTGCGCTTATATCCAATATAAAGCGGTATTTCGACATTCTGCCAAATCATAACTATTTGCCTCATATGCAGATTAATGAAGTGACTAATCAAGAAATCTGCAACAATGATTACTTCGTCCGCAATATTGGCAACAATAAATACGTGATTGACGGTTATGTTGGCAATATATTGTTTGACATTCACCTTACCATTGACAGAAACAGTCGCTCCAGTAGCTATGCGCAGTCTCACCCCGAATAATTGGCTTGACTTGCTTTCTCCCTAATGCCCGTGGTTTCGAACATTAAATATTTGCGGCTTAGCAATTACCTTTTGCATTCTCTTGTGCCAGCGTAGATGACACAGTCTTTGCAATAGACGATTTATGTGAAGCACACACCGCTCACAAACACTTCAATTTTGAATTAATATATTGATAAATGATTTTCGCCCGGATAAGAAAGCTGCACCAAACGCTAAACTGCAAAATCTTGTATGTTAACAGCTCGTTTGCTTTCTGCAGTCTACCTCTTAGTTCTATTCGATAAATTTATTTTTTATGTTCTAGAATTTCTGCTGCATTTCCTTTTAAGGCCAGAATGAATTCTACAGCTTTTCTTCGTTGTACCATACATTTTTGGCGGCAACTGTTTCGAACTGGAAATAATCCGTACTGAGGGCTTGTATTTCCGCGCCAGTCTCTAAGTCGGATACTCTTTTTGTAACCTCTGAAATTTTTTCATTAGTGACTAGAAGTTTCTTGAAGTTTTTCTTCCAGCTTGGCAAATAGTTTTTCGTTGTCTGCTCTCGAAATTTCTACCTCAGCTAGCAGTTTCTCGTTGTCTGCTCTAGCAATTTCCTATTTTCTTCCATATTTTCCATCAGAGCAGCCAACATTGCGCTTAACTCCATGTTAGATTCTGTTTTACGGGTACTAACCTCAATCAATTCTTTTAAATTCATAAGTCTCAATGTCAATGTTATGCCACTCGAATTCCTCTATCAACCTCTTTTGAAAATCCGTCTTATTACCTACTGTCGGAAGCTCCAACTTACTCAATTCCTTCTTGTGTTGTTCTACTTTAAGCTCCCGTAATTTCAATCCCACTTCTGACACCAATTCTTTAGATTTTACCTTTTAAAATCGTTGATTCATTTCCTTCAAATAAATATAGTTCTTTTCTTATTGCAAATAATAAACGCCGTTTAAATTTTCTACAGTAGCAGTCTTTTTATTTATACACAAACTTAAAAAAATTGCCCAAGAAACTCTATTTAGTTACACTTCCACAATTCAATTAATCGCTAATGCTTCTTCTTCAGCGTTTTATTATCAACTAACGCCATGCCACATTCCTAGCAAATTTATATGGGCGCGGTAAAGTAACTAGAATGTGGCAGCACCGTCCGAAAGCTGCACTGGCAACTTTGAGAATGTTCTTTGAAGTTTGGCAGTAGAACACAAATAAGTGTGTTTATTTTATGGTTCAATTGGTATATCATAAAAAAGGTCATTATCTTATTTTTAATATAGAGGTCAATAATAATATAAAAAATATATGCTGTTCGCAAACAAAATCAACATGTTAAGTTTAAATTTTAATTTGGCTATCTAGTTTGATAATAAAAAGATTAAAGGATTGATAAAAATTAAGATTAAGTAGAAAATGAGAGTAACTAGTTATTTAAGGATACAAATTCAAATAGCGCTTTCCTGAATCCGTTTTTTCTCTGAATAAGTTTAATATAAGCAGGCAAAGTATTTCATATTTTAATGGCGTTGATAAAAAAAATCTTCCAGAGTTAAGACACGTATATCTTGTTATTATTAAAGTCATGCCACGGGCCGATCTACCAAATGTCAGTTTATTATAAAGATAAGATGGGGTTTTCCGATTCAGAAGTTTATGAAAGAATATTATGTTTCGCATACGCAAGTAATCACCCAAATCGCACTGTCACTATCGATTTAACCCATATACATACCGTGTCGCATTATTAAAAGATACTTGAAGTTTGTGTAGTGAATCTGAATCTAATTTACTATAAACTTCTGCTGAATACGTAATCAGCGGAAACAACAGCTGTTTGAAATAAATATGATGTATATATGTAAAAATATGTAAATATCAGCTTATTTAAGATGTAAGTTTGGAATGTTCCTGTATAACAGTTCACATCTAACTTCCGTTTTTTATTCATATGTATATTCCATATTGACCAGTTAAATCTTTTTTTGCTTTCTTATTTACAATCAGCTGTTTAATACTGCATTTCCATATACGTGTTCTCAGCGAAATTACATGTTTTGCTCAAAATACGTGTTTTGGTACATGTGCAAAACATCTCAAACAACGTGTTCAATTTCAAAACATATCGAAAATAGTCTGATCAACACGAAATTGTGTCTACACTAACTGTATTCTCCATTCATGGAGAATGATAAATTAGAAAAAATGACATTTGCATTTGACAAGTTAAAAAAAAAAATTTTAAACGTTATTCAAGGTAGTAGTAATAAATATAAAAAAGTTTAAATATATATAAAAAAGAAAATTTAATAAATTGATCGAAAAAAATCCTACAAAAAGTTAAATTTTTTTATTTTATTTGTTATGAATATGAAACGTCAAATCAATAGCGAAAATTCGAACACTAAAAACACATTTTTACTAGTGGAAACGGTTTGAAATGTTTTCCTCAAAATATGTTATTTTGGTCAGATGGAAACCTGGTATTAACTATATTACTAATTCTTACACATTTTCCGTTTGCGTACTTTTAGTATACTTTTATTTTTGAGAGTAAATTTTGTTTTACTCTTTGTAATTTTGTTACTGAGTAATTTTTACTAAGTTTTACAACACTAATCGTGGTTTGCCATTGCTGGCAGCTGTTACGCAAACTGATAAATAGAATTTCCGTAACAATATGTTGTTTGGGTTTCACGTGATATAAAAATAATGACTTTTAAGTGTAATTTTTACGCAAATTTAATGTACAAGACTATTATTTTTCTGTGGAGAACTTGACATTTTATGTTCTTTCTGAAAGTGTCTTTATCAGAATTTATTTTATGGTCAAATGAAATTTTTCCACGTGAAAAGCAACTCACTATGATTAAGCTGTTAAAATACATTTTATAAGGATTAGAAAAGTTTGGAGTATAATATGGACTATTTTTGTAAAAAAATTAGTTTCCCATATGAAAGTAGACCTTTAAAATTATGATTGCTTCATTCGATAGAATCAAACGAATTGATTAAATTTTACCAAAAATGGTTGCCTTTATTTAATTACCTTCGCGAGTCAAACCGCAACAAAAATTACTTAATCTTATAAAATTAAATCAATATAAATTGAACCAAAATACACCACACTTTTATTCAATACCAAATCATACAAAATTTCTACGAATTAATTCTTAAAATTTAGTACAAATTTTGACCAGACATTATTGTGCTTAATAATGTATGCAAGCATAAAGTAATAAGTTACTGATTATTGATTACGTAATATATGATTTATAAATGTTAAGTAATAATTGAAATATTTTTGAAAATCTATTTTTAGATAAATTACTTTGTTTTTTTGTAAGCAAAAGGGTAATGTATTTTTGTTTTGACAACACTAGCGAAAAAACGAAGCGCAACAATTCATTTAAGTTTAAAGCAATCAAATACTATATGCGTCGATAGCTCAGTGGGTAGAGTTTTTGGCTGGCAACCAGAGTTCCCTGGTTAAATTCCCATCATGACCACATTATTTTTAATAACGTTTACTTTTTCCATTCTCACATTACACACATTACTTTTTCCATTCTCGTAACCATATAAATAACCCCTAACATTATCACCTCTAAATTAATGGGTATATACATTACTTTGAGGCTCATCGCCTGTAAAATTCATCAGTGAAGTAAGGTGTAAGGAATCCATGGCTACACATTACTTTACACATTATTTGGTAATGTGTGGTTTTGCTGGGTTAGGTCCAGTTTGATATAAATGGTTTAATTTATATTGGTTATCGAGTGTTCACAATTAATGTATATCTTTAAAATTCAGTTACGTAA
Organism: Eustalomyia histrio; assembly: GCA_949748255.1. NCBI lineage: Eukaryota > Metazoa > Arthropoda > Insecta > Diptera > Anthomyiidae > Eustalomyia > Eustalomyia histrio. The sequence goes on from OX456523.1 coordinate 85,387,008, forward strand.
CAGTTATAACTTTTATTCAATAAAATTACTTTATACTTTTTGTTAAAACATTTTCATTTCATTTCGTTTATTTACGTCTATGGATATACAAAAATCCTTACAGACTAAGCTTACAACTAACAATATTTTGTTATTAAGTAATTCACAATGTTTTTGAAAATTATCTTAGATTGCGTAAATTCTAATGGCAAATAATTAATTTCTTTGGATTTATTGTTGATTTTATTAAATAAGTTAAGAACTCTTGTGATTGGTTGATTAGATGCATAATTGATTCTATGGACTTTAACATAAAAATAATCATTTTGCCGTAAATGTATTAATGGTATGTTCCAATTTATAATGGACAGTAAAAATGGACATTCAACATTATAGTTGACAATATCATATAAGAACATTACAGCTTGACTTGATCTTCTTTTTTCTAACATTTCTAGTCCAATTAAATTACATTGAGATTCATATTATGGAGTTTCTTCAGAAAATACTAAAGAAGACAAAGCATACTTAACAAATTTACTCTGAATTCGCTCAATACGGCTAGTGTGAACAATATAATAAGGGTTTCAGATAAAAGAGGCATAATCAACCTTAGAGCGAACAATGCTATAATATAAAAATTTCTTTGTATAAGGGTCTTGAAATTCTTTACAATTTCTACGAACAAAAGCAATTAAAGAATAAGCTTTAGGCATAATATAATCAATAACAAACGTTAATTTTGAATCAAATACAACACCTAAATCTAATATTTCATTCACAGTAGTCAGGGAAAATGATGAAATATTATATTTATTAACAATCAAAAATTGTGTTCTATTATAAGATACTTGAAAACATTTATTAATGTTAAATTTCAATTTATTGTGATTAGACCAAGAAAATAAATTATCCAAGTTCTTCTGTAATAAAAGACAATCTGAAAAATTTGAAATAGATTTAAAAACTTTAAGATCATCTGCGTACAACAAAAATTCGGAATTTTGAAAAGATTAAAAAATAAAATGATTTTTAAATGTCCTAGCGAGATTTTTATTAGAACTCAAAATAAAAACGCTTCAAAACATAACTTTTATTTTATATACAAAAATAACAATTATTTGAAGATATTTTTATTTAATTAAAAAAAATTTCTTAAATCAAATCATGTACATCAGAACATTAGAATTTTTGCGGTTTATGCAACCTGCTGTAAATATGAGGTATTATCGGGTTGGACAATAAATGACCATAAGATAACACGTGATAGCTAATGTTTTACAAATAATCCAGGCATATTGCTTAATTTTTATTTAAAACTCAAATATAAAAGTTAATTCTTAATTGTTTCAAAAGAAAAATCAAAAAATAATAATAGAAATTTCAAGAACGTAAATAAAAACAATTAATATTACCCTCCACCCATATCCTAAAACAATGATTTGCCAAATCACAGATAATGCATTATATATGACAACAAAAAATTTAAAAATATAATCAATATATTCGGGAAATTGATGTTGTACAATAACACATTGGTTTAAGTCCTTTTTATTTTAAACTTGAGAGCACTTTCAGACACAATGTCTTAAAACAGTACAATATGTTTGTTGACTCCAAACATATTTACCTATATATTATATTAAAAAAAGCGCAAAATGGCATAAAGAGTCAAATTGATTTTTTTAAAACTTCTGTGACTCTTTTGTTTATGAATAAAAATATATACTGTAAAAGACAAAATTTCATGGAATTTAAAAAACTTTTATCGTTCAGAAAAAAATGGAAATTTGGGGGGGAGAAACCGAGATTCCAGAAATCACTTCTAGAATTTGACGTCGGAGTCAAAGTGATAAAAGTAGAAAATGTAGCTGTTGTCATTCTAAGGACAATGATATATCACAAGTTACGATCTGACTATAAATAGAGGCGCAGGAAACAAAAAAAAGCTAAAAGCGCTGGATCAAGGGTCGTAGCAAAAAAAATAATTTTTTTTTGAGATCTTCGCATTATCTTTAATTCTAGGGGGTGACCGGTGAACGTTTTTTTTTCGACCCATTCTAATGTGCATAAATCTATGTAAAAATTAGCACCCCGACTTGAGTCTTCGCACTGTGACCGTCATTACAACAGACATAAGGATCTAGAATATATATACTTTATAGGGTCTTAGACCTATATTTCGACATGTTACAAACGGAATGACAAACTGATATATACCTACATAATATATGGATGGCGGAGAGTATAACCTGAAAAATACAAATTTTTGCAAAATGGTGTGCTTTTTGTGATGTAATAGTATTGAAAGCAATAGTGTTTTATTTAAATGCTGTATTTACCAGAGTAAATTTAATACTCTTTAATATCTGCTGTAATATCAAGCTGATCATATTTAATCAGAAAAATGGCATATTATTTATATCTAGCAATTTATTTAGGAACTAAGAATGTTTAATCTGAATTTTGGGGACAAGGTTAGATCTCATTTGATACGAAAAATGGTAAATGAAATTAGATACAGTAATATATATGAGGATTTAGAAGGATCTAAATTGATCCGAAAAATGGCAGATCAAATTAAATCCAGCAATAGATTTGTAGATTTAGAAGGATCTAAATTGATCCGAAAAATAACAGATCAAATTCGATCCAGTAATATATTTCAGGAGTTAGAAAGATCCAAATAGATCCGAAAAATTACAGATATAATTATATCCAGCAATATATTTAGGGACTAAGTAAGATCCAAATTTATCCGAAAAATGTCGGATCGAATTGTATCAGATACAATTCAAAAATCTTTTGGCGTCTTGGAGGGGTACAAGAATTTAACAAAAACTACACATAGGTAATTTTGTTTCGGAATTTTTTAAAATAAATAAAACAAATATAATATACATAGGTGTTTCTGTTCTTGAAATAATTTCTAAGAAATAATTATGTGCTGTTCAAAAGTAACAATTTTCAAATAATATATCAATTCCGAGGTATGTTTAAACTTATCTGATGGTTTATAATACTTGCCCTAAAATGTTTGTACTTTGAGTTTTAACAAAAAATTTAAAAGAAGGCCGATAACGGTAATTTAGATATATCTACCACGAGAAGAAGCTTCACGAAAATGATAACATGTGTTTCAGTAAATACTGCTCCATTTAAAAATTGAATTTCAGAAAATACAAGTTGCAATTGAGAATTCCCAATTTAAATTCAGAAAAGCTCTATTATAATTTAAAAAAAAAACACCAATTGTAATTAAGAATTCCTAATTCTAATTCAGAAAATCCCTAATCAAATTTTGAAAAGCCTAACCGAAATTCAAAATTAAGACTGCATTTAAATTATGATTCGGTTTTTAATTGAAGAATGTGCAAAAGACCGTATTAACTTACAGGCAAAAAAAGTGCGCCGTACTTCGAATATAAAGTATTTTTACAAGGTATTTTCGAATATTCTTTTTTGTGGAACGTATTGGTCGCCTTTTTAAATTTTTCGTTATATCTTCGGCACACACAGAAAATAAATTGGTTGGAATTCTATCGGAATTACCAAAATTCTATCGTTGTTTAAAAGTTTTTATTGTACGTACTTAAAGTTCTTCATCAGAATAGTTAGATTTAATTAAAAACAGAAAATATATCAAATTAGCCGAAACAATGCGACATCATCCAAAATATTGGTTTTTCTAATCAATCTTAAAAAATTTTATCTTCTACGTTACCTTTAATACTCACAACCAACAATTTATCGATTTCTCTATTTGACCAGAATATTTGCAGCAAAAATCCAATATTAGTTCTGTTTCAATAAAAACTATTGCTATTACTATTCCAAACAATTTTGGTATAATGTAAAATTGTTTATCAATATTAATGCAATCAACCATTAATTTCCACAACTTTAAAAATTATAATAAAATATTAAGATTAGCAACAGAAATTGTTAGTTATACCAAAATTTTGAAATGCATTATATTATTGCTTTTTATTCATATATGTACATTAGACCGTACCACCTTACAGGCAAAAAAAAAAAAGTTCACCGTACACCCTCAAATATAAAGTATTTTAACAAGAAAATTTCGAAAATGTTTTTTTTTTTTTTGGCCGAACGTAGGGGTCGCCATTTTACATTTTTCTTTATATCTTCGCCATTTACCGTCGGATCTTAAAGTGTTGTATATCAATGTTTTTTGTCTCGGGGAGACCGATGTTTTCCTCGAAGGAGCCTTTGACCTCAAGTAACCCGTTCTAGTATTAACCCACCAGATCTCAGTTGCTACCACCTTAATGAACTACCCTAATATTTTAAAATGAAAGCTCGCAAAAAAGCAATAAACTTTTGCTAGGAAAGTATTCCAATAATTCCTGCGGAACTTATATTTTATTTTTTTTTTAATTTTTTTTGTTGCCGAATGTAGGGCATTTTTAAGTTTTTTGTCATATCTTCTGTATTTACAGTCGGATCTTAAAGGGTTATATATCAATGTTTTTGTCGCAATGATACCAATTTTTTACATCAAAAATCATTGACCTCAAGCACCCTTTTATACCACTTAAGGGGTAAAACCTACGTAAAAAGCCTATATATAAAAACTTCCTTTTTTTATTTTCTTTATTTACGGAGATGTGTTAACAAAGATTGGTTTTCACAAGATTTATGAAGGAGTACAAAAAAATATTTGTTTTACACAAAGTTTTACAAAATGATAGTATATTTACAAAAGAGGTCCACGGCAGGCAGCATTACTTAATCAATTTTTGATGGATTTCTCTGAAATTTATAATGCATATGGAAAACTAAATTATCTATGGATGCGCGTAGAAGTTATTGATAAGTCAAATACTTTTTGACTTAGAGCTGTTTCTTTACGAGTATAAAAAATAGATATTTTGACTTTAACACTTCGCTGTTTTGTCAAAAATTAATATACCCAAAAACTCATACGCTTTTCTTTAGATAATTTAGTTTTCTATATAAAGTGTATGTTTCAGACCGATCCACCTAAAATTGGTTAAATTATGCTGAGTGCCGTGGATCACTTATAAAATAACACAAATTTTAATCGATCATATTTTGGCGTGATTGAAGTTGGCTGTATTATTTGAGTCAAGAGAAGTTTAATATGGACTTCTTAATAGCTATTAGTTGCGATGGAACTCCTACCAACACTGGCTACAAAAATGGAGTCATTGTAAGAATGGAACGCCATTTACAGAGACCTTTGCAATGGTTCGTATGCCTATAATTTAACCAAATTATCTAAAGAAAAGCGTATGAGTTTTTGGGTATATTAATTTTTGACAAAACAGGGAAGTGTTAAAGTCAAAATATCTATTTTTTATACTCGTAAAGAAATAGCTCTAAGTCAAAAAGTATTTGACCTATCAAAAACTCCTACGCGCATCCATAGAAAATTTAGTTTTCCATATGCATTATAAATTTCAGAGAAATCCACCAAAAATTTATTAAGTAATGCTGCGTGCCATGGACCTCTATACTAAATATACTATCATTTTGTAAAACTTTGTGAAAAACAAATATTTTTTTGTACTCCTTCATAAATCTTGTGAAAACCAATCTTTGTTAACATATCTCCGTAAATAAAGAAAATAAAAATAGGAAGTTTTTATATATAGGCTTTTTACGTAGGTTTTACCCCTTAAGTGGTATAAAAGGGTGCTTGAGGTCAATGATTTTTGATGTAAAAAATTGGTATCATTGCGACAAAAACATTGATATATAACCCTTTAAGATCCGACTGTAAATACAGAAGATATGACAAAAAAATTAAAAATGCCCTACATTCGGCAACAAAAAAAATTAAAAAAAAATAAAATAATAGTTCCGCTGGAATTATTGGAACACTTTCCTAGCAAAAGTTTATTGCTTTTTTGCGAGCTTTCATTTTAAAATATTAGGGTAGTTCATTAAGGTGGTAGCAACTGAGATGTGGTGGGTTAATACTAGAACGGGTTACTTGAGGTCAATGGCTCCTTCGAGGAAAACATCGGTCTCCGCGAGACAAAAAACATTGATATACAACACTTTAAGATCCGACGGTAAATGGCGAAGATATAAAGAAAAATATAAAATGGCGACCCCTACGTTCGGCCAAAAAAAAAAAGAAACATTTTCGAAATTTTCTTGTTAAAATACTTTATATTTGAGGGTGTACGGTGAACTTTTTTTTTGAGGTACGGTCTAATGTACATATTTATATTCAAAATTAAACAACAACTTAATGTAATTGTCTGTGGTGCAGTTGGTAGAGACAGCCTGCTAGTCTTAGGGTTTTTGAGTGCAAACCATAAGTAATTTTTAATTTTTTTTATTGATTAAAATTAAGAGAGACAATTTATTTTCTGTTGTGGCTGCTATGTTATTTTAAACAAAAATATTCAAATTTTAAACCAGAAAAATATTCAAGTTTGAAATATAAAATTTCTAAAAATTTTGTTTTATTTATTAGATTCTAAATCAAGTTAATACTACAAACAGAAAAAAGGGAAACATTACATAAGTGCTATGAAATTATACAACTACATAACATACGCTTTAAGTTATATTTTTCTAAGTATGTACAAATTATAGTGATTTACACAACGTTTTTTTTTGTTTATTAAGAGGTTTTTTGGTACATGTTAAAAAATTTTAATTTTTTTTAATGGATACTCATAAGTTTCGAGACCGAAACCCTTGCTAGGCTTCTCCAAAAAAAAAGATGATACAAATTGTGAGCTATTGACCATTTCCTCCCCTAGAAAAGTTTAATTAGTTTTAAAACCACAAAACCACGTCTTGCAAAAAATTAGGATAATCGGCCGTCGGGAAGAGGTGCATGCGGCACCAATGGGAAAATATGGATTTTTATTGATTTTCTCAAAAATTTTTATATATTAAAACGAGTTTGAATGAAAATGATTAAAGAATTGTAATTTGCAGTAAATTATCTTATCCACGTCTTGCAAACAATTTCTATAATCGGCCGTCGGGAAGAGGTGCCGCATCCCCCCAGAAGTTTAAAAAAGAGAGTACAATGGGAAAATATGTAATTTTATTGATTTTCTCAAAAAATTTTATATATTAAAACGAGTTTGAATGAAAATGATTAAAGAATTGTAATTTGCAGTAAATTATCTTTCTAAAAAGGCAACAAAATGCAAAATCGGTTGAAACAGCAAATTTATTAAAACTTTACCCGGCAATTAATCTGTCACTGAGGACTTGATCAACAAATTCGATCGCAAATTTAAATTTTTTTTTAAATTATCTACTGCATCAACATTTTTGTATTCTTTTGATTCCAATGTACTTAGGTGAAAAGTAATTTTCACCTTGTAGCTAAAGACTTGTTTTAAATTAATTTCATATAGTGAGCGCCCCGGTAGGCTAGTTGGTAGCGTGCTAGCTTATCAGTGCGGGGGTCGTGGGTTCGATTCCCACCAGAGGCTCCGGTCTGTTTTTTTAAATAAATTTCAAAAATTCAACGATTTGACTAAGCATTTATTAATCACTAATAAGAGATTAAAAATGACAAAATTGTAGGTATTCTTTTTTTTCGTTTGACGAGGTCAGCCTTTTTATTTCAGCGGAGTACGTTTTTTGTCACTTATTTTAGGTAAGTTTCCATTTGTTTTTACAAATTCCATAGGTTTTTGGGCAAAATATTTCAAAACAATATAAAATACATCAACCCTCCTGAAAGAAAAACGCTGTCCTCGCCAAACAAAAAAGAATAATTATAATTTTTGCAATTTTAATCCCTAAAATGTGCGTAATAAAACCTCAAAGTCCGATCGTTGATTTTTTAAATGGAGTTAATTTTTGTAGGGAATTAATTTAAAACAAAATAGCACACACAAGATAAAAAATACATTGGAATTAAAAGAATACAAAAACATGTTGATCATGTGATTTGTGACGGATTAGTTGCAGGGGAAAGTTTTAATAACTTGAAAGTTTTAATAACCGGTTTTGGGTTTTATTGCCTTATTAGATAATTTGTTGCAAATTACAGATTTTTAATTATATTAATTCAATCAAAAAATATGAAAAGCGGGAATGGTCAATCGCTTACATTTATTTTTCCTATACAAGCTTAGAGACCCTAATGGACATGCATGCATGTTTATGGGCATATCCGAACATGCACTAAACCTGTACGTCGATTTTTAGTTGGATAATTGCAATTGAATAATATCAAATCTGTCTTAAAATATATTTCATTTTATTGGGTTTAAATATTGCATAGACATAAATTTATAATACATACGAGTAAATAGAAAATTGAATAATATTTTTTAGCTTTTCATCTTCAGTTTAACGTATTTTTCTGTAAACATAAAAAAATATAATATAGGCTAATTTTTCACTGAAAAAGTTTTTAAAACAAACGCTGTTTTGCACATGTTTTCCCACATATTTTTGCCTCTAAAACTAAAAATTTTGCCCAAAACACATCTATTGGAAAAATTTTAACACAAGTGTTTCGCTACTTAAGTCTCATTTTCTTTTAAATTCTTAATCATATTTAAGAAAGGTTAAATGAAACATGGAATCAATTTGATTTTTTTAAGAAGCATCATCATATTTATGAAGCATTAGATTGGAAAATTTTAAATTATGTTGTTATATAATTACATAACATAGCAAATGTTCCTCCTACTTTTTATCTGGGTGTATACCTAATTTTGTATCCAAATTTTGTTTGCATCGTTTTGAAGCTTATATGTGTATATTAGGGCTTCAAAATCGTATGGAGAAACCCGACTTTTTCCACCAAGTGTGGATCGTTTTGTATGGACTACAGAAACCCATGTACCAAATTTCAACGAAATTTAATGACTTTTAGATTTCCCAAAAAACTCTAAGTTTTCAAACCTTTTCTATGGAAATTGTAACGGTTCCACCTAACCGTAAAGTATAATGATTATCCACGGTTTATAATAAAGTAATTGGAATAGTATATAAATGCTTTATAAGGGAAGGGAAGAAAATAAAGATTTATAGAACAAGATGTAACGTTTAGCAGAAGAGGTGAAAGATATTTCTCCTTTAAAATCATAACCCACCCTACCTGGCTTTCAAGCTGGTGAGGGTATATATCAGTTTGTTACTCCGTTTGCAACATGTCTTATATCAAGAACCCATTAAGTATATATATTCGTGATCCATATGCGATTTCAAGTCGATTTAGTGATGTCCGTCTGCCTGTTGAAATGGCGATCGCGGCGCGAAGACTCTTGCGAGGGTCTTTATTTTTTCCTAGATTATTGGTCATCCTCCCGAGCAGTTTGCTATTGAAAATGAGCAAAATCGGTCAAGCTGTTAAAATGTTAGGAGTGAAAATTTTAAGGTACCTCTAAATTTTCAATACAAATTGGTTTATTTTAGTACAATTTCATAATAGCGACTGGTACATAATATATTTTCTCATATTTTTTCACCAGTCTCTTAGAAGTGAATAATATTTTGTATTTATTTTTTTACATTAAAATTAAGAAAAGTTTATATAGAATTTGTTATAACTTAAAATTGTGTACTTCATAATTCCTCCATAAGTTCTAAATCACATTTTGATGTTGTTTTAAGATATGGAAAATTTAATTAAATAAAATTAAATTCTTAACTTATGATTTTGAAAAAACAAAAAAAAATAACATTAAAATTAAAAAATAATATATGAATTTAATCCTCTTTTCTAAAGCTGTATTAAAAATTAATTACAAAATCATTGTAGAGAGGCTTACGTTATTTTGGCATTTTTGTTTTTAAATTACAACTTTTAAGACATTGCTTTTAATGCAATTTTTTTCGTAAAAAGACTTCAATTAAAAACAAATGTTTCCATTGGATACCGCTAAATCTACCTAAAAGCCACTACTCCTTTTGAAATTTGGACTTCATATTCATAATTATTGTCCAAATATTATTAATATTAAAAAATTCCTATTTAAAAATTAAAATTGTTATCCATTCTTAGACGTAAGTCTAACCGCTTTTTTAATTTTTTCTATTGTATAATTTTCTGAATGTTAATAGGGGGGCCTTGAGGTTTTAAAAATTCTAGCACTAATAAATTTAAAGAACCCTAGTGTATATCTTTGCAAATATGTTTTATTGTTGTATTCATTTTATGCGAAAATGTATGTTATGTGTGTGTTTAAATGTGAATGTATTTGATGATATTCTAAAGATGATGCAAGTCCTTAGGGTGATTTATAGATATAAAAGGCTTTTACAATAAAACTGTGTTAATTACAGTCTTTATTTTAGTTTTACTATTGTTGTTGTAACCATGCAACCAACAAATATTTAATTGCTTTTTCAAGGGATTTAAGTTTTTATGTCAATTAGAATATTTTATTATGAAACGTGTGTTGAACTCTTTGACATATAGTGAATTAAGTTTGGTCTGTTTTAAAATGTTTTATAAAAATTATTCGTAGTAAAACTGTACCTTGATTAAATTTCTAAAAGTTTAACACACAAGGATATAATCTGGTCAAAAAACTGTTACCCAAAAAGACATTACTACTAAGGAAGGCGTCCCTGGGGTACCCCCAGATTTCGGTGAAATTTAGATTTGGGCTAAAAGAAAGAAATTAACAAACATTAAGCTTTTAACGGCCCAATCTCGTGTCTACGGGCTCAAAAGGAGAAAAGTCGTAGATTTGTATTATAAGCTAACCTTAATTGTTTATTTGTATTAAAATTATATAAAATTTAGTTTGAGAGACCGTTAAAAACCGTTCGTTTTAACCAAAACTTTGGGACTTTAAAATAAGTTGGTAATAAACGAGAGGTCGTCTTTAACGGGTTTTACTGTATCAGTGGCGGAACCAGCCCTTGATATTGGGGTGGGATAATTTTTAGTTGTTACACTAAGAATATTTTATTTTTTGTCTTACCTTAAACCTCTATTTCTATTAATTTCAACTTTTTTTGGTTCGAAATCAATAAAAAAAAAATACAAAGTAGCTGATTTATTAATCATTTTCACCATTTTTTTGTTTTTGGAAAAAAAGTCAATAACAAGTGCAGAAAGAAAGTCTAACAATACAAAAATAATTTTCATATTAAAATCCCAATTTTTTAATTTTAGCATTAAGAATCCTATTTGGTCATGCATTTATCCATCAAAGCGTTTCGCGTTATCTCTACTGGTTTCGAAGTTAGAAAAAACTTTCTTATATGATTATTATGATTTTATATCAACACAGAGAAACCAAACATACGAATTTCTTGCCGACTGAATACTTTGGTTGCAGCAACCGAATTATTTAGTCGTCGCAACCTAATGTATTCCGGATCCATCTGAAATATGTGGTTTCAACCGAAATTCTATTGTGTTAACCGAATTTTGGTCGCCACAAACAAATATATCGGTGGCCCCAGCCACGGTTGGCAAGAAATTCGGTTGTCAAAATAAATCTATTTTCTCTTTAAAAATAAAATTTTCTTAGCAAGGACTACCAAAATCTACAATGTTTTGAATTTATAAATTTTTCCCAAGAAGACGTTTTAAAATCTATTTTGAGCATTAAATCAAATTCGGTTGGCTATGATGAGATTCATCCGAAATTTGTTAAATTGATTCTCCCCTACATTTTTCCACACATAACTCATTTGTTTAATACGATTACTACAACATCTACTTTTCCATCTACGTGGAAACATGCAAAAATAATTCCTATACCTAAAGCCATCCATTCTTTGCCTTAAATTAAGACGCATGTTAAACTTTTCAACAACCGCTGTAAAATTGATTACTTCATACCTATGTGATAGAAGTCAGTCAGTATACAATGGCTCTAAAAAATCTAACAGTCGCTCAGTATCTAGAGGTGTGCCACAGAGTTCTATACTCGGTGCACTGTTATATGCAATATATTCCAACGATCTTCCCCCTCGGCTCAATTACTGTGAAATATGTACAACAACCCAGCAAAAAAAATGGTAGTCATTCTGTGACTATAACTTCTTTCATTGCTTCCTAAACTTCAGTTGACACTCTTTTATGATTTTTTAGTGTTATTCTAAGGCACTTCCAAAAGCATTCATGTGTTCTTATTTCAAATTCAGTGATCTGGATATAAACCCGATGCATATCTTAAAATATCACACTTCATTACTTCTAAAGCATAAGTTATAGTATATCGTATATTTTTTTTTTTTTGAATCTTAAGCATTTATTCAAATTGAGAAAATAGTTCTGATGAACTTTTTTAATTTTTTATTAAATCATTTTTTTATATTTTAGTTTAAAATTTCATGAGGGTTAGAATTTATGCAGGTTTGCAATTTTTATAAAAGTTTTGAAAAATCAAGAAAAACAGATTTTTTTTTACATTTAATTGAAACTAGCTGGTCTGTCCTTTGCATTTTTCAGCCTCAAATATTTATGACGACGCAATCTGTGCATTTTTGCATTATGTATTTTATTTAACACTACATCATTTCCAGTTTTAATTCAGAATTTACCAAAATAATTTTTTAATTGTGTAAAATTTATTTCATATTGCCCAAAAATGTTTTAAAATTGTGCAAAAATTATTTAAAATTGTTCAAAAATATTTTCAAATTGTCTAAAAATGTTTCAAAATTGTGCAACCAGTTTTTACATTATCCAAAAGTATTTGAAAATTTGTCTAAAAATTCATTAAAATTTTTGAAAAATTTTTCAAAAATGCTTTTTCACTAATGCAGAATTATTTATTTGTTTTGATAAAGAGTATCAATGCATAAATTTCACTTCTTTAAACTTATTTTTCTGCATTCTTATGAATTAAATTTTCATCAAAGCTTAAATACTACAAAGTATATGAACATTTTCCACTCATGCATCAGAATACCTAATCATTGTATTATCATTGCTTCCTTAGAGTAAAGTATGAGTAATGCTAGTAGCTACATTTGAATACTTCCATCCTATGACACGCTAATGTTAAATTCAATGATGAAACCATCAGAAAAGAAGTGATGCCTTTGCCATAGTAGTGATGCTTTTATTGCTTCTTTGGCAGCTTCATTTTTGCTGGGTATATATTAGCTGTCAACCATCTAATGTCATTGAATGCATTAAAAAAATAAATTATGATCTCAATAATATTAAGCAATGGGCATCCTCAAATGGTCTTTGCTTGAATGCTAAAAAATCTAAAGCTGTTATAATTGGAAAAACTAAGTCACTTCTAACCATCTTACCACCAATCTTGATCGATAACTCTAAAATTTAAATAACTGAAACTGCCAAAAACTTTGGTGTAATTTTTAACAAAAAACTCACATGGTCTGATCACATCAATGCTATATGTGGGTTGACGCAATATTACACACCTTTTAAAATTCGCATGCTACTTGCCAAAACCTACATATTATCAACACTCTTGTATGGATGTGAACTATTTGCTAGCTGTGATACTTTGGATATAAAAAGACTTAATGTAACATATAATAATATTGCCAGGTACGTGTTTGGCCGCGGCAGACGCAGTAGAATCTCTCAATACTCAAAACAAATTTGTAATGTGTCATTTGAAAATCTACTAAAGTGCCGTACATTATTATTTTTACATAAAGTGGTTTACACAAAACAACCTGAGTATCTATAGAAAAGGATTTTCTTTTCAAGATCTAAAAGAGGAAATAATATCAATACCATTTCTCATCGAAGGACTATATCTGAAAGACACTTCTTCTTGAATGCGATTCGACTTTGGCGCCAACTTCATCCAAATATTCAAATTATAAGCAATGCAATGCAATTTTAATTTTAACCCATTTAGAATAGAACAATAATATTCACAATTAAATTTTAATTTCACAATTAAAATTAGTTTTTGTTTTTATTTGTCAATATATGTTTTAATGCTTAAATATCAATAATTTACATATCTTTAATTTATCTTTTAATAAATATTAAGTATTATATAATTTTATTTTGCTAAAAACAAATTGTTACACTATCTTCCCAGTATTATAATATAAGACTAGTTCTTGTTGTGCTGTATTGAACCAAGTTATAAATAAATAAATAAATAAACCGGTAGTTTTTAGTATTATTTTGATACTCAATTGCAAAATAAGTATCGGAATTAGGTCACAGAAGTAAAATCCTATTCTTTTTGGATTCACGAAATATTTTAATATTAATTGTTTTTGACATAAACACGTATACTAGCCATGGAAGACAAATGTGATAATTATTTTTTTGAATCAAGCATTTGATAAAGATGAGAAGCAGAAAAAATTTTGAAGTATTCTTTAAGACGGAAAGAAACCGAGTTAACATACAGATGATGGGATAAAAAGAGCCGGGAAAGTAAAATGCAAATTATGTCCCCATCTCAATATTTTTGGAATTTATCTTCGTGAGAGGCCAAATAAATCGTATTATCGGCTTGGTACAAGCGAGTAAATATCCAATTAGCAGAAGACCAACTTCGATAAACCAAAGAAAATATATGTTACTTTGACTGTTATTTACCACCCGCAGACTGAAAAAAAATTTGGAGACTTTTGAATTCTTTTTTTTAAATAAAACTTATTATATTTCTCTTTATTAAATAAAATATGTTGTATACTCCGCACTACTCTCTACAACACATTGCACACCAGACTGTCCCAGAAAAAAGTTCGCCGTAAATCTTCGAATCTACATTATTTTTGATAGAAAGTTTCGAAAAATTTTTTTACAGTCGAATCTTAAACAGTGATATATCGATGTTTTTTCCCAAGGGTACCAATGTCTTTCTTCTAAGGGCCATTGTCCTCAAGTATTCCGTTCTAGTATTTATTCACCAGATCTCATCAGGGTGGTGCATCCCTTACGTACAACCCTAATATTAGAAAATTAAAGCTCGCAAAAACTTTTGCTAAATAAGTATTTTAAAATTCCAGCAGAACTATTGGAATTTTTGGTTTTATTTTTAGGTTTTTCTTCATATCTTCGGCCCTTGAGCAAAATATTGGTCTCTTTGATCGACTTTAAGATCCGACTGTAAATGCCAAAGATATAACGAAAAATTTAAAAAGCCGACCAATATAGTAGCACATTTTCAGAGATGGCGGTCAAAAATACATAACTTTTAAGTGAGTTGATGTTTTCAATGCGGTTTTTTGGTTATAAAGCCTAAAACTTTAGCTTTAATTTGAGATATCGACCGTAAAATTGGAAGTAGTACAAAAATTATTAAGAGTGAAACTATATAACACCGGTTTTTTTCTAAATTTTAGAGCAAAACTCAAATTTTTTAACTACTATGGGCTGGTAACTTATCTTAAAAGCAGACAAAGTAAAACACTATCGGTGTTCTATATTTTTCATTCATACACTCAAAAAAACAAGTTGGTAAAAAAATTTGTAAAATTAATTTTTTTGCTGAAATTAATTTGTTCAATAACATTTTTTATATCCACATTTTAAAAATTGATATACATACATAATATTATTTATAAATTAAACTATGTTAGTAAAAATATCTTCTACTTTTTTCTCAATTATTGCAATCTTGTCTTTTTTATTTTGTGTAAGACGTATTTGATGCAGAAACGATTCCTTTATGATTTTGTGAGAAATTTTATTATTTCAATTTTCAAGTTTGCGTCTTCGTGCCCTTCACTACATTCAATATTTGATTTTGCTGGTCATCCTTTTTTCCCACTTCCATTGCCAGCAGAGGGTAACTTTTTAAAAACAAGTTAATTTTCCAAAGTTTTTTTAAATTTTTCAAAAAACTTGTTACTTTTTTTGTGTATAGCAAATTCTTGTTCATCGCAGAAATTAAAGAAATGTTCTTTCTTTATGTGAGACGAGACAAAACATCATTATCATCTTTCTGTTGCAAATAAATTTCTGCGAGATTTTTAAAATGAACTTAGCCATTCCCAGCAAAAAGAAATGGTAGTCATTCTGTGACTATAACTTCTTTCATTGCTTCCTAAACTTCAGTTGACATTCTTTTATGGTTTTTTGGTGTTATTCTAAGGCACTTCCAAAGAATTGATGAGTTCATATCTCAAATGCAGTGATCTGGATAAAAACCCGATGCATATCTTAAAAAATCACTCTTCATTACTTCTAAAGCATAAGTTATAGTATATCGTATATATTTTGAATCTAAAGCATTTATTCAAATTGAAAAAATAGTTCTGATGAACTTTTTTAATTTTTTTATTAAATCATTTTTTATATTTTAGTTTAACATTTCATGAGGGTTAGAATTTATGCAGTTTTGCAATTTTTATAAAAGTTTTGAATTATCAAGAGAAACAGATATTTTTTAAACTTTAATTGAAACTAGCTGGCCTGTCATTTGCATTTTTCAGCCCTAAATATTTATGAGGACGCAATCTGTGCATTTTTGCATTATGTTTATTATTTAACACTACACCATTTTCAGTTTTAACTCAGAATTTATCAAAATAATTTTAAAATTGTGTAAAAATTATTTTAAATTGCCCAAAAATGTTTTAAAATTGTGCAAACATTTTTTAAAATTGTTCAAAAATATTTCCAAATTGTCTAAAAATGTTTCCAAATTGTACAACCAGATTTTATATTATCCAAAAAAATTTATAAAATTTGTCTAAAAATTCATTAAAATTTTTGAAAAATGTTTCAAATATGCTTTTTCACTAATGCAGAATTATTTATTTTTTTAGTAAAGAGTATTTGTATATCAATGCATAAATTTCGCTTCTTTAAACTAATTTTTCTACATTCTTATAAATTAAATTTTCATCAAAGCTTAAATACTACAAAGTATATGAACATTTTCCACTCATGCATCAGAATATCTAATCATTGTATTATCATTGCTTCCTTAGAGTAAAGTATGAGTAATGCTAGTAGCGACATTTGAATACTTCCATCCTATGACACGCTAATGTTAAATTCATCGATGAAACCATCAGAAAAGAAGTGATGCCTTTGCCATAGTAGTGATGCTTTTATTGCTTCTTTGGCAGCTTCATTTTTGCTGAGTTGCTTTAACTATAATAATTAAAAAATAATTAATATTGTTTGTAAGGCACTCAATGTTAAAAGTATTGTAACAAAATATTATTGAAACAACCTTTTGTGAATTTTTGTAAAACAATGAATTCTTTATTAAAATTTAAGACCTTAAGTACTAAATATGAAATTCTTAGATCTAAGCTAATCCATCTTCTACTATCGTTGCAGGATGAGTTTGTTACCTATGTATATACCAAAGAACTGCAACTGCTGATTGGAAAACGTTCATACGCAATCAACACAAGAATAAATATGTGTTTGCGTTCAAAGGCTGAATATACTCCAATACGTGCAACTCGTTCTGTCTCTGATTTAATCATTGGTCTTTTTCATACCATTCATTGTATTCTTGTTCGTTCGGGTCAACAATAATTATTTTGATGTAGAATAAATCAGAAAAAACAACAAACAACGCGTGTGTGTGTATTCATAATTAAAACAAAATAGTTATATATCTATAAAAAGGGGGTTTTGTAGAAACCATGGTTGGTAAGCACTACCTTTTAATTATAACGGTAGTTGTATACCACGCTCTGATCGGTACCGATACGAAAATTTTAAAACTACGATTTTACTTTATTTCATAATATTACTTTATTTCACCTTTTTTGATTGGAAATTTAATTCTATTTTAAAAAAAGTTTAATGGTTAAATCTCCTAAAATTAATAGTTACTAAGATAATAGCAATTTTGGTAAAAAAAATATTTTTTATTTATATTACCGCTTTTTGAGGATGAAAAATGATTTTGAACATATTAATTTTATAGTAAATTCATTTCTCTAAAAAATGGTTCTTTGGTAAAAACTTAAAATATATACTAGTTATTGAAAAAAATAAGTCTTCTTTTAAAAATTATTTTTCATAATTTATTAGTATTCATAATACTTTTAATATTCACATGACATCACAATATTTGAATTTTTTACTATATTTTCGCTTTTTAAAGATGAAAAATTGTATAATGTTGTTGACAATGCTTACGACAATAGTATATTATTCAAAATCATTTTGCATCCTCAAAAAATTATTTTTTTTACCAAAATTGCCATTAACTAAGTAACTAACAACTTAAGGAGATTTTACCATTTAACTTTTTTTTGAGAATTCAATTTCCAATCAAAATAGATGAAAACAAAATTTAGACAATATTTAAATTTAACCGGATTGGGCAAGCCTGAGATATCGACCTAATTTTTTTTTCAAAAAAAAATATTTTTATTTCACAAAGAAGAATATTTTTGATATTGTAGAAATGCGTTTCTACAAAACCTCTTTTTTTATTGATATGAAACTATTTTGTTTTAATTATGAATACACACACACCCGTTGTTTGTTGTGTTTTCTGATTTATTCAACGCTGACTTATTGTTGAGTAATTAAATCTGAATAAAACATGTTCGACTGATCCGAATTACGCGTTCAGTAACATGATGCTGATTTTATTCTACACTGAATTTTATTGGTGATTAAATGTGATCAAGAATTTTATTGTATGTTTAAATCAAGAAAAAAGTAGATTTTGCAGTTCTCTGGTGCATACAGATAGCATGATCAAATGTCATACAGTATCGCTAGAGGGTATATTTATTACCTGTGTTTACTCGTGGGTAAATATGAACAAATATACTCATAAAATAAAATCTTTTTCTGACAATATAAAACCTGTTTTTACCGCTTTCGACCCACGTTAGTTATGCTCCAATTAAAGCGAAAATTTTCGTTAAAAACATTCGCTAATTTAAAAATTATAAAAAAAAACTACTGATTAATGTGAATAAGAAAATCTCTGAAACCAAAAAAAAAAAAAAAAATATCAACATTTGAACTGTGGCAAAATCTAAAAAATTTATAACTTTACAAAAAAACAGAAAAAGGGTATTTTGGATCTCCCTGTTCACTATGAAATAGTGAAAATTTAGCATTGATTTTTTGGTTCCATAGGTTCTAGGGTATGTTCTTTCAAATGAGCTAATTGGTTTTATGTACCACAGAGCGGCGTACTTTTTTTCCTGTAAGGTGGTACGGTCTACTGCACACTCTTCAATTGAAATTCGGTAATCATAATTTAAATGCAGTCTTAATTCTGAATTTCAGTTGGGCTTTTCAAAATTTCATTAGAAATTTTCTATATTTCAGTTAGGCATTCTTAATTACATTTGGTCTTTTCTAAAAGAATTTCAGTTGAGAATTCTCATTTACAGATTCAATTGGAAATGGAGTAGTATTCACTGAAAGACATGTTTCATAACTGTTATTATATTAATGAAGCTTCTGCGTTTCGTGTTAGATATACAGGTTAGTTGAAAAGTTCCTGCGCTCGAAATGAAAGAATACTATTTTTGTTACGAAATATATTTTTTTATTCAATATAATCTCCTAGAAGCTCAATACACTTGTTCCAATGATCTTCCAATAATTTTATCCCATCCTTATAATGGTTTTCCGGAAGCTCTGCAAAATAGCCGTATACGGCTGCTATGGCCTCTTCATTCGACGAAAAATGCTTTCCACGAAGGAATTGTTTGAGATTTCTGAAGAGATAGTAGTCACTGGGAGCCAAATCTGGTGAATACGGCCATCGTCAAAACACTTTTGTGAGCAGGTGCATTGTCTTGAGGAAAAATGAATTTTTTCTTCTTTAAACCAGATCTTTTCTAACGAATTTTTTCATCCAGCTGATCCAAAAGGCTGCAATAATATTCAGAGTTAATTGTTTTACCTTTCTGAAGATAATCAATCAACAAAATTCCTTTTTCATCCCAAAAAACTGATGCCATAACCTTCTTTGCTGATCGTTGTGACTTCACCTGCTTTGGAGCTGAACAACCAGCTTCAGTCCACTGTAAACGTTCTTGTTTCAATTTAAGATCATGGTGGTAGATCCAAGTCTCATCCATAGTTATAAAACGACGCAAGAATTCGGTTTTATTCGGCTTAAAACGCTCCAAATTACGCTGAGAAATTTGTTTTCGATCCAGTTTTTGTTGAATTGTTAATGTGTGCGGCACTAATTTTCCAAACAGTTTTTTCATACGTAATTCTTCATCTAAAATATGGAGTACTCGTTCGTCTGAGATGCCTATGGCATTAGCAATTTCACGCTTAGTTAAACTTGGATCTTCACTAACCATATTATGTACCTGCTCAATGATTTCTGCTGTGGTTGCAGTTTTTGGTCGTCCTTCGCGTGGATCGTCTTCAAGGCTGGTACGACCACGTTTAAATTCACCAGCCCAAAATTCAACGGTGCGTTTTGAAGATGAGGACTCCTTATACACTTCTAACAATTGTTTATAAATTTCCTTTGCTTTTAAACCCTTTAAAAAAAAAAGAATCTAATGACTGCACGGTATTCAATTTTTTCCATATTAAAAAAAAATCAATGACACGTCAACTTCAAATGACTTGTAAACAAAGAAAGAATTGACAGAATGACTTGCAACTTTGCATGTGTTCTCAGGACAGTTATACCAACTTGAGAAAAAAAAGTTTGGAGCCAGCAGTGCGAATTGACGAAATAAAACAGTTTATTTGGTTTTCGAACACTAGCTAGAAAATACATTTGTAGTTGCTCCAGTTAGAACACCCACAATTTTTATCCAATAAGAAAACCGAGCTATATAATTTAAAATCCATAGCTTTTTTACAAAATTGATAACGTATCCTTAGTTTATAAATGCCTACATATTTCGTATACTATACATTTATACATTTTATATGAAAGAGCAACGGTCCTTTTCGGTCCCATATACGGCCCTTTTATACCGTTGCTCGCAATGGGTTAAAATTTTCTAAAAACAATACAGACATAATTTGGACTTAAGATTGAACAAATTTATTTAAGTTGTGGAGCAAAAATGTTCCGAAACTGGCTTATAAATTTATAAAGTTCAGCGCATTTTATACATGTATATGAAAATGCCAAGGTATTTTTCGATCCCATGTACGTCGTTTTTATGACTTGGCTTACAATGGACTAAAGCTTTGCAAAATAGTTTAGACGTAATTCTGACTTGGAGCTGTAAACTTTTTTTAAGTTGTGAAATAAAAAATACTCGATACTGTCTTTTAAAATTATAAAATCGTGAACCTGTCATACATTAATATACATTAATATGAAAATGGCAGTCTTTTTGCAAAAATAATCTGCATAATGCTTGATGTCAGTATATAAATTGTAGTAATTTTTCTATTATTTAATTAAATGAAAAAAGTAAAAAGAAGATGGTAAAAGTACAATACTACAACCCGGTTGACCAGGTAGACCGGTGGACCGGTTTAAAACCGGTCTGACCGGGTATACCGATTGACCGTCAAACCAGGTAATAGGGGGCTCTATTTGTCACTGTTACCATTAAAATGACACAACATTTTAAATAACTAAATTAGTTTAAAAACATTTCACGTCGCAAAATCAGTTGTGTATTATATTATTTTTTATTTCTTTTAAATTGTTTTTTTTTGGGATATATCACCCCCATACCCCCACCCCTCTGTATCCGCGGACTAACCGTCCTTTTAACCCCAAAATATAAGTCTGAGCGGCTAAAAACCGTGTTAATTAAATTTCGGACCTTTATCCTATATCTAAATTTCAGCAAAATCGGTGACGTGTTAATTAAATTTCTGACTTCTATCCTATATCTAAATTTCAGCAAAATCGGTGGCTGATACTGGGAATCTCTTCCTTCTAAGAGAAGCTGGTACCTTAATTTAATATATTTTTTTAATAAAAAATATAAATTTTCCGGTTTTTGTTAAGCAACTTTTGCTGTTCGATAAAGAAAATATCAAAGCAACAACTACGTATTTTGTATTTGTAAAAACAAATCACAGCTGATTTACGGTAGCCGAAGTATTTTTTAATAAACTTTCTAAAGTTTGGATTTGTAAAAAGAACAAAACAAAAAATCTGATGCTGTTTGTGATTTTATTATCAGCGAACTTGTTTTAAATAACGTTTTAAAACAAGTTTTTGCTTCGTTGAAGAAAAGAGTACGAACTATTTTGTTTTTATGGAAACTTTGTACGGGGGCTCCCTAAATTTTAGATTTCCCTACATACGCCATTTTGGTAGCCGCCTTGCATATTTTAATCGTAAAGAGTTTAAAAAAAATTATGCGTGCGTTTTCTAAATGTTCTGTATCTTTAACATTGACGATAACAGCGAAATAACATACATATCTTCCATTGTATCATACAGGGTACATACCAGCCTATTTACTCGCTTAATTACTTTTGTTCGCGAGTTCCAAAAACTAATGAGTGGTCATTTTCTTCTCACATACAAAAAAAAACAAAGTAATAGGTGGCCATTACCCTCTCGCTTACAAACAGCCAAAAAATAATTGGTACCCATTACTTTTTGGACATCGCGAACAAAAGTAATTAAGCGAGTAAATAGCCTGGTAAGTAGTTAATACAATGTTTTCGCTGGGGTTGTTCCAAAAACTTTTATTCAACAGAATTTTGTGTATAACATAACTAAAGTAGGTTATTATTAAAAAACTATTAAGTTTACGGAAATTGATATTGTTACGATTTTACCCTTTATAAAATCTTTGATTTATTTACCTTTTAAATAAACCGAGTTCTTTCTATAATGCAAATAATAAACGCAGTTTGAAATTATTTATTGCACTATTTATTTAAAACAGGCACTAAGATTACAGAAAACACTTTAATAGTACATTTTATTCAACAATACAACCCGTCCCATTTGAGCAGATAGCAATGGATGTAGCAGGCCCTTTCCCTGTCAGTGCTTCCGGAAACCATTACCTTCTTGTGGTGATCAACTATTTCAGTAAATGGCCTGAGGTATACGATATACCGAACCAGGAATCCAGAACGGTAATAAGCGCATTTCTGAAAAACTGGATGTGCCGCTACGGTGTTCCATTAGAATTAAACTCTGACCAGGGGAGGAATTCTGAATCCTCTATCTTCAAGGAAATGTGTGAGTTGTATGGAATATGATAAGCAAGAACCACCTCGCTGCATCCACAATCTGATGGTATGATCGCACTTTAGAGGCACACTTAAGAAAAATGGTCAGTACACATCAGAAGGACTGTAACGAACACATCCCGGACACCTGCAAAATTTTTTTTCGGAACGGAACTTAAATTGCCTGGTGATTCAGAATTTGGTATTAAGCCTGTCGCTATGGATAAAGACAACGACAACGCTTCCCAGGAACAAGAAGACATTAACGAGCTTCATGAGTTTGTGCGCAATCGAATTAAAATAGTCAGTGATAAGATGAAGGCGAGGTACGATAGGGCAGCAAATTCTGAAGAATTTAATGAGGGTCAGCTGTTTCTGCTATTTAACCCGCAACGAAAAAAAGAACTATCTCCAAAATTACAAACGCATTGGGACGGCCCCTATAGAGTAATTAAAAGGCTGAATGATGTGAAATACAACAGAAAGATCAGAGCCCAAAGTTCAAAATGAAGGTTGTGCACCTAGAGCGACTAGCCAACTATGAAAAAGGAATATCTATGTCTGGTCGGGAAGAACAGGCTTAAGTGGGCGACAGTGTTACATAAATTTCTTTTACTAAAAATTTCATCTTTGACAGCTGGAAAAATCTAGTGTAGTAATAGCTGAAAATAACTAAGATACCTGACTACTCATATAAATATGCTAAAGTGTTAAGAACTAAAGTGTGGCAAACGTTTAGTCTATTTCTTCGATTGCTATTCGCTACATCCCTTGCTATCCGCTACATCCCTTGCTATCCTCTACATCCCTTGCTATCCGCTCAAATGGGGCACCCAGGTTGTATTGTTGAAGTTGCCCACGACTTGCCCTTACTGGTCCTTTAGCTGCGATGCATTGCACGCAATTTGCTATCCAATCGCTTACAGGAATCTTTGTTTTAACTTCTCTAGGGTTTTCGTGACACCGAGATGACCACCACTGGGACAGTCATGGAACTGTTTTAATACTTCGTCTATTTTGCTTGACGGCACCACAATTAGCTCTATCTCAGTTTTGCCATTCGCACTTTCCCATATACGGTATAAGCAGTCATAAATACCCCGTAGACTGTTCCACTGGGCCCAACACGCCTTCATTAGCGGACTTTCAGCTGATATTTGTTCACGAGTAGGTCTCACGTCCTCTGCTTTGGCTGACATAATTTTCGACATATGGGGTCATTTTGTTGCGCCGCTGAACAGGTTTCACTAGACTAAATATGTGTTAGTC
The DNA here is from genome assembly GCA_949748255.1 of Eustalomyia histrio. NCBI lineage: Eukaryota > Metazoa > Arthropoda > Insecta > Diptera > Anthomyiidae > Eustalomyia > Eustalomyia histrio. Next base: position 85,411,234 of record OX456523.1, read on the forward strand.
TTATATCAACGATGCACTCTTTTCATTCAGCCCTCGAACAATGTTTGCACTCTAAGTTAAAGGGGCGTCTTAAAAGGGCGTGCGAATTGCAATGTTCTATTCCTTTCCTGTGCTCGATGCTGAAATCATTGTTTAAATTGTAGCAGCCACCTGAGTGCAGAATGGTCGGTTCTTAGTTGATAGTGCTGACTATACAAATACTTGTGGTAGTGCTTTACACATTCTACCCCACTTGCGTTACGCAGTAGTTCCTTTGAGGCTTCGAAAGTACTCGACTAAAATAGCATATGACTTTTTCGGTTCCATTGATCAATTGCGGAAGCACACCTTCTATTCCGTATTCGCTTGCATAGCTATCCAGCACAAAGTTTTCTCCGGCCACGAGATATCCAAGAATCGGTGCCGTACATAAAAACTGCTTGAGCCTTAGGAATGCTTGTTCTTGGGCTTCACCCCAATGAAATGGTCGCGTCTTCTTAGTCAGCTTATGTAGACTCGCAGCCACACAGGCAAAATTTGGTACAAATCGTCGGTAGTATGTGCAGAGGCCTAGAAAGCTGCGCAAATTGTGTAGATTTTTCATGCGAGGCCAATCTTTTACAGTCCGAATCTTATCTTCATCGGTTGAAATACCCTCTGCAGTTACGCGGTGCCCCATATACTTCACTTCCCTCAGGAACAGTGTACATTTCTTTGCGCTAGGCCTGAGTCCAGCCGCAGACATTCGCCTTAAGACTTCTGCTAAGTTCTTCAGGTGTTCATCGAAAGTTTTTCCCATGACAATTAGGTCGTCAAGGTACACTAGGCTAGTTCACAAGGCTAGTTTTCCAGTGGAGTCCTTTCAACACATTTTCCATTAAACGCTCGAATGTTCCTGGAGCATTGCAGAGTCCAAAGGGCATCACATTATATTGCCATAATTCGTCACCTGTGCTAAAGGCAGTTTTCTCCTTGTCTTGGTCACAAAATTTCTACTTGCCAATAACCACTTTGCAAGTCCAATGTGGAGAACAATTTTGTTCCTGCTAGCGTATCCAGAGTGTCGTCAATTCTCGGTAGTGGATAGCTGTCGTTTAGTTTTCTGTAATCTACACAGAATCCGGTGCTGCCATCTTTTTTCTTAACTTAAACTTTTAGCGAAATCCATGGGCTAGAAGATGGTTCGATTCATCCACTACGCTCCATTTCGTTGACTAACTCCTTTACTTCACTTCGTTTTGCTATAGGAATACTTGGGGGCGCCTGCTTTATTGGCCTCGCTTCACCTGTATTTATTCGGTGTTTTACAATCGCCGTTCTTACCCGACTTTGGTTTTTCATGGCGAAGACAGCATCTCTCGATATTCAACGGACGCATTAGAAGGTTCCAAGTTCTTTTCGAAACAGATTATTGCGCAGTACATTTGGCTATTTCAGAGTTCGTTATGACAACTTTTTGACAATTTGTAAGATCGCAGGAACTGTTTTGTCTTTGCTGGTTTTCACGAGGACTTTTGCCCTCCATACGCACCCATACTAAAGTTTCTCCCCGTGCTGGTAGTTTTTGGTGGCTGATAGTAACTAGCTTTCTTATCTGATCTTCGCGCTCATATCCAACACAAAGGGGTATTTTAACATTCTGCCAAATCATAACTTTTTGCCCCATATGCAGGTTAATGCCGTGCTTAATAATAAAATCTACCCCAATGATCACTTCGTCCACAATATCGGCAACAATAAACACGTGATTGACGCTTATATTGGCAATTGTTATTTTCACATTTACCTTACCATAGACAAAAGTCTGCTCTCCAGTAGCTGTTCGCAGATTTATCCCGTGCAATGGTTCAACTGGCTTTCTAATTATATCGGGCCTAATGATGGACTGTGATGCTCCTGTATTTATGGTAAAAATGTGCTTTTGTCCGTTGTTGTTTCCATAAGCAGTAAGATTGCTTTTCCCCTGCTGCTGATATGGAGATTGTGGGGCTATCGGTTGTGGGAGCTAGTTCATGCCCCGTAGTGCTTGTTCTTTTAGTTTAAAGGTGACTCCTGTGTTGATTGGTGATCGGCCCGGAGGCTTTTCTTGATGCTTTGCAGTTTCGCTGAAAGTGCCACTTTACCGCATTTGTCCTTCGATTTGCCTCGCTTTTCATCGAATGCCTTCATAACTGCCTCTGTTAACTTGGTGCATATATCCTTTTCAGCAGTTACTTTGAGGTTACGCACCTTGAATATTTGCGGCTTAGAAATTACCTTCGCGGTCTCTTGTGCCAGCGCGAATGAGACAGTTTCTGCAAAATACGATTTTTGTGTAGCACACACCACATGTCCTACATCAGGTTCACGAATTCCATTTACAAACGCTTCAATTTTAAACAGATCTATGAGCGGATGATTTTCTCCTGGATAAGACAACTGCATCAACCGTTCAATTTCTTTTGCAAAGTCCTGTAACGATTCGTTTGGTTTCTGCAGCCTACCTCTTAGTTACATTCTGTATATTTCCTTTTTGTGTTTGCCACCATACTTTCGTTGCAATGCCACCATAATGTCATCATAATTATTTCTGCATGTGATTGGCACACTTTCTAAAATTTCTGCAGCGTTTCCTTTTAAGGCCAGAATCAACTCTATAGCCTTTTCTTCGTTATCCCACACATTTCTGGCAGCAACTTTCCCAAACTGGAACTTAAAAACATTAAACGGTATGCTGCCATCGAAATTGGGGGTCTTTCCTCTACCAGAAGTTTCCGAAATAATCCGCACTGGGCACTCTTGACATTGGAGATTATTTACCTTATTTTCTAGACCTTGCAGCTTTTTTTCAATATCTTCCTCTAAGTCAGACAACTTTTTTTAAAATCTATTAATTTTCTCATAAGCGGCTCTAAAAGTTTCTCTTCCATTTTTGTTAACATATTCTCGATCTCATCTGTCGAAGTTTCTAGCAGTTTCGTTTCCATCTTAATTAACAGTTTCTCGTTGTCTGCTTTCGAAGCTTTTAACATTAACATGTTGTCTGCCTTAGAAGTTTTCTAAAGCTTAACTAACAATTTCTCGTTGTCTACTCTAAACGTTTCCATCTTTTCCATCATAGCAGCCAACATTGCGCTTAACTCCATGTTACCTTCTGTTTTATGGGTACGAATCACCATTTCTTGTTTTTCGTTAAATTCGTAAGTTGCAATGTCAATGTTACGCCGCTCAAATTCCTCTATGAGCTCTTTTGCAATTCGACCTTATTTCCTGCTGTCGGTAGCGCCAATTTGCTCAATTCCTTCTTAAGCTGTTCCACCCTAAGCTCCTCCAATTTCATGACTGCTTATTATTTTGCAATCCCACTTCCGACACCAATTGTTACGATTTTACCTTTTATAAAATCGTTGATTTATTTACCCCTTAAATAAATAGAGTTCTTTCTATATTGTAAATAATAAACACAGTTTGAAATTATTAATAGCACTATATATTTATAACAAGCACTAAAATTACAGAAAACACTTTAATGGCAGACTTTATTCACACGATGTAAATAGACTAAACGCTACACTTTAGTTCTTAGCACTGTAGCGTTTTATTTAAAACTGAACTGCTGCATCACCAAGTACCCGTATTTATATGAGTAGTCAGGTATCCTAGTTATTTCCAGCTATTACTACACAAGATTTTTCCAGTTGTCAAAGATGAAATTTCTAGTTAAAGAAATTTCTGTAACCACAATGAACACAGTGGGGACACGAGGATTAGAGCGCCATTTTTTTACGGCCTTTTAGAAAACTACGTGGAAACTGCTATTTTAATACACTATAAAAGCAACTGAGCTATGACTAACTGTAGGTGAAACAACTGTATAACAAATTATTCTGTCTCTCTTTATTGCGTCTGATTTTCCACTTCGTCAGCTTATTATTGGTTTGGCCCACTCACCATTTTTGTAATAATAGAGGCGAATGGTTTATATATAATATCAATATCCTCCTTCTAATTCTTAAACCCGTTTTTCGATATCTGGCATCATAACTAAGATAACTAATATCAACTTTGATATAAAATTAAGAATGAAAACCATTTTCATTGTTTTTCTTTTAAATCTTTGGGCAAACTAATAATAAGCTGACCATTAATTAAATGTGTTTTGTGAGTGTGTATATTTGCTTATGCATTTCACAGATCATATAAATGTGAAACTTTGTTGTATGTTTTGTTCTTTTGAATACTGAGATAAAATTAAAAAAATACATTAATTATGTGCAAAAATGTTATAAAAACATAAAACAGTTTTTGTTATTACACAATGTAACCCAAGTATAAAATTTGTTGTGAGTTTGTACTAAGTTTATGAAACAACAATTTTAGTAAATACAGCCATGTTGCACTTCTATGGTATCTTTTTGATACTTTTGGCGATCATATGTTTTGAAACATGCTGTGTAGTTGTTCACTTTTACACATTATTTTTTTGTATACATTGTTTTTAAATCTCTTTCCCGCCTAGGACATGAATTACAACAACAACCCCCACCATACGGTTTTTGTTCACTCGTTTGACAGCTGTCACTTCTGACATCACTGGTATACCCTGTGTCTGTAACAATATGTTATATGTATATCATAGTCACTCGAAACAAACTGTTAATTTCGACGACAGCAAATATGTCGAAATATTTCGAAAAAATGGAATTCTTCATATATTTTCTTATGAAAAAACTTATTTTATTTTTCTAACCAAAAGAAAATACATTGTTTGTTGCTTAACTCTCACATATCTTATTAATGTTTTCTTTTTGACAAATAAAAATCACACACAGACAAAAAATAAACATTTTGATATAAGTTCATTAGATTGAATCAAATCTAACTTTGACATGTTTTATGAAGATTCCAAAAATATTTTCGCTCTAGCGATAATCTCCCGTGAGCTAAAACTCTTCAAAAAGGGCCAAAAATTGTATTTTTCATGAATAAAAAATTCGGTAAATTTTGTTTGTGCAATGAATGGCCAAATATAATAGATATTTAGGACTTCTTTGATTCTGCATTAAAACCGAAATGATTAAAAACGAAATGATTAAGTTAGTTTTTTGATACTTTTCAATTCGATTTTAATGAAAATTTAAATACCTTAACCATTTTTTGTCCGATTTTCATTTCCAGTACGCCGTTAGCAAGATGTTGACCACCGCTTGGGATTTAACCCTTAACAGAACGTCTTACTTTTTTAAATTCACTTCGACATCATTAAAAACACGTTGTTTAACTCCAAAAAATGTATCTCATTTAGGAAACACGTTCATTTGATATCAAATAGAGACATAATTTAACCCTTTTATAGCCAACATTTTTTTGAGGATATTTTCATTACATTTTTAATAAAATCATTGTTATTTAACAATTAATAAAATGCAGTTAAATACCAAGGATTCTTGTCGATTTTCTAAAAGGTTATACAGATTTTTTTATAATTAATTTTTAGTTAAAAACAAGTAAAAAGTATATTTAAAATTGAAAAAAACATAAAAGTATTAAAATTTATCAAATAACAAAATGCAAGTAAACAACTAAAAAAAAATAATTAAAATAAATTATCAAACAATATCTTTCAAACAATTTTTTTGCGAATTTAGTTCAGTGTATTGCTTGCGTGACACGATTTTATCTGCTATATAACTAGGCCGATTTTTTATCAACAACTGCTAAACTTGGCTTACAACTTCACATATCGGTCGGTGTTTTGCGAATGACAAGGATACTTTAAAAAAGATTTGGCATTAAAAAGATTAAAAATTATTGGCAAATATTTTTTTAGGAATCTACTTTTCGAGAAACAAAAAGCATTTTAGTGTATTTTTTTTTCAGAACTATTGAACAATTTTCTTACAACTACAAAAAAGAAAAATGTGTCAAAAATAAATAAAAAAAGTAAGACAGAGCAGTTAAGGGTTCATTTTTAAATTAAATCCCACGCGGTCGTCTAACAATGTATTAGAAGTGAAAATCGGCCAAAAAATGTTATTTAAATTTTCAGTAAAATCGAATTGAAAAACATCAAAAAACAGACATAAACATCTCGCTATCTCGAGTCTGTAGTTATGTAGATTTTTAAAATGTTTTAATGCAGAATCGAAGAATTGCAAAACCTTTGTTATATTTTGTCAAATTTACCGAATATTTTATTCATGAAAAATACCATTTTGGACCCTTCTTTGAGCGGTTTAGCTAATGGGAAACTATCGCTAGAGCCAAAATATTTTGACAATCTTCATAAAATATGTCAAAGTTAATTTTCTGGGGGGTACAACTTTAATATTTTTTTGGCCATATAATGTGATTCTATCTAATGTACATATGCCAGTATTTTTTACAATTTTCTGTTGCTTAACACCAAGTATGAATTTCACGATTTAACTTGAATCAATTAAAAAAATAGCATTAATTGTAATTAATATATTAAATAATCACAATGATAATTATCACAAAAATGTTTGGTTTGAAATATAAAATTTGTTTAAAAATTAAAAACTATTTATGATTTGTTTACTTAAATTTTTCAATTTAAAATATTTTCAAAAGACCCCGATGCTTTTATTTTTTATTAATGAAAATGCCAGATTTGACAGCATAGCTTAAAGTTCTCATATATTATTTTTGAAAATATCCTGTTTTACAAATCTGGCATTGTTAAATTTGATTAATTAGACATAACGTAATGACATATATTTTACATTTTATAGAAATGTTAGTACTAAAAAATTACGGAATATTTAATTTTAATGTTAATGTTAACGTTTTTGGTTCTCTACAGAAATTTAAAAAAAGTTAAAGAATTAGTAAGCTAAAGATATTTTTTATAAAAATTTTTACATTGTTTTCGATATTTCGCTAACAATTTGTTAGCATCTTCAGGAAAACGAAATTTTTATAATTATAAAAAAGTTGACAAACATTTTGTCATAAAAATATTTAACATTTAAATACAAATTAAATTTTAAAAAATTAAAATAACCTTTAAACAAATAGAAGTGGTAATTTCATAAACAACATTTTCCTGTTAAAGCTCGTAAAAAATATTTTCATGTTGATTTAATAAATAAATGTTGATAATAAAATAACATTATAAAATTAGATTATTATAATTATTTGAACATATCTATACATTTAAGCTTCCTAATTTTTTACTAATTAAATATCTATAATTCCGACCTAAATTTTTTGTGTCTGCTTTGAAGTTCATTCTCTGTGTTAAAGGTGTATTAATGATTTCTAACATCTCTAACATGTAACGTTTTTTATAATTATTTTCTGTTCTTAATATTGAAACATTTTCTAAGTTAGGATAGTGATTTAATATAGAACAATGAAATGTTTTGTTTTTGGTCTGATTTATGTCCTGAAATTCTTGCCCTTAATTTATTCTTTGTCGTTCCTACACTCAAAATAGTTTGTAGTTTAAATTTACTGAAAATGTAATTTAAAATAAATGAAAAATCCCTTAATAATCGGTCTACTAACTTTTCATTTAAATCAAAAGAACTTCTCATTTATTTTAAAATGTTAAAAAATTAACTTACAATATCCGTAAAAAATAAATGATTTTTTTTCATTTATTTTTACTATCAAAAAAACTAACCACATATCCGTAGAAAATAAATGATTTTTTTTTATTTATTTTGTTTATTTTAACTATCAGCCAAATAGCTATAAAAATAATAAAAACAAATTTTATTTACTATAAAATATTTGAATTTTTACATTTTTATTACAATTTTCTTGTTTTAATTATATTAATTTTTTACCTTTTTAAAATAGAAACAATGAAGGAATTAATTGAACAAATTTATTAACATTAATATAAAAAAAAATGTTTACAATAAATTAAATAATAAAAAGTGTGAAATTAAAAAGAAAAACTTTTCAAAGCACAAACAATTAAAATGTTAAATTGACTTAGAAGTTGCAAATTTGATTCTAAGCCGAAAACTAAAATTATTTCTGTAAAATTGTAGACGTATTTTGTTAAGTGCAATTAAGTTTAAAAGCAGGTAAATTATCTAATAAATAGCCAGCGTAAAACGGTAAACACAGATATTAACATATAAATTTGACATTCATAATTAAGCTTTGATTATTATGAGATAAGTTAGCATGTCTAAGAGTATGAAAATATTAATAATGAATTAAAAAAATACTTTGAATATATTAAAAATGTAATTTTCAAAATAATGAGTACATATAATTACATGTATAAAAAGTGTTTCAAATTTTTTTCGAAAAATGCAGGGATTTAAGGCTAACTAAGATTTTCGTTTTGTGTATGTATTGTATATGTTCAATGTATACGAATGACACCAAAAATACAACACAATATCTTCTATTCTTATTTAACTCATTGCATTTGCTATACACAGATACGTTTATGTTTACGTCAGGCTAATCCAGTCTTAATAATATCTAAAAAAAATCAATTAGAATTGTCTTTGTGCTTCAAAAAAACGACGATATGTTTCGTAGTGAGTTGTCTGCAACATCACATTTTAAATGAATTTCAAATAACATTTTTTGCACAAATAGCCAAAAATTTATACAGTTTTTATTATAATTTAAATTAAACACCTGATGTGTTTTATAACACAATGCCAATGCTGCTGCCACCGTATCAGTTGTGTAGAGTATTTGGTCAATTACCACAAAAATTTTGTCAACAGCAAAAACGTTTTTTTTTTTAATAAGTAGAAATGGTGAATGTCCACTATATAAGTTCAATTCAATGTCGTTTTCTATAAACTTTATAGTGGATAATTGAGATTCGGCTATAGTAGGTTTTCCATTTTCTTTTGAATTTCTTTCCGGTTTTAAAGCTCCATGCATTAAAAAAATCAAAACAGCATCTTTTGAATATGTCAATAAAAAAAATTTATATACATTATAATATTAATTATTTTGGGGTATATGTTTTTGACTATATTACTCTGTTCCATTGTAGCCCATTTCTCTCTAGCTTCGATCCATACTGATTTAAGCTTTATATCTTTTAAATTCATATTAAGATATGCTGGAAAAATCTTATTTAGTTTTGCCCAATTTAAAAAAATATATATTTTTTTTTAGGATATAACCCATCAAAATCAATAGAAACCTGGAAATAAGAAAAATACATTTTTGGATAAAAAAGAGAGTGTCACCACTTTAAATAATTTATAATTTTTTACACTCAAGCATGAGCAGCCTAATGTTGAAATACAATAATATTTACCAGATCTGATCCAAAACTCTGGCCAATTGTCAATTATATTTTTTATGTTGACATCTTTACATTCCATCAACTCTTTAAGGCGGTACTCAATACACTGCTTCCAACGTTGACATGTTAGTTCCTTGTCCGTAAAATTATATTTTAGGACATATTTAATTTTGAAGGCGTCTTGTTCTATAAATAAAATAATATATACATTTTTGTACAAAGAAGACCTAAAATATATGTTTTTTTTGTATATACCATTTTCATGGAAACTCTTTTTTTAGTGTATTGTTGAATTTTGTTATTTGGTTTCACATTTGCTTTAAACATATTTTAATATCTAAAAAAGAGTTTACCCCTTGCCCGTTTGTGTTTCTGTTTTTTTAAAGTATACAGATTCTGATTCGTTAGGAAAAGGTTCACAATTTGAGATGCCAGATTTTGCAAGTAGATTGATTCCAATTTTATATTTTTTGAAATAAAAAAAATCGATTATTGCTCTTGTCAGTTTATTTTGTTCGGAACTACCAAGTCTACCGTTCTTCTCGTAATAACGTCTTAGATCAGTATAAATTGGATTGCCTTGGAATACGTGATTTAATGTCTGGAAAACAAACACACTTTATTAATTTTATTTAAAATTAAATTTTTTTATAAATTGTACGCAGTTAAGTAAACCTATACACACAGAAAGCTTTAGTTGAAATTCCAACAACACTATAAATATTCAATTAAACAATAAAAATTTTTGTTGTTATTCTTAAAAAAATTAAATTGCCAAAGATTTTTGTTAGAATTACTCTAGTCTATGAAATTAACGTATACACGACAGCAGAGGCGAAGAGAATGTTTTTTATTGGCGTAAAGTTTCAAAATTCTTTCATAAAATCTGAAGGGACAATTCATTTTAACTGCTTGCCTTTATTACCACTCTCAGAACTTTTAAATTTCCAAACTTTCGTTAACTGGACAATTAATTTATTTATTTTTCGTTTCATCTTGAAGTTGCAAAGCAAATGGGAGTCCCTTGAAGAAATGATTTATACATTTATATAATTAAATTAATTTTTACCACTTTTTTATTATAAATTATTGGAAATAACCACAAAGCATAACAAATTATTTCGTTTATTTAGTTTGTAATTGTCACACCATATGACTCGTTTCCGTAATTTGAGTAAGTTTTTACACAGAAGTTCTCCGATTACGTTAACGAAGCGCTCAAGTAATGAAGCCTTAAGGTAGGAGCAAGGCTGCTTTTAGTTGAAAGATTTTAAATGTCAAGAGAGTACATAAATACACGGTTAAAATAGAACGATTTTTTAAATTCTTTTTTCCTAAGTTTTTCTTAAAATTCGTTTAAAAATCTTTTAAAAAAGTCGTAAAAGTAACGTAAAATCGTTACGCCTGGCATCACTGTTTGCATACCAAATGAACTAGTTCACAAAATTGATGGACATCCAAAAATACCCGAAAAGCATTGAAACTGCAACACTGCTTTAATCAGTTCAATTTGCGTTCAACATTTAATTGATAAATTTATTATTCAGAACTACAATGGAAAGTAAAGATGAAGAAGAATTTGAAATCAATTTTTCAAAGTATTTCTTATTTGGAAATGTATTTAACAAGGGAAAAAAGCTTGTGCCAATAAGTGAGAACGAGTTGAAAAAGAAACAACAAAAAATATTCTCAAGAAATGCAAAAAATGTGTGCATATCTTTAATTTATATGCAACATTGATTTCTACTCTTCAAAAACCGGTTTTCCTTTGTAAATTGTCAAAAAAATAAGTCACTTAAAAGACATAAAATACGAAAAGTAAACAAAAGTCGAATTCGATGTAATTGTTTGTGCCGCCTATTCTGCTTTCAAAATTCATTGCTTAAAAAATTATAAGTTTTGTTAAACTGCTAAAGAAATTAACTGGATTGAAGTTGAAAATTTACGTTTAAAGAAGAATATGGTAGTCTTTTTGGATATATATCCTAATTTTGAACCCTTGTTTGGTTTATTGACCATATTATTATAGATAATAATGAGTTTTATTTATGTATTAAGATATAAGAAACCTGGTACTTCGACAATCATTTTACTTTGCATACAGAATAAACAGTGCAACAAATATGTTTAATATTTTGTAAATCTTTGAAAACATAAATGTTATGTATGTGTCACACGTTTTATTTTCATCTATTGGTGAAGAATATGTAATTTGGGATTATTAATTGTATTTTTTATATATTTCAATATAATTTTTTATAAAAAAATAATTCTTAAAAATTAACCAATACAAAAAAGTTTTCTCCAAACAAAATTTTGGGGTAGGTATACTCGACAAATGGTTAGATTTACTATAAAATCGGATGGAAGCACCGAATTACTTATAATTTTTCTTCAGTTGGTGTAAAAGAAAATTGTAATTACCACAACTGAATCGGTATATATATAGTCTATTTCCAAAATAAAAACCATTTTAAACGAAAAAGTTATATAACAAGAATAATTAAACTTACATAGTTTGTAGTAGCTTCATGATTAGTTTCATGACAAATACGAGTTAAATGGGCATAAGCATTATTGTCGGAATTGTTGTTATTATTTGTATCTTGTGAAGATTTCCAAAAAGTAAATTTTTCGATGAATTCTACTTCTCTCCCCAGTTGTCTAACATGATGAAAACTTCCAATTTCAAATAGCTTTTCTAAGTGGTATCGATCAAACTGACTAGGTGTTATTTTCTGTTCTGTAAAATACATAACGGTTTTTCTTAAATTTAAAAATATATATGCTAAAATGAAATTGAATTAGTTGTATTTTTGTCTGTAAATAAAACGAAATTATACTCTTCGTTAGAGCCCTACCAAATAGGTAGGACGTAAAAGCATAACTGGAACGAAATGTTTCCTATATTTTATAGCATTATGTAGAAGTTTCGTTATCCGAGCATGTCCAATTTATTTCTTATTAAAAAAAAATATTTTTCGAAAATCAGATGTATGGAAAATGTTGCAATGGATAGAAATTTACATACATAAGTAAATACCTGAAAACCAGTTAAGTTTGTATTACACTTGCTGTTTCACCAACTGTTTCTTGCTTTTTGTTTTAGGGTCTTATTCAATATTATCAACAATAACATTTTAATAAAAACCCTAGAAAAAGTCAAGAAAAAGTTAGTGGGCTTTAGGTAAACTACCGAAAATGTGTTGTTACTGTGCATATAATTTGTGTAATTTTCTTTTGTTTATAGTTAAGTTGAAGCAAACTTTCTTAATGTAAACATTTCATTTGCAATTTCAAAACAATTTTTATTTTAGTTTTTGAATTCAAATTATGTGTTCAATTAAATAAAGTATGTGTAGTCAATCACTACAGTTAAACAATTGATTGCTTGTAAACTTGTTCAAACGTATTTTACCTTCAATTAGTGGCATTACATATAAACAATTTTTATTGTCAATATTTTTTAAAACAGATAAAAGTTCGCTTTCTGGCGTTACGAGTTCAAGTTGAGTGTAGATTGGGGGGTCATTGTAAAAATCAGCTTGCATGGTTAATGTCGGTTGAATGTTGATTGCTAGTTGATTGCTCATTTCAGGTAGGGCTGTTAATTCAGGTTGAGTATTGGTTTCCATTGGACAGCCGAATAATATTTTGTATTCCTAATCAGAAGTAAATTGTTTTATTCTAACAGCCTTTTTACCGTTATGCAAAGTAATAATATTGAATGGAAACCCTATAAAATCATTGATAGGTTATATTGCAATTGCGAAAGATTCCATTGGTTTAATTAAAGAACCAACAATATTGCGTTCACAGTTCAAATGAAATTGTTTTTCACAAATAAGAAATACTTTAGAATCCGAAATAATATATAATATATAATTTCTTTTATTAGAAATACTTCTAGTTTCTGCTCACTGTTTGATTTAGCAACATGGTATCCTGATTGTACCATTAAAGGATATAGAACTAAAAGTAATAAAATCTAAGTTCCCAAACTCCGCATATGTTAAAATTGTATCGTTGAATTTAGAGGAAATTTGGTTTTTATCTTTATAAATTATTTGTTTGCAACTTGATTTGTTAAAGAAAATTTTATAAGCAAATTTAAACTGAAATTTAAATGCAGCTGACAAAATAAAACATATGCGGCTGTTTGTCGCATTTGCATATGTTTTGAGTTCTTTATGTTTTGCTTCAAACATAAAGTTAGAAAAATGTCTTAACGGTCCGGATGAATTTATAATTATAAATTATAATTGAGGGATAGTGGGTTAAGAAGTGGTGTTTAGGTTTTAAAGTATCTCCAAAAAGTTCAATATATAATTTATTGTGTTCGTTTATAGTATTTTTAAGCAAGTTAATTGTTGTGCTGTTATGAGATATATACAATACCAAATTTAGCAACTGTACTACAATGCAGATAAATTTCCATACTTCGTTGTTATTATCAATCAAATCGTGGAACATTAATGGAAAAAAGTGTATGAATGTCCAGCACTCTCGTGCTGACATACTTAGGTTATTTTTTTGTTTAATCTATGAATGGCTATTTCTCCTAAAGTATTGCCAATTTCAATTGAGCCATAATTAAATTTTGATTTTCTCAAATTTAAAGTTATTAGAAAAAATTTGTGGTAATCGTCAACATTCTTAGATTTCTCCTGTTCAATTAACAATAAAATTGATTTACAAATGTCATAAATAAACACGCCCTCAAATAGGTCGTACATAATGTCTACGACTTGTTTTCAGTGAAGTGAAACGAAGGTATTTTGTAAAAATCGTCTCAACTTTTAAACCAGTGCTTTGGGCATCTTATTGATTCGCTAAGACATATTTCACCTTGACTGTGCAAGGGCTGTATTTCACTGGAGAAAATAACTTGCTCTATTAGAGTTAACAAATTTAATGACTGTAATGTTCGTATCAATTTAAATTCGCTATCATAATCTTTAAACAAATTTGTTACTTTAAATAACAAATCTAATAAAGTTATTTGATTTGTTACGTCTATAAAAGGAAGTATAATCGATTTTATAATTTTAACAACTTCAGTTAGTATGAACTGTTTAACATAATCTATTATTTCGAAAGCATCTTTTCTATTTATATTATTTTTTGAAAATAAAAATAAAACAAATTTATGAGCCGAATCTTTCAACTCAGTGAAATTATCTTTTGAATTGCTTTCTGAATCTACTTGTCCATTATCTCTAATGGTATTGGATAAATCTATTGGAGGACATTCAAAACTAATGGTTTTAGAAAATGAAGAAGTAGACGGTACAGAGTTTGAAGGAAGCTCTTCATTATTAAAATGAGAATTTTTTATGTGCCTTCTAAAAGCTTCCAATGACGAAAAAGACCTATTTTGGCACTCTATACAAGTAAAATAAGAATATTTTTAAATGTAATGAATTTTGAGATGATTAAAAATTCTTTGTGAGATCTGAAAACCCCTTTGCAAACAAAACATTTCGCCATTTTGTAGAATTCCAAACCTAATTGGATTAAAACAAGAAAATCATTTAGAAAAGAGTAAAGCCCTATCAGATTTAGAAAAAAACCCAGGGATGAAAGGGTTAATAATATTAATTTTGTAACATTTAGATTAGTGCATCAAACACTTTCGTGTGGCACTCTAATGTGGCTCGGGTAACTACACTATCCCACAAAAGTTTAGACACGATCACAAATTTTTTATTAATTTAAATAATTGTTGTTTTAGTGCACACTATAATTACAAAGAGAATGATTATACGAAATGTTACCACAAATCCCAGATTGAGTGCTGTAAAACTGGATAATGAAGTGGAAAAATATAATGGAATTAACGTTCATCCCGATACTATTCGTCGCTGTTTAAAAAAGAACAACTTAAGCTCAAGCATTGCCAGGAATAAGCCGTTCGTCAGCCAAATTAATAGGATGAAAAGGCTAGAGTATGCAAAAAAAGTAGAAAAAATAAATGTTACTGACCCAACTTTCTGGGAACGCGTTATATTCACAGATGAATGGAAGTTCAATGATTTTGAAAGTAACGGTAGACCTAAAGTTTGGAGAAAAACCGCTTCTGCTCTACCACCAAAGAACTTATGAGCAACAGTCAAACATGGAGGCGGATCAGTCATGGTTTGGGGATGTATGTCCGCAAATGTTGTAGGCAAATTGAAGTTTATTGAAGGAATAATGAATGCCTGTACGTACTTAGACATTATCAAAGAATTTTTTTTTTGGAAATATTACTTTTATTTTTCAAAAATTTTATTGAGTGAAATGAATTATATATTTTATGTATAATATCCTTAATAAATTCCTTTCAAAAAAAAAAAAATTGAACAAAAAATTAAAAACTTCTTGATTGCACATATAAATAAAAAGCCAGATAAAATCTATAATAAAATATAATAAATTAAATATAGTATCAATATAACAAATTAAATATAGTTTAAAATTACCAGTTAAATATATTTTTTTATAATTTAATTCTTTTTTTTTCTAAATTGTACATGGAACATCAAGACGCAGGAAAATCTCAAATATAAATGAAAAAATAAAACAGACATGGTAACTTAAGGTATTGTTACAGTTCGAAAAGTACCCCATAGTACTTTATTCAATGTATTATGACTTTCTACAGGGTTTCATATATATATATATATATATATATATATATATATATATATATATATATATATATATATATATATAAACTTTCTTGGCATCTTCCACCCTTAGTATCAGATTCGGCGTACGGACTCGTTAATTTATTCTCTATGTAAATTTTAGCGGAATCCGAATTCTCACTTGGGAAATTTCCGTTTTTGGAAGTCTTTTTTATTAAGTTAAATAAGTAAAAAAAAAAACAATAATAAAGAATGACAAGGTACTAAATCCATAAAGGGTGCGCTTTGGTACTTTTTTGTGTGCAATAATATAGAAGTACGAACATTACTATCCCTATCTTTAACAAATAAAATGTTATTATACCCTTCACCACAGGTGGAAGGGTATACATAAGTTTGTCATTCCGTTTGTAATTTCTACAATATTGATCTTAGACCCTATAAAGTATATATATTCTGTGTCCTTATGAAGAGCGAAGTTGATTTAACGATGTCCGTCTGTGTGTTGAAATGGGTTTTCCGAAGAACCCAGACATGATGAGGACTTGATTGTTTTTTATTTCTGTTACATGTGATCCATTTCTGTTCGCTATTAAAAATTAGACAGATCGGTTAATAAATGGCTGAGATATGTTATGATTTCTCTTCGTCTGAAGAAGGTGTGTTATAAGAAGGTGTTCTAGCTGACACGGTGGCTTCATCCGGCTACTCGTCAGGTATGGGTGGATTCTTCTCACCACCAAAACACACTGAATCATGAACATACGAAATTTCGTGTCAGGAAATTTAATAAAAAAAAAGGAACCAAAAATGAATGCATAACCTCAAAATACACATGCATAACGTCCAAGGTGGATCTGTCCGTCTGGGCCTCCCACCCCCTCTGTGACCTAGCAAGTACACAGCCATTGTATTGCCAATGGGCCCAACAAATACCAGCAATACCCATACAAAAAAAAAATCAGTCGCATTGTCAGTCAAACCAAGTCGTTTTCGTCCATAAAGTCCTTCTGACTTCCTACCCTTAAACTAAAAAGAACTTTCTTCCCACAGCCACAACATCCTACACCGACATAAAGATAAATTATCCAGACATGACTACGATGTGTTTAAAAAAAACTGTAAAAATTAATTTTTTAAATAAGGAGAACATTGGTTTTTATTTAACTAAAAGTTCATTTAAAATAATATTCAATTCATCATGTAGTACTTCTTTTTTTCTTTTTTAGACCTATACATAAATGCAATTTTTAAATGGAAACTTCTTCCTTTAGCACGAGAACAATTCATATTTATTCTATTTTTCTTTTTCTTATACAATATAATTCAAATTCATTTCAATACCAAACTAAAAAAATATAAACTTTGTAGGAAGGTGTAATGTAAATACATTAACAACAACAATTAACTGAATACTATCCAGTGATCTCTTTAGGTTCAGCCTTTGGTGATTAAATTTAATTTAAAAGAGATATTATTCTCTTCGCCACTGTTTGTTTTTAAATTTAGTTGTTGTTTATATATTTATATTAAATGTATACAGGTATACATATATATTATATTTTTATTACATAGAGTATTAATTTCTTAAACTATATGGTTGTTAATACTACTCTCATTTAATGCATTTTTTCTTTATTTTTTATATTCATATTGTTTCCAATGTGTTACATTCAAGTTATTATAAATTCTTAAACTTTATTCTTCTTTTTTTTTTTTTTTTTATTTACAGATTGTTTTGGTTTATTTTGGTTTTATTTTTAATTTCATATAATTCTCATACTAAACTCTTCTTACGTATAAAATAGTATAATTACTTAAAATGATGGAATACACTTAAATACGCACATGCAATTTTTAATAATAACAATTGAAACTTATATAAAATAACTGTATCTCCTATTGACAGATGTATATTTCTTTTCTAGTGTTTTTTTTTATTGATAATTTTTTTTTGTTTGGTTTTATTTATTTTTACCCATTTGCGGCAATATTAGAAACGGTGTATGAATTGATCTTGGCTTCTCTTTTTGATGCGATTGATCGGCGTTGTAACTTTGGGTTTCTTTCAAACTCACGTAATGTCTATTGTAACCAAATTCTACTTGATTTTTTTTTATTGGTGTCACAGTTATTTGTTTCTTTCTTTTTGCATATAAAAAAAAAAACATTTATTTTTTTTTGTTGGTATTTTTATTTCTTTACTGTTTTCGTTTAGAATGTAAGATATTTTTTTATAAAAAAAAAAGACTACATGATCACTTCATTTTTTTTTTTTTGTTTTTTTTTTTAATATTATTTTGTTAAACAAAATATGCATTTAGGAATTAACATAAGACTTTTTTTTTTATATGCACTCGTTAATCAATTTGTCGGAATTTTTTCCAGAAATCTTAAAACACGTTGTCATCCTCTAGAAAACCAAAGTGAACTCTCCCAATAAACTTCAACATGACTCAAAAAAACAAAAAAAATCATTTCTTTTCCCTCTTTCCCGTTATCTTCTCTTCCTTTCCTCCCTTTTCAAACATCAAATCCCCTGAACAGTAATTAGGCTCTCAATGCTCAAGCTATCGATTAGAGATGAAACTAATCACTTAATTTCAAACCCAATCGTAACCGCAACCGTAACAGACTCGCAACCGTCGATACTGGTAAACTATGGAACGGGTGCGAAAAGAAAAAAACAAAATAAAACCATTTGGGTGGAAGGAAAAAAGAAAACAAATCTGGTTAACAAAAATGATAAAATGGTAATTGTGAACTGAGAACAAGAGATATATACATATATAAGAAATGGTATCCTAGTGTGTGGCCTCGACCCACTTAAACTGAAGCTAGCCGGAACAAAGTTAGAAATATAATAATTATGATGTTGAGCCTGATAAAATTAAAAATATATAAATATAATTAACTTTTGCCCTCCTAGGTAAGCTCTGGCATAAAAAAAACTTAAAAGCAACTAAACAATTTTATTACACACTGATTCCTGTCAAGCGAATTTACGATGACATAATTTTATACATGAAATATTCTATTTCGAAAATGGCAACAAGTAAATAATTTTTGTGTTAGAATTACGCAGTCAAGTCAAGAATTTACTTCTAAGCGTTGTACTACCTGTCAAATAAACATGGACACTGAATGAATCATCAAGGATAATTCTTGCCAAAGTTACAAATTAACGTGTTCAAATAAGGTTCTACATGAGCCAGCGCTAATAGTAGTTTCGTATATGCCTTGAATATCTCCTTCATCGATTCAAAGCATACTTTAAGCTAAAATACTACTATTAAGGGAGCATTAAATACCTTAGAAGCTAAACAACAAATAGGTCCTGACCATGAAAAACACCCCTACTTTTTCCATCTAAGCCTCCTAGTTCATACAAAGAATTACCAAGAACTTTTAAAACCACAGATTTCACATGGGCCGGGGCAAGTTTAGAATTGTAACCCTGAATCTTACTACTCAGTTTAAAATTCCTTCGGTAAACGATCTGTCCCTCTTTAAACTTAACCTCCCTAGACCTCACGTTATAGTTTTTTGCTGAACGATCATGAGCCTTCTCCAAGTTTCTATAAATTCTATCACGAACCAGCTGTAACTTATCGGACGGATTGTGCAATTCTAGGTCCATATCCTTAATACAACCTAGTTTCCGAATAATGTTATATGAGGAGGCATGCTGCACCATGTTCATTCCAAAAACTGCATAAAAGGGAGCCATCCCTATCGAACTGTGTGTAGTACTCCTAAGGGCAAACGCAACATCGCTCACATGCTGATCCCAGTTACGTTGATCATTACCAACAAATGACCTGACCATTTGCAACACATAACGGTTAACTCTTTCCGCTGCATTTGACTGAGGTGCATACAACGCAGTTCGAATGTGTCGGATTCCATATTTACCAAGGAACTCTCGGAAGAGATCCGAAGTGAATTGCCTTCCGTTATCGGAATGGATGAACTCTGATACTCCAAATACGTGAAAGACTCGCCTTTCCAGAAAATTTACAACATTTAGGGCTGTAGCAACGCGCATGGGCTCTAATAGGACAAACTTGCTAAAGTGATCCAAACAAACGAATAGAGAAGTGTTTCCATCTTTTGTGCGCGGGTAGGGACCCATAAAATCAATATAAAGCCTCTGGAATCGCCGTTCGGTTATTAATTGCTTCCCCATTACTGGTCGTTTAAATGCGTTGGTGGTTTTATTGGCATTACAAACATCACATGATTTGACAACCAGTTGAACATCGGTTACCATACTAGGCCAGAAATATCTTTCCCTTAGCCGTGATAATGTTTTATGGATGCCACCGTGTCCAGATGATGGAGAGGAATGAGCAGCGGAAACTAACTCGTCATGTAGTTCCTTAGGTACCCACAGTTTCCATGCATTGTCCTCATCCAACACATCACCCGTCACGAACTTTGTCCGTTTATATATATAATTATCCGAAACACACAGATCAGGTACGCTGCCTTTCCTCTCCAAGATGTTGTTCCTAAGGGATTTATATTCATCGGACTCAAAGTGAGGACTGGATAAATCCAAGTCCAGTAACCGATAATTTTTAACAATCTCATCCATGTATGCACGTGACAGAGCGTCGGGTACCACATTCTGGGAGCCCTTACGGTGCTGAATGTCAAATGCATATCCTTGGAGTTTAAGGCTCCATCGGGCAAGTCGACCTGAAAGCTCTTTTTGGCTCATAAGCCATTTCAGACTCGAATGGTCCGTGATGATGGTGAATGGTAATCCCTCGATGTAAGGCCGGAATTTCTTGACACTTAGCACTGCAGCGTAGCACTCCAGCTCTGTTACGCTATAGTTGCGCTGAGCTTTATTAAGCTTGGCGGACATATACGCTATGGGATGCTCGTGACCTTCATTATCGACTTGAAATAACACTCCACCGACACCTTGAGTGGATGCGTCACACTGGATGAAAAACTTCCGTTTAAAGTCTGGGTTGATAAGCAACGGGGCAGAAGTAAGGCTATTCTTTAACTTATCGAATGATACTAGTGCCTCTTCTGACATCTCAAACTTTCTAATCCTTTCTTTGGTTAAGCTGTCGTGCAGTGGTGCCGCTATGCTGGCATAATCTCGAATAAATCTGCGGTACCACCCGCACATGCCCAAAAATCGCTTCAGTTGTTTAGGAGTTCTGGGAATCGGAAAATCCTTTACGGCATCCACTTTAGCGTTATCTGTTCCGATACAGCCATCACCAACCACAAAACCCAGGTAACGAACTTCTCTGTGACAAAACTTGCCCAACGCCGATCAATCGCATCAAAAAGAGAAGCCAAGATCAATTCATACACCGTTTCTAATATTGCCGCAAATGGGTAAAAATAAATAAAACCAAACAAAAAAAAAATTATCAATAAAAAAAAAACACTAGAAAAGAAATATACATCTGTCAATAGGAGATACAGTTATTTTATATAAGTTTCAATTGTTATTATTAAAAATTGCACGTGCGTATTTATTGTGTATTCCATCATTTTAAGTAATTATACTATTTTATACGTAAGAAGAGTTTAGTATGAGAATTATATGAAATTAAAAATAAAACCAAAATAAACCAAAACAATCTGTAAATAAAAAAAAAAAAAAAGAAGAATAAAGTTTAAGAATTTATAATAACTTGAATATAACACATTGGAAACAATATGAATATAAAAAATAAAGAAAAAATGCATTAAATGAGAGTAGTATTAACAACCATATAGTTTAAGAAATTAATACTCTATGTAATAAAAATATAATATATATGTATACCTGTATACATTTAATACAAATATATAAACAACAACTAAATTTAAAAACAAACAGTGGCGAAGAGAATAATATCTCTTTTAAATTAAATTTAATCACCAAAGGCTGAACCTAAAGAGATCACTGGATAGTATTCAGTTAATTGTTGTTGTTAATGTATTTACATTACACCTTCCTACAAAGTTTATATTTTTTTAGTTTGGTATTGAAATGAATTTGAATTATATTGTATAAGAAAAAGAAAAATAGAATAAATATGAATTGTTCTCGTGCTAAAGGAAGAAGTTTCCATTTAAAAATTGCATTTATGTATAGGTCTAAAAAAGAAAAAAAAGAGTACTACATGATGAATTGAATATTATTTTAAATGAACTTTTAGTTAAATAAAAACCAATGTTCTCCTTATTTAAAAAATTAATTTTTACAGTTTTTTTTAAACACATCGTAGTCATGTCTGGATAATTTATCTTGTATGTCGGTGTAGGATGTTGTGGCAAGGACCCTTGAAACCAGGATGAACAAACTACATTTTTTTTAGCCACGCATGATGCCATGGTGCCATGATGCCATGATGCCAAATGACGAAACTACAAAAAATTCTTAGGCGACACCATGAAATTCTTAGGCGATTTACAGAAACATTTAGCCAAATGCAATGGTACAACTCCAAGTACAGTGATTGTGTTGTGAATGTATACATGTTTGAATTTTTTTTTCCTAACATTCAACAAAAACACAATATTAATTATTATTATAACAAACAAATGGATATTTGATTGTTTTTGCTTAAGACAACAAACAAAACAATGGTAAACGTGAGTATGAAAGAGACAAAAAACACTAAACAACGGTAAACATGAGTAATTATAAAAAAAACCATTTTAATAAACGTTTACATATTATTATAATATTTAAATTTTTAATGTAAATTTCTTAAATATAAATAAATAAATTCTTAATTTTACTAAAGAAACGTAGAATGAATATTAATTAATGAATAAACAATGATCCGCTGTGTCGTCTTTGTGTGGAGTTTAATAAGTTTTATTAGCAAATTCAGTTATCCAAAAATAGAATGACCTTAAAACGCAATATTATTTTGTATTTAAATAATTAATGTTTTTATTTTGTTTCCTGTATATTTGTATTGTAATCCTCAGTCTGTAAGGATAATTATAATCTATTGACTTAATAAAAAAAAAAAATTAGAAATAAATTTTTTTAAAAATAAATGAAATCATATTTTATTAAATTTATCTTTAAGAATATAATGAATTAAAAAAGTCATATTTATCACAGAATTAAACAAAACTTAGAGCAAACAAATTATCATTTTCTTTCCTGAATTACATGGAAAATAGTAAAATTAAGAATTTATTTATTTATTTATATTTAAGAAATTTACATTAAAAATTTAAATATTATAATAAAATGTAAATGTTTATTAAAATGGGGTTTTTTATCTTTACTCATGTTTACCGTTGTTTTGTGTTTTTTGTCTCTTTCATACTCACGTTTACCATTGTTTTGTTTGTTGTCTTAAGCAAAAACAATCAAATATCCATTTGTTTGTTATAATAATAATTTATATTGTGTTTTTGTTGAATGTTAGGAAAAAAAAAAATTCAAACATGTTTACATTCACAACACAATCACTGTACTTGGAGTTGTACCATTGCATTTGGCTAAATGTTTCTGTAAATCGCCTAAGAATTTCATGGTGTCGCCTAAGAACTTTTTGTAGTTTCGTCATTTGGCATCATGGCATCATGGCACCATGGCACCATGGCATCATGCGTGGCTAAAAAAAATGTAGTTTGTTCATCCTGGTTTCAAGGGTCCTTGGTTGTGGCTGTGGGAAGAAAGTTCTTTTTAGTTTAAGGGTAGGAAGTCAGAAGGACTTTATGGACGAAAACGACTTGGTTTGACTGACAATGCGACTGATATTTTTTTTGTATGGGTATTGCTGGTATTTGTTGGGCCCATTGGCAATACAATGGCTGTGTACTTGCTGGTCACAGAGGGGGTGGGAGGCCCAGACGGACAGATCCACCTTGGACGTTATGCATGTGTATTTTGAGGTTATGCATTCATTTTTGGTTCCTTTTTTTTATTAAATTTCCTGACACGAAATTTCTTATGTTCATGATTCAGTGTGTTTTGGTGGTGAGAAGAATCCACCCATACCTGACGAGTAGCCGGATGAAGCCACCGTGTCAGCTAGAACACCTTCTTATAACACACCTTCTTCAGACGAAGAGAAATCATAACTTGCTCTTCTCTATGTTAATTGTTAACCCAGCATCAGTTAAACATTGAGCGACTTCACCTAGAAAATTGATATGTTCATTAAAGCAAGCTGATACCACTAGAAGATCGTCGAGGTAGACAAAGACGTTGTTCCGAAGAACAGCCGGTATAACTTTGTCCATAAGCCGACACATTCTCTGGGCGGCATTACACAGTCCGAACGGCATAACCGTATACTGGTATAATGGCCGACCAGGGACTGTGAAAGCTGTCTTTTCCCTAGACTTTTCTTCCAGTGGAATTTGCCAAAACGCGTCCTTTAAATCAATGGCAGATATAAATTTGGTATCTTGTAACCTACTAAGGATGCCCTCGATGTGAGGAAGTGGATATGCGTCTTTAATGGTCCTTGCATTCACCTTACGGGCATCTAGACATAGCCTGTTTTTCGTTTCCTTTCTCACGAGAGTAACTGGGGAACTCCAACTGCTGTTGCTGGTCTCGATGACCCCGAGACTGAGCATGCGATCTAGTTCCGTATACAGAAGCTCTTGAATGGCTGGAGACACTGGGTAGTGTCTCTGCTTGACAGGTATGTCCTCGTTTGTTACTTCTATTATATGCTCCTCTAAGGAAGTACGTCCAAGACCCAGAACCGCAAAAGATGGAAATTTTGCCTTAACTGCTTCAAGTTTTTGTCTCTGATCACCTGTGAGTTGGTGTTGTTTAGTATCTTCCTCACTACCCTCCATGTCAATGATTTCAGCTACGTTTGATTCGAAGAATACATTTGATTTGGAGTTCTTTGACTCTCCTACTATTGGCAACTCAAAAGCTTTCCAGAACTCTATTCCAAAATAAAATTCCTGCTCTAAGCTCGGTACTATCAAAAAATCTAGATCTTTTTTAGCACCATTCCACAGGACAGGTAAGGTTATAATACCCATAACAGGCACTTTTCCACCACTAGCCGTTCTAACATGAATACCTTTAAGCCTGATTGCAGATCCATCGTGTCCATCAAGGAACCTAAGAGCATTTTTACCTATACAACATGCCCCAGCTCCAGAATCTAACAATGCCATGACTTCCCTTCCACCAACCAATGTTCTAGCAAAAAATCGATTATCTTTTCCTACCGTCACCACTGTTTCCATTGCTAACTGTTTTGCCCTTTTCATCTTCGCAATTTTATATCTCAACCTTTCTATCTTCCTATATCTCCTGCTCATAGTCCTAACCTCCTCTCCAAAAATTCTGGCCCTCACCTTTTCGTACTCTACCTTTCTCTGATGTTATGATTTTACTGGTAAGAGTGATTTCCTCTCGTCCTCTAACGAATAACTCTCCTCTCTACTTAAACCCTTTATTGTTGTGTCTCCGGGATGTCCGTGGTCTGGCAAAGGTTCCCGGTCAACTCTGCCACCTTCCCGTTTACCGAACTAGTCCTGTATTCGCAAAATGATTCATCCCTACCACACGAAAAACACTTCATGTCGTGAAAGGTGGATTTACAGATAACAGCTGGCTTAATATTCTCAGTATTTTTTCGATAAAAGTCTCCTGGCATTCCACACGTGAAGCATAGGTTTAAATGGAACGGTATTTTCTTTCTTAATCTAAATGTTAAGTTGTGTATCTCCATATAAAAATCTTCAAATACTTGTCCTGGTTGTTGCTTATAATCCATAATTTCCCTAATTATTTCATAATCAGTGTCTGCCGATTTAAAATGATTTAATAGTTCCCTCTTAAGTCGAAAATAATCAAAATCAACGTCTTCCGCATTATCTTCTAAAACCTGCCAATACCATTTAGCTGCGTTACCTGATACCAAGCAATGAAAATCACTGAATAATTGGTTAAAAGAAATGTTGTACTGCTCCCGCATTTTCTCGATACGAAATATGAAACTCTCAACCGTCATATCCCTACCACTACCATCAAATTTGATATGCCAATTATCCAAATTGACAGGCTTACGGTATTCCAGCTCCCCTTGACTATAAAGAACACTAGGCCCATCCACACGGGATCTAGATCTGGGGGTTCTGTTACCATTAACATTATCACGAATATTGTGATCTGGGTTTAGTATGGTATTATTCTCAGAACTATCACGGCCGTTATTTAAGTTAGACATGGCTACATTGGCGATATTGCCATGGCGGCCAATTGTATTCACTGGTGTCGGATTGTTAGAAGGAATAGATTTATTTCCTTCACGGGAACCATTTTGTAACAAATGTTGTCGACTACCAGCCGGAATAGCCTTGTCCGGAGTCGAATTTGACCCTGGTACTCCAATTGCGCTTGGATTGGAAGAACTTTCCACTTCAGCCAAACGGTGTCTTAGAGACGCTACTTCTCCTCGCATCTGTCTGAGCTCATTCATACAGTTGGTCATCATCTGATTCTGTTGTAACATCATTGCCATCATTTGACTAAGCTGATTGTCGGCTAATGTATTTTGTGATAAACCACCTATCCGTGAGCCACCTGGTAGGTTACCTATCGCTCCACTGCCCTGTGGCAGATCTACGTTTTCCTCCTGATCACTCATCTCCAATACCCTCTCAAGCTTTCGAGAAAAATTTACTGAATTGTCGTCCGTAATTTCTGTGGATTCGTTCGCTTTACGGGTTGAAGAATCAGATCTTGGCCTTGTTGGTCTACCGAAAATTAAATTGACACACCTATTGAAATAATCAGTTGGAACAAAGTCTATTGGTCGTTCAATACCAGTATCGATTTGTGTCAGAATTGAGCCCACAACTTGAGATTCCAGAGCTCGTGCAACACTTCGCGTGATTCGCCTATCGTCAAATATTATGTCGCTTAAAGGATTAACTATATCCCTTCCAATATTATCCATTCACTACTAAGTTTCAATATACAGTCAATATTTCAATTATACGAACCAAATAAAAAACAGTATCTATCAATTTGAAAAAAAAAAAAAATGTCTTATATATATCTATATATATCATAAAAATTTCAGTCGATGTACTCAGTTGCTCTACCAAGTTAATTTAGTTAAATTTAAGGAAATCAGAAAACCCCCAACATTCACACAATTCCCAAGAATTTATTCTAGATACTTCCCACAATCCTAAAATAAAAGAAATTCTGCAAGGCTACCAAGTAATCTCGGAAATACTCCCCCTAAATTCAAAGACTTACTTTAAGACCAGCTCACCTTGTCCCAAATAACTTCCTCAAATATATAAAAAGATGTCATAAAAATAACCATACAAATTCACTCACTCGCGCAATCCAATAAGCGTTGCTTACAACCAAAATAGCTACAAAAACTATTAATCCGGTTTCAACACACTACTGGATAACGACAAGCTAAGTTCTAACCTAAGATCTTCTAAAAGTAAACTTTGAATGAAACTTAACTCGACATTTCTACCATTCACATACATACGCTGCAAGCTTGCATTAACAAATCCCTAAACAAATTCTTTCACACTATTAAAGTAAACACCAAGGTATCCTTCGTTGGGCGCCATATGTTATGATTTCTCTTCGTCTGAAGAAGGTGTGTTATAAGAAGGTGTTCTAGCTGACACGGTGGCTTCATCCGGCTACTCGTCAGGTATGGGTGGATTCTTCTCACCACCAAAACACACTGAATCATGAACATAAGAAATTTCGTGTCAGGAAATTTAATAAAAAAAAAGGAACCAAAAATGAATGCATAACCTCAAAATACACATGCATAACGTCCAAGGTGGATCTGTCCGTCTGGGCCTCCCACCCCCTCTGTGACCTAGCAAGTACACAGCCATTGTATTGCCAATGGGCCCAACAAATACCAGCAATACCCATACAAAAAAAATATCAGTCGCATTGTCAGTCAAACCAAGTCGTTTTCGTCCATAAAGTCCTTCTGACTTCCTACCCTTAAACTAAAAAGAACTTTCTTCCCACAGCCACAACATCCTACACCGACATACAAGATAAATTATCCAGACATGACTACGATGTGTTTAAAAAAAACTGTAAAAATTAATTTTTTAAATAAGGAGAACATTGGTTTTTATTTAACTAAAAGTTCATTTAAAATAATATTCAATTCATCATGTAGTACTCTTTTTTTTCTTTTTTAGACCTATACATAAATGCAATTTTTAAATGGAAACTTCTTCCTTTAGCACGAGAACAATTCATATTTATTCTATTTTTCTTTTTCTTATACAATATAATTCAAATTCATTTCAATACCAAACTAAAAAAATATAAACTTTGTAGGAAGGTGTAATGTAAATACATTAACAACAACAATTAACTGAATACTATCCAGTGATCTCTTTAGGTTCAGCCTTTGGTGATTAAATTTAATTTAAAAGAGATATTATTCTCTTCGCCACTGTTTGTTTTTAAATTTAGTTGTTGTTTATATATTTGTATTAAATGTATACAGGTATACATATATATTATATTTTTATTACATAGAGTATTAATTTCTTAAACTATATGGTTGTTAATACTACTCTCATTTAATGCATTTTTTCTTTATTTTTTATATTCATATTGTTTCCAATGTGTTATATTCAAGTTATTATAAATTCTTAAACTTTATTCTTCTTTTTTTTTTTTTTTTTTATTTACAGATTGTTTTGGTTTATTTTGGTTTTATTTTTAATTTCATATAATTCTCATACTAAACTCTTCTTACGTATAAAATAGTATAATTACTTAAAATGATGGAATACACTTAAATACGCACATGCAATTTTTAATAATAACAATTGAAACTTATATAAAATAACTGTATCTCCTATTGACAGATGTATATTTCTTTTCTAGTGTTTTTTTTTTATTGATAATTTTTTTTTGTTTGGTTTTATTTATTTTTACCCATTTGCGGCAATATTAGAAACGGTGTATGAATTGATCTTGGCTTCTCTTTTTGATGCGATTGATCGGCGTTGTAACTTTGGGTTTCTTTCAAACTCACGTAATGTCTATTGTAACCAAATTCTACTTGATTTTTTTTTATTGGTGTCACAGTTATTTGTTTCTTTCTTTTTGCATATAAAAAAAAACATTTATTTTTTTTTTGTTGGTATTTTTATTTCTTTACTGTTTTCGTTTAGAATGTAAGATATTTTTTTATAAAAAAAAAGACTACATGATCACTTCATTTTTTTTTTTTTGTTTTTTTTAATATTATTTTGTTAAACAAAATATGCATTTAGGAATTAACATAAGACTTTTTTTTTATATGCACTCGTTAATCAATTTGTCGGGATTTTTTCCAGAAATCTTAAAACACGTTGTCATCCTCTAGAAAACCAAAGTGAACTCTCCCAATAAACTTCAACATGACTCAAAAAAACAAAAAAAAATCATTTCTTTTCCCTCTTTCCCGTTATCTTCTCTTCCTTTCCTCCCTTTTCAAACATCAAATCCCCTGAACAGTAATTAGGCTCTCAATGCTCAAGCTATCGATTAGAGATGAAACTAATCACTTAATTTCAAACCCAATCGTAACCGCAACCGTAACAGATATTAGCAAAAAACCAGGACTACCTCTAATTTTTTCCGTAAAATCCCTTTGTTTAATATATGTGTAGAATTTTACGCATAACAAACACATCCATGTGTTAAAATTCTTTTCTTTCATCTCCACCTTTTATACACAAACAACACACTTACAAAAATTTGTCATTTAAATAAAAACTAAACAAATCTCTAATGAACGAAGACTTTTATATATGTACCTCCATTGACGATGATTTTGTGTGAGCTTCAATAGCTCAGTTGTCTAGACGCTATGTCACAAATACTTCTTTTCTCTAAGGCCGCGGGTTCGAATCCCGGTCAATTCACTTTTTTTTAACATTTTTTTTTTATTTTCTTAAGATTTTTTTTGTTTTTTTTTAACATTTAATTATTAATTTAAATAAAATTTTATATTAATAATTAAATAATCCATAAATAGGCTAAAAACATCAAAATTTTTATAAAAACCCTCTGATACAAACAAAATACAAACCTTTTTATTTCTATTTTTTGCTCCGATTTAAAAGAATTTATAAAAAGATTTTTAAACCATTTTATTTCTCATATATTAAGAAAATTTTATACATAATTTAATTTTGAGTGCAACTATTTTAGGTCATAACTTATAATAATTTATAAAAAAAAAATTATAAACTATTTTCCTTCAAATTTTAAAAATTAAAGCTAAAGAAATTAAAAATATTTTTAATAAAAAAGCGAAATAAAATCCCAAATTCAAATTTGCCAGCTAAATCAAACGTTTTTGTAGAAATAAAACACATGCAGTTCTAGTGATTTCTTTTAACGATTTGTTGAAATTCTTTTCTTTCACATCTTCACCTTTTATACACAAACAACAAACACTATTCTAGAGCTATGGATACGTCTTATATAGCAAAAGATCGAAAATCTTTAGTATAACATATTTGCTGAAAAACTCGGAAATATCGGTTCAGATACAAAAAAGTTATGCCCAAAACATAATTTTTTTTTAAATACCTATTTTCTGGAACCATAAATCTTCCCGAGTCCAAGTTTTATCACCAAACTAAATGGTTAATTTCCTCTTAAAGGCGTCCGTATATAAATCTGTCCATTCCATATATGTCCATATATAAACCATGGTGAAGGGTATATAAGATTCGGCATAACCGAATTTAGCCGCTCTTATTGTTGAAAATAATGTTGTCACATAAAAAGTTACACATTGGGCAGTCAAAATTCCTCTATAATCTTTTTACATAGTTTTTAATCAAAATATATGCAGAAATAATTATGCTACTTCAGATTATATACAAGGGAGCTGAAAATCGTTTTAAAATCAGGAATTTTTAGCGGAGTTACTTGAAATAGATAGCATAGACAAATTCTGTAAAAAGTAATTGAAGCAAAAAAAATTTCATGCAAGGGTATTAAATGTCATTTGTAGCAATTTTAATTATAAAATTCAAAACAATTAATTAGTAAAAATAGCTTTATCCAATATTTTATTTGTTTGTATATTTTGCGTACAAGTGTTATAATCTACAGAACATTCGATAAATTTGTATGATATTTCTGCAGTCAGATCAATAATCGTATTAATTACAGTTTAATATTTCTCATCGAGCTAAAGATCTTTTATTATTATTTTATAAAAATAAATTGAAATTGTTTTTTTATAATTAATAAATGAAAATTATAAATTGAAAACGTTTTCAATTTATAATATTCATTTATTAATTATAAAAAAACAATTTCCCCTGAAGAAGTCACCCAATGTGGTGACGAAATATTGGGATAAATAAATATTTTTAATTAATTTTTTATAAATAAAAGATCTTTAGCTCAATGAGAAATATTACACAAATCAAGAAGATTGAAGAAAACTAAATAATTATCGTATTAATTACCCAAAATGTTAAAATATCTATGTATTTCTAACTACATATATTACCCGCAATTTTTTTATTAAAGATTAAGTGGCGGTACTGTTTAAGACTAAAGAAGTTTAAAGAGAATATTTTTAAAAGGCAACTATGATTTGAATTTTATTTAAAGTTTCTTCTAAAACAAGTTGATTATGGTACAGTAGTTTTCGTTACATATTTACTGCATATAGAGCAGCGGTCGGCAGAAAGAGAGAATATGAATGTATTGGTGTTTTACACCGTAAGAAATTATTTTATCTTTCTAGATAAATGAATAAATTAATTAATCGATAAATTAAATTCAATTAAAATAGTTGATGTTTTTGTTTTCTCTATTTTAAAAAATAAAAATAATTCATAATAATGATTTTTTGATTGCATACAAGGCACTCTGCCTCATATAATATATTTCAAGAAAAAAAAAACAAAAAATTCTTCCCACTTAACATTCCACATTTTTAATTTAAAATGTAAACGAAAAACAAAAGAAATACCTACAATAAAAAATACCTATAATAAAAAAAAAAATTAGAGTGAACTTTAATTCTTCAACAAAGCGGCATATACTTGCTCTGTTGAAAGTTAGCGTACTACTCACAATGTACACAGTGGAAACACGATGATTAGAGCGCTTTATTTCTTTATGGTATTTTAGAAAACTACGTAGAAACTACTATTTCGACTACTATTTAAGCAACGAAGATATGACTAACTGTAGGTGAAACAACTGTATGACAAATTATTCTGTCTCTCTTTCTTGCGTCTGATTTTCCACTTCGTCAGCAATTTTAGTAAATACAGTCATGTTGCACTTCTATGGTATCTTTTTGATACTTTTGGCGATCATATGTTTTAAAACTTGCTGTGTAGTTGTTCACTTTTACACATTATTATACCCTCTACCATATATGGTGAGGGTATATATCAGTTTGTCATTCCGTTTGTAACATGTCGAAATATAGGTTTAAGACCCCATAAAGTATATATATTCGTGATCCTTATGCAATTTTAAGTCGATTTAGCGATGTCCGTCTGTCTGTCTGTCTGTCCGTCTGTCTGTTGAAATGGTGATCACAACGCGAAGACGCAAGCGTGGGTGCCTATTTTTACCCAGATTATTGAACATCCTCCCGAGCAGTTTGGTATTTAAAATGAGCAAAATCGGTTAAGCGGTACCTCTAAATTTTCCATACAAAGTTGTACAATTTTTCTGTATCTATTTTTTTTCTGTTAAGTAAAAATGTTATTAAGTCTTCTTATTGTTCGATAACATTTATTGTCTTACATACTATGAGAATAATAACATTCTTAGAGCTATATGTGTGTTACTCTGATAACTAAGTTAACGTAAAAATCAACAATGTTAAAGTCGCTAACAGAGCAGACCTCTGTAAATAACATTGCTAAAACTAAATAAATAACATTACTAAAACTAAATAACAAAAGTTCGTTACATAAATTGACAAAACATATTCATATTACAGTTCATGCAAAAATTAGTATATACGTATATCATCTTGTGGAGGGTATTCAAAGATTCGGCACAGCCAAATTTAGCCCTTTTTTACTTGTTTTTTTGTATACATTGTTTTTAAATCTCTTTCTCGCCTAGGACATGAATTACAACAACAACCCTCACTATACGGTTTTTGTTCACTGGTTTGACAGCTGTCACTTTTAACATCACTGTATACCTTGTGGTACTACTGAATGAAATAATTGTATTTTTTGTGCTCTTAGCTGTGAGATTTGTTGACATTCGTGTAGTGTACGTGTGAATTGCCGATTGTGTTCGGCCTCTGAGTGCTATGAATGCCGATCACTGATATAGAGCAATTTAGACGGTGACTTTGTTGAATGCAATTATTGCGTGCAATTTTTGTTTGTTAGTGAACGGGGTAAAGAAGCAAGCTTCATTCACAAATACATCAATAATAATTTTAACAAACTTGTTAACAAAAATTATAGCTTTGATTATAAAATTTTTGCAGAGTAAAAAAACGCGCAAAGTGAAAAACATTTTATAGAAGTCTTTTTATTTTTGTCTTATCTCATAAGTGCATAGTTCCCCTTTAAATTAACGGTATTTTCTTTAATATTCGCATCGATTTGTTTTAGAAAGGGTATTTCTTAAGCTCGATACCTTAATTTTATCGCAATAGTATTCACAATCTTATTGAGTTATTCAAACTTAATTTTCATTATATCCCAATATCGTAGATCAAAGCGAATGTTAAACAATTTTTCAAATGTGTGTTTTTACTCATTTATTTTCATAATACCAAAATAGGATTTGCTAATAGTTGCTAAAGGACTTCTTCCCTTAAAGGGTTAAGTAAAAAAAATCGGACAATATCAGGAATAAGGTATAATGGAAAATCTATTGTATGCGCTAGTTTGTTTTTAAATGTTTTTTTTTCAGTTCAAAGTTTTATTTTAACAAAGCATTTTAAATGAAAATATCAACTGTAACAGAAAATCCGTATTTATATGTAATTTATTTTTTAAATAAATGACAAAAAAGTTGAAATGTAAATTGCTTTATATTTTAACTGTTTAATCATTCAAAAACAAAAGTACGGATAACTTCCTAAATAAACTATGTACACTGTAAGTACATTGTACAGTCAGTTAATTTAAAAATAATTTGAGTGTATATATACCTTATTACAATTTTCTTGATCATTTTCCACTTATCAATTCTATCTTTAGTTTTACTATATATTTTACCTAATGTATTAAAATTACGAAAAGCTATTCGATATTTATATAGATATGTTTAAATAATTGTAATAATATAATTTCAAAATGTTATTTAATTTTATAAACAACATTTATTATGTTGAATTTCATAAACAAAAGTATTAAACCAATATGAAAATATTTTTTATGAGCTTTAACAGGCTTTGGGTTCGGTTTCAGTCCCTGGTTTGTTTGTAGGAGACAATCAACGTAACTGCTCATCTGATTTCAAAAATGTTCCAATATTTATATCATTCTATTGAAATAAGTAACAAAAGAGTTATGAACAAAAATGTAAAAATAATATTTACCGATTTTAGGTATGTTGTTGTTTTTTTGTTTTTTTTCGTATGGAACTACAACACCAACAAAAATAAAATATTTGTAAAGTAAACAATCGTAATGAACACATTTAAATGATAACAATTAAAACTTATGTTATTTTTAAACAAGTAAAAAAGTCTTAAATTCGGCTGTGCCGAAACTTTGAATACCTTCCACCAATATCACTATGGAACATTTTTGGGAGGTGAGAAATTCCAAGTCAGGGTGATGGTACTAGGTTAGTATAGTAAAACCCTCAAAGGGTTTGGCGTTCGTATGTGTCAGTTGTTTTTTATGACCTTTTAAATTTTTTCATCAAGTGTTATTAATTTCATGTAAAGTCACATAACCTATAAACAAAATGCGACATAGATCATAGAAATCGATTAACGCGTTCTGCTTTTATTTACAATTAAGTGAAGGTATCCCATTTTGACAAGAATATTGATATTTGTTTTTATTCAAAAAAGTGTCATTTATCGAGTTTTTTATAAATTTTCCCCAATAACTCCAGACTTCTGGCCATAAACTACTAAAAAAATTAAGTAAACATTTTTATAATTTTTTATTTTTATTTTATTTATTTATTTTTATTTATTTTAATAAATATTGCCTAGACTTTTTCGATGGTGGTTGTTCGGGACTAGTGGCATCGCATTCATCACTGTCATCAGTTTCTGAACCACACATAATGTCAATGTGTGACTCCACTGTTGGCCCTTCTGCATCTCCTGAAAATTCTTTATCATCAAGATCATCCTTGTCTTGCCACACAAGCTTACTCCACCAGCAAATTTCCGCAATTATTGCACTCGGCGACTTTTTGCCTCTATATCTGTAAGTTTTTGTTTTATTAAAATGAGTTTGAAAAAATAAAAAATCAGTATTACCTCATTTCAAATGGCATAGCAACTTGATGATAGCGTTCACCTTGTTCATCAGATTCGGTAGCCAATTGTTTGCTGAAGTAGTCCAGATGATGATGTAAATAATGGATTTTCAAGGACATGTGGACACCAATTTTCGAGAATGCTCTTAACATCCTTGCGACAGAAACATCGTAGTTGTTAGAACGATGCTTTCCCAACAAGCCTTCTATTACTTCTTTGATTGCCTGCCATGCATTCAATTCAGCGTCAATCAAAATATTGTTGAATGCGTCACTTTTAATCAGCTTTCGTATATCTGGACCATTTACTACGCCTGATTGGAAAAAATTAATTTGTTAAGATGAAAAATCATGGGAAATGAATGTGATATTATAACTTACCTTCTTTAATTTTACTTTCGCTGAGTCTCGGGTAAATTAGTTTCAAACACAAGAAAACTTCATCTCTTTTGACGACAGTTTTGACAAAATCCTTAACAATTCCAAGTTTAATATGCAGTGGAGGCAGCAATATCTTCTCCTTCGGCACTAGAGGCTCACGAATAATATTGGCCGTTTGTAACCTGCTGTGCTCTCTGAGTTTCCATCCGTGGCATGCATATTGGTCACCGGAAAATCGTGTGTCCCAATCACACAAAAAGCACATATATTTTATATAGCCGCTTTGAAGACCGCAAAGCATTGCTACAACTTTTAAATCGCAGCATATGCGCCACATATGTTTGGCGTAGTTAACCATTTTTAAAATATTTTCCAGTGCATCATATGTTTCTTTCGTTTCTGTACTATAGGCGATTGTACCTGAAGGTTTTTTATTGGTCTTATGCAGTAAAACCGCCTTCAAGCTGAGTTTTGAACTGTCAATAAATAATCTCCAGTCATCTGCTTCATATTTTATTTCCATTGCGTCCATCAATTTTCCTACATCCGGGCAATATGCAGAAGTTTTTTCATCATTCACAACGAATAAACTTTGGAGTGTTGCCTGACGACTTCGATAAGCTGTGACTTTCACACCGGGTGCCAACAAATTGTTTGATTTCAAAATGGAAGCCAGCTCTTCCGATTTATGCTGTGTTAATTCCAACTTGGCAACAATTGAATCAAGCTTATTTTGATTTATTAAAATTGGCTCATTGGATACTGATGGCTCATATGGGGGATCATCACGTGCATGATATGTCGGACCAGTCGTAGAAGAGAAAATATCTGGGCTAGAAGCTTTTGGCACAGGAATGTGGTCCGAATGAGGCAATGGTGTTGCGGCACTTGCAACACCAACGTAATTATACGATTTTCTTATCCTTTTTGCGGCTCCTTTATTCGCACATGCATAGCAATTCAATGGATTGTGACCTTCGCCAGGATTAGTCCAAGTCATTGGGATACCGAATGGCATACTTTCACGTCTTCTATTTTTCCAATCCATTAGACGGTTGTAGCAGCTTTTACACACTATATTTGGTACCCAATTTTCGTTCACTATAACATTTTGGTTGAAGTACATCTCGTATGTTTGAACAAAATCAGTACTGAAATTTCCCCTTTTTTTATGTGTTGAGACATATTGACCACAGCAGTAGCAAAAGCTATTTATATCTGGCTTGCACAGTTCCATATTCTGTTCAGTTTTGTTCACTTTTAAAAAACTGGAGAAAAATCACTTTTACTGTTCGCGTTCGTCGGCACTTGTTGAATGACAAAAATCACAGAACCAGTGTGAGAAAGAGAAGAAGTATAATGACAATGCATGTTTTATGTGAACATTACAGAACCAGTGTTGCCACATCAATATTTCTCTTTTAGTACAGTAGAAAAATATGAGAGAGTTCGGCTTGTGAGTGTCAATGTTTTCTCCAAATAATGTTGTGCATATCTGGAGCAAATTTTTGAAATTCATACATTTACCTAATTGTGAATAAATGAGAAACGCGTGCATCGATTTTCATGATCTATGCCTTTGTTTTGCTCATGAGTTATGTGACTTTACGCGAAAGTAATTAGTTTTGGCACTTTTTTCCATTTTGGATTTTTTATGAATTTAAAAAAAAAAAAATATTTAAATTTTTAGGCAAAAAATACTTTTTTCCCTTCATACATTCATTTTTAACTTCGAAAGTGTTCCACATATAGAAAAACGGTATAGAAACAGATTAGAGAAATTGTAATTCTTAATTTTTCTAAATTTGTTTCATCAAAAGCGGACAAGAGGTTCTCGAGTTATGTTAAACTACGTTTTTGCCAAAATGTTACAACTAAGCGAAAAAACATCAGGATAAGGAAAAAATTTAAAATGTCATAAAAAAAACTGACACATACGAACGCCAAACACTTTGAGGGTTTTACTATACTGACCTAGTACCATCACCCTGACTTGGAATTTCTCACCCCCCAGATTGGCTGTTGTACTGTGTATCCTAAAGAAATGTTCTCTACTGTTTTTGATACAAATAATGTAAAAAACTTTTGAAGTAAAATTATGGAGGTGAACAACTTTTTTGGATGTAAAAACAAATTTTGTGGTGGAAAAAATATTTTGAGGTGAAAAAAAATTTTTGAGGTGAAAAAAATTTTTTGTGGGAAAAAATTTTAGTGGTGAAAAAATTTTTAAGGCGAAAAATATTTGAGGTGAGTATAAAATATTATTTGAGAAAATATATTATGTCCCAGTCGGTACTAAGAAATTATACTAAAATAAACCAATATGCCTAATGGTAAGAATGCACTTTCTGATGCGCCGCCTACTGGGATATAGTTTCAACCAATGTTCTTTCTTTAAAAATTAATGTCTGTTTGTAGCACTATATGGCTAATGGAGACTAATATGCCTAATGGTGGTTTTACACACTATGTATTTTACAGTGGCTTTGTAACTGCACGATCCATCTGTAATTGCGCATGTCTGTCAATTTACAGACGGTTGTCAATTTCTTTCTTTTTCGCGGAAGTTTTGTGTTCTTTAAAATAAAGTTTAAAAAATGGAGTCAAAAATTGCAATTTGCAGCATTATTTTAATAACAGCTGCTGAAAAATAAAAAAATGGAGCAGGAAAAGTTAAAGAAAAAACGTGCTTTATATTTAATGTTATTAATAGTATTGCCGCCACAAGCAATTCACTTGCAAAACAGCTGATGTCAGGTGCTTAGGTTGAGTTAGGTAGACAGAATCACTTAGACTATAAAGTCCCTTGTGATACCACGGAAGCTAGTAAAAATTTGATCACTAGCTTCCCCCGTCCAACCATCCCGATTGCCTCAAAAAGCCCCTAAGTCGGCCGATATCGATATCAGCCAAATCCTCAAAGAAACATGAGCCAAATGCGGTCCCCTCCTGCGAGCCAGGGCAGGATAAGTGCAGAGAAGGTGCTCCACAGACTGCTCCTCCTCTTCGTCACCACAGCTTCTGCAAAAGTCACTAGACGCAACCCTCAACCTAACTGCGTGCCTTCATGACGGACACAAGTAGGGATATATCGGGCCTTGACAGTGACAGCAACCTGTGCGTGCGCTTCCTAACCAGACGGGGCAACATCTGTCTGGAACGAATACAACCACGGGAAGAGGCCCACCTATCGCTTGCCAACCCATAAGCACTCTCCCGCAGCCGAAACTTGCAAGTGGCCAGAGGCATGCCCACAGATTCCAATTCGTGTGGAATGTGTAAGGTGGCCCGGCACCCAAATAACATGGATGCTGAACTTCTCAGTAATCTCGTTAAGAGATCTGCGACAGTTCAGGGCTGATGTCAAATCCAGGAAGACAGAATCCAAAGATCGAATGGCAGCTTGACTATCAGAGAATATATTAATCCTCACTGTTGTGAGAACATTATACCAAAGACACTCCGCTACCTCCCTAATGGCCAGAATTTCAGCCTGAAACAGTGATTCGGCAGTCTCCGCGCAGTACTCAGCTGTAGGCCCCTGGAGTAGACCCCGAAGCCTACCTGATTGTCGTGTTCAGAGCCGTCGGTATAGAAGTCAACACAACGCCCCCCATTGGGAGTTCCGTGTTTCCACGAATCCCTATGCGGTATAAGCGTCTGGTACCTCTTGTCGAACAGTGATTCGGCCACAGTGTAGTCAATAATGCCTGGAAGTTCAGGCATCATGTTTAGGATTACACTGTGACCATAGCCACTGTCCGACGAAAGTGACAGCGCCCTCAACCGGACTGCTGCAGCTGCAGCAGTCTGTCAACCAATTATCTCCAAAGGGAGCAAATGCAAAATAGCATTCAGCGCATCAGATGTAGTGGTAGGAAGTGCGCCCGTGATGCACATGCCAGCCATCCGTTGGACCCTATCCAGCATCCCTCTAGAGAGCTCTTCACCAGACGATAACACCATACAGCATTATCGGTCGTACCACTGCCTTATACAGCCAGTGGACAATACGAGGTCCCAAACCCCATTGCCTCCCTATTGCCCTCTTGCACGCATAAAGTGCCACTGTGGACTTCCTTACCCTTTCCCTAATGTTGAGCCTGAAGTTCAGCTTCCTATCCAACAGTACCCCAAGATACTTGGCACAGTCCGCGA
Organism: Eustalomyia histrio; assembly: GCA_949748255.1. Lineage (NCBI taxonomy): Eukaryota > Metazoa > Arthropoda > Insecta > Diptera > Anthomyiidae > Eustalomyia > Eustalomyia histrio. Next base: position 85,451,057 of record OX456523.1, read on the forward strand.
AAGGAATTTTAGTGACCCCCAAGGAGATAGGTTCCACTAATGGAATTTTATATCTCCTGGTGAACAGGACCAATTCAGTCTTGCACGGATTCATCGCAAGACCTTTATCACGCGCCCACCTCTCCATAGTTAGAAGTGCCCCCTGAAGGACATCCCTGAGTGTACCAGGAAACCTTCCCCTGACTGCCAATGCCACGTCGTCCGCATATGCGACAACTCTAACACCAACCTTCTCAAGTACTCTACTCAGGTCCGACGACCCCAATTTGGCCCGTATACGTCTCCTTGTAAGAAGACGGTACACAAACCTGTTGATGTCGACGAACACTCTAAGACCAGATAGCGCCGCAGCTATCGCATCCGGAGTAACGTTATTAAACGCTCCCTCTATATCGAGAAAAGCCACCATGGTGTTCTCCCTAACGGCGAGCGAACCCTCAATGAATCCGACCAGGTTGTGCAGGGCCGTCTCAGTGGACCTACCCCTGCAGTAGGCATGCTGGCGACTCGACAGCAGCCTCTGTTCAATATTGTCCCTAAGATACCTGTCAATGAGTCTCTTCAGTGTCTTCAGAAGAAACGATGACAGACTGATAGGCCAGAAATCCTTAGGTCCCGTGTGAGAGGATTTCCCCGCTTTGGGAATAAAGACCACTTTGGTCTCCCTCCACATAATAGGGACATAAGTTAGGTCAATACAGCACGTGTATAGATTCCTGAGCCAAGGAATCAGTGTATCCGCCACCACTTGACTTAAAAGGTCTGAAGCTACTAATAGCCCATGCAATTCGGTTACAATCTTCCTGGCAGCGGCCGAAGGTTGACTTGATGCAGTAATAACCGCAGAAGTTTCATTTCGGCAGTTACCAGGGAAGTGAGTATCCAGGAGCAGCTCCAATGATTCTCTACTGGATGTTGTCCAATCCCCTGCGGTTTCCTAAGATATCCGTCAGGTGCTTTATCAGATGAAAATAGAACACACTCTTATTTAAAATTTTCACACTGTAAATGCAGGCTGACATTTACAGAAGCTAATTTTCTTTGCTTTTACACACCATGTAGTGGGAAATTTGCAGTAGGAAATTTGACAAGCACACTGTACTTAATAGAAAAAATGTACTATTTTATGCGCCACCTAATGAAAAATAGATACAACTAAATATATTTTATGGAATGAAACGAAAAACACACAAAGCTTATCAATGGAATATAACACTAGTTTACACCGTAAATGTACATTTCATCAGAGGTGATTTTCCTTATGTATTTTCTCCCGCTGAATTCGAAAATCAAGGTTAAATTTTTTTTATGGTACAGTTTTTGAGATATTGTGATTTTTTTAATTTTTCGACCTTTTTTCACTTGACAAAACATATCTCGAGCTAGAATTGTCCGATTGGGTCGTTCTTTGTACCCAAATGCAAGGTATTGAGATGACGAACAAATATGTATAGTCGGATCTTTGATCGGTAAAGCCGTTCAAAATATATCGATAACATTAGGGCATATTTTCAAAAAAATCATATTTTACAGTAACACTTTTCCGACGGAAAATTACAAATCGTTAAAAAAACGTCTGGTTTCTCTTCATGTGCGTAAACCTGATACTTTTACGTAAGAACTAAGACAAACCAGAAGAAAATCGACCGAAAAATAACAAAGTTATAAGCAATTGAGTGAATAAATCCAAATCTCATATTTTAAGAATAATTTATTTTTTTCGACAATATATTGGATTTAATCACCAAACTACTACTCAGTATAGACAAACCCTACGAAACTGTTCCCTTAGATCCCTGATATTTTGTTTCGACAGATTCTAACCCTGACATTTTGTTTTGACAGTTTCTAACGTTGACATTTTATTTTGAAAGCTTCTATAAAACGTAGTGTCGGTTGTTTGTATATTATTCTCACAAATTTGATTGAAATTATATTTCATTGTGTTCATCAAAATGTATTAAAGAAAACGAGAATTTGAGTGCGTAAACAATCCAAATAATTTCTGTTACGTGTGTGGCAATTTTGTCCCCCAATCAAATGGCGTAGATTCACCGATTCGTTACAACAGAATTATCTGCAATATTTTGGAATAGCACCTGCAACTTTTCATGAGCAATGGACACCAAATAATGTTTGTTTATCGTGCCACATAACTCTTGCCGCGTGGGCTTCTGGTTCATCACAGTAAGATTAAATTTATATTTACAATAGAATTAATAACAAAGTGAATTTTTATTACAAATTAGACGATACATGAAATTCGGTGTACCCATGATATGGAGAGAGCCGCTCTGCCATTCGGTTGATTGTTACTTTTGCCTAAGCAAATCCACTGGTTTTGGAAAGAGTGCCAAATGGGTTTATCCGACAGTAGCATCTGTTTCGCTTCCAGTTCCACATTCAAGTGAATATCCAATTTTCTTCGGAACAATAAAAGCCCTAACTACGAGGGAATTATTACCGATTTGCTGAAGAACTACAAAAAGATGGGTACGGAATGCCATTATTTTATTTATTTCTGGTTGTTTTCTATTGTATTGTTTTTACCATTTTATTTATTTCTTACAGGTGTAAATATGTCTCCAAAAATCCATTTCTTGCATTCGCATTTGAATTTCTTTCCGGACAATCTTGGTGACGTAAGTGACGAACACGGCGAGAGATTTCAACAACAAATTAAGACCATTGAGCGGCGCTATCAAGGATTTTGGGATGAAACAATGTTGGGAGACTATGTATGGTTTCTCACTAGAGAAACGGATCCCAAAAGCAACCGGAGACAAAGCAAGGGCCACAACTATTTCTAACACACAAAAATGTCAAGAATGTATTGCAAGAGTTTAAACCCAATATATTGTCGAAAAAAATAAATTATTCTTAAAATATGAGATTTGGATTTATTCACTCAATTGCTTATAACTTTGTTATTTTTCGGTCGATTTTCTTCTAGTTTGTCTTAGTTCTTACGTAAAAGTATTAGGTTTACGCACATGAAGAGAAACCAGACGTTTTTTTTAACGATTTGTAATTTTCCGTCGGAAAAGTGTTACTGTAAAATATGATTTTTTTGAAAATGTGCCCTAATGTTATCGATATATTTTGAACGGCTTTACCGATCAAAGATCCGATTATACATATTTGTTCGTCATCTCAATACCTTGCATTTGGGTACCAAGAACGAGCCAATTGGACATTTCTAGCTCGAGATATGATTCGTCAAGTGAAAAAAGGTCGAAAAATTAAAAAAATCACAATATCTCAAAAACTGTTCCATAAAAAAAAATTAACCTTGATTTTCGAATTCAGCGGGAGAAAATACATAAGGAAATCAATCTCTCATCAACTGTACATGAAAAAAATTTCATTTTGTAAACTAGTGTAATGGAAAAAAAATAGAAACAGAAAAAAATTTTACTAAAATACACCAATTTGTATATAAAACTTAGAGGTACCTTCACATTTTCACTCATAACTTTTGAACCGTTGGACCGATTATGCTCGGGAGGATGTCCCATAATCTAGGTAAAAATGAGCACACCTTCTTGCGTCTTCGCGCCGTGAGCGCCATTCCAACAATCAGACTGTCTGTTGAAATGGCGATCACGGCGAGAAGACGCATGCAGGGGTCTTCATTTTTACCTAGATTATCGGACATCCTCCCGATCAGTTTGCCATTGAAAATGAGCAAAATCGGTCTAGCGGTTAAAAAGCTATGATTTTCCATACGAATTGGTGTATTTTAGTACAATGTCATAGTAGCGACTGGTACATAATATATTTTCTCATATTTTTTCACTAGTCGGTTAGAAGCGAATAATGTTATGTATTTACTTCAAATATTTTTCACCTCAAAAAATTTTTTCCACCAAGAAATGTGTTTTCACATCTAAAAAGTGTTTAATCTCAACAAATTTTTTTCACCTCCATAATTTTACTTTAAAAGTTTTTACATTATTTGTATTAATCCCATTAGAGAACATTTTTTAGGATATTGGTGGAGGGTATTCATAGATTCAGCACAGCCGAATTTAAGCCTTTTTTACTTGTTTTGTTTTAGCGGGCCAGATATATGAAGTCTAGTGAATAACTTTTGTATAGAATAATAAATTTATTTTTAAAAAATTTAAAATTATGTGTAAGGTTTTTTATGTCCCTGCGGGAAAAAAGGATCAGTTGGGAACTGGATGGTGGATGCTGCAGAGAATCGTAGACATCGTCACTATTAGAATAAGAAGTTCAAGTTCTCTTTCTGACTTTTCTTCGCTTTGATCATTATGCAAGTTTTAGTTCTACGAATAAATTTCTACGATAACAGCATCGAGAGATTTTTTCCAAAGTATCTACAAATTGTTTTATTAAATTGTGTTGCCAAAAAAAAAACTACCTCACTCAAGTGGCATAGCAATTTGGTGTTAACGTTTTCCTTGTTAATCTGATTCGGTAGCTAGCTGCTAACCAAATTATTCTAGATGATAGTGCAGATAATGAATATTCAACGACATGTTAACACGTACGCAATCTATTCGTTTTTCCTTAAGACATTATCAAATGCCTGATTTTTGACAAGCTTCCCAATGTCTGGGCCATTCACAATATCTAAAGAAAGAAAAGTATATGCATATTTTAGTATAGTAAAATCTACATATTTTGTGTTTTGAACTTATTATAATTTACTTTCGGTGAGTCGGGGAAAAATTTGAGCTAATACAGCATAAACTTCTTTCCTCTTAGAAACTGTTTTTATGAAACTTTTCACTAGACCGAGTTTTACATATAATGGAGACAATGGAACTTTAAAAATTTAGGCAATGAAACTTAAAAAATTTAGAATTGAACTAATTCGTTTTTTTTTGTAATCCCCAAGAGTAACAAACTTTTGTCCGTTTCGCTCTATACCTCTTAATGAAAAATTAGTTTGATTGAATTAAAACCACGATTGGAATTCAATACCTTGTTATAATAACGGTAGTTGGCGACCACAGCTACTTTACGAAATTGGCCATTCCATTAAAGGTAAGTGTCATTTTGTATAACGGGGTTTATTGCGCTATTTTACCGGTTCCATTTTGAAATATCTTAAACTACCGTTATAATAACGCTAAACTACCGAAATACCGATTTATAACGGTATTTTGCAAATACAACAAAATTTAACAGGTAATATTGTGAAATAAACCCCGTTATATTTGAAGACAATTGTCACTTTTGCTACCGAATTTTTAAAATTTTCGTGTCGGTATTGATCAGAGCGTGATAGACAACTACCGATATTATGAAAAGGTATTGCTTGCCAACCATGATAAAAACATTTAATAGATTTTTGTACTTATTTTTTAATGAGTGTAGTACTACTACTCAATGAAAATATCATTTACAATTTCAGATTAAAATTGCCAATTACTTCAAAATTACAGCTCATCTACCGGAGTCTTGTACTTTTGTATAATTTTTTTTTGCTTTTTATATATTTTAAATTGCATTTTTCTCAAAACATTTTTTCAAAAGGTTGCTTAACCTCGTTCAATATAGATAGCGCAATTTTAATCCTAAATAAGAAAATTAAAAGCATGTTCTCTATAAAATTAAACAATATACACGAATTGTTTGTCAAAATTGTACCAAACTATTAAAATGCACAGAAAATGTAGAAAAAAATAAAATAAAATCACAAAAAGTAAAAAAGTTTTCCGTACCATTTAAAAATAAAAGAACGTACATTTATTTTTCAAAGAAATATGTATTTTAACTTTTTTATACCATTGTTCGAAATAATTTACTATCATTTACCTTGATTTTCGAATTCAGCGGGAGAAAATACATAAGGAAATCAATCTCTCATCAACTGTACATGAAAAAATTTCATTTTGTAAACTAGTGTAATGGAAAAAAAATAGAAACAGAAAAAAATTTTACTAAAATACACCAATTTGTATATAAAACTTAGAGGTACCTTCACATTTTCACTCATAACTTTTGAACCGTTGGACCGATTATGCTCGGGAGGATGTCCCATAATCTAGGTAAAAATGAGCACACCTTCTTGCGTCTTCGCGCCGTGAGCGCCATTCCAACAATCAGACTGTCTGTTGAAATGGCGATCACGGCGAGAAGACGCATGCAGGGGTCTTCATTTTTACCTAGATTATCGGACATCCTCCCGATCAGTTTGCCATTGAAAATGAGCAAAATCGGTCTAGCGGTTAAAAAGCTATGATTTTCCATACGAATTGGTGTATTTTAGTACAATGTCATAGTAGCGACTGGTACATAATATATTTTCTCATATTTTTTCACTAGTCGGTTAGAAGCGAATAATGTTATGTATTTACTTCAAATATTTTTCACCTCAAAAAATTTTTTCCACCAAGAAATGTGTTTTCACATCTAAAAAGTGTTTAATCTCAACAAATTTTTTTCACCTCCATAATTTTACTTTAAAAGTTTTTACATTATTTGTATTAATCCCATTAGAGAACATTTTTTAGGATATTGGTGGAGGGTATTCATAGATTCAGCACAGCCGAATTTAAGCCTTTTTTACTTGTTTTGTTTTAGCGGGCCAGATATATGAAGTCTAGTGAATAACTTTTGTATAGAATAATAAATTTATTTTTAAAAAATTTAAAATTATGTGTAAGGTTTTTTATGTCCCTGCGGGAAAAAAGGATCAGTTGGGAACTGGATGGTGGATGCTGCAGAGAATCGTAGACATCGTCACTATTAGAATAAGAAGTTCAAGTTCTCTTTCTGACTTTTCTTCGCTTTGATCATTATGCAAGTTTTAGTTCTACGAATAAATTTCTACGATAACAGCATCGAGAGATTTTTTCCAAAGTATCTACAAATTGTTTTATTAAATTGTGTTGCCAAAAAAAAAACTACCTCACTCAAGTGGCATAGCAATTTGGTGTTAACGTTTTCCTTGTTAATCTGATTCGGTAGCTAGCTGCTAACCAAATTATTCTAGATGATAGTGCAATAATGAATATTCAACGACATGTTAACACGTACGCAATCTATTCGTTTTTCCTTAAGACATTATCAAATGCCTGATTTTTGACAAGCTTCCCAATGTCTGGGCCATTCACAATATCTAAAGAAAGAAAAGTATATGCATATTTTAGTATAGTAAAATCTACATATTTTGTGTTTTGAACTTATTATAATTTACTTTCGGTGAGTCGGGGAAAAATTTGAGCTAATACAGCATAAACTTCTTTCCTCTTAGAAACTGTTTTTATGAAACTTTTCACTAGACCGAGTTTTACATATAATGGAGACAATGGAACTTTAAAAATTTAGGCAATAAAACTTAAAAAATTTAGAATTGAACTAATTCGTTTTTTTTTTGTAATCCCCAAGAGTAACAAACTTTTGTCCGTTTCGCTCTATACCTCTTAATGAAAAATTAGTTTGATTGAATTAAAACCACGATTGTAATTCAATACCTTGTTATAATAACGGTAGTTGGCGACCACAGCTACTTTACGAAATTGGCCATTCCATTAAAGGCAAGTGTCATTTTGTATAACGGGGTTTATTGCGCTATTTTACCGGTTCCATTTTGAAATATCTTAAACTACCGTTATAATAACGCTAAACTACCGAAATACCGATTTATAACGGTATTTTGCAAATACAACAAAATTTAACAGGTAATATTGTGAAATAAACCCCGTTATATTTGAAGACAATTGTCACTTTTGCTACCGAATTTTTAAAATTTTCGTGTCGGTATTGATCAGAGCGTGATAGACAACTACCGATATTATGAAAAGGTATTGCTTGCCAACCATGATAAAAACATTTAATAGATTTTTGTACTTATTTTTTAATGAGTGTAGTACTACTACTCAATGAAAATATCATTTACAATTTCAGATTAAAATTGCCAATTACTTCAAAATTACAGCTCATCTACCGGAGTCTTGTACTTTTGTATAATTTTTTTTTTGCTTTTTATATATTTTAAATTGCATTTTTCTCAAAACATTTTTTCAAAAGGTTGCTTAACCTCGTTCAATATAGATAGCGCAATTTTAATCCTAAATAAGAAAATTAAAAGCATGTTCTCTATAAAATTAAACAATATACACGAATTGTTTGTCAAAATTGTACCAAACTATTAAAATGCACAGAAAATGTAGAAAAAAATAAAATAAAATCACAAAAAGTAAAAAAGTTTTCCGTACCATTTAAAAATAAAAGAACGTACATTTATTTTTCAAAGAAATATGTATTTTAACTTTTTTATACCATTGTTCGAAATAATTTACTATCATTTACCGATTTTTTCAGTTTCATTTGTTTGAAATTTAATAAAAATTTAACCACTAAAGGGAAATTTGTAATTTATTTGTGTTCGTTAAATTTTGTTTGCTGTCTGTTTCAAAAAATAAATATTCAAAAAATTTCAATCTAATATAAATTGGTTGCTTATATGTTTACAAAATTATTTCAAATCAAATTACAAGAACTTCATAAACACACATACATACAGAAACACATTCACACAAAAAGTGGCTATAGCCATGCATACATACATTTTGTAGAATAAAAAAAAATACAAAAAAAGAAAAAGTAAAAGAAATAGTTTCAAATAAATGATAGAAACATTTATTTTTTACGGAATTGGTAGGTAAAAATATTTTTTTTAAGGTATCTTTATTATAATTGCAATCTATCCGCATACATTAAGATAATAAGCAAATTTGATGATTGTTAAAATTACATTGGTAGATGTACTCTTATAAGTACAACTATAAGTTTAGATAATTATAGCTTTAGTTTAACAATATATACATTTTTACATGATATGGGCAGGATAATTATTAAATTTAAATTAAGCAGTAAATTCAAAGAATTATTTACATTTTTTAACAAAGATTTTACTAATACATAGTTTGTTTACAAAAAAAAAGTTTGCTACGCTATTTAAGTAAAATAAAAACAATAGTGAAAAAAAAAATTATATAAATAAGAGAAATTTAAGTGTTGATGCCATTTTGTATTAAATAATTTAACTAGTTTCGCAAAGGAAGGTCTAGGATGTGGTATCTCTTCAGTCTTTTAATTTCGTCTGTTTCGTCTAATACGGCAATTGCCGTAGGGTTAACGTGATTGCTTAGTCTAGTCAAATACTTTTCACTAAAATGTCATGACTTCCTTCACTGTTGGAACTTTGAGATCATTATGGATTGCCTCGTTAGTTATATACCAAGGTGATTGGACTATAAGTCTAAGTGTCTTAGACTGATATCTTTGGATTATTTCGATATTCGAATGGCTTGCAGTCCCCCACAGTTGAATTCCGTATGTCCAAACTGGTTTCAAAATAGCCTTGTATAGTCTTAACTTGTTTTCAATATTTAGTTGAGATTTTGGTCCAATCAACCAGAAAAGTCTTTTATTTTGTATATTTAAATGTTGACGTTTGGCTTTTATATGTTGCTTCCATGTCAGTCGACGATCCAAGTGCATCCCAAGGTATTTGACGCATACCCTTTGGGAATTTGGATATTATTAATAAAAAGAATAGGACAATCTCCTCTTCTTAGTGCAAATGTAACATGTACTGACTTTTCTGCATTTACTTTAATTTTCCATTTTCGCAACCACAATTCTAACAATTTTAAATAATTTTGTACATTACTAGATGCTATGGATGGCGATTCATCTGTCGATAGTATAGCGGTATCATCAGCATATGTTGATATACTGATACTTTCTGAAATTGGCATATCAGCCGTGAATAATGTATAAAGGACAGGACTCAGTACACTGCCTTGAGGAATTCCTGCTCTTATATCAAAAGGAGAAGATCTTTCGTCAGCGATCTTGACGTAGAAAATTCTATTGTGTAGAAAAGGTTGGATAATTAAATATAGTGGTGCTGGGAGAAACCTTTTTATTTTGGACAATAGACCAATGTGCCAAACTCTGTCGAACGCCTGTTGGATGTCTAAGAAAACCGCTGAGCAGTATTTCTTTTCTTCGAATGATTGTCGAACTACATTTATAACTCTGTGGCACTGTTCAGGTGTGCCATGTTATTGTCTAAACCCAAACTGATGTTCGGGAATAATTCTTAAACTTTCGAGAGCTGGTGACAAGCGGCTTAAGAAGATTTTTTCAAAAATTTTTGAAAAAATACATAATAAACTTATCGGCCTGTACGACTTTATCTCGTTTTCTGGTTTGTTTGGTTTTTTTATCATTATGATCTCGGCACATTTCCACTGGGATGAAAAGTGACTTAGTCGTAAAATTGAGTTATATATTAATGTAAGAAACAGGATTGCTTTTTTAGGAAAATTTTTTATAACACTGGCATCAATATTGTCATATCCGGGAGATTTTTTGGGATTAAGTTTTTTAATTTCTGCTTTGACTTCAGAAGGTGAAAATGCTTAATTGGTAAGCTGATCTGATTAGGAACATCTAAAAATTGAGAAATTTCTGTGTCCTTGGCGGGATTATTAATTGGGTGATTGTCAAAAGTATTATAAAGATACTGAGCAAATGCTTGAGCTTTGTTTGCATCTGATCTACAACACGTGCCATTATTGTCTTTAAATGGTGGCCTTCTTTTTGTTGGACGTTTTAAAAATTTAGTAGCTTTCCACAAATTGTAGTTGTTATCCTTAGATGTGTTTATGTTATCGAAAAAATCCCCAATAGATTTGTTCTTTATGTTTAATAAGTGGAGTTTAAATTTTTTTGTAGCTTGGTTTAGAGCTTTTTTGTCGTTAGTATTTCTGATTAATTGCCATTTTTTTCTGAGCCTTCGTTTGGTTCTTATAAGTTCACGAGTCTCCGATGAAATTTGAACTTTATTTTGAGCATCTGTCAAATTGTTTGATGGGTTTGACAAACAAGCAGCTTTATGTACTAAGTTCGTTAGAAGTAATTTTAAGTTCAGATTTGTTTCTAGCCAATATGAAAAAGATTCCATATCAGTTTTATTTGTAATTAGTTTTGGATTTTTATTGATTAATGAAGGCGTGGTATTATACGTTACTATTATGGGTGAGTGGTCCGAACTAAGATCATAATTGTCTATAATGCCGAATTGACTGCTAAGTATACCAGCATATACAAAAAAGTCCATTAAGTCAGGAGAGAGAACAGAATATTTCTTGGCAGTTAGACATTTATAAAGCTCTCTACCTTTGGGATTTATAAGACGTGAGCCCCACCAAGTATGTTTTGCATTTAGATCCCCGCCAAAAATAAATCTTGGACCGAGTTTTTGAAAGAAACTTTTAAATCGTCACATGTAATGTTGTGACGAGGTGGAAGGTAAATTGCACTTACAGATACTGTGATTTTGTTACATTTAATTTTAATACATGAAGCTTGTATGCTTGCCTCTGTATATGGTTCCTCCTGCTCGTATTTATACAGGACTTGATTAAATGCAGAGCCCCCATGAGCTCTTTCATTAGGGTGGTTTGCATTAATGGGATCATAGCCTTTTATCTTAAAATATGATTTCTTAGTAAAATTTGTCTCTGATATTAAAAATATGTATATACTGTTTGACTGTAGAAAAGTTTCAACCTCATGAAAATGATTTAACAGGCCATTGGCAGTCCATGTTGCTAATCGAAGATCTATTGACATAATTTATTACACAGAACTGACATCATATTTAATAAGGTATTTGTCAACTCCATTTGTTTTTCGAGTAGTGTTTCAATTTTTTGTAAAATAGTATTATCGTTATTTGAATTAGAATTGCCTCTGAGGGCCTCAGAATATGTTAAATTTGGTGTTGGTTGTGAGTTTTTGTTTTGGGGAAAGTTGTTTGAAATGTACGATGCTTGTGTTCTTGTTTGTTGAAATGCCGAAATTTTGTGTTGCAATTTTCTTTTAAATTCTTGGTGGACAATACAACCCCTGTAGCTTGCAGGGTGAGAATCATTACAATTTGCACATTTTGCTGGCAACGTTTTACTCTTCGTGCATTCTGCAGTAATATGACTTTCTCCGCATTTAACGCATTTATATGGTTTGTTGCAATATGACCTGGTATGGCCATACTGTTGACAGCGGTGGCATTGTGGAAGGTCTTTAGATTTTCGAGGTGGTTCGATTGATATAATTACGTTATTTATATTGGTCAGATTGTAAATTTCTTTATTGTTGTCTTTCGGTTCAAGATCGAGGAAGAACATGCGAAGTGGTTGTTTAGTAATATTGCTTCTAATGTTTGAAATATTTTTTACTTTGTGGCCAAGTTGTTCAATGAACATTTTAATATCATTAATGTTGGTTGTGTAATGTAAGTTTTTAATGACTACGCGGTAAGCCCTGTCTTGTTTTGTCTGAAATGTATGAAAGCTTATTTTCTTAAGCTTAAGATTTGTAACTAGAGTTCTATATGAACTTATGGTTTTAACCATAACTCTAATTTCTCCGTCTCTTAAAGCTTTAAAGGAATATTGGTTTGGGGAAATAATTTTGAAAAAATATTGGGTAATTTCTTTAATGTTTGATACATTTGAGATATACAAAGGTGGAGGTTTTGGTTCCGAAGAATCTGATATATTAACATCTTATGGTTCAATATTATCGAGATCGATAAATCTATTGCTGCTTGAACTGGTGGGTTCATTATTGTTGTAGATTTGCCTTCGTTTATTAGTATTGTATAATTCTTGTGAGCTTGGACGTTTTCTTGTATAAGTAACGGTTTACCATTCTATTTCACATTCACTGTCTTCGTTAAAATCATCCATTTCGTTTGCACTAGCTCTAGTGTAGGCACTAGAACTAGCCATGGATGTTGTTGTTATTATTGTTTTTTTTATTGTTTATTTTGTTTTTATTTTTTTAATATTTATTGCGACACTTGCTGTAAACAATTGTGTTGCTAAGCCAATAGATGTTTTTATTGTTTAATAATTTTTAATTTTGTTTTATACACTTGTACACAAATGAAATTAACACGTCTGATCGCATAAGCGGTATATCAAAGACCAACCCATTAATATGAATGGTAAAAATATGACATTTATTTTTACTGATTATACAAGAGCGGATCTACAAGTCCGTGACTTTTCGAACTTCCCTCCTTATATGAAATGCAACTATGCTTCCATCAAGTACCATCTCTTAATAGACTACTGTCAAATTTTGAGCAAGTTCCGTCATTTACTTTGCGTTTAACAGGCTATAAATTAATAATACGAGTTAACTTTTTAAGACCCTTTGGGGGTTTTGATCTACTGATAGTCTACATTAATTTCCCGTTGGTCTCATTCAGGAAAGAATCGATGACCCAAAACTTGCTGCATAGTAATACAGTAGCTTTTTTTTGGCAACAGCTATTTCGGCAAAGTTTTTACAGACTTTTTCCTATGAGCGTGTGGAACAAGTTAAAGTTAAGTATAGGTCTTTTTGAATATTTCGAAACTAACCCACCTGCTTTTTGACGTAATAACAGCTCATAAAACTTAATTTTGATTTTTCAGTTTTTAGAACCTCTTAAATTTATGTCATGGCTTAAAAAACTTAAAGTGTATTTTTCTAACGCACGAAATGAAAAGGTACTCGTAGGCATACTAACTACACTGTCCAACAAATTAAGACTTTTTGAATGGAACAGAATAGCGATCCCATAATTCTGAAAGGGTATGTTGAGTAGATCATTTTTGTAGAACAAACTTATGGTCCAGCACGTCTGAGTTTTTTTTACAGTGGGTCAAAGTTTTCATTTTTTGGTCGAAGGGAGCATTATACTATATGAAAAAAATGCTGTAAGTTAATGTCTGAGAGAATTCTTATGGTCAGAGTTGTATTGTGGAATTGTATGAGGATTATTTTTGTGGAAGATCTTAACCCTCTAACTGGTCTCTCTATGGGTAAATTTTACCCTTTTTTCGAGAAAATCAAAAAATATCCTTTAAAAAAGGACATTTAAGGATTAACATATTCTACGAAAATGTTTACCGGAAAATTTCAGTGGGGGTCACCAAAGACACCAATGTTGTAAATAAAGCTCTTTACGCTTAATTAGTAAAATTATACACCAACATATACAAAACAGGTAAAAACGGCCGGTTCGGCCGGGCCAAACACTGAGTTCTCGCGTCTAGTCAGCTGTAACTTACAAATCGGATGTGATATTTATTAAAATTAATAATAAAAAATAAAAGAAAAAATTCAAGCATAATTGAGCTACTAAGCAGTACATATCGGGTGTGATTTTTACTAAAATTAATATAAAAAAAGAAAAATTAAAGCTTAAATAAGCATGGCGGATTCTGTTTGCAAATTAAGAGATTGGTTTTGTTTTATTTGTGGACATTTTACGCACCATCGAAGCAGAAGAAAGATATTCCCTACAATTGAAGAACCATATTTTCTTTTCTTTGGAATACGATTTTTATCTGAAGCTTGGATACCAAAAACCGTATGTACTACTTGCGAAAGTGGTCTTTTGACCTGGTACAAAGGCGGTACTAAGACGCTGCCATTTTCTGCGCCTATTACGTGGATTGAACCTGAAGATCACAAATCAGATACATGCTATATCTGCGTAAATTACAAATTTGTTAGAAGCTAAAGGCACTACGCGATAATGACATACGAAGCAACAAATAATGTCATTTTACGAGAAGTGCGCTGTGAAGGTGTTCCGGTGCCTCAACCGCCTACACATACATTTTCGGCCAATATGACAGTCACCAATACAGAAATAACAGCGGCGGTTGAAACCATATCAGATCTTGTAAGAGATTTAGGACTAACAAAAGAGAATGCTGAAATATTATGTTCCAGATTGAAAAACAGGAATTGGATAAAAGCCGATGTAAAAGTTACATTTCCAAGAAAAAGACACAGACAGGGAAATCCCAAAGTGTAATGCTTGCTGAATACGTTTGGGGCTTGTACAGAAACCTTGACCCATTGGAACATTCACGTCAAGCTAAATACAGGAAAGCATATTAAGTTTAATCTTTAATCCATTGTCATGCTACTGCTATTTCCCAATTTCATTTTACTCGAAAATTTGAAGCAAAAAAATAAAAATGTACATACTATAATAAACCACTATTAAAACAAAATTATAATTTTTTATAGAAATTGGCGTGTAATTTTGCCAATTAATCGTAAAGAGCTTTATTTACAACAATGGTGTCTTTGGTGACCCCCACTCAAATTTTCCGGAAACATTTTCGTAGAATATTTTAATCCTTAAATGTCCTTTTTTAAAGGATATTTTTTGATTTTCTCGAAAAAGGGTCAAATTGACCCATAAAGAGACCAGTTAGAGGGTTAAGATCTTTCACAAAAAAATCCTCATGCAATTCCACAATACAACTCTGACCATAAGAATTCTCTCAGACATTAACTTACAGCATTTTTTTCATAATAATGCTCCCTTCGACCGAAAAATGAAAACTTTGACCAACCGTAAAAAAATACTCAGACGTGCTGGACCATAAGTTTGTTATACAAAAATGATCTACTCAACATACCCTTTCAGAATTATAGGGTCGCTATTCTGTTCCATAAATGCTGTTGGACAGTGCCATCAATTACCGTTTTTTAACAATAGCAAATGATGCATAATAAGAATTTGTTAACTCTTTACAATACACAGGGAAAATACTCCCACTTCTTTCCTTGATTATTGTCAAATGACTAAATTCAAATTTCTTCATAAAATTTATCGTAATGACGAATTATTGCTATAGTGTGTAATTCAGTTACGTTTAAATCACGATATATTTGCCATACATAAGTATGTATCTATATAGAAGTAAATTCCAAGTTCAATGAACATTAGTATGAATGAATAAACATGAATATCGCATAACATTATTTGTTTGAAACTCAAATGTCAGAAAGCTTTGTTTCAAAAGTATTTATGAAAATTGTGTATAATTCTTATATCAGTAAGACCATAGAGTAATGAATTTTTATATAGAGAGAAATTCTCGCTCTCTACGAATTTATCTCGCTCTTCAGCATGTACAATAGCTTTCGATATAAAGGGTGATTTTTTTTTGCTATTTGGTATTTCAATGTAAATTTTTTTAGTGTAAAAAAAGATTCGTGACATGTGGCAATGCCAAAAATGCTCAGTAAGGTTTGCCATTTCACCATAAAATAGACCAACAAACGAACAACGCTTGCAAATCATTGAATTTTATTATCAAAATATTTCAAAATTCAAAAAATTGTGTTCAGTGACGAAGCTCATTTTTGGCTCAATGGGAACGTCAACAAACAGAATTGCCGACTTTAGTGTGAAGAGCAGACACAGGCAGTTCATGAGCAGCCAATTCACCCTGAGAGATGCACTGGTTGGTGCGGTTTGTGGGCCGACGCACAGTGGGATGTAACATATTCAAAACAAGGATTAATTCAGGGAAGCCTGTAATTTATGACAATATTTTTTTGGATTCTGTGTATATTGATTACTGAAAAAACTTTTGTTGGAAAATTTTAGTGGAACTTTATTTCTATTTTTTAATAACCTAAAAACTAAAAAAACTATGTGATTTTTTCAAACAATTTCAAATATTACCACGCTATGAAGCCTTTAATTTATATTTTAAGATTTTTTAAATAAGTTTTAAGTTTTTTGTAATTTATTTTTCTAATGGCCTCATTCTATAACTTGAACTTTGACAATAACAGAGCTATAACATTTGATTTTTTCATTTTGTTATTCTATAAAACACTTTTTAACTGAGGAAAAATCTGTTATTATTGAAAAACTGTAAATTCTTATGTTATTTACCATAGTCACACGAATATAACTGTAAATTTCAACGAAAGCTATTTTGAAAGTGACTAATATAAAATTAAAAGATTTTTTTATAAATTTGTTAAAGTTAACCAAAAATATGGTAAGTAATAATATTTTATAGGAGAAAGAGACAAGCGGACAATTATTAGAATGGCTGCTGAAGGAAGTTGGAGAAGTAAAAAACAAAAAGACAACAATTTGAACTGTTGGTAGCAGAAATCACAAAGAAGCCAACCATGTGTCGTAGGGTTCCAGTCTTTGGTTCTAATAAGGCTAAAGTCGACAAATCATGGAAAGAAACAACATATAAATTGAATTCTCGTGGCCCGCTCTAAAGAAATGCCTCAGAATGGAAAAAAGTAAGTATCGACGTTTGATTTTAAAATATGAATAAATTATTAAGATTTGTCTTTCATATTTGTAGGTGTGGTCTGATCTTAAACTCAGGACAAAAAAAAAAAAAATATTGATAATGCTAATTCGATAAATGCGACGGGAGGAGGCCCATTTTTGAAACAAAAATTACTGGGTATGAACAATTACTGGGTATGTACATAAAAAAGTTATTTTCGGTTTGAGTACACAATTAGACATACATCCAACAACACAAAAGTCTACACCCAAATCATCTTCATTAGATATTAACACACAACCGTCTACATCAAAACAATCTTTAAATCCAAAAAACATACCAATCTTCAGTAAAACAGTCCAAAAACATAGAATTAATACAAGAAGCAATGCATAACTCACCTCAACAACCCATTACACAACCGACCACTATACAACATTTGAAAATCCTTAATAATTTTTAAGAAAAAATAAATAAAATTCAAAATTGAAGAATTTTATTAAATAAAAAATGGTGGGCAGATTTGTTAAATTGAATTCTAGGAAATTTGCGGTAAGAAAAACATGTTTGTTTTGCTTTTAAAATCCAACTGTATCGTTCTATTAAGCAATATGAAGCATCAAGCTTCCTATTGTTTCAGTTTTCTTTCTTCTCTTCTTTTTCAGCAATTGCCGTTACAATTAACATATTAAGCAAATTATAAAGGGTTGACCAGAAACAATTAACATAGTTGCAAAATTCATTATTATGTTAATCTACGTTATATTTGAATTACATATTTAAATTCAAGATCCATTTCATATTCAATAAAATTCAATTCAATAAAAATTCAATTATAAAAAACAATTAATAAAATGTGTTTATAAAACCCATTGTGATAACAATGTGGAGAAAACCAAACAGGTGAAAAACTCCACGCTGGTGACCAAACAACATACATGCGCAACCCGGAGAACAACTCAAGAAAATCCTACACAGAAAAAAATAAAGCTTACATCAATTCATCTTCTTGAATAAACAGTCAGCAATCAAAAATCATTAATTGAAACTTTAAACACTCAAAACTCAATTTTATTACAGTTGGTTAACGTTTTACAAGAAAAACTTTAATAAATGGTTTTAACTATTTAAGCAGTCTGTAAAATCTTTTTTTTTTTAATTTTTTAGCAATTTTGGAAATTGTTTTGATTTTAAGATTTTTTAAATTTTAGCGTTTTTTCAATCTCGACAATTTGTTCATTTTTAGCGATTTAAAAAAAGTAAGAAAACTGCTAAAATGGCTAATTAAAAAACAAAGTCAAAAATTTTGACAACCGCCAAAAAAAAATTATTATAAATTCAACAATATTAAAAAATATACAAAATTTAAAAAGACCCTACAATTGAAAAAGAACCTCCAAAATTTAAAAAAGAAAATTGCTAGAATATAAAAAACGCTAACCTTAAATAATTCTAGAATTTTCAAAAAATCTCCAAAATGAGAAAAAATTCCTGGAAATAAGAGAAAAGCGCTAGAATTGAAAACGGACTCTCCGGTTCTACTGCACGTTTACGGACCGTAAATACGTATCCGTCAAAGCATGTACGTAAACGGAACATTAAGGGTCCGTATAATTGAATTTTCGAAAACAGTACATTTTGACTCCGTTTTGGTGCATACGTTTCTGTATCGTCAAATACGGACTTCCTCGAATTTCATTAGTTTTTCTTCCGTTGCGTTTGAATTCGTTTTGGTGTCAACAACGAATAATTGAAACATGTCTGTGATCATTACACGGGTCGAGGGCTCAAGTTTAGAAAAACAGATACACGGATAATAAATTTAATAAATTCAATTTGAGGTAAATATATATGAAATTTAAAACAAGTTTTACGGTGATGTGCGCAAATTTATGCAATTTGGCAAATAAAACTATTGTCTGCCTATTGTCTGTGCAAAATTAAAATTTTGTTTTATTTTTTTATGATATTCAATGGGCCTAACCGCAGTGATGGATAGAGATGCTAGTTATGCTGGAGATGAATATTTCATTTAATTAAATTTGTAAAAGTTTATTTTTGTTATTTTATTTTACATATCTATATAAATAAATTTAAAGAAAAAAACTATAATTTGTTATTCCAAATTAAAAAATTTAGGCATTTACATAAATCCGTTTTTTGTTAAAAAACAGTAGGAATACGGATCCGCAAACGGTCCGCCATTGACGGACTTTCAACGGACAACTCTGTTTTTCATCCGATATATCCGGTCCGTCATTAACGGACAACTCCGTTTTTCATCCGATATATCCGGTCCATCATTGACGGTTTTTAAACCGTCGATGTTTCTTAAAATCGATGTTCCTTAAAATCCGTTTTCTGGTCCGAAAACGGTACGTAAATGGAGTTGGATTCCGTTTATGACGGACCGAAAACGGTACGGAAACGGAACGTATTGTTTGTTGGGTATATTACAAAATTTCGAATATTCGTTGCAACAGAATTTGAAATGTTAGTAGTTTTAAGTTGTTCTAATTAACCACCTATTTCATTCATTTCAAACATATTCGAATCAATTTCAATATTGTGTTTATATTCAATACAAATATTGTAGAGAGCACATCAGGCATTAACAATTTGAGTAGATTTTTCTGGGATATAGTGCAATCCTCTCTCAGATATAATACTCCTGAATCGGTTTTTCAGAACACCATTACACCTTTCAACACCATTACGGGCCTTTATGTGTGCATCATTATAGTTTTCTTCGCACTGTTGGGCAGGATTACGGTACGGCGTCAAAAGATATGTTTAAAGAGGATAGCCTAAATCCCCTGAAATATGATATTAGAATTTATTTTGTTTTATAAAATAGTTTTCAAATGTTATCAGGTTGTTCACAAGAGGTGTGCTTAGAGTTGCATGTGTTGTAATCACTTTTTAAAAAAATCCAATAAAAATTATCTAAATTAATGCGATCAAAAACTACGATGTATAAACTAACAAAAACCTCCTATATTTTACCTTTGACTACCAAAGGTACAAATATTTCCCATTTTGTATCAGGGTCCTGTAGGAAATGGACCAATTACAAAAATCTTTACGATTCTGAAGGATTGGACCATAACCTACCACAATTTCGATCCCCTAAGTCAAATAACATCCTAGAAAGTATGTATCATATTTTTTCAATTTTGGGATGATCCTTAGTGCAAATAGGACATATATCAACCATTGGTCGGCCAAGTGTTTCTCTTTCCTGCTTGATACTGCGCCTCAAAATACGCATGGGTTTCGCTGTTTTTCCATATATATGAGTCGTGGTTTGTTCCTGGACAACGCGCATCTACATATTTTATTTTAAGTTCGTGATCGCAAATCTGAAAAAGTTAATGATGAAATACAAATGTAAAATTACTTCAATCTTTGCACTTACAAGCATAACATTTAAGCTGTAATATCATTTTCGATTGTAGTTGTGGTGTTTCAGATCTGATGAAGGAGACTTGATCCTGACGTGGGTACCATCCACGCAGCCAACCACTCTAGGTATTTTGTATTTTTGATAAAAGAATTCTTTAGTAACCCTCTCTTCTTCATCTGTACATCTAAGCAGTATGTACTTAGAGCACACATGTTGCTTAAATATATCCAACAGCTCTGAGATAATGCGTGAGACTACAGGCTGTGAAAGAGTATTTACCCAGCTGCTTCCAACTCTAGTTTGGTAGGCCCCTTTTCCCAAAAAATTTAAAAAAGCAGCAAGTTTTAAAACTAGCGGGATAAAAGTTTTGCGCCGTTGCTGCCGTAGATGTGACGAGACTTCATCTAAAACTATTAGAAAAATGTTTTTATTTACACGGAAATATTTCACAAATCTTGAACGATGAAAATATAAAAACACATTGTAAAAATACTTTAATATCCGTATGCGCTCATACTTACTCGTAATCTGGAAGATCTAATGGATTGGAGTCATCCCTTAAGCGTCTCCTTTCTACATTTAAAGCTTCAGATTCAATTTGAAGAAAACTTACAATCGAAAACATATTGTTTATTTTTATTTTAAATTTCACAAATATTTTTTTTATTTTGACAAATAACAACTATTGCCATTAAAAAAAAAATAAAAGTTATGTAACGATATTGTTTTATTTAGCAATTTCTAAACAGAACTCAAATCTTATCAACTCTGAATTGACTAATATTTGCATCTGGTAATTCTGATTTTTTTTAAAGTGACAAATCGTAATCAACATAAAAATAACATTTCATACTAATTTTAGCAGTCATATATGTTAAGAAATACAAAATTTTAATGTTAACGTTTTCTTCACAATAACATAACCAATATATTGTTAAAAATACAGAATATGGCTATAAATCTCCTGAAATATGATATTATAATTTATTTTGTTTTATAAAATAGTTTTTAAATGTTATTAGGTTGTTCACAAGAGGTGTGGTAAGAGTTGTGTGTTGTAATGACTTTTTAAATAAATCTAATAAAAATTATCTAAATTAATGCGATCAAAAACTACGATGTATAAACTAAACAAAAACCTCCTATATTTTACCTTTGACGACCAAGGGTACAAATATGTCCCAATTTGTATTAGGGTCCTGTAGGAAATGGACCAATTACAAATATCTTGACGTTTCTGAGGAACCCCTTTGCCAAATAGCATCCTAGAAAGTATGTATCATATTTTTTAGATTTTAGGATGATCCTTAGTGCAAATAGGACATATATCAACCATTGGTCATTAAAGGGTTCCGAGTTTTAAAAAGTCATCTGAACCACAAGTTTATGCTAAAAAATATTATATTACCTAGAAGCCAAGTGTTTCTCTTTCCTTCTTGATACTGCGACTCGAAATACGCATGGGTTTCGCTGTTTTTCCATATATATGAGTCGTGGTTTCCTCCTGGATAACGCGCATCTACATATTTTATTTTAAGTTCGTGATCGCAAATTTGAAAAGTTTAGTTATGAAATATAAATAACTTCAATCTTTGCACTTACAAGCATAACATTTAAGCTGTAATATCCTTTTCAATATGATGAAGGACACTTGATCCTGACGTGGGTACCATCCACGCAGCCAACTACTCCAGGTATTTTGTATTTTTGTTAAAAGAATTCTTTAGTAACCCTCTCTTTTTTATCAGTACATCTAAGCCGTATGTACTTAGTGCACACATGTTGCTCAAATATATCCAACAGCTCTGAGATAATGCGTGAGACTACAGGCTGTGAAAGAGTATTTACCCAGCTGCTTCCAACTCCAGTTTGGTATCCCTCGTTCCCAAAAAAATTAAAAACGCAGCAAGTCTTAAAACTAGAGGGATAAAAGTTTTGCGCCGTTGCTGCCGTAGATGTGACGAGACTTCATCTAAAACCATTGTTAAAATAAATAAATATTAAATAATAATCTGGAAGATCTAATGGATTCGAGTCATCCCTTAAACGTCTCCTTTCTATATTTAAAGCTTCAGATTCAATTTGAAAAAAAAAAACTTACAATCGAAAACATATTGTTTATTTTTATTTAAACACAAATATTTTTTATTTTGACAAATAACAATTGCCATTCAAAATAAAATAAAAGTTATGTAACCATATTGTTTTATTTAGCAATTTCAGAAACAGAACTCAAATCTTATCAACTCTGAATTGACTAATATTTGCACCTGGTAATTCTGATTTTTTTTAAAGTGACAAATTGTAATCAACATAAAAATAACACTTCATACTAATTTTAGCAGTCATAGTATATGTTAAGGAATACAAAATTTTAATGTTAACGTTTACTTCACAATAACATAACCAATATATTGTAAAAAATACAGAATATGGCTATAAATAATATATTACGAAACTAAAATTCTACAAATATTTGTTGTTTTTTTAATTAATTTTAAAAATTACGTTTAAGAAAGGCTCTGATTATATACATATATATAAATATTTTTTTTTTGAAACAAGGCACATGCATTGCTAAAATATAGAATTAAAAATCATCTTCATAATTATCTTTACCTTCATCATAATCATCATCTTCATTATTATCATCATCAACATCATCGGAAATATTTGGCAGGATAAGCAGATCAAGTGTAGTTTTTATCATAATGTTTGTTTTTGCTTGAAATTTGAGGATCTGAAGTTATAAGAAACCGATTAAAAATGTCTTTATTTAATTTTTCGCGACTGCATTTACGGGCATATTGTTCTCTAAAATTTGGAGGCTTCTTGTGCCTCCTCAGAAAGTTAGCCTATTGGCAATAGGGCATGGGATACTGTTTTGGGTCAAGAATTTGTGTAAAGTGGAAGGCATTTAAAACCATGGGGAAAGTTTTACGAAATGATTTGCGTGAATCTCGATGACCACAGGAAACAACAATAAGTATTATATGCAATCTTTCTATTAATTCTCAATCAATTTTTGTAATTTTAGCAGAAACTTCTGCATTAGAATTTCCAAAACCTGGTTTTGGTTGGTCAACCATAAGTCCAGTTTGCTCTCTGAATTCTTTTTGAATGCGTGATTTTGTATCAGAAACAATTTTTTATCATCTGTCATTTTTTTATAGTAATTTTATACGACAAATGTAGCAGACACTCAAAAAATCTAATCCATCCTTGAAGAATGGATAAACCAAACTTTTATCCACATCTACTTCCTTCGCGATCATTTTATCAACTGAGTTAAACTATTTACTTGTTGCACTGTCTCTTACAAAAATCATACTTACAACAACAATAACTAAAAATTTTAAATGGCCAAAAACGGGTAAGGTTTTTTTGATTATGCAACCTGAAATACCATATTTTAAGAATATATAAAAAGTTTTGCCCAAGTATTCTCACAAATAATTTGAAAATCAACATTTCTTTAAGAAAAACTAATTTTTTTGACCAATTTTAAAAAAAGTATAAAAATATTTCCGTAATATTTTTCTTTATTAATAAATTAGTCAAATACCTGAAGTTAACGGATCAATTTTAAAAAATAGTGTTTTTTAAGAAG
This sequence comes from Eustalomyia histrio, assembly GCA_949748255.1. NCBI lineage: Eukaryota > Metazoa > Arthropoda > Insecta > Diptera > Anthomyiidae > Eustalomyia > Eustalomyia histrio. The sequence continues at coordinate 85,475,196 of OX456523.1, forward strand.
CAATTCGCACAAATCGCAATTAAAATATATTGATTTTCATTTTTTAACAAATAGTATTGGCAAATTAGCAAACATTATTCAACTTTGGGAGCGTATAACAAAAAAGTAAACAACTTAGACTTTTACAGTTATTGGTGTTGAATTTTATCTACTTTTATATGGTACCAAATACTTATACGAAAAACTAATTTAATTTTTTGAATTAATCCTCGTTTTTGGGACTCTTCACCCCAATGTGCGGCGGTATCATTGGACCGTAACTTTTTAAGAACGATGAAAATCACAAAGTTGCAGTCAATCGAGCAAGGTACCGTGCGATGATTACCGACATTTTTTTGCCCAAAATGGAAGAATTGGACTTGGTTGGCATGTGGTTTCAACACGACAGTGCCACATACCACACGGCATGCGATTCCATGAACCTATTGAAAGGCGAGTTTGGCGAGCAATTAATCTCACGTTTTAAAGCACTCCATTGGCCGCCAAGATCATGCGATTTGACCCCACTAGACTATTTTTTGTGGGGATACGAGAAGTCTCTCGTGTATAGGGGCAAGCCAACCCAAATTCCAGCCTTGGAAGACAACATTACAGCTGGCATTGGTGAGATACCGGATACCGGGCAACATTTACATTGAAACAATCTTAAAAAGTAAATAGCCCCAAGTATATATTTCATTGACTTTTCTGTGTTTTTTCCATTTTCAAAACCCAAACGGTTAAAAAATTAGTATTTAACAAGTAAAAAAGGCTTAAATTCGGCTGTGCCGAATCTTTGAATACCATCCACCTATGTTCTCTATTGTTTTTGATACAAATAATGTAAAAAACTTTTGAAGTGAAATTATGGAGGTGAAAAAAATTTTTTGAGGTGAAAAACTTATTTGGATGCGGAAACGAATTTTTTAACGTGAAAAAAATTTTGAGGTGAAAAAATTTTTTTAGGTGAAAAAACTTTTTTTGTGGTAAAAAAAATTTTTTGAGGTGAAAAATATTTGAGGTGTACAAAATATTATTAATTTCTAAGCGATTGGTGGGAAAAATATGAGAAAATATATTATATACCAGTCGCTTCTATGAAATTGTATTAAAATATACCAATTTGTAAGGAAAATTTGGAGGTGTCTTCACATTTTCACTCATAGCTTTTTAACCGCTGGACCGATTTTGCTCATTATCAATACCAAACTGCTCGGGAGGATGTACAATAATCTGAGTAAAAATAGGCACCCCGACTTGCGTCTTCGCGTCGTGAACGCCATTTCAACAGATAGACAGACAGACGGACAGTCAGAAGGACATCGCTAAATCGACTTAAAATTGCATAAGGATCACGAATATATATACTTTATAGGGTCTTAGACCTATATTTCGACATGTTACAAACGGAATGACAAACTGATATATACCCTCACCATATATGGTGGAGGGTATAAAAAGCCTTCAATCATAATAATCCATGCTTAAAAATACTAAAGCATTTCTTGTAAATTTATTTTTCGTACAATATACAGTCTGGTCCAATTACAGGTATCTTTTGAAATCACATGTTATTTTGACACAAAAAGATTTTTTCTGTTCGAAATATTAACTATCAATCAGTATCTTACCTCCGCGGACCGAAATAAGTCGCTTTATGCTTCAAAAACGTTGGGAAATATTGCAAACTTATTTCCAAATTGAGTGCTGTGTTGCCCAAATTGTGCATTTGTTGAAAAGAAATTTTGGCCGAAATGAAGCAGTCACCGTGCGACTTCAATTATTTAATTCGGAAATTAAAAAAAAAATAACTTTATTGTTTGACTTCAAGCTTAAGACTTGTTTTACAATTTAATTTTTCTTATTTTTATAACTTAAACTAAATCAGCGTTATTGTATTAATTTCATTTCTACATTGACAAACATTTGTTAGCATTATTATATTAAAATCAATAATGCCAAATTGACAATTGTTTGTCAGCATTAATATGTTCCCAATTTACAAATTTGATTTCGCAATCGTAATTCATTTTGTTTGACCTATTTTATTTAAGAAGTAACAAGTTCGTCGACTTCGTATGCAATTTTGTTCTTTTCATTATCTATATATGTAACTACTCCCCCCTTTAGATTAGAATTCTCCTGAATTCTGTTATTTAATTTGATTTTTATATATTTCGGTCTAATGAATAGAATAATAATTTATACAATAACAATGAAAATTACTATTACATCCATATGTTACTCTTGTGTGATATTTTAATTTTTTAATATTTTTTATATTGATGTTCTTTTTTAATTTGTTCGAATGAAATCTTATGTGAAAAATTTTGAACTTTGTTTGTATTTTCAATTATGTGTCTTTCTTCTGCAGTTACTGCAATATTTGAAAAATAAAAGTCTTTTATCTTAATTGAACAGTTATTGAAATTGATTAAATTATTTCCATTTAAAGTATTTTTTTCATGATTACAAGTTTGAGTTACAGTAGTATTTATTGCATTTTTAATTAAAATTGTATCTATATCTAACTGTAAAATTTCAAAATCTTTATTTTCTACTAATTGACAGTTTTTCTTTATTAAACAATGGTTACTCAATTTTAAATCTTTTAAGTGTTTGTTTTCTTCAAATTTATTAGTTTTATTTCGGAATTCAAAAGTTTGTTCTATGTTTGATTCTATTTCATTAAAATCAAAATTTGGTAGTGGTACAATAAATCTTAACTTAACCGTTATAAATGTTCTGGGTATTTTTATTCCAAAAATAAGGTAAGAGTTGTTAAAATGCTGTTCCAAATTGGATATATTTTAATTTGTTATAATCAATTTCATATTTTCTTATTTCATTACTAGTTAAAATACTTGGATGAACCATACCTTATTTTGCAGAAATTACATTATCTTGTAAATGTTCTATTTTATTTTTTATTAACTGTATATTTGTGAGTTGTTCCAAATATACACTTTTATTATCTTCTATTTCTAAAAATTTATTTATAGAATTCAATTCTTTTTCTATTTTCTTTCTGTCATTTGATATAACAATTTTCAAATGTTCTAAAGTTACGTTATAATAATCATTAATTGATATTTGTTGGTAATTATTGTTGGTCAGTTCGTCTATATTTAGTAAGTGTTTTTGTATATTTTGTCTGTCCTCTTCGTCCATAGTACCAAATAACCATTTCGACATACTTCCAATTCCGTTGATTAGTCCGCGTCTTTGTCTATTTTGTTTCGGTATAAAAGTCATTAATTTATTTCTTGCATCTAATAGCTCTAATTCAAGTAAATCCATTTTTTTATTTTCATTAAAATTATGTTGTCTGTTAGTTTGTCTAGAATTTCCTCATATCGTTAAGATTAATTATGTGCAAAACTACGTCCGAATACTGAACTATTTCCTGGTCCCTCATATATATATCCGTATATCCTGTTTGTTTTGCTAATAGTCTTGTGGTCATTATTCCACTAATCATTGGAGTCCATAATAATATCATCAATATTGTCCAAAACTAAAAATTTTAAAGGTCTTTTAATATTGCATGGGTGTATTTTCTATAATTTTGTCTTCCTATATTTTGGTTGTTCCTTATGTCTAAGTGCCCTATAATTTTTTTATAAAACCTTCTTGTCTTTTTTTCGTATAGTCTTCTCTAGATTTATTTAATTTGTCCACGATTTTCTTCTTACTTTCTTCTATGTTTCGTTTAATTTTGTCATCATGAATTTTTCCCTGTTGAGCCTCGTTGGGTGTACATTTAATAGTCGAATGATATCTGTCATTATAGTTTCTTATTGTCTTTTGCATTATCCGTTTTATAGGCATATTTCTATTTATATTATATATAATTCTAAATTTTTCCGCAATTGTATTGTGTAACCGTTCTATATCCGCATTGCCTCTATGACTATTCGGTTTTGTCAAATGCAATTCAATGGATTCATTGTCTAAGAATTCTTTTATACTAACAGTTTTAAATTCATTATCTGCTATTATTTTTCTTGGTTTCCCTACCTTGGCGAAGTGATCTTCTAATTGTTCAATTATAGTTATATGATTTCTATCATTTAATGGATATGCGGCTCCAAATTTAGAGAATTTATCTATAATTGTCATAAAGCAAAATCCTTTCATTGTATATATCGATATGCACTACTTCATTTTTCGATGATGCTGTTTCTGTGTACGCAAATTTTAATCTGATTGCATATTTTACTTCTTGACATATTTCGCATTGGTTGATAACTAACTGAATTAATTATATTAATTTTGGATAATATATTTTATGTTTAATCTGGTTATATGTCTCGATAATACCCGAGTGCATACTTTCCCTAATATGATAAATAGAAATTTGTTTAGTTGCCTCTACTTCGCTTTCCATATCCTGTGCCCTCATTGTGCATTTAGTAAAATTTATCTGTTTATCGTTAGAAAACATTTCTATCAATCTTTCCTGGACCATGTTGTAACCATGATCCGATAGTTCGGAAAATATTGCCACTTTACCTTTTATCATGTATTTTGCAAATATATTTCCCATTACGTTAAAGTCACATTCCGCTATAAAAATTATTCTTTTACCGTGTAAAAATTTTATTTCTTCAATTTTGTTATTCGTCAATATAATTTGTGTCTTGTATTTATTAACTATTTCCTCCTTTATAAAAAATGGTCCTGTAAGTTTTCTTCCGCTGAATGAATTGTCATCATTGATGTGTTGTCATCTTCTATATTGTCAATTATATTCGTGTCGAGCTCCGAATTATGTGGAACCTGTGTTTCCTTATTTCCCTCAATATTTTCACTATTACCATTATCTACATTATTTTCTATTCTACTCGAGAAATGAGTAGTCCAGTTGCAAACACCGCTATGTTAAAATAAGAAAATTTTGAGAAAATCTATTAAAACTTCTAGCCCTGAAATGGAGTTATGAAAATTTATATTACTACATATGATTGAAAAGTATTATCACAGGGAGCCATTTGTCTATAATAAATAAAATCACGCTTTAATAGGAATCTTTTAATTTGTATTTTTAATTTGAACATAGCCAGTTTTGCAAATTTATTTTTAACATAGACACTTTTGCAGTTGTATAAAATTAACATAACAAGTTTTAAATCGGTACTACACAGAAATGTTAAATCTAAATAAATATTATACTCTTGTTTCTTCTTCATCATCCATTAAAGTGTCTTCGGTATCGGTTGCTTGTTCTAATGCAGCCTCATCTTCGTCTTCTTGGAGAAATCTATAATATTTTAGACTATCGACAGTAGCCCAATCCTCTCCAAAATGTTTCGTGAGTAGGCTTCTCACATCATTTAATTTTGCCGATTTTACAGGAACGCCTACATTGATCAAAGCAGGTTCAATGTGTTCATATGATTTACCTCTTTTACAAATATTGCCATAATTATTCAATTCCGATACATAATGCAATTCCCCTTTCACGCCAATTTTACCATTTTTATCTTTTTGCAAAAAGAATCTCTTCGAGGCATTAAATTGGAAATGCCAGAATCCAGGCAATTTGAGTACGGTTCTTGTAATAGATTTCCAATCATAAAAATTGAAGTCTCTGCCAAGTCTCAGTACCGTGCCATATTGTTTGAAAATATCAAAATACGCTTCTGGTTCTGCAATCACTTCTAGAGACCGTGTTGCCCTTTCGATATTTCCAAAAATACGGTCGGGAGGCAAAAATGAATGCCCCACAATGGGGAATATTACTGTAATATTTGTTATATTATTTGGAGCCTTAGTTTTTAACCAATACGCGAGCATTCCCAATACTATTGAATTCTTATTTTGCCCCCCACAGCCATCGCAAAATAACTTAACATGATTTACAGTGTCTTCAAAAGTTGTATTCATCAGTCGATGAAATAATGCTGAAGCTATCTGATTGGATCCTTTCAAGGCCTCTGGTTCCAGCCAAGTGTAGATAAATGTATTTGAAATATTTTGCGGGCCATTGGAAGGTCCTTCACAAATTGTTAAATTATATACATAAAGCTGACGGCTAAAGTATGCACTTTGGTCGGGAACTTTAGGTAATACTAAATTTTTTTGACAATCGAAAGATAGTATAATTTCGTTATCTTGAGGACTTTTAAGGTTAGTGTAAAACCATTTAGCCTTTAACTTGTGAATCCGAAGTTGTGCCATTTTTAATTGTTTTTTAGCTGGATTGCGTTCACGTGCAATAGCCTCCTTTAACTGGATGCACTTTGAGCAGGCATCTGTAGCCGGCGTTTTAAAACTTAAATTAAAGTGTTTGTTAAATACACCTCGAAAATATTCGTACTTAACTGGATCATTTTCTGGATTATTATTATAACTGTCATGAAGTTTTTTTATATTGAGCTGGCTGGATAAGTATTGCACAGTAGATCTTCCTCGCATATAATGTGATTCTATACTTTTAAGTCCCTTTATGAACGCCTTAACCGATTCAAAACGATCAGAATACCGTAAAGATTTTCTATCACCGCCTCTTCTCTCTTTCGGGAGTTCCATTGTAATTAAATGGTTTTTACAAATTCTTTGTAATCGGTCCTTAGATACTCCCAAAATAGTAGTAAACGCTTTCTGGCACACTTTCTTTAATATAATTTCGAGTTTTCCATTGGATTTCTGAACCTTTTTTGGTATAAAATAATATATTGTTTGAGATTTTCTTGTTCCTTCTTTTTTCGGTGTTCGTGATATACAATATTTCAATAAAAATGTATCCTGAAAAATCTTGCTTGACGATGAATAAAAATGGTGGTAAAATTTATTGTAGTCCTTTTGGGATAACTCGCTGCACTTGTAGCCTTGTTTTGAATTTCCATGCACACACTCTGGTATTTTTGGCGGACCTTTAGGTTTGTGTCTGAAGCAGAAGAGAGAAGCACTCAAAATACATTTGTGCAGAAAATGCAAGACGAGGATAACCTTACCTGTTCGACTTTGCAACTTCTCTCTTCCATGTTGATTTATCAGCAATTTTTTTCCGTCCTCTTCCATTCGGTGCTTCATTAACTTCGATTTCTTGAACGTCCATTATTTACAAGTAGAATAATATCACAAAAAGATTATTTTATTTACGTACGTTGAATAATATCACAAAAATATTATTTTTTTTAAGTACGTTGAATAATAACACGAAAAGATTATTTTATTTACGTGCGTTTGAAATTCAACAATAAATGAACAGTTCAATAAACAACAATAACAATAAATGAACAGTTCAGTTACTGACACATACAGTCAAGATGAGGGCATTCGCAAAAGTCACTACGTAACATGCCAACATTTGAAAAATTTTATGTAACTTACAGTGATTTGAGTAGTCCAGTTGCAAACACCGCTATGTTAATTTAATATAGACAGTTTTGCAGCAGTATTGAATATTTAACCAGAATTTACGCGTAACTTACCGAGTTTTGAACGAGACTGATAAGGGCTAAGGGAGGCATTTTAAAAAACAAATAAAATGGCGGCTTTAACAGAATTTTTTTTTTTTTAACTTAGCGGTGTTTGCAACTGGACTACTCAAATCAGCTACCCTATTCTCTCTCCCTTTTATATAATCTATTTCAAAGTCATACTCTCCTAATTTTAAAAGCCATCTTTGATGTCTTGGTGACATATCTCTTCCCCGGTATTTAGAATGTAAAATTTAAATAGGTTGGTGGTCAGTAAATATTTTAAACTTTATGCCATAGAGATACGGTCTCAAATAATTTACGCTCCACAATATGGCTAAAAATTCTTTATCTGTTACCGAATAATTCCTCTCATGATTGTTCAAGGTTCTAGATGCAAAGCAAACTGGATGACCTTCCTGCGAAAGGACTGCCCCAATTGCATAATTTGAAGCAAATGTGGTTAAAGTAAACTTTTTTTCGAAATTCGGATATCTTAAAATCGGGTGAGAGCTAATCAATTCCCTTAATTTTTCAAATGCTTCTATGTATGTAGGATCTTTTAAATTTATTTTTACTCCTTTTTTCAAATACTTTGTTATAGGCTGTGCTACCTTAGCGTAATCTTTTACAAACTTCCTATAGTACCCTGTTAATCCCAGAAAACTTTTAATTTGCTTCTCTGTCCTTGGTATTTCCAATTGTTGGATGACTCTGATTTTATTCGGATTTGGTTACAGTCCTTTAGTCAAAATATGTCCCAGAAATTCCGTTTCTTTTCTCATAAAGTTACATTTGTCTATCTGAATTTTTAGGTTAACCCGTTCTAGTACCGTAAAAATGTCCGTAATCGCCTTTATGTGTTCTTTTAGAGAAGTGCTAAATATCAAAATGTCATCTAAGTACACTACACACGTCTTATTGATAAAGTCCCTCAATGTTTCGTTCATTAGTCTTTGAAACGTTGCCGGCGTGTTTTTCAGTCCAAAGGCCATTCTTATGAATTCGTATAGTCCGTGTGAGTTTAAAAAAGCAGTCTTTTCTCTGTCTTGTTCTCTAATTAGAATCTGATGATATCCCTTAGCAAGATCTGTTGTCGTAAAATACTGTGCCCTACCTAGTTTGTCTAAAATTGAGTCTATGTTGGGTAATGGGTATTTATCATCTATAGTTACCTCATTAAGTTTTCTATAATCTATTACAAGTCTATACTTTAGTTGTCCAGAATTATCTACCTTCTTTGGTACTACTATCAAAGTACTCGAATATCTTGAACTACTCTTTCTAATTATCAATTGTTCTTCCATTTCCCTTATTTGTCTTCTTACCTCTGTTTCGTGTTGTGGTGGGTATCTATATAGTCTGGAGTTAATTTGTTCGTCTGTCGTTGTTCTAATTTCATGCTGTATATTCGTTGCACTAGTCAATTGGTCACCTTCCTTGAAAAATAATTTTTTAAATCTCTCTAAAATTATCATAACTTCAGTATTTTCTTCTCTATTCAGATGATCCAATTGGATTCTGTTCCAATCAAATTCAGTCACTTCTAGTGTGCAAACTTCTATATTCTCATATGGATTATTAAGGAATCTTGTGATCCTCTGATTAAACAATATATGTCCATCTATTAAATTTATCATTGTATTAAAACAATTTAATAAGTCCATTCCGATTATAAAACTATACGTTCGTCCTTTTAACTCAGTCATTTTCCATCTAATTTTCGCGTAAATTGGTAAATTAAATTCATTAGGTGCTTCAGTAAGCACTTTATATTTGATTATGTCTTTCCCAGTTATTGTGCTGAACCGGATTGGTTCCTTTAATAAAATTCTCTCAAAATTATCTACATTTTTATCTATTAAACTTATTCTTGCTCCCGTATCTACTAAAGCTTTATATTTTTTTTCCTTTATAGTAATTATTATGGTGGATAGACAGTCTGAGGCTGTTTCATAAAAAACGTATCCCGTTTACTTTGTCCCTGTTCGAGTCGATCTGCATTACATTGACACAAATCTACCCCAGATTGACCTGCCACTGGAAATTGACCCGTTTCCCTATTGTAGAATTCTTTCAGTTCCCCTTGGTCCTGCCCAGGTTGAGTCAAGCGATTTGGCTGACATTTGGCCTGGGGTTTCCCACCTCAAGGAACCCTTGAATATTATTTATCTGTAAATTATCGACTTCCATTGGTTCGTTTTATTCTTGTCTAAGTTGAGTCAAGCGATTTTGGCTGACATTTGCCCTAGAGTTTCCTACCTGGGCGAATCTCCGGTAATTACCCGAAAGATTATTATTCTGAGCTCTATAGCGTCCAGAATTATTAAAATTATTATTATGATTATTTGAATTATAATTGTTATTAAGATTGCCATTATTATGATTATTAGAATTATAATTGTTGTTAAGATTTAAATTTCCCTCTTGACGATATTGTGAATTATTTTGACCCTGATAATAATATCCGTTGTTTCCTTGATTAAATCTATTGTGATTCATCTGATTATGGTTAACATTCTGAATATTGCCCCTTTGTCCCATATTCTGTGTACTATTGGGCCCTTGTCTATAATTTGTTCCCTTAAATTTTCTATATTCTGGTCTAATACAGGTATCTTCGAATCTCCGTAGACTCAAAATTCTCAATATGTCGTTAATGTTCGTCTTTTTATAAATTTTATCTAACAATGTTCCCTGTGTCATTTCCTTAACAGTATTTACCAGTAAACTATCCACATTTGAAAGGTCCATGTAGTGGTCATCCCTATAGTAAACAGTCAGTTCGTCCGCTTTATATTTTGTACTTCAATAATTAATTCTCTTACCGAATTGACTTTTAGGTTGGCTATCATTCTGTATATTTGATGTGGTTCGATTGTCGGCTTGTACCTCAATTTTAGTGTCTCCTTTATAAGCTGCCAATTATCTAGTTCTGGTACGTTTATGATGACATCCTTCGCCTGACCTTGAATTGTTCGGTAGAAAATGGTTCCAGTAAATGTGGGTAAATGTTGAATAGTTTTTATTATATGCTCCCTTATGCCTCTATCCTGGCCTTGCTGCTGTTGCAGTTCAATGAGGTTACATGTTTTCTAATACAATGACAATTATTTGTCAGTATTAATATGTTTCCAATTTACAAATTTGATTTCGCAATCGTAATTCATTTTGTTTGACCTATTTTATTTAAGAAGTCGTCGAACTTGTCTAGAGTGGCATCAGCATTTATTCTAGTAACAAGTTCGTCGACTTTGTATGTACTTTTGTTCTTTTCATTATCTATATATGTAACTTGCGTGCTGAACGTAAGTTCAGCATCACTGCATCATTTAGGCCAAAACTTAAAATATTTTGTATAAATATATATTACAAAATTTTCGTATATTACAAATTTATAAGTTTTGTAAATAATAAAAACACGATTTCAAAAATTATTTTTAGTACAAAGTATGTAAATATTATAACATCACAACATGTTCATGCTTATCAGATTGTGAAAACTTTCTTAACCCATTTAAAGCCAATGTACTGAAATGAGTACACATGATTTTCTCTGACACTATTCTTCCAATAAGATAATTTTCTGAGATAATTATCTTAAATTTTTTCAATTTTGATTTTACTCTATCTGATTTGATGCCTTTCTCTGAATTTTATCTGTCTGATTTTTAATCGGTAAAGTTAACAAATTCCGTAAAAGGCACAAAGTTTTAAAAATAATTTGAACAAAATATTTATATTTCTTGTATTTAAATTTTGTACATATTATTTCGATCTGTATGTTTCAATTATATATTTTCCGAGATCATAATTAAATGGTACTAAGGAATAGTAAACACTAATTTATAAATGTAGAGAAGATGGAAACAATTGTGAGGATCAGCGATAGAGGGAGTGCCCACTTTTGACCCGAGCGACCAGGTCATCGTCAACCACCTTCTGAACCACTCAACCCACAACATCTCATTGGTTTTAATATAATAAGGACTTTTTGAATTTAGGAGCCAGTTTCGGAATATTTTTGTTTCAAAGTTTTAAAATATTTCTCTGTTTTAACCCAAAATTACATCTTGATTATTTCTGCGAAATTTCAACTCATTATGATCCACGGCTAGAGTATTCAAAAACCGAAAACCGGTTTCTTTTTTTTAAACCGATCTGTTTCGAATATTTTGTAAATTCGAAGAAAACCGAAAACCGGTCTTTTTTGTTCGGTTAACCGGTTATTTTAATTACATCACCAACTGGGTTACTTGGTCTCTTTTTTTTCTGTAATAAAAAAAATTAACTAATTATAGGTTTGTTTTTTTCGAACTGTATATAAATATTCCATACAAATTTTATTAGATTAGACTTGCTAAGTAGTTATAAATATAGCTAAGTAGTTATAAATATAGCGACCAGGTCATCGTCAACCACCTTCTGAACCACTCAACCCACAACATCTCATTGGTTTTAATATAATAAGGACTTTTTGAATTTAGGAGCCAGTTTCGGAATATTTTTGTTTCAAAGTTTTAAAATATTTCTCTGTTTTAACCCAAAATTACATCTTGATTATTACTGCGAAATTTCAACTCATTATGATCCACGGCTAGAGTATTCAAAAACCGAAAACCGGTTTCTTTTTTTTAAACCGATCTGTTTCGAATATTTTGTAAATTCGAAGAAAACCGAAAACCGGTCTTTTTTGTTCGGTTAACCGGTTATTTTAATTACATCACCAACTGGGTTACTTGGTCTCTTTTTTTTCTGTAATAAAAAAAATTAACTAATTATAGGTTTGTTTTTTTCGAACTGTATATAAATATTCCATACAAATTTTATTAGATAGACTTGCTAAGTAGTTATAAATATAGCTACTTAAAAATTAAGAATGTATAAAAATGCTGCCGTCTTGGAAATTTCTTGCTTTTCTCTTTTAAATGTAAAAAAAAATATTTGTCATAAAAATAATTGAAATTTTTGTGTTTTAATTTGATAAAATATTAAAAACTACTAAAGCTAACAAATGAATTATGTGTTTGTAAGTTAAGGTAGATAAGGGCAAATAATATAATTGCTCTATTTCGCGTTTCCGCGCAGTCCATATACGAAAACAGCTTTCGTACAAAGGCGGCCCCAAATGTTCAAATTGTATTTGTTGGCAAAAAATAAAGAAAAGTCAGGTAAGTACGGATAGTCGAATTTTTTCAAGTAGTTATAAATATAAAATTCGAAAAAAAGCCTTATATAAGCTTTTTATTCAAATTCAAAAAAACCGAAAAAACCGGTTGACTGGTTTTTTCTGCAAAAACCGAAACAGGTTTTTTTAAAATTCGATTTTTCGAAGAAAACCGAAACCGGGTTTTTCAAAAGGCCGGTTTTTTGAAAAGGCACCAACAATGGAAAAAAAATTTATGAAAAGTAAAAGGATTTCTGAATTCAAGAGCCAGTTTCGGAATATTTTTATTCTACAAGTTTTTAGTCAGAACCACGTCTAGATTATTTCAACTTATCATTATCCACGACAAAAACGCTGTACATGGGACCGAACAAAGACCGTTGCTATCTCATACAAATCTATGAGAAGGGATGGATTTTTTGAATTCAAGAGCCAGTTTCGGAATATTTTTACTCCAGAAGTTAAATAAATTTGTTGAATTTTAAGTCAAAATTATGTCTATATTGTTTGCGAGCAACTGTATAAAAACTTCGTAAAAGGAACTGAAAAAGACCGTGACTTTTTCATAAACGTGTAGTACGAGAAATACTAGTATACAGCCCAGTAAAACTTTGGCAATAGGTGCGATATTCGTATGCGTTACCTTGTTATGATGGCTCGTTACCTTTTTTATTATTTGTAAGCATAAAGTAATAATTTTCTGATTATTGATTACGTAATATATGATTTATAAATGTAAAGTAATAATTGAAATATTTTTGGAAATCATTTTTAGATACATTACTTTGTGTTTTTTGTAGCGAAAAAACGAAGCGCAATAATTTATTTAAAAATAAAGCAATCAAATACTATATGCGTCGATAGAGTTCTTGGCTTGCAACCAGAGTTCCCTGGTTCGATTTCCATCATGATCACACTATTTTTAATAACGTTAAAAATATTTGTAATAATTTTTTTAAATAAAAATTCTTCTTTCTTAAAAATCGTTTTTTAGACACATTACTTTTTCCATTCTCGTAATCATATAAGTAACCCCTTACATTATCACCTCTAAAGTAATGGGTATATACATTACTTTGAGGCTCATCGCCTGTAAAATTCATCAGTGAAGTAAAGTGTAAAGTAATCCATGAGCCCCTATGGCTACACATTACTTTACACTTTATTTGGTAATGTGTGGTTTTGCTGGGAGGCCTTTATAAAATAAAGATACTTTATCAATTGTGAAAAAATTCATAAATTTTTTTAATATTATAAATTTTTATAAAACATCAATTTTAATAAAATTTATTGATTTTTTTTAAATTTTTAAATATTTTAAAAAATTTTAGAATTTTTACCAAATTTATGGATTTTTATAAAATTTATTAATTTTTATTAAATTTTTCGTTTTTTATAAAATATAAAATATCTAATTTTTAAAAAATTTTTGATTTTTAAAATTTTTAATTTTTACTTTTTTTTTGGATTTTTACACAATTTTTTGATTTTTATGAAATTTTCGGTTTTTATAAAATTTTGTATTTTTTTTTTTTGCAAATTTATATAAATTGTGCAAATTTTTCTTTAATTTAATTAAAAGTACCAAAAGTGTTAACCGGTCTGACCGGATAGACCGGTCGACCGTAAAACCGGGTCGAGCCGGGGAGCTCTAATTGTTAGTAAAATATGAATAGTATCAGATTTTTATGAGCAAATGATGAGACTAAAAATATTGTTCATATTCTGGCGTTACAATTATATATTTTTTTTCTACAATCTTGTAATGCAGTTTCGCTTTCCAGCCGTGGTAAATTCAGTGGGGGGGGGGGGGGGTTGGTCAAAGGTCTGCTTCCTTTAATTAGACAAGTTCCCCTAGCGCTGTGATAACACCTCGAATTACGGTAGTCTCTGGTCTTAAAGTCTTCGGGTGACTCACTAGAATAATTAGCAGGTGAGTCGAGTTAATTCGTGAATCGGGAAAAAGGTTCTAGATACGATTAGTAAATACGACTAAGTAACTCACGAGAATAATTGGCAGGTAAATCGGGTTAGTTTGTGAATCGGAAAACTAACTACTTCCTAGCAACGGCACGTGTCGGGAAAGGGAATCTAGTTTATCCACAAATATTGAATTTTCATCCCCAAATTGTTATTTTCTGGTCCGCAAAAATCCCTAAAATGTTTTTAACCAAAATTCATGTTTTTTAAATTAATTCAAAATAAAAAATATTTTTGTATTATAAATCATTCGCAGAGATAATTTGTACATTTAAATTAATTTTATTTATACTTAATCTAATACCGGCCAGGTGATCTTTTTCGAACGTGATACTGAATTTTGGAGGAGATTTTGGTGAGAAGTCCCAAATCCAAATATGGTGAAAAAATGCTTTTTTATGTTTTTGGTTAGGGCAAGCATTGCTAAGCACTGTCTCCACAATATGGACCTACAATCAGATCCGAACAACTTCGCGTATTTATATAGCACGGAATATGCGTGATGCCTTATGGCACCACTGGCTGGAAATGGGTTAATATCGCGGGTTTACTAACGCGACCTCGTATCTCAAAAACTACTACTTTTCAGGAGAAACTAAATACGATTTGTAACACAGTACGACACATGAAAAATGTTAACAGAATATGAAAATAGGCTTAAGATAAAGAAATACGTGTTCTGGCGTTTCGCTGTAGCACGTAAAAATTTTGAGAAAATCGATTTTTAACAGAATGGGTGAACCGATTTTAATGCTTGCACCAGTTTTGAAAAGGAATTAAATTTGGATTTTTTATTAAATAAACAAATTTTTTCTCCGCTAGATAGCGCTTTTATTTGCATGTAAAGTTAAAAAATAACAGAAAATGTAATGTAAAAATACAAAAATGAATATGAAATCTTAACTATTATTTTGTGTTAAAAATGTTGGTCGTTTATTTTTTCGTGTGTAAGTTTCAGGATTTCTATCACGGCATAAATTCCAACAATATTTAGCAAGCATATGAGTCATGTCTTTTGCTTTGAAACGATTTTCTATTGTAATAATATCTTTAACACAAATTTGTCTAGCTTGAAACTAGTCATAGCTATAAAGTTGAAACAGTATTGATCATTTGGGTATTAAGTACTCAAAAAAAAGTTCAATAAATATTTCAAGAGTTGTATGTTTCTGTATATAAGCGTAATCTGGTCTGAAAAACATTACGAAAATGTAACCCTGTTTTTGGTATGAAAATATATAACACGGTTTTAGATAAATGTAAAAAGTATTGAGTAGTATCGAATTAATACTTAAAAGCAGGGACTGAAACAGAACTCGAACCCAAACGGGTTCAGGTTCGCTGCTTATAAAAACTTTGAACCCGAACCCGCTGAACCCGAAAATTTAACCAGGTTCGGGTTTAAATATATAAAAAAATATTCTTGCTGTTTATGGCTTAAGAAATGTTTGATAGAAAAATCATAAAAAACATTACATTTCTTGCATTCCAGTTTGCAGTGCTTGACACTACATCTAGTCCTTCTTTTAAGCAAATACTAGATCAATGCCGAGCTATTTGCAAATCATTGCGAACACCAAAAATTTCTTCTTTAGCTAAAAAGCTAAACTTGAAAAAGGCCTAGATGGAATTCCAGTTGGAATACAGAAGTTTTTGTTCGGAATTACTGGATGCTGCATTAACTATGAATGATAATATTTGAAATATTTCTGAAGAATTCGTAGAAGTTTTTGCACCTGTTAAAAAATTAACTCTGAAACTACAAGAAGAACAGACGACTGTAGGCGATTTTTATAGAATCTGGCGTAGTTTTAAATTATGGCTAACAAAAGAAGACAAAACAAAAACATTTTCACAAGAATTATATTGAAATATTATAAAAAGAGAAACCCACTTTATTAATAATCCACTTTAGAACAGACATTTTTTTCCGATGCATTTTCTGAGGATTTTCCGATCAAATATCTCCGATTCTTTGGCTACTCTAGGAGATGTAGTAAACCAGATTGGGAATCCAAAAGACAGAACCGATCTTATGGCGACCTCATAGAGTAAAAGCTTGGTGTTCTTAGGTAAGTATGTGTTGTTTATTAGTGATGCAAACATTCCAGAAATCTTTTTCGTCTTTCCCAAGAGACTTCTAGCGTGGGCGTTAAATTTCAATAATTTATCAAAATGTATTCCGAGGTATTTTATCGAATTTTTAAATGGAATATTTTCGCCGTCTAGTATAAGTTGAAGGGATTTACTTTCCGGTACCACATATGAAGGATATTTAAGCGAAGGGTTCCTAATGCAGATAGCCTCAGATTTGGTTGCGTTGATTTTAATGCCCCATTTCATGTCATAGGCGCTTATTTCTATAAGATCAAATGCAGCAGTATTCAGTAATATATTGTGTGCATTAATTAGGTAATTATCAGCGTATAAAGTAGCCTTTGAATTTCTTGATTGGCCAAGATTTATCAGTTTGAAGAGGATTCTATTATAATAAACTGGATCAAACGCCTTTTATATATCCAATGATATTGCCACCGTGCATATTTTAAGTTGCAAATCACATCATTGTGAAATTTCAACAAGGCATGCTATGTTGAGTGCATATTTTAAGTTGCAAATCACATCATTGTGAAATTTCAACAAGGCATGCTATGTTGAGTGAGATCTTCTAAATACAAATTGAAATTTCGATATTGGTTCCTCAATGAACTCATTTTCTAGTTTTTCCTTAATTACGTGTTTAAATAGTTAAGTAATGTTGGATAAAAAAAAATATTAGGCAAAAATCCTCAGGCTTTTTACTGTCCTGCTTTTTCTAAATTAGATGCGAAATAGCCGTTATTAATGCAGTTGTTAAAAATAGCAGCTAACAATTTTAGTGTTGTATCAGGAAATTTTTTAATTATAAAATTAGAAACGCCATCAAAGCCAAAAAAACTTTTTGCTATTAATGTTGTTTATGTGCATTCTGATATTATTCACGTTTGCAAAATGGTAATTATTAAGATTTTAATCTGCCAGAAACGTGTCATCAAATGTATAAATATTTTTACAAGATATTTCCACAACTAGAAATTTCTTCACGCGAATTTTGACAGCTGGAAACAAACATCTAGTGTCGTAATAAACTGGAAATAACTAGAATACCTGACTACTCATATAAATACGGGTATTTGCTGTCGCAGTAGTTCAGTTTATAAGTAAAACGCAGAGCGTGAAGAACTAAAGTGTGGCTAACGTTTAGTCTATCTAAATCGTGTAAATAAAGTGTGCTATTTACACGACGGTTATAAATAATTTTAAACAGTGTTTATTATTTGCAATATAGAAAGAACTCAATTTATTTAAAAGGTAAATAAATCAACGATTTTATAAAGGGTAAAATCGTAACAATTGGTGTCAGAAGTGGGATTGCAAAATAATAAGCAGTCATGAAATTGGAGGAGCTTAAAGTGGAGCAACTCAAGAAGGAATTGAGTAAGTTGGAGCTACCGACAGCAGGTAATAAGACAGAATTACAAAAGGGGTTGATAGAGGAATTCGAGCGGCGTAAGGTTGACATAGCGACTTACGAATTTGACGAAAAAGAAGCAATGGAGGTTAGTACCCGTAAACAGAAGGTAATATGGAGTTAAGCGCACTGTTGGCTGTTATGATGGAAAAGATGAAAAAGAATGAGGAACTTATAGAGCAGACGAGAAACTGTTTGCTAAGATGGAAATGAAACTTCAAGCAACACATAGAGCCGACAACGAGAAACTTTTAACCAAGATGGAGACGAACGAGAAATTGCTAATGAAGATGGAAGAAAAGTTTCAAGAAACTTCTAGAGAAATCGCCGAGGTTTCAAAAAGAGTGACCGACTTAGAGAATGACGTCGAGAAAAAACTGCAAGATATGGAAAGTAAAATAAATATTTCTCAATGTCAAGAGGGCCCAGTACGAATTATTCAGGAAAGTTCTGGTAGAGCAAAGGCCCCCACTTTTGACGGCAGCGTACCGTTTAATGTTTTTAAGTTCCAGTTCGAGACAGTTGCCGCCAGAAATATGTGGAACATCGAAGAAAAAGCTATAGAGTTGATTCTGGCCTTAAAAGGAAACGCTGCAGAAATTCTAGAAAGTGTGCCAATCGCCTGCAGAAATAATTATGACGACATAATGGTGGCATTGCAGCGAAAGTATGGTGGCGAACACAAAAAAGAAATATACAGAATGGAACTAAGAGGTAGACTTCAGGAAGCAAATGAGTCATTGCAAGATTTTGCGACAGAGATTGAGCGGTTGGTGCAGCTGACTTATCCAGGTGAAAATCATCCATTCTTAGATCAGTTCGAAATTGAAGCATTTGTGAATGGAATTCGGGATTCTGATGTGAGACATGCGGTGTGTGCTACGCAGAAATCGACTTTTGCTGAAACTGTCTCATTTGCGCTGGCCCAAGAGACTGCGAAGGTGATTTCCAAGCCACAAATATTTAAGGTGCGTAACCTCGAAGTGACTGCTGAAAAAGAGGCAGATATCAGCACGAAGTTAACAGAGGCAGTTAAGGAGGCAGATAAGAAGGCATGCGGTAAAATGGGACACTTTCAGCGAAACTGTAAAGCACCAAGGAAAAGCCCTCGGTCCGATCAGCAACCACGTAAAGAGTGCATCGTTGATATAAGACTAACGCATATTGAGTCAAGTGAAGCCTGGTCAGCGGCACAACAAAATGACCCCATACTGTCAAAAATTTTGTCAGCCAAAGCAGAGGACAGGAGGCCTTCCTGTCAACAAATATCAGCTGAAATTCCGCTAATGAACGCGAAAGTGCGGACGGCAAAACTGAGACAAAACTAATTGTGGTGCCGTCAAGCAAAATAGACGAAGTATTAAAAGAGTTCCATGTCGGTCCCAGTGGTGGTCATCTCGGTGTCACGAAAACCCTACAGAAGTTAAAACAACGATTCTACTGGGTCGGGAGAAGTCGTGGGCAACTTCAACAATACAACTCGGGTGCCCCATTTAAGCGGATAGCAATGGATGTAGCAGGCCCTTTCCCCGTCAGTGATTCCGGAAACCGTTATGTTCTGGTGGTGATCGACTATTTCAGTAAATGGCCTGAGGTATACGCTATACCGAACCAGGAAGCCAGAACGATAATAAGCGCATTTGTAAACAACTGGGTGTGCCACTACGGTGTTCCATTAAAATTACACTCTGACCAGGGAAGGAATTTTGAATCTGCTGTCTTTAAAGAAATGTGTGAGTTGTATGGTATAAGAAAAACAAGAACCACCCCGCTGCATCCACAATTTGAAGGCATGGTCGAAAGATTCAATCGCACTTTAGAGGAATACTTAAGAAAAGTGGTCAGTGCACATCAGAAGGACTGGGACGAACACATCCCTAAATTTCTGCTGGCATATAGATCAGCTGTTCAGGATTCCACCTCCCGGACACCTGCAAAAATAATTTTCGGAATGGAACTAAAATTGCCAGGCGATTTAGAATTTGGTGTTAAGCGCGCCGCTATAGAAAAAGACAACGACAACGCCTCCCGGGAACAAAAAGGCCTTAACGAGCTTCATGAGTATGTTCGCAATCGAATTGAATAGTCAGCGATAAGATGAAGGCGAGGTACGATAGGGCAGCAAATTCTGAAGGATTTAATGAGGGTCAGCTGGTTCTGCTATTTAACACGCAACGAAAGAAACGATTATCTCCCAAACTACAAACGCAGTGGGACGGCCCCTATAGAGTAATTAAAAGGTTGAATGATGTGGTATACAGAATACAGAAAGATCAGAACCCAAGATGAAGGTTGTTCATCTAGAACGGCTAGCCAACTATGGAAAAGAAATAGCTATGTCTGTTCGGGCCGAACAGGCTTAAGTGGGCGGCAGTGTTACAAGAAATCTCCACAACTAGAAATTTCTTCACGCGAATTTTGACAGCTGGAAACATCTAGTGTCGTAATAAACTGAAAATAACTAGAATACCTGACTACTCATATAAATACGGGTATTTGATGACGCAGTAGTTCAGTTTATAAGTAAAACGCAGAGTGTGAAGAACTAAAGTGTGACTAACGTTTAGTCTATCTAAATCGTGTAAATAAAGTGTGCTATTAAAGTGTATTTCTGTAATTTTAAGTGACGGTTATAAATAAATAGAGCTATAAATAATTTCAAACAGTGTTTATTATTTGCAATATAGAAAGAACTCGATTTATTTAAAAGGTAAATAAATCAACGATTTCATAAAGGGTAAAATCGTAACAATATGTTGCGGTAGTCTACAACGCATGATGAGATTTGATTCTCTATATTGCCGACTGGTCTTTCAGGATTTACCCCTTGAAAAATAGCATTGTAATAAGTTCTAAATATCTCTGAAATTGGACAACTATTGAAAATGGAGACTTCTTTTTACCAACGAACCGAAATACGTCTTTAAAGGTAGTATGACCTGAGGGTCAATTCTCGTTCTGTGAAACGGTGAAATGAAAAGTTTTTTCACGTTTTCATAGTACTTTTGATTCGCGTTCTGTGAAAAAATGAAAAGAAATATCAAAACGTTTTCATATGAAAAAAAAGTGGAACGAAACAAGATTTTTTCACGATTGCACAGCACTGGCGATTCTTGTTTTGTGTAACAGTGCAAACAACTGTCAAAATATTTTCATATGAAAAAATTGTTTACACAGACTATTTATAAGTAAAATAAACATGGAGAAGACTGTAAGAGGAAAGCGTGCCAGCGAAAGCCAAAAGGAGTATTTAATTAATTATTAAGAAAAGCATGTGGACATTGCAAACGATAAGTAAGTAGCTTAATAAACATAATCACACTTATTAATCCCATATTTACAGATTTGTAACTGCAGATGGTGCCAAATTTAGAGACGAAAAGTGTAACGAATTAGCGGCGAGCCTTAACAGTTTTAGTGGGACCCAAAAGGACAGTGAAAAATGGCAAAAGTATGGCATATTTATTTATGGTTTATTTATATTTTTTATGAATTTTTTTTTTCTTTAAGTAATATTAGACTTCATACGCGCACCAAATATAGTTCACTTAAAGTAAGCCGATATTAATCCATGAAGTGCTTGTCGGTTGTCATCTCGAAGTATGCGTCTCAGCACTCTCAAAAAATTTCTATGTCCCAAATTTTTAGCATCTTCAAGATTTATAAGCTCATTACAAATTTTTTTTAATAGTTGTATTTGTTTATTGAGAATTTTATACTCGCTACTAATTCTATTTCCAGTTCTGTGATATATTTTCTTTAGGTTCTTCTGCCATCAGGATACTGACGTTTTTGTTCGTTTATTTCCAGATTGTTGGAGTGGCTGTCATGTATAAGGTAAGTGTATTATTAATTGTATTTATAACCACATCTAATTCATAATTATTTAAATTGCAATTGTTGGAAGGTAAAATGGCATCTAAATCTCTACTGAATGCGTTCTAATTTGTGTTGTTGTATGAAGTTATTACCAGGGGACTTCTTACTGTTAAAACTGAGAAAGTTGATAAGATTTTGATCTGATAATTAGGTTGAATACTGTTGATTATGCTGGGACTTAATAGAAAGTGGTCTAGGAAAGAAGACCCGTTAGGAAACGAGGGAGATATATCGCGTGTTACCTATAAACAGTTTTTTTTGTAGCCAGCTATGTAGAACTTTTCCATTAGCGTTATCTGCAGTATCTCCCCAATTTAAACTTTTCGCATTTGGGTCTCCACCGAATATAAACCCATCATAATTGTTGCTCAGTTGGAGAATCTGGTTTAAGCTGTTGTTTAACTCATGTGCATCATATACATAAGGTATATAAAGAGCCTAATAAATATTTTTTACTAATGTTGTTTAAAACCATTTTTATTTCAATAAAAACGTTATTAAATTGTGTTTTATTGCAAATAATTCTATTATAATGTACAGTGTTTTTAATAGCAGTAGCTACTCCTAAAGCTGATTTGTCGTAAACGAAATTGTATCCATTAAGATTTACTTTTCTATTCCTCAGGTAAAAGCAATGCTAGGCTTACAAATGACTCCTGGTTCCTTGTAGGTGGTAGAATCACTTCTTTTGCATTTTTAATTTAAATTTTATTATTTTCACTTTCTTTTGCGTTTGTACAGTTTGGGTTTTATATATTTTATTTAAATTTACAATATTTTTTATTATCAGAATATTGTTTTCATTTTTCGATTTAAAATTTCACCTTTCTTCAGGTTTTAAGCTTTCCTTTCACTTTTCTTTAATTTTAAAAGTTTTCCTCTTCTTTTTTAGTTATATTTAATTTGCAACCTTTCCTTTTCACTTTTATATACGATTGTTAAAAAAGAGCCGGTCGCAGTCGCTTTCATGCAGCTAGTGGGAAGAGCAAGCAAAAAGCAGCAAAGCTAAGAACTGCATTCCTACTAGCTGAATGGGATAGAAAGCGGCGGTATTTTGCCGCTGCTCAATCAAAATCCGTCGCGTAGACACACAGCCCGACTTGCACCAACAGTGCAACTAACAGCTCCGTGTGTTGCATGAGGAAAAGACAAAGAGACACCTTTAAAACAAACAAAAAAAAACACACAACAAGCAAAAAAAAAAAAATTGGATTTTTGATGTTCAAGCAAATTTGTCTTCTTCGGTTACAAAACAAGAAACTGTTATCCGCGCAAATGTCAATTTGAAAAGAAAAAAATTAAAAGATTCAAAACCCAAAGGGGGGTTTTTTAACATACATAAAAGAAGAAAAGGTTTCATTACTACAAACCCAAAGGGGGTTTACAAACCCAAAGGGGGTTTATTATACAGTGACTCACAGTCTAAGTAAGCCAGAATTTTCAAGTAAAATTTTTAATACATAATAAAAAAATCTGATTGGCAAAGATATAAATTATTTTTTTTATTTAACTAAAAAGCTTAAAAACATAACAATTTTTTCCGATAGATTTATTAAGTAATATAAAAAACAACAAAAACTTAAAAAAATACTTAAATGTGCATTACATTGAAAGTGAGTCACTAAAAGTAAATGTGGTAAATATTTAATACTAATATTTTGTTGGACCTTCTTTCGCTGAAATAACGCCTTGCAGACGTCTAGGCATCGATTGCAATAAATTTTGGGTGTACGAGGTCGGAATTGCCCTCCAGTCCGATTGAAGAGTATCGATGCGGCATTTTTGTGAGCTAATGGCAAGTTTTTGGATATTTTGGTCAAGATGGGCCCATAAATTTTCAATTATATTGAAATCCGGAGATTGTGGTGGAACTTCAAGAACATGTGGGCAATTATACAGTAACCATTCCCGCGCAACATACGATTTATGCTTGGGATCGTTATCCTGGTAGAAGTCATCTTCGATCTCAAGTTTTTCAACACTCGGCGTGACGTTTTGTTTTATAATGTCTACATAAACAAATTTGTTCATAATTCCCGAAATGTGGTGCAAATTTTCGGTTCCACTTCCTGCCATGCACCACCAAACCATAACAGAACCACCTCCACGCTTCACATTTGGGGTAAGGTTTTTTTTTCCTGAAGCTGGGTGTTCTTTTGTCGCCATACCATTTGCTTCCATCGGAGTCAAATAAGTTAAATTTACGTTCATCTGTAAATAAAACCTAACCAAACATTTTAAGTGGATGTTTACTCTATTTATGTGTGTATACCTTTTGCCAAAAACTCATATTCTTTTGTACGTATTTAAGAGCAAACTCTACGCGTTTTTTACGGTTTATTTCGTGTAAAAAACACCAAAAGAAATAAAAATATTATAGATGCACCAATCATTGTTAAATTTTAATGGCCATATGAACGAAATTTTGTGCTTAGATCTATAGCCACATTCATAAAATCAAATAAAAATAATTTATTGCGGCTAAATCAAATCGGTTTCAACAGTGAAGGGAGTGAGTCTGTACCATTTTTTGTTCACGAAAACCTTACACCTGAAAACCATCGTCTATATTTGCAAGCCGCTGCATTGAAACGCGAGAATAAGATAATGTCTGCATACACCTATAGGGGCTTGGTCTATATAAGGCAGTTTGGGAAGGAAACACCGATTCATATCAGTGAGCCAGAAGAACTCCAGAATTTTCGTTATCAAAATAACAACCAAACTATTTTTTCTTCATAATTTTTATTCTTTTATATTTGAATATATTTCTTTTATTCTTATTTTCACAATAATATATATTATAATGTACTTCTTTGCTTGCATTGCTAATAAGATTTTTATTTTTTATTATGGCGTTAGAGCGTCATAATGATATGTTCAAGTCCAGAGACAATCTCTTTAACATCCCAGCAAAAATGAAGCTGCCAAAGAAGCAATAAAACCATCACTACTATGGCAAAGGCATCACTTCTTTTCTAATGGTTTCATCGATGAATTTAACATTAGCGTGTCATAGGATGGAAGTATTCAAATGTAGCTACTAACATTACTCATACTTTACTCTAAGGAAGCAATGATAATACAATGATTAGGTATTCTGATGCATGAGTGGAAAATGTTCATATACTTTGTAGTATTTAAGCTTTGATGAAAATTTATTTCATAAGAATGCAGAAAAATAAGTTTAAACAGGCGAAATGTATGCATTGATATACAAATACTCTTTATTAAAACAAATAAATAATTCTGCATTAGTGAAAAAGCATTTTTGAAACATTTTTCAAAAATTTTAAAATATTTTTGGATAATTTTAAAACTGGTTGTACAATTTGTAAACATTTTTAGACAATTTTAAAATATTTTTGAACAATTTTAAATAATTTTTGCACAATTTTAAAACATTTTTTTTTTGCAATTTTAGATAATTTTTACACAATTTTAAAATTATTTTGATAAATTCTGAATTAAAACTGTAAATGGTGTAGTTGTTAATAATAAACATAATGCAAAATCGCACAGATTGCGTCGTCAAAAAAATATTTAAGGCTGAAAAAATGCAAATGACAGGTCAGCTAGTTTCAATTAAAGTTTAAAAAAAAATCTGTTTTTTTTTTGATATTTTAAAACTTTTATAAAAATTGCAAAACTGCATAAATTCTAACCCTTGTTAGAATGATTTAATAAAAAAATTAAAAAATTTCAGCAGAACTATTTTTTCAATTTGAATAAATGCTTGAGATTCAAAAAATATACGATATACTATAACTTATGCTTTAGAAGTAATGAAGAGTGATTTTTTAAGATATGCATGGGGTTTATATCCAGATCACTGCATTTGAAATATGAACACTTGAATTCTTTTGGAAGTGCCTTAGATAAACACCAAAAAATCATAAAAGAATGTCAACTGAAGTTTAGGAAGCAATGAAAGAAGTTATAGTCACAAAATGACTACCATTTTTTTTGCTGGGATGATAAGAATATTTGCCAATTTAAAGTCTGGTCTCACAATTTGCCATATTAACGCACAGAGCTTAAATAACAAAATGGATGAATTTAAATATGTATTTGTACAGTCTGGTATTGACATAATATGCATATCCGAAACCTGGTGTGTCAGTGAAATACATGATAGCTTTTATAACATACACGGCTATCGACTTTTTCGTGCTGATAGAAGTACTAACGTTGGCGGTGTTGCCATTTACGTAAACACATCGCTACATTGCAGAGTGAAATGTAAATCCGAACCAGAAGAAGAAATTGAACACTTGTTTATTGAGATTTTTAACAGAAATCGGAAAATTCTATTGGGAACAGTACATAGACCGAGAAATAGCATAGTTCGTGACCCATTTTTAAATAAATGATCTTCACTTACGTTAAGCTATAAAGATGTTATTATAACTGGTGATTTTAATTCGAATATATTGGTTGATAATAGTTTATTGGGAAGTATGAGTGCCATGGGCTTAACTCTTGTTAATTCTACTATACCTACACATTTTACGAGAACAGCAAGTACCCTTCTGGATCTTTTCTTTATAAATGAACCCTCTCAATTACTCTTTTATAATCAACTCTCCACTTCCTTGTTTTCAAAGCATGATTTAATATTCATCACATATGATTATCAACCCGAACTCCAAGAGAAAACTATATCTTATAGAGATTTTAAAAACATTGATTATACATCTCTGGAAATGGAGCTTTCAACAATTTCTTGGACACAAGTTTATTTTATGCCTACAGCTGAGGAACAAATTACATATCTACAATTTAATATTAATTATCTATTCAACAAGTATGTCCCAATCAAATCGAAAAAGGTGCGTACTGAAAAACCTTGGTTCTCAACTGAAATAAAATTTTTGATGAGAGAAATCAAGCTTATGCTAGATGGAAAAAATACAGAACAGTTGATCTTCATTATAAATACAAAATGGCGAGGAAAGCAGTAACCAAAAAAATCCATTTGGAAAAATTAAAATATTATGAAGAAAAATTTAAGTCTGTGCTAAACTCAAAAAAGAAATGGAACGAAATTCGTAAAATGGGAGTTATAAATGATAAAAACAAAATCAATACCAGTACTAATACTGTGGATGAGTTAAATTTAAAATTTGCAAATATACCAATGCCAAAAGCTAATGTTGATTTATACAACAATATCTTTGGTGGCACATCTAACAATATTGATCATTGTGCCACCAATAACAGTCAACAATCGACAAGTTTTGAATTTAAACATATCACCCAAGAAGACGTTGTAGAATCTATTTTGAATATCAAATCTAATGCTATAGGACATGATGGAGTCTACCCTAAGTTTATAAAACTTATTCTTCCACATGTACTTCCTCAAATAACATACTTATTCAACTCAATATTTACTACATCGATTTATCCGTCCACATGGAAACACGCCAAGGTTATTCCGATCCCCAAAACCGACAACGATTACCGCCCAATTGCTATTCTCCCCTATTTGTCCAAAATTTTTGAACGTCTGGTACACAACCAGATAAGTTAATACCTTAATGAGAATTCACTCATAACTGAAAGACAGTCAGGGTTCAGACCCAAACACAGTTGTATATCTGCTTTAATTGACGTAACTGAGGAATTAAGGAGTAAATTGAATGACAACATGATCTCGTTCCCTGTGATACTAGACCACTCAAAAGCGTTCGATACAGTGGAACACTCTATCCTGTGCCTTAAACTGAGGTCCATGTGCAACTTTTCAGTGACTGCAGTAAAACTGATCAAATCTTACCTAATTGGTAGATCTCAGGCTGTGTACCAGGGAGGTGACATATCGGACACCTGTTTTATAACAAGAGGAGTTCCACAGGGATCGATACTTGGCCCACTTCTATATTCAATTTATTCAAATGATTTACTATCTCAGATTGACTTCTGTAAAATACAAATGTATGCTGATGATGTACAACTTTATATAAGCTGTGTTCCGTCCAATGCACCTGATTGCATAAGAAAGTTAAACCATGATCAAGAAAATATAAATAATTGGGCGTCAGATAACGGGCTTTGTTTAAATGCTAAAAAATCTAAAGCTATGGTAATAGGAAAATCATACTTTATTCCCTCCGCTCTACCACCAATCCAAATAAATAACGATGTTTTTGAAATAGTAGACACCGCTAAAAATCTAGGAGTAATTTTTAACAAAACCTTGAATGGAATGACCACATCAACATTATCTGCGGAAAAACATATGGAATGCTAAGAAATTTATGGAAGACTCAATACTATACCACAATGGATGTAAGGATGCTACTAGCAAAAACGTATTTACTACCAACACTTCTTTACGGCTGTGAACTCTTTTCCAGTTATGATTCCGTCTCCTTACGTAGACTTAATGTTACATTTAACAATATTGCTAGATATGTGTTTGCAATTAAACGTTATGATCGGATATCACAGTTCTCAAAGAGAATTTACACTGTATCGTTTGACAACCTCCTGAAATGTCGTACCTTAATATTTTTACACAAAATAATCTACACCAAACAACCACAATATCTGTATGACAGGTTGAATTTTTCAAGGTCGGAAAGAGGCTAAATGCCATTCGTTATCGTGTTCTTTTATCAACGAGACACTTTTATCCGTCTTTGGACCAAACTACCTTCCAATATTCAAACAACTAGCAATGCAATGCAATTTAAAACTACAAACTTTGAAATTTTTAATTAATTCATATTAATAACTTGTATTATGTATTATTTTTTTTCTTGTTTTAACTTTTTATTGATGTACCGATACATGTCATTTTGACATTTATTTTTATGCTAAAATGTTTATGCAATTATATTACCCTTCTATTATATTATAAATTATTTTAAATCTTTTGTGACGAAAATATGTAATGCCATTAATTGTCCCAGTCCTATAATATAAGAACTGTTCTTGTTGTACTGGCTTGTAAAATCAGAATAAATAAATAAATAATTGTGATTACAGTTAATAAACGGCTTCTTTCTTGCTACTCTTCAATTATACCCGTGTTTTCCAAACACTCTTCTAACTGTTTCAGGGTTTACTTGGATATCCAACTGACTTGACAATTTCCGTCAGTTTCGGAGCGCTTAACCGAGGATTTTTTTTATTGCTCTTACAATAAAAGCCTCATTTCTTTCCGAAAATGCTTTTTTATTACTTTGTTCATTTTATTTTCAATTCTACTATCTCTTGTAAAGCGGTGAATAATGTGCTGTACAGGTCCACGTCTTTTATTGACAAATTTAGCAATTTCTCTTTTAAATTTACCTTCTTTGTAGAGTTCAATTACTCGCTCTCTAATTTCTACACTTGTTTGTCCTCCCATCCTCACTCTTTGATGTTTTATACAAAAATAACGCATTAACAATAAGATCAATGCAAAAATATTAAAAACAAAAAACAGTTACCGTTATTTTACCAAGAACAAAATCAAGTGGCTCACTTTGAGTGTGATGTATATTTGTGTAATTTTTTGAGGTTTTGTTTATTTTTATATTACTAAGAAGATTTATCTGAAATAACTATTATATTTTTTAAGCTTTGAAGTTAAACAAACAAAGTACTAAATATTTTCGCCAATCTGTTTTTTGTTTTATTATTTATCAATAGTTTTATTTGAAAATTTACCCTGGCTCACTTTGAATGTGAGCTACTGTACTTATGTACTTATATTCGAAAGAAAAGCTTTCAATTTTTACAAATGTAGAAAAGGTAAGAGATAATAAGAAAAGATAAACAGAAACTGTGAGACGGTTTTAATAATAACAAAAAAAAAATTACAAATCCATTAGAGTTTAAGATTCAAAAATTAATTCAACACTTTACTTTACTTTAAATTTTATTAATATTGAAGTTAAGTAAAGTAAATTAAATATTTTTACTTTAAGCACAAGAGACACGTAGCTTTCGGCTTAATTTTTCCAACCAGTTGTTCCGTGGGGGAGGAGTTGGTGTTAGAAATTGTTATTAGTGAGAGCTACGTGGCAAAAGCACCAGCTTATGGACTGGTCGGGTGATAAGCCCATTTTGAGTTTCAAGGTCAGATTTTCACTACTCGACCTAAGCGCCATTCGTTAGGGAAAACTGGCTCATTTTTTAAAACGACAAGATCGTTTTCTTGAATGTCGATTTGAGGAGATTTTCATTTACTGCGCTTGTGCAACTCTTTTAAATACTCCTCTTTTCGCCATCTGTTAAGTATGTTACCAA
Source organism: Eustalomyia histrio (assembly GCA_949748255.1). Taxonomy (NCBI): domain Eukaryota; kingdom Metazoa; phylum Arthropoda; class Insecta; order Diptera; family Anthomyiidae; genus Eustalomyia; species Eustalomyia histrio. Next base: position 85,505,383 of record OX456523.1, read on the forward strand.
ACGGTTGCGCTTCTTCTGGTTCTGCTAATTCTTCATCTACGTTTTCAGGTAAAGGGCCTAATGGTCTTGAATTGAGACATGATTCGATAGTAGCTAGCAGGGTTGATAATTCTTCAAAGGTGTATTTAATCTGACCTGATATCTTCTTAAATTGCATTTTAAAAGTTTTGACAACGACTTTCCACAGGCTTTCCTTAGTGGCAACTCTATTGGCAACAAATCTTTTCCAGCTACACGGTGGTTTCCCTAACCATGCTAGAACTATTGTAGAATCCGACCACAATTACATTGTATATGCTTTCAGTTTAAATTGAGGCATAACACTGACAAATAAATTCGCCAAAAGTTTTACGCCGCACAATTCCAAACGGGGCAATGACGGTTTTTTAATTGGTGCCACCTTTGTTTTGGCCACCAAAAGATTTGAAGCAATTTGCTCTCCAATTTTAATTCTTATGTATAGTGTTGCTGCATAAGCTACCTTCGACGAATCACACTTAATCTTATCAAGCCACATATGCTACATAAGAATTTTTGCTGTTATAATCACTGGTGCCAGCCAACCTGCTGGATTAAACAGCCGTGCGATTATTGAAAGAATGGGCTCCGACAAGGGCATCATCAACGTACATTGACTCCCGAAGAATTGTGACACCTAATGGAAAACGTCGTTCTTCATCATCTGTTAACTTTAAAAGCGTACGTTGCACAATTGACGTCGAATGTACCGTTTTTAGTTGAAAATTTTGTAATTTATTATTTTCAGAGTTTCGAAAAACAATTTTTTGAAAAGAGACATGTTCCGGGTTGATCAAAATTTGCCTGTACATTTTTGAAATGTCAGCGTTAAAAACAATTTAAAAAAATCGCCATTTGAAAAAAAGGGGAACTAAATATGTCGTTAAGACTTTCCCCATTAGACGACGCACTTGCGGCATTAAAAACTACTCTTAACTTTGTAGTAGTTCTATCTGGTTTAAAAACTCCATGATGAGGTAAATAGTAACCAGGACCCCTTGATGATTCTTTTATTTCATCCATATGTCCTAAAGCTAAATATTCCGTTATGACCTCATCGTACATAATTTTGTATTGTGGCCTACGCATCAAAGATTTTTCATTTCTTAAAAATTGACAAACTGCAATATGCATATTTTTACCAAGTGACGGACAATTATTTCTGAAGGGCAGATTTACAACATATCTCCCATCAGTATTCCTAACCGTAGTAGAACGATAGATCTCCTCACAAATTTTATCCTCTTCTGACAATATTTGACTTATAGATACTTTTCTAACTCCCAAAACTTTGACATCTGATCGTCAATTGATACTTTTGTCATATAAGACAATTTAACTGAAGGAGATGTTGGACTAGTCACAATCCAGCCGAAAATTGTTTCTTCTTTAAGAAGAATAGTTGGATATAACTCGCCACCCAACAAAATATCGACTTGACCGCTTTTATAAAACTCCGGATCAGCATAATTGGGTTTTGGTAACTCAGCGCCCACTTTAAGGCTAAAGAATCCGTAGGAACACTGCCTGTAATTTTAGAAACAACCAGAGCTTCCATATTAAGAAAATAATTTGAATTAAAAAGTGAAACAATATTAAAAGTTGCAATTTTTCTGAGATGCTAACTAATTCTTCGCCCAGATCGGTGACTGCGACTTTAAGAGAAGCAGTGGGTATTTTTAATAATTTTTGTATTCTTTCAGAGACAAAACTTTCATCTGAACAAGGATATATTAACACTCGTATTCTCTGAGTAGAACCACCTGAGCTAATATTGACCCACGCTGTTGCTAACATTACTTCTTTTGCTACCCTAGTATGTTGCGATTGAGTTGCATTATACACACTTGGATTATTAGTGGACTGTATTTGATTTTCCTGACTAACAGATTAGATACCACTGTTAAATTGACTGCCTTTTATTTTTCTCCGTAAAATCTCTATGCATTAACGTGTGATATGTACGGTGATTGACTTGAGCAATCACCGTACATATGGCCAATAGTAAGGCAATTAAAACAATAACGATATTTTTCCAAAACAGAAAAACTATTTTTATAGTCCGTATTTAAAACCTTATGACATAAATTAATTGCATGAGCATTTTTGCAAATTTGGCAAAATAATTGATCAACTTTTATATGGTCTTTAACTGTTTTAATTTTGTATTTGTGTGAGAATTTCCCTGAGAAAGCATTTGAGAAACGGATTGGGAACTGCTGCACCACTGACTGTTCTTATAAATACCATTAATACTCTAAATTGTGATATCGATCAGTTAAAAACGTGTCCAGTTCTTCCCATTTCGGCATCTTTGTTTTGTCTTTTATCGATTGTTCCCAAAGGAGTAAAGTTTGTGGTGCCAAACGTGTTGAACATTGAATAATAAATATCGCATCCCAAGACTCAATATTATATTCATATCATTTTAGGACCAAAATACAATTATTAATGTCCCTTTGCAACCTTTTTATTTCTTGAGCTGTATCCTTTTGGCATGGGGCCATATTAAAAAGAAAATTTAACTGCGTGGTCACTAGTACCCTTTCATTTTCATAATTTCATTTTAAATTATTCCAAGCAACCTCAAAATTTCATGATGTTATAGCTATGTGTTGATTTATTTCTCTAGCTTCACCGGCAGTTTTTTGAAATAAATATGACAATTTTTGAACTTGGCTAAGTCGTGGGTTATTTATTATAATAGCAGTAAAAAAATCCCGAAATGTGGGCCACGATAAATAATCGCCATAAAAAATACCAGTATCTACTTGAGCTAGGGGCAAAAATTTCCTTGGTTGGGAACCACTGCATTGGAAATCTCTTTAGGGAATTGTTTTCTTGCTTTTGAAAGTATATTAATACTTGTGGGTGTTTTGCCTGAACCGTATTTAAATCTTTCTTTTTCTCTATAGTTGCCAAGGAACGCTCCTCATATATTTTCATATACTTTTCCCATGCTTTATTTAATTCGGATTTTTTAAAATCAAAGGCATTTTATTCCACAAAAATTTTGTATAAGAAAAACAACAAGGCAAATGCAGTTGAAAAAGAAAAACAAAATTCCCTTTTTGAGACACGTTTAACAATGTAACGGCACCAAAATTGCAAAAAAAAATCTTTACAACAAATATAATTGTTAACGGGATAACTTAAATGGCTTTTTATGTCTTGTGTTTAAACCCCGTTTAAATTTTTAACCTCAAAATATCTGACCCACAAATTGGACTTGAGACACACTTTTCTCAACAAAATATTTTGGGCAAACTTTTCCACTACTTCAAATAATGTAAATTTACGCACCTGTTTTACTCCACACTGTACAGTTGACGAAATAATTATAGGTTCACATAATAATTACTAATTTATTTATTGTACAGTTGATAAATTATGTACAATTTATTTTCGTTCAGTGTTGCTTAGCTCTAAATTCCTATTGATCCCGTTACATTTGATTTTGTTGTTTAGCTTTTAAAGAATAATAATAATAATGTTTTTGCAGAAGTGGAAGAGTGAAATAAATATAGGTTCAGTGTAAGTTTCAGTGATTTACATGTGTCAATCAACAAAAAATATTAAATAAAATCATTTTTAATTTATTTGTCAATGTGTTAAAAGTGTTTTAAATAATAATTTGTAGCACGATAATCGTTGTTCTGAAAGTTTACGTGAATTTTTTGAAAATGGCTAGAGGAAAATTTTTATCAGCAGAAGAACAAGGAAAAATTTTAGCTTTCAACGATCAAAAGCTATCGAACCGCGAAATTGCTAAAAAAAAATTGGTAGATCTTCGAATGTTGTTAACTATTTTCTAAAATTAAGATCAAATTATGGCACTAAAAGGAGCCCTGGTCGAAATCCGAAGCTACACGACAAAAATCTCTAATTATTCGAACTGCATCCCATGGGAATATTTTTGCATCACAAATAAAGGATCAACTTGATCTTCCAGTGTCCACCAGACGAGTTCAGCAAATTTTGCAAAGCTCAGAAAACCTTGTTTTCACAAAAAGCAACATATTGGCAAGTTTTATGAATTCTTCAATTTTAGATGGTTTATGTGTTTGAGCTTGAGTAGCATTTACTTGAAAAAGACTGGCAAACGATATGCCTAGTGAACGAATAGATTGGTTCATTATATTGTTTACGTTATCTTTGGCAACAAGCTTTTCTTCACTAGCCTTTTTTATGCGTTCGCTTCGTACGGCAAGATATTTTCTATAGACTGGGAAAACCCTCTAGTTCGCTGAATGACCACTTACTCCACAGTTCACGCAGTGGGGTGCGCTGGCATTCACCTGGGATTAGAATTCGGAATTACAATTTTTAGCAATGTGACCCCAACGGTGGCATCTGTGGCATTGTACCTATTTTTCTTTAAGGTTTCTCCCAAATATTAGTTTGGCTTAAAAGATATTTAAAGTGCGAAATATCTGAGAGTGAATTCCCTGGGTTCGGCGTAACCAGAAACAGGCCTGTGTCGTATGAGTTTTTTACGGAATACGGGGTTGTAAAACGTGTAATTTTGGACACAACGTTTGAAACCTATTTGTCAAAGGCAGACTTAACTTCCTCAACAATAGTACCATGATAAAGACCTCTTAATACAAAAGAAGTCTGTCTAAGCTCTTTAGGTGTATATGAATAAGAGTGAATATTCTTCCACATCATCATTTCAGAATGAACTGTAGCATCTGAAAGGAACAACTGACTTTTATTAACGTTTATTAAACGTTATTTTGGGTGTTTTTGCTTCCAATTGGTCAACTAAACGTTTAATGTTGACATCAAATAAAAATATTGGAGGGCAAAAGGATTTGACGGCATTTTCCTTTTTGACTCTGTATGGGGCTGTCCTCTGTATTTTCAATTTCCAGTCCATCAAGTAAAGTAAATCTATTTTCACCCAAATGAGTTACGTCAATGTTTGCTGTGACAATAATACCTCTGCTCTTCTTCGCTTTGAATGTGTGTTCTAGGTTTGTTTGCCCTCTATAAATTAGTGCTGATCATCCTTGCTCAATTCCTTGCTTGCACCACGTTACAACTAAATGCACACGTAATACCTAAATTCAGTATCTTTTCAGCTTTATTTATATTTTATATAAATATAGCTATATTTGTATGTTATATTTTTTTTTAACTTTTTGCAGTTTCTATAGTTTTTTCCTTTTTTCAGTTAAATATGTTGATTTTTATAAATTTTCACACTCCCTTATTTTCTGTGCGTCTGTATCCTTCAAGATCAGAATCAAGACTCTCATTTATAATATAAATACTTATCCATTTTGCATTTATTTAATGTTGTTTGCTTGTTTTTTTATCACCAACACTTAGGTTTACTTAGAAATTAACTGTGTTTATGCGGCAAGCAATCAAATTTGGCTTATGTTATTCCCATATAAATAGCTGTGTTTATGCGAAAAGCTATCTACGTTGGCTTCTGTCAATCTCACACAAATTTGAAATAGGTTACGTTAAGCATTAACACTAAATGTTGACATATAAATAGCTGTGTTTATGCAAAAAGCTATCTACGTTGGCTTCTGTCAATCTCATACAAATTTAAAATAGGTAACGTTAAGCATTAACATTAAACGTTGACATGACAAATTTACATAAGAATAACATAAGCCAACTTAGATAGCTTGCCACGTAAACACAGCTCATTTGACATAAGCCAACGCTTAGTGTTAACGCTTAACGTTACTTTGCATGGAAATGACAGAAGCCAACGTTGATCGCTTCCCGCATAAACACAGCTATTTTATAATCCAGAGGCCTTTTGCTAATCGATAGAATGCCGCCAATTAAAACAGTTATGCATATTTTGGTAACCCAGAGTTGATTATTTTGTACAGAGAACTACATACATTCTTAAAAAATTTAACACTGTTGATTTGATAACGTAATAAAAACGGGTATATAAAAATCTAGTGTTAAATAAAATTAAAATTAAAAAAACTCAGAAAAAAACAATTTATGTATTTGATTACCAAAAAAAGTTCACATCCCTACAAAATAAAAAAATACCAATTTTGTATAAAAATAACCAAAACGGCAACGCTGCAGTCAATATATACTAGAGTAGAGTTGTCCGAAAAAACATCAAAGTTTGAATTCACATTCTCCAAAAGGTTGCCCCTATTTCTTGATGTTTAAAAACTCTCTGTGCCAAGTTAAGAAAAATTTGTTTATATTGTTACGATTTATTTCTAGAAGTTTCTCATTTTTTCCATCTTTTCCACCATAGCAGCCAACATTGCATTCCATTTCTTGTTTTCCGTCAAATTCATAAGTCCCGATGTCAATGTTGCGCCGCCCGAATTCCTATATCAGCCTCTTTTGCAATTCAGTCTTATTACCTGTTGTCGGTAGCTCCAACTAACTCAATTCCTTCGTGAGCTGTTTCACTTTATATAAATTTTTGAATATTATTTGATCTACCTGTTTTAATTATATATTTTTAATTTTATCAGGCTCAAGATCATAATTTTTTTAATTATACTAACGAATAGTAAACACTAATGGAAACATTAACATTTGGAATGGCAACAGAGTTGAAAAAACTAGAAAAGCTTGAAAAATAAGTTCAGATGACTGACTCAATTAATTATATGTCAGCCAAGTTTGATGAGGTTTTCAAAGATGTAGCAGAAAACAAAAAGAAAATAAAAGAAATTGAAAGGGAAAATAAAAAATTAAAAACAGAAATAAAAACTCTTAGAACTTTTGTAAAAATCTTAAATGATAACCGTGTAAAAAACGATTGTATTATCACTGGCTTGGATGTTGCTAGTGGTGTAAATGCTAAAGAGGCAGTTTTTGATTTATCAAATCTGTTGGAATAGAATTCGAGCCGAATGCAGTTGAAGATGGGTATTTATAAAAAAGAAAGGAAGAACTGAAAAGAAAGATGATGATAAAAAAACAGTTGTTGTAAAATGTTCATCCAGAATAAATAAAGAAAAATTGATGTCTTCTAAATCTAAATTAAAACAAGATGAAAGTATAAATAAGATATTTGTTTATGATTTCCATAGCAAGGAAACTTTAAATCTGTGGAACCATGCTAAATCATTAAAAGCAGTTGGATATCAACACGTATATGCCCGGAATGGTAAAGTTTATTGTAAAAAGAGCGACCTTGCTAAACAGCAGTTGATACGATGTGAGGATGATGTTGACACCATGTTATTAAATGCAACAACTAATACGCATTGGAAACGTAGATCGTTTGTGATGAATAGAGATGATAATAATGCTAATGATTCATCTGATGATGGTGAAGATGGTGCTGCCTATGTTTCTTCTTCATAATGAATTCTATTATAATTGTTAATTATTATTTATTAACATCATTTTTTTTGTTTTAACTTTTTTTTTCTAACTAAATGATTAAAAATGAATATTTCAATCAATTTTCAAAATTTACAAACTATTAGCCTGTTCCTCGATCTCGAACGAAAGCAAGTCACTCGAATTCGAATCAATTTGGGTTTCTCTATTTCGAAAGCCTTCGATCGACTTGACTTACGTGTGTCAATTTTCGTTTCTTACGCATTTACAAATGACAGAGATGCCAGATCATATATTTTGAGTATTTTTTACAATTTTCTTTAAAAGTAGCAAAAATACTACTAAACTGCTTAAAGACAAAAACAACCCTGTTTAACAGTGATCAGCTGTATATGACAAATGAAATAAAAAAATAACAATAAACAAATCAATTTTTATTTGAGAATGTGTTTATTTTTGAAAATGTTTGTTATCGATTGGTTGTAAGTAAGATTGATAATCGGAAAGCTTTTCTGTTGCTGTTGTCTGTTCGGTGCGGTCACTGCTCTTGTAAAATAAAAGATGTAAAATAAAAAAATGTAAATATGAGCTTCTTGGGCAAACGTAAGCCACAAACAGGACACATACCTTTTAAAACTCAGCAACAGCGTAATAGGGGGTGAAACGGAGTTTAGTTTTCTGGTAAAATTTTCCTCCTCTGCAGAAAATTTGTTTGCTCCGAACACCAGAGTCCCTCAGGCCTTTCTTCCATATAAAATACATGCGTTGATTTGTTTAACTAAAATTTAAAATTCTTAATAAACAAAAAATAATTATATTATTTTGTACTTACCTTTTGTTATCCCTTGCTTTTTTTACTTCATTTTGCTATTAAAAATACAAAATATATATTTACTCGACAAAAAATAGCAAGTGACTGATTTTGACATTTGCGTTTTGACATGGCTGTTCGAAAAAGAGAAATCAAATTTTGTATGAAAACAGTTACGTTTTCAATCGACTTGTCGTTCGAGTCATCGTTCGCATAGAAATAGAGTTAGTGAAACCCAAACCAGTTTTCTTTCGACTAGAAAGCGAACGAACGTGTTCTTTCGAAATAGAGAAACAGGCTATATATTTGTGGATTAAATTATAATTTAATTACATTAATAAGCATAAATATAAGAAGCGTTTCTTCTATTGGAAAATTTAATCAGTTTAAATCTTTAATTGCTAGTTTTCCAAAATTGCCAGATGTAATCGCAGTGCAATAAACATGGTTTAGTTAGAATGTGTTGCAATTGTATTCAATACCAGGCTTTAATAGTGTTCACAGTTGTAGAAAAGATGGTTATGGCGGAACATCGTTATATATAAATAAAAATTTACATTACTCGGTGGAAATTTGTAAAAGTCAAAATTTTGTGGAACTTATAGCCGTTAATTTTACAAATTTTAAAATTGACCATAAAAATATGAAACTGATTTCGTTTTATCGATCACAGAAATGCAATGTTACTGATTTTTTAAATATGTTTGATCTCACTTTAAATAATTGTGCTCGTAGTCCAGTAATTATTGTTGGTGATACCAATATTGATACATTTCACAATCCATATTACTGTGATTTGTCAGCAATGTTTCATAATTATGATTGTACAAGTGTTCATAACATGATAACAAGGCCTAGAAGTAAAACATCTATAGAACATGTATTTAGTAACTTTTATGAGAGGATTTATATTGATTCAGTTGAATGCTCCCTATCAGATCATAACATACTATGCTGTAAGTTGAAAAGTAATGTGAGATTTAAAGAATATATTGAAGTATCAAAAATACATTGCGACTATGAAAAGGCAAAACAATATTTGCAAAGTAATTTACCAATTAATTTTTCTTCGTTTAATACCTCGGCTCTGACCGATAATTTAGTTTCTTGTATGCAAAATGCTACAAATCATGCAACAGTGGTTACGAAACATAAAAAAACAGTTGTGTTTTGAGCTCACGCCATGGATAAATAAAAATCTTCAAGAATTAATTTTTGTAAAACAAAAATTGTTAAAGAAATGGCGTAAAACTAAGAATAAGCACAATATAGAAGAAGCTTTAAAGAGAGTAAGTAAAGTAATTAAAATTGCTGTTAAGAATTGCAGAGATAATTATTATGTTTAAAGTTTAAATAAAGCGGGAAGTGATCCGAAGAAATGTTGGAAGTTTATTAACACTACACTTGGTCGTACCAAAAGTAATGATATTTGTCTTAAAGACTCACAAATAATAACTACGGATCAAGCTAAAGCTGATTGTCTTAATAATTATTTTCTTTCTTCTGTGGCAAACCTTAAACAACAAATAGAAGTTCAACCTGAGTACTAGGGAATTGGAGAGTCATTTTGATTTAATTGCTTTTAGCTGGGGAGTCATTTTGATTTAATTGCTTTTAGCTGGGGTATCAGAATGCTTTAATTGCTTTTAGCTGGGGTACCAGAATGATTTAATTGCTTTTAGCTGGGGTACCAGAATGATTTAATTGCTTTAAGCTGGGGTATCAGAATGCTTTAATGTTTTTTTTTTGTATGGGGTATCAGAATGCTTTAATTGTTTGTGTTGCATGTATCACGCGTGTGTTTTCATGCGCTACCCTAAATAAATTTCTTGTGTGTGTTTGGCTAGGTGTGATGTGACGAGGATCTTTTTGAATTTGTGTTGTTAGTGTGATCGTCCGTTGTATGCTTATAATATAAAAGGGTTGTAATACAAAATTTTTCTTGTGCGTGTTTGGCTAGGTGTGATGTGACGAGGATCTTTTTGAAATTATGTGGTTAGTGTGGCCGTCGGTTGTATGCTTATAATGAAAATTTTTCTTGTGTGTGTTTTGCTAGAAGGTGTGATGTGACGAGAAGTTTTTTTGAATTTGTGTTGTTAGTGTGGCTGTCGGTTATTTGCTTATAATGTAAAAGTGGTGGTTATACAAAAATTGTCATGTGTGTGTTTGGCTAGGTGTGATGTGACGAGGATCTTTTTGAATTTATAAAGGGTAGCGTTGTCGTCGGTTGTATGCTTATAATGAAAATTTGTCTTGTGTGTGTTTTGCTAGAAGGTGTGATGTGACGAGAAGTTTTTTTTTGAATTTGTGTTGTTAGTGTGTCCGTCGGTTGTTTGCTTATAATGTAAAAGTCGTGGTTATACAAAAATTGTCATGTGTGTGTTTGGGTAGATGTGACAAGGATCTTTTTGAAATTATATAGGGTAGCGTTGTCGTCGGTTAATTCTTTTTATCTCTTGTATTTTTTTTCTATTCTTTGGTGGTATATACATTCTACATGTGGATGTCATGTCATAAATTGAATATTTATTAATAGGAGATTTGGTTTGGACTGCACAATTTTTAGGATCAAGTGAAAGTCATTGATCTACATATTTGTTTTTGTATTAAGAGAAAATTTCCATTTTTTCTTTCTTGTATTTATGTCCTATTTTTGTTTTTATTTTTTTGTGTTTGGTATATACATTCTACATATAAATGTACAAGTAGGTCATAAATTAATTATTTATTAATGTGACATTTTCATTAATTTACAAATTTTTATGTTTTAATGAAATTCGAATCTGTTTGTTTCTTGTTCGGTTTTGTTTCTTGTGTTTTGTTTGTTTAGCTGTGTATAATAAAAAACAATACTATAAATTAGTTTTATGTATTTGGTTTTATTTTACTTTCTTTTTAAATAATTCTTAAATTAAAATCTCATTAAATATTTCTTATAAATTTAAATACGTATAATATAATAATTTCTGTTATTTTTTTTTTATTTAATTAAAAATTTAGATGTTTATGATAGAGATTTATAAGATCGTTGACTGAATTTTCTTTAAATTTATAGATGATGCAACTACATGTATCAGGTCCTTCAGTACATCTGTTGTCAGACCATATGCAATCCTCAAAATATTCATTAAGGAATTCTACAATTTGTTCCCGCATTGACATCTTAATCGTCTGAGTCGTTCTTTCTGTCTGAATCCAGAAATTATTATTTATTGTACGCTCCGCATTTATAATGTGAATATTTAATCTATTTGACAATACTATGAAAATAAAGTGAGCAATTTATTGTAGTATCTTTAGGATACATTTCACAATATTTTGAAATAAAGAGTGAAGAATTAATCCGTCTTTGAAAAAAAGAGAAAACAAATTTATTCCTCTTTTCATATTAGTCCATGCAGTTTATTGTAGTAATTTTAATATATAACAAGAAGTTAATTTAAATTTTAATTCATGTGAAAGTTTCATTCTTAACAAAGTCTTCAAAGAAACAACAACCATGAGCGCTGTATCAAAATCATTAATAAACAAATTTGATGACCTCAACAACAAACCAATTCTCCATATTAAAGATATGGAGGATCTTAAATTTTACAAAATATTGAAAGCAATTAAAATGCAAACGAAATATGGGGAAAGTATCCAGATTGAGGGAGAAAATTGTGTCATCTTTCTGCCAAAAAGATTTAATGCTATAACTGATGATGAGATAAAGGAGTTATCATCTGGCAATTACTTCATCAAAAAATTACCTACAGTAGACGATAAACACTTCCGATTAGAGTTGGAGTTATTTGATCTATATGAATATATTGTTCCTGAAAGTGGGAAATATCCGATTTGGAGATGAAACTGTAAATTTGTATTAAACAACAAGAAATAAAAATATTAAAATACATTGAAAACAAAAAGAAAAAAAAAAATTGCGTTTTTATTTATTAATAATTTCATACAAAAATTTCAGGCATAAGTGACCACAATTAAATGAATTATATTTTTGATGTCTTCTATAATTGTACACTATATTTGAGCCCAAATATGCTACTAATTCAAGTGGTGGCTGCAAATTTCCAAAACTATCGAAGTTCAGAATGCAAAACGTTTTATTTAGATACAATGGGTGGATTGACGCTGATAGAAAAAATTAAATTTATAAAAATGGTTGGACCAAACATTAAGTCATTCGAAGGAACATTACCTTGGAATGACTATGAAATTGTATTAGATTGCATTGGACAGCATTGTAAAAATATTCAAAGTGTCAATACAGCAGACACAGACTTTTTACATTATATAATTGATAAAATGGAGACGTGTACGAAATTAGAAATTCAACATTTCAGCTTTGATAATAGATTCGCAGAGGAATTTAAATGCTTGCCAAAGCTAAAGGTCTTAAGTCTGAAAAATTGTTCAATAACAACAGAACATATTTGTAATTTATCTAATATCGAAAAACTGTCTCTTAACGGATGTTATGAATTTAATTTACAACAAATTTGTCAAAATCTGACTAATTTACATACCCTGGATATACGTAATTGTATGCATTTAAAAACGTCTGATTTTAAAGAAATGGTCCATCATTTACATAAACTTGAAGATCTCAAAATAAGTAGTACAACAGAGCAATATGAATGTATTGCCCAATTACCAAAATTGAAACGTTTAGAAATTTTTGGCATTGATGACTCCCACCCATTATGTCAACAACTATTGATAGAGTTGGTTAAACATCAATCGCAACAATTGGAACAGTTTATGTTGATTGGATATGCAAGTTTGAATTTTGCAGCAGCTTCATTGGTAGGAGATTTAAAGAACTTGAAAAAATTAATTTGCCCCAACAATAGTTCTTTGGATGATAAATGTTTAAGAAAGCTTGCACAGCTGACCAATTTAGAAGATATAAATTTACGAAATTGCATTGATATTACCAATCAGGGTTTAATACATTTATTTAAGCAATGTCGTAATTTAAGTCATATTAATTTTTTGCAGTGTAAGTTAATAACAGAACAATTCATCTATGCTGCTTTTAAATTATTAAAAGAGCAGGGGAAAATAACGCAACGTAAGCTTCCTGTTCTATTGTTGGCAAACCGAACAAATGTTAAAACAGTTGCGATTAGTAGTAGAGCTCAATTGAAATCATCATTGGATTTGATGAAAGTCTGCATGGATAATTGGTTTTTTGATGAATACGACGAATATTTTGATGATGGTGAATTCAATAATAATTTCACTTGCATACACTCAGAGAATCATGACAATCTCGAAGAGCTATGTGTAGATATAGATTAAGGAGTTTTCCATCCGAACTGAAGATTTTTACAAAGATATACTTAATGATTTGTTGTCTGAATTTGATACCACAGATTACCCCGTTGATTCTTGAAAAAAAAAAAAAATATTGTATTTTTCTCTTAAGTTTTTTTGATTATTAAGCAAAATAAAACACTGATATTTTAGTTTTCTATTTTAAGAATACATATTTTTATTTATAATTTTAAGACATTGTTTTTAAGTGTGTATTTTCGAAATATTTAATAAAGATAATAAAAATTCAAAATTGCCTTCATTTATTTTGAAGTTATAAAATTTTTGTAGTAAAAGAGCATTTTTCAGTGCACATGTTCCATGTTTGTGAGAACTACAACGGATGCAATCGGGATATCTTTCATCGAGCTCTCTTAAATTACAGCAGTTGATATTTTCTATATTGAAAACATTTTTCCGCAGCATATTCTCCAACCAATTTTTCTTTTTCAAACCCTTGGCAAAAATTAAAGAACCCTCTTTGTTTGATTTGAGAAATTTGCACACAGACTTGAATGATACGGATCCATCTTCCCATTGCAGATGATGATGATTTTTTGTTAACCAATTGACTTGTTTTTGATTCTTTGGTGATAAATAACTGTAATCGAAAGGGGGTTTCATGATGAAATTTATATACTCCTTAGCGTTAAAAACCAATGCAATTTCTTTGGCAATAAAATTATTAGAATCTGCTCTAAAGCCTTGGAGATCAATAAAAACTATTTTTGGCATTTCCATTGCTTAAACAATTTTATGAACCTGTCCTGTCAAAGGCGTATATTCAATTAAACGATCATGAATAAGAATGCAGTAAGCTGATGAGTTTGGTGGTATATTGATGCCAGTCTCAAACATAATTTTAATTTTGCAACCGTTTCAATTTAACTTTATTTTTGAATTCTTGACAAGTGAGTAGAGGTTGAGGTTCTCTCATATAGTAGTTTTGTTGAAACCTGACATACATATCATAGAGGATGGCAAACCGTTCTTCTCCAAATTTAATGTTAAGATCATCATAAGGATATGACTCTGAGTTTAAGTGAAATTTGATGTTGGTTAAATCACAATTAATAAATTTATTCTCACGCAGGAAGGCTTTCAAAACGAAGCGAGGTCGTTCCCTATTTGCAGATAATTTAACATTCCAAATGTGATTAGTTCTGCTTGAAAATGGAGGATTAAAATGACAGTCCCAACTGCGGAATGCTATTGGTAAATTTGTTCCATTTTCTATTATTTTTATCATATTTATTTTACTCAAGTCAGAAAGCTGTACATGTGGTATCCTCCATGAAATATTCTTAATAGTAATTTTTGGTTTTTGAACAGATTCTGTTGAATATACGAGACCATCATCACTTTTGCTACGAAGTAATATCAATTCATGTTTGGAATTCAAAATAATTTTATTAAAGTCTTCAGCAAATCCCAATAATATTTTTAATGGTACATAAAAGTTAAAGTGTCCATTTAGTACATTTAGGTCATCTACTTTCCTTCAAGCAGCATTTTCCATGACAGCACCGTCCGTTGCCATCAAAGAAACATAATTTTTAATATTTGTTGAAACTCCTAGGTGTCTAGTGTGATCAATTTCAATGGCATTTAGCTCATAACGAATTTCATCAAATAGATGAGCAAAAAAACTAGTTAACAATCTGAAAGCAGAAGATGCTACCACTTTTTTACTATCGCCGCTATCTTCTTCTACTCTCATTCTCTTTGATGTTTCTTCTTCAATTGGAAATTCAATGATTTGAGAAAATTTCTATTTGATTCTGTTAAATTGTTGGCTGAATGTGAAGATGAGGACTTTGGTTTGACTGATGGCAATAATATGGATTTTGGCGATAACATTGTGGTATAAAGAATGCGATTTGAGAGAATTTCTTTGTTGTAAATTATCATTATTTTCTTGGCCTTAAATGTAATCGAATAGTAATTTCTTCTCCTCGAAAATTAATTAAATCACCATCTTGATCAACTATCCGTAGTGTTAGTGAACTTACTTCTTTAGAATTCACTGGCAAATAGATGAGATTTGTAGGTATTTCATCCATTTTATAGCCAGGTTTGAACATTTATTGCAAATTCGTGTAATGTATGTGCATGAGAATTGTTTATATATGTGTTTACCACAATATTACATTCTATCCGCAAGAGATTTACCTTAAAAATATTTACTGGTAGATCTGAGAAATGGGGGGACATTAGGAGAGAGGACATTCTCATTGAAACCAAACAATTTTTCTATCGAATTCTTCATGTTAAAGTATATCGAATCTTCGGAACTATACAATTTGACTTGCATTGTATTTTTACTTGCATTGTAATTTTCTTCTTCCCCAACTCATCTTTCTCATATTCCCCCTTTATGAAATCGACAATATTATTCAGCTCATATGATCCAATAGGTATTGTAATAATTTTACTACCAATGTTAAACAAATTATTGTATTTGTCCACATTTGGTATGCTGTTGTATGTGTGAAAATCTACGAGAGCACACTCGTAATCGCCGTTTAAATTTATTGGAGGAAAGTAATTTGCTGATAAATTTGAGGAGTTTCCGCTCAATGTTAGTGTAATTGACATTTTGCTTACCAAATGGTTAATGTAGGAAATAAAACAAAATATTGTTTTTTTAAAGGGTTGCTTTTTCTTTATTTTAGATAATTTTATATTAATACTTAAAGTACATGTAGTATATACCTATATATATATATATCAATTTTAACATTCTTTCCAGAAGATTCTCATTTCTTAACTTTATTATCATCTTTCTTCTGATTACATTTATTTTCATTGTGATCATTACTACCACAATAATTGAGATTTTGTACATTTTCAAGTGATTATACACTGTGTCTAGTAACATTTTCTCATTCGTAGAATTGACATTAATGGGTGCCATTTTTATGGTACGATGAATCTTGTGATTGTACTGATCAATTAAATCTTTATATAAATCAATCCAATGATATGATCCGTTGTAGCTAAATTCCTTCCACATCATACCTTTAAGAGCTCTATTGAATCGTTCAACAATAGACGCCTTCATTACACTATACGTTGAGTAGTGATTTATATTATGCTTTTTCATCAATTTACCAAAGTTTTTATTAAAGAATTCCTTGCCATCATCAGTATGTAAATTCTTTGGCACACGACCCAAATTGAATATATTTTCCATTGCTTTGCAAACATCCGATGTACTTTTAGATTTGAGAGGTGCTGCCCAAGCATATTTTGAAAACGTATCAATGACCGTTAGCAGATAACGACAGTCCTTGTTATCCGATGAATATTTACCCATTTCAACTAGATCTGCTTGCCATAAATCATCAATACCTTTCATTACAACTCTTCGACGCTTAAAATTTTTTCGAGCCTGTTTATGCAACTCTTTTACCAGAATTCTCTTTGTATTCATTATCGACAACATATATTAATTTATTATGTTATCAGTGTTAGACATCATATGTAACACTTCTTCCCTCGGCATCAGTTTTAGTAGTAAACTCTTTAAAAGTTTAATTCGTTGACGCAACAACTCAAGTTCTCTGTCAAAGTACGATTTTTGATTATGATTTATATCATAAATTTTCTTATATACTACATCATTATTTTTATCTATATTTAAAAGTATGTCTGTCTGCATTTGGTTGACTTGCAAGAGTAGAAAATCTTTTGTGACGTCGTCCTTTTCTTCCACAGGGCTCGCAACATTTTTAATTCTTTTGTTTTGGATATTAAAGTTCTTATCGCTATCCAAAATGGCGCCAAATATTTTCGAATCATTCTTTCTTATTATATTATTATAGTTCAGCTTAGAATTGTAATAGTGTCCGAACTTGTCGACAGACATTTTCAATATATATCCTTAACTCACAAAACTTTATATATATTATAATATTATATCAGCTTCCTGCAGTTCTTCGATAATAGAAACAATTTCATTGTTATGATTGTTATGACCAGCAGCTTGAGAGGCGTTTAATAATCTGAAGCGGTCAACTAACTCATTCGGATCATTCCAATATACATAATTAGGTTTATTAGAATTTAATTTCATTAGACCACTTCCTGTTTTATCATTTTTAAATAATTTGCTGATAATGTTTACATATTTGTAGCCTCTTGTCCCTTTAATTTGCCCGTCCGATTTATTATCTCTTCTGTGAGCATTTGTCTCCATTAAAATCTTTTTGTAAATCTCCAATTCTGTTTTATCATAATTTTTTGGAGTTTTATAAAACATTAACTGAACCAAACCTGGTGTTAGCAACTAATTTTGATTTCCTAGCATAATTTTATCATCACTCAATTTAATGTAGCTATTTCCAAATTTCCACTCACCATTCGAATCTTTATGAGGACCATAAAGCGTTTCCAGTTCATTTTTTCGAGCTAAATGCGATAAATCGAGTGAGTTTATTACTGTATCGTTTGTAACATCAACGGGGGATTCAGTTTGATAGTAAATATCATCATCATCATTTTCATCAATTGTTTTGTATTCATCACTCGTAAAATCTTTCTTTGGGGTACTTCTCCCCAGTATCATTGGTAATTTTCTAAACGATAAGCTCGCCTCATTTTCTATTTCATTTTTTATTTCATTTTTAATTTCTTCTTTTTCATCTTTAGAAATTCTCTTTTCTTTAGAAGAATTATTTATAAATTCTTTCAGCGGGTTAGTTATGGGCTTAAATGTTTTTTGTAGTGTTTCATGAGTCTAATACTCCCATTTTTATTCTTCGGCATTTCTACTTCAAAGCATTTCTTACCTTGACCAGTTCCTCCAACACTTCAGTCATATCAGACCAGGAATAGATCAGATCCTATCGATTCAAGAGGTCAAACTTTACTAATATCATCATATTATTCCAACATCCTTATATTTCAATAAAAACATTAAATGTCTTTCTATATCGACCAGCCTTTAAGTTATCATCTTTACATATTGTCAAAAATTCATAGTTTTCTTTCCAACATTCTTGACATATTTTACGAAATTGTTCAAAGGACATATCCGTTCCAACATGATCACTATAGATGTGTTTCATATTCATTTCATCCTGCTTAAACATTATAATCATATTGGGATTATCTCGTATCAAATGTTTAGGTATTCGGGTATAAGTTTGACACAAGTAAAATGAATCCACATTTTTGTGACGACCCATACAAAAGTATGCACGTATATTATTTTGATTTTCACATGCAACGTCATCAAATATAATTATTGAGTTATTTTTAGCTTCATCTGGTGGAATAACACTTAAATTGTTAGAAAATGTAAAAAAACCCATTCCTTATTTATTTAAGTACTCATATTAAGGTTGAAATATTGATTTTGAATATAAATAGATGTTTTCGAATTTTAATCCATTAGGACTTTCAATCAAAATATTCATTACATTAGTCTTTCCACAGTTCGAAGGTCCCACTATAAGTGCTCTTATAGAATTTGGCAATAGAGAACTGTGTTTGATTCTCATATCTGTACTTGTTGAGGAATCAACATTCCTAACAACTATATTTTTATGTTGTTTGGTCAACCGCATTTTAACAACTAAAACCAAAGTTTAAAATTTCCCTTTTAATTAGTTTTCAGAATATATAAATAGGTCTAACAATATCATAGAAATATCAATCATATGCATTCTGTCACTGGGAGTGGATTAGTATATAGAGTAATAAATTCTCTACCATTTGAACTTCATTTACCGGGTTATGAATTTTGTAGACCAGGTACTAAGCTAGAAAAACGTTTAAAGAGGGGTGATAAGGGGATAAATCCGTTGGATGCTGCTTGCAGAGAGCACGATATTGCTTACTCTCAAAATAAGGAAATCAGTAAGCGACACCAAGCAGATAAAATACTTGAAAATCGAGCCTGGGAACGAGTTTTATTGAAAGACAGCAGTATAGGAGAAAAAACAAACTCATATTTAAAAACTAACGCCATGAAGGCTAAAGTCAAACTCGGCATGGGTCTAAAGTCAAAAAATAAATTTGGAAAGAAAATTTTTGACACAGCAATACGAATGACTACGGCAACTTTAAAGAAAGAAAAACCTAAAGATATAAACCACGCAATTAAAATTGCTCGTAAAGTTTTAAATAAATCGCTGAAAGGAAAAAAATCAAAAGTTGTTATACCTCGCATTATCAATGTACCAAAAGTTGGATAGTTCTTACCATTAGTGCCAATACTAACTGCTTTAGGGACCTTAGGTGGTCTGTCATCTGGTGGAGCAGCTATTGTTAAAGCTATTAATGCTGCAAAAGATGCTAAGAAACAACTCGAAGAGGCTACTAGACATAATAAGAGAATGGAGGCTATAGCAATGGGAAAGGGTCTTTATCTTAAACGATATAAGAAGGGGTATGGTCTTGTATTCGATAAAATGTCAAAAAACTAATTAAGATGCTCCCCAAAAGACCCCTTACTGATATCGATTTGATTAAGTTTACCACACATATTCCACACTTTAGAGGTATTTTTATGAGAGATTCACTCCCCAAACATCCTCGACGAATAGAATGTGGCATTGTTAATCTGGATTCCTCAATTGGAGCAGGCCCTCATTGGGTAGCATACTACAAAAATAAAGATCATAAGGAGTACTTCGATAGTTTTGGAAATTTGCAGCCACCACTTGAATTAGTAGCATATTTGGGCTCAAATATAGTGTACAATTATAGAAGACATCAAAAATATAATTCATTTAATTGTGGTCACTTATGCCTGAAATTTTTGTATGAAATTATTAATAAATAAAAACGCAATTTTTTTTTCTTTTTGTTTTCAATGTATTTTAATATTTTTATTTCTTGTTGTTTAATGCAAATTTACAATTTCATCTCCAAATCGGATATTTCCCACTTTCAGGAACAATATATTCATATAGATCAAATAACTCCAACTCAAATCGGAAGTGTTTATCGTCTACTGTAGGTAATTTTTTGATGAAGTAATTGCCAGATGATAACTCCTTTATCTCATCACCAGTTATAGCATTAAATCTTTTTGGCAGAAAGATGACACAATTTTCTCCCTCAATCTGGATACTTTCCCCATATTTCGTTTGCATTTTAATTGCTTTCAATATTTTGTAAAATTTAAGATCCTCCATATCTTTAATATGGAGAATTGGTTTGTTGTTGAGGTCATCAAATTTGTTTATTAATGATTTTGATACAGCGCTCATGGTTGTTGTTTCTTTGAAGACTTTGTTAAGAATGAAACTTTCACATGAATTAAAATTTAAATTAACTTCTTGTTATATATTAAAATTACTACAATAAATTGCATGGACTAATATGAAAAGAGGAATAAATTTGTTTTCTCTTTTTTTCAAAGACGGATTAATTCTTCACTCTTTATTTCAAAATATTGTGAAATGTATCCTAAAGATACTACAATAAATTGCTCACTTTATTTTCATAGTATTGTCAAATAGTTTAAATATTCACATTATAAATGCGGAAGGTACAATAAATAATAATTTCTGGATTCAGACAGAAAGAACGACTCAGACGATTAAGATGTCAATGCGAGAACAAATTGTAGAATTCCTTAATGAATATAAGGAGTTTATATGTCTAGAAGATTTACACTTCTTTTTAAAGAACGCTGATTATTTCGAATTAAATGAGAATAAAAAAATTCTTAATTCTGCGCATGGAGAGCATTTTGAGGATTGCATATGGTCTGACGACAGATGTACTGAAGGACTTGATATATGTAGTTGCATCATCTATAAATTTAGAGAAAATTCAGTCAACGATCTTATAAATCTCTATCACAAACATCTAAATTTTTAATTAAATAAAAAAAAATAACTAATAAAATAAATAATTAAATAAGAAAAAATGGAAATTTTCTCTTAGTACAAAAACAAATATGTAGATCAATGACTTTAACTTAATGCAAATTTCCTCTTAATACAAAAACAAATATGTTGACCAATGATTTTCACTTGATCCTAAAAATTGTGCAGTCCAAAACAAATCTCCTATTAATAAATATTCAATTTATGACATGACATCCACATGTAGAATGTATATACCACCAAAGAATAGAAAAAAAAATACAAGAGATAAAAAGAATTAATCGACGACAACGCTACCCTTTATAATTTCAAAAAGATCCTTGTCACATCTTCTACCCAAACACACACATGACAATTTTTGTATAACCACCACTTTTACATTATAAGCAAACAACCGACGGCCACATTAACAACACAAATTCAAAAAAAACTTCTCGTCACATCACACCTTCTAGCAAAAAACACACAAGAAAAATTTTCATTATAAGCATACAACCGACGGCCACACTAACCTAAACTAACATAATTTCAAAAAGATCCTCGTCACATCACACCTAGCCAAACACGCACAAGAAAAATTTTGTATTACAACCCTTTTATATTATAAGCATACAACCGACGATCACACTAACAACACAAATTCAAAAAGATCCTCGTCACATCACACCTAGCCAAACACACACAAAAAAAATTTAGTTAGGGTAGCGCAAGAAAACACACGCGTGATACATGCAACACAAACAATTAAAGCATTCTGATACCCCAGCTTAAAGCAATTAAATCATTCTGGTACCCCAGCTAAAAGCAATTAAATCATTCTGGTACCCCAGCTAAAAGCAATTAAAGCATTCTGATACCCCAGCTAAAAGCAATTAAATCAAAATGACTCCCCAGCTAAAAGCAATTAAAGCATTCTGGTACCCCAGCTAAAAGCAATTAAATCAATATGAGTCCCCAGCAAAAAGCATTCTGGTACCCCAGCTAAAAGCAATTAAATCAAAATGCCTCCCCAGCTAAAAGAAATTAAATCAAAATGACTCCCCAATTCCCTACTACTAACCTGGAGACACATTTAACTATTTTTCAATATCCTTACCGTTTTTATCTTGGAAATGTTAGTATTGATGACATAAGTGAAGTCATATTGAATATTAAAATTAACAAGAGTCCTGGCTATGACAATATATCGCCAAAATTTGTTAAAAAATGTGCAATAGTTGCACCAATATTAGTAAAAATATTTAACAGTATGATAGATTCTTCGGTGTACCCTGATGTTCTCAATATTCATAAAATAGTTCCAATTCCGAAACAAATGAATGCTTCAACTATGGAAAAGTACCGGCCAATTGCTGTTCTATCTACAATAGACAAAATTTTTGAAAAACTCTTATATGATAAACTTTTGATTTATATGGAGGAAAACAATCTTTTTTATGATTTTCAGTTCGGTTTCAGAAGAGGATGTTTTACTGAAGATGCCGTTTTGAACGTAATGAAGTATATATGCAGTGGAGTTGCTGGTGTATTTTTTGATTTTACAAAAGCCTTTGATCTAGTTGATAATCAAATATTGTTGCAAAAGTTGTCATTATATGGTGTCAAAGGAAGTGAAATATTATTATTTAAAAGTTATTTTTTAAACAGAAAGCAATACGTGCAAGTCAATAATTCGAAAAGCTTTATTGGTTCTGTGGATTATGGAGTTCCGCAAGGAAGTGGATTGGGGCTATTATTATTTTCAATTTACTTAAATGACTTAAAAAATCTAAATTTAACTGGCCAACTTTTTATGTTTGCGAATGACGTATGTTTATTCTATCCTTTTAAACTTGATTTGGTTTTGAAAACCTACGTTTAGAGAGATGCAGCTTTAGTATTTGAATTTGCACGCTTAAATCGTTTAATTATAAATCCTGACAAAACAAAACGTATTCGCTTTAGACCAATGCTTCCAGTCTTAGTAATGACTTCAACGTGTATATTGATGGAAAATTATTAAATGAAACACACTCCGTAAAATATCTAGGAATCACATTACAAAACAATTTGTCCTGGGATCTACATATAAGTGATGTTAAGAATAAAATAGCACCTGCAATTGGAATTTTGTACAAGCTGAAAAATAAGTTGAGTGAGAAGTCTAAACTGATGATATTTCAGTCGTTAATACAGTCACATTTGAGTTATATGGGAATAATCTATGCTTATAACAAAAGTAACAATAATTTAAAATCGCTCCAATGTATGCAAAATAAGGCATTGAAAATTATATATAATTTACCAATAACTTATTCGACTTTTTCATTGTACAAAGATATTTCAAAAACAGTTTTACCAATTTATGGATTACATGAGTTTCAAGTTTTGATGTATGTTTTTAAATGTATTCATAATATTGGACACCATACCATATCATTTTTTCAAAATCAATCTTATTTTTACACAAGCAATGGGACAAATTTAAGAACTCCAAGGTGTAGATTAGAAAAGACCAAACAACGTATATATTACACTGGCAGTATAAAATACAATAGTTTGCCTTTACATTTAAAGTCAATTAATAGATTAACGACATTTAAATCATCTTGTAAAGATTTTTTGTATAAGAAAATGGAAACGCTTCTGTTGTAATTTAAATTTAATTGATAAACTTAAAACATTTTTTTTTTTGTTAATATTATATGTAATTATTTTCATATGTACATTTAACAAGTAATATATCTTGCCAGTTAGCTCCAGTAATGCCTATAGGCGCTGGGGCCATAATTAAAATGAATTTATACTATATATGTACAATACAATAAATAAAATAAAAAACCATGTCAATTTGTGCTTCGAAAATCGAAGATGGTTGCCAAAGGGTAATTCTATAAATAGATGGAAAAAGCTCATTTGTACGGGTAATCATTCACTAACTGAAAAATGCAATTTCACATAGTCATTTTCCTTAGAGTGTGTGATATAAATGCCTGTTCATAACCATGAGTTATTTGTGTTGGGTGGTTCAGAAGGAGGCTGAAGATGACCTGGTCGCTCGGGTCGAAAGTGTGCACTCCCTCTAGCGCTGATCCTTAAAATTTTTTTCCATTTAATAAAAAAATTTGTGTTTACTATTCGTTAGTATCATTAAAAAAATTATGATCTTGAGCCTGATAAAATTAAAAATATATAATTAAAACAGATAGATCAAATAATATTCAAAAATTTATATACAAAAACATAGGGCACGATGTAATTTATAAACTAATATAATAAACAACACTCAAATATGTTGTGAAAGAAAATATTAGTATGCCAGATTCCCAATTGGTTCCCAGAAATGGAAACATTAACATTTGGAATGGCAACCCTGTCAATTTGTGCTTTGAAAATCGAAGATGGTTGCCAAAGGGTAATTCTATAAATAGATGGAAAAAGCTCATTTGTACGGGTAATCATTCACTAACTGAAAAATTTAATTTCACAGTCATTTTCCTTAGAGTGTGTGATATAAATGCCTGTTCATAACCATGAGATATTTGTGTTGGGTGGTTCAGAAGGAGGCTGAAGATGACCTGGTCGCTCGGGTCGAAAGTGTGAACTCCCTCTAGCGCTGATCCTTACAATTTTTTCCATTTAATAAAAAAATTAGTGTTTCACTTTAAGCTACTCCAATTTCATGACAGCTTATTATATTGAAATCCCACAACTGACACCAATTGTTTACTTTTATTTACTTTAAATAAATCTTGTTCTTTTTATATTGCAAATAATAAACACCGTTGAAATTCTTTTATAGCTACTCTTTATTTAAACACAAACTTAAAACAATCACACAAGAGATTTTATTTAAACTCTATTAAGTTTACACTTCCATGCAATTCAATTAATCGTCAATGCTTCTTTAGCGAATCCACCTTACTGGCGTATTTATATGTGCGGGTAAAATTAACTAGAATGTGGCAGTACCGACCAGAAGCCGCATACTGACAAATTTGAGAATGTTTTTGAAGTTTGACAGAAGAAACATTACTAATGGTGAAGGGTTCCCATTTAACGGTTCTATATTTTAGAGCTAACATATGAGGATTTGTGTTTCTACGAGTGAATGGAAATTGATGAATCAAATTTCTGTAACACTGCTGCCAACTCCGTCTGACATAGATTTCCCCTTCCCATAATCAGCTAGCCGTTCTAGATGCATAACCTTCATCTTAGACCTTATTTATTTATTTATTTATTTATTTATTTATTTTATTTGCAACAAATAAGACTTAAAGTCTCTTAAAGTACCTCAACCAAAAGTAAATAAAGGAAGCCTAACCTAAATTAAAAACTGAATTTCAAATAAATGAATAAAATAAAACAATAAGATGCAAAAGGCAACTAAACTTGATAATTTTTTTATTTATTTATCATATAATTACAAATTATATGTTAATACCCTAACCGAGCACTAGCAACAAAGGCCTTCGGCTCGTTGTAGCGAAAACAGACCAGAGCCTATGGTGGGAATTGAACCCACGACCCCCGCACTGGTAAGCTAGCACGCTACCAACTAGCCTACCGGGGCGCTCAACTTGATAATTAATTATCGATCGGTTTTAATGTGATAAGGTAAACCATTCCAGATTTTCACAGCACTTACAAAGAACATTCTTGAGGACGATAAATAGTTGTAACGGGTATAACCAAGGACCCTTGAAACCAGGATGAACAAACTACAAAGTTTTTAGCCACGCATGATGCCATGGTGCCATGATGCCAAATGACGAGACTACAAAAAATTCTTAGGCGACATCATGAAATTCTTAGGCGATTTACAGAAACATTTAGCCTCTAGCAATGTCACAACCACAAGTACAGTGATTGTGTTGTGAATGTATACATGTTTGAATTTTTTTTCCTAACATTCAACAAACAACAATATTAATTATTATTATAACAAACAAATTATTAATAACTATAAAAACAAATATATTGTAATGTACTTGTTGTTATAATCACTTGTTTTATATAATTTTATATTAATCATAGTTTCATATTTATTATATTCACAAAAAGAAAAAAATAAAAAGTTTTTAGTTTTGAAAAAAGGAATTTAAAGTTCAGTTGTCGGGTCTTTCAAACAAAAATAATAAATAATGGATTAACGCCCAAACTGTCAAAAAATAGTCGATGCTTTATTGGCTGCTGGAATTTTCTATCCAGAGTCAGCAACTATGAGTCAATTTAGGACTTTATATGGGTCTTTGAAAACAAATTATACTCTTGTTTAACAAGATATTATTGATCACAATAGTGAACTGGAAGTAATTGAAAATGCTGTTACTTCCGCTAACTTAACCTCAGTTACAACC
Organism: Eustalomyia histrio; assembly: GCA_949748255.1. Lineage (NCBI taxonomy): Eukaryota > Metazoa > Arthropoda > Insecta > Diptera > Anthomyiidae > Eustalomyia > Eustalomyia histrio. The sequence goes on from OX456523.1 coordinate 85,532,019, forward strand.
GATGTTACCTCCGTTACTTCCGCTAATTTAACCTCAGTTACAACTGCTGTTGCCTCCGTTACTTCCGCTATTTCTTTTGGATTAAATGCTGATATTCATACTACTGTTTCTTCTGCGAGTCCTTTATCAGTTTCTTATGACTTCAACCAGTTGCCAACATTTTCAATTTCCCATTATTCTTCTTCAGAGGATACTGTTGTGTATTCAAATTCTTTGCCAATTGTTTCTACTACTTCTGCAACTTCCTTTATAACTCAGGAATCATTAGAATTGGAACATCAAAGATTTAGAGGTAAACGCAAATCCTAAAATATCACAGATCGATTATGATGAATTGGATAAAATTATTCCCAAATTCAATGGAACTGAAGGCCGGGATATTTGCAAATGGTTAACGCGTTCACGACCGAAGCGATCAGGCTGGGGATGGCCGCAAACCAGATGATAAATTTCCACGAAATGAATTAACTCTAACTCAATATTAGAGTTTATGTTTTTTTTATGTGTTTTGTGGAGTCGCCGGTTTATGGAACGAAATTTCGTTGTATAAACCGCAGGTCGCACATATGCGTCACTAAAATAGTGTAAACTAAATAAAACTAAACGAAAAGAAATGTTGTTTTTGCAATTTATTTATTTTCATACATATTACTTTTCAATATAAACTAAAAAAAAAAATAACAATTCATTCAAAAATAACACAAAAAATTCAAAACTATATAAAAAAAACACTGAAAAATTAAATAATTGCAAAAAAAAAACAAAAAATTATTTCGTTGGATTGTGCCACAATTTAAAACATGGTTTTACACATAATCCGATAGGCTTACCCATGGTATCTACACATGTTTTGCAAATAAAATGAGTATCAGTCCTTTTTTTCTGCTTTGAACATTGTCGACACCTTTTACGGTTTTTAGTACGGATTCCATAGTGTTGCAAATTTCTTTCCTTTGTACTTTTTTTCTTCTGTGAGCTAGAAGAATCCAGTCTGGAGGAATACGGTTCATCTGAAGCATCTTGTGAATTCAATAAAGATGTTGCAAGCAATTCACGAAAACTAAGATATGATGTTTTACGTCCTTTGTGTTTATTGAATAACCAATTGCTGTTCCATACTGAAATATCAAGTATATGGAAGAAAACTTTTATGTACCATCGCAAACTCTTTCTCGGTGTGGAGTAATAAGATGTCATTTGGTCGTTTCGGTCTACACCTGTCATGTTTTGAATATAATCTGCAACCATTATGGGTTTTTGTGATGTAATTCCTCTTTTATTTATGTATTCAGTCATTCCAGCTTTATGCAAAGATGATATCATTAAGACATCGCGTTTATTTTTCCATTTCTGCACAGTTATATTATTTTTTCGTCTCCAAATAGTTTCATTCTTCTTTAGCTTTTTGGTAACTACGTCGCTTGGATTTTGCTTTCGGTTGGCCCTCAAGGTTCCACATACATGTGTCCGTTGTTCAAAAAGATGTTCTGTCAAAATAACACTATTGTAATAGTTATCCATGTACAATATGTGACCTTTTCCAACGAAATCTTTTATTAGCTCTTCAACAAGACCAAAAGCATGACCTTCGGCTTGAGGTTGCACAGAGTTCTGACCACTATAAATCAACATATTTAGAAGGAACCCATCGGGTGTACAAAGTGCGTAGAATTTAATTCCATATTAATGCCTTTTATTGGGAATGTACTGCCGAAAAGATAGCCTTCCACGCCACAGCATCATTGCTTCATCAAGTGCTAGGTGCTGTCCAGGATAGTACACTTTTTTTATGTTGGCAAGTATATGTTCAGAAACATTCGATATTTTATGAAGTCTATGAGTTGTGTCATTTGTCTCGCTATTATAAAAACACAAGCACCTCAGAATATTTTCAAAACGATTTCTGCTCATAATTTTTCCAAAAATTGGATGGTGATACATTTCATTTTTACTCCAATAATGTCGTAAAGTTGGCATATGGACATTTCCCATTATAATACACAATCCAAGAAATAGCTTAAATTCTGGTATAAATAATTGCTTCCAGTTTAACAAATTTGATTTGGGCTTTAGGTTTCCAGATTGTAAATGGGTTGCGGCCCGTAAGTTGACCCATTCTATAATTTTTGAAAGCAAACTTTCATCAAAAAATAATGAGAAAATATTTTCTGCAGTCACACTACTATCTAATGGTACTTTTATTCCTTCTTGACCGATAAATTCGAAAACATCTTGTTCAAAATCATTCCAATCTTCATAATTTTCAGTTTCATTGTTATCTATTAGTTTTCCATCACCATCTTCCATCATTTCTACGTCTAATTCATCAATTGATAACGATTCATCACTAGTACTTCCCTGATTTGAGCAAAAATATTCACTACCTGAGTCAGAAAATGGTTCAGGTGTACTGCTTTCATCGCGTTCATTTAGAATTTCATTTATTGCAGATTCCGTTAATTTTTTTGCACCCATTACTAAGGAAAATAAACAAAATTTACTTTTCTTCAGAATAATAGTAATAATATTCTCACCTTTATCGTAAAATGTACCTGATGGGAATAAAACAATTAATTGTATATATGACTTTATTATTGGAGAAAAGAATCAGTCGATTATGTTCAAAAACAGTAGCAGTTAAAAGTTCCCTTTCTCATATAGTATGGGATACCCACACCAAAACCAAACACAGAAAATAACAGCTTGGTACTTCCCCTAAACCGAAAAAAAAATCACTAGAATCTGTAAACCAATATAGAAACTATAATACATGAAGTACAATTCAAATTGCGACGCATATAAGCGTCCTCGGTTTGTGGGAAAACCCGCATGACGCATATATGCGTCGTGTGGTCGTCAACGCGTTCATAGATTTTGAAGAGTTTTCAATAAATTTGTATAATCAAAAACGTTTAATCTGCTCGAAGGGGATACTGCAAGAAACAGCTCGTGAATTAATGGAAAATTATATGTCTTGGAAATACAATGATTTAAAAAGGTGTTTAATTCAAACTTTCAAACGAACAATCACCCGTGAAGAAGTTTACGATAACTTTAAAACCATCGGAATCTTGTATAAGTTTCATTGTGGCTATGCAAAAAATTGCTTCTTAAGCAGATGTCAATGGCCAAGAATTAGTTGACATTAAAATTGATGGTATGAATGACAATTCTAACAACATTTCATTATTATATGGTGCAACTACAGTGGAAGAACTGATTCAATGCGTAGAAAGGTATGAAAGCGACGAGTTGGAAAAAATGCTATTACCAAAGTCAATAGTATTCAAAACAAAACAATAAGATGTTTTAATTGTTCCCAGTTTGGTCATTTAAAATATGCTTGCCCTAAGCCGATACGACCACCAGGATCTTGTTTTCTTTGTCATAAAATGGGACATTTTCACAAAGATTGCCCCAAACGTCAACAAATTGCAGCCTCAATTTTTCCTGAATCAAATAATATTATTTATCAAGAAGTTGAACCGACGCAAGATGTGTGTGTGGCATTTTTTATCTCTTGTAGAAACAGATATGCTAATTATTGGAATATTTCTTGTATGATTGATTCCGGTAGCCAGGTCAGTTGTCCCTAAGGCAATCCCGATTTCAGAAAATTTATCTCCGAGTGGCTTTGTTGGTCTTGGAAATTCTTCTTTAAAAATGTTTGGAATTGTTTCTTGCCTTATTAAGTTTAATAATATCGTTAAAAATACTGAATTAATTGTTATTCCTGATAATGATATTAAAATTCCTATGATCTTGGGTACGATGAAATTTCTTTGGTGTCAAATAGTGATGAGCGGAATAGGAAAAATTGTTTAAAAGGTAATACAAAAATTTCCCTTAATGATAATAATCTAGATTTGAATCCGAAATTAGATAGAGAACAATTGACTGAATTAAAAAATGTTATTAATAACTTTTACCTAACTCCGACAAATATTGTAAGTAAACCTCATAATTATATGATGAAAATTCGATTATTGGATGACACTCCAATACATTGCTCTTCTCGTCGGTTATCTGTGAGAGATCGGGACGAGGTTAGGAAAGTTTTAGATGATTTATTAAACAGAAAAATTATTCGTCCAAGTAATTCTCCATATTCATCAGCTATTGTACTCACTAAGAAAAAGTCTGGTAAAACTCGTATGTGCGTTGATTACCGAGCTTTAAATAAAAAAACAATCATGAATAACTTTCCACTTCCACTTATTGAAGACTACATTGAGTATATGGCTGGTAAAAAATGGTTTTCTGTATTGGATTTGAAAGATGGATTTTTCACGTAAGTGTTGAAAAGTATTCTATTCCATATACTTCATTTGTAACTCCTAATGGGCAGTATGAATTTTTAAAAATGACATTTGGTTTAAAGAATGCCCCAGCTAATTTTCAAAGATTTGTAAATGAAATATTTCGTGATCTTATTGATTCACACAAAATAATAATTTATATGGATGATATTTTGATAGCATCATCGGGTTTTAAAGCCCAGGTTAACATATAAACCGAAGTACTTTCACATGCATTTGAAAAAGGGCTGGAATTTAAATTAAGGAAATGCAAATTTGGTTACCAGAATGTGGAATATTTAGGTTACTCCGTTAATTCAGCAGGAATTAAACCAACTGAAAACCATTTAAATGCAATTAAATATTAAATATTCATGCAACGTCAAGATGATAACAAATTTCATCCTGTCGCATTCTTTTCAAAGTCACCATCTCCAGCAGAATCACGGTACCATAGTTTCGAATTAGAAACGTTGTCAATTATTTTATTCATTTTGCAATTATAACAGATTGTAATTCTCTTACATTAAATAAGAAACAGGTATATTCTCGTATTGCTCGTTGGGCTTTAGAATTGGAAAATTACAATTATTCAATACATCACCGAAACGGAATATCAATGGGGCACGTGGATGCATTAAGCCGATGTGTAGGTGATAATGATATTAAAATATACCACCTTGTTTCAAATTGTAATATTGTTGGTGCGGTAGATTTAAATGAGTTGGATATTCAAATCCAATAGACTCAAGGGCGTGATGAAAATATAAAGAAATTAATTTCAAAACTTGAAAATGGAGTGATTGAGGGTTATGAATTAAAAGATGGGCTAATTTTTAGGAAAACTGACTCTGATCAATTATTATTATATGTACCTTCTGAAATGGAGGAAAACGTTATTAGATTGATTCACGAGAAAATCGGGCATCTTGGCCTGGATAAATTATTGGTATCCAAAAATGAAAACGAAAATTGCTGCGTTTATTAAAAATTGTATAAAGTGTATCGTATATTCTGCTCCGGCACGTACAAATGAACTGAGTTTATAGTGTATTCCGAAAAAGCCGACACCATTTGATACCATTCATATAGATAATTTTGGCCCGTTGCCATGTTTAAAATAAAAACGAAAGTACATACTTGCTGTAGTAGATGCTTTTACCAAATTTGTTAGATTATATCCTGTTAATTCAACAAGTACAAAGGAAGTTTGTTGTGCTTTGGACAAATATTTTAGTTATTATAGTAGACTTAGGCGTGTTATATCGGATAGAGGTTCATGTTTTACGTCAAATAAATTTTCAGAATTTTTGCTCAAAAACAGTATTGATCATGTAAAAGTAGCTGTCGCATCACCCCAAGCCAATGGTCAGGTTGAACGAGTTAATCGTGTCATAAAGGACATGTTAAGCAAATTAAGTAATCCCATCGATCATTCTGAATGGTCACTAAAGCTATCTCAAGTTGAATATGCAATCAATAACTCTGTCCACAGCTCTACAAAAGATACTCTAAGTCAACTTCTATTTGGTACAAAACAACGGGATAAAGGTCGATGAACTAACTGAATTAGAGCCTACGGTCAGAACCGGTCGTCCGGTCTACCCGTACTTTTAACTAAATAATAGAAAAATTGGGCTGTGTGAATAAAAAGGTAGATTATACTATATAGTATTAAGTACTAGTACTAGCTTTTACTTATTAGTACTAGCTATGCTGAAAAGTTTAAACTACAAAAAGTGTGAATAAATCTTTGCTAGTACTACGTAGCTAGTACTGAAAAGTGATAGCTAGTACTGGAAAATTAAAACTGTTTGAGAGTTGCCTCTGTTGAAAAATATGGCTATTTTCTTATAAATTATGGTAACACTATCAGTTTGTTTTGAGTTTTTGGCAAGATGGGCGACAAAAGTAACACGAAGTTTTTTTCAATTTTAGAAAAATATAAAATTCTTTTTAAAAAGTCGCAAGTGCCGTCAGTGAGGGTGGCAAAAGAGAATGCCATGTCTTCACTCCATGAGGACTATCTCCTAACGTTTGGCCAGGAAATAAAAATCGTCCAATTAAAAAAAAATACAAAACATGCGAAATGATGTTAAAAAGAAAAGTGATTTGCGTGCAACAGGCAACAAACCAATACATTTGAAAGATTGGGAGAAAGGTTTGCTGCAAATAATGGAGGAAGAATCAAATCCAGTCTTTAATAAAATTCCTGGTAAGTTTTTTATATGTAACTTTAAATTTGATTGTGTCAATTATTTTTTCTAGGTGCCATGGATGTGAGCTTTGGTGTTGAGGCTAACAAAACGCCGGATTGTGTGGAGCTAGAAGCGACAAACCCAGAAGCGACAAACCCAAATAAAAGAGAAGTTAGTGATGAGATGGAGGAAACGATAAACGTGAAGAAAAAATACAAATTTGATGATGAAACAGAGGAGACCAAAAATCTTAGCAACCAAGAGCTTCAGAGACTGGTTTTGTTAAGACAGCTAAAATGTGTGAACGGGAAGAAAGGAAGAAAGAACAACAAAAGAAGGAAAAAGAATATCTGGATGATGGAAGCATCAAAAAAACAAGAAGAAATGTATGTTGAAATACTAGATGAATTTTTTCAAGATTAAATATTTTAATTTTATTCTTTTATTTTAATGAAATCAGAAAGCTTTAATTTATGAGTGATAATTTATTTTTTAATTTAAATAATATAAGTGACCTGAATTTAATAAATAAAATTAATTTTTAATGTATAGAACATAATTTAAAATAAAAAATAATTTAAGAAATATGTGATAATGAACTGAGTACATTTGCAATTTCTTGCCTTCTCCTTTTGCTTAATTCTGTGAAGTTAGCTGACGGGTCTGTAACAATTTCCTCCTCTTCTTCATCATCTTCATCCTCTTGAAAAGCTTCGGGTTCATCAAAATCGTCACCAAGAAATTTTGCTATGTTGTGCAATACCGCACAGTTTATAATTACTGATGCAACTTTTTCCAGAGCAACACGCACTTTGTATTGCAAAATAGGGAATCGCATTTTTAACTGTCCAAAGCAACGCTCTATTATAACACGATTTTTTGCGTGTATTTTGTTATACTTTTTTCCTGCAGATTCCTTGGGGGTTTAAATGGTGTTAATAGCCATGGTCGAATGCCATAGCCGATATCACCTAAAATAATTGCATCGCTGTGCTGACTATTCATATAAGTGAAAATACGAGATCGCTTCAAAATTCGGCTATCGTGAACTGATCCTGGCCAATTGCAATCAATTGAAGTGAACTCATCGTTAGCATTACAGGTAGCTTGTACGTTGATGTTGCAAAAACCCTTTCGGTTAATATACTCATCGCCATGATTTGGTGGTTTTTGTATTGCAACATGCGTACAATCTATTGCTCCAATAGCGCAAGGAAAGACAAAACGCAATGCCCACTGTTCTTGAGCCCTTTTTATTTTGTCACTATTATTAGGAAATTTAATCCACAAATGCGCTTTATCGGTGACCTTCTTTAAAACCATTTTCACTGTTTTACAAACGGTTGTGCGATGTATTCCTTCTTCTTTTGCAATTCGCATTTGGAAACCAGGATCGCTTAGAAAACGCAGAAATATTTCCATCCTTTTTATTTGTGACAAGGACGCTCCCCTGTTTTCATGGCTTTCTTCCAAAAAAAATGTTGCGTTAACCATTTTACACTTTCTTTTTTAAACCTATATAAGTTAAAATAGTCTGCTGGGTGAGAATGAGACCGCACACGATATTGTTTTGTTTGGCCAATGTTCATAAATGCAGCCATATTCAAATAAAACCAAACAAAAATTCACTTTTCGACTAACTAACCAACAATAAACTTATTTTCAGCACCGCAATGACATGCTTACACAAATTTAAGTTAAAACTAGTAATTTTAAGTACTTACTAGTTTTTATTCACACTTTTTTCCAGCAAACACTGGAAAAACTAGTTTGTGCTAGACTGCAAAAAGCACTAGCTTTAGCTGAAAATTTTATTCACCTCAAAACTAGATTAAACTTTAAATTTGCTAGTTTTAGCTAGAACTACATTTTTATTCACACAGCCCATTGTCACAACTTAATAAATTTAAGAAAAAAAAAACTGAAAAAATTTTATAGAAATAAAAATTGAGAAAATTTGAAATTTTTTTTAAAAATCGTATAATTTTGCAAAACTCGAAAAAGTTTGAAAAAATCCAATATTTTTAAAAATTAAAAAAAATTAAAAAAACCGAAAAATTTTTGAAAAATTGGAAAAAAAAATTTAAAAATGGAACATTTTTTAAAACAAAAAAATTTAAAAATTCATGAATAAAAATCCATAAATTTAGTAAAAATTCTAAAATATTTTTAAAAATGAAAAAATCGAAAAATTTTGTCAAAATCGAAAATTTTTTTAAAAAAATCGCTAATTTTTTTAATAATCGAAAAATTATGAATATATATAAAAATTCACAAATTTTATAAAAACCCATAAAACTAGTAAAAACTCAAAAATTTTTTTAAAAATACAAAATTTTTTAAAAATTTTATAAATTTCAATAAATTTAATAAACAAATATAAATTTTATAAAATGCATAAATTTTATAAAAATCAATAAATTTGTCTTATACGAAAACATATCTTTAGTTTCTAAATGCCTGCATATAATATTTCGTATACCACACATTTATGAATCCCAGCAAAACTTTGGTAATGAGTACGATATACTCATTCATTTCTTTGTAATGGTAGCTCGTTACTTTTGTATTATTTGCAAGAATAAAGTAATGAGTTAACGATCATTGATAATGTATTGCATGATTTATAAACGTGAAATAATAATCTAAATATTTTTGAAAATCTGTTTTAAGACTCATTACTTTTTGTTTTTTGTAAGCAAAATTGTAATGTATGTACGTTTCGACATCACAAACGAAAACATGAAGAGCGTTGATAGCTCAGTGGGTAGAGTTCTCGGCCGGCATCCTGCTCCCAGGTTCGATTCCCAACATTATATTTAATAACGTTTGAAATATTTGTAATAATTTCTTTTTCTAAATATTTTTTTTTTATTAAAATATATTTGTAGGCACATTACTTTTCCCACCCTAGTAACCATATAAGTAACCACTTACTTAATCACCTTAATGGGTCCATAAATTACTTTGAGGGTCATCGCCTGTAAAATTCATCAATAAAGTAAGGTGTAAAGAAATGCATTGTCCCCTATGGCTACACAATTCTTTACACATTATTTGGTAATATATGGTTTTGCTGGGATATAAAAAAGCCACGTTATTTTTCGGTCGCATTTAACAACAAAAAATAAAAGGATAAAAAAAATATCGAAATTAACATGAAATTTTATTGTTGTTTTTATTGAGTATGTAGGTAGTAGTGTGTGTGTGTATGCTGTGGAAATTTTCATGGATGCTCAGTATGTAAAACTTGTTGTTGTTGGTGATTTTAAAATACACGTTAAGGTGGCCTTTATTGTATGAGGAATGTAAAATAAATTTATATCGCCAACTTTAAAAATGAAATTCACCAGAAAAATAAAAACTCTTAAATAGTTTTATTTTAATTTTATTCGTTTTTTTTATTATATTAAAGTTTGTATGGAATTTGAAACGAAAATACGTATTTATTTATTCTAATTTAACATTTTTAGTAAAAATATTAACTTTAAATATAATTTAAATTGACTATTGTTCTTTTTTGCATTGTTCTTTTTATTATTTAAAAAAAAATAATTAACTAACTATTTCATTTTGGAATTAATTTTAAAATTTTAGCACTTTCAACTTAAAAACTAAGTAAAAACAAAATTTTATTTAAATTCAACGTAAAAATTAAGTTCACTGCACTTATTGTTGAATACCTTTTATATTATATACTTACATATATATTTATATAACATAATCTATATTTATTATTTTGTAACATTTTGTATTTAATTATTAATGTTGTTATAAAATATTTTATATATTTATTTTTAATACTTTTTATATTTTTGCTATATTTTTATTTTTTATATATTTTAAGAACACGCACGTAAAAATTTTGTTTGCTAAAAATATTCCTCTAATATTATTAAAAAAATATATAATAAAAAAGTACATTCGAGCAAGGCGTTTTTAATTATATTATTAATTTTTAGTTGTGTAACTTTTTCATAATGCAATGTTTTGAATACCTGACATTTACCATGTCTATAGTTAAAGGTACAATAACATCCAGTTGTATGTAATTTCAGAAATAATTGCCCTGTAATTAAATACATAAAATAATTATTATTCCCTATGTCTGGCTTAAGCCGAAAAAACGTGAGCGTAGATCTGAAATGAATAATAATATAAGAAAATTACATAAGTTAATAATTATAAAATGTAATTGAAAACGTCCAGGTATAAGTGCAATTTATTAAGTATGCATTTAAAAAAACTAATTCATTAATTGCCTATTTTGTTGTAAAAATATTAATATATTTACATTTTTGGGGTGTAACGAACTTCTTTTTACCGTAACAATTTTACCCGCAGTCGAGAAGCAGCGTTCCGATGTAGCGGATGTCGCGCGTATGCACATGTATTTCTTTGCAAATTTTGATATTATCGGGAACTTATTTTGTTTTTCCTTCCACCACTCAAAAGGATCCATGTCAAATCCTATCTGTGTTTCAGCCATATATCGGATCCATTGTGAGTCAACGTCATTTGAAGTATACCCAGCTTCTTTATAAAATTGCTGAAATAAAGATTTAAAGTGGGTTGGTGTGGCAGACGAACAAGATGGATTTGTGTCAACAGACATATCACTGATCATGGTCTTTACCACGTCTTCAATTTTAGTTTTTTTCATTGTTATTTTCGTGGTCTAAATCCTTGTATCTACGATCCATAAACGAAGATATCAGTTTGGTGGATGGGTCCGACGAGGTGTTTATTAATAAAGTTGAATTTATATCGTAACTGATTTTTTTTTATATCAGACGAAAATAAATCCTCGTTTTCATGATTAATAACCAGCGGTCGTATTTATACTGAAAAATTAGTTAGCGTCTATCATGAGTTCTATTTATAATAAATTTCTTATCCACCTTTTAAACTCTAGTTAACGAACTATCAAACACTTACTAAATGTTTGAAAATCAGCTGTTTTGTGTCAAAATAAGTTTGTAAACAAAATTGAAAAATACAATAAAAAAAAATGTGTGCAAATTTGCGAAAAAAATTGAAAAAAAAATTAATAATAATGGAAACTCTTGACCAATTAAATGATTTGGACCTTTTAAGAAGTGAAGTTCGCCGTCGTTCTCCTAAAATTTATAAAAAGAGAACAAATCCATTTTTTAAATATTCCGACGCTGAGTTTCGTAAAAAATATAGATTCACGAAACAAAATGTAAACAAATTAATAAATATGGTGAAGGACGAACTGAAAGGAAAGGGAAATGTAAACCACAAAGTTGATTTTCTTTAAGACAGGTGGCATTATTACCAAAAAATATGATGGCATCACAATTTTCAGAGTTGTTTTTTTAATATTTATTTGACAGAAGAAAAGGGATTATAAATAAACTCTGTACCAACTAGCTACTAAGGCTAATCGGTATACTAGTTAGTACATCGTTGTGTGCGATGTATTAGCAGCAACTAACTTTTCATTATAAATACGGCCACAGTTATTTAATAGTCCATTGGTATATTGAAGGTCTGACCATTGAAAGCGACGACTTGTCAGAGAAAAACAGTTTTGTTAGAAGTTCAGCTGGACGCAATATTTCCACTAAAATCTCTATTTTTGCCAGTCTCGCGCATTTATCTTTAACCTTTTGGCAGCGGCGGCATTAGTTATATATTTTTTTAAAAAATATTATGTTTTATATAAAAGATTTAATCAGGAATAAGGACTAGCCTAAATGTTTTTATGCAAAATGTTTGTTTTAAGTATTTACCATTCTATCAGCCAATACATTAACTATTGCATCACGATTTTGAAGTAATCTCTCTAGCATATAAAATGTGGAATTCCACTGCGTATTATTTTGTTGAAGTAATTTAAGTTGTGGCACATCTAGCTGATGCTGTTTATTTTTCAACTCCTCTGTGGGCCGAGAGGACTTCTTGAAATGGCCAATAACCTTCGAAGCTTGTGCCAGAAGTAGACTTACATCTTTGTTTTCCAAAGATTTACTAATTATGAGCTGCAAACTGTGAGCAGCGTAAGTAATTTGGTCTCGAATTTGCACGTCTTCAACATTTCGAACTGCACACAACATATTCCTTGCATTGTCTGTGACAATACCAGAGGGTCAATTCTCGTTCTGTGAAACGGTGAAATGAAAAGTTTTTTCACGTTTTCATAGTACTTTTGATTCGCGTTCTGTGAAAAAATGTAAAGAAATATCAAAACGTTTTCATATGAAAAAAAAAGTGGAACGAAACAAGATTTTTTTCACGATTGCACAGCACTGGCGATTCTTGTTTTGTGTAACAGTGCAAACAACTGTCAAAATATTTTCATATGAAAAAATTGTTTACACAGACTATTTATAAGTGAAATAAACATGGAGAAGATTGTAAGAGGAAAGCGTGCCAGCGAAAGCCAAAAGGAGTATTTAATTAATTATTAAGAAAAGCATGTGGACATTGCAAACGATAAGTAAGTAGCTTAATAACCATAATCACACTATTATTAATCCCATATTTACAGATTTGTAACTGCAGATGGTGCCAAATTTAGACACGAACAAATTGGTGGCGAGCCTTAACAGTTTTAGTGGGACCCAAAAGGACAGTGAAAAATGGCAAAAGTATGGCATATTTATTTATAGTTTATTTATATTCTTTATGAAATTTTTTTTCTTTAAGCAATATTAGACTTCATACGCGCACCAAATATAGTTCACTTGAAGTAAGCCGATATAATTTACGAACTTAATTCACTTTTGTTTACGTTTTTCTCTGTTTTGACATTTGCTTTAAATTTTGGATAACACAGTTACAAAAGTTTCATGGGTACAGTGCGAATGAAACATTTTTTTCATAATACATATGAAAATCGCAATTTATGTATTTGTAAAAAGTTCGAGTGAAAAGTGCTTATGAAAACGAAAATGAAAAGTTTTTTTTCACTTCACATTATCACAGAACGAGAATTGACCCTCAGATATCTAGGAGTTTTCTACCCATTTTTTTTTAATTTCATTAATTTTTTGGGCTATATTTACTCCAGTGTGTTGTTCTGGCATCACTTTCGTATCAAGAGCATATACCTGTGGTCTCCACTCTTCATCAATACAATGTGCAATGACAGTCAAATATGCATCATTGGACATTGATGTCCACAAATCTGTTGTAAAAGATATGTACTCACCCCCATTTAACGATTGCTTAACTTTAAGTCCGACTTTATCATAGATTGCGCATAGTCTGCATTTTGCAGCTTCCTCTTTTGTTGGGACATACCCAGGGAATAATTTGCAAAACGATTTGAATCCATCACTTGAAATAAATGAAATTGGCATATGATTTATAGCAATCATTTTTTCAGCTTCTTTATTGATTTTTTCAGCAGGAATATCTTTACCGCCTTTTTTGAGTAAAGCCACATCCGACGTAAAGACATCAACAACTGAATCAGTGGTTTGTCTGCAATTTTAAAATTTAATTATAACAAAGACGCCACAACATGTAGTGTTACGAGATTTTAAAACAACAAAATTTAAATTTCCTTGTTTAAATCAGGAGACTTGCAGATATCCTGATCATGCTATAAAAACTCACCTTTCACACTTACCCACTATTTTCATCAATCAAATGTTGAATTTTCAGGTGGCGTTTTATACTGCTTGTATTTCCACCGGCACACTTGATGTTTTTTCCACACAAAATAATCACCTTCCTTTGTTGCGTAACTCCAAACGAAACTTTTAATAGCCATTTTTATATTTTTTATCACTTGAAATGTAACTTCACTTCCTTAAACGTCAAGGCTTCGATTAAAACTTATGTTTGATAAACCAGTACTTACAGACAGTGAGACAAATTTACTCTCAATGATCCTTCACACACGAGAATAATTGTGCGAAGTGAATGGTTTTTTGTTTGCATAGAGATTCAAACTGATTCTACCACGCACTAACAGCACAAAAGCAATACATGCAAATTAAAAAAAAAGTCAAACATTACATGAATACAAAAAACACTAACACACACAGAGCTGTGTTCACGTAAACATTTCATACCAGATGAATATCATACCGTGTGTTTCGAAAATTGTGCTTTTAAATATTAGTCTGGTGTGCGAAGGATCAAAAAGAAAATTTCTAAAAAAATACATGAACGGAAAATTTGCAACAATTTGAAAGTTTGTTAAATAGCTGTTACATCAGGAAATGAAAAAATAAATTATAACATAACTGTTTAATATGGAAAAAGAGGATTCTTGATCTAAAATATTAAGCAGAAACATTTTAGGAGGTTTTCTTATCTTTTCCACAGGGTAGGAAATAATCCTGCTAGCTAATACAATTTAATATTTTTCGTTCCTTTTTAAATTTGTATTCGCGAAAAAGACTTTTATTTTGTATTCTTACAGCCATATGCATTGACACTTAGTTGATTCTTATTACAGACTTATAAGAAAATTTGTTGTTCTTTTACATGTTATTTTGATTTATGTGTGTTAATACACACAGTGCAATATTTTACTCCGATCTGCTCTTGAAATATCTGTAATTTAAAATGAAATCTGCAATTAAAATTGAAATGCTTGCTTAATTAAAGAGCTATTGTGAGAATATTTTTCTGTCAAAGTTGAAAAAAATTTACAATTTGATCTCGGAATTATGTACATTATTTTTTACAAAATTTCTACGGATTATGAGCATGTCAACAAAAAGGACCATAGGTACAAATGTATAATAAGTAAAGGACTTTCTGAATTCAAAAGGCAGTTTCGCAATATTTTTGTTCCGCAAGTTGAAAAATATTTGTCAAGTTTAAGTCAGAACTACGTCGAGATCATTTCTGCAAAATTTAAATTCATTGTGATCCACGACATAAAAACGCCGTACATGGGACCGAAGAAGACCGTGGCTATTTCATACAAATGTAGGCAAAGTACAGGACTTTCTGTCTTCCAGAACCGGTTTCGGAATATTTTTGTTCCACAAGTTGAAAAATATTTATCAGGTTTAAGTCAGAACCACGTCTAGATAATTTCTGCAAAATTTGAATTCATTGTGATCCACGACATAAAAACGCCGTACATGGGACCGAAAAAGACCGTGGCTATTTCAAACAAATGTATGTAAAGTACAGGACTTTCTTTCTTCCAGAGCCGGTTTCGGAATATTTTTGTTCCACAAGTTGAAAAATATTTGCCAGGTTTAAGTCAGAACTACATCTAGATAATTTCTGCAAAATTTCAATTCATTATGATCCACGGTATAAAAATTCCGTACATGGGACCGAAAAAGACCGTGGCTATTTCATACAAATGTAGGCAAAGTACAGGACTTTCTGTTTTCCAGAGCCGGTTTCGGAATATTTTTGTTCCACAAGTTAAAAATATTTGTCTGCTTTAAGTCAGAACTATGTCTAGATCATATCCGCAAAATTTCAATTCATTATGATCCACGGCATAAAAACGCCGTACGTCGGACCGAAAAAGACCGTAGCTATTTCATACAAATGTATAGAAAGTATAGGACTTTTTGTCTTCCAGAGCCGGTTTCGGAGTATTTTTGTTCCACAAGTTGAAACATATTTGTCAGGTTTAAGTCAGATCTACGTCTAGATCATTTCTGCAAAATTTCAATTCATTATGATCCACGGCATAAAAACGCCGTACATGGTAGGGAAAAAGACCGTGGCTATTTCATTCAAATGTATGAAAAGTTAAGGACTTTCTAACTTCAAAACACAGTTTCGAAATTTTTTTCCTCTTCAAGTTAAATTAATTTGTTAGATATTAAGTAAGAATTATGTCTATATTGATTTTACAAAATTTTAACCCATTGCGAGCAACGGTATAAAAACGCCGTGAATGGGGCCGAAAAAGACCGTGGCTTTGTCATATACGTTACATACATTAATTGTGTAGTAACAGCGGTAAGAAAAAACAATTTCAAAATTTGACTAGTGTTATCTATGTTTTTATTACTGTTTACTTTGTTTTGAAGTTAAATAATAATCATTGACTTTTAATAATTAACTTCATGACATAATCGGGTTATTGATTTTATTAAATCACTTGATGTAAAATTGTGATGTACTAGGTAGAAAAAATATTTGTTTTAATTAAAATATTCAAGTGTATAAGTATCAAAAATATCAAAGAAAACTTAAATTAGTTGTGCTGCAGTAAAACAAATTTTGTGGAACTTCATAACATTTATGTCAACTGAACAACAACTTAATATTGGCTTTTCCCACTAAAAATATAATTTATTATGAAGAAAGTTGCCGTAATCGCAATAATTCGATTGGCAGCAAATACGGTAGCCACAACCGATAATGTTTTCTGTATTAGGGAATCCTCTAATGGACGATGAAAAGAGTATTAAAATTTTAGGTAAGAGTTTTTCTGTGAATTTTTATTCCTCGTACATTAAGGGGTACCTTAATATGCATATGTGAACAAAAACAAATTAAAATGTACATACTGAGCATCCATGAAAATTTGCACATCCCGCTTGTCCGCGGATACATTCCATAAGTCATTATACCATTATGCACAAAGCAATGACCTGTACTTGCTCGGCAATACCTACGCAGTGCGTTTAAGTGACGAATTTAACATGGGGATGATATTGGAAGTATACAATCGCCACCCTCTCGCTTACATTCCGTTGACGAATATTCATTATAGTTTTCATTGAGAAAAATACTATGATGAAAAGAACATTAAAGCCTGGTGAACTACCACGTTGCTGTTAAATAATGAACGGTTTCGTTAACGTTGGATAATGAACTACTTCGTTAATGCTCAGTAATGGTATACTAAAAATGTCTAATGGTTTATGGTTTTATATAATATTGTATTTCTTTTTTAATTCACAGCGTTTAACACGATCTTATAAAACTAACATTGAAAATAGAACAAAAACTTTAATTCACATAACAAAACAATATCATATAGCTAAATATAACAAACAAAAGAAAGCAAAAGAAAAGTTAAATTTATATGAAAACAAAAAAATCACATTAATTCACATCAACAGTTAAACTTAATACTACAAATAACAAACAAAAAGCTAAAATTTACATGTCGTCATTCTTTCTCTCAGCATTCCTCTCCAGCGACATGTTTTTGAATATGCGCCTTTTCTGCATTTGAAGTGCTTTTCGGATGTGTTCATCCGCTGGCCCAACACTGTTAATACTGGTCATTGAGACCGCTTCTGAAATAGTTAAAAATTTTGTCAATTTACATTCAGTGAAAATATTAAGTGTTTTTTACCTGAAAGTACTGAAAAAAAATTTTTGTGTTCTTTAAAGCTATTCTTCCCTTGAACACCATCGACGTTGTAGGCCATAATGACACCGTCACCCAAAATACGTCTTAAATTTTTTTGAACACCGGCAGGTTCAATTATGCCCCTCGTTGCTTTAATCTAAAAATATAATTGGAAACATTACTCATATCTACTTAAATAATGAAAGAACAAATAAATCTTACATATTGTTTCTTGTTGTCCGGACGATTCGATTATCGAACTGAACAAGATCTTCTTCACACCAAATTGGAAAACTATCTGCAAGTGAGTCGTCATCGTTAGATTGCCGTTAACATTTGGTTGTTAGGACCTTGTTTTCTGCCAGGGCTTTAATTTATAAAACAAAAAGACTGCTGATATATTTAAAAATTCACTTTTCTTCAAGAAAAACTCAACAAACGTTATTTTTATACCCTCCACCATATATGGTGAGGGTATATATCAGTTTGTCATTCCGTTTGTAATATGTCGAAATATAGGTTTAAGACCCCATAAAGTATATATATTCGTGACCCTTATGCAATTTTAAGTCGATTTAGCGATGTCCGTCTGTCTGTTGAAATGGCGATCACGACGCAAGCGGGGTTGCCTATTTTTATCCAGATTATTAAACATCCTCCCGAGCAGTTTGGTATTTAAAATGAGCAAAATCAGTTAAGCGGTTCAAAAGTTATGAGTGAAAATGTGAAGGTACCTCTAAATTTTCCATATAAATTTGTACAATTTTTCTGTATCTATTTTTTTTCTGTTAAGTAAGTAAAAATGTTAAAGTCGCTAACAGAGCAGACCTCTGTAAATAACATTACTAAAACTAAATAACAAAAGTTCTGTTACATAAATCAAAGACATTAATTTGTTAAAGAAAGAACATTAGTTGAAACTATTTCCCAATAGGTGGCGCATCTGAAAAAAATTCTCCTTATTAGGTATATTCTGCTACAATATACAACAGGGTATTATTGATTTTCTATTTCGTTCGTAACATAAAAGAATGTTTGCCAAAAGCTATGCAAAATATATGTTTTATGTGTATATTATACTTTAATTTTCTAAATCAATATTCATTTAAATGTTCAAGAGCACAGTATTGCAATTTTTCGTATGTGTATTTATTTTTTTGAAAGAAAGAATTAACATAAATATGGATTTTCCAATGCCTCAATACTTCAAAATTATACAAATTTGACGAAAAAATACCATTTTGATACATGAAAATTTGTTTTTTTTTACAGAAAATGTGAAACAAATGCTTTTATCACGTCGAACATTTCAAAAATTGACTTTAGTATTTTGAAATAAGTCTTCTAGTAACAGCTTAATGTACTAGAATTTTAAATATGTATTAAATCTCATATCTGTGGTTAGTAAGACAATTGAAAGCCAAATCCAGGGCCATGCGACCTAGGCATGGCGCAGGGTATTGTTATCTATTTACTTAAGCGCCATCTACTGCTAAGTATAGACACTAAAGCAATTATGTATTTAGTTCTATCTTTATGTATAAATGTCTTTGGCCCCATGGCTAGGTCCAAAGAAATTTATATATAAAGAAAGAGCAAAATGCATAATTGGCTTAGTGCCGCTACTTTTGAATAGGTGGCGCAAAATCACATTAAAACTATATCCTGCCCCATGGCGATATAGCCTTGGATTAGGGTTTCAATCAATTTATTTACCAAAAATATTAAATTAACTACATACTTAAAAATTATAATGCATTCAGATGTTGCTAGTAGACTTATTACATAATTTTAAAGTCAATTTTTCAAATGTTTGACGTAATAAGAGCATTTGTTTCAACTTTTTATGTCAAAAAAGAAATTTTCATAGAGGAAAATAGTATTTTTTTAATTCCATTTGTATTTTTGAGAATTGAGGATTGACAAATGTATATTTATGTTAATTTTTTCTTTTATAAAAAAATACAGATGAATAAAGCGCGATATTGTGCTCTTAAACATCTAAATGAATATTGATTTAAAAAATTAAGGTATAATATGCACATAAAACATATATTTTTATAGTTTTTGGCAAATATTCATTTATGTTACAAAGAAAATAGAAAATCAATAATATTCTACTGCATATTGTAGCACAATATGGATAATGGAGACTAGCTCTGCAGCAAAATATGCCTAATGGAGAGAATGCACTTTATGGTGGGCCATCTATTGACAAATAGTTACAACTCATGTTCTTTTTTAACAAATAAATTTCTTTGCTGTATTATCTCCATTAGACAAACACACTTCAATTTTTTAAAGAAAGAACATTCGTTGCAACTATTTATCAATACGTGGCGCATCAGAAAGTGCATTCTCTCCATTAGGCATATTCAGCTGCAGAGCTAGTTCCCATTAGCCGGAACAAAATCGAGTATTTGACAAAAACTATGCTTTAAAAAGTGTTTTTTGTGCAGTCCATGTTTAAAAAAACTAGTGAAAATGTAAAGGTGCCTCTAAATTGCCTATACAAATTTAGTACAATTTCATAGTAGCGACTGGTACATAACATATTTTCTCATATGTTTTCACCAGTCGCTTAGCAGTTAATATTTTGTATTCACCTCAAACATTTTTCCACCACTAAAATTGTTTTTCACCACAAAAAATTTTTTCACCTTAAAAATTTTTTTTCACCTCTAAATTTTTTTTTCCAAAAAAAAAGTTCTTTTCACATCTAAAAAAGTTTTTCACCTCAAAAAATTTTTTCACCTACATAATTTTACTTTTAAAGTTTTTTTATATTATTTGTATCAAAAACAGAAGAGAACATCTTTTTAGGATATTGGTGGAGGGTATTCAAAGATTCGGCACAGCCGAATTTAGCCCTTTTTTACTTGTTTTATTTAACAATTTTCGACTTCACCCTTGTTGTTCAAAACACAGAATATCAATTTGTCAACCCCGAATGACGCCGACGCTTTGTTATGAAATGAAGACTCACCCAACAGGTTAGCGTTTAGCGACAAGCACAAATAATTGGTAGTGTTTGACTTAGGAAATACATATGTTGCCAGCCAGACGCTCACGCTGACGCTTCGGTTGTGCTTAGGCTAGAAAACTATTGTATACATTTTTCTTTTCAACCTAAACAATAGAATATGACAGAAAAAAATTTTGCTCGCTTGCTTATATACGATTAACGAATTCATGTAATATATTGGTGCACCAAGTAGGTACTGGCAATTGTGAGTGACGAATTTATTACAGAAAAAACGTCAATAGCAGTTTTGCCGAACAAGCGGGATCATATCATACACACACCAGAGAACTGCATTTGCTGATTGCAAAACGTTCATACGCAATCAACACAAGAATAAATTGTGCTTGCGTTCAAACGCTGAATATACTCCAACACACATATTTGTTGATGATTTTAAATCAATCAAACGATGTGCAAATTGTTTTGTCACTGGTTTATAATCATCGGTCGTTGTTAAACCAAGGACCCTTGAAACCAGGATGAACAAACTACATTTTTTTAGCCACGCATGATGCCATGATGCCAAATGACGAAACTACAAAAAATTCTTAGGCGACATCATGAAATTCTTAGGCGATTTACAGAAACATTTAGCCACTTGCAGTGGTACAACCCCAAGTACAGTGATTGTGTTGTGAATGTATACATGTTTTGTGTTTTTTGTCTCTTTCATACTCACGTTTACCATTGTTTTGTTTGTTGTCTTAAGCAAAAAAATCAAATATCCATTTGTTTGTTATAATAATAATTAATATTGTGTTTTTGTTGAATGTTTGGAAAAAAAAAATTCAAACATGTATACATTCACAACACAATCACTGTACTTGGGGTTGTACCATTGCAATTGGCTAAATGTTTCTGTAAATCGCCTAAGAATTTTTTGTAGTTTCGTCATTTGGCATCATGGCATCATGGCACCATGGCACCATGGCACTATGGCACCATGGCATCATGCGTGGCTAAAAAAAATGTAGTTTGTTCATCCTGGTTTCAAGGGTCCTTGGTTAAACCATTGTTTTATTCTGTTCATTAGAGCCAACAATAATTATTTTGATGTAGAATAAATCAGAAAAAACAACAAAAAACGTGTATGAGTGTAATCATAATTAAAACAAAATAGTTTCTTATCTATAAAAAGGGGGTGGTTTTGTAAAAAAACGTTATATGTATATTAGGGTGGGTCTAAAATATGTTTTTTATAATTTTCATTAGGAATACAAAAAATATTGTTCTTTGTGAAATTTTTTTTTTTTTTTTTTTAATTTAGGTCGACATCTCAGGCTCGCCCAATCCGGTTAAAGTTAAATATTGCCTAATTTTCCAATCAAAATAGATGAAAAAAAAAATTAGACAATATTTAAATTTTTCCGGATTAGGCAAGCCTGAGATATCGACCTAAATTTTTTTTCCAAAAAAATATTTATGTTTCACAAATAAGAATATTTTTATACTAATAAAAATTCTAAAAAAGCGGATTTTAAACCCAACCTAATATACATATAATGTTTTTCTACAAAACCACCCCCTTATAATATGTGTTTCTATTTTGTTTTAATTATGAATAAACTCATATGCGATGTTTGTTGTTTTTTCTGATATATTCAACGCTGACTTTTTGTTAAGTGATTACATTTGCATAAAACATAAACGACAGATGATTCACACTGATTCCAATTACGCGTTCAGTAACATGATGCTGATTTTATTCTACAGTGAATTTTGTTGAATTATTAAAAGTGAACAAGAATTTTTGTGTATGATTAAAACAAGAAAAAAGTTGATTTTGCAGTTCTCTGACACACACACGTGTTTACTAACATACTCGTTAGTCAACAACAACAATAGCGTTATAAATTCGTTAACAATTTTGAAAAATGTATGGATTTTTATAAAATTATAGATTTTTAACCCATTGCGAGCAACGGTTTCATATTTATTATATTCACAAAAAGAAAAAAATAAAAAGTTTTTAGTTTTGAGAAAAGGAATTTAAAATATATATGATTTTTTTGTTTAAGACAACAAACAAAACAATGGTAAACGTGAGTATAAAAGAGACAAAAAACACAAAACATCGGTAAACATGAGTAAGCAAGGGACAAACACAAAACAACAATTTGTTTCTTTTACCTGCATTAAAAAAACAAATTTTATATATAGGGTCCGCCAAATAACTTTTTTTTTTAAAATGCTATAAAAAAAACTACTGAATATTTTCTCAGATTCCTTTTTTTATTTGAAAGTACAATCCTTCCGGTTAATAATGGAAAATAATTTCATTCAAATGGCTGCCTCGGTTAGCCATGCAGTAGCCTACACGATTGGTCCTATTTTTAAGCACATTATCGATTGTGTGCATCTGTATTTCACCAATGGCTTCACGAATATTGTCCTTTAAAGCGTCAATTGTCTCTGGCTTGTCGGCGTAACACTTATCTTTGACGGTACCCCACAAATAATAGTCCAACGGTGTCAAATCGCAGCTCCGAGGTGGCCAAACGACATCAGCTCTGCGGCTGATAATGCGATCTTCAAAAACAGGGCGCAAAACATCGAAACCAAATGTTGCCAATATCCTCCTCTTCAATTTTTGTGAACAAAAATTCGTTCAACATGGCCCGATAACGAGCGCCATTGACTGTAACGGCCACTCATTGCTCATTTTCGAAGAAAAATGGCCCAATTATGACTCTGGACCAAAATCCGCACCAAACAGTGACCCGTTTAGGGTGCATCGGCTTTTCAATCTATGCGTGCGGGTTTTCTGTGCCCCAAATGCGACAAAATGAGCTTTATCTGAAAAGATGACATTCTGCAACATTACCATAATTTTGAAAGTAATGTCGCAATATTTCCCAGCGTTGTTCAAGCGTATACACAACCAGGATAGATAAAACGGAAGGATAAAACTAATTATCTGTCAATTCTAAGCTAAGTGTTACCATTCACGAAATAAGCACTAGTTGAAAAAAAACGTTAGATGGCGAACCCTATATTTTGTCTCTTTCATACTCACGTTTACCATTGTTTTGTCTTAAGCAAAAAAATAATCAAATATGTATACATTTGTTGTTATAATTATTAAAAATGTGTTTGTTATAATAATAATTAATATTAGGCATGTTTTCTTTGTACACTTAAGCTAGAAAGTTATTTTATTTATATGGAGAATTAAGCGAGTACTAAGCGACTAGTTCTTAACTCGCTTAATTCTCCAAATAAATGAAATAACTTGCTAGCTTAAGTGTACAAAGAAAACATGCCTATTGTTGTTTGTTGAATGTTAAGAAAAAAATCAAACATACATTCACAACAATCACTGAACTTGTGGTTGTACCATTGCTAGAGGCTAAATGTTTCTGTAAATCGCCTAAGAATTTTTTGTAGTCTCGTCATTTGGCATCATGGCATCACTGCACAATGGCATCATACGTGGCTAAAAATTTTGTAGTTTGTTCATCCTGCTTTCAAGGGTCCTTGGTATAACTAGATTACCTGTGCGACTAGATTGTCAAAAAATTAATTTTTTGAACAAATACTCTGGTTCTTGCGAAAAAATAACTTTGTGTAAAAATGTTAGATTACGAATGTTTAAAAAAGATTTTAAGCTGCACCCCAAAATATTTATGGAGTACTGAGATATTCAATCTTCTGTAGTTTATTCATTGACATCGAATTAAGTTCACCGAATACAATAGCGAAATATGTTATTATGGGTACAATTAATATCTTCACAAGTCTAAGCTTGACATCACTCGAAATATATGTAGAAGAATACCAAAGCCTTCGAATAACGATGTAAATTCTCATTATACTGTAATTTACAGTTAAGATCAGAATTAAGTACAAATCCAAAATTTTTCACAACATATTTTACAGGTTGATTTTGCATTATAATTTCGGGTAAATTGTTATAATTGCAATTCCCAATTTTTATGGGCTCTGATATTTCTGTAGACCACATCATTTAACCTTTTTATCATCCTGAAGGGTCCGTCCCAATGCGTTTGTAGTATGGGAGACAATCCTTTCTTTCGTTGCGGGTTAAACATCAGAACCAGTTGGCCCTCATTAAATCCTTTAGAATTCACTACTCGATCGTACCTTGCCTTCATCTTATCGCTGATCATTTTAATTCGAATGCGGACGAACTCATGAAGTTCGTTGAGGTCTTCTTATTCCCGGCAAAATTTGCATTGCGCGCAATTTGCTATCCAATTGCCTACGTCTTGTTGACAGCTGGTTTTTGTGACGCCAAGATGACCACCACAGGGTCCGTCATGGGACTCCTTCAATACCTCGTTTATTCTAGATGCCGGCACCACAATCAATTGAGTTTTAGCTTTACCGTCTGCACTTTCCCATATACGGTATAAGCAATGGCCTATCAGCTGTATGTTATTCCACTGGTCCCAATATGCTTTCATCAGTGGACTTTCATCTGATATCTGCTCGCGAGACCCACCCGATTTTTTTCTTTGGCAGATATAATCCTTGCCAACATGGGGTCATTCCGTTGCGCTTCTGTCCAAGCTTCACTCGATATTCTCATGCGTTACCTTGTAATGATAGCTCGTTACATTTTTCATTATTTGCAAGCATAAAGTAATAAGTTACTCATTATTGATTACGTAATATATGATTTATAAATGTAAGGTTATAATTGAAATATTTTTGGAAATCTATTTTTAAATATATTAGTTTGTGTTTTTTTTGTAAACAATTCATTTAAGTTTAAAGCAATCAAATATTATATGCGTCGATAGCTCGATAGTAGAGTTCTTGGCTGGCAACTAGATTTCCCTGGTTCGATTCCCATCTTGACCACATTATTTTTAATTACAAATTTTTTAAATAAAATATTTGTAATAATTTTTTTTAATAAAAATTCCTCTTTTTTAAAAATCTATTTTTAGACACATTACTTTTTCCATTCTCGTAACCATATAAGTGTAACGACAGAAGTCGCGTCGCTCGTTTCTGTCTACACACTTTGTTTTTACACTGGCGACAACTACAAATAGCTGCCCTTAGGGGTATATAAAGAGCAAAATTGAACAAATCTGGGTCAGTCGCCAGCAGCCGTGAACGAGAACACAAGGTAATTTCAGCACTAAATATTAAATTCTAATCCTGCGAGCATCCTTGGGCAACTTGTAAGTATCCTGCGAACATCCTTGAAGGTCCTGCGGATATCCTTGAAGGTCCTGCGGATATCCTTGAAGGTCCTGCCGATATCCTTGAAGATCCTGCGAATATCCTTGAAGGTCCTGCCGATATCCTTGAAGATCCTGCGGATATCCTTGAAGATCCTGTCAACATCCTTGAAGGTCCTGCTGATATCCTTGAAGGTCCTGCCGATATCCTTGAAGATCCTGCGGATATCCTTGAAGGTCCTGTCAACATCCTTGAAGGTCCTGTCAACATCCTTGAAGGTCCTGTCAACATCCTTGAAGGTCCTGCTGATATCCTTGAAGGTCCTGCGATATCCTTGAAGGTCCTGCCGATATCCTTGAAGATCCTGCGGATATGCTTGAAGGTCCAGTCAACATCCTTGAAGGTCATGTCAACATCCTTGAAGGTCCTGCTGATATCCTTGAAGGTCCTGTCCACATCCTTGAAGGTCCTGTCAACGTCCTGGAAGGTCCTACGAACGTTCTTGAAGGTCCTGCCGATATCCTTGAAGAGCCTGCGGATATCCTTGAATGTCCTGTCAACATCCTTGAAGGTCCTGCCAATATCCTTGAAGATCCTGCGGATATCCTTGAAGGTCCTGTCAACATCCTTGAAGGTCTACGAAAATCTCGGGAGGTCCTGTGGAGATCCTCGAACGGTTCATAAGAGGAAGCGTGCCGTCCCAGGTCGCTCTTTCATCCTCTCTCTTTATCTCTCTCTCTCCCCCTCTCTCTCTTTCTCTCCCTCTCACTTAGTCAACGTAGGTCACACGGAGTTCTTTAGAGGAAGCGTGCCGTCCCCGGTCGCTGTCCTCCCCCGTGAAGATACCAGAGGAAGCGTGCCGTCCCCGGTCGCTGACCTCCCTGTGAAGATACCCAAGGGAGCGTGCCGTCCCAGGTCGCTGCCCTCACCTAGACGTCGTAGTTCATCAGAGGAAGCGTGCCGTCCCCGGTCGCTGTCCTTCCCCTTGAAGATACCAGTGGAAGCGTGCCGTCCTCGGTCGCTGTCCTCCCCTTTGAAGATACCAGAGGGAGCGTGCCGTCCCAGGTCGCTGCCCTCACCTAGACGTAGTTCATCAGAGGAAGCGTGCCGTCCCCGGTCGCTGTCCTCCCCCTTAAAGATACCAGAGGAAGCGTGCCGTCCCAGGTCGCTGTCCTGCCCTTTGAAGATACCAGAGGGAGCGTGCCGTCGCAGGTCGCTGCCCTCGCCTAGACGTAGTCCATCAGAGGAAGCGTGCCGTCCCCGGTCGCTGTCCTCCCCGTGAAGATACCAGAGGGAGCGTGCCGTCCCAGGTCGCTGCCCTCACCTAGACGTAGTTCACCAGAGGAAGCGTGCCGTCCCCGGTCGCTGTCCTCCTCCTTGAAGATACCAGAGGAAGCGTGCCGTCCCTGTCGCTGCCCTCCCCTTTGAAGATACCAGAGGGAGCGTGCCGTCCCAGGTCGCTGCCCTCACCTAGACGTCGTAGTTCATCAGAGGAAGCGTGCCGTCCCCGGTCGCTGTCCTCCCCCTTGAAGATACCAGAGGAAGCGTGCCGTCCCCGGTCGCTGTCCTCCCCTTTGAAGATACCAGAGGGAGCGTGCCGTCCCAGGTCGCTGCCCTCACCTAGACGTAGTACATCAGAGGAAGCGTGCCGTCCCCGGTCGCTGTCCTTCCCCTTGAAGATACCAGAGGGAGTGTGCCGTCCTAGGTCGCTGCCCTCGCCTAGACGTAGTTCATCAGAGGAAGCGTGCCGTCCCCGGTCGCTGTCCTCCCCCTTGAAGATACCGGAGGGAGCGTGCAGACCCAGGTCGCTCTTTCATCCTCTCTCTTTATCTCTCTCTCTCCCCCTCTCTCTTTCTCTCCCTCTCACTTAGTCAACGTAGGTCACACGGAGTTCACCAGAGTAAGCGTGCCGTCCCAGGTCGCTGCCCTCCCCTAGACGTCGTAATTCGTCAGAGGAAGCGTGCCGTCCCCGGTCGCTGTCCTCTCCCTTGAAGATACCAGAGGAAGCGTGCCGTCCCCGGTCGCTGTCTTCCCCTTGAAGATACCAGAGGAAGCGTGCCGTCCCAGGTCGCTGTCCTCCCCTTTGAAGATACCAGAGAGAGCGTGCTGTCCCAGGTCGCTGCCCTCGCCTAGACGTAGTTCATCAAAGGAAGCGTGCCGTCCCCGGTCGCTGTCCTCCCCGTGAAGATACCAGAGAGAGCGTGCCATCCCAGGTCGCTGCCCTCCCCTTTGAAGATACCAGAGGGAGCGTGCCGTCCCAGGTCGCTGCCCTCGCTTAGACGTAGTCCATCAGAGGAAGCGTGCCGTCCCCGGTCGCTGTCCTCCCCGCGAAGATACCAGAGGGAGCGTGCCGTCCCAGGTCGCTGCCCTCACCTAGACGTAGTTCATCAGAGGAAGCGTGCCGTCCCCGGTCGCTGTCCTCCCCCTTGAAGATACCAGAGGAAGCGTGCCGTCCCCGGTCGCTGTCCTCCCCTTTGAAGATACCAGAGGGAGCGTGCCGTCCCAGGTCGCTGCCCTCACCTAGACATCGTAGTTCATCAGAGGAAGCGTGCCGTCCCCGGTCGCTGTCCTCCTCTTTGAAGATACCAGTGGGAGCGTGCCGTCCCAGGTCGCTGCCCTCACCTAGACGTAGTACATCGGAGGAAGCGTGCCGTCCCCGGTCGCTGTCCTCCCCCTTGAAGATACCAGAGGGAGCGTGCCGTCCCAGGTCGCTGCCCTCGCCTAGACGTGATTCATCAGAGGAAGCGTGCCGTCCCCGGTCGCTGTCCTCCCCCTTGAAGATACCAGAAGGAGCGTGCCGTCCCAGGTCGCCTCTTCATTCTCTCCCTTTATCTCTCTCTCTCTCTCTCTTTTCAATCCTGTAGTATTATCAACAATAAACGAATTTACCTTTGTATAACATCACGTCTTTTACTCTCGGTCACTGGATCAAAGAAATTTCTGTGACGACCCCTACCCCCGCGAGCTTACCCCAGCTAACGGAGGAAATCTCGTCGTTACAGTGGCGCCCGAGCAGGGACATGAAAGTTTAAGGCTTTGTCGTATTGGATTAAAAGGACACTAAACAGAGGAAATAAAAAACATTAACACCGAGTGGAAGAGAGCGAACTAAAGTTCCGAACAAACGCACAACAAGGAAGGTAAATGTATCTAATATAGTATCCCTAGTCTAATCCGTTGAAAGAAATGGCCAACACGACGACAACTGCGGAGCTGATATCTAAATGGGATGTTAAGTTTGATGGTGCGACGTGTCCCTTTGAATTCTTCGAGAGATTACAAGAATTGACCAATGTGTACGCTTTAGATGTGAATGCTATGCCACATATGATGCCCTTGTTCCTGACTGACAGAGCATTAATCTGGTACCGAAACAACAATCGTGACTGGAAAAGCTGGACCAGATTTAAACAAGATTTGCTTAAGTTCTTTTTACCCTCCAGATACTATGAACTACTCGAAGATACGGTTAGAAACAGATACCAAAAGCACGATGAACCCTTTAGAAATTACGTCCTGTCAATCCAAAACCTGATGAGGAACACCAAGTATTCCGAGGCTCAAACACTGGAGCGGATATACCGAAACTCTCTTTCCAACTATTTGAGATACATTCGGAGAAAAGATTTTACGACCCTTGATGAACTCTTGGAGATGGCAGCAGACTTGGAAGGTATTCCAAAAAACCCCGCAGTATCCCGCAGAACAACTCTACATGATACGCCCGGATACAACTTCACACGGGATCGCCGTCATTCACTCCGAAAACAGTAAGCCTAGCTTCCGTAGTCACAAGTTGGCTGCAAAATTGATTGTCCCGACCCGCACGAAACGCTTAGAGAATTCTGGGAAGCGTCCCTCACAGATCAAGATTCCCTCCCAACAAGCTCAAGTTGATCGCAGTGCCAAAGTCATCGGAAAAATAAATCAAGATCTGGTTTCATCACCGAACTCATCCAACACCACAATCCATGTCAGAAACGCCCCATACCATGAAGATGCTGCACCCAAGGAACAAGTAGCTGCTGATTGTCAGACTAGTAGGAGCCATATTCGAGTAGAGGGACACAGCGCTAAAGACCGAAGAAAAATTGAATATTTCCTCGAAGGCGAGTTGCAAAAGTTTCGGAAGATGCACGGCCTGTCCTCCGCTGCTAGGCACCGCATCGTAATGAAAGATGATCGCCCATTTAAAATCAGGTACGCCCCCCGAAATCCGGCTATGCAGGCCGTAATAGACGAGAAGGTAAACGAGCTTCTAGCTAGTGGCTGTATAGAACCGTCAAGAAGCCCATACAGTTCACCTATCACATTGGCGCCGAAGAAAAACGGCACTTGGAGATTGTGTATTGATTTTAGACATCTAAACAGCAAATCAGACCCCGATGCGTATCCCCTGCCACGAATTGCAACAATACTGGACCGATTAAGAGATGCCAAGTACGTGAGTAGTCTGGATTTGAAAGATGGATACTGGCAGATCCCCATGGAGGATGACAGCAAGAAGTATACCGCCTTCACCGTTGCCGGTCGAGGCTTATACCAATGGCGTGTGATGCCCTTCGGATTGCACACAGCTCCGGCCACCTTCCAGAGGGCACTTGATAGCGTCATCGGACCGGACTTAGAGCCTTTTGCGTTCGCTTATCTGGATGATATTATCGTCACGGGAAGGACGTTGGAAGAAAACTTGTCCGAACTGAGAGAGGTATTTCAGCGACTTCGGGCAGCTAACCTAAAGATCAATCCAGAGAAGTGCGAATTTTTCAAAAGAGAGACCAAGTATCTCGGACATGTGGTTAGTGACAAGGGCATACAGACCGATCCCGACAAGGTAGCTGCAATTCGGGAGATGACGGCCCCAAGCAATTTACGAGAGGTGAGAAGATTTCTGGGAGTCGCCTCCTGGTACCGCCGATTTGTTCCGGAATTTGCTGCCATAGCCCAGCCTCTAACTACTCTCCTTAAGAAAGGCAAACACTGGAAGTGGACAGAGGACCAACAAACGGCGTTTGAAGTTTTAAAGGCGAAACTAACGGAAGCCCCGGTGCTGGCATGTCCTGATTTCTCTAAGCCATTCACCCTACAAACGGATGCTAGTGACTACGGATTGGGAGCGGTATTAACACAAAACCTGGAGGACGGTGAACGCGTAATTGCTTATGCTAGCAGGAGTCTTAATGGTGCGGAACAGCCACGGAGAAAGAATGTCTCGCTATATTATGGGGCATACGAAAGATGCGGCCATATCTGGAGGGATACCGTTTTCACGTTATCACCGACCATCTCTCTTTAAAGTGGCTCAACTCCATAGAAAATCCCACGGGTAGATTAGCTCGGTGGGCCCTGGAGCTCCAACAGTATAACTTCACAGTACAATACCGCAAGGGGAAGAACAATGTGGTTGCCGATGCTTTATCCCGTCAGCCAATAAAAGTATTAAAAATGGCCATAGAGGAACGTTAACCGATAGACTGTGCGTGGTTACAAAGGAGGAAAGAAGAAGTTAGACGTGACCCTGCGAAGTAATCCGACTATGCAATCGTTGGAACCCAATTATTTAGGCACATTCCCAGACACCCTCACGATGAGGACAGTACGCCTTGGAAGTTGTGTGTTGCTTCTCGTTTACGACAACGGGTTCTACATGAAAACCATTGCCAACCCGCTGCTGGACATCTGGGTCTACGTAAGACCGCCAATCGGGTCGGCAACCGCTACTACTGGCCGGGAATGTTCCGCGATATCGCCCGGTTCGTTAGAAATTGTAAATCCTGCCAGATGTATAAGCCGAGTCAGGTGGCACCAGCGGGCGAAATGCTAGTAACGATCCCAGAAGAACCATGGGCTACCGTATCCACAGATTTTGTCGGACGTCTTCCTCGCTCCAAACATGGTAACAGTATGCTCTTAGTCTTCTTCGATCGCTTCTCCAAGTGGGTCGAACTCGTACCGCTCCGCAAGGCCACGGCAGAAGGCGTCGTCAAGGCCTTTAGGGAGAGAATTCTAGCCACGTTTGGAACTCCAAAAGTGCCCATTACAGATAATGGTGCACAATTCACCAGCCGCGTACTACGGAGTTACCTAGAAGAAATTGGAGTTCGACACCAATTTACCGCCCCTTATTGTCCACAGGAAAATCCTACTGAGAGGGCCAATCGCACGGTCAAAACAATGATCGCTCAACTAGCGCAAAACCAGCATAATGGATGGGATGATCACTTACCGGAGGTAACCCTGGCAATAAACACAAGCAATTCCGAATCTACCGGATACAGCCCGGCTTATCTCGTACAGGGTCGCGAACCTAGATTACCACGGGCACTGTATGATGAAGTCGTTACTGGTACAGGGGTAAACCCAAGGAAGCCAGAGGAAAGGGCCAGTGAGCACCAGGAAATTTTTAAGATGGTTCGCCACCAGCTGGGCAAAGCGGCCCAGGATCAACGGCGTCATTTCAACTTGCGTCGACGACCTTGGAAGCCCAAAATCGGAGATTTAGTTCTTGTCAAACAGCACCAATTGTCGAGAGCGGCCGACGGTTTCGCCGCCAAGTTAGCCCCGAAATATACTGGTCCCTACGAGGTCGTAAACTTCCCATCCCCTGTGATTGTACAACTTCGTGCTCAGGCAAATAACGTTCTAAAAACAGCCCACCTAAGTGAGCTTAAATCCTTCACAGAAGAGCCATCTGTTTCTCAGCATATGATGTGAAGAAACTGTCACCAATGAATACCATTTTCTATCACCTCCATCGTTTTTTTTCACCAACAGAGCCATGTCCAGCGTTACCACCACTAGAGTCATGTGTATCGTTTCCAGTATCCCTGGAGCCAGCTCTAACGTTTCCTTCGTCGCCCATACCACA
The DNA here is from genome assembly GCA_949748255.1 of Eustalomyia histrio. Classification (NCBI taxonomy): domain Eukaryota; kingdom Metazoa; phylum Arthropoda; class Insecta; order Diptera; family Anthomyiidae; genus Eustalomyia; species Eustalomyia histrio. The sequence goes on from OX456523.1 coordinate 85,564,834, forward strand.
ATCGCAACCAATCCCAACACCACCACGTCATCGTTTTGAAACCATTTTATCACTTTATGGGGTACCAAAATATACCAGACACCCGTTCCAGAACCAAATTAGCCGTCTCAAAAGGTTTCATCGGAAAACATAGGCGATTGAAAGGAAAATAACCGGCCCCACCTTCCCCAGGGGAGGACCATGTGTAACGACAGAAGTCGCGTCGCTCGTTTCTGTCTACACACTTTGTTTTTACACTGGCGACAACTACAAATAGCTGCCCTTAGGGGTATATAAAGAGCAACATTGAACAAATCTGGGTCAGTCGCCAGCAGCCGTGAACGAGAACACAAGGTAATTTCAGCACTAAATATTAAATTCTAATCCTGCGAGCATCCTTGGGCAACTTGTAAGTATCCTGCGAACATCCTTGAAGGTCCTGCGGATATCCTTGAAGGTCCTGCGGATATCCTTGAAGGTCCTGCCGATATCCTTGAAGATCCTGCGGATATCCTTGAAGGTCCTGCCGATATCCTTGAAGATCCTGCGGATATCCTTGAAGATCCTGTCAACATCCTTGAAGGTCCTGCTGATATCCTTGAAGGTCCTGCCGATATCCTTGAAGATCCTGCGGATATCCTTGAAGGTCCTGTCAACATCCTTGAAGGTCCTGTCAACATCCTTGAAGGTCCTGTCAACATCCTTGAAGGTCCTGCTGATATCCTTGAAGGTCCTGCGATATCCTTGAAGGTCCTGCCGATATCCTTGAAGATCCTGCGGATATGCTTGAAGGTCCAGTCAACATCCTTGAAGGTCATGTCAACATCCTTGAAGGTCCTGCTGATATCCTTGAAGGTCCTGTCCACATCCTTGAAGGTCCTGTCAACGTCCTGGAAGGTCCTACGAACGTTCTTGAAGGTCCTGCCGATATCCTTGAAGAGCCTGCGGATATCCTTGAATGTCCTGTCAACATCCTTGAAGGTCCTGCCAATATCCTTGAAGATCCTGCGGATATCCTTGAAGGTCCTGTCAACATCCTTGAAGGTCTACGAAAATCTCGGGAGGTCCTGTGGAGATCCTCGAACGGTTCATAAGAGGAAGCGTGCCGTCCCAGGTCGCTCTTTCATCCTCTCTCTTTATCTCTCTCTCTCCCCCTCTCTCTCTTTCTCTCCCTCTCACTTAGTCAACGTAGGTCACACGGAGTTCTTTAGAGGAAGCGTGCCGTCCCCGGTCGCTGTCCTCCCCCGTGAAGATACCAGAGGAAGCGTGCCGTCCCCGGTCGCTGACCTCCCTGTGAAGATACCCAAGGGAGCGTGCCGTCCCAGGTCGCTGCCCTCACCTAGACGTCGTAGTTCATCAGAGGAAGCGTGCCGTCCCCGGTCGCTGTCCTTCCCCTTGAAGATACCAGTGGAAGCGTGCCGTCCTCGGTCGCTGTCCTCCCCTTTGAAGATACCAGAGGGAGCGTGCCGTCCCAGGTCGCTGCCCTCACCTAGACGTAGTTCATCAGAGGAAGCGTGCCGTCCCCGGTCGCTGTCCTCCCCCTTAAAGATACCAGAGGAAGCGTGCCGTCCCAGGTCGCTGTCCTGCCCTTTGAAGATACCAGAGGGAGCGTGCCGTCGCAGGTCGCTGCCCTCGCCTAGACGTAGTCCATCAGAGGAAGCGTGCCGTCCCCGGTCGCTGTCCTCCCCGTGAAGATACCAGAGGGAGCGTGCCGTCCCAGGTCGCTGCCCTCACCTAGACGTAGTTCACCAGAGGAAGCGTGCCGTCCCCGGTCGCTGTCCTCCTCCTTGAAGATACCAGAGGAAGCGTGCCGTCCCTGTCGCTGTCCTCCCCTTTGAAGATACCAGAGGGAGCGTGCCGTCCCAGGTCGCTGCCCTCACCTAGACGTAGTACATCAGAGGAAGCGTGCCGTCCCAGGTCGCTGTCCTCCCCTTTGAAGATACCAGAGGGAGCGTGCCGTCCCAGGTCGCTGCCCTCACCTAGACGTAGTTCATCAGAGGAAGCGTGCCGTCCCCGGTCGCTGTCCTCCCCTTTGAAGATACCAGAGGGAGCGTGCCGTCCCAGGTCGCTGCCCTCGCCTAGACGTAGTTCATCAAAGGAAGCGTGCCGTCCCAGGTCGCTGCCCTCCCCTTTGAAGATACCAGAGGGAGCGTGCCGTCCCAGGTCGCTGCCCTCGCCTAGACGTAGTCCATCAGAGGAAGCGTGCCGTCCCAGGTCGCTGCCCTCACCTAGACGTAGTTCATCAGAGGAAGCGTGCCGTCCCCGGTCGCTGTCCTCCCCTTGAAGATACCAGAGGAAGCGTGCCGTCCCCGGTCGCTGTCCTCCCCTTTGAAGATACCAGAGGGAGCGTGCCGTCCCAGGTCGCTGCCCTCACCTAGACGTCGTAGTTCATCAGAGGAAGCGTGCCGTCCCCGGTCGCTGTCCTCCTCTTTGAAGATACCAGAGGGAGCGTGCCATCCCAGGTCGCTGCCCTCACCTAGACGTAGTACATCGGAGGAAGCGTGCCGTCCGCGGTCGCTGTCCTCCCCCTGGAAGATACCAGAGGGAGCGTGCCGTCCCAGGTCGCTGCCCTCGCCTAGACGTGATTCATCAGAGGAAGCGTGCCGTCCCCGGTCGCTGTCCTCCCCCTTGAAGATACCAGAGGGAGCGTGCCGTCCCAGGTCGCCTCTTCATTATCTCTCTTTATCTCTCTTTTTAATCCTGTAGTATTAACAACAATAAACGAATTTACCTTTGTATAACATCACGTCTTTTACTCTCGGTCACTGGATCAAAGAAATTTCTGTGACGACCCCTACCCCCGCGAGCTTACCCCAGCTAACGGAGGAAATCTCGTCGTTTCATAAGTAACCCCTTACATTATCACCTCTAAAGTAATGGATATATACATTACTTTGAGGCTCATCGCCTGTAAAATTCATCAATGAAGTAAGGTGTAAAGTATCCATCGGCCCCTAAGGCTATACTTTACTTTACCCATTATTTGGTAATGTGTGGTATTGCTGGGATGAGTGTTTTTTATTTTAATATTTGCTTGCATACACGAACATGTATAGTTCCGGTATTGTTCGATCAGAACACACATCAACTGTTCACTTCGAGTGTTCCTATAGTTTAAGTTCGTGAACTTGTTCGTGTATAGCTATAAAAAAGTACATGAACTCTAGACATTATCCATTCACGATCGGAAAAATGTGATACATGTAAATAAATGATTCAACCTAATTTATTTAAAAAATAGTTCATTAGCAATTACATATACGGAATTTATTAATCCTAGAACACTAAAATTAAGTTTGATATTTGGTTTTATTTCGAATGTAAATCAAACAAAAAATTTTAGTTTTCTTTAAAGAATTCATTGCAATAATATATTAGTTAAAAATACTTTTGAGATCAGTTGTTGAAGATAATAAAAAAAAAAATAAAAAAAAAACAAAAAATAAAATTACAAAATTCATTTTAAAGAATAAAAAATAAATTATATAAAAATAAAATTAAAAAAAATTAAAGTTTTTGATTTTACATTGGGTCATCCGATTTCGATACAGTCACACAATTAAGTCATTCGAACACCCGTTATTTTTTTTTTTTTTGAAGAATAAATATTTTATTTTTGAGCCATAAAAAAAAATTAGTTTTATTTATTGGTCTAAAATTTTATAAAATAAATAAAACATAAAAACAAAAACAATTCACGATTACTTAAATGCTTTTTTCAACTTTTTAAAAAGCACTTTAACTATTTTGTGGACAAATAATTAAGTAATTCAAAAAATATTATTTTAATTAATTAAAACTATTAGAATTAATGATATATTTTATCTTTAAATGGAATATCCATTTTGACGTAATATTTCGGCACATCTTTGTCATTGTTCTGACAATTTAACAACACTGATCAGGGGTGATATTTTACCGCTTTTCTTAAATAATCTCCCACAGCTTTTTTTCATTTGTAGGATTTCTTGCTGTGGTGATTCCCCATAGCTTCTCTATTGGATACATATCTGGGATTTTCGCTGGCAACTCGAGAACCTTAATGTGATTCCTCTTCAGCCAAAACTTGGCAACCCGAGACTTATGCTTCAGGTCGTTATCTTTTTGGAATGGACATTCTGGATAGTGATTATGCAAATCGTCAGCATAATCACTATCCAGATTATTTTCTAAGATACCCCTATACTCTTGATTTGTCATTTTGCGGTTAATTTTCTCTATCGGACCAACACCAGATGAGGTAAAATACCCCCATTTTGTATATTTGGGATTTAATTGAGCGTTTTGTGGACGTCTTACATTCGGTCTGCCATTATTACTTAGAATATTAAAGTTGGATTCATCATTCCAGACAACCAGTTTCAATGAATTTTAGTCATAGTGGAGACATTGTTTTGCAAACTCTAGGCCTTGCTTAATATTTTTCTTTGGCACATTCGGTTTTCGTCTTTCTATACGAAAATGTAAATTATTTTCGACCAGTTTCTGTTGATATTTTAACACTGTATTCGGACTCCTTGGTAGACCTTATTTGCGTAGATTTGGTAATAAACATATCTGCTAATAGATGTTTTGCTTCTTCTATTTTTGCCCATTAGTTAAAAATATCACATTTTGTAATCAAATATTTATTATTCCAACCCAGCGAAACCACACATTACCAAATAATGGGTAAAGGAATGTATAGCCATAGGGCCGATGGATTACTTTACACCTTACTTCACTGATGAATTTTATACGCGATGAGCCTCAAAGTAATGTATATACCCATTACTTTAGAGGTGATGATGTGAGGGGTTACTTATATGGTTTCAAAAATGGAAAAAGTAATGTGTCTAAAAATAGATTTCTTTAAAAGACGAATTTTTCTTAAAAAAAATTATTACAAATATTTTATTAAATTATTTGTAATTAAAAATAATGTGGTCAAGATGGGAATCGAACCAGGGAAGTCTGGTTGCCAGCCAGGAACTCTACCCACTGAGCTATCGATGCATATAGTATTTGATTGCTTTAAACTTAAATGAATTTTTGCGCTTCGTTTTTTCGCTAGTGTTATCAAAGCAAACATACATTACCCTTTTGCTTACAAAAAACAAAGTAATGTATCTAAAAATAGATTTTCAAAAATATTTCAATTATTACTTTACATTTATAAATCATATATTACGTAATCAATAATGAGTAACTTATTACTTTATACTTGCAAATAATGAAAAAGGTACCGAGCTATCATTACAAGGTAACGCATGAGAATATCGCATCGCACCTATTACTAAAGTTTTGCTGGGAAGCTTATTTACCTAATTAAACTTAAGTGAATTATGTGTTTACTTTTTTATTTTTTTTTTTGTAGGTACTTTATTTCAATTATTATATTTTAATAGAATTTTAATGTTTACGCCTCAGCGCCAAAAAGTGGCTTTTTAGAGCCTAGTAGGCAACTAATAATATACATTTCTCATTATATAGTACATATTTCATAAAAATAAATATAAATTTATATATAAATATATAACAGTTCATAAAAAATATTTGATATTATTTTGCTTAAAATGCAAGAAGTATTTCAATATTTTGCAGTAAATATTGCTTTAAATTCATTTTAAAAGTAGATAAAACAGATATGTTTTTTAGATTATCAGGTAATAAGTTGTACTCTTTTGGTCCAGAAAAGCGCACACGTTGTTTTGTTAGTTCCAGTCGGCACCTTACTACATTTAGATCCATCGCCTGTCTTGTTATTCTTTGTGTATGTGAAACATTACGATCGAATCGTATGGTATGGAAACCTACACCGTTTATGCATTTAAATATGTATAATATAAGTTGTTGTTTATATAGGTCTCTTATAGGAAGAACAGTTTTGGCATAATTTTTAAATAAATCTAATGTATTAAAGCGCAACGGAAGATTAAATACCATTTTCAGAGCCTTATTTTGTGCAGATTGCAGCGCTTTAATAGTTGTGCTTGTGTTGCTACCATAAATTATGGGGAGATACGTTAAGTGAGAGTGTATAAGGGATTGATAAATTAACATTTTGGTTTCACTATTTAATTTATTTTTCAGTTTATATAGAATGCCAATCCCTGATGATATTTTAGATTTCAGTTGGCTAATATGATTGTCCCATAAAAGGTTTTGGCGGAAATTTATCTTACGCCTTCAGACTCATTTATTAGTTGGCCATCAATATAAACACTCAAAAGTTCTTAATTTCTTGAAATATATGGTTTAAATTTTATAATTTTTGTTTTATTATCGGATTGAAGCATCATATTCAATTTGCGTTCGTAATACCTCTTGATGTTTATATTTATAAATATTTACAAATATCGTCAGTAAACATAAATAATTTACCACTAAATTCAATATTTTTCAAATCATCAACATAAATTTTAAATAATAGTGGACCGAGAACACTGCCTTGCGGAACACCGCAAGAAACAGGTAGCTCTGTGCTTCTTGATTCTCCAATTTGAACAAATTGTTTTCGGTATTTAGGTAATCTTTAAATAATTTAAGAGCATTTTCAGAAAAAGCTAAATAATTGAGTTTTTCAGCCAATACGTTATGATCTACCAAGTCAAAAGCATTTGAAAAGTCAAAAACACACCCGAAACGGCTCCATATCCGGCATCAAGTCCATCACAAATATAATCAACAACATTTAGGACTGCTTCTTCAGCGCCAGTTCCCTTTCTTAACCCATATTGATGATTAAATAAAAGATTGTTGACTTCAAGGTAATTAGCCAGTTGTTCAAACATAATTTTCTCAAAACTTTTATCGATTATTGAAAGAAGAGAAATTGGACGATAGTTTTCAATCGTATTTATTCTTTTACATTTGGGTATGGGAATTATTAATTATTTTAGTTTTCTTCGATCTTCTCTATTAATTTAATATTCCTTATTGAGCCAAAGATCCTTTATTTATAAAAAATTTAATTATAAATCTTTATTTATCCCAATATTTCGTCACCACATTGGGTGACTTCTTCAGGGGAAATTGTATTTTTTTATAATTAATCAATTAAAATTATAAACTGAAAACTTATATTTAACAATTAAAAAAAAAAAAAAAAAAAAAAAAGGCGGTAAATCAATAATTTTTTTTTTTTTTAAATGCAGACAAGAGAAATACCACTGTGGTAATGAATAAGTGTGATTATATTTTAAGAATGAATGATATTGTGGATGATATTACCACATACAGATTATCAAATAGGGATTTAACAAACAAATTACAGACAATAAATAATAATTTAGTTGAAGATCTTTCCAAATTAAAGATTATAACATCTTTGGAAAAGAACAAACTTAAGACAAATATATCTGTTGCACCTAGATTATATGGGTTACCTAAAATCCATAAGGAACATTTTCCTTTAAGACCAATATGTTCATTTATTAATTCCCCATCATATGAACTTTGTAAATATATTACAAACATTCTTAAAAAGATAACTGAAAACTCTAAATATAATGTAAAAGATTCCTTACATTTTAGAGAAAAGATACAAAATTTAAAGATACAAAATGATGAAAAATTAATTTCACTTGATGTTGTATCTTTATTTCCGAGTATACCAATTGATATAGCTTTGGATATTATTGAAGAAAAGTGGGATGTTATAAAGGATTATACAGGAATTGAAAGGAACCTTTTTATACGTATTCTAAAATTTTGTATAATAGACAACAGATATTTTAAATATGATAATAAAATATATTTACAACAACAAGGACTTCCAATTGGATCTCCAGCTTCACCAATTATAGCTGATATTGTAATGGAGAAATTATTAGATTCTTGTATAGAAAAATTAAATGTGAAACCAAAAATCATCAATATGTTGATGATTTATTTTGCATTATTTCGAATGATTCAATTAGTGATATTTTATCAACTTTTAACTCATTTCATGACAATATAAAATTTACGATTGAGAAAGAATGTAATTCTAAAATTCCTTATTTAGATACATTGATAATAAGAAAGGGTGAGAGTTTATTAATAGATTGGTATCAGAAACCAACAGCTTCTGGAAGAGTTATTAACTATTTTTCTAAACACCCAAAAAGAATCATACTTAATACGGCTAAGAATTTGATTGAAAGGATATTAAAGATTAGCGATACAAAATTTCATAAAACTAATATAGAAAAGATTAAAAATATTTTGTTAAATAATAATTACCCAATTCAATTAATCTGTAGATTGATAAGACAATGTAAAGAACAGAATAATTTAGTTACGAGAACGGTTACTGAACCTAAAATTTATAAATCTCTAACTTATGTTCCTCTTATATCTGAAAGATTAGAAAAATCGAAAATTTATGATAATAAGAAATATATATAGTAGCACATAGAACATATTACACATTACGTAGATTATTTAGCAAAACGAAAGATAAAATAGATAAATTTGAAATGTCCAATGTAGTTTATAAAATACCTTGTAGTGGAAATGATAATGAGAATTGTAGTAATGTAGTATATGTAGGTACAACAAAGAATAAATTAAAAACAAGAATTGCAGGACACAGATCTGATCAAAAATACAGGAACACTACTTCTACACAGAAAACAGCATTATCATTACATTGCACGAATTTTAATCATTATCCTGATTTTGATAGGACATCAATTTTAAACACGGAAAATAATTACAAACGTAGAAATATGTTAGAAATGTTACAAATTATGAAGGTACCATCTACACAACGAATTAATTATGGAACAGACATAGCAAATATTGCACAAAATTACAGACATTTAGTTAATAAAAACTATGATAAATATTATTATGTTAAATGAAATTTATATAAAATATTTTTGTTCATGTAATATTTAAATTTTTCAAATATTGTTATTTTTGTTTTCTGTGATATTTTTATTTTTTAATATTGACAAAAAAAAAAAAAATAAAAAAAAATAATTTTTGATTTACCGCCTTTTTTAAAAAAAAAAAATTGTTAAATATAAGTTTTCAGTTTATAATTTTAATTGATTAATTATAAAAAAAGACAATTTCCCCTGAAGAAGTCACCCAATGTGGTGACGAAATATTGGGATAAATAAAGATTTATAATTAAATTTTTTATAAATAAAGGATCTTTGGCTCAATAAGGAATATTATATTATGGGAATTATTTTGTGTACTTTTAATATATCAGGATATTTACCATTTCTTATTATTTTATTGAATATTTCTGTTATTATTTCTGCTACTGCGTCTTTGCGGACCAAGAGCACCTTAGGTGTAATTTCGTCATAGCCACAACTCTTATTGGTTTCAAGAGTATCCAAAATATTATTAATTTTTATTTTTTCTATAGTTTTCAGATTAAAACAAGTAGCAGCAGGAACTAAAGTGCGAAAAATATTGATATTGTCATCATGATTTTGACATATACTATTCCTTATACTTTGAACAGAATTATAAAAAAATCGTTAAATATTGAAGCCTTTTCGCTGTCTAATGATATAATATCATTACCAATCTTTAACACTTCACTAGTTGATTTTTCCTTTTCCCCAGCACTTTGTTTAAAAAATCCCAAGTTTTCCTCGAATCACCATTACATGTTTTTAAATTATGCATATAGTAATTGTTCATCATTACTTTATTACAATATTTTATAACTTTGCCTATTCTTTTCAGCCGCTCAGTAATAGATCTGTTTGTCTTATTTTTCCTTCTTGCTTTTAAGAGTTTATTTTTGTAGTTTATTAAAGAAACTAGTTCATCGGATATCCATGGGCTCATCTTCTGCCTAATATTAATATGCTTTGTTGTTAAATTACGACTATGAGATGCAGATAACGAAAGAGTCGCAACAAGATTCTCACATTGAACTTCAGAGTCATTTAAATTAGAAACACATAAGTTTTCATCAATATAGGTTCCAAACATCCTATAATCTATATATCCTATAAGCATCGAGTTCATTAGTTTTACTGGAAGTAAGTAAAATCATGAACTTGTGAAGAGTAAAAGTGTCTTTAGCACTAAATCATGATCAATTTTCCTCAGTTTTAGTTCAATTTCGTAATTTTTAGTTCATTTTTTTTCTGGGTATACAAAATTTTCTCTCAATAATTGTTTCTCGGTGGTTAAAATTAACTTTAAGCCCACAAAATATAAAATTGTGATCAGATAATTTATTTTGAATTGAATGCACTGAGGTACAATCTGACATATTACTAAAAACACAGTCAATACAAGAACCACTATTCGGCCTTGTAACAAGGTTATGACATGACTGGAAACTATATTCAGAAAAGCTGTCTTTCAAAAATTTACTGTGTCGGTCTTCAATTCCTACGTTTATGTTAAAATCACCAACTATAACACTTGGTGAATTCTGCACTTGTAACAGTAAAGTTTCCAGCATTTCTGAAAACTTTTGCAGTGAACATTTTTGCGATCTATATAAAGATGCTAATACCATGGGTTTATTGTCTATTTTGACATCTGGCAGCGATATGCATATTTATTCCAAGAAGTCTTTACTACGAGATGTAATTACATTGTATTTTATATAACGATTAATGTAGACTGTTGTACCACCATAATTATCATTTCTGCAACAATGAACCACATCATATCCATCCATTGAGTACAAACTTATACAATTTGCATTAAACCATGTTTCCTGGACAGCAATTATATCAGGCATTATGGACATTTTACTTATTTCTGATTTGAATTTATTAAATATATCAATTGAAGAAATACTTCTTGTATTAACAGGCAAAACATTAAAAGAGGTTGAATTAGATTCAGTTATATATAAAATAAAAGAATTTAAATTTAAGAAGTATTTAGTATTCATAAAAAATGGTAAAAAATATTTTTTTCAAAACAAAGAAACTTTGTATAATACTTAAAATTATATTAGTTTGATGACTGAAATTGTGTGTCTTCCTCATTTTCTTCATTATTTTCATCATCATCTTCCTCAGATATATCAGCAACATTCAAAATATTACGTTTAGCAGTACCACCAGCAGATTTACACAGCAACTTGTCTACATCATCTAACGACTTTAAACAAATTTGACGAGGTTCATCCTTTGGCAAATACGCTACCAGATCTAGCATACACAAACTTAAAACCAACTGCTCTTAATGACTTTGCATAATTTAATAACTCCAAGGATTCTTTGCAGAAAAAATCATTTATATATGTATCTTTTAAATCTCCAATTTGCTTCAATTTTGACTTTTCTTGCATAAAAACTCGTTTAGTTTTTTTTAGTGGTGAACTTAACAACAATCGATTTCTTCTTATTTTCTTTTTGTTTAGTAGTATTTTTATTTTTGTTACGATTTAAAAAATAAGCTTCACTGTTTTTTTGGCACATCTAATACTACATCTACAGCATTCACATTTTCATTTGCTTCAACTCCATTAATAATGCAGTCTTTTTGGACTCTGACATCGTTTAAAAACTTCACAGTTGATTTTAAATTTCTCACTTCCTCTCGAAGGGTATTATTCTCTTTTCTTAATGTTTTTATTTGTTTACTGTTTTTCTTCACACCTTTTAATATAGCATCATAGTGTGATGACATGAAATGCATCGTCTCTCTAATGTCGTCCAGCTGATTTAGTTTTGATTTTATTTCTGCTAAATCATTTGCACATACAGAAACATTACCAGTTGGCGCACAAAAATGACTCTTGTATTCAAGAGATGGATTGTTTACCAGCTTTTCATATTGTTTTTTTTTTTTATCTATTTTACTGCATAATGCATGCAGTGTTTTCTCACAAACATCGCATTGTAAAGCATCGTCACTTTCCAACACTTGCGATTTACATTGAATACATATAGTTTAAAGAAAGAGCTTAATTTGTTTTAAACGAATAAAGTATTTTATTTAATGTAACTTTGTTTTTATATGAAATATTAATATTTTTTTAAAGCTTTTGTGCAGAAAGAAAAATTTGACGTTTTAATATCAAATAATATCAATAAAATACCGTTACCGAAATAAATGAAAAAATCGTTATCCTTTAAATACCGTTACCGAAATAATAGAAAATACCGTTATCGCTAAAATACCAATACCGAAATAACTGAAAAATCGTTATCCGTAAAATACCGGTACCGAAATAACTGATAAATCGTTATCATTACCAGGTGTCTTCAAATGCAATTAAATTTGCATTATATATGAAAATTACACAAAAAACAACAATAAAATTATTTTCGTTAGTCTTTTGTTATTTTCGAATTTTATTTTTTATTATGGAATGAAATATTTTTTGATATGGTAAAATATAATTATATATGGTACAATATGTGCAAACAAATTTGAGATATTGTTATAAAGGGTGTCCCAAGACGAACGCAATTTTTAAATCTGGCAACATTCGAAGTGTCATTGTTTGACATTTGAACAATTGTTATTGTTTGCTAGTAGAAGGTACGAGGTTAGTAAAAATGGAGCGCTACACGAATGAACAACGCATTCTCCTTTTGAAATTGTTTTACCAAAATGGTGAAAGTTTTGCGGCCACAGTTCGCAAATTGCGATCAATTTGGGGTCACAATAATGCTCCAAAAGAGTCAACTGTAAAGAGATTAATGGATAAATTTGCCGAAACTGGGTCTGTTAGTGATGTAAAGACAACAACGCGCCATCGACCAGGTCGATCGACCGAATATGTCGCAGCTGTACGTGATGATGTCGCTCAAACTCCATCCACCTCAATTCGACACCGAGCTCAGCAAATTGGTGTCTCCAAATCCACTTTGCAGCAAATTTTGGCGAAAGATTTGCATCTTCATGCATACAAAGTTCAATTGACTCAGGAACTGAAGCCAGCTGACCATGGACAGCGAAGGGAGTTCGTTAATTGGGTATTGGACAGACAACATGAAAATGCTGATTTTGCCGATAAAATCATCTTCTGTGACGAGGCCCATTTTCATCTTGATGGCTTCGTCAATAGGCAGAATTGTTGCATTTGGGGTCAGGAAAATCCTCGAGTGATTCACGAGAAGCAAATGCATCCTCAACGTGTCACTGTGTGGTGTGGTTTTTGGGCTGGAGATATCATTGGACCTTTTTTTTATGAAAATGAGGCAGGTCAAGCGCAAACAGTCAATGGTGTTCGGTATCGTGAAATGATAACCAGTTTTTTCTTGCCTAGAATTGAAGAAATGAATGTGGAGGGCATGTGGTTCCAACAAGACGGCGCCACATGTCATACAGCCAGAGAAACAATTCAATTGCTGCATCAATCATTTAAAAATTGCGTTCTTCTTGGGACACCCTTTATATATATAGTTCCATATCTAGAGTATTTTTGGTTAAAGATATAAGTTCATATAATTATATGTGGCCCCATGTCAATTGTTTCGAATCCCAGCCAGTGAGATCAATTGTTTGTGCTTTTAGTTTGTTTTTATTTCCTTGTTAATATTTTTTTTACAAAACTTTCAAATTTAAATCATTTCGGGATAACAAGAACTAGAAAGATATGATAGGATATAAGTAGTGAAAATTTATATATATATATTTTCGCATTAAATATAATTATTTTACCATATCCCAGACCAAAACTCTAAGATGTACCTAAATAATGAGTTAGCCCATACTCCAGGTAACACATATATCAAAGTTCAGGTTTCTAGTTAAATCGGTGTGGGCAGCCCGTTAAGGGAGACTGTTCACCTTTTTTCCCCTCTTCGTATACATTTACGAAAATCCGACCTAGGTGAATGTCTACACCGGAGGAGGAACATATGAACCAAATTTCAACTTCCCAGCTCCAGCGTTTTTTTCAGGACGTCAAGGGTGAGAATTTTTCATTTTTCTGCCTCTCCCCTTTGGATTTTAACTTTATAGATCCAAGAGTTTGTGCAGGCTGTTAAAGCATATTTGAAATTTCCGGTTTCTAGCTATAGGGTTTGGGAAGGCCGTGAAAAGGAAGTTTTCCCCATTTTGCTCTTCCCCGAAGGAGTTTCCAAGAACCTCGTCTTAGCGAATGTCTACGCCGTAGGGAGAACCTACATACAAAATGTCAGCGTCCTACTTCGTGCGGTTTGGCTGGGCGTTGTTGAATAAAATAAAGAAATAAATATTTACATATTTACACAGCTACACGTTTTCACGTTGAACATTTGCGCATATGCACATGTGCACATTAACATTACCATCAAACCATCAATCTATCAAACCATCAAACAATCAATCAATCAAATTTTAATTTTTGCACATTTGCACTTTTCACATTAGCATATATGCACATTCGCACTTCTGCAAATTTGCACACTTTCACATTAGCATTGGATGAGGAATCTATGTACCAAATATTAACTTCGCAGCTTGAGCGGTTGTAGCAGGGTTTTCTCGTCGGCTGAGGTAGTTCAGTCGTCTCCAGGGTCTACCTGAGAACCCGAAAACTTTAAGTAATAACACAATAGATTTTACCCTTTATGGGGTTTATAAATCTCTCTTTATTCAAACAATTAATTTCATCTACAATAAATAATACACGGGTACACTCGGTGTAAAATATCTTTCGGCAACGTAGTCGTCTAGTCGTATGCGACCTCCTCGGCGTCGCATATAATCCCACTGAAAAGAAATTAGAACAGACCGCGAAGGCTGTAAAGTTAAAACAGCCCGCGAAGGCTCTGAAATTAGAACAGTCCGCGAAGGCTGTAAAATTAGAACAGTCCGCGAAGGCTGTAAAATTAGAACAGTCCGCGAAGGCTGTAAAATGAGAACAGTCCGCGAAGGCTGTAAAATTAGAACAGTCCGCGAAGGCTGTAAAATTAGAACAGTCCGCGAAGGCTGTAAAATTAGAACAGTCCGCGAAGGCTGTAAAATTAGAACAGTCCGCGAAGGCTGTAAAATTAGAACAGTCCGCGAAGGCTGTAAAATTAGAACATACCGCGAAGGCTGTAAAATTAGAACAGTCCGCGAAGGCTGTAAAATTAGAACAGTCCGCGAAGGCTGTAAAATTAGAAGAGTCCGCGAAGGCTGTAATATTTAATTGATCAAAAGGCAACCAACCGAAGTGTTTTGTCTATAAAAATGCTTGAATATCGACCAGTGATGAGTTATGGCAGCTCAGGAACCACCGCGAATGACTACAAACATTGTCTACTTATCCAAAAAAATTCATCAACTAAACGAGTATTGCATGCGGCTAAAAGAAAAACAAATTAAGTGTTTATTACTAGTACACACAAACTAGCTTGTATAACGTAATAAAAAAACAACATACACACAAATTTATATAAAATATACAGGACATACAACATACACACGAACCTGTATTAAATATACAGGCTATGCCATTGTTGTATTTACATTGAACAAAACTTTAGTGCGTCTACAACGCATGCAATTTAAATTTATATTAATTGTAAAATAACCTCTATGATTATGGAAGTAGCCAAATCGAAGTAGTAATTTGCGACGTTACACGGTTTAGGCAGGCCATCAAGGGGGAAAACTTTCGCTTTTTTGCCCCTCCTCTTTAGATTTTCCAAAAGTCACACTGTAGCTATTATCTGCATACCAAATTTCAACTTTCTAGTTTCAGCATTTGAAAATACAAAAATTATTACAATACAAGACACAAACGAAATTGAATATAACAACTCCAAATCGTAGGGTGTACTGTTTTTTTATTTCTGAAATACAATTGACTATTTTTGAAACGCAATTGACAATTTCTGAAATACAATAGACTATTTGAGAAATACAATTAACTATTTATGAAATGCAATCGAATATTTCTGAAATACAATTGATAATTTCTGAAATACAATTGACTATTTCTGAAATACAATTGACAATATCTGAAATACAATTGACTATTTCTGAAATACAATTGACTATTTCTGAAATACAATTGACTATTTCTAAAATACAATTGATTATTCCTGAAATACAATAGACTATTTCTGAAATGCAATTGACTATTTCTGAAATACAATTGACTATTTCTGAAATACAATTGACTATTCCTGAAATACAATTGATAATTTCTGAAATACAATTGACTATTTCTGAAATACAATTGACAATATCTGAAATACAATAAACTATTTCTGAAATACAATTGACTATTCCTGAAATACAATTGACTATTTCTGAAATACAATTGACTATTTCTAAAATACAATTGAATATTTCTGAAACACAATTGACAATTTCTGAAATACAATTGGCTATTTCAGAAATACAATTGACTATTTCTGAAATACAATCGAGTATTTCTGAAATACAATTGATAATTTCTGAAATATAATTGACTATTTCTTAAATACAATTGACAATTTCTGAAATAAAATCGACTATTCTGAAATACAATTGACAATTTCTAAAACACAATTGATTATTTCTGAAATACAATTGACTATTCTGAAATACAATTGACAATTTCTGAAATAGAATTGACTATTTCTGAAATACAATTGGAAAAGTGGTAGTTTTCGTGTATATTATATTGTTGGATCTAATGTGATACAATTCGATCTGACTTTTTTCGGATAAATTTGGATATTACTTTATAAATATATATTGGGTCTAAGTTAATCTGTCATTTTTCGGATCAATTCAGATTCATCTAAATCCTCAAATATAAAATTGGAAATGATTAAATATTGTGCCAGATTAATTTTTTTTTACTCGGAACTACTTACCATGGACCTACTTACGGACCAATTAATTTCAAACCATATGTGGTTCATTATGTAAAAATGTTTGTGTTAGTTATAGATATTTCTACAAGGGCCGCTGTGAAATAAGATTCAAAAATATATTCTCTGTACATACATATATCTATCTTCCAAAAGTCTGATCATGATGGGGTTAAATATATCGGTGTGCATTGAAACTAGTGTTATCACTAAAATACCGATACCGCAATAACAAAAATAATGTTACCCTTAAAATATCGTTACCGAAATAACTAAAATAACGTTATCGCTAAAATACCGTTACCGAAATAACGAAAAATACCGTTATCGCTAAAATACCGATACCGAAATAACTTAAAAAATCGTTATCCCCAAAATACCGTTACCGAAATAATTAAAAAAATCGTTATCCCTAAAATACCGTTACCGAAATAACTGAAAAATCGTTATCCTTAAAATAACTTTACCGAAATAATAGAAAATAGCGTTACCCTTGAAATTACGTTACCGAAATAGTAGAAAATAGTGTTACCCTTACCGATAACCGCATTTATTTCGGTTACCATCCATGATAAGAACACAAAGAGCTGATTTTTGCTGAAATATCAAATTAAGTCTATTGCATTGGTTTCTAAAGTGTTTGTTTAAGACAATTCAAAGATTTTTTAAAGAATTATGCCTTATAATATTCTGTTTTTTTTTCAGAGTAATTACGACTCTTTAAAAAGAAAAAGTCAGACGTGGAAGTAAACCCTTAAAAACGCAGTGCAGATAGTGTTTTACCGAAGTGGGACATTTTGTCGATAAAATGTTTTACTTGCTTTATATGACACTGTCCATAACTAAAATTCCTGTTTTAATCTTTAGATAACCTCTATATTACCTATAAGAAAAGATATAAAAATCATGCATATTGCTGACAAGTCCTCACCGATTTTTCTGTGTTTGTGCAATTAAGAATTCAAATAAGCGAATTCTTAATTCTGCTGAAGTTCCTACTTCATCAAAATTTGTTGATATATCAAATTAGAAACAAAATTTTATGTTATTTTTTGTAATAATTTTTTTCATAGAATTTTAAATAAAACTGTTTTTTAGAAAATACAATTTTCGAATTTAAAGCAGTTTTGTATTTTTATTATATAACATAAGTAACGTCATAGTGCTTGTTAGGTATATAACTAGAAACGTTTTTCATTGCTAAGGAGAACAATATATATTTTAATAGGTTTTTTGTTAAAGCTCGGCTTACAGGCTCTAGCTTTTCTTAAACTTCGCGTTCTGATGAGATCTTTTGTCAGCTCGAAATACATGTATACGGAGATTGAAGGCTCTATTTCAAATTTTTTGGACATTTAACCCTTCCATGCATGATTTTTTTTATTTAAAAACAAAAAAATTTTTTTTGTGTAAATCGAATACTGGATTATCGAAAAAATATATTTTTTTATTTTGGAAGCCGGAAGGTCATGGAAAATGCATTTTTCTGGTTGTATCATATATGAGACAAAATGCACTTGTGTATAAAAATTAAACACAAATTTTCAGATAATTATAGTATTGATATTTATTTGATTTTGAAATAAATTCATGGCGTTACCTTACATTTAATATAAAAAATAACATAAATAATACAAATTTCATGAAGAATTTAAAGGAAAAAAATAACATAAAAAACAATTCATTTTGATTACATACATAAAGACTTTATAGAAAGTATTTGTACTCTTCTTTATAAGTTATTGATATCATGTTTTGTTAATGGCCATGGAAAACTTAAAAACAGTTACGATCCTTGTTTAGGCAAAAATGTACCTTACATTTTTCACAATTAATATAAGATAAGCTTGAACATCCAGTCAGCTTACTGCGCTTCCGATCTTTCATCCATGATGGAAAATGAGATAAATTATCCTCGCGAACATCTCTTGATGGAATAAGAGCTGCGTTAGGCTTTTTCTTTTTAGCTTCTATTTCCTGCGACACGAGACTCGAATGACGTCCAAGAGGTTTCAATGTTTGGCCGGCTCTACATAAACTTACCCCAATTTCAATTCGGAAATCCGCTAAAGATAAAGTTTTTTTCTCATTTCGTTCTTTAAAATGCATTTGTACAGTAGCCACGAGTTGACTGTTGTAATATCCGGTAAATGGTAAAATATTCGTATATACCATTTCTTGGATCGGAGTTTAATTTTATGGCTTCCAATAAGGCTGTCAAGTAGATCAACACCACCCATGTGTATGTAAAGCCTGAAACACCACTCAAAACGAAGAGCTTACATCCCTCTTTATGACATGTATTGCTTCAAGTAACTTCTAGCTTTTGTTGATCATAATTGTTCGTCTACAGAAAGATTTTGTTCCATTGCGACTGTTGCAAATTCTTTCAGTAGAGTGTAAAAATTCGATCATGGTTTCTGTCATCACGTGGTAGATTTTTAGAATTTCGATTGAAATGAAGAATTCTCCTAATTTTCTCGAATTCAGATAGAGACATAGTTTCTTTTATAATTCTATTGCCATTTATGTCGAAATCGTCTATATGATCGTCAGCTTCTGTATCATCCCCAGATAACTCGTTTGGTAATCCGCATATTGTAGGGTTATAGTTTTCTGAAAATTCTTCCTCGTCACTACCATTATCATCCAAATCGTCTTCGCTCTCGAAAGTGATTAACTAAATTAGTTTTCATTTCGTTATTTAAAAATTTAGACTTAGATGACATGATTATAGCTAAAAAAAACTTTTTAAATACTATATTCTAACTTGTTTTACAGTAAAATTACATATACATTTGTGGTTGCATCATATATGATACAACCATTTTTTTATTGCTGAACGCATAATGTATCATATATGGTACAACCGAAATAAACTATTTATTGACTACCAAAAAATATAAAATTTCACAAATACAAACTAAATAATGAAATATACTAAATAACAAATAAAATATATAAATTAAATCTATGATTTCATTAGTAATTATCTTAAAACGTACGATTTATATCAGCTTCCAAATTACACTTGCAGTTTCAGCGACTGTCACAGAACAACTGTTATTTTAGAATAAATATGATCGCATATGCATTGATTTTCTTGTTTGATCTTGTACGTCGCTATGTCTTCTAACTTACTATTGCGACTTTTACCACTATTTTTCAGATTATAAATGTAATAAATGAAAAAACTGTGGTTGTCTCATATATGATACAAAATGCATAGAAGGGTTAATATATAATTTTATATTATTTAAATTTTATTTTTTAAAGGAATTGATACCAAAATAAAATTCCTAAAGCCTATACAGGCCGAATTTCACCAGCGTATTCCTTGGCTTATTCCATGTAAATATCTCCATTACGACCATCCCCGAAAATGCAAGTGTGCGAAATGGCAGCGGTTTGAAAATTTTCGGATTGGTGTTCGGAGGGTAGTATGGTAAAATTGTTAACTCCTAAACCATTGGTCGGATTTTTGTTTTTGAGCTTGTTGGAAAGGACTTCAGGAGACCTTTCAGAATCAATAAAGAAAAAAATTAAAAAAAGTGAAATCGCCGAGATACAGAGCTTTTAAAAAAAAATTGGAAAAAAAGATATAAAAAGTGCACATAACCTCAATTGGCTCAGCGAGATGGCAGGTAACTTATGTTTTTTTTTTCACTTAAAATATAGCCCTACCTCCAAAAGGCCTTAAGGAAGCATAGAGGTCTTACCGTTCCAAAGTTATGTCCATTTGACTGAAATGCAAAATTTATTGATTCTGAAAGGCCTCCCAAAGACCTTTCCAACAAGCCTGAAAACAAAAAAATCCGACCACTGGTTCAGAAGTTAAATTGCTAACTACCCTACGAGCAACAATCAGAAAATTTTCAAGCCGCTGCCATTTCGCACACTTGCATTTTCGGGAATGGTGGCAATGGACATATTTTCATAAAATTAGCCAAGGAATACGCTGGAGAAATTCGGCAGTTCGTGACTGAATCACCTTTGAAGTGACAAAGCATATCTACAGAATGGCACTACAGATAAGTTTTTATAGATATAAGTATTAGAATAACGTTTCAAGAAGTTCTAAAAATTTTTTCCAATACATTTTCTCAGAATCCTACGCTCAAAGATCTCCAATTCTTTAGCCACTATTGGGGAAATTAAGAACCAGATTGGGAATGCGTAGACTAGAGCTGATCTAATCGCAACTTTGTAAGGAAGTAGCTTAGTTTCCCGAGATAAATATCTGCTGTTTATAATACCAGAAAACATTACAGACACTCGTTTAGCCTTCGTCAGGAGTATTCTGCCATGGTTATTAAACTTGAATAACTTATCAAAGTGGACTCCGAGATACTTGACACTGGACATACATGGAATATGAACACCATCCAAGGAGAGTTTTAAGAGTATGCTTTAGGGGACAATATATTTTGCGCATTTGCCACTCGCGTTCCTTATACAAATCGCTTCGGGTTTGGCAGCGTTCATTTTTTATACCCCATTTTTTATAAAATCCATTGACCGAACCAAGATGTGATGCTGCATTGTTCAGCGCCTGATTGGGCGAATCGGAATGTGAATATATCATGCAATCATCTGCATACAAAATTGCTTTCGAATTTTCTACCATATGAGGAGAATCATGTAGAAAAAGGCCAATAAACTCCCCTGTGGTACACCGCTCCTAACCGGTCCAAAGTTTGATGAAAAGTCGTTGATATGGATAGTGAATTTGCGATTGAGAAAACAACTTTGAAAAATTTTTAGCAGAAAAGGGTCAATATCAAGATCTGTCAATTTATAGATAATTCCTTTATGCCAAGCAGAATCAAATGCTTTTTCAATATCCAAAGATAGAGCAACAGTACAGATCCTTGTTCTTACATTTTTTATGACATCATGTGCAAATTTTAAAGAAGCGTGTTAGGTTGAATTAAATCGTTTAAAACCAAATTGGAATGCTGAGACTGGGTCCACAATGAATTTATTTTAAAGTTTTTCCATTAAAACGTGTTCAAAAACTTTATCAAGATTTGACAACAGCAATATTGAACGAAAATCTTCGAGTCTGTCGCTGTCGTTTTTCTTTTTTATCGGTATAATTTTTGCAGACTTCCAGGAGTTCGGAAAATATCCATTGTATAAGCAATTATTAAAGATGATGATTATTAATTGCAGTGTTAAATCGGGAAATTGCTTTATCAAAAAATTTTAAATTCCATCTATTCCACAAGATTTTTTGTTGTTTATTATTTGAATAATCCCCTTGATAACATTAACATTTGTGAAATGGTAGGAATCAATATTTCTTAAAGAGTTAAAACTGTCATTAAATGTGTAGATGCGACGAGATGCATGATTTAGACACGAGGAAACACGTTCTTCAATATCAGCAATTGGTATTTCGGGAGCTTTTTTGCTAAATACTGATGAATAATATTCTTGAAAATGATCGGAAATCTCTTGGTCAATTGTTATAATGTTGTTATTAAAGCACATTTGTTGACAAAACGGTGACTTTTTTACCTATGATTTGGTAAATTTCCTTAAAAGCTGTTTTGCCTGGTTTTATATATTTCAATCTGTCATTAAACTTTTCAGCTTGTTCCAAATTAATAATTTCTTTAATGATAGTTTTTAGCAGTTGGATTTGCTTAGAGAGAATATTATACTCAGGATTTAATCTGTTACCAGTTCTGTGGAATATTCTTTTTAACTCTCTTTGCCATTTGTGTTTTAAAGAAAATTATTTTTTAACTTTTTCAGATAACAGGATCTTGTTTCCTCTGAGAACATTTTTTTCAGAATGTAAATTGTTAATTAAATTAAGGTTTTAATTTTCAATATTTCTGTTTTCAGGAGGCATCAGACATACATAGGTGTTTTCTAAATCCCTTCGGAACTGGTTCCAATTTGTGTTTTTATAGGAGGTATAAGTGTGAGGACTACGTAAGGTTAGCTCCAGAAAATCTAGGTGGATTTCCAGTTTGACAGGGAAATGGTCAGAAAATGTAGGAAGAGTTGTAATTCTATAATTCTGAGAACTTTGCTTTATGAACATTGGACTTAGCAAAAAATTATCCAAAAAAGAAGATCCATTTGGGTATAAGGGTTTATCATCACAAACGCGAAAAACATCTAAATTGTGGTCCAGAAGACAATTTTGAAGAATTTTGCCAGTTGAATTCTCAATCCGATCGCCCCAGGCAGGATTCTTAGTGTTTATATCACCACATAAGATAAAACCATCAAAACCATTAGCCACATCTAATATCTTGCTTAGCCCATCATACAGATTTAGAGTAAAGTAGTTGCAGGGAATACAAACATACCCAATTAAGACTTTATTGTGGATGTTGTGCCTTTTGAGGTCAATTTGAATAAAGGTGGCTGGGAAACCAACACCCTTGATTCTTATTTTGCTGATTGAAATAGTGTCTTTTATGACCATTCCGACTGAGGAATTATCATAAACAAAATTGTAGCCGTGCAGTGACATGTTTGTATTTTTTTAAGGTGACACTCTTGAATGAAACCTACATCAACGTTGTTGTAAAATAAAATTTTTTGAAGCTCGATTCGACGGCTTCTATCGACTACAGATCGTACATTGAATGATAATAATTTTATGTGATTATGGGCCATAGGTAAGTTTAACTTTATTAGGAAGACGCAAAAAATTATTTTTTGCCTCAACCTTTGGCATTTGTTGTAATCCTCCAGGAATTTGTTTATTTCTTGCAAGTTTCATAAATTGTTCAATGACCGGAGATTTCTTTTTCTGAGGGTTAACTGGTTGAGCCGATTTATAATATAAAAGACTTGCAAAAGACTCACCCGGTTTTGTTAAAGAAGAATTAAAAACTTTTTGTATGTTATTGTTGGGAGTAGATTTTATTTCACGTGCTTTGGACATGCGTTCAATTTTGCCTGACAAATATTTTTTGTAGTGGGAGCAACCTCTCCAGTTTGCAGGATAACCAGTTTACACAACTAGGCTCAGAGTTTTCCATTTGATTTCGCTGTCACTAGACGGGAAGATGAGATTGACAGCATTTTACACATTTAAAAATTGAATTACAATTACGTGATATGTGTCCCCATTGTTGGCATCTATGGCATTGGATTTCTTGTTCTTTTTTCTTAGGTTTTTCCCAACTTATTGCCTGGTTTGGCAGGTATTTAACGTATGCTATATCGCCTAATTTCTTTCCAGGAACTAACGTTACTAAAAACAGCCAGTGTCAATGTTGTTCTTTTTGGATACCTTTTTGATACCTGTTTAAGTTCTTTTGGTGTAAAAGAATAAGAGTTAATTTTTTTCTCCCTTAAAAGTGTCATTTCGGCATCTACTGAAACATCAGTAAGGTATAATTTACAATTGTGTTTATTTACGTTCTTAATCTTAAAAATAAATTTAGGTGATTTTGCATCTAGTTAATCACAAAGATGTTTTACATTAACGTTGTACAGAAATATAGGTGGGCAAAAGGAGTTGCTAGCATAGCTGGAAAGCTTTATTGAACCGGAAGGTTTATCATTTAAGTTGGTGTTGTGCTTTACATTGTCATTACTCTCTATATCCAAGTCATCAAGAAGAGCAAATCTGTTTTGTCGGCTACGGTCCCGAGAAGCAGTTGATAAAAGGCTTATAACATCCACAGTAGCTGGCAAGACAGATACATCTAGCCTTGGCCTCTTTCCATGTTTCTCAACATCAAAATTGTCCCCGCCTACAGCCGGTGGCAGCTGTAATATATCCGCCCCATGATCTTCAACATCAGCCACCATCCCAAAGTGAAGGACACGTGGTACCCAAATGCAGTATCTTTTCAGCTATATATATATTTCCTATAAATATAGCTATATTGCTAATTTTTATAAAAAAACTTTTGCAGTCTCAATAGTTTACTTCACTCTTCTGTTAAATATATTTATATTTTTTATAAATTTTCACGCTCCGTTAATTTTTGTGCGTTTGTATCGTTCAAGATTAAATTCAAGACTCCCCTCATATTATTTAATTCTTTTTTTGGTTCCTGTACTTTTGAAATAAATAATGACAACAAAAATAATAGCTGTTTATGGTTATGTTACCATTAATAGTTAACAGAAATAGCGTTGTGGTTATGGCTTTGGTTACGGCAATGGCGATATGGTATGGCACGTCTAACTGAACCTTAAATTGTGGCTTATAAATTGTGGTGTTTATTATTTGCAATATAGAAAGAACTCAATTTATTTAAAAGGTAAGTAAATCAACGATTTTATAAAGGGTGAAATCGTAACAATTGGTATCAGAAGTGGGATTACAAAATAATAAGCAGTTATGAAATTGGAGGAGCTTAAGGTGGAACAGCTCAAGCATGAATTGAGCAAATTGGAATTTGAGCGGCGTAACTTTGACATTGCTACTTCAGATTTGACGAAAAAGAAGAAATGGAGGTTTGTATCCGTAAAACAGGAGGTAACATGGAGTTCAGTGTATAATGAAAAAAAACAGAAACTTCTAGAGCAGACTATAAAAAACTGCTGGATAGCAGACAACGAGAAACAGTTAGCTAAGATGGAAACGAAACTGCTAGAAACATCGAGAGCAGACAATGAGAAATTGTTAGCTAAGGTGGAAGAAAAGGTTTAAGAATCTCCTAGAGCCACTTATAAGAAAATGGATAGATTTGACAAAAAGTTGTCCGAATTAGAGAATGGCGTGGAAGTACAAGCCAAATATGTTGATAGAAAACTAAAAGATCTAGAAAATAAAGTAAATAATCTCCAATGTCAAGAGGGCCCAGTACGAATTATTCAGGAAAATTCTGGTAGAGCAAAGGCCCCTACTTTTGATGGCAGCATACCGTTTAATGTTTTTAAGTTCCAGTTTCAGGTAGTTGCTGCCAGAAAATCATCCATTCTTAGATCAGTTCAAAATTGAAGCATTTGTGAATGTGAATTCGGGATTCTGATGTAAGACATGCGGTGTGTGCTACGCAGAAATCAACTTTTGCTGAAACTATCTCACTTGCGCTGGCCCAAGGGACTGCGAAGGTAATTTCTAAGCTGTAGATATGTAAGGTGCGTTACCTCGAAGTAACAGCTAAAAAAGAGAAGGATATAAGCACTTGGTAAACGGAGCTAACAGAGGCAGTTAATCAGGCACTATGGGAAAAGCGAGACAAGACCAAGGATAAATGCTACAACTGCGGTAAACTGAGACATTTTCAGCGAAATTGCAAAGCACCAAGAAAAAGGCATAATATGTGGAAAAATGGGTAATAGAACTGGCGCCGCCTGATAGAAATAAAGCCAAACAGTTAATCAGGAAATACGGCTCTGTCTACCCCATGAAAAACCAAAGTCAAGGAAGAACGGCGATTGTAAAACACCGAATAAATACTGGTGAAGCGAGGCCAATAAAGCAGGCGCCCAGAAGTATTCCTCTAGCAAAACGAAATAAAGTAAAGGAGTTAGTCAACGAAATAGAGAATAGTGGAGTAATCGAACCATCTTCTAGCCCAAGTAGCTCGCCTATAGTTTTAGTTAAGAAAAAAGATGGCAGCACGCGATTCTGTGTTGATTACAGAAAACCAAACGACATCACCAAAAAGGACAGCTATCTACTACCAAGAATTGACGACGTCACGCTAGCAGGAACCAAGACAAGGAGAAAAATGCCTTTACCACAGGTGACGGATTATGGCAGGTTAATGTGATGCCCTTTAGACTCCTCAATGCTCCAGCAATATTCGAGCATTTAATGAAAAATGTGCTGAAAGGACTTCACCGGAAAACTTGCCTTGTGTACCTGGACGACATAATTGTGATGGGAAAAACTTTCGACGAACACCTGAAGAACTTAGCAGAAGTCTTAAGTCGAATACCTGCGGCTGGACTCAAGCTTAGCGCAAAGAAATGTACACTGTTCCGGAGGGAAGTCAAGTATTTGGGGCACCGTAACTGCAACCGATGAAGATAAGATTTGGGCTGTAAAAGATTGGCCTCGCTCGAAAAATCTGCACGAGTTGCGCAGCTTTCTAGACCTCTGCACATACTACAGACTTTGCCAGTGTGGCTGCGAGTCTACATGAACAGACTAAGAAGGCGGGACCATTTCATTGGGGAGAAGCCGAAGAACATGCATTTCTAAGGCTCAAAGAGTTATTATGTACGGCACCGAAAAATTTGTGATGGATAGCGGTGCAAGCGGATACGGAATAGGAGGTGCGCTTTTGCAGGTGATCAATGAAACCGAACGAGTCATAGGCTATTACAGTCGGGTATTTTCGAAGCCCGAAAGGAACTACTGCATAATACGGCTGGAACTTTTGGCGGCGGTCAAATGTGTTAAGCACTACCACAAGTATCTATACGGTCAGCACTTTCAACCAAGAACCGACCATTCTGCACTCAGGTGGCTGCTGCAATTTAAACAACCAGGCAACTAGCTCGGTGGATTGAACGACTTCAAAGCTATGATTTCAGCATCAAGCACTGGAAAAGCATAAAGCATTGCAATGCGGACGCTCTTTCAAGACGCTCCTGTAACTTAGAGTGCAAACATTGTTTGATGGCTGAATGAAAAGAGTGCATCGTTGATATAAGACTAACGCATATTGAGTTAAGTGAAGCCTGGTCAGCGGCGCAACAGAATGACCCCATACTTAAAGTCGTGGGCAACTTCAACAATACAACTCGGGTGCCCAATTTGAGCGGAAAGCAATGGATGTAGCAGGCCATTTCCCTGTCAGTGATTCCGGAAACCATTACGTTCTTGTCGACTTTTTGAGTAAATGGCCTGAGGTATACGCTATACCGAACAAGGAAGCCAGAACGGTAATAAGCGCATTTGTGAAAAACTGGGTGTATCGCTACGGTGTTCCATTAGCATAATACTTTGACCAAGGAAGGAATTTTGAATCTGCTATCTTCAAGGAAACGTGGAGTAAGAAAAACAAGAACCACCCCGCTGCATCCACAATCTGATGGTATGGTGGAAAGATTCAATCGCACTTTAGAGGAATACTTAATATAAATGCACAACAGAAGGACTGGGACGAACACATCCCCAAATTTCTGCTGGCATGCAGATCGGCTGTTCACGATTCCACCTCCCGGACGCCTGTAAAAATTATTTTCGGAACGGAACTTAAATTGCCTGGCGATTTAGAATTTGGTGTTAAGCCCGCCGCTATAAATAAAGAAAAAGACAACGCTTCCCGGGGACAAGAAGACCTTAACGAGCTTCATCGGTTTGTGCGCAATCGAATTAAAATACTCAGATTAAGGCGAGATACGATAGTGCAGCAAATTCTGAAGGATTTAATGAGGGTCAGCTGGTTCTGCTATTTAACAAACGCATTGGGACGGCCCCTATAGAGCAATTAAAAGATTGAATGATGTGGTATACAGAATACAGAAAGATCAGAGCCCAAGGTCCAAAAGAAAGGTTGTGCATCTAGAGCGACTAACCAACGGGTCGAACAGACTTAAATGGGCGCCAGTGTTACAAGAAATTTCTGTAACTAGAAATTTCTTCACGCGAATTTTGACAGCTGGAAGAGTCTAGTGCAGAAATAACTGGAAATAACTAGAATACCTGACTACTCATATAATTACGGGTACTTGGTGATGCAGTAGTGCAGTTTAAATAAAACGCTGAAGTATTAAGATCTAAAGTGTGGCTAACGTTTAGTCTATTTACATCGTGTAAATAAAGTGTGCTATTAAAGTGCCTGTTATAAATAAATAGTGCTATAAATAATTTCAAACGGTGTTTAATACTTGCAATAAAGAAAAAACTCGTTTTATTTAAAAGTTAAATAAATCAACGATTTTATAAAGGGTAAAATCGTAACAATATATATATGAATGTACATATATCTTTTGATTATTAATGCAATTATAGCATTTTATTTTGTGATGTTTTCTTTTTTGTTTACCAAAAAATATTTAATGGCACTTATTTTGTTATATTGTCAACACTATTTTTGGTTTGTAGCCAACAAAAATAGAAATTATCCTAAGTTGGCTACAGTGGCAAAAGTCGTGTAGCCGTGTAGCTGTGTTGGTGTCAAAATAATCGCTTTCATATAAGCTAGAGTGCGGAAGTTGCCTTGAAATTCATAGAAATATATTTTTTAACTATTTGAATCAGCCATTCAAAAAACACACTATTAAAATTTACAGGCATTCAGTAGGAGTTGATATTTTCTGTCAAATGTAAAATATCCTGTTTCTAAAAATAGAAATTCATATAACTCCTTTTTTTTACCAAAATAGTTTGTATATATACAAAATTAATTCAATAAATTACAAGAAATTATTCAAATATACCCTGTAGGAATCCTGGTATCAAGTGTCTCCAAGTCACCACTTTTGTCGACAATTTTGGGTGACTTTTTGATGACATGTTGACTATGTGTCTACACTTTTTACAATTCCATTTTTTGGTGACAAAGTGTCTACTGCACTTTTTACATTCCTTTCTTTGCAACTGCAAAGCTATGCTTCCTTTGATTTTTTATTGTTTCATTTTGTTGAAAATACATGTGCAAAATTAGTTTTTTTTTAATATAAAAAAGTGAATTTCAAAGGTAAATAAGCATATAATTTGAATAAAATATATTATGAGTAAAAGCAGTTACAAAAGACTTGTAAAAAAGCAATTAATTTATTATTTATAAAAATTTTTATTAATAAAATATCTAATTTTCCGATATAAATGCACCTGTTTAAACTTATTTTCCTTCCTAGTGTGGAAATCTAATAAAAAGTTACAATAGACTAGAATTACTAAAATGAACTGGTGAATCTCTAGTTCGAATGTCTACACCTAGTCATTAGTTGTGTAGATTCGCAATGACAAGCACATGTTAAATGTCTACAGCAGAGACCGTTGTCTGCGGCATAATTAGTCAGTAGTACTGGTGACAAAGTCAATAGCGAATCAGTATAGTTTCACTATCTACATTTCCTTCAGGTTAGATATTTATTTTCCAATAAAAATACAGTTTTTTTTATTTGTATTAAAATTAAATTAAGGAATAAAGGAAGGTACATAAAATATTTCAGTTCAAAACAAAATAACAAATATTTTTTATAAAAATTATTTTATCCCAGTAAAAATTTGCATGTTTTGATCCATACAGGTTTAATATATGTTTGGGCATGCTCATAAACATGCATGTATGTCCTACATAAATATATTAATAATCCATATGTGTCCATGTGTGTTAATGCATGTGCATTAATGAAATTTGAGTAAATATCTGCATGTATATAAATTAAATTCGCGTTTCGAATTTTTTATAAAAAAATATTTTTTTATTGTGTGTTTTTAGACTCACAACATGTCTTTATTGAATGAAAGTAAAATTACAAGTGATTATTCCTAAATAAATTTTACTTAAACTACCCTAGCTTTCAGCCGATCACGTCACCTCTTCATGTTGGCTCGTGTACTCGCCAGACGCATACCCAGCATTATCGGTGTGAACAGCATAATCATCAATATTAATGGGAACAAAGCTACGTTGCTGTTGGAATGTGTTGTAATTGGAGATGCAACGTAAGCTTTGTTAATATGGGAATTATTTTTATATTTTTGGAGTTTGAATGTTTTCTGTGTTAACTTATATATACAGACATTTATGTAATTTTTATATTTTATTTTACCTTTTTCTTTTGTTAATAACTAATTTATTCCTTCAATTAAAATTCAAACTGTATCTTATCTGATAAAAATCAAAATATATTACCCCATATATGTAATATAGCGTATATGTAGTATAGCGCACATGAACCAATATATGGACCAACATATGCAATATATTACCATATATTGCTATATATGGATTCATATATTACCATATATGAACTTCATCTTTTAATGTATTGGCCCATATATGCTTCCATACATGACATATATGTTCATATATGAAAACATATACGATATAAAGCCATATATGAACATTTTCACCTGGGATATTAAATATTTGCCGTCTGTTTCATTCCGACCAGATTTTGTGTAAGGCACTTTTACAGTTTAGGTGAAATAATTTTTGGTACCCAACTAAATTCAAAAACGAAAAAACAAACATTTTCTTATCTAATAATTTTATTATAGTCTAAGTTAATATTATTTAAGACCATTAGGGAGCCATCTTTCCTTTTTTCTTCTTGGCAACCTACAAGCAAATTTTACAACGCTTTTTAATTTTGGTTTAACTTTATCTTAAAGTTGTCAAATTTTCCTATCATGTACATATCTTTTTACCGAATTCTCTATGCCAGGTTTCACTTGGGCGTTATGAGTTAAAGACGTTTTATTTTAAGTGTGCTAGCCATAATCTTTCACTATTGAAGCCCCGTTTAAATACTAAAGATAACAATACACGTTGTGGTCCGTTGATCACTTTTTTCCATCCTATGACAATGAAGAATTTTTTGTCATTAATGTCGAATTGGATATTTGATACTACAATTGAAATCATCGTAAACAACAAATGTAACAAAGAGTCCTATAGTATGCATAATAAATATGTGTCACTTTGATAAGCCTTAAAATTTCGCATTGGTGAAAATTACAATCAGTTTTTAACTTTAAGTTTATAAATACCGAGCTAATGGGTGCGATATACTCATGCATTACCTTGTAACGATAGCTGGTTACTTTTTGCAGTATTTGCAAGCATAAAGTAATGAGTTACCGATCATTGCATGAATTATAAGCGTAAAGTAATAATTAAAATATTTTTGAAAATCTATTTTTAGCCAAATTACTTTATGTTTTTTTGTAAGCAAAAAAGTAATGTTTGTATATTTCGATATCACGAACGACAACACAATGCACAACCATTATTTTATGTTCAAAGCAAGCAAATATTATATGCGTCGATATCTCAGTAGCTAGAGTTTTCGGTTGGCTTCCAGTAGATATTATATATACATACTTGGGTTTAAAATTTATTTTGTGAATTTGCCTGATCACGCGTTAGTAAAACCAGAATTTACTCACGTGAATGTGAGCAGAAAAAATGTTTGTGTGTGATTTGAATTATTTTATAGTGAGCATGAGTGAGTGTGATGTAGTTCAAATACATAAACAAGTTATATTTTCAGAGATATTTGAGATATTTGATTTCCCCAATGATTCATACAAATAGATTTAGGAAAGGTAAAATTCGTATATCCTTCAGAAATTTTAAATGTATACCTGTCATATTTTCCTTTCTGCATCTAATGCATTCCATACCAAACTAAAATAACTTTTTATATCACAAAAACAATTATAACGATATTTTTAAAAACCTTTACAGCCAGTCTTATAAAGAAATCTTTTTGTTATTTTACTTATTAATCTATGCATATGGCTGTTAATTTTTAAAAAATAATTTCAATTATTAAAGAAAAAATTTTCACAAATATCATTCAGTTTGCAACAGAATAACTTATATGTAAAGAAAGTAGAATTTATAAAGCCATAATTTAATTGTAAGCCAAAGTAGAACAAAAAACAGCTGCATAAACTAGTAAGTTTTAGTAATCGCACAATTGTATCACATTGCATACAATACAATACATTCTTTATTTATATGTTGCCGCACTCTAACATGCATACTAGGGTTATAACTTTTCAAATTTTTTTGCAAATATCAATATTGACATAGTACACCCAAAAAAAATATTGGTTGCAATTCGATCAAAACCCTTAACATTTATTTGTAAGGAAAAGGCAAACATTTAAGAAATAATTTTTTTAATTAAAATTAAATATTCAAATGTTTAAATGGCAAATATATCAAATAAAATTTAATTTAGTTGTGGTGCCCAGGTTCGATACCGAAGAAATCTAAAAATAAAAGTTTTATTGAAACAAAATTTTGTGAAACGTAATTATATTTCTATGGAATATAAATATTAAATTGTACAACTGAATATTGGCTTTCACAACTATAAATATAATTTAACATGAAGACAGTTGTCGTAACCGCCCGAATCCCATTGGCAACAAATTCGGTGGCCACAACTGATACTCTTTTCTGGGTATACTTATAGTCGAATAGGCCATTAAAACTATGGCGTCAAAAAAGTTGACGCACCAACAGCGATGAAGTTTTAAATTTGTATGTTTTAGTTTTTAATAAAATGTATCATATTTTCATTTTGTTTTGAATATAGCAAAAAATAAATAAAAATAAAACCGTAGTTAACAATTAGGGGTGGCAGAAAAATTTCCCGCCAACCGCAATTTTTTTTTCACTTTTAGCATTTATACTAATACAAATAATATCATTCTGAGTAATACCCAATTTGTGCTTTTATTTGTCGAATGGCATGACAATTTCGCGAAGATAACTTTTAGCTTTTAAACCTGTCATTAACAACATTCAACAACGCGAAAAAATGCTTTCTTAAATATTGGATACAAGATGATTTATTAATCAAAAATCAGCAAAGGAGTAATATTTGTGCACAGAATATATATCCATTTTGTAAATCTACGTGTACTTTAAACCTAAAATTTTTATCCCAAATTAAAAATTAAAGGATACTATATTATTTTTTTCTTAATTATATAACCATTATACATATATGAAATTAAATAATTTGTTATGATATGAAATTAAAAAAAAAAAAAATATTTTGATTTACACTCGAAAGAGCAAGACAAGTTAATAAATCAGTCCGCGTATCTTTTGGGTTTTAAAGTGTTAAAAAAACAAAAAAATATCGAGATTTATATATTATTAGCAAAAATTAAAAATATAGCTTAACCTCTGTACAGTATTTAAAAAAACATAGAAATAGAAACAAAATAAAAAACATAACAAAAAACTTGTTGTTAGTTGTTTTTTTTTTTTTTTCTTTCTCCCTGTCATCTTTTTCCATAATTGGGTGATTTTTTTAAGAGCTTTCGGATTTAATTTAAAAAAAGCACATACAATTTAGAGAAAGGTATGAAATTTTTATTTGAGTCGATAGAACTGTCTATATAATTCACTGTTTAAAAAGGATTTCATGTGAATACGCTGTGTACAATTTTGGCCGGTTTATTACGAATAAATTCTTCAATATTGGCTTTCAGTGCGTCAACCACTGCGGGCTTGCCCCTAAACACATGAGCCTTAACAAAGCTCCACAAAAAATAACCAAATGACTGTCCCCAAACGCGTGCTGTGTGGCATGTGGCTCCGTCGTTTTGAAACCACATGTCAACCAAGTCTAGCTCTTCCATTTTGTGCAAAAAAAAAAGTTTCTAATCAGCGCCGAATCATTAATTCACGGTCAGCAACAACTCTGGCGGATAAGCTTCGATATTTTCCTCTGTCCGCACTCTACGTATGCGAAATTTGTGTATTTGGTGCGAAATTTAGTCACAAGATTCCAAATAGCCGCCTCAAAAGGTCGCCCAAACTGATCATAAAATGAAAACAGTGCACGATGCACTTTCTTTTTATAATAAAATTCAATAATCTGACAGTAACGTGTTACACGAAAACAGCTGAGCTGCCAAAAAGAAAGTTGCTAAAAAATCACCCGTAATGAGTGATCTTAAAACTAAGTCAAGTGAGAGACGGCATATATTACGTAATGACAGGGGCTGTATGTTTAGGGGATTTCATTTCTTAAATGGCGATAAAAAAATCGGTTTGATGATTCGTGGATTTGTTGGGGATGACAACAAAATTTAAGAGGATTTTTGGGGATAAAATATTAACAATATTTCCTTCTTTTTTTTTGTTTGAGGGTTTACATCGCAACCTCGTATCTCAAAAACTACTACTTTTCAGGAGTGACAAAAACATTTTATAATAAACTCGTTGCATTTTTTACATTTTAAATTTATCATTACTTTTTAAAATGCACGAGTTTACTATAAAACGTTTTTTTTGTCTCTGCTGAAATTAGTAGTTTTTGAGATAGTCTTTTTTCAACAGATTCCAAAATCCAGTATCAGATTCGAAAAAAATGTCCTGGCCGGTATTGGAAAAAAAAATTCGTTCTCTTTTTCAAATATAATTAATTTAAATGTACAAAAAAATTACCGCTGCAAATGATTTACATTACAAAAAGTGTTTTATTTTAAATTGATTAAAAAAACTTAAATTTTGGTTAAAACATTTTGGGGACCAGAAAATAGCAATTTGGTGATTTTTGGGAAAGAAAAATCAATATTTGGCGATAAAGCCTTTAAAATTTTTTTTACCACTGCGTAATGCATATAAAGGGTGGTTAAATTTTAAGGACCGATGTTGAATGTGAACCAAACCTAAACGTCAAGTTTATTCTGCATTTCATTTGACATTTCTCAATTTCAGAATAACTCAATTGGAACCATGGAAAGATACACAACGCGTTAAAGTTATTTAGGCTTATTATGAAAATGGGCGTTCAAATCAAAATGCATTTCGTGCACTTCGTGATTTTTTTTGGTCAGCATAATCGACCACAATCGGGAGAATTGTGCACAAATTTCAGCAACCGTGTCACTGAAAACACCTCTGCATGCTCGATCAGTTCGTTCTGCGAAAACATTGCTGTTGTTCGCGATAGTGTGTCATGAGTTCGGCCAAGCATTTACCGTGAATGGTGTTCGATATCGCGAGATGATAACGAACTTATTGTGGCCAGGAATTTAGGATATGACCCTGGACGATATGTGGTTTCAACAGGACGGTGCCACTTGACACACAGCTAACGAAACAATGGCTCTTTTGTGCGACAAATTCAATGGCCGTGTTATCCCACGTGAAGCCGATGTCAATTGGCCAAAATCATGTGATTTGATACCATTGGACTTCTTTCTTTGGGGTTATTTGAAAGAAAAGGTGTACTTCGATAAGTCAGCAACAATTAAAGAGCTAAAGGATTAGATAATTTGGCAGATTAACGGCATAGAACCTCAATTATGCCTTAGCGTCATCGAAAATTTGGACCATCGGATGGAGGTGTGCCGCCGAGGTAGTTGCGATATTTTGTTCCAAACATAATTGAACCATACCATATTATCATAATAAAAAGAAATGACAACAATTTCCCAAATAATTTGTGTTTTATTTAAAATCAACATCGGCCCTTAAAATTTAACCACCCTTTATTACTTTAAGTTCATAGCAGAACAACAACAAATTAATTACAGTTCCAATTTTAATAGAAATTATCTAACTGCAAAACCACGGAGAGCAAATTCGCTTTCTCCTTCACTCCTTAAAAAGTTAAATACTCCAAGCAGTGGCGTGCCAAGAGGGCGGCCCATATATACAAAATAGCTTGTATTTTTTGTTCCCAATTGATTTTATTTGCAAGCCTAATTGATTTTTTTGCAAGTCCAATTGGGTTTTTCCAGATTTTGCTGAAATTTGTGCACAAATGAGAAAAATTTGCCTTGAAATCAGGGAAATTTTCTCTCAGTTACCTAACCTTGTAATATGTACACAATTTTATTTGGCCGCTTCTTTCAATGAAATCTCTGTACTTGTCATTCCTCTATTATTAATTATTTCCAACTAAAGTCGTAATATTATTTGTTTAAAAACAACCAAAAATACGCTTAAGTTTTTAAAAACCGATCAATTGCTTTGTTTATTAAATTTAGTGCATTTTATATTTTTTAAACGCTTTTTAAAAAAGGAGTCATTAAAGGTTGATTTACACATCGACTATCCTTATCTGCTATTACTCAGTATTGGGTTTAAAAATCAGCAAACCAACAAAATAATAAAAACGTTAGAAACAAATATTTGTAGTTTATTATTTTTGTGTGGTTGTGAGAAATTTTAAAAATTGTTAAAAGATTTTGTCAAAGAAATTTTAAAATCTTTTGTTAATTTGTATTTAGTTTATATTTTCTTTAGCTATCTCGAACAGGTCCTAAATAGAATTACTTAATTTGTATATCTTCTTTTAAAACAATAAAATTCCAGATTCCTATTGTATTCCTTTTTTTAATAAAAAATCTCTGATTCAAATACCACATAAAGTCTTATTAACTGGAATCACCAAAATTCCAGAATTATGAGTTTATTTTTAAATCAAAACATATGTATTTAAAACTGAAAATAATTAATTAACAACACTTATATAGAATTTTAAAGTAGTTATAGTAGTTAAAAAGTAAGATTATATAAAAATGCTGACAAGTCTTGGCAACTTTTGGCTTTTCTCTTTTAAATAAAAAAAAATATTTGAAATTTTTCTATTTGTAATTTGATAAAATATTAAAAACAACAAAATCTAACATATAAATTATGTGTTTGATAGTACATGTAGAGCAGGGCATACAATATAATTGCTTTATTTTGTGTTCCGTTGAAGTCCATATATGAAAACAAGTAGTTATAGATAGAAATAAAAATAAATAGACGAAATTGCCCAAAAATGACAATTGAAATTAAAAATAATCCTAAATGAAAGAACACAATTTAAATTCAAAAAATTACAAATACAATTCAAAAATTCGCAATCGATACTTAAAAAGATCAATTAAAATTAAAAAATACTAAACGCAATTAAAAAAATTATTGAAATTCGACAAGTATTTATTTTATTTAATTTTGTGTTTTTGAATTTTAATTGATGCTTTAAAAATTACATTTGGAATCATAACAAAAGTTTTTGAAACAATCTAATCGTTTTTGAAATGGTCTTTGAATTTGAGTAAAAATTTGCACACGGCTATTCCACGTTCCCAAGTTACCCCAACCAAATGAAAATTAGCCCCAAAATTAAGATTGGGGCATATTTTCATTTATTAGATTGAGGCATTTTTTCATTATGTAAAATAACACCAATTTGAAGTAATATCAAGTAAAAAAGGGCTAAATTCGGCTGTGCCGAATCTTTGAACACCCTCCACCAATATCCTAAAAAGATGTTCTCTTCTGTTTTTGATACAAATAATATAAAAAAACTTTTGAAGTAAAATTATGTAGGTGAAAAAATTTTTTGAGGTGAAAAACTTTTTTAGAACTTTTTTGGTGGAAAAAAAATTTAGAGGTGAAAAAAAATTTTTAAGATGAAAAAATTGTTTGTGTTGAAAAAAAATTTTAGTGTTTAAAAAATGTTTGAGGTGAATACAAAATATTTACTGCTAAGCGACTGGTGAAAAAATATGAGAAAATATGTTATGTACCAGTCGCTACTATGAAATTGTACTAAATTTGTATGGGCAATTTAGAGGCACCTTTACATTTTCACTAGTTTTTTTAAACTAATGGGGACTAGCTTTGCATCTGAATATGCCTAATGAAGAGAATGCACTTTCTGATGCGCCACGTATTGATAAATAGTTGCAACGAATGTTCTTTCTTTAAAAAATTGAAGTGTGCAAAAAAATTGAATACAGCAAAGAAATTAATTTATTAAAGAAAGAACATGAGTTGTAACTATTTGTCAATAGATGTAAAAGAAAAAAGTAACATACATATACATTTGTCAATCCCTCAATTCTCAAAAATACAAATGGAATAAAAAAAATACTATTTTCCTCTATGAAAATTTCTTTTTTGACATAAAAATGTGAAACAAATGCTTTTATAACGTCAAACATTTGAAAAATTGACTTTAAAATTATGTAATAAGTCTACTAGCATCATCTGAATGTATTATAATTCAAAGTATGTAGTTAATTTAATATTTTTGGTAAATAAATTAATTGAAAGCCTAATCCAAGGCTATATCGCCATGGGCCAGGATATAGTTTTAATGTGATTCTGCGCCACCTATTCAAAAGTAGCGGCACTATATATAAATTTCTTTGGACCTAGTTATGGAGCAGGGTATTGTTTTAGTTAATTCATCGCCACCTATTTAAAAGTAGCGGCACTAAAGCAATTATGCATTTTGCTTTTTCTTTCAAAGAAATGTATATATAAATATAGAGCAAAATGCATAATTGCTTAAGTGTCTATACTTAGAAGTAGATGGCGCTCAAGTAAATCAAAAACAATACCCTGCGCCATGCTTAGGTCGGCATGGCCTTGGATTTGGCTTTTAATTACTTTAGGAACCACAAATATGACATTTAATACATATTTCAAATTCTAGTACATTAAACTGTCACTAGCAGACTTATTTAATAATACCAAAGTCAATTTTTGAAATGTTCGACGTGATAAAAGCATTTGTTTCACATTTTTATGTTAAAAACAAATTTTCATAGATCAAAATGGTATTTTTTCGGTAAATTCGTATTCTAGTATTGAGCCATTGCAAACTGCATATTTATGTTAATTCTTTCTTTCAAAAAAAAAATAAATACACATACGAAAAATTATAATACTGTGTTCTTAAACATCTAAATGACTATTGATTTAGAAAATTAAATATTTTTGTATAGTTTTTGGCAAATATTCTTTTATGTTACGAACGAAATAGAAAATCAATAATACCCTGTTGCATATTGTAGCAAAATATGCCTAATAGGGAGAATTTATTTTCAGATGCGCCATCTATTGGGAAATAGTTTCAACTAATGTTCTTTCTTTAATAAATTAATGTCTTTGATATCTTTAGATATAAATGTCTTTGGTTACAAAAACAAAAAATACATTTTATGGAATGAACAGAAAAACCCAATCTGGTTTACTATATCTCTTATAGTAGCCAAAGAATTGGAGATATTTGAACAGAAAATCCTAAGAAAATGCATTGGAAAAAATTATGAAAATTTCATAAAACGATTTTCAAATAGTTACGTCTATGAAAATGCCGATGTTCTACCCTTCTGTAGGTACTCCATTGCGTTGCAAGCCAGATTTGTTGAGAAACTTACGCTACACGATAATATGCTTGTCAGCCAAATATACGAAAGCGAGAAAAACACCATCTGGGCTGGATCTACATATCTTTCTCTTGTCGGTATAATTAATTATATATGAGCCCAGCCTCCGGCAATCTAGGGGCTGAAGATGATATACGTATATACTAAATTTTGCATGAACTGTAATATGAATATGTTTTGTCAATTTATGTAACAGAAGTTTTGTTATTTAGTTTTAGTAATGTTATTTATTTAGTTTTAGTAATGTTATTAACACAGGTCTGCTCAGTTAGCGACTTTAACAATGTTGCTTTTTCGTTAGCTTAGTTAATAGAGTAACACACATATAGCTCTAAGAATGTTATTATTATCATACTATGTAAGATAATAAATGTTATCGAACAAGAAGAAGACTTAATAACATTTTTACTTACTTAACAGAAAAAAAAAATAGATACAGAAAAATTGTAGAAATTTGTATGGAAAATTTAGAGGTACCTTCACATTTTTATTCATAACTTTTGAACCGCTGAACCGATTTTGCTCCTTTTGAATACCAAACTGCTCGGGAGGATGTTCAATAATCTGGGTAAAAATAGGCGTCTTCGCGTTGTGATCGCCATTTCAACAGACAGACAGACGGACATCGCTAAATCGTCTTAAAATTGTATAAGGATCACGAATATATATATACTTTATGGGGTCTTAAACCTATATTTCGACATGTTACAAACGGAATGACAAACTAATATATACCCTCACCACATATGGTGGAGGGTATAAAAAATGACCCCAAATATGATAATAAAATAAATAAAAATTACCCCAAAATATGCAAAGCAAAGAATTGCATGGAATCAATAACATCCTTTCTAATCATTAAAACTACTTGGGCCAACCGAAATTGAAATATTTTAAGGAATTGGAATAAAAATCACTATATAAATCAAATATTTAGTGATAGTTCAAAAATTAAGTAAATTTCTGTTCTCTGTCCATGAGTGTGTCCTCCCAGCCAGTTCTTATTAAATTTGCTCGTAACAATGGGAGAGCCATCAATTTCCGATATGCGGTTTTTGCAGCATCCAACGACCTTATAAAATTTTAGAGCGAATTTTAAATAATTTTTGCACAATTTTAAAATATTTTTGGGCAATTTGAAATAATTTTTACACAATTTTAAATTATTTTGATAAATTCAGAATTAAAACAGGAAATGGTGTAGTGTCAAATAATAAACATAATGCAAAAATGCACAAATTGCGTCTTCATAAATATTTAAGGCTGAAAAAATGCAAATGACAAACCAGGTAGTTTCAGTTAAAGGTTAAAAATCTGTTTTTCTTGATATTTCAAGAAAGCCACATGAAATTTTAAACTAAAATATAAAAATTGATTTAATAAAAAAAATTAAAAAATGTCATCAGAACTATTTTTTCAAAGATATGCATCGGGGTTATATCCAAATCACTGCATTTGAAATATAAACACTTGAATTCTTTTGGAAGTGTCTTAGAATAACATCAAAAAATCATAAAATACTGTCAACTGAAGTTTAGGAAGCAATGAAAAAAGTTATAGTCACAGAATGACTACCATTTTTTTTGATGGGAACTTACGCATAATGTGTGTAATTTTTTTCAATTACGTACATAGATTAAATTTACCCAGCTTATAGTAGGGGAATAGTTTCCTACTATAAGTTGGGTAAATTTCAACAGAAATTTATTAGAGTGTTCTCTTGTTTTTCATTTATATAAAGATTATTTATATAGATTTTTTTTGGCAATGAGTTTTTTCCCAATTAATTAATTAGTGTTATATGTATAAGGCATTTTCGAAAGTAAAACCCCCCATGTGAAAATGATCATGTTTACAAACGCAATGGGTTTAATTAAACTGTACATAAACAATTTTTTTTTAAAGAATAAATTTATTTATTTTTTACATATATATGTTTTAATAATAATGAAAGATAAATATAATACATAATATATTCCGAATGGGCATATGCAGTGAGGGTCATCTTTAAATTGAATTGTAGTATGCAACTTTATTGTATCCTCTTCTCCGTTTTAAAAAGTAACCTTTCCAGTTATAAAGATTTTTATTTTAAATTGCATTTCACTTTTTTGTATAGACGTTTAAGTGTTTTTAGAATTTGATTAAATCTTTTAATATAAATTGTCACAAACATTATATTTTTACACTTTTTTTATAATTTTGAAAAATTATTATTCGTTTTTAGCTTTTTCTTATTTTTGTAATATTTTCCAATTTTAAAATGTCAAAGTATTTATTACCATTCTAAGATAGTATATTTACAAAATTTGTGCGTAAAATTTTAATTTAACAAATGAATACTAATTTTTGGCACAAAGTGTTTAATTTTAAACGCATTATGTCTAATAATCCTTTTTGTGTGTATTATTGTATATGAAAGTGAGTACCAAATATTTTTACGGATTTTGTGTGTATATTTACCGAATTTTCGTAATATTACATAAAACTGTACCTATTTTAAGAGTGAATAAGAAAAAAAGTTTTTAAAATAAAATAGATTCTATTTCACAACTGCAACGCTCGGCACGTTTTAATTGTCAATTTGTATTAAAAAATGCATCACGTTATTATTCTGTGCCGACACTAAAAATTTAAAAAAAAATATATATTTATTTATTAATTTCTTGTAAAATAACGACTTTCTTGTGGAAAAAGTACTCAGAATATAAATAAAATAGTTTTGTATTTGAAAAAGTCTGTAGAACCCAAAAGTTGTTATGTACCAAAAAGATTTCTTGTACAGAATACTGGATTTTTCACAATTTTTCTGAGAGAAACGTTTTTAGATTCTATGGACTTTTCTTTAAAGTAAAATTCTAAAATTCTGCAAATTGTTTCATAGATAAAAATTCATATACTCGTAAAAAACTTATATTCTAAGAAACTCTTAAATTCTGAGGACTTTTTCTAATAGTAATATTGTTAGATTCTAAGGACTTTTTCTTAAAGAAAACTTTTGAGATTCTAAGGGCTATTTAAAAAAAATCTTAAAAATGTCTTTAGAATCTAAGATTTTTTCTATTAGAAAAAGTACATAGAATCTATGTTTTTATTAAAAAAACGTGCTTAGAATTTAAAAACTTTTTCAAGTATTTTTCTTTAGAAAGTTCATAGAATCAAAGAAGTTTTCTTGAAAAAATTCTTAAAGGAATGTAATATAATATAACTATAGGGACCATATCATCGTGAAATTATGGTTATTATATTATTATAATGTGATAACTATATTATAGTACGACTATGGTTGGCACAATTATAATTCCAAAAATACACTATGCTTTTCGAATATGATTGCCCCAAATATGTTTTTGCTTTGCTTGCAGCATGTGAAACAAATGTATTGGCTTCACAAATTTAACCACCCATTCCAAATGTTAATTTTAATAGATTTGAGATTACAGCAGACAGCTAAAAATTTCATTCACTCTATAAGTAATATGATGCAGGAGATGATGAAAATGCAGTATATGCTCCTCCAAGCTGTATTAAATAAATCATGAACAGTTTGAAAATATGTTTTTGGAACGCAAACGGCATTCGCCAACATAAAGAGGAGCTGGACTATTTCCTCAAAAGCAAAAACTTCGACATGATGCTTCTCTCTGAAATTCATTTAACCCCAAGAAGTTTATTTTCAATTTGTGGATACACTATGTATGATACAAAGAAAAAATACCGGATCCTATTGATTGTGGTGTGACGAATGGAGTCACCAGGAACTTGATAAGTGCAGAGTCCTCGTTTGAACCCTCCTCAGATCACACGCCCACTATTTTTACTATTATGAACCGCGGAGAAATTGTTTAGTGAAATATAGAAAATTTCTCAGTACATATTGCTCGGAAAATATACCGCTAAGTGCAACAGACGATATAGACCTCTCGATAAGAAATTTAGAGTCAAATCTGAAACATGCTACGTTCTATAGAAGAGTTGCCACATTTTTTACCCCAGCACAGAGCAGACAACCCCCTTTCATCGTTTGAGATTCGAGATGTTGAAAAGACGATTGTTGAACTCGTTAATATTATACCCAAGCAAGGTAAATATCACACAAAAGTCGAATCGTATAGACCAATCAGTCTTTTCTCAAACATGTCTAAATTGTTCAAAAAGTTGCTAATTGAAAAGCTGACAGTACTGGTAGATCAAGGCAACTTAATCCCGGCGCACCAATTTGGTTTTAGAAGGAAACACTGAACAAATGAATGTTAATACTCACACCTCAACATTCGGTGATGATACGGCAATACTTAGCGTTCATAATAACCCGGTAATAGCACCTAGATTGCTACAAAACCACATTTCAGTATTGGAGGACTGTCTAGATGGATGGAGAATTAAGTTGAATAAGCAGAAATGAATTCATATGACTTTCATGTGAAGAAGAGAAACGTGCCGCCGATCCGGCCAATCATCAGATTATACTCCAGTATACTTGTGTGAAATACCGTGGTATTCATTCTGTCCGTCGTCTCAATTGGAAAAGTCATATAGAAGTAAAACTTATCAAAATAAAAACCTATTCAGATCACTTGGTTAATCGGTAGAAACTGTAAACTTGCTTTAGATTGTTAACTTCTACTATACAACTCGATCATAAA
The DNA here is from genome assembly GCA_949748255.1 of Eustalomyia histrio. Classification (NCBI taxonomy): domain Eukaryota; kingdom Metazoa; phylum Arthropoda; class Insecta; order Diptera; family Anthomyiidae; genus Eustalomyia; species Eustalomyia histrio. The sequence continues at coordinate 85,608,924 of OX456523.1, forward strand.
ATCCATATGGTGCTATGGGGTACTGCCTCATTGAGGATTGATATGTTATATGTTAGGAATGATAACGTTCATAAAGATCTCAATGTACCCTTAGTTAGTAACGAAATCATTAGATATAGCAACAACTACATGAGGAAACTGGAAACCCAAGATAATGTTTTTCGTTATTAATACAACATTGTCCACCTCGTTGGACTATGTGAAAAATTTGGTTATATCCCTAATCCATACGTTAGTTTTAGGCGCTATATGGTTTACAATAAAAACGGCTATTGCAACATGCGGTTACATACTAACTATAATATTTTTCTACATATTTTGTTGTCTGCAGGCTCCCTGCAGTAATGTATAAAAAAGGAGGTAACATTTATATACACTCAAAAAAAAGTTAGCAAAAATATTACTGAGCCAGCAAAATTTTAATCAGAAGAGTGTTTGCAGAAAAATTCCAAATGTCGTGTTAGTGAAAATCAGCCAGCTAATTTTTAACAAAAAAAAAAAAATACTGAATTCAGCAAAAGTTGTGCTAACACTTACCAAGTAAAAAAAATCCTTGTTAAAACCAATACAATTTTATACTGAATATTAATGGATTGAAAAAACTCATCAAATTTGTAGAAAATTTTAATTTAGTTAATTTAATTGCTAAAAATTTATCATAGACATTGTTTTTTAGTGATTATTAAAATAATTTATAAAACTTTCCAAAAAATATAAAAATATCCAAACTTCTGCATTGTCTACATGATTTAATTACAGCTCTAAAAATATATAAAAATAATTATAAATAAAGTAGAAAAAAAATACCTCAATTACTTACATGCCGCATATTTATTTTATTTTCGCTAAATTTCAAAAATGACAACCCCATTTAACAAATGGCGTCATTTTGTTTTATGTATGCATGAAAGATAGATATAAAAATCTTTAATTTTTTATGTATTGGAAGACTTGTATTTTTTTTTTTTACTTTTTTGTCGGTACTACATTTCGAAAAGCTGCGACATCTACCTCTTGTCTATATGATTGTTGTTCTCACTACAAATGTTAGCAAAAAATATAACTATAGTTTTTGCTGAAAACGCAAAAAAATTTATACTTCATATGCAACCCCTGTAACTTATTTTTATACTAATTTATTTTTTAAGTGTGTGCAATGCAGACACAATTTTTACTTTATATATAAGTTTTAAACGCTGAAAAATAACATTATTACAAGGCACGACAGCTGTATATCCCAGTGATTCCAAAGTGGATTCTGAATAAAACACAGATGTTGAAGGCTTTACAAAATGTGTATTTCTATCGAAATTCCTACATAAAATACAACAATTAGTAATCAATTTTAATTACATTGTAATTTATACATACTTTTTGGTTTTGAAAACCACCAGGAGATTTTAAAATTTAAACTATTAAAATCTAAATGAATTTTTGCTCCAGAGCACTGCGCACAGTCAGACCTTTAAGCGGTGTAATTCAGAATAAAATGGCTTTAAAAATAACGAGTGTTCTAGAACAACCTTACATATACAATTTTTCGTTAAGTTTTTACATATGTTATGTTGTAGCAATCACTAATCTACAAAAATTATATTTTATTGCACACTACACTCACCAAAAATAGTCTGTAATTGCAACTGAAAATTTTGCTGTTATTACGGGAAATTCTGCTAATTTGAGCCCAGCGGTATTTTTTGTTAATCTTAGCAACACATGTCTGCTGACGTGTAGTACAATGAAATTAGTAGAAAAATTAATAGTCGCTGCTAAATTTTGATTATATTTCTTAAAAAACTAATTAATAATTTTGTTTTAATTTGGTAATTTCTGTTTTAAAAAAAAAATTTGGTCAATTTTTTTTTTTACTTTGAAGGTTAAATTTTAATTGTTTTTAGGGGGGATTTTTTGAACTAAAAAACCTTTTTAGTGCTATTTTAAGTGGATGTCCTCTTTTTAGACATGAGTCGGTATCTTCACATCCGATCCCTTTTTTAATATATGTAACATTTTAAGGAAATTTAAGTTTGTAGGTGTAAGTTTTAATTAGAAATAACATTTCCTTCAATATCCACTTTTTTAAAATTAGTAATATTTTTTGCTAATTTTAGCAAATCGGTTTCCAAAAATTTGTAAAATGATTTCTGAAATTAGCAACAAAAATTTGTAAAAATTCTGTAATTTGTAAAATGTAAATAGCAAAATGATTTGCTAAATAATAATTTTTTACTAAAAATTAGTACAAAAATAGTAGAGTGCGATTGAAAACCGTTTACAAATTTTTCTACTAACTTTTTTTTCTGAGTGTAGACCATACCAGAAAAAAAGCTTACAGCACACCTTCGAATATAAATTATTTTTGCAAGCAGTTACAAAAAAAATTTTTTTGCTGAACGTAGGTCTCGCCTTCTTAATTTTTTCGTTATTTCTTCGGCATTTATACTCGGATCTTAAAGTGTGATATATCGATAAACTTAAAATAAGCTAAAAAATAAATAAATAATTTTGAAATACCGTTATCCAATAAAACTGACCGTATTAAACGGTTGCCAACCCAGCTAAAAATGTCTCAATATTGCATAAAATATTTTAAAATTTACCACGAAATTTCTCTAGTTGTATAAAATCAACTGTATGTTAGCATAAATAGCTTTTTCCGTTGGTTTGTGAGTTAAATAGAGATATTTATAATTGGCATTTCGGCACGAAGAATGTTGATGAAAGTCGTAGCGGACCAGAAAATGCATTCCATTCAGCTTGTGTCTAATAATTTTTTCTGTGTATTCTCCATGGTTACAAGATAAAAACAAGAAAAAAATTTTTTTCATTTGAAAAAAAAAAAATATTTTTTTCTACAATCTCGAACCAGACTAAAAATACATTTTCATACATATAAGTATTAAAAAGATCAACTCCAAAATACAAACTTCACTATTAAAATATAACTTGGCAGGGTTAAAAAAGAATTGTTTAAACATATTATGTAAAAAACTATTTTAAAAACACATGTCTTTAATATTAGCTAATAGCTAATTTGGACATACTGTAAAAAAGGAGAATATAAAAAACACAAAAATAGTAAGTAAATTTCATCTAAACTCAATAATAAAAATCAACTGTATGTTAACATAAATAGCTTTTCCGTTGATTTGTGAGTTAAATAGAGATATTTATAATTGGCATTTCAGCACAAAGAATGTTGATGAAAGTCGTAGCGGACTAGAAAATACATTCCAATCAGCTTGTGTCTAATAACTTTTTCTGTGCATTCTCCATGACTACTAAATAAAAATAAGAACAAATTTTCATTTGGAGAAAAAATTTTTTTTTCTACACTCAGAATATTATGTAGTTAACTGTTTGTAGTTTAATAAAAAAGTTTTCCGTTCCATTTAAAAATAAAGGAACATACATTTATTTTTCAAAGAAATATCTATATTAACTTTTTTTCTACATTTATTCGAAATAATTTGCTATCATTTACCATTTTTTTCAGTTTCATTTATTTTTTTCATTTGTTTGAAATTAAATAAAAATTTACCCACAAAACGGAAACTTGTGGTTTAAAGTTTGTTTGCTGTCTGTTTCAAAAAAAAAAAATATTCAAAAAATTTCAATTTGTTTTTTTATTTAAATTGGTTGTATATATACAAAAATTTTCAATACAAATTACAGGAACTTCATAAACACACATACATACACAAAACATTTACACAAAAAGTGTTTATTGCTATGCATACATACATTTTATATTGTACGAGTATATTAAAAAAAAAACAAAAAATACAAAAGGGAAACAATTTCAAATAAATGAAAAAAAAATATTTTTAAGGAATTGGTAGGTAAAATTTTGACATTTATATTATATCATTTGTATCTTACGGATGTGTCAGTTGATTAATTAACATTAAAAAATAAATAACAAAAGGCATTGAATTTAAATGAAAATTAAGTAGACCAGTTTTATATGAATTATCATTTCTATTAAATGACATTTTCTATTATTTTAACTTTCAAACTATTTTAAGTGTATGATCTCGAACCAAACTAAAAATTCATTTTCATACATATTTTAAACATGTCTAAAAATCTTTTGAAATGGTTCATATTTTGTTTAATTTGTTTTTGCAAATATCTTTCATATTTATCTAAATGCATGTCTAAGCTGCCGGAATGTATTTTAAAAATGTATTTAAAAATATTACATTTGTATTTCATATTATTACGGAAATTCAATACATCAGTTTCATTTACTCGTAGAAACACAAATCCCCATATATTAGCCCTGATATATAAAACAGTTAAATGACAACCCTTCACCTTAACTAATGTTTCTTCTGTCAAACTTCAAAAGAACATTCTCAAAGTTGCCAGTATGCAGCTTCCGGACGGTGCTGCCACATTCCAGTTATTTTAAACCGCACATATAAAAACGCCAGCAGGGTGGCACGGCAAGTTTAGTTAATAATAAAATGCTAAAGAGGAAGCATTGATGAGTAAATGAATTTTATATTCTGTGCAAGTATAAATTTAATAGTGTTTAAATAAAGTCTATTGTGTAATCGTTTTAAGTTTGTATTTAAATAAAGAGTAGCTATAAAATAATTTAACGGTGTTTATTATTTTCAATATAAAAATAACTAGATTTATTTAAAGGAAATGAATCAACGATTTTAAATGGTAACTCAAGAAGGCGTTGAGTAAGTTGGAGCTACCGACAGCAGGAAATAAGGTGGAATTACAAAAGAGGTTAATAGAGGAATTAGAGCGGCGTGATATTGACATTGCGAAATGGAGGTTTGTACCCGTAAAACAGAAGGTAACATGGAGTTAAGCGCAATGTTGGCTGTTATGATGGAAAAGATGGAAACGTTTAGAGTAGACAACGAGAAATTGTTAGTTAAGCTTTAGAAAACTTCTAAGGCAGACAACATGTTAATGTTAAAAGCTTCGAAAGCAGACAACGAGAAACTGTTAATTAAGATGGAAACGAAACTGCTAAAAACTTCGACAGATGAGATCGAGAATATGTTAACAAAAATGGAAGAGAAACTTCTAGACCCGCTTATGAGAAAATTAATAGATTTTAAAAAAGTTGTCTGACTTAGAGGAAGATGTTGAAAAAAGGTAGCAAGGTCTAGAAATTAAAGTAAATAATCTCCAATGTCAAGAGGGCCCACTACGAATTATTTCGGAAACTTCTGGTAGAGCAAAAGCACCTACGTTTGATGGCAGCATACCGTTTAATATACTCAAGTTTCAGTTCGATACAGTTGCCGCCAGAAATGTGTGGAACAACGAAGAAAAAGCTATGGAATTTATTCTGGCCTTAAAAGGAAATGCAGGAGAAATTCTAGACAGTGTGCCAATCACCTGCCGAATTTATTATAATGGCATAATGGTGGCACTGCAACGAAAGTATGATGGCGAACACAAAAAGGAAATTTACCGAATGGAACTAAGAGGTAGACTGCAGAAAGCAAACGAGTCGTTACAAGATTTTGCGACAGATTGAAGCATTTGTGAATGGAATTCGTGATTCCGATGTGAGACATGCGGTGTGTGATACGCAGAAATCAACTTTTGCTGAAACTGTCTCATTCGCGCTGGCCCAAGAGACTGCAAAGGTGACTTCTAAGCCTCAGATATTTAAGGTGCATAACCTCGAAGTAACTGATGAAAGAGAGAAAGATATAAACACATAGTTAACAGAGGGGTTCAAAGAGGTGCTCACAGAGCTAAAAGAGGCAGTTATGCGGGCATAAGAAAGAGAAAGCAAGTCAAGACCGAATGATATAACTGCGGTAGTGTGGGACATTTTCAGCGGAACTGTAAAGCTCCAAGAAAAAACCTCCGGCACAGGACTCACCGTTGAAACTAAAAAAGCTTGCACTGCAGGACACGATCCAGCTCCTGCAAACGAAAGCCCCACAATCTCCATATCCGTAATACAACAGGAGAAAAGCAATCTTACTGCTTATGGATATACAACGGCAGAAAGCGCATTTGTACTATAGACACAGAAGCATCACAGTCTGTGTAATGTACGATTTTCATCCCAAAAATTTTTTTTCTCTTCCCCAAACTGCTCTAGTTCTTTCTCGTACATAATTTTTTCCGTGAGTGTATTCTCCAATCTTAACTTCAATATTATCATATGTTTTTATTCCTAAACATTGTATACTAGAAATGTTGCTATTCTTATTTTTCTTTAAACAATGTTTACTAGGTCAGCAGCTTTGCTGCTTTATATTTTGTAACAATAGCCAGAGAAGACAAATTTGTTTTTTGGTTTTATTTTTTCATATTTGCTTATTCTGCCAGTTTTGTTTCATTTTAAATATGCTTTTTCTAAACTTTTACTTTTGCTTTTTTCCTACATTGTTTTGCTTAAAATAGTTTAAACTTTGTTTCTTTGTCATCTCTGCCAATATTAGTGTTGGGTTAATTTATTTTGTATCTAACCGAGTAAAAAAGTTTATATATAATAATATATAGTTTTATATAATTATATATATAATTATATAAATTATATAAAACTATATATAATTATATATAATATACCTGTTATTGATTATTTCCAAATTGTTTAATATGGTGTCATATAAAATTACATATAATTATATATGGTCCAATATTTAAATATATCTCCCTTATATAGTTAGATATGATTATATAAGCAGATTCCACATAATTATACCCTCCACCATATATGGTGAGGGTATATATCAGTTTGTCATTCCGTTTGTAATATGTCGAAATATAGGTTTAAGACCCCATAAAGTATATATATTCGTGATCCTTATGCAATTTTAAGTCGATTTAGCGATGTCCGTCTGTCTGTTGAAATGGTGATCAAGACGCGAAGACGCAAGCGGGGTTGCCTATTTTTATCCAGATTATTAAACATCCTCCCGAGCAGTTTGGTATTGAAAATGAGCAAAATCGGTCAAGCGGTTTAAAAGTTATGAGTGAAAATGTGAAGATACCTCTAAATTTTCCATACAAATTGGTACATTTTTCTGTATCTATTTTTTTTTCTGTTAAGTAAGTAAAAATGTTAAAGTCGCTAACAGAGCAGACCTCTGTAAATAACATTACTAAAACTAAATAACAAAAGTTCTGTTACATAAATCAAAGACATTAATTTGTTAAAGAAAGAACATTAGTTGAAACTATTTCCCAATAGGTGGCGCATCTGAAAAAAATTCTCCTTATTAGGCATATTCTGCTACAATATACAACAGGGTATTATTGATTTTCTATTTCGTTCGTAACATAAAAGAATGTTTGCCAAAAGCTACGCAAAATATATGTTTTATGTGTATATTATACTTTAATTTTCTAAATCAATATTCATTTAGATGTTCAAGAGCACAGTATTGCAATTTTTCGTATGTGTATTTATTTTTTTGAAAGAAAGAATTAACATAAATATGGATTTTCCAATGCCTCAATACTTCAAAATTATACAAATTTAAAAAATACCATTTTGATACATGAAAATTTGTTTTTTTTTTACAGAAAATGTGAAACAAATGCTTTTATCACGTCGAACATTTCAAAAATTGACTTTAGTATTTTGAAATAAGTCTGCTAGTGACAGCTTAATGCAGTAGAATTTTAAATATGTATTAAATCTCATATCTGTGGTTAGTAAGACAATTGAAAGCCAAATCCAGGGCCATGCGACCTAGGCATGGCGCAGGGTATTGTTATCTATTTACTTAAGCGCCATCTACTGCTAAGTATAGACACTAAAGCAATTATGTATTTAGTTCTATCTTTATGTATAAATGCCTTTGGCCCCATGGCTAGGTCCAAAGAAATTTATATATAAAGAAAGAGCAAAATGCATAATTGGCTTAGTGCCGCTACTTTTGAATAGGTGGCGCAAAATCACATTAAAACTATATCCTGCCCCATGGCGATATAGCCTTGGATTAGGGTTTCAATCAATTTATTTACCAAAAATATTAAATTAACTACATACTTAAAAATTATAATGCATTCAGATGTTGCTAGTAGACTTATTACATAATTTTAAAGTCAATTTTTCAAATGTTTGACGTAATAAAAGCATTTGTTTCACATTTTTATGTAAAAAAAAGAAATTTTCATAGAGGAAAATAGTATTTTTTTAATTCCAATTGTATTTTTGAGAATTGAGGATTGACAAATGTATATTTATGTTAATTTTTTCTTTTATAAAAAATACAGATGAATAAAGTGCGATATTGTGCTCTTAAACATCTAAATGAATATTGATTTAAAAAATTAAGGTATAATATGCACATAAAACATATATTTTTATAGTTTTTGGCAAATATTCATTTATGTTACAAAGAAAATAGAAAATCAATAATATTCTACTGCATATTGTAGCACAATATGGATAATGGAGACTAGCTCTGCAGCAAAATATGCCTAATGGAGAGAATGCACTTTATGGTGGGCCATCTATTGACAAATAGTTACAACTCATGTTCTTTTTTAACAAATAAATTTCTTTGCTGTATTCTCTCCATTAGACAAACACACTTCAATTTTTTAAAGAAAGAACATTCGTTGCAACTATTTATCAATACGTGGCGCATCAGAAAGTGCATTCTCTCCATTAGGCATATTCAGCTGCAGAGCTAGTTCCCATTAGCCGGAACAAAATCGAGTATTTGACAAAAACTATGCTTTAAAAAGTGTTTTTTTGTGCAGTCCATGTTTAAAAAACTAGTGAAAATGTAAAGGTGCCTCTAAATTGCCTATACAAATTTAGTACAATTTCATAGTAGCGACTGGTACATAACATATTTTCTCATATGTTTTCACCAGTCGCTTAGCAGTTAATATTTTGTATTCACCTCAAACATTTTTCCACCACTAAAATTGTTTTTCACCACAAAAAATTTTTTCACCTTAAAAATTTTTTTTCACCTCTAAATTTTTTTTCCACAAAAAAAGTTCTTTTCACATCTAAAAAAGTTTTTCACCTCAAAAAATTTTTTCACCTACATAATTTTACTTTTAAAGTTTTTTTATATTATTTGTATCAAAAACAGAAGAGAACATCTTTTTAGGATATTGGTGGAGGGTATTCAAAGATTCGGCACAGCCGAATTTAGCCCTTTTTTACTTGTTTTTTTTTTGTTGTTTTAGCTTTTGCGATTCTGTATTGAATAACAACAATTTTAGCACAATTTTAACTTATTTCAAAATAATTTAAAAAAATAGGTAATAATTTTTGCATGTCAATTACAATTCTGCCATATTTGCAACCCTTTATATTTCACCAACTTTTGTCTCTCTTCTATACCTTTCAAGGAAAGGAATAATTGCCTGAGTGCAGCTTCTCTTTTGAAAAAATATGCATTAAAAATATGCATTTTTGACAAAATATGCATTATATTTATAGAGCAATTCCATATGAAAGCGATCACCTTTTGGACGACCCCTCTCCGATTTTAAAATAAATAGTCTCAATCGATTACCCAGCAAAAAATAATGTACCTACATATTTTTTTTTTTTTTATTGTGACTGGTTTAGTGGTGGTGTACACCACTGTCATGTGACAAAATTGAAGAATTCTTCATAAGGGACCTCATTGAAAGTTGTTTTAAAAAAACTACTAAAGCGATCGCAACGAGTGATAGCTCGTTGGAAAGGTATTGAATCAGGCTTTAATTGAAAAATAAAATTTTCCTAATTTTTCTCAGAAATTTACCTTTTTTCCCATGAAAATTAAATTTTCCCATGAAAATTAAATTTTCCGATTTTCCACAGAAGCTCCTAAATTTTCCGGCTAATTTTATTTTTTTTGGATTCCTCATAATTTTTGCTTTAAGAATCAGCAATATAAAAATGGGCCCCGACTCCTTGTTTGGACAGGAGAAGAGCATTTAAGAGAGACCACCTTGTTCTCATTGTTTTTATATTTTTTATAATTGAATTATTTTTTATTATTTAACATTATTTTATTTTATTATTAAAAATACATTTTAAAAATTATTTTACAGTTAAAAATACATTTATGAAGAAAAAATCAATTTTTTTTTAAGAGCCCCAAGTTGAGTGTGTAGTGAATATGGTCTGCCTGCCTTCACAAGATCGGCCATAAATCCATGGATAATAGCAGCAGTATCGCTTATTTTTTTTACCTATTTTTTACCAAAAAATAAATATAAATACTTCACACACTCTGAGTCAAATTTCATTGAATACTAAACGTGAAAGTGTTAAAGTGTTTTTTTTTGTAAAGTAAAGAGTGAAGCTGTAAAGACAATTTAAAGTAAAATGAATAAATTTTGCTGCAATCCGTTTAACAAGAGTGGGCATCGTTCGAAAAAGATAAAAGTATTAAAATTAACTGGTGTTTCGAGGCGATACATGAATGAATTAAATATACAATACGGTGAAGAAGCAGAATTCATTTGCCCCAAGTGTAAAATCGATTTTTCTCAACAAGCAAACGCATTGAAACAAATGCAACCACAATCCGAGAGTGAAATGACAATTGAACAAAATGTTTCATCTGATAGTGAGGCAGACATTCCGATGGTCAATATGTCTTTGAGTCCTTTGAATGAGGCTATTACCACTTTAGGTGAAACGCCTATTAGAAAAAGAAAGTTGCGAAGTGAAAAATATTTGATGAAGGCTCTGATAACGAATGCAGTCAAGCAGATGACGTTGATGACGGCAAACAAATGATTGAGCAGTTGAAAAGAAAATTCAATTTAGCGACCACTTTTCCGGAGAAATATCTCATTTTATCTGTGCTGCCTCAATCATGGTCTATACGCAAGATTTCTGAACAGTTTCAAACATCTTTTTACATCGCGAGAAGAAGCAAAGAATTAGTTCGACAGAAGGGCATATTGGCGACTCCCACCAAGAAATTTGGCTCAAGGACCCTCAGCGAAGCAACGGTGAAATTGATTCAAGATTTTTACTGCAATGATGACAACAGCCGCGCCTGCCCAGGTACACGTGACTATGTTATCACACGTGAAGATGGAGAAAAAGTACACAAGCAGCGCAGATTATTATTATGTAATCTATCCGAAGCATACCATCAGTTCAAAGAGAAATACCCAGCAGAAAAAGTGGGATTTTCTAAGTTTGCCATCCTACTGTCCAAATGCGACAATTGTCCGAAAAGCTAGAGCAATATTTGGCGGAAAAGTTTGAACAGCTGTTAATTCAGGAGGTGCATTTCAAACAGTGGATAATTAGCAGCGGCAGATGTTCCCTTGAGACCGTGGTAAAGCAGATTCCGGAATTCATCGAGGAATTCGGATTCAAGTTGAATGAACTGAAGGCGCACCATTTCATATCCGAGATGCAATCGAAATTTCTAAAGGAAAGTAAGGAGAAATTAGCCCAAAATGAATTCATTGTGATAAGCGACTTTGCCGAGAATTACACTTTTCTAGTTCAGGATGAAATTCAGGTTTATCACTGGGCAAACGACCAGTGCACGGTGCATCCTTTTTGCATTTATTTCAAAAACGAAGATAACGAACTACAGACCGTAAGCCTTGTTGTTGTCGCGGAGAGTTTAGCTCATAATTATGTGTCCGTTTATTTATTTCAAATGAAACTGTTTGAATTCTTAAGATCAAAATTCGATGCAATCGACAAAGTGACGTTTTTCTCAGACGGCTCGGCTTCTCAGTACAAGAATAAAAAAAAATTTTACAATCTTTGCATAATTGAAGAAGAACAAAACCCTAAAACGCATGGCGACTAAGGCAAGTTTGCAAAGGCCATATACTGACCAGATCTTAAATGTACAACATTTATTTTCGTGGATTCAAAGCAAGGAAATTGCCATTAACACAGTTTTATGCACTCAAAAAGAACACGATGGCATGGAGCGACGACTTCAAAACAGATATAATAATGTCAAAACTATAACTGGAACGCAAAAGTTTCATTGCTTCATACCAAATATTTCTGATATGTCAATTAATGTAAAGCGGTACTCTTCGTCTGCCGACGTGCTAAATTTAAAGTTACTTTAATTTTATAATGATGCCAAGACAATTGAAATTTTTAATAAATATTGTAATTAAGTATAAGCAGCAAAATAAGAAAGATTTTTTCTTCATAAATGTATTTTTAACTGTAAAATAATTTTTAAAATGTATTTTTAATAATAAAATAAAATAATGTTAAATAATTAAAAATAATTCAATTATAAAAAATATAAAAACAATGAGAACAAGGTGGTCTCTTAAATGCTCTTCTCCTGTCCAAACAAGGAGTCGGGGCCCATTTTTTTATTGCTGATTCTTAAAGCAAAAATTATGAGGAATCCAAAAAAAATAAAATTAGCCGGAAAATTTAGGAGCTTCTGTGGAAAATCGGAAAATTTAATTTTCATGGGAAAATTTAATTTTCATGGGAAAAAAGGTAAATTTCTGAGAAAAATTAGGAAAATTTTATTTTTCAATTAAAGCCTGATTCAATACCTTTCCAACGAGCTATCACTCGTTGCGATCGCTTTAGTAGTTTTTTTTAAAACAACTTTCAATGAGGTCCCTTATGAAGAATTCTTCAATTTTGTCACATGACAGTGGTGTACACCACCACTAAACCAGTCACAATAAAAAAAAAAAAAAATATGTAGGTACATTATTTTTTGCTGGGCAATCGATTGAGACTATTTATTTTAAAATCGGAGAGGGGTCGTCCAAAAATTTGCCAATTTTGATCGTTTTCATATGGAATTGCTCTATAGCAAACTAAGCATTAATGAATCGATGCAAGTTTTGATGCAAATTTGTTGATAAGTAAAAATATTTGGTTTTTGTATTTACATGATCTTCCTAGCCTTCGGCTTAATGATGGCTTTATTCGGCCGTATATCCAAAGCATTATGATATTTTGACACATCGATGCCGAACATTGTTGTTTCTGACATATTCAATTTTGTTATTGTTTAGATTTACATCATGAATACCAGTCCTTACTTCGTCAATGTTTCGAAGTATCATTTCTTAATAATTTGTGTTTTTGTAGAAGCTTTCAAATTAAACTTCAAAATAAATTAATATTTTTTTATTCAATTCATTTAAACCGTTTTTTATAATTTTTGTACAACAAATCCTTTAATACCTTAAAAATAGGCGATTGACTGGCGCCAGATATAGTCAATGTAAGTATTAATAACACTGTCCAACAAATTTAGACTTTTTGATTGGAACAGAATAGCGACCCCATGATTCTGAAAGGGTATGTTGTGTAGATCATTTTTGTACAACAAACTTATGGTCCAGCACGTCTGAGTTTTTTTTCACAGTGGGTCAAAGTTTTCATTTTTTGGTCGAAGAGAGCATTATACTATATGAAAAAAATGCTGTAAGTTAATGTCTGAGAGAATTCTTATGGTCAGAGTTGTATTGTGGAATTGTATGAGGATTATTTTTGTGGAAGATCTTAACCCTCTAACTGGTCTCTTTATGGGTCAATTTGGCCCTTTTTCCGAGAAAATCAAAAAATATCCTTTAAAAAAGGACATTTAAGGATTAAAATATTCTACGAAAATGTTTGCCGGAAAATTTCAGTGGAGTCACCAAAGACACCAATGTTGTCAAGTTCGGCCGGGCCAAACACTGAGTTCTCGCGTCTAGTCAGCTGTGACTTACAAATCGGGTGTAATATTTATTAAAATTAATAATAAAAAATAAAAGAAAAAATTCAAAGAAGGTAAAATACGGTTTTAAGAAATAAGTTATTTCATTTAATGTAAATTACCTTTTCTAGGAATGCTCGTTGGACCTGATATAAGAAAATTATTACAAGATGAAGAATTTTATGGTCATCTGTCGGATATGCAAACGACAGCATTTGACTTTATGCAGCTGGTTATATCAGAATACCTTGGAAACTCAAAAGCACAAAACTATGCAGAAAATATTGAAAGCATGCCAATCGGTTTTAACAATATTGGCGTTAAGATGTCACTAAAGCTGCATTTTCTGCACTCTCATCTCAATTTTTTTAAAGAAAACCTTGGAGCGGTTTCAGATGAACACGGTGAAAGGTTTCATCAGGATATAAAGGTATTGGAAGAAAGATTCAAAGGGAAATCCCAAAGTGTAATGCTTGCTGAATACGTATGGGGCTTGTACAGAAACCTTGACCCATCGGAACATTTACGTCAAGCTAAATACAGGAAAGCATATTAAGTTTTATCTTTAATCCATTGTCATACTACTGCTATTTCCCAATTCCCTTTTACTCGAACATTTGAAGCAAAAAAATAAATATGTACATTAGACCGTACCACCTTATAGGCAAAAAAAAAGTTCACCGTACACCCTCAAATATAAAGTATTTTAACAAGAAAATTTCGAAAATGTTTTTTTTTTTTTTTGGCCGAACGTAGGGGTCGCCATTTTATATTTTTCGTTATATCTTCGTTATTTACCGTCCGATCAAGCGGAGGCCGATGTTTTCCTCGAAGGAGCCATTGACCTTAAATAACCCGTTCTAGTATTAACCCACCAGATCTCAGTTGCTACCACCTTAATGTACTACCCTAATATTTTAAAATGAAAGCTCGCGACAAAAACATTGATATATAACCCTTTAAGATCCGACTGTAAATACAGAAGATATGACAAAAAAATTAAAAATGCCCTACATTCGGCAACAAAAAAAATTAAAAAAAAAATAAAATAATAGTTCCGCTGGAATTATTGGAATACTTTCCTAGCAAAAGTTTATTGCTTTTTTGCGAGCTTTCATTTTAAAATATTAGGGTAGTTTATTAAGGTGGTAGCAACTGAGATCTGGTGGGTTAATACTAGAACGGGTTACTTGAGGTCAATGGCTCCTTCGAGGAAAACATCGGTCTCCGCGAGACAAAAAACATTGATATACAACACTTTAAGATCCGACGGTAAATGGCGAAGATATAAAGAAAAATATAAAATGGCGACCCCTACGTTCGGCCAAAAAAAAAAAAACATTTTCGAAATTTTCTTGTTAAAATACTTTATATTTGAGGGTGTACGGTGAACTTTTTTTTTGAGGTACGGTCTAATGTACATACTATAATAAACCACTATTAAAACAAAATTATAATTTTTTTTATAGAAGTTGGCGTGTGATTTTGCCAATTAATCGTAAAGAGCTTTATATACAACAATGGTGTCTTTGGTGACCCCCACTCAAATTTTCCGCCAAACATTTTCGTAGAATATTTTAATCCTTAAATGTCCTTTTTTAAAGGATATTTTTTGATTTTCCCGAAAAAAGGGTCAAATTGACCCATAAAGAGACCAGTTAGAGGGTAAAGATCTTCCACAAAAATAATCCTCATAAAATTCCACAATACAACTCTGACCATAAGAATTCCCTCAGACATTAACTTACAACATTTTTTTCATATAGTATAATGCTCCCTTCGACCGAAAAATGAAAACTTTGACCCACTGTAAAAAAATACTCAGACGTGCTGGACCATAAGTTTGTTGTACAAAAATGATCTACTCAACATACCCTTTCAGAATTATGGGGTCGCTATTCTGTTCCATTCAAAAAGTCTTAATTTGTTGGACAGTGTTATTAATACTTACATTGATTATATCTGGCGCCAGTCAATCGCCTATTTTTAAGGTATTAAAGGATTTGTTGTACAAAAATTATAAAAAACAATTTAAATGAATTGAATAAAAAAATATTAATTTTTTTTGAAGTTTAATATGAAAGCTTCTACAAAAACACAAATTATTAAGAAATGATACTTCGAAACATTGACGAAGTAAGGACTGGTATTTATGATGTAAATCTATTGAATATGTCAGAAACAACAATATTCGGCATCGATCATAATGCTTTGGATATACGGCCGAATAAAGCCATCATTAAGCCGAAGGCTAGGAAGATCATGTAAATACAAAAACCAAATATTTTTACTTATCAACAAATTTGCATCAAAACTTGCATCGATTCATTAATGCTTAGTTTGCTATAAATATAATGCATATTTTGTCAAAAATGCATATTTTTAATACACATTTTTTCAAAAGAGAAGCTGCACTCAGGCAATTATTCCTTCCCTTGAGGGGTATAGAAGAGAGATAAAAGTTGGTGAAATATGAAGGGCTGCAAATATGGCAGAATTGTAATTGACATGCAAAAATTATTACCTATTTTTTTAATTATTTTAATTATTAAAAGCTAAAACAAAAACAAAATTATGTGGAATCTGCTTATATAATCATATCTAACTATATAAGGAGATATATTTATATATTGGACCATATATAATTATATATAATTTTATATGACACCATATTAAACAATTTGGAAATAATCAATAACAGGTATATTATATATAATTATATATGGTGCCATATACAACTATATATAATTATATAAAACTATATATTATTATATATAAACTTTTTTACTCGGGTAGATACAAAATAAATTAACCCAACACTAATATTGGCAGAGATGACAAAGAAACAAAGTTTAAACTATTTTAAGCAAAACAATGTAAGAAAAAAACAAAAGTAAAAAGTTTAGAAAAAGCATATTTAAAATAAAACAAAACTGGCAGAATAAGCAAATATGAAAAAATAAAACCAAAAAACAAATTTATCTTCTCTGGCTATTGTTGCAAAATATAAAGTAACAAAGCTGCTGACCTAGTAAACATTGTTTAAAGAAAAATAAGAATAGCAACATTTCTAGTATACATTGTTTAGGAATAAAAACATATGATAATATTGAAGTTAAGATTGGAGTATACACTCACGGAAAAAATTATGTACGAGAAAGAACTAGAGCAGTTTGGGGAAGAGAAAAAAATTTTTGGGATGAAAATCGTACATTACACAGACTGTGATGCTTCTGTGTCTATAGTACAAATGCGCTTTCTGTCGTTGTATATCCATAAGCAGTAGGATTGCTTTTCTCCTGTTGTATTACGGATATGGAGATTGTGGGGCTTTCGTTTGCAGGTGCTGGATCGTGTCCTGCAGTGCTAGCTTTATTAGTTTCAACGGTGAGTCCTGTGCCGGAGGTTTTTTCTTGGAGCTTTACAGTTCCGCTGAAAATGTCCCACACTACCGCAGTTATATCATTCGGTCTTGACTTGCTTTCTCTTTCTTATGCCCGCATAACTGCCTCTTTTAGCTCTGTGAGCACCTCTTTGAACCCCTCTGTTAACTATGTGTTTATATCTTTCTCTCTTTCATCAGTCACTTTGAGGTTATGCACCTTAAATATCTGAGGTGAAGTGAAGGTGACTTCTAAACCTTTGCAGTCTCTTGGGCTAGCGCGAATGAGACAGTTTTAGCAAAAGTTGATTTCTGCGTATCACACACCGCATGTCTTACATGGGAATCACGAATTCCATTCACAAATGCTTCAATCTGTCGCAAAATCTTGTAACGACTCGTTTGCTTTCTGCAGTCTATCTCTTAGTTCCATTCGGTAAATTTCCTTTTTGTGTTCGCCATCATACTTTCGTTGCAGTGCCACCATTATGTCATCATAATAAATTCGGCAGTGATTGGCACACTTTCTAGAATTTCTCCTGCATTTCCTTTTAAGGCCAGAATAAATTCTATAGCTTTTTCTTCGTTGTTCCACACATTTCTGGGGGCAACTGTATCGAACTGAAACTTGAGTATATTAAACGGTATGCTGCCATCAAACGTAGGTGCTTTTGCTCTACCAGAAGTTTCCGAAATAATTCGTACTGGGCCCTCTTGACATTGGAGATTATTTACTTTATTTTCTAGACCTTGCCGCCTTTTTTCAACATCTTCCTCTAAGTTAAAATCTATTAATTTTCTCATAAGCGGGTCTAGAAGTTTCTCTTATTTCTCGACCGAAAAATGAAAACTTTTACCCACTGTAAAAAAATACTCAGACGTGCTGGACCATAAGTTTGTTCTACAAAAATGATCTACTCAACATACCCTTTCAGAATTATATGGTCGCTATTCTGTTCCAAAAATGCTGTTGGACAGTGTAATCATCTCCTGATCCATATATACAATATTTAAATAAAAACTATATATATATATATGTGCACGGCGCATGTTGCGGGGACGGTTTTTCGTTCCACAAGTTACTATGAAGACATTTTTTTACTTTGGGGACTGTCCACAAACTTTTCATTATTCTACTGTTTACACTGAAGACATTTTACTGGATACAGAGCATATTATAGGGACTTTTTTGGCTGTATATACAGATGTCTTCAAAGTATGCAAAATGAATATATATATATATATATATATATATATATATATATATGCATTGCCCATACTTTGAAGACATCTGTATATACAGCCAAAAAAGTCCCTATAAAATGCGCTGTGTCCAGTAAAATGTCTTCAGAGTAAACACTAGAATAACGAAAAGTTTAAGGACAGTCCCCAAAGTAACAAAATGTCTTCATAGTAACTTGTGGAACGAAAAGCCGTCCCCGGAACATGTGCTGTGCACATATATATAACTTGTGGAACGAAAAGCCGTCCCCGGAACATGTGCTGTGCACATATATATATATATATATATATATATGTGCACAGCACATGCTGCGGGGACGGTTTTTCGTTCCACAAGTTACTATGAAGACATTTTGTTACTTTGGGGACTGTCCTTAAACTTTTTGTTTTTCTACTGTTTACACTGAAGACATTTTACTGGATTCAGCGCATATTATAGGGACTTTTTTGGCTGTATATACAGATGTCTTCAAAGTATGCGCAATGAATATATATATATATATATATATATATATATATATATATATATATGCATTGCCCATACTTTGAAGACATCTGTATATACAGTCAAAAAAGTCCCTATAATATGCGCTGTATCCAGTAAAATGTCTTCAGTCTAAACAGTAGAATAACGAAAAGTTTAAGGACAGTCTCCAAAGTAACAAAATGTCTTCATAGTAACTTGTGGAACGAAAAACCGTCCCCGCAACATGCGCCGTGCACATATATATATATATATATATATATATATATATATATATATGTTCAGAATAACGAAAAGTTTAAGGACAGTCTCCAAAGTAACAAAATGTCTTCATAGTAACTTGTGGAACGAAAAACCGTCCCCGCAACATGCGCCGTGCACATATATATATATATATATATATATATGTTCACGGCGCATGTTGCGGGGACGGTTTTTCGTTCCACAAGTTACTATGAAGACATTTTGTTACTTTGAAGACTGTCCTTAAACTTTTCCTTATTCTACTGTTTACACTGAAGACATTTTACTGGATACAGCACATATTATAGGGACTTTTTTGGCTGTATATACAGATGTCTCCAAAGTATGGGCAATGAATATATATATATATATATATATATATATATATATATATATATGCACGGCGCATATTGCTGGGACGGTTTTTCGTTTCACAAGTTACTATGAAGACATTTTGGTGCTTTGGGGACTGTCCTTAAACTTTTCGTTATTCTACTGTTTACACTGAAGACATTTTACTGGATATAGCGAATATTATAGGGACTTTTTTGGCTGTATATACAGATGTCTTCAAAGTATGGGCAATGAATATATATATATATATATATATATATGTATATGTATTCATTGTGCATCCTTTGAAGACATCTGTATATACAGCCAAAAAAGTCCCTATAATATGCGCTTAATCCAGTAAAATGTCTTTAGTGCAAACAGTAGAATAATAAAAAGTTTGACATTTTTATTAAATCCTTTTTAATATCAGCATCAAAACAGTATGTATTATTAAATTTTAAATAATAATATAATAATTTGTTGTACAAACTTTAACAAAGCTGGAAATGCAACAGTAGAACTCCCACGTTTTAAATCTGAAATCTTTTGCCAAAAAGTTCTTTGTGTTTGTTCGTCGTAGACGTAGGAAAATATGGAAATAAAAACAAAAGTTTTATATTGGTTTATTAGAGAAATGGTCTCTATAATTTTATTTAAAATATATTTATATTACCTTAAAATCTTCTTTGCACGTAGTGCTGTTGTTGATATCCAATAACGAATTAAATAATAAAAATAGAAAGAGAGTGGCAGCTAACAACGTTTAAGGCACAGTTAACTATTTACTCGTTATAAAAAGAGTAAAAACTCCTTACAAAGTGGTAGAGGAGTGGGGAAAAAAGGGAACGCAAAAGAAAGAATTAACCCTCAAATGGGTTTAAGGTTTTGAAAAGACCAAATTATAATTATAAAAATTCTTGGCTTAAACATTGCCGGCCACCTTGCAACATTATAAGGGTTGCAACATAGTGCTAAACAATAAAGACTTAAAGGTAAATATAAGTATTAAAATATTCAGTATTATAAAAAAAATTCATTTATTTTTTTTTTTTCAAAAAACACTTAAAACTAATTGTTATAATCGATCAAAGGATCGGTGACCCAAAGGGGGCCAGGTTGACACAGTGGTCTATTACAAATATAAAAATTTTATGACCCAAAGGGGGCCAGGGTTGACACAGAGGTCCATTAAAAAAAAATAAAAATGTATGACCCAAAGGGGGCCGGGTTGACACAGAGGTCGTTTAAAAAATAAAAATGTTTGACCCAAAGGGGGCCGGGTTGACACAGAGGTCGTTGGTCCAAAGGGGACCGTTCCCTTAAAGAGGGGATTGGCCAGAGATGACCCAACCAAATATGGTGTATTGAGCCAAAGGAAGACCCGGGCTCGAATGAATCCTTCCCTTCAAAATCTGTGGGATCAGTTCTGGTCCCAAGACAAGAGCCACTGGAGCCGAAATGTTAAATTGGGGGTCTGCAAGCTGAAACCCAGCAAAATTTTCCCTTACCAGATCCGAGACAGATTCCGGAGGAGTGTTCACGCCCTTCATCTTTGTAACCCTCGCCGTCAAAGTAAGCTGTGCCGAATCATAAACTGATTCGACAGTCAGGCGACAATAACGGTAGTTATCCATCGTAGAGACGGGCAGTCTGAGCTGTGCAGCCAATGACTCAGACATATAGCTGTTGCTACAACACGAGTCCAGAGCTGCTCGTACCAAAATAGACTTTGCCTGCACTTTTAATTTTACCACAAGGGTAGGTGAAAAGGACACCACATGTCTAATAGGCAGGTGACAAAGTGTCGAGACGGACGAGGACGGGCGATTAGTGGCCTTTTTTTGTTTCGAAGAAACCTTAGTTTTGGAAACAGAACGCTCCTGCGGTTTTTTGACGACGGACTGAGATAAGCGGCCCGAATGGAGAAGGGTGTTATGATCACCGTGGCAAAGGCGACATTTCGAAACACTCGGACAATCTATGGACGTGTGCGTGTGGGCCAAACAACGTGAGCAGTAATGGTGTAAGACCACCATGCGCAACTTTTTCTCATGACTCATTTTACGAAAGTTGGCGCATGCACGCAAGGGATGGTTTTTGTCCCTACAGACCCTACACTTCCGAACACCAGAGGTATCAAGCGAAATAGTGGTGGTAATATTCGAGCCCGAGGTTCCTTTAGGTTCCGATGAAGGTTCGGAAACCGATGATGTTGTTGACGGAGTAATCTCAACAACCGTAGGTGTAACTCCTTCAGAAGGTGCTGCCAAAGGGGCTGCTGAAGATGTAGGCTCTGCTATTTCCATAGCCTCCTCATAATCTTCCAAAAGACCATCATCGGACAAATTTTGCGATAAGGCGGCCATTGTGCTAGGAAAAAAAATAGGTTAAAAAAAGAGGAAGAAAAAATATGTGATTTTGTGTTAATTGGCCAAAGGGACCAATTTCGTAATATTTCGTCTTACAACCCCACTCGCTGTACGCACATCAACTACCCTAACAATACCGTCACTACCCGGATACAATTTCACGACTAGACCCAGTCTCCACGAAGTTGGAGGTAGCTGTTCGTGTTTAATCACGACCAAATCGTTTTCTTGAATATCGCGTTCCTGATTTTTCCACTTGTAGCGTTTGTGCAAATCCATCAAATACTCATCTTTCCACCGGCGGCAAATATGCTGAGAAAGAGCTTTCATTTTAAGAAACCGATTAACAAGACTTGTTGGCAATTCGTTAATTTCAGGCTCCGGAGGAGCTAGAATTGCAGAGCCAATTAAGAAATGACCCGGAGTTAGAGCAACGGGCTCTTGAGGGTTCTCGTTCATACGACAAAGAGGACGCGAATTAAGACATGCTTCTATTCGCGCTAGAACAGTCGAAAGTTCTTCGAATGTATATTTGAAGCCTTGTGCCTCTTTCCTAAAGTGTAGTTTAAAACTCTTAACTCCGGCTTCCCACAGGCCACCCATGTGAGGAGCGCCAGCTGGGATAAAACGCCATGAAAGTCCCTGAATGCCATACGTAGTAGACACTGTGGACTGACTTTCCTTGAGAAAAGTTTTAAAATCTTTTTCCAATTCACGCGACGCACCTACGAAGTTTGTGCCATTATCCGAAAAGATTGTACTAGGACACCCTCGGCGAGAAATAAATCGTTGAAAGGCGGATAAAAATGTTGCAGTTGACAAGTCTGTAGTAGCCTCTAAATGTATAGCTTTCGTAGAAAAGCAGACAAATATACAGACGTAGCCTTTAGTTATTCGACAAGCCCTACCAGTAAAACTCTTGATATCGAAAGGACCTGCGAAATCAACACCAGTGACGGTGAAAGGCCTATCAAGCGCAGTTCTTTCCGGAGGAAGAGCTGCCATAATTTGACTGCATGAACGTTTTTTGTCAATTATACAACGTTTGCAGCGACTCACAACACCTCGAATTTTAGATCTCAATCGAGGAACCCAATATTCAATGCGAATTATTCGCAGCATCAATTGATTTCCACCGTGAATGGAAATAAGATGCACAAATTCTGCCAACAGAAGTGTAAATTTACCCTCGTAAGGTAAAATTATTGGATGTCGTTCCGTATACGAAAGAGACGGTGATTTAACTAAACGACCATTCAATCTCATAACGCCATCTTTATCCAAGAAAGGATTTAGAGGGAGCAAAGAACTCTTCGTATATAAAGGCCTTTTTTCCAAAAGACACTTGTACTCTCTAGCAAAATGAAACTGTTGAGATACCTTGGCTAAGCGTAACTTAGCTCTTTTTATGTCCATACCCGAAAGAGTTTTACTCTCATAAAAATGACGATCAGATCTGTGAGATGGATGGGTATTATAGAAAAATCTCAATACATACGATATAATACGAAGTGATTTATCAAGGCGTGAATAGTTCTTCAAAATATCCTCATATGTATCCTTCCCCTCTTCGTCTATAAAGAACGAAGCAAAACTCCGAACTGAGCGATTTTCAATGTCAGTGTCCAATCGCGAAAAATCGGTAATATTCCATTGGGATTTATTAAGACGAAGCCACTGGGGCCCATGCCACCAAAGTTCATTATTTTCCAGCTCCGATGGAGCGGCTCCCCGACTACCCAAATCGGCAGGATTATCCTCAGATCGGACGTGGTACCAATTATGTTGGCCAACATTCTCCTGAATTAAACACACCCTATTTGCGACAAATGTGGTCCAAGAACAAGGGTCCTTCTTCAACCAGGAAAGGACTATCGTAGAATCAGTCCAACAATAAATCTGTTGAAGCCGTACATCAATTTCACTTAAAACAGTTTTTAAAAGTTCAGAACCCAAAACTGCACCACAAAGCTCAAGACGAGGTATAGAGATCGATTTTATGGGAGCTACTTTTGTTTTACAAGATAGTAAATGCGTATAAATTTCACCGCCGGGAGTTTCAATACGAATATAAATGACCCCCGCGTATGCCTTTTCCGAGGCATCAGAAAAAACGTGAAGTTCAACTGAAGAGTCAGGAGTATAACGAACCCATCGAGGAATTTGTATCCTATTAACTTCATGATACGAAGCAATAAATCTTTGCCAATCGCTTTCCGTGGAAAGTGGAAGAGAATCATCCCAATTAATGTTATCAAGCCAAATCCTTTGCATAATCATTTTTGCGACAACAACTACTGGACCTAGCCAACCAACAGGGTCAAACAATTTCGCAATAGTTGACAAAACTTCCCTCTTAGTGTGAACAGTTTTGTGGGCTATAGGGTTTACATTAAAGTAAAAACAGTCCAATTGAGCATTCCATTGAACACCCAAAGTCTTTGAACTACTAGACTCGACAAATGTCAAAAGTTTAGCATCAATCAAATGCTCAGACGGAAATCTGTCCAAAATAATGCGTTCATTAGAAGTCCATTTCCTAAGTTCAAATTTAGCAGAAGACAAAGCTGCTATAAGCTGATCACGAGTGCTCAGGGCAGTTGAAACGTCATGAGCCCCAGCTAAAACGTCGTCAACATACATACACTTCCGTAGAATGTGTGATGCTAATGGGTACTCAGCCTCAGAATCGTCAGCTAATCGTAGTAACGTTCTTATCGCTAGGTAAGGGGCGCAATTAACTCCGAAAGTCACCGTCTGCAACTCATACTCATTAACGTTCTCCGTTGGAGAATCTCTGAACAAAATCCGCTGAAAAGGAGTATGAGAAGAATCTACACGAATTTGCCGATACATTTGCGCAATATCGCAATTAAAAACGAATTTAAACAGACGCCACCGCAGAATCAAAAGAACCAAATCAGACTGTAAAGTGGGCCCAACGTAAAGACAGTCGTTAAGACTATTTCCATTAGAAGTTTTATTCGAAGCATTAAAAACTACTCGCAATTTTGTAGTCTTTCGCTCCGGTTTAACGACAGGGTGGTGAGGTAAATAGCAAGCAAAGGTAGTTGAAGGAGGTGAAGTTGAAACAGGTCTCATATGACCCAGGTCCAGGTATTCATTAACAACGCCATCATAGATCCTCTTAATTTCTGGTCTTCGTAGAAGAGAAGATTCATTCCGAAGATATTGCTTTAGAACATTCGACCTAGATATACCTAAATTCAATATTTGAGGAAATTCAGGCTTGAATGGAAGTGTAACGATGAAACGACCATCAGAACCTCGACGTGTAGTCCTTTCATAGTTTTCCTCACAAATTTTGTCAAAAGTTGAAAAAATTCTTTTCCTAGGAGTTTCCTCAAGTTCCCAAAATCGAAGAAGATTTCTATTGAGATTATCCTCCGTAGAAAAATTTACTTTAGTGGAATAAACTTGGACTTGAGGTTGAAAAATTGGACCAGTTATAATCCAACCGAAAACTGATTTTTGAGCCAAAAGTGAACCCAAAATATTGCGTTTAATTTCTCCCAGAATAATTCTAGGATATAAATCTGCGCCGAGCAAAATGTCAACAGACCGACTGTCGTAAAAGTTGTTGTCCGCAAATCGTAGATTTGGCAAATTATCCTTTATATAAGACGGAATCACAAAGGATGGCAAATTTCCTGATATTTTAGGTAGGACAAGCGCCATAGTTTCCATTGAAATAGACGGATCTAGTGGAGAGCCAATTTGTATAGAACAAATTTTTCTGGAACTAGCAGCAACTGCCTGATTCACACCTGAAATTTGAGCATTCGTGAAATGCGTAGACAGTTTCAGGCGGTTTTGCAAACGTTCCGATATGAACGAAGCTTCAGAACCCGGATCAATAAGAGCACGGGCTGGATACGTGATACTCTGGTGAACGATATTCACTATAGCCGTCCCCAGAATAACCGACCTATTTTGCGAGGTATGAAATACCTGCTGATTCGCACGAGCTGCGGCATCAGAAGTGGATGGTAGCGATGAATCAACCTGTGTGAAGTTCGCATGCTGATAAGCAGGAACCGAATTCGCATTGGTTGAAAAATTCTGTCGAACAAAATTCGAATTCGTATCACTAGGCCGAGCGGAGCTCGTATTCGAATTATTTTGTCTCGCTGAATTTTCCAAAACCGACGCATCACGATGTAACATCGTATGATGACGCTTGTTGCATATGGTACAATTGTGTGTGCTCTTGCAACTCTTTGAGTCATGAGCCCGAGATAAACAATTTATGCAGCAGTGAAATCGTTTCACTGTAGAAAATCTATCTGCCACAGACAGGCTCCTGAAACGTGGACAAAGCCGTAGATTGTGATCTTGATTCTTGCATATAGGGCAAGAATTCTTTGATGATGTGGAAGAAGAAGAAGAAGACGCATTAGTGTAATGAGTCCTTATTTTGTTCCCAGAAGACTTATTCAAAGTTTCCGAAGCTTTTATGTCACGAACACAATCTAAAGTTAGGGCCCTTTCCGTGAGAAAGAGGTCCAAATCTTTCCAGAGTGGTAAAGCCGATTTATCCCTTACACTCTGTTCCCAAATATTCACAGTGGCCGATGGTAACCGTTGTAGACAAATAAAAACAATTATCGGATCCCAATTTTCGGTAGAAATCTGATAAATTGACATTGCAGAAAGGCAACCATTTATTCCGCGTTGAAGTGATTTCAACCCTGCACTGGTTTCCTTATCAAGATAAGGAAGACCGAAAAGCGTCTTGAGCTGGTCGTTTACCAACATACGTGGATTATCATATGCCCTATTCAAGTTTTTCCACGCCATACCAAACCCCTGATCCGTAAGAGGGTATTTAGAAACAATTTCCCGAGCTTCGCCTTTCGTTTTTCTAACTAAATGGCACAAACGTTCAATGTTACTTAACCGCGAATTGTTAATATAAACGGCGGTAAAAAGATCACGAAAAGTAGGCCACGAAAGATAATCGCCCTCGAAAACATCTGTGTCGCATGGCGGTAGAGCCAAATTATGGCAGACGTTATCCACCAAGTTTTCAGTCGTTAACTGCGACTTCATTTCCGTTTCACACTTTCGCAGCTTGTCATTTATTTTCGACAAACAAGTAACATACGCGCGATAGGTGGACTTGTATTTAGATTTTACCACTTCATTAGCTGAAGGTTCCGCCTTTTTCAACGTTGCGTTATACGTCAGGCACTCGTTGTACGTGGTCTTTACCGTATCCCACAAAGATTTTAATTCTGCGCCCTCAATTTCAAGACTACATTGAGTATGAAAATCTTCGCGCAGGTCGTTAAAATTCGCTTCGAATTCAATTAGAGCATCCGAAGCTCTAATAAAAAGGTCAAGTGCGGTCACTGACATGTCGAAAATTAGTTGTTTTCAAAAAAAAAAAATTAAAAGAAAATACGAAAAACTCCGAAAATGTACGAAAATCAGAACTTGTTAAAATATATCTCGAATAATTATTAAATTCCGCACAAGAAAAAAAAATATTTTTAGTTATAAAATAAAATAATTCACCGAAATAATTATTAAATTTCACAAAAATTCGAAAAAATATTTTTAAACAATTTTCTAATTGAAAATACACTTTATAGGAAGCGACTATAACCGTCTGTAGAGTGACCGATAAAATATAGCAAGAATCCGAAAAAAAAAAAATTATAAAAATAATTTTCATAAAAAAATCAAACACTTTATATAGCGACTATGACCTGTATATATACGTGTAGGGTAATATTGATGACGTCACCAATTGTACAACAACCATACAGTGTATATTTTTACTTTAAGCGTATATAAAAAATGCACTAGCTTTAACCGTACGTATGTATGTATGTAATAATATCAGCGTACAAACAAACGAGGAAAGCAATATAAACAAAATAAAAATAAACAAAATAAATATATGTAGGTATGTTCGTATGGTAAATGTACCAACTTACAAAAAGTAAATTTATTAAAAATTACTAATAAATCACTATTACACGGTTACCGACGGGTTTTTAATTAAGGCAAATAATAAGACAAATTCTATTTTATAATTTATCTATGTACTTTAAACACTATTTTAAATTTCAACACGAAAATTAGTAAAATCACAAAATTGTGTTTTCTCTAGAAAATAAATTTCTGTTTTTCCGTTCGCGTAACCAAACACACCGTTGAGTAAAAACAATAAAAAAGTTACCGCGTAGGGTTGTAATACGATCAACCACCACAATCAACAAATTAAATAAATCTTTTAATTTGTATATTTTTTCACTTTTTTATTTTTCCTAGCACTAAAAAATGATACGCACCTTTTTTATCCGGACTTTGTAAAATATGGAATACAAAGTTTTTTGATGATAGGGATGAATCGCCAAAATTCACTTCAAAATGGAGAACTTACTGGAAATATTTATTAAAATTTTACCAATATTAAAACTTTTGCTTATTAATCCAGTTCGAAGGACCAAAATGTTCGTCGTAGACGTAGGAAAATATGGAAATAAAAACAAAAGTTTTATATTGGTTTATTAGAGAAATGGTCTCTATAATTTTATTTAAAATATATTTATATTACCTTAAAATCTTCTTTGCACGTAGTGCTGTTGTTGATATCCAATAACGAATTAAATAATAAAAATAGAAAGAGAGTGGCAGCTAACAACGTTTAAGGCACAGTTAACTATTTACTCGTTATAAAAAGAGTAAAAACTCCTTACAAAGTGGTAGAGGAGTGGGGAAAAAAGGGAACGCAAAAGAAAGAATTAACCCTCAAATGGGTTTAAGGTTTTGAAAAGACCAAATTATAATTATAAAAATTCTTGGCTTAAACAGTGTTCATAAATTCTTTTTGAAAAATTATTTTCCATACCCGCTTCTACTGGTTCCGTTGGGATGCTTTAATGATTCATATTACGGTAAATAAACTTGACTTACAAACTCGTAAAGAGAGGGAGCAGGCCTTAAAAGGTTCTACTGAAGTTCCACCGATTAATGATTTGTTTAATTTTCTTGAAACCACTTTTCGTATTTTAGAAACGATTTCAGAACCATCTCAACTAAATATTGCTTCTTGTTCAAGAACGTCCAACCATAATGCCCTTTATAATAAAAGAGGACATAATTTCCGTCGAAGTGTACATCTTACTACTACTTACAATAGTGATGCGAACTGTCCTTGTTGTGAAAAGCGACATATTTTGGTCAAGTGCTTCAAATTTGCAGCTTTATCGTCTGATGCAAAACGAGATTTTATGAAATCGATACGAGTTTGTCGTAATTGCTTAAACGTCGGCCATTTTAGTTATCATTGTCGCTCCTTATCACGTTGTCAAACATGCCAACAAAATCACCACACAACATTACATTCGAATTCTAATGTCGTTTCAAATCAAACAAATTCTAATCCTCTAGTGGTTTCTAACTCTTCAACATCTGCACAGGCTGCTAGTATATCGAATAACTGCGGCACGGTTTATAACAAAAATATACCACAAGTTCTTTTAGGTCTTTGACAGAGGAAGAAGATTTGTGCATACAACACTTTAAGAAAACCATAACTCGTGACTCAAGTGGTCGATATACGGTTTCTTTGCCCTTTAAATCTATATTAAGAGGCAAACCGCTTCCAGAATTTTCTCGAACCGATTATAGTGCTCTATCTCGGTTAAAAAGCGTTGAAGCTAAATGTCTTTCAAAGCCTACCTTTGGTAAACTGTATAAAGATTTTATGCAGGAATATGAGGATCTCGGACATATGAAAAAAGTTGGAGTTTATCCTCAAGATTTAGAACAAAATGGTTTCTTTTTACCTCATCACGATGTATTGAGAGAAAGTAGCTCTACCACAAAATTGCGTGTGGTTTTTGATGGAAGTTGCAAGCGAGCACTTCAGTCATCGTTAAATGAAGAGCTAGCAGCTGGTTCTGCACTACAAAATGATCTTCCAACTATTATTACTCGATGGAGAAGTTTTAAAATCGGATTTAAAGCAGACTTAGAAAATATGTTTAGACAAATCAATGTCGTTGAAGAACTACAAAAATATCAGCAAATTTTATGGCGAAGCACAAATTCGGATGAGCTTTTTATTTATAAACTATCAACACTTACATATGGTACAAAGCCTACTCCATTTCTGTCTATTAAATATTTGCAAAAATTATCTGCCGATGAAAATGAAAACTGCCCTTTAGCCAGTAAAGTGCTTAATACTGACACGTATGTAGATGATGTTATCTCTGGTGCAGATAATTTAGATGATGCATTTGAGCTTCACACTCAGTTATGTAAATTATTAATGGCTGGAAAATTTAATTTGAGAAAATTCAAAAGAATTGTTAGCTCTTATTCCAATAGAATTCAGAGAGAATTCTAACTTTTTGAACTTAATGATACCAGTACCGTAAAAGCTCTTGGACTTGAATAGAAAACAACTGATGATTGTTTCTCTTTTAAAATGAATTTTGATATAAATAATACTGATGTAACCAAAAGAAGTTTATTGTCAGATGCTGCAAAACTTTATGATCCCCTAGGCTGGTTAGCCCCTACTACAATATTAGCTAAAATTGAATTTCAGAACTTGTTGTTGTTGGGTCTGGATTGGAATGATAGCCTTTCTGAAAATTCAAAAATTAAATGGTTAGATTACCGACAAATTTAACAGAACTTGAAAATATTAAAATACCAAAATGGATCGGCCTTAATAAAACCGCAAAAATTGAAATACATGTATTTTGCAATTCATCTAAACTTGCTTATGCTGCTGTGGTATAGTCTAAAACTATTTCTAATGAAGGTAATGAACAAATAAATCTAATTCAGGCAAAAACTAAGGTCGCTCCATTGTAACGTTTAACTATTTCTCGAATGGAGCTGTGTGGAGCCACTTTTCTAGTTAATTTGGTTGAAAGAATAACATCTTCACTTGATCGAGAAATTTCTCAAGTCTTATTTTGGACCGATAGTACCAAACATACTCTCTTAGATTCGTGGACAGTCATCAAGATGGCCTGTTTTTGTGGGAAATAGGGTGGCAGAAATTCAGCGTAAATCTACTACCTCACAATGGAGATATGTTTCGACACATGATAATCCTGCTGACTGTGCCTAACGAGGCATTTCATCAAAAGAGTTGTTTGAACATAACTTATGGTGGAGCGGTCCGAAATGGCTTCCGCAAAAGCCATCAAATTGGCCAAAACAACCCAACATTGATTATGGTATAATTGATGAAGTTCCTGTTGTAAATGCGATTTTAACTGATGTCAAAACTAATGAGTACCCTGAACTTTTAAGCGAATTTTGTTCTCTGAACACACTTATTCGAGTAAATGCGTACAGAATCCGTTTTAAAAAAAATTTTATTTATAATTTTTACAAAAATAAATCAATAGACAAAGGTTACAGCAAGATGACAGAGTTCTTAACTTCCAAAGAGCTTAATTATGCTCGTTTTGAACTTATACTTATAAGAATTTCTCAAAAAAAATTGATTTCTCTAATGAAATGCTTGAGCTTCAAAAGAAAGGCGAAATAAGTACAATTAGCGCTCTTGCTAGGTTATGCCCTTTTATAGATGACTCTCAAATATTAAGAGTTGGTGGCAGAATTCAAAATTCTGAATTAAGCTTTGGCTCTAAACACCCAATTTTGCTTAAAAAACAAAATCCTTTATCATATCTTATTTTTCTAGATAAACATATAAAAACGATTCATGGCGGTCTTTATCAAATTCAGTCTTTTGTCACTCGTGAATATTGGATTCTCTATGGCAGAAATATTGCTAAGCTGGTTCTACGAAAATGCACCACTTGTTTTAAATATAATGCTAAAGCTGCTCAACAGGTGATGGGCAATCTCCTAAGTGTGCGTTTGACTCCGGCTCGTCCCTTTAAGCATAGTGGAGTAGACTACGCTGGTCCAATTACAATAAAGCAGTCCACGGCTCGAAACTCTGTAACAACAAAAGGCTACATTTGCTTATTTGTGTGTATGGTAACGAAGGCTTTGCACTTAGAGGCAGTTACATGTCTATCTACTGAGGCTTTTATGGCTGCATTTCGGCGTTTTGTTGCTCGGCGTGGTATTTGCACCGATCTCTATTCAGACTGTGGCACAAATTTTGTAGGCCCAAGCAATAAATCATCAATCCCAGAATGAATGCTCGAACTGCTCGCTTCCCGTGGCATTTTATACCACCGTGGCATTTTATACCACCAGCCTCACCTAATTTCGGTGGCCTCTGGGAGGCCGGAGGTAAATCCACAAAATATCATCTGAAACGGCTTATGTTAAATCGTATACTTACGTATAAGAATTAGCAACTCTTTTGGCTCAAATTGAAAGTTGTCTTAACTCTAGACCGCTCTGTCCACTCATTTCTGAACCATCTGATTATAACGCCTTAACACCTGCTCATTTTTTAGTTGGTGAGCCAACGCTCTGCGTCCCGGATGGAGATTTGCTCAACGTCAACATCGATCTTCTTAATAGATGGAAGGTTGTCGAAAAGTTAAAGCAACATTTTTGGCGTCGTTGGGCAGATGAATGGTTCTGTCGTCTTCAAGCCAGATTAAAATGGTTAAAACTTACTAAAAACGCTGAAATTGGTGACTTGGTTGTGATTTTCAATGAGCGATGTCCTCCCGGCGAATGGCCTCTCGCACGCATTGAAGATGTTCATCCCGGCAAAGACGGCTGTGTTAGGGTGGTAACCCTATTTTCAAATGGTAAAACGTTTAAAAGGCCAACATCGAAAATTGCATTTTTACCAACAACTGAATGTTACGATGGAAAACCAAATAATAACCCCGTTGCACCTGATGATGTACCCTCAACTCAAGCACTGTCGTCTTAGCGGGGAAGAATGTTGGTGAACAACTATATTTTTTATATTTAATTGCCTTTTAAAGGTTAAAAATTTGTTAATTAGTTATTCTTTTTTATGCTATGTTCGTTAGGTCACTAATATAAAACCGTTTCACCGTTAGTCCTTATGTACTCAAAACCAGTTTTTATCTTCCGACTTGAACTCTTTTGAGTACATGTATTGATATGTATGTACTTGTTTTTGTTTTCTTTCTATCCTGCAGTAAATAGAATATTGGCAAACCCTATTTTTTTTACTTCTAATCACTTGCCTTAAGAACAGCAGTCAAACAACATTTCAAAACTAGCCGAGCTGCATAAGTTTATCTGTTTTCCATTAGTTCTAATAAAATAAAAAAAAAACAATAAAGGCAGCTAACTATATGTTAACATTAAAAAAAATTTAAATTGGTGCTTTTTATTTGCAATTCTCAAACGAAACAGTTGAATTTTACGCATAACAATCACATCCATTTATTGAAATTCTTTTCTTTCACCTCTTCACCTTTTATACACAAACAACTAACCAATACAAAGATTTGTCATTTAAATAAAAACCAAACAAATCCCTATTGAACGAAAACTTTTATTTACTTCTATTAACGATGATCGATCCGATTTTTTTTTATATTTTTTTAATACCCTTTGATACAAACAAAATACAAACGGTTTTATTTATATTTTTTGCTCCGATTTAGAAGAATTTATAAAAAGATTTTTAAACCATTTTATTTCTCATATAAATATTAAGAAAATTTTATACATAATTGCCCTTTGAGTGCAACTATTTTAGGTCATAACTTATAATAATTTATAAAAAAAAATTATAAACTATTTTTTTAATATAAAGCTAAAGAAATTAAAAATATTTTTTAATAAAAAAGCGAAATAAAATCCCAAATCCAAATTTGCCAGCTAAATCAAACGTTTTTGTAGAAATAAAACACATGCAGTTCTAGTGATTTCTTTTAACGATTGGTACAAAATAATATGACAACACTGATTGGCATTATGTTTGTGGTTGTTGTTCTTTTTTTATTTTATTTGTTGAACTTCTTTTCTTTCACCTCTATACCTTTTATACACAAACTACAAACACATACAAAGATTTGCCTAAAGACCAAACAAATTAGATTTAAACGGAAACTGTTTATTTACTTCTATTAACGATGATTGCTTATGTCGTTCAATGGCTCAGTGGTCTAAGCGCTTTGTCATAAATAGTTTTTTTCAGATGACTTAACGATTTCGGTAAATTTTTCTGTATATTTGGAGAACGGAAAGAGAAAAAGTTCCAAAATAAGTTACGAGCATCTTGGTCATCAATACATAACATCTGACCAAATGTGGGCGGGATATGTGAATTGGGCGTGGCACAAAATAGATTGCTTTATATCTTAAAAACGGCAAGACCGAAATTAAATAATCCATAAATGGGCTAAAAACATCAACATTTTTATAAAAACTAAGTTTTCAGAGCTGTAATATGACCTATGGATACGTCTTATATAGCAAAAGATCAAAAATTTTTAGTATAACATGTTTGCTAAAAAACTCGAAGTATCAGTTCAGATACAAAAAAGTTATGCCCAAAACATAAATTTTTTGGAACCATAAATCTTCCCTAGCCCAAGTTTTATCACCAAACTATATAAATCTGTCCATTTCACATATGTCCATATATAAACTTCAGTTTTTCCCAACCATGGTGAAGGGTATATAAGATTCGGCATAGCCGAATTTAGCCACTCTTACTTGTTTTTATTTTGTGTTTAACTCGAAATTCACTGATTTTTAATTTAGTTGTTTCTCTTTTCTTTTTTTTACTAGAAATATAAACAAACTTAATATTTTCTGTGCACCCTGTGCTTACAATATATTCATGTGGGTACCGGTTACTCATAAAAATGCAACCCTACAACACGACGTTTTGCTAGCAGCCGGTTAGCTGAATATTAATTAGTGTATTTTGTTTTCCATTTTCTTCTATAGTGCTTTAATTTCATTTTTTTTTGTTTTAAATTTTTAATTTCAAGTTTTAGTTTTAATGTGTTCTTTTTTTTTGATTTCAAGTTTTCTTAATTTTAAGTTTTTGGTTGTAAAATAATAATAAAAAATAAAATGTTAACAAACATACATATATATTTTGTGGTTTTCTAATTTTTTTTTTTTATTCAATTGTTCTAGTTCATTTTAAGGGTGGTTTTGTGTTCAAAGTTTTTTTGCTTTTTCTGCAAATCAAATTTAATGTTCAGTAAATAATATAAAAAAATATTAAATAAAATATAAAATGTTTTGTTTTTTTTATTTGTATAGAAAAAATTAATTTGTTTTTATAAAAATTTGTGTTTTTTTTTATTTGCTTTTGTGCGATTTTAACTTATCTGTTATCGCGTCAATTCGTTGCCACATTTCGCACGCCAGTTCCCAAGGTGGTGAATTTTCGGCTGTCACCCATCTTTTTAGGTCAGCTATCTCTCTCCGCAGTTTGACAATTCTGCCCGCACGTCTCCTCTTTTGCTTATTAGTAGGCGGTATCGCCGTTAACTTCTCCTCTGCCCTTCGCTGCTGACGCTTCAACTACTCCGCTATGGTTATTGCCTTTGGCTGTTGTTTGGGTGAACCGTTGCTTTTTGTTGACATTTGATTTTTTTTTTATTTTGCAGGATCGCCATGTAATAACTTGCGTACCTTCATAATAGATTACTCTATCTAGGGTTCCGTAGCCGGCGTTTAAGAACGCCACTGGTTTCTAAGTAATTATGCCGGCACTAAAAAGCGCCAAGGCAAATATTTTTTTTTTTTTAATAAAAACAAGGAGCCAATTTACTCAGCTGAGTTTCGATTAAAACATATCTTTATTTAACAAAATCGTCCTGCTTATAAACTAAAATAACGGTACTTCATTATACTTACATACATATTTTCTATGTTTTTGTTTTATTTACATCTAATGTATTTATTTAGATCAGCTGTTATTGTTTACAATGTAAAAATGTTTAGATATCAGCTGTTATTATTTATAGTATACAAATGGTTAGAGATGTGAGTGGTTATCGATTCACTAGAAAAGTCAGCGCTTATTCTAAAGAGAACAAGTAAAAAGGCTTAAATTCGGCTTTGCCGAATCTTTGACTACTCTCCACCAATATCCAATATAATGTAAAAAACTTTTAAAGTAAAATTGTAAAAAATTTAACGAATCAAATATATTTATCTTTTTTGAAATACTTTCTTGGAATTGTTAATAATATTAACATAATATTGAGTCAACAGAAATACACAACCTATACAGCCAAATGGAAAGGCTTTTAAAAACTGTATTGAGTAATTTTATAAAAAACGAATCAAATATATTTATCTTTTTTGAAATACTTTCTTGGAATTGTTAATAATATTAACATAATATTGAGTCAACAGAAATACACAACCTATACAGCCAAATGGAAAGGCTTTTAAAAACTGTATTGAGTAATTTTATAAAAAACGATATTTTAAATGATGAAATTTATTTAACGGAATTTATGAACACAAAGAACTTTTTGGCAAAAGATTTCAGATTTAAAACGTGGGAATTCTATTGTTGCATTTCCAGTTTTGTTAAAGTTTGTACAACAAATTATTATATTATTATTTAAAATTTAATAATACATACTGTTTTGATGCTGATATTAAAAAGGATTTAATAAAAATGTCAAACTTTTCATTATACTACTGTTTGCACTAAAGACATTTTACTGGATTAAGCGCATATTATAGGGACTTTTTTGGCTGTATATACAGATGTCTTCAAAGGGTGCACAATCAATACATATTAATTATTAATATTAATATTTCCATAAGTAAAACACGTAATTTTGATTTTTAGATTTACTATTTATTAAATTAATTATTTTTAACCTATTTGATTTTAGGTATTAATAATTTTATTTTAGTAAGTAATTATTTTAGTTTACCTACTATGTAGGCTTGAGTCTGATTGAGAACTGATTTTAACTTCTTAAAACTAGCTTAAATAAAGTATGAAAATCTAATCCTCAGCAACAGAGAAAAACAAAACTGCCAAGGCAAGCAAACCCAAAAAGACCACCGAAAAATGCTGAGGCATATGGTTGTCATAAAATGAAATTCGAGCGCGTTTATTTCACAATCAATATTGTGAAAGTTTCAAGTGCAAGACCACCAAGAACGAGAAATGCTGAAGCAAGCAAAACATATGGTTAACGTAAATGACGGTCGAGTGCAATTGCTTCATAAGAAATGTTTATTTGTCGAAACTGACACCTAAAACAATTAAAAGTGTGAATGAACGCAATGGGGGTTTGTGACTGAAAAATAAATGCAATACGAGATTGCGACATAATATTAAATGTATTACAATGCAAAGCGAGATTGCGACATACTCGTGCCCGTTGTGAGTAATTTTATAAGGGCAAAACATTTAGAAAATAAATGACGAACTAAGTTGTCTGTCAATTTGGGCGGCATGTTCTTCACAATAACAGTGACATGCCTTAACTACTCCCCCTTTTAAATTTCAGACGTCCCCGTCTGACTGACACTACGAACCACATTGATGAGGTCGATTTTTGTCCGTCTCTTTGTTAAGAAGAATGTGATAAGGAAGATTATGAGTACGAATAGTATGACTGAAGAAACGGAAATTAAAGCATAGTGCTCTTTACGCGGGAATGAAGCTGGGAGATAGTTTCTCTGTTCTCGGTATTTAACTCGTGGAGATATGGGAGAGACAACAAGGGAATGTGGTTTGAAAGATTAACGGAGTGGGCAATAGGGATTTCGGGATTTATAAAATCAATTTTTCTAAGGTTCATTAATTTGGTATTGTTAATAAGGAGGTCATTTTCAAAGGTAATTAAAAGGTGCCCTTAGGGAGATTTTTTATTACGCCTTGGTCTGTAATGTTCGCTGGTTGGTCATTTATGATAACGATACCATCGTCAATTGGGTTAATGATTGGCACGCCGTGGGCCGAAATCGTGTTGCAATGACCTTTATTTGTGTTCAGTAAATTTTCAAGACAGGATTCATCGGTGTTTCTCAGTTGCTGGCAAAATGAGGAAAAGGTTTTTCTTGTACAATTTTTTAGTATAATGTAGTTATTCATACACTTAGCTGCTTCGCTTGATTCGAATGACAAAATTTTATTGTTACGTATTACTGGAAAAATTAATTTTTTATTGCATAATAGTTTGACGATAGGGAATTTAATTAAAAAGGTAATATATTCCAAGTTTTGCAAAATCTTTAGTTTTGAGTTGGCGACAATTTCGCTTGTGCTAATGTTCAAATTGTTTTCCGAATTTAATATGAAATTTATTTCTGGGGCATCAAGTAGCGTAGGGTTAATGATGTCGGCTTTGCCTAGGGCTATAGATAGCAATAGGCTATCGAGTTCCCTTAAGACTGCTCTGTTCCTACTGCTTAGTAAATCATAGACATTTTCTGAGTCAAGGTCTCGTTGCTTTGTACTTTTAAGAAGTAGGTTCACGGTACGAGTTATGTTGTTGATCTGCGCCTGTGTTTCAGTGTTTATAATAATTTGTCTGTTGTTGGCAGTAATTACTTCGCCCTGTTTGTTGTGAACTTCATTGAAGTCATCATAATCTGGTGTTCCCCCAATAACTTTTAATGCGGTACCAATTATATTTATACTTCGTGCATGCCTGTGGTGTACCCAGAGTGCGTTCAACATTTTCTCTATTTCGTTAACGTCAGATAGCAGTAACTTTCTCATATGGGAGTTGGGCAAGATTTGTGTAAGGGTTGTCGTCTCTTTAATGATCGATATGAAATCGGTTAGGTTGGTCACGTGAGCCAGGGTTTTATAGCTCTCAAAAATAGCAACTGGTCCATCTGCGACTGGGATATAGTGAGAGGAGCTGTAGTCATAAATGGTGCAGTTTATAGTTGGGATGGTGGTCCACAAAATTAGGATTCTGTAATAAGGAATCGTATGTTATCCTTATGCACTATTTTATTGTCTATTTTTAGAGTGGTTCCTAAATCTTCCTGTACTAATTTTTTGTTATAGATTTTGGAAAACTTGTTGCCTAAACGCTTGTTTCTTTTTACGAATACTGTATCACCAGGGTTGTACGTTTTGTAAGTTCTATTTCTATTGTGATAAGTCAGATCACTCTTTTGCTTGTCAGTGAGTTTAAGGTGTACTGATTTCCTAAGGTCTTCTGAGGCAGAATGGATTATGTCGATTGGCCTAGCTTTAGTGGTGGAGTGAATTGTTCTATTATATTTTGCCGTTGCCAAAAGTATTGTCTCTATAGGGTCGACCATTGGGTCGTCAATTCTCATACACCTGGCAATTTCCGTGAGGGTGCTGTGAAAGCGTTCGACTTGCCCATTTGTAGTACTGTGCATTGGCGGTATTATGAAAATATTTGCTCCAAAATGATCTTTCGCAAGTATCTTTATGGTATTAGAAACGAGGGCTTTTTCGTTGTCGCATATTATCGTCCTAGTAGTGAAAAAATTCAAAATTTCTATAAGGACTGGCTTAATGTCAATGATAGCCCTTGAGGCTATGTTTTTAACTATTGCAAATTTGGAAAATTTATCTACGCACGTCAAGAATAATTTTTTCTCTGTGTTGTAAATATCTACGTGTAATATTTCGCCCGATGAAGATGGGATGGGCGTTGGACCTATTTCATGGCTTTTTGGGTGTCTGCAGTACTTTGCTTGTCTGCATGTTTCACAATTTAGAGCTATTTGTCTTGCCCTTTTCCTGATGTTTGGAAAATAGTAGTCGCGGAGGATTTGTTTAACATTTTCGGCTGGAGAACGGTGAGCTCTAGTGTGTTCGTTAAGTAAAATTTCGTTCTGATCATCAAGGTTGAAGACGTCAGTGACTTGTTTATTCGCATATCTAAACTTAACCGAGGGGAAATCTGTTACCAAAGCATGCTGTATTTGTCCTAATGTGTGAATATCACAGTGAATTCCATTTACTACTTGGGGATTCACCACGTTCTTGATTCTGGTGGAGAGCTCATCAATATTTATGAATGAAATATAATGACGTATACGATCTCGGAAAATAATTTGTGTTTGCCGTTTAGACTCAGTACCTTGAATAATTATTATCTGGTTTCTAAAACAATTTATTGGGTTCTCTACTGCTGGGATTACTGCGGTTAGGGAGATTTCGCTATTACAGACTTGTAATGAAGATTGCGATGAAGTATCAGTAACAACATTGAGAAACTGCCTTGAGAGAGCATCCGCAACAACATTATCTTTACCTGGTTTATAATAAAACTTAGGTGAAAACTCTTCTACAAAAGCTTTCCATCGCTTAATTTTCGAGTTAGGGTTTCGTTCAGAAACGGCGAAGGTTAGAGGTTGATGGTCAGTGAATATGTTCAGCTGGTTTACACCGTAAAGATAATGGCGGAGTGTTTTTAGGGTCCATACGATGGCCAGGAGCTCCCTTTCGTTAGTGGCATAGTGCTCTTCAGTGGCTGAAAGGGTACGGGAAATCATTGTAATGGGGCGTCCTTCTTGTGATAGGACGGCGCCGATGGCGTGAGAAGAGGCATCAGTTGTTAAGTCAAAAGGTTTGGAAAAATTGGGATAGAGTAGTAGTATGTCCTCTGAAGCGAGAATCTTCTTTAGCTTATTAAAAGCTGATAGGGCTTCGTCGTCTAACGTTATTTGTACGTGTTTTGACTGACGAGTGCCAATATGGCCATTATCACCTCGCAACAATTTGGTAAGGGGTTTTGCAATAGCTGCATAGTCCTTTAAGAATCGTCTATAATAACCCGCAAGCCCTAGGAATGATCTATGGCCCCTTAAGGTTTTAGGAGGTTCATAATTGAGGATGGCGGCAACCTTACTCGGACAGGTTTTTATGCCATTGGTGGTGACGACGAATCCTAAAAATTCAACAGAGGTTTTAAAGAATTTAGATTTGTCCAGGGAGACCCTCATATTAGCCTCATAAAGTTTTCGTAATATCCTGTCGATATCATTTATATGACTCTGCTCAGAGTCAGAGAATATAATGATGTCGTCTAAATAGACGTGGCAGGTTTTACCGATTTCTTTTCTCAAAACGTCATCGATAGCTCGCTGAAAGATGCTGGGAGCATTTTTTAGTCCGAACAGTAACCGACGGAATTCGTATTTACCGTTATTTACACTAAACGCAGTTTTTTCGCGATCACGTTCGATGAGATTTATTTGATGGAACCCGCTTTTCAAATCCAGCGTTGTAAAGAATTTAGCTCTTCCAAGGTTAGCTAAGATGATAGATGGGTCTGGAATGGGGTATTTGTCACACACGGTCTTCGAGTTTAATTTTGTATAATCGAATACGAGGCGTTTGTTAGGTTTACTGAGTTCATCAATGCCTTTTTTGTCAACAACCCAAACGGGACTGTTGTACGGTGACCGTGAAGGTCTGATAATGCCATCTTTTAGAAGTTTTTGAACTTCGCTATTTACGAATTCGACCATAGACATTGGGTAAGCCTGATACCTAGAATAGACAGGTTCCTGGTCGTTTGTTCTTATAGTGGCCGAAATATTAGTGTTAAATGGCAGCGCTTCGTCGGGATTTGCGAAAACACCGTCATTTTTATGGATCATTCTAAAAAAGGATTCCTCAATATCTGAGGGAATTTTTTGTTCGGAGAGTGAATTTACTAGATCTAAGTTTAGATATTTTAGCCCTATTTGACCACCGTCGAAAAAAATAGTGTCCCTTCCTGTGTCTATTATTGCGTTTGCGGCCTTTATCAAACTGAAGCCTATTATACCGTCAAAATAGGGTAGGTTATGGAGAATATAAAAGGCTTCGGTAGTGTTAAGGACATTTACAAGGGTTCCGTGGTTAATTTTAGTTGCTCCGTGAATCGATTTAACTATGAAGGGTTGGGCTAATCGTTTTATACCATTAAGTTTGTCGCAGTTTTTTATATAACTTTTAGTGGCACCTGTGTCAACTAAGAGTTTGATAGGTCGTCCGCCTATTGTTCGCTCGACATAGGGGAGGACTGATCTTCCCCTAAAAAATTAATATTATCGTTAAATGTGGTGTCCTCTAGTTCTTCGAATATTCCTTCCGCTTGTTCACGATATTCCATATCACCACCGGTAGGAGGTTGCTCGTTCAGGTGATTGATTCCCTGAATTTTGTCATTATTAAATCTTCCTGATACTGGAGTTCTCTTAAATGCTTGTGGGAAATTATTCGTTCGGACCGTCCTCATGCTAACGTCTGTGTCTAATGCATGGTTGCGTGGCTGTGGCTCGAAAGTTTGTTGGTTGGTACGAGGGAAATTAAATGTCTGAAATCGGGAATTTGAGGAGGGTCTGACATTTCGATTGGAATTTGTCTGATAATGGGGTTGTTGTGGTCGAGGTTGGGGATAAGTCGAGTTTAGCGGCCTGTTAATGCCATTTCTTTGGTTCTGCATGTAGGCTGCTCTCTGGGGTTGCTGTTGTGTAGAGAAATCTCTGTTCAACCCATTGCTGTAAATTTCAGCAAAGTGATACCTGTTGTGGTTTGTCTCAAGTTCCTGAGCCATTGCTAGGGCTGAAGGTAAATCGGTAGGTTTGCATGAAAATAGAGTAGTGCATAGGGGTTGTCGAAGTCCTGAAATGAAGACGCGGAGTGCATCTTGTCGGTATTTTATATTAAATGAAGCTATTAAAGAGGGGTCGTTTTGATGGGACATTAAGACTTTATTCACGATTGCCGTTAGTTTACGTTCTACCTCGTCATAGAACTGAAGTAGAGTCTTTTGGCCTTGTCGCAATGTTGAGAGCTCTTGCTCTAACGTGTAGATTGATTTTTTGTCAGAGTACGCGAAGTCTAGTCGTTATATGATAGCATGAAAATTCAAAACTGTGTTGTAGGTGCTAAGCACTGAATCGGCGTTTCCAATAATTTTATTGCGCAGTATTGCGACTGCTTGGTAGTATTTCGAGCTTCCTGCGGAGGGCTCAAAGAGTTTGTGGGCCGTAACTGCAGCCTGTCGCCAAGAGACGTACCTATTGGCATCACCGCTGAATTCAGGAACCGATTTTATGATATCCAATGTCTCGTCGCATTGGACACCTGTAATGATCTCGATCGGTTTATGTTCGACAACCGATGCGGTAGGTTCTAGGGCTCTAAGTCTATTACTAAGTTCATTGATGGTATCTTGGAATTCTTGCCTAGTGCGATTTGTGGCTTGATTAATAGCTGCTTCGAGGAGAGTTT
The DNA here is from genome assembly GCA_949748255.1 of Eustalomyia histrio. Lineage (NCBI taxonomy): Eukaryota > Metazoa > Arthropoda > Insecta > Diptera > Anthomyiidae > Eustalomyia > Eustalomyia histrio. Next base: position 85,651,753 of record OX456523.1, read on the forward strand.
GAACAGTTTCTGCGTTCATATTGGTATCTGTGCGTGAGTCGGAAATGGTTAAATGCGAAAGTCTAGATAAAAGTTGTTCAGTCTCAAAGAAGATGCTATCGTCTTCCTGCATTTAGTTGAACGAACAGTTTTAATGGGAACTCTACGACCCAGAAAAAGGAAAAATTGTCACTCAAAGATAAAGTCTTTGCAATTACAAAAAAAGGAAAATCTTAATACTTGTTTTGCTAAACTTTAGCCTAGAACCAATTTTAAATAACTAGTAAACTTTTCACAAATGATAAGATAAGATACAAAAAATTTAGTTTACACAATTTTTTTATTAACTCCATACAACAGAGTTGTCACAAAATATTTTAATTAATTTGGTATATGTAAATTAACAGAATTTGCTACACAAAAATTTTGCTTAACTAACTTACATAATCTTGAAGACGTTTTTGAGTTCCATCTTATTTCCTTCTTCGAATGGAGATTGCTGTTACCCTCCTTGTTGTTGTCGGTTGTTGCAGATAATATTGTTGTTGTTGTTGGATTGGTTAGAATTTCTATTAAGTTGATTTTGTTGTTGTTGTTGAAATTGATAGTTGTTATTAATATTGTTGTTGTTAGTAGCTGATGATGATTATGATGAAGACGATTGCGAGATGCTTTAACTAGTAACACGGTTGGTTTTTGTTTTTATTTTCTTCAGATATTTTTATTTTAGCACAATTTAATAGTTTTCATGTAAAAGTATTATCTGTGGTATTACTTGTTTTATTTCTCTTTCTTTAAAGTTAGTTTTAAATACAACAAATAGTTCTTTTCTCTTTTCTTTTGTTTGAATTCTGTATGTTATTTTCTGATGTTATTAATCCACTTTTCTTTAATTTAGTTTTGCCCCACGTTGGGCGCCAGTTAATATCTCCATAAGTAACACACGTAATTTTGATTTTTAGATTTACTATTTATTAAATTAATTATTTTTAACCTATTTGATTTTAGGTATTAATTATTTTATTTTAGTAAGTAATTATTTTAGTTTACCTACTATGTAGGCTTGAGTCTGATTGAGAACTGATTTTAACTTCTTAAAACTAGCTTAAATAAAGTATGAAAATCTAATCCTCAGCAACAGAGAAAAACAAAACTGCCAAGGCAAGCAAACCCAAAAAGACCACCGAAAAATGCTGAGGCATATGGTTGTCATAAAATGAAATTCGAGCGCGTTTATTTCACAATCAATATTGTGAAAGTTTCAAGTGTAAGACCACCAAGAACGAAAAATGCTGAAGCAAGCAAAACATATGGTTGACATAAATGACGTTCGAGTGCAATTGTTTCATAAGAAATCTTTATGTGTCGAAACTGACACCTAAAACAATTAAAAGTGTGAATGAACGCAATGGGGGTTTGTGACTGAAAAATAAATGCAATACGAGATTGCGACATAATATTAAATGTATTACAATGCAAAGCGAGATTGCGACACCCGTGCCCGTTGTGAGTAATTTTATAAGGGCAAAACATTTAGAAAATAAATGACGAACTAAGTTGTCTGTCAAGTTGGGCGGCATGTTCTTCACAATAACAGTGACATGCCTTAACTTATATATATATATATGCATTTCACATACTTTGAAGACATCTGTATATACAGCCAAAAAAGACCCCGTTATATGAACTGTATCCAGTAAAATGTCTTCAGTGTAAACAGTAGAATAATGAAAAGTTTGTGGACAGTCTCCAAAGTAACAAAATGTCTTCATAGTAACTTGTGGAACGAAAACCCGTCCCCGCAACATGCGCTATGCACATATATATATATATATATATATATATATATATATATATATATATATATATATATATATATATGTGCTCGGCGCATGTTGCGGGGACGGTTTTTCGTTTCACAAGTTACTATGAAGACATTTTGTTACTTTGGGGACTGTCCTTAAACTTTTCGTTATTCCACTGTTTACATTGAAGACATTTTACTGGATACAGAGCATATTATAGGGACGTTTTTGGCTGTATATACAGATGTCTTCAAAGTATGGGTAATGCATATATATATATATATATATATATATATATATATATATATATATATATATTCATGATGCATACTTTGAAGACATCTGTATATACAGCCAAAAAAGTCCCTATAATATGCGCTGTATCCAGTAAAATGTCTTCAGTGTAAACAGTAGAATAACGAAAAGTTTAAGGACAGTCTTCAAAGTAACAAAATGTCTTCATAATAACTTGTGGAACGAAAAACGGTCCCCGCAACTGCGCCGTGCACATATATATATATATATGCATTTCACATACTTTGAAGACATCTTTATATACAGCCAAAAAAGACCCCGTAATATGAGCTGTATCCAGTAAAATGTCTTCAGTGTAAACAGTAGAATAATGAAAAGTTTGTGGACAGTCCCCAAAGTAACAAAATGTCTTCATAGTAACTTGTGGAACGAAAACCCGTCCCCGCAACATGCGCTATGCACATAAATATATATATATATATATATATATATATATTCATTATGCATACTTTGAAGACATCTGTATATACAGCCAAAAAAGTCCCTATAATATGCGCTGTATCCAGTAAAATGTCTTCAGTGTATATAGTAGATTAATGTAAAGTTTGAGGTCTGTCTCCAAAGAATCAAAATGTCTTCATAGTGATCTGTGAAACGAAAAACCGTCCCCGCAACATGCGCTGTGCACATATATATATATATATATATATATGTGCACGGCGCATGTGGCGGGGACGGTTTTTCGTTACACAAATTACTATGAAGACATTTTCGTTCTTTGGGGACTGTCCTTAAACTTTTCGCTATTACACTGTTTACAGACATCTGTATATACAGCTAAAAAAGTCCCTATAATAGTAAGCAGTAGAATAACGAAATGTTTAAGAACAGTCCCCAAAGTATCAAAATGTCTTCGTTCCGCAAGTTACTATGAAGACATTTTGTTACTTTGGAGACTGTCCTTAAACTTTTCGTTATTCTACTGTTTACACTGAAGACATTTTACTGGATACAGCTCATATGTATTTCACATACTTTGAAGACATCTGTATATACAGCCAAAAAAGACCCCGTAATATGAGCTGTATCCAGTAGAATGTCTTCATTGTAAACAGTAGAATAATGAAAAGTTTGTGGACAGTCCCCAAAGTAACAAAATGTCTTCATAGTAACTTGTGAAACGAAAACCCGTCCCCGCAACATGCGCTGTGCACATATATATATATATATATATATATATATATACAGATGTCTTCAAAGTATGCGCAATGAATATATATATATATCTATATATATATATATATATATTCATTGCTCATACTTTGAAGACATCTGTATATACAGCCGAAAAAGTCCCTATAATATGCACTGTATCCAGTAAAATGTCTTCAGTGTAAACAGTAGAATAACGAAAAGTTTAAGGACAGTCCCCAAAGTAACAAAATATCTTCATAGTAACTTGTGGAACGAAAAACTGTCCCCGCAACATGCGCCGTGCCCAATATATATATATATATATATATATATATATATATATATATATATATATATATATATATATATATATATATATGCATTACATATACTTTGAAGAAATCTGTATATACAGCCAAACAAGTCTCTATAATATGCGCTGTATCCAGTAAAATGTCTTTAGTGTATACAGTAGATTAATTAAAAGTTTGAGGACGGTCCCCAAAGTAAAAAAATGTCTTCATAGTAGCTTGAGAAACGAAAAACCGTCCCCGAAACATGTCCTGTGCATATATATATATATATATATATATATATATATATATATGCATTGCCCATACTTTGAAGACATCTGTATATACAGCCAAAAAAGTCCCTATAAAATGCGCTGTGTCTAGTAAAATGTCTTCAGAGTAAACACTAGAATAACGAAAAGTTTAAGGACAGTCCCCAAAGTAACAAAATGTCTCCATAGTAACTTGTGGAACGAAAACCCGTCCCCGCAATATTTGCTGTGCACATATATATATATATATATATATATATATAGATATATATATATATATATATATATATATTCATTATGCATACTTTGAAGACATTTGTATATACAGCCAAAAAAGTCCCTATAATATGCGCTGTATCCAGTAAAATGTCTTCAGTGTAAACAGTAGAATAACGAAAATTTTAAGGACAGTCTTCAAAGTAACAAAATGTCTTCATAGTAACTTGTGGAACGAAAAACCGTCCCCACAACATGCGCCGTGCACACATATATATATATATATATATATATATATATATATATATGTGTGCATAGTGCATGTTGCGGGGACTGGTTTTCGTTCCACAAGTTACTATGAAGACATTTTGTTACTTTGGGGACTGTCCACAAACTTTTCATTATTCTGCTGTTTACATTGAAGACATTTTACTGGATACAGCTCATATTACGGGGTCTTTTTTGGCTGTATATACAGATGTCTTCAAAGTATGTGAAATACATATATATATATATATATTTATATATATATATATATTTATATATATATATATATATTCATTGCCCATACTTTGAAGACATCTGTATATACAGCCAAAAAAGTCCCTATAATATGCGCTGTATCCAGTAAAATGTCTTCAGTGTAAACAGTAGAATAACGAAAAGTTTAAGGACAGTCTCCAAAGTAACAAAATGTCTTCATAGTAACTTGTGGAACGAAAACCCGTCCCCGCAACATGAGCTGTGCACATATATATATATATATATATATATATATATATATATATATATATATATATATATGCATTGCCCATACTTTGAAGACATCTGTATATACAGCCAAAAATGTCCCTATAAAATACGCTGTGTCCAGTAAAATGTCTTCAGAGTAAACACTAGAATAAAGAAAAGTTTAAGGACAGTCCCCAAAGTAACGAAATGTCTTCATAGTAACTTGTGGAACGAAAACCTGTCCTCGCAACATGTGCTGTGCACATATATATATATATATATATATATATATATATATATATATATATATGCATTGCCCATACTTTGAAGACATCTGTATATACAGCCAAAAGAGTCCCTATAAAATGCGCTGTGTCCAGTAAAATGTCTTCAGAGTAAACACTAGAATAACGAAAAGTTTAAGGACAGTCCCCAAAGTAACAAAATGTCTTCATAGTAACTTGTGGAACGAAAACCCGTCCCCGCAACATGTGCTGGGCACATATATATATATATATATATATATATGTGCACAGCGCATGTTGCGGGGACGGTTTTTCGTTCCACAAGTTACTATGAAGACATTTTGGTTCTTTGGGGACTGTCTTCAAACTTTTCTTTATTCTACTGTATACACTAAAGACATTTTACTGGATACAGAGCATTTTATAGGGACTTTTTTGGCTGTATATACAGATGTCTTCAAAGTATGCGCAATGCATATATATATATATATATATATATATATATATATATATATATATGCATTGCCCATACTTTGAAGACATCTGTATATACAGCCCAAAAAGTCCCTATAAAATGCGCTGTGTCCAGTAAAATGTCTTCAGAGTAAACACTAGAATAAAGAAAAGTTTAAGGACAGTGCCCAAAGTAACAAAATGTCTTCATAGTAACTTGTGGAGCGAAAACCCGTCCCCGCAACATGTGCTGTGCACATATATATATATATATATATATATATATGCATTGCCCATACTTTGAAGACATCTGTATATACAGCCAAAAAAGTCCCTATAAAATGCGCTGTGTCCAGTAAAATGTCTTCAGAGTATATATATATGCATTGCCCATAATTTGAAGACATCTGTATATACAGCCAAAAAAGTCCCTATAAAATTCGCTGTGTCCAGTAAAATGTCTTCAGAGTAAACACTAGAATAACGAAAAGTTTAAGGACAGTCCCCAAAGTAACAAAATGTCTTCATAGTAACTTGTGGAACGAAAACCCGTCCCCGCAATATGTGCTGTGCACATATATATATACTATATATATATATATATATATATATATATATATATGCATTTCACATACTTTGAGGACATCTGTATATACAGCCAAAAAAGTACCTGTAATATGCGCTGTATCCAGTAAAATGTCTTCAGTGTTTACAGTAGATTAATTAAAAGTTTGAGGACAGTAACTTGTGGAACGAAAAACCGTCCCCGCAACAAGCGCTGTGCACATATATATATATATATATATATATATATATATATATATATATATATATTCATTGCACATACTTTGAAGACATCTGTATATATAGCCAAAAAAGTCCCTATAATATGAGCTGTATCCAGTAAAATGTCTTCAGTGTAAACAGTAGAATAACGAAAAGTTTAAGGACAGTCCCCAAAGTAACAAAATGTCTTCATAGTAACTTGTGGAACGAAAACCCGTCCCCGCAACATGCTCTATGCACATATATATATATATATATATATATATATATATATATATATATATATATATATTCATTTCGCATACATTGAAGACATCTGTATATACAGCGAAAAAAGTCCCTATAATATGCGCGTATCTAGTAAAATGTCTTCAGTCTAAACAGTAGAATAATTATATATATATATTGGGCACGGCGCATGTTGCGGGGACGGTTTTTCGTTCCACAAGTTACTATGAAGAAATTTTGTTACTTTGGGGACTGTCCTTAAACTTTTCGTTATTCTACTGTTTACACTGAAGACATTTTACTGGATACAGTGCATATTATAGGGACTTTTTCGGCTGTATATACAGATGTCTTCAAAGTATGAGCAATAATATATGCATTGCCCATACTTTGAAGACATCTGTATATACAGCCAAAAAAGTCCCTATAAAATGCGCTGTGTCCAGTAAAATGTCTTCAGAGTAAACACTAGAATAACGAAAAGTTTAAGGACAGTCCCCAAAGTAACAAAATGTCTTCATAGTAACTTGTGGAACGAAAACCCGTCCCCGCAACATGTGCTGTGCACATATATATATATATATATATATATATATATTATTTTTATTATATTTAAAAATAAAATCCTATGAAAACTTTATTAATTTTTTATTTTTGATCTTAATTTTGTACCATATGTACTATCATTCCAATTTTTTTTGCATTGTTGTTAGTTATGGTTGCTTTGAGGAAACACATTTTAATGGATCACCCTCCAGTTAGTTTCAAAGTTATGACAATGAATATGGTTAAGATTTTTGCGAAACAAAGAAAAGGATTTAAAATCGTTCATATAAACACTCAAAGTTTGAATAATAAGATCGATGAGTTTAAACTAGTTTTTGAAAACTCAAACGTTGATATTGTTTGTGTCTCCGAAAAATGGCTTTCAGAAAGTACTTCCAACGGTCTTATTTGTCTTAATGGCTATAATATTTTTAGATCTGACAGAGATGGTCATGCTGGTGGAGTTGCCATCTACGTAAAAAATAATATATCCTGTAAATTTTGCCTTAAGTCGCTCAAGGATGTTAAAGTTGAGTTTTTCTATGTAGAAATCGTATCTTTTCAAAAGAAAATGCTGGTTGGATGCGTTTACAGGCCACACAGGAGGACTTATTTTAACGATTTTATTTCAAAATTAGAAACCTTAACCGTTGCCTATGACGATATTTTAATGTCTGGAGACTTTAATTCAAATATCCTAAAAGAATCATATTTTACCGGGATTGTGCCTGTCAATAAAACCATCTCAACTCATTTCACAACAACTTCTTACACTTTGCTTGATCTTTTTTTGTTGCCAACTTTTCTAAACTATACCTATAATTTTCTAATTCAGCAAGCATATCAGATTTTTTACTACCGAGACTTTAAGAATATGACTTACGCTTTGTTACGTGAGAATTTTTTTCAAATTAACTGGAGTAGTAGTATGCTATGACTTCTGCAGATGAGCAATTGTCGTTTTTTGAGAACAATATTCATCGACTCTCTGATGATACAGTCCCATTAAGAACCAACAACGTTTCTGGAAAAACTAAACCCTGGTTTTCGGCATCCATCAAAAAACTTATTAAAAAAAGAGATGAAGAGATTTAAAACTCCTGAATTAAAAGCAGAATATCGTGTTGCCAGAAGGAATGTAAATCATAACATTTGAATTGCAAAGAGAGAATATTATTCTAAACGTTTTGGATCTGCTTTAGAGTCAAAAAAGACTTGCAAAACCATCCGCGAAATCGGGATTGGCAAAGTTTATACAACTAATAACTGCCAGGTTGACGCCAATCTTTTAAACATAACATTTACAAACTTACCAGTGGTCCAAATAAAAAAACATTTTTATAATATTCCAACGGATGTAAACAGCTTTGCTCACGATGATGTTGTATTTGAATTTGCCTGTGTACCCAATATGATATCATGTCGATTTTTTATTTAATTAAATCTGAAGCAGTAGGATACGATGGTATGCATCCGAAATTCGTAAAAATAATTCTGTCATTACTTCTGCCATATATAACCCACCTTTTTAATACAATCATCACCTCAAGCACTTTCCCGATAAAATGGAAGCACGCAAAAATAGTACTACTCCCGAAGACAAATACTGAGTTTCGACCAATTACCATTTTGTTTCCTTTCAAAAGTATTGGAAAAGGTTTTATATTTATTTATATAAAGGAAAAGTGTCTGATGTTTGATAAGCAATCTGGATTTGTAACAAGGCTATGATTTGAGCGAAATCCAGATTGTGTCGGAAAACATTCGACGCGGACTTGATGCTGGTAAAGTCAATTTCCTGGTGCTCCTGGATCGCTCCAAGGCCTTCGATATGGTTGACCACTTTACTTTATGTATTAAACTAATAAATTCTTCAAATTTTCTTTAACATCGACTCAGCTTTTATTTTCATACCTAACTAATCGTACACAATCTGTTTTTGTTAAAATTGGTCTAATTCTTGGTATAATTCATTACCGTTTACTAAAGGAGTGCCATAAGGGTCGATTCTTGGACCTTTACTTTTTTCGTTATATGCGAAGTTTATATGTATGCAGACGACAGCCAATTAAAATTGAGTAGCCCTATGCAAACAATCAAAGATAATATTATGAAAATTAATTATGATCTTAACAATATATATCTATGGGCCATAGCAAATGGGCTTTGCCAAAAATTCACAAAAATCTAAATGTGTGATGATTCACAAGTAAAGATGTGTGCTAGTTATAGAAGATGAAATAGTTATAAGTGGAGGAAGAATTGAGATCGTCGAATCTGCCAAAAACCTTGGAATAGTTTTCAACAAACATTTATCTTGGACTAACCATACACTCACAATATATTTTCCGTTACCGACTGTAGTTTATTTAAAAAGTTATACGTAAAGTTTGTTTTCAAATGAAGAATCAATTGAAATTCATAGAAATATATTTTTTAACTATTTGAAACAGTCATTCAAAAACCAAACTTTAAAAATTTACAGACATTCAGTAGGAGTTGATATTTTCAGTTAAATGTAAAATTTTATGTTTTCTGTTTCTAAAAATTCAAATTCATATAATTCTTTTTGTTTTTTTCCCAAAATAGTTTGTATATATACAAAATTATTTCAATAAAAATTACAATAAATTATTCAAATATAGATACATACACATAAAGCCAAGAAAAACATATACATCTGTGTGTGTTGTGTTTTGTAATTACATACAAATTAAAAAAACTTTCAATTTGTCAGTAAAAAAATTATGGTTATTTTAAACGACTTTCTATTATTTTTACTACTTTTGTTGGTAATTAAACAATGATTGAAAACACAGTACAACAGCCAATCTGGGGGGTGAGAAATTCTAAGTCAGGGTGATGGTACTAGGTCAGTATAGTAAAACCCTCAAAGGGGTTTTTAGGCAAAAAATACTTTTTTCCCTTCATACATTCATTTTTAACTTCGAAAGTGTTGCACATATAGGAAAACGGTATAGAAACAGATTAGAGAAATTGTAATTCTTAATTTTTCTAAATTTGTTTCATCAAAATCGGACAAGTGGTTCTCGAGTTATGTTAAACTACGTTTTTGCCAAAATGTTACAACTAAGCGAAAAAACATCAAGATAAGGAAAAAATTTAAAAGGTCATAAAAAAAACTGACACATACGAACGCCAAACCCTTTGAGGGTTTTACTATACTGACCTAGTACCATCATCCTGACTTGGAATTTCTCACCCCCCAGATAATAATCCCAAAAATGTTCCATAGTGAAATAAACAATAAAATGGGTTTAATATAATGAAAAATCAGTAGTCCTCTTTTTGACTGTATTTTCAATTAATTTAATATGTATTTTAAGTTGTTGTATGGATTAAGGAGGCTTGAACGTATTTCAACATTTGCAATCAAACTTTATGGCGTATCATTTGAAAATCTCTTAAAAATACGAGTGTTATTGTTTTATCATAAAATAATTTATACTAAAAATCCACCTTACATTTATGCCAACATAGAATTTGCCATATCTCCAAGGGGTAGAAAGATTAATATACCGAAACCCCGATATCATGTGTCTGGATGGCATTTTTATGTAAATGCCGCAAGCGTTTGGAAAAGTCTTCCAGCAAACCAACAACTTAACAATGCAAACAATTTCTTTTACAAAATTTTTTCTCACTTTAATCTTGTTTTCTTGTGTTAAATTATGTTTGTTAATAATATTATTGAATAATCTTTATATATAGTTAGAAATGTGATATTATATCTATCTACTTATGTAAATTATTTAAACGCAATTTTAAGTTTTAAATAACTTGCAATATTATTTCTCCACAAATTGCTTTCCTGTACTTTAATTATAAGATTTAATCCTGTTGTACAGGATACATATGTGGATATGTAATAAATAAAAATACTTAAATTTGATTTCCACCATTTTTTTGGTTTGAAATGTTTCTAAATTGTTATTTTTCATATAATTTTTTTTTTTTTTAAATAAAAAGGGAAGTTACAAAAAACTTGTCAAAAAGTTTTTTGCACTTATAAATTCCATTTTTGGTGACTTTTTATAAAAATTTTTATTTGTATTTAATTCCAACACCTTTTATCTACTGCTAAAAACTTATTAACAGACAGACATTTCCTCAAAATTTATGAAATTAAAGCAGGCGTACCATAGGGCAGCGTTTTAGGACCAACTCTCTATACTATATTTACATCAGATATGCCAATAACTGGAAACGTACTTGTTTCAACATATGCAGACGACACTGCAGTACTAGCTTCTGACATATGTCCAAACAATGCATCAAATTTTGAGCAAAAAAATTAATGTAATTGAAACTTGGTTAGAAAATGGAATATTAAAGTTAATACTGACGAATGTATATATGAATAATACACCATTTCGTCAAAGTGACTGCATAAAATAATTAAGGATGCATATTGACAGAAGATTAACATTGAAAACGCATATTAAAACAAAAAAGCAACAGTTAAATATCAAAACAAAACGATTCTTCTGGTCCCAAAATCATAGTTAAGCATGAAAAATATAGTTTTGATTTATAAAACAATTTTAAAACCTGTCTGGCCATATGGAATACAGTTATGGGGAACGGCTAGTGTTTACGCGTAGAGTGCGTGAATACGCCTATTATTTAGCTTAACGAAACTTTTCTCTTGCTCTCTTTGGCATTTTTCGGTAGCCTTAGAGATCTTGTTTTGTTAAGCTACTGTTTATTACTATTGTAACCACCCGCAAGAAAGGTACGTTAGTTTAGCTTGTTACACCCGACAACAAGACAAAAATAAAATTTATAACGTTTTAGAAAAAATTTAATAATCCGTTTTTTTCTTCCTTTCTCAAAATAATTTTTGAATATTATTTTACGGACAAAAACATTTTGGTCCTTCGAACTGGATACCCCGAACCCGGACCCGTAAAATAATTTTTAAAAATTATTTTTATTTTCAGCTCTTCTCCAAAGTGTAACCCGAATACTTGGATTTCCTGTAGAGGAATAAGTACACCCCAGAAAACCCCCATTGTTAATTTTCTTATACCCATTTAAAATTAAAAAGGTATGTACTGTGTTTTTTTGTTTAAAGGAAATATATAAATAATATATAATATATATTGTAAAAAAAAAAAAAAAACAAAAAAAAAGAAGAAAAGTGCAGTGCAGTGTAAAACATATACATATAGATCATCCCCCGTTTGATCATTATTAAACATATCAACAACAGAAAAAGGAAAAAATACAAAAAAATAAAAGAGACTGTTTTGAAAACATATAAAATAAAACACTGTAAAATATACCAACAAACCATCCGTTAATTTTTTTGTGTGCAAAAAATTTCTGGAAAAAATTAAATTAAAAAAAAAAATGTGTACTTTTTTTAATAAATATAAAAAGAAAGGAAATAAATAAACTCCGTTTTCTTTTTTTTCTTCTCTTAAATAAAGTTCCGTGTTTATTCTCTTTTATTGTAAAACAAACAAAAAAAAATATAAAGTGCGAAAGTGCGTTTTAACTAGTTCAAATAAAACATAAAAGAGAAGACAAAATAACATTAACTCGTTGTTGTTTTGTAAACAATCGGACGAACAATTAAATATATACAAAAAAAGTTGGTGTTATATATTATTTTTTTGTTTTTTCTCGTTAAAAAATAATAATAAATAATTTAAAATAACTCGCGATTTTTAAATTATATTAGTGTGTTGTGAACATTTTTTACATTGTGTTTTTTATATTCAAAGTGAACAAAGCAAAACAGTTGGTTTTTTTTATTGTTGTTGTTGGTATGTATATGTTATTATACACAACATAATAGTGTTGCAAAGTTTTCGATTCGAACGAATATTCGAATAAAAAGGTTTTTATAGTGATTTGTGATAAAAACTAATATTTTTCGCATTAATTCGGTGTGAAATATAATCTCGGTCCATTATTTTGGAATCATTTTCGAATATTTTTTAAATTTCTCGATTTTTTTAAATTTTTTTTATACCCGTGTAAATTCGAAGTGAAACTTTGCACCACTTTTGTGAATTATATAAACATTTTTGAACCTTTTTATACATTAAAGTGATTTTACACTGAGACAAAACATTGTCCCGAATTGTTTTGTGATCGATTTTGATCAAAAATTGGAAAATTTTCCCTGTTTTGTTGCAGGTTTAAACCCGAATAATCGTGAAACAGTGTAAATTCACTTAAAATATTATCAACTTATTTAACTTTATCGAATATTTAACGATTTTTCTCGGTATTTTTATTAATTTTTTCGGTTTGCGATAAAATATTTACCTCGTGATTTTTTTTTTATTTTTTAATTAAACCGACTTCCACTCGAATGAAAGTAATTTCTATTCAAAGTTTATCCCGTTTTAAATACCCGAGTAAATATTTTATTGAATCTTTTTCGATAATCAATAATTTTTTTTGAATCTTCAATACTTTTTGCATCCTTTACGGAAATTAACTATAATTTTTCTCGTTTTTACGTAATTATCTGAAAATAATATCCCCTAAAACGTCAGATATTTCTGAATTAATTAAATGTTCCGACCGATTGAGCGAATTTGAGGCGATTATTGCCGCAATACCTCCAGCGGATCATAGAATCGGTTCGCTTATTGTTCACGAAAGGGAACTAAACTGCTTATGGGAGTCAATTCGAGCATCATACGATTCTTTGAAAATGGAATCGGAAACGGAAAAAGATGCTTAAGGAAATAAAGCATAGGTACGCGTCTTCGTACAGGACTTACATCCGAGCTATTTCCAACGTTACCGAACATTTAGAACGACTTCGGGCGGAAAAGGAGAGGGATCTTACCCCAATACCAGCTCCTTCTATTAATCTACCTCCTTGTAAGATTAAACCTTTTGATGGCACTTACACGATGTGGCCAACTTTTCGCGATTTATATAAACCGCCCGATAAGTCCCGTTGAGAAATTACTTCATCTTTTGGGATTGGTATCCGAAGATGTTCATAAGGTAATTAGTAAGTGTCCTTTGACCAATGAAGGCTTTGACCTCGCGTGGAAGAATTTGGTCGACACTTACGAGAATAAGAAAAGTCTCATAAATGCTCAAATGGCAACTCTTTTAAGTATTCCCCCGATAGACCGGGAAACCGGCCCCAAGATAAAAGAGTTGCAACGAACAATAAATGATATTATTTCAAATCTCGAATTATTAAAGGTTACCCCGGAATTATTTTTTCACGTAATCTTTGTTTATATTTGCTCTATAAAATTACCCGAAAATACTTTGACACTTTGGCAAGAGTCAGTCAAAAGTAATCCCGATACTCCGAAATGGGAAGAAATGGATAAATTCCTAGCGTCGCGGTATCATACCCTCGAATCCGTTACCGATATACGACGCTCCCAATTGGAACAAAAGCAGGTTGGAAATCCTATTCGGCACCAACCAGCTAGGACTCAGTCCACAAATCCAAATACCTCGAATAGGTCTTTTGGTAACCCGAAAAAGGTTAACAGTTTTGTTACCAAGACTAAATCTAGTCAACCCGTTAGTCGTTGTGTTCTATGCCAGGAACAGCACCCGTTACGACTATGTGCTACATTTTTAGCGCAGAATGTTGAGGAGCGTATGTCAACGGTGAGAAGGCTTAAGTGTTGTACGAATTGCCTTGCTACCTCCCATGAATTCAAGGCTTGTAAAAGCATTCACGTTTGCTTTATGTGTAAGCAAAAGCATCACTCGTTGCTTCACAGGAGCAATAATCCCACTGCGACATATTCAGGTGGTATTGCACCACCGAGGGACTCAAGCACATCTGTCCAAATCACTGGCAATCGTGTTTTCCCAGCTCCCAATAGCTCTCGGACTCCGACGAACGCCGATGATGGTCCGTCTACTTCGACGGGAGTGCGATCCCATCAAACATATGCCACGAGGTTATCCTCTGACTCGAATACAACCGTGTTGTTGGGGTCTGTGGTGTGCAAAGTGCATAATCGTGACATTTTTAGCTCGGCTCGAGCTTTGATCGATCCATGTTCTCAAGTTTCCTTTATTTCAAAAAGGTTACAGGAAAAACTCGGTATACCTACTTTTTCTGTTCCGGTTACTGAAGTTTCAGGTGTAGAGGACAATTTGACGTCAACACCATCGAGAATGTGCTGTTTTACAATTGGTTCTCCAATTGACCCTGAATTCGCACTTCAGACGAGGGCCTATGTAGTCGGAAAGGTTACAGGCCGTATACCCTCCGGTTCACTTGCGAATGGCTTAGATAATGATTTCCCCGATGTTACATTATCTAACATCGATTGCACCCGAATGGATCTTCTCCTTGGGGGGGAGGTCTATCCCCGAATTTTGAAACCATGTGTGCGAATTAATCCGAATGGCAACCTGGTCGCACAAGAGACCGTTTTCGGTTGGATTGTCACCGGTGAGGTGCCTTACCCCGAACCATCACGATCGATTACTACTTTTTGTAACCATATAGGATTAAACGCCCAACTCGCGCGTTTTTGGGAACTTGAAGAGGTTCCCCCAGTTTCGCGTTTAACAGAAACTGAAGAGTTTTGTGAGGAACTTTTCCGATCCACTACTCACAGGGACTCCAACGGTCGATATGTGGTTTCACTCCCATTTAAACCCGATTTTCCGAAATATTTATCTTTGGGCAATTCCCGTGATTTGGCTCTTTCTCAGTTTAAGAGAAACGAAAATAGACTTATGAAAAATCCCGAATTGAAGTCGCAGTACGATAAAGTGATCGATGAATATATAGTTTTGGGCCATATGCGTGAGGTCGAACCACCGACTTCGGAGGCATTTAATTATTATATGCCGCATCATGCAGTCATTAAACTCGATAGCGTTACTACAAAACTCCGTGTAGTATTTAACGCTTCAAACTCTTCCTCGAACGGAGTAAGTTTGAATGGTATTTTGTACCCCGGTCCAATACTTCAAGCGGACCTGACAATTTTGATTCTCCATTGGCGATTTTATCGTTTCGTATTTAATGCTGACATTGAAAAAATGTATCGGCAAATACTCGTAAATCCCAATCAAACCACATTTCAAAGGATTCTTTTCCGTCGTAATCCAGATGATGAAATTAAGGACTATGAGCTAAAGACTGTAACCTTTGGGGTGAATTGTGCTCCTTACCTCGCAATACGGACACTACTTCAATAGGCCAGTGATTGTGAAGCTCAGAGTCCTGCTGCATCTGAAATTTTAAAAGATCATGTCTATGTCGATGACGTGCTTGCCGGTTCTCATGAACTGGAAGATGGTTTGAGGAAAAGAGACGAACTTATCCGAGTTCTTGAATCTGCTGGGTTTATTCTCCGAAAATGGACCGCAAATCATCTTCGTCTTCTTGAGAACCTCTCCGAAAATAATCTGCTCGATGCAGATTTCTTAAAATTCTCAGATGCGAGCACTACAAAAACCCTGGGTTTGCGATGAAACGCTGGTAAAGACAGCTTCTATTTTAAACTCGTTTCGCAACCAGGTCGAAATGTGGTCACAAAACGTGCTGTTTTGTCTGAAATAGCCAGATTATTTGATACCGCCGGCTGGCTTTCGCCGAAGATTATCGTTGCTAAAATTATTATGCAACAGATATGGAAAGACAAAACAGACTGGGATGAGTGCTTGAGTTCTACCACTTTGACTCAATGGCACGCCTTTCTCGATGATTACCCGAATATTGAAAAAATTCAAATACCCAGATGGGTCAAGTACGATCCAAGTGGTGATTTCGAAATTCATGGCTTTTGTGATGCCTCAGAAAAAGCCTATGCTGCAACGATCTATGTTCGCACAATCTCTTCCCCGATTGAGATAACCTCGCACTTGCTAGCGTCAAAAACAAAAGTAGCTCCAGTTAAATATGAGACTTTACCCCGTTTAGAACTCTGTGGAGCGGCACTTATGGCAAACATGGTAGAATCTTTGAGTAGTCAACTGAACTTGAACAGAGATAAGATTCATCTGTGGACTGACTCTACCATTGTTTTGACTTGGCTTCAAAAACCCCCGTGCCATTTGCCAACTTTTGTAGCGAATAGAGTTGCATTAATTGAACGTAAAGTTGGAAATGATAAATGGTCCCATGTCGTTTCCAAGGATAACCCCGCCGATTTGGCCAGTCGTGGATCACTTGCTCGTGATTTGATCGATAACCCTTTGTGGTGGCACGGTGCTAAATGGTTGGTTCAACCAAGGGATAAATGGCCTTCGAAATCGGTGAATATTTATTCATATTTAGAATGTGTTAAAACACATCAGATCCTAGAGAAACCATTTGATATTCTCGGAAAGTTCTCTGATTTACCCCGGGCAATGCGTATTATTGCCTATTTATTCCGTTGCTTTAATTTTCTGAAAACTCGTTCCCAATCATATTATACCCTTGATATTACACATTCCGAAATGGAATTTGTTCGAAACCGTTTAGTTCTCGTGTGTCAGCGCATTTATCTTCCGGAATATTCGTTTTTATCGAAGAATCTTCCTTTACCCCCGAAAAGTAACTTGTTGGCTTTGAATCCTTTTATTGATTCGAATGGATTCGTTCGAATGAACGGCCGACTTGTTCATGCCCCTGGTTTGACACATGATGAAAGATACCCGAAGATTTTGCCTTACTCCTGCACTTTTACGAAATTATTCGTGAAGCACGTCCATAAGTGTACGATACATGGCGGACAGTATTTGATGCTTCGGGTAATACGAATGGAGTTCTGGGTTCCAAACCTGAAGAATCTGGTGCGCGGAGCTATTCGTAGTTGCACTGTGTGAGCTTTACACCAGAAGAAGTCTGGTCAGCAGCTTATGGCAGCTTTACCCCCTGAAAGGTCGACTTTTTCAAGACCATTCACTCACACTGGGCTAGATTTCGCTGGCCCCTTTGACATAAAATCCTACAGCGGTCGGGGTTGTAGAACCACTAAGGGCTATGTCGTAGTTTTTGTATGTTTTGCTACGAAAGCAATACATTTAGAGGCAACCGGTGACATGTCATCTGAAACCTTTTTAGCGGCGTTTGCTCGTTTTTCTCTCGACGAGGTTGTCCGTCTCATTTATATTCCGATAATGGAACGGCTTTTGTTGGTGCCTCGAATTTGTTAGAAGTCGATAGAAGACATTTTCTTTCCGACTTGAAACGCCAACTCCTCTTCCAAAGCAGCCTGCACATTGTGCAATGGCATTTTATACCCCCCGGTGCCCCTAATATGGGCGGACTTTGGGAAGCGGGAGTTAAAAGTTTTAAAACTCATTTAAAAAAGATTTCTAACGCGCAGAAATATACATACGAAGAGTTTTCTACGATGCTCACCCGAATAGAATCTTGTCTTAATTCACGACCTTTATCCCCGATGAATGAAAACCCTCATGACATAGCCCCCTTAACACCCGGTCATTTCTTAATAGGTGGCCCCTTATTAGCTCCCCCCGAACCCAACTTATCAGATTTATCCCTCAGTCGTGCCAATAGGTGGCAAAAACTCAAAATTCTTCACCACCAACTTGCTCTGCGTTGGAAAGAAGAATATTTGAAGGAACTTCACAGGCGTGTGAAGTGGAAATATCCAAAGAGGGAATTCCAGATAGGAGATATTGTTGTTATCCGTCAGGATAATCTACCTCCAAATGAATGGAGGTTAGGGCGCGTAGAAAAAGTTTATAATGGCCCCGATGAAAAAGTACGCGTCTGCGATGTAAAGACAGCTTCTGGCATTTTCACTCGGCCAATTGTGAAGCTCGTTCTTCTACCCATATCCGAACAAAATTAACCCGTTTATTTTTCTTGTTTTTCCTCACAGGTAAAATGTCAGACATATCGCGACGTCTGCAAGTTCACCCCCCCACAGGTAACCAGGCCACGGTCGAAGAGTCCAAAGAGACGCCCGAAAAAGGACCGGCCTGTAAGTTATGTAAAAAGGATCCTCCCTTGCGGAGATGTTTCCGTTTTAAGCAGATGTCGGTAGTTGACCGTATAAAGACTGTAAAACGGCATAAATATTGTTTTAATTGTCTGGCAACCACTCACCTCCTAAGGGCCTGTGAGAGCCGTGATCGATGTTTGGAGTGTCTGAAGGAGCACCATACCCTGTTGCACAGATCCCACCATGTGACAAATAAAAAACAATCACAACGGAGAAAACCGAAGAAACAACAAAAACCCAAAAATCAACAACAACATCAACAACATAAACATCAACATAAAAATCAACAACGTCAACATAAGCGTCAACAACAGCAAACCCAACAGCATTCATATAATTGCTGCACCCGTAACCCCCGATCAGGTCCAATCAACAATAATGGACAGCCAGCCACCATCATCATCAACGTCCATTCGGGACAAATTGTTTGATTTTTATTTCTTTTTTGTACTATGTATATATTTTTTGATTTAAATTTTTAATTTTTTGAATTTTTAATTTTTTTTTTCATTTTTGATTTTTGATTTCCCATTTTTATTTTTATTTTTATTTTTAATTTTCATTTAAATTTTTATTTTTTTTACAAAGAAATGAATTATAAAATAATTTTGTAAATATTTAAATATTTTAAATGAATTAGTTTTAAGTATTTTATTGAACTTACCCGTTATAAATTTCCCGAACGCACTTATTCCTTAGCTCCTCTTGTTGCACCCGTGCAAGGGGGCGGGATGTTTACGCGTAGAGTGCGTGAATACGCCTATTATTTAGCTTAACGAAACTTTTCTCTTGCTCTCTTTGGCATTTTTCGGTAGCCTTAGAGATCTTGTTTTGTTAAGCTACTGTTTATTACTATTCTAACCATCCGCAAGAAAGGTACGTTAGTTTTGCTTGTTACACCCGACAACAAGACAAAAATAAAATTTATAACGTTTTAGAAAAAATTTAATAATCCGTTTTTTTCTTCCTTTCTCAAAATAATTTTTGAATATTATTTTACGGACAAAAACAGCTTGCAATTCCAACATCGAAATTTTACAAAGGTATCAATCAATAACTGTAAGGTCAATTGTAAACGCCCCTTGGTTTGTATCAAATAAATCGATTCATGATGATCTCCTTATTCCAAAAAATATAGATGAAATCAGAAGATTCAGTGATAACTATTTGGAGAGATTAAGTAACCATATCAACCCGTTAGCTATAGCTCTACTTGATGACATAAGAAGTAAGAAGACTTAAAAGATTTCATATCCTATACTTGCTGTTTTAAAGTTAGTTCTTAATTATCTAGTACTAGTTGCCGCGCTAAAGCCCGAGATTTCCCGGGCAATGGGGAGAATTTTCCACTTCTTGCCCTTCCCGTTGGATTTTCCAAAAAACCTGCCTTAGCTGTTGGCTACACTCGAGAAGGAACCTGCATATCAAATTTCAACTTCCCGTAGAGGAAAAGATTTTCCCCCCTTTTTTTCCCTCACCGAAGAAATTTCCAACAACCCCGTCTTAGCAATGTCTACGAGGGGAAATCTACATACCAAATTTCAGCGTCGAACCTCTTGCGGTTTTGGCTGAGCGATGTTGAATGAGTGAGCCAGTTAGTCAGTAACGTTATTCCTTTATATATAGAAGATATAGGTACAAATTTGTTAATATTGCTTAATTTTTTTTATTATCCTTGTGATTTTGTGCACATTGTTGTTCTCAATTAAGATTAGCAATTAATGTTATTTGTTTTAATTGTTATAAAATTTACTTATTACCCTTAAATGGATAGATTGTAAATAAAAGAATTTGAGAGAAATGTATTTACTGGAGAGGGTTTTTATTATTATACCCTTCACCATAGGTGGAAGGGTATATATAAGTTTGTCATTCCGTTTGTAATTTCTACAATATTGATCTTAGACCCTATAAAGTATATATATTCTGGGTCCTTATGAAGAGCGAAGTTGATTTAACGATGTCCGTCTGTCCGTCTGTGTGTTGAAATGGGTTTTCCGAAGAACCCAGACATGATGAGGACTTGATTCTTTTTTATTTCTGTTACATGTGATCCATTTCTGTTTGCTATTAAAAATCAGACAGATCGGTTAATAAATGGCTGAGATATTAGCAAAAAACCAGGACTACCTCTAATTTTTCCAGTAAAATCCCTTTGTTTAATATGTATGTAGAATTTTGAGCATAACAACACATCCATGTGTTAAAATTCTTTTCTTTCATCTCCACCTTTTATACACAAACAACACACATACAAAGATTTGTCATTTAAATAAAAACCAAACAAATCTCTAATTAACGAAGACTTTTATATATGTACCTCTATTGACGATGATTTTGTGTGAGCTTCAATAGCTCAGTTGTCTAGACGCTGTGTCACAAATACTTTTTTTTTTCTCTAAGGCCGCGGGGTTCGAGGTTCAAATCTCGGTCAGGTCAATTCACTTTTTTTTTTGTACATTTTTTTTTATTATTTTCTTAAGACTTTTTTTTTTGCTTATTTTTGTTTTTTTTAACATTTAATAATTAATTTATATAAAATTTTATATTAATAATTAAAATTCTTTTCTTTCATCACCACCTTTTATACACAAACAACACCCATATAAAGATTTGTCATTTAAATAAAAACTAAACAAATCTCTAATGAACGAATACTTTTATATATGTACCTCTATTGACGATGATTTTGTGTGAGCTTCGATAGCTCAGTTGTCTAGACGCTGTGTCACAAATACTTTTTTTTCTCTAAGGCCGCGGGGTTCGAGGTTCAAATCTCGGTCAGGTCAATTCACTTTTTTTTTTGTACATTTTTTTTATTATTTTCTTAAGACTTTTTTTTTGCTTATTTTTGTTTTTTTTTAACATTTAATAATTAATTTATATAAAATTTTATATTAATAATTAAAATTCTTTTCTTTCATCTCCACCTTTTATACACAAACAACACACATATAAAGATTTGTCATTTAAATAAAAACTAAACAAATCTCTAATGAACGAAGACTTTTATATATGTACCTCTATTGACGATGATTTTGTGTGAGCTTCAATAGCTCAGTTGTCTAGACGCTGTGTCACAAATACTTTTTTTCTCTAAGGCCGCGGGGTTCGAGGTTCAAATCTCGGTCAGGTCAATTCACTTTTTTTTTGTAAATTTTTTTTTATTATTTTATTATTTGCTTATTTTTGGTTTTTTTTAACATTTAATAATTAATTTATATAAAATTTTATATTAATAATTAAATAATCCATAAATAGGCTAAAAACTATTTTCCTTCAAATTTTTAAAACTAAGCTAAAGAAATTACAAATATTTTTAATAAAAAAGCGAAATAAAATCCCAAATGTAAATTTGCCAGCTAAATCAAACTATTTTGTAGAAATAAAACACATGCAGTTGTAGTGATTTCTTTTAACGATTTGTTGAAATTCTTTTCTTTCACCTCTTCACCTTTTATACACAAACAATAAACACTATTCTAGAGCTGTATTATGACCTATGGATACGTCTTATATAGCAAAAGATCGAAAATCTTTAGTATAACATATTTGCTGAAAAACTCGGAAATATCGGTTCAGATACAAAAAAGATATGCCCAAAACATAAATTTTTTTAAAATATCTATTTTCTGGAACCATAAATCTTCCCGAGTCCAAGTTTTATCTCCAAACTAAATGGTTAATTTCCTCTTAAAGGCGTCCGTATATAAATCTGTCCATTTCATATATGTCCATATATAAACTTCAGTTTTTTCCCAACCATGGTGAAGGGTATATAAGATTCGGCATAGCCGAATTTAGCCGCTCTTACTTGTTTTTTCCTTAAGCAGTGCAATACTATCTTTGGATTTAAATGTGCAACAATATTATTAAATGCTAGCTTTATAATAAGACTATTTATGTTTTGTACTTATTAATGTTTAACCCTTAAATGCATGATTTCTTCTTTTTAAACCATTTTTTATATATGATTACTGGAGACATGTATATTCCGAGAAAAACACAAAAAAAAAATTAACAATTAACAAGGAGTAATTACGAATTATTTACACTTTTTAATATTTCTTTATAAGCTTTATTATTGTTATTAATAAAATATACCTTAGTTTAATCCAATATGAATTTTATGGAAGAAATAGCACTATTTTATTATTTTTATACCCTCCACCATATATGGTGAGGGTATATATCAGTTTGTCATTCCGTTTGTAATATGTCGAAATATAGGTTTAAGACCCCATAAAGTATATATATTCGTGATCCTTATGCAATTTTAAGTCGATTAAGCGATGTCCGTCTGTCTGTCCGTCTGTCTGTCTGTCTGTTGAAATCACGATCACGACGCGAAGACGCAAGCGGGGGTGCCTATTTTTACCCAGATTATTGAACATCCTCCCGAGCAGTTTGGTATTTAAAATGAGCAAAATCGGTCAAGCGGTTCAAAAGTTATGAGTGAAAATGTGAAGGTACCTCTAAATTTTCCATACAAATTTGTACAATTTTTCTTTATCTATTTTTTTTTTCTGTTAAGTAAGTAAAAATGTTATTAAGTCTTCTTATTGTTCGATTACATTTATTGTCTTACATAGTATGTAACTAAGTTAACTAAGTTAACGTAAAAATGAACAATGTTAAAGTCGCTAACAGAGCAGACCTCTGTAAATAACATTGCTAAAACTAAATAACAAAAGTTCGTTACATAAATTGACAAAACATATTCATATTACAGTTCATGCAAAATTTAGTATATACGTATATCATCTTCATCCCCTTTGGTGGAGGGTATTCAAAGATTCGGCACAGCCGAATTTAGCCCTTTTTTACTTGTTTTTTTTTGAAAAAACAACTGTGTAAAAATTTCAAAGAATAGAAATAAAAAACACAATTTTTTCTTAAATTGTAAAAACCAATTTAGTACAAATTTTAGAACAGTGTGAATGCAAGTTACTGTGTCCCAAAGGTGGTCTTTTAATGCAAAATAGGGTTTGTTGCAAAATGGCAACACTATACATTTAAGGGTTAAAGGTAAAATGGCGATTACAATACTTTTCGCAAGCATGCTAAGAGTCAATTCTACATGGTATTGGTGGTTCCTTTAATTTTTCTGCTGTATAGGTACTAAAAGAAATATGTTCCTTTAATTTTTCTGCTGTATAAAATAGGTACTAAAAGATATATGTTTTATTGAATTTTAAGTCAGTTAAATATATTTAAATAAAGTTTCTTATAATAAACTATTACTTAAAAACTAATAATAAACTCTTGTACAGGTCCTTATATTTTGCTTCAGAAATTTTTAGTTTTCCTTTTCAAAGTTGAGGTCCAGTATCTAAAATATTAGGATGCGGCTTTTTTCCCAATAATAAAGTACTCAAACTGTTTTATTTTATTTATAGAAGGCAGAAACACTTGAGAATTACTTCCAATCTTAAAATTCGTAGGGTTTAGAAAAATATTCAATTAAGCTTAGAAAAAAAATTTTTCGGAAAAAATAGCGAAAAATTGTATATAACAGAGTTGGATTTATTTATATTCAAAAATGATCCCAAAAGAATAAAAAGTATCGTTTTATGGTACTTTATAGTATTAAAATTTTATGTCGCGAATAC
Source organism: Eustalomyia histrio (assembly GCA_949748255.1). Lineage (NCBI taxonomy): Eukaryota > Metazoa > Arthropoda > Insecta > Diptera > Anthomyiidae > Eustalomyia > Eustalomyia histrio. Next base: position 85,676,317 of record OX456523.1, read on the forward strand.
GTGTGCCAACTTCGAAAAACGACTAGCACCATTCTATTCAACGTACTCGAATTAGCTTTACCAGCAGGGTGCACAGCTTGTTAAAGTATTTATTGACGCCAAAAACACTTCCTTTTCACTATCATTTCCAAGAAGCTGTTTTTAAGCATTCCATCGTTGACATTTAATTTCAAGTCAACTTTGATTAATACAACAGTTATAATTACTACTTAACTACAGCAAAGTTCTATACTCACAGTGTTGCTTACGATAAAATTGTCTATACGTGAAAATAAAATGTAAACAAAGCAAATGCACTCTGTTTTTTCCGTATCGATATAAATTCAAACTCTATGAATTTGTAGGACGTTGTTACTAGTACTTATAACTTATTTGCAACAAAAACCAAATTTTGATAAACTGTCGCTTACGCTATAGTCGCAAATATTGCAAATTATTTAAATTTAAAATTGGCCATTAAAATTTATAAGTGTTTGTGGTGTAGTGGGTAGAAAGGTAGTCAGTCTAGTAAAGGTAGTCAGTCTAGTAAAGGCAACATTTAAAATTTTTTTTTTTATTAAATTAGAATATTCAAGTGTTTAAATAGCAGATATATCAAAGAAAATTAATATTAGTTGTGGTGTAGTAAGCAAGAGTGTGAACTATGAAGCTGAATATCATGGTTCGGTACCGGAAAATCTAAAAATAAAATTTTGATTAAAATAAAGATTTGTGAAACGTAAAAATATTTATATGGAATATAAATAGTAAATTAGACAACTGAATATTGGCTAACTACAAATAATTTATTATGAAGACAGTTGTCGTAACCGCCAGAATTCGATTGGCAACAAATTTCGTAGGCACAACTGACACTGTTTTCTGGGTGTTGAGATAAAATAATCGTCATTTTAATTTTTTTAAATTTCTGAGCCATTTATGACTTATTTATTGTTAATTTTTGAGAAATTTGTGAATGTTGAAAAAATTTCAAAATTTTAAAAATATGCTTATAAATAAGACCCAAATATGTTTTGTTTATGGTTTGAGAATTTGAGCAATCTAAGTAATGTGTTGGCTGGAAATGTTTTATATAAAATCACTATAAAATATATTTTAAAATAGTTTTTTCTACAAAAGAAGTATACACAATCAATTTTTTAACTTTTTAAGTTTTCCCGGGAATTTTGAAAATTTACCTAGGAATTCCTGTTGAACCACGAACCCTTTTCATGGCCGTTCAAAAATATTGAATATTCCAATTACTCGCACATACAGACCCAACCAATATCAACTGCGTAGAAGGCAAAGAAAACTTGCACATAAACAAGTACAATAACCTACAATTGGGACAAAAGTCTTAGCGCTTTTCATAAAACAAAAATTTATGGTTATCAACGATAACCTACAAATTCCTACAATAGATAGTTTGGTTGTTGCTGCTACAAAACAAAGGAGTAAAAGATGACTATTATCAATAAAAGTCGTTGGCCATTAAAGACCTAAAAATTTTTAATACAATACGAGTACAAATGAGTACGAACGATATATTTGTTTAAAACAAATAGGTAATCGTTGTTTATAACTGTACAAAAATAAGTACAAAAGAGATAATTATATAAGAAGTACACCCAGGGAAAAGATTGGTTGCAATTCGATCAAAACCATTAACATTTATTTGTGAGGATTAAATTTTATTTGGAATAACCTAAATTCATTAATAATACAAAAATGTTCAATTGGGAATTAAAAAAAGAGAAAAGAAACTAAAAATCAATCTTATTATTCAATTATTGTTATTTCCAATTACCTTTAAAAATAAAATTCGCTTAGTATTTCTGCGGTGGGAACAACAATTTATTTAGTGGATATATTAGAAATTTGGTACAAACGTTCAAAAGTGTTAACAACAAGTACGGTTATTCTGATCAAATATATCATTTAATTAGGGTTTCAGTAGAAGCAACCGAATTGTGGATTGTATTGATAACACTGCACAACAATTTCAAACTTTTTTCAAAATTTCGGGGTTCCGACGACTGATTCTTCTTAAGGAGACCAAAAAAATATACGTGTTTGGCGTTCTGATAGTTTACATCGGAATTTCATTTTAGAGGCGGTTTAACTTTCCCAGCCCTGGCCTGTTTATGCTGCATATCGGTATATAAAACTATGTTTTCTTTACATCTGAGGTGTAGGGTATGTTCAGCAACTTTGTAGATAACATTATGACAAATATTTTTGTACATGGATAGATAAGTTAATTGAGACCTCCTGAACACGACAAACGCTGTTATTTTTTTTTTATCTAAGTACCGTTTTTAGATAACGGTACTTTTGTGATTTTCGGTGTATGGTCCCACTCAAACCCTTGTGGAGTCCAACCGAAAAGCCCGATCGAGATAAGTGGCATATCAATGGAAATTAAATGCCTTTTCCGTCGATATGAGGCAAAATTCTATCTGATAAGACATGGCTGAGATATGGCACCTCAAAGTTCAGAATTTGCCTTTTTTTACGTTTTTTACAAAATTTTTCATTTTTATTTCATTTTTCTTTCTACGTTATATTGAAGATCTGGAATGTTTTACTTTTTACCAAATAGTTTATTTAATTACCAATATTTTAAGCGTAAATTGAAAAAAATCAGATGGAAAGTAAAGGTTTTATTAAGGATTTTGTGGAACGACAATATTTTAATTTTCATTGCTCACACACTATATTCGGCGTAAATTCAAAAAATTAAAATGAGCGACTTGAACTTTTGCGTTTTTGCGAACCAACAATAGTCCGCCATCATTTGTTCTTCCCACCAGCCTTTGTAACATCTCTCGATTTCTTCCATTTCCTGGTGAAATCTTTCACCTTGTTCATCACTTTCGTGGAGAAAATATCCAAATGACTGAATAAGAAGTGTAATTTAGTTGTCATATTTGAACCTAAAAGTTAAAAAGAATAAATTTTCAAATGATAACGGCCTTTTTGATATACATGTTTTCACTCAAGGCTTACCAATGGCATTGAATTTTTGCAGTAATGTATTGATCTTGTCAGCGTAATCAGGACTTCTGTAGTTTCCCAAAAAGTTGTGAACGACGTCCTGGAATGCTTTCCATGTCTCCAAATGAAAACAGGGAAACTTTGTATTGCCCCCTTACAATCCAGATAGTATGGCAACTAATTTAAAATCAGAGCAAACTTTCCATTGATGTTGGTCATAATGTATGAGATCAATAAGTTCTTTCATTGCTTCATATGTTTCCTTTATGTATTTTCCATATGCGATTGGAATTGATGGTTTCGTATTCCCTTTATGAAGCAAGACTGCCTTCAAACTATCCTTGCCGCCATCCAGAAAAAGACGCCATTCCTTTGGGTGATAATTTTGTTGCAGAGCGTAGAAAAGACCACATATGTTGGCACAAAAACAAAAGTTTACCGTTTTTGCGAAGAACTCTGCAAGTTCTTTGCTGCGATCACGGTAATATGTAACACGTGTCTCAGGAGCACAATATCCCCACTGTTGCAATCGTGATGCAAGTAATTCAGATTTCGATTTCGGCAAATACAAATATCGGCACAAATCATTGAGCTCGGCCTGAGTAAGTAAATGAGGTTTCTTATTTGATTGCATTTCTGATTCACTGCACTCATCTGATGAATCATTTGTTATTGCTCTTTCTTGTATTTCTGTGGGGCCCGCAACAATCAGCTGCGGTTTGGGGCACGATACTGAGTGCGGCACTGGCAGCGTCACCGTGCTAACAATTGGATAAACTGGTTGAATTCTACGTCCGATAGCGTTTTCCGTTAAACAGAAATAACAATATGTTGTATGGTTGATCTGGTTTCTCCATTGCATTGGCTTTCCAAATGTGAAGAAACACTCTTGACCCTTACCAATTTTATTTAATATTGTTCGGCAGTTGTTACATGCACTATTCGGTGTCCACGGCTTGTCGAGAGAAGCAGGTCGAAAGCCGAAATACTTCTTATATGCTTCAGATAAATTTTTCGTATTCATTTTTCGCATCAAATGTTGTGATTTCTTTTTCACAAGAACACCACAAACATAACAAAATTCGTTGGGATCGATTAAACACATTTTATTTTTTGCACGTACAAAGCCAAACTGACATGTGTTTACTGTGACAGAGAGAGAGAGCAAAATGTCATATTTCGTCCATCAGGGCTACCAACATATACAGAGATTCAAATTCCGTTTTTTTAAATACGTTAATACTGATGGACGCCGAATATAGTGTGTGAGCAATGAGAATATTGTCGTTCCACAAAATCCTTAATAAAAACTTTATTTAATTATAATAATTGGCCAATGGTTTGTATTATATGTTTGTTTCAAAATAAGCTAGTAGGGCCTAAAGTCTTCAATGTAAATAAAAAACAAATTATGTTACATTTTTCTCCCAACGTTTCGTCAAGTATTGTTGACTTCTTCAGGGGACGTCTATTTAAATATATAAAACATTACATTAGAACCACTAAGTTGTACATTAATTACCATCATTACTTACAATAACATGAAATTTTAAATAATCACATTAAAACATAAATAACAATCAGTTTACATAAAACATAAAACATTTTTACATTAAACATAAACTTATAATTAAAGCACAACTTAAATTTAATATCACAGTAACGCTTAATTTAATATTGCAACTCTATAACTCGTATTAATGTTGTTGATGTCCTCTTTGTGGTTCATTGTTCTGTTAATTTTTTGCTGGATTCTTAGGCTTTCTATCGTGTACCTTTTCCTTTCCATTCTCTCTGTGTCTAGTATTTTAACATCTTCAAAATTAGCATTATGCCCTGTTTGTAGTATGTGTTGTGAGTATGCACTTGTCTCTTTCTTTTTATTTATATCATCTTTGTGTTCCCGCATCCTTGTTTCCAATGTTCGTTTTGTAGTCCCTACATACACTAAAGAACAGCTGTTTTCGTTGTCTCCTCCACACGGTATTTCGTAAACAACATTGGAGCGTTGTTGTTTGTTTACTGGCGCTTTTGTATTTGTGAAGATCGTGTTAAGTGTTGTGTTTGGCTTGTATGCAAAAGCTATTTGTTCTGTAACTGTAACAGCTGATTTGATGTTTTTATTATCTGTTAGCCCAGGAATATATTTAACACTGAGAAATATGTTGTCATTATTGTCATCAATTTTGTGGCTTGTCAAATTTTGTTTTTCCAGTTTTTTGTATGTGTCGTTGACTAGGGAGTTTATTATCTTATTTGGAAAACTGTTCTCCATAAGAATTTTTGTAATTTTTTTAATATTATTTTTATGATAGATTTTGTCGCTTATGTTCAGAACTCGAAATATGAAATTTTTTGCTGTATTAATAATCTGGTTTTTGGGTTGTGTTGAATTAAAATTCATTATTCTTCCTGATGCGCTTTCTTTAGTATACCAGTCGAAAGTTAATTTGTTGTTATTTGTTCTAATTAATTTAGAATCTAAGTAAGCAATTTCATTTTGCGATTCTGTCTCCATTGTAAATTGTATTTTCGGATGAAAATCATTTAATGTTTGTAGAATATCATCTTTGTCATCGAAATTGACTATAGCTAGTACGTCATCTACATATTTGACTATGTATTTGATATTGATATTCTTGTTTCTCAAATTTGTTATAGAATCGTCAAGTAAGTTGTCTAATATAATGTCCGCTATGGTGGGTGAAAGGGGGTTGCCCATAGGCATACCAAAAACTTGGTTATAAATCTTGTTACTGTAAATGAAATAATTATTGTCACACAAACAAAATTGTAAAATTTGAAAAAACTTTTTCCTCGGAATTGTTGTGTGTTTACTGATGATGTTCCATTTGTTCATTATTATCTTAATAGCTGTGTGGATTATTTATTTATTTATTAATGTCATATCCTGCACAACAAGATTTGATCTTATAATTACAGTACAGGAATTACCAAGCAAAAATAATAATGACAATTGTTAAAACATATTTAGAAATAGGTTGCAATTAGGTAAAATATTTTTAAAGCTAAAATTTAAATTACACAAGATTAAAAAAATAATAAAAATAATAATAATAATAATAATAATAAAAAAAATTTTAAAGTTAAACAGGAAAAGTAAGAAAATACCGAGAATAATTTAGAAAAAGAAATTTTTTAAAGTGAGACGTTGCTGTTAAGTTGTTGATTTTGTGGAAGCATATTCCAGAGACGATTTGCATTTATATAGAATTGCCACTCAGATACTAGACAATGATGTCTTGGTAAAATAATCCTTTTGCCCCTATTAGACTGAGCAAAACGAAGTTTTTCATAGAGGTATAACGGTTTTTGCGTGTAAATGATTTTATGTAAAAAGATACGTACTCTTATCTTCATAAGATTAAACACCAAAGATTTTCTTTGAGAAAGCCGAAGTTCCATCACGTCGCCTTAATCCAAAAACATAACGAACAATGCTATTATACGCCACGATAAGCTTAGATTGGCTTGCGGAGTCGCTATTTGCAAAAAGTTCACAACCATACAATAACCCCGGAATCAGGTAAAATTTGGCCAGCAGCAATCTAATTTTTAAAGGTGTAAAAGATTGGGCTACCCAAAGTTGTCTTAGTTTCATGAATGTTTGACCCACTATTGTCTTAATATGGTTTGTCCATGATAGATTACTATTTAGTATTAGACCAAGATTTTTAGCTGTTGGGACAATGTTAATTTTCTCGTTGTTAATGGCGATATCATGTTCGAAAACTGGATTTAAAGCTTTTTTACGAATTACCAAGCATTTGGATTTTCGTGGATTAATGCAGAGCTCATTAGCTGTTGCCCACCGGTATAAACTATTCAGATCAGCGTTATCAGTATTCCCTTTTATAGATTGAACAGGACTGCTCAAGAAGAGTTGTACATCATCTGCGTACATGTGTATCTTACAATATGAAAGATATTCAGGTAAGTCATTAATATATATGAAAAATAGCAGCGGACCCAAAATCGAACCTTGGAGTACACCTCTCTCTATATTCAAAGATTGGGATGACTTATTTTTTACATATACGGATTTCGTACGATTCATGAGGTATGAGGACAAAAGCTGAGTGGAAGTAGTTGAAAAATTAAAAAAGCGTCTAAGTTTCATACAAAGGGTATGGTGGTTGACCGTTTTAAAAGCTTTTGAGTGATCGAAGTACAAGAAAGTTTATTTTGCTATCATCCAGTTCACGCCTAATGTTTTCACAGACATCAACCAGGACTGTCACGCAGCTATGATTAGGACGAAACCCAGATTGGTTGTCTGACATTAAACCGGTATCCTGAATATATCTACTCATTTGGGTGTGCAAAATCTTTTCAAAAACTTTCGAGAGATAACATGGTATTGCTATTGGTCGGAAATCCGAGTTTGTTTTTGGAATTGGGATAATTTTGGCATGTTTCCATTTGGAAGGAAAACTACTTTTTCATCCGATTTTTTTCAAATTACACTTAAAATATTGGTAATTAAATAAACTATTTGGTAAAGAAATAAAACAATCCAGATCTTCAATATAACGTAGAAAAAATGAAAAATTAAAAAAAAAACGTAAAAAATAGGCAAATAGGTGCCATATCTCAGCTATTTCTTATCAGATAGAATTTTGCCGCATATCGACGGAAAAGGCATTCAATTACCTTTCCATCGACATGCCACTTATCTCGATCGGACTTTTCGGCTGGACTCCACAAGGGTCTGAGTGGGACTATACACCGAAAAACACAAAAGTACCGTTATCTGAAAAATGGTACTTAGAAAAAAAAAATAACAGCGTTTTTCGTGTTCAGGGGTCCCAATTAACTTATCAAGGCATATGGCGTTCTTGGTATTTTTTGGCTGTAAACCAGTGTTATTGATCCAGTGCCCAGATTCTATAAACGAGCGACGATTATTGTCCACTACTAACCAAACTGTTGAACATATTTAATTTCGAAAGTGGACGATAAACGATAATCGTCTTATAAAACCTGGGCACAGATTCTGAGAAATAATAATTCACTTTAACATCTAAAGCTATTTTAACCTTATAATATATTTTAAAACCTAAAGCCTCCAGAATAGGCAGATGTTAAACAAAACATTTTAAAATGCATATTTTGTTCCATTAAATCAAACACGTGGCTAAGTATTTTTCTAAAAAGCACTATGACGTGATTTTTTTATTTATTTATATTTACATTTTATGTACAGTTATAATTCAGTATTATTTTGGCCTCAGAACCAAAACAACATATTAAAACTGTTTGCAATTGGAAATAACAAAATGTTTAACAATTGAAAAAAGTTGATTCGTCATTAAATTTGGAAAGAGCTTAAGTAGAACCCAAAAATGAAATCCTTACTTGGAAACGACCTAACAGGAATATGCGTATTCAAAAGTTTTATAAACTACAATACAATATTTTTAAAATTTATTTATTGAATAGTGTTTTAAGACAGTTCTGGTTTATTTAGAAAATTTTCTACAACAATTTCTCTGCTGAAAAACAATGTATACATTGCATTTATCTTTTTTAGATTTAAGGGTTTACTTGAGCATTCTGTATCCTTACTAATAAAAGATATACTTTTATTTTGCAATTAACGATTAATCGCCAATTTTTCCGGTTAATCAACCCGAATATCTGATTTATCAATTTTTGTCATTTTTCAAATAATGCCCTAACCAGTTAACCGGCAGGGTCGAATAATTGGAAACACTTTAATGCAATTTTTCAGAAAACTCAAATCGTGACCCACGCTACATAAATTAATATGCATTTTTTTTTTTTAAATGTAGAATTTTATATTTTGTATTTACTTACAGCTGAATATAAAATTGATTCAAAATTATAGACGACTTGCAAAGAAAATTTAATTTTACTCACAACATAAAAAAATCCTTATTTTCCATGACGCACGCTACAACACATGGCCCTAACATTTCATACTTAATTTCAATCTTTCTGAAATAGTAAAAAACTAATTTTTTAGTAAAATTTAAGAGAATTGAATGAATAAAAATATGGCCTTCGATCGGACCATCTATGTTAACACTAATGATATTAACACCTATAAAATGTTAATTTTTTGTTTAACATTAAGAGATCTGAGGTAGGGTAGAATTTGGTAATAATTTTTGTATTAATGATCATCCAAATACATTTTATTTTTATATTTACAATATTAGATATCTAGTCTAATGTTCCATTAAAAAAGAGTTAAGTTGGATGAATTTAATTGGTTGGTGGACTGTTTCTGGGACTTTCCCATATTCGTTATCGCTTGTCTGAGAAATATTACTTAGAAACATTATATAACCTGAAAGAATACGACAAAATATATCATTCAACGGACGCTAATATGAAACTGAATTAAAATACATACACTTTTATGGAAAATTTAGAGGTACCTTCTCATAATCATATGTGGGCTTAATATATAAATACATATGACCTGTGGCGTATCCAAGGGGGGGGGGGGGCGCATGGTGTCCGTGATTTAAAAAATATGATTTTTATTATGTTTATTATACATTAAGGTGGTCCAAAATAAAAAAAGGTCGAATTGACGAGCTTCACAACCATACAAATATACCATTATGGAAAAAATAGGGTCTGCCAAAGAAATTTAAAAAAAGGTTTATTTAGAGGTAGCCATCGCCATTGAAGTTTTAAAGTTGTACTTGTTCTATTTTTTTAAATAAATTAAAACTTTAGAAAAATTAAATATAATTATAAGAACCGCGACTCATCAAATCAAAATTAAATTCTGAGTCGCGTATTTCGCAAAAATTTCATAAAAAAAAAAATGTTTCACATTTATCAAGAAATTTGCTTATATTTGGCTCTGCGCAAAATTTCTTTTTTAAATGATTATCTGTCCACGGAGAGTCTATGTGAAACAGGATTTTTGTTAACAATTTAATTTTAATACGCTAAATAATAGCGATTTACTAAAAAAAACAAATTTAACGTTCAGTTGCAAGGATAACTATTATCCATTCAAAAATTACAAACAATGTCATGTCGCGAATAATTTAAAAATCACAAATTTGTTTTTAGTTTTGATTTAGGTTCGTAATTGCCATAAAAATTAAGATCAGATTTGAGAAATTTACTTATATAAGGCATTACCAAGTTGAATTTTTACTTACATCTTTTCAGAAAATTTGGATATTTTGACAAAAATGTGTGTTTTTATGTATAAATTTTAAAAAAATCGCGAACTACTTTAAATTTACTAAATAATTTTAAATTATGATTTTCATATCCTTTTATGCACATTAATTAAGACTAAATTGGAAAGTTTTATTAAATTATGGCGTATAGTTTTAAAAATAATTCAATATAAAATCAACCCCTTCTTTTTATATAAATTACTCTAACGACAAATTACTAATTTTTAAAAGTTAATTTCTTGTTCTACATTTAAATATAAACGAAATTTGCTGAAACTTTGCACAGTGAGTTTAAAAACATTAAGGGATAGAGGCAGCATTTTGGAGATTGCGATTTCAAACTTTGATGTTTTTTTGGATTACTCTAGTATACATATGTACAACATAGCTTGTATTTTTCATTCATATCAAATTGTATTTTTGGTTAATAAAATTGTATATACTTTTATGTGTAAAATATGGAGAAAGAAACTTCATTGTAAGCTGCAGCCAAATAAAATTTTGTACAGATTACGAACCTTTGTAATCTGAAAGAAAATTAAGCAAATTTCACTGATTTCAAAGCAAATTTGTATACTTTCTACACAAATTTCACTAAAATCTGCTAAAACCCAATTGAACTTGCAAAAAAAATAAATGAGAAAAACAATTGCAAAATCCAGCAGATTTTATTAGATCTGTGGAATTTAGTTGGTTGACAAACTGAAATTTTATTTATAATAATTTCTTTCGAATAATAAAAATTGATTAGTTTTTCAAACAGACAAAAACTCAATAATAATAATCAATACAACAAGTGAACATAGAAAATATAAATAAAAGAAAAGTAAAGTAGTTGATTCACCACAATACTCCCCTCTCTGGGTTTAAGCATTAGTTTGAAAACAAACTCTTTTAAAATTCGAAACCTCATTTTCTACAAATGCAGGTTTCATTCGATCAATACAAATATTTTTCTCTATGTCATTAACCAGAATCTTGAAGAATTTTTTATTTTTGTCGACTACCACATATGGGCCAGCATAAGGGCATTGAAGAGCGGCTTTAACTCCTCCAACCTTACTAAGCCCATGTGTACATGTCTGCAAAACCTTAAATATAAAATTTTTATCATTACTATGGTTTGTCCCAGGAACTGGCTTTATATTGTCAAATTTTTTATGAAGTTTTTTTATAAAGTCAGGATATGATGTTGTATTGCAGCTGTAATTGAAGATTTCAGCAGGTAAACGAATTGGAGCACCGTATATTAACTCAGCACTACAGAAACCGATATTTTCTTTTAAAGTAGATCTTAATCCAAGAAGAATAGTCGGTATAGATTCGGTCCAGTTTTTATTTTTGTGACATCTGATGGAAGATTTTAGAGTTCTATGGAACCTTTCAATTAAAACATTTAAACTTGGATGATAAGCAGTAGTTCTAATGTGTTCTGATCCAAGAAACCTGGATAGTTCGTTAAATAAATCCGACTCAAACTGGCGTCCTTGATCGGTAGTTATCCTTAAAGGAACTTCAAACCTATATATCCATTGCTCGTAAAATGCTTTGGCTACTGTTTCCGCTTTTATTTTCTTCAAGAAAATCACTTCGGGCCATCTGCTGAATCTGTCTATGCAAGTTAGGCAATACTGAAAGCCATTAGATGGTGGTGATGGTCCAACTATATCAATATTAATATGTTCGAAGTGAGAATCTGGAGATATGTAGGAACCAATTGGACTTTTGCAGTGCTTTGTAATTTTTGACTTCTGACATTCTATACAATTTTTGGTCCACATTTGAATGTCCTTATTTATTCCAGGCCACACGAATCGATCTGTTATTAATTTAATAGAGGCTTTGATTCCAGGATGTGATAAGCCATGAAGACGATTAAACATTTGTTTGCGTAGAGCAGTTGTGTTAGGAATTTTGATTTTAACCAAATTAAGTACTGTAGGATTTTGAAGTAGATTAGTTAGTTCACTATCCTGATTTTGGTGGTCTAAGAGTTCTTTTGCAGTTATGGTAGATGGTAATTCAATAGTCGCAATTCTAGAAAGAGCGTCTGCAACAACGTTTTCTTTGCCGGGAATATGAATTATATCCGTAGAAAATTGGCTGATGAAGTCTAGGTATCTTAATTGTCTTGGAGTACACGAATCAAATTTTTTAGTAAAAGCAAACATCAGAAGTTTCTGATGTATAATTTTTGATTAAACATCAGAATTGTTTTATACTCTCATAGATTGCTAGTAACTCCCTATCAAAAGCACTGTAATTCATTTGAGGCTTTGAAAGTTTTTTAGAAAAGAAATCCAGAGGAATTTGATTGCCTGTTTTTTATCAGACTGTTGTAATACAGCACCAATGCATGTATTGGATGTATCGACGTACATGGAAAGAGTTGCTTCAGCTAGTGCTTTCTTTAGCTTTTCAAATGAAACAGATTGGGCATCTGTCCATGATAACTTTTGGTTTTTCTTTGGACTACCTTTTTGGAACTCATTTAGGGCAACTCGTGGGATAGATGTTCTATAAAAGTTAAGCATACCTAGAAATCTGCGTAAAGACGTAATATTATCCGTTTTAGGAAATTGTAGAATAGATTCGACTTTTGAAGGTGATGGTTTAATGCCGTCTGAGTTTATGAGGTAGCCTAAAAACGTTATTTCTTTCTTGCCGAATTCGCAATTATTAGGATTAATGACAACACCAAAATGGCTCAAATGTTGAAATAAAATTCGAAGATGATTTAAGTGTTCTTCCTCTGAAGTAGATGCAATTACGAAATCGTCTATATATGCACTCAGAATATTATGTAGTTAACTGTTTGTAGTTTAATAAAAAAGTTTTCCGTTTTATTTAAAAATAAAGGAAGATACATTTATTTTTCAAAGAAATATCCATATTAACTTTTTTATACATTTATTCGAAATAATTTACTATCATTTATCGATTTATTTCAGTTTCATTTATTTTTTTCATTTGTTTAAAATTTAATAAAAATTTACCCACAAAACGGAAACTTGTGGCTTATTTGTGTCCGTAACAGTTATTACAAATTTAAATTTTGTTTGCTGTCTGTTTCAAAAAAAATATTCAAAAAATTTCAATTTGTTTTTTATTTAAATTGGTTGTATATATACAAAATTTTTCAATACAAATTACAAGAACTTCATAAACACACATACATATACAAATACATTAACACAAAAAGTGTTTATGGCTTCATATGCATACAAGTTAATTTATTTCATTGTTTTTTTCATTAAAAAAAATTATATTTTTTTTTTATTTATTATTTTTTTAATCTTTATTCAAGTTGTCGGTTTAACCGCTCAATAATTACTGACTGACAATCATTTAATTTCTTAATATTTAACTTAACAAAAATGCTGAGGTGGTGCACGTGTCTGGTTGTATTTCCACTGCATTTTCAGTTTAATGTGAAATAATTTTAAAATGCTGATAACTTATTCATATTTCGTTCTTGTTTTTTGGTGTGAACCAATTTTATAATGTGATACTTTTAATTGCAGATTCTAATAAATTTTATGTGTTAATATTCCGCTGCACCTGCAGTCTGGTGTGAAATAATTTTGTAACCTGATAACTTATTTATATTTCGCTTTTGTTTTTTGGTGTGAACCAATTTTATAATGTGATACCTTTAATTCAGGTGTTTTGCAGATTTTAATAAATTTTGTATGTGTTAACACCTCCCCGTTTAAATTTCAAACGTCCTCGTTTGAAGGGGGCTGTGGGTGAATAATTTTATTAAGTCCATCGATTGCTAGGCTGGATAATTTGATTTCGTTTTCCTCTTTTTGTGGTATAATAGGCTTCTTTACATAGTTTTTTATCGTAAATATTGCCAAAAAAATAATCAGAGTTGAACCAAGTACAATATTTGTGATAGTAATGGTTTTGTTTTTTGTTTCTATTGTGTCAATATGGATTGTATTATTCAAACTTAATTGTTTCATCATTTCCAATGATAATATTTCTTCAGTTTGCATAGCTTCGACATTTGGTTGTAGAATCGCTGGAAGAGGTTTCTTGTCTGTTATTTCTTTAGATGCGTATTTGTTGTTTCCAATTGTTATTGTTGTATTATGATGTCGGATTAAAAAGGTTCCATTTAGTAGCATTGTGTTGTTTTCTATTCTCATCGTTCCTTGATATTGGTTCACGAATATTAACCCGCTGGAAATTTCTTCTATGGTAGGCAAGTGTTGATTGTTGATGACCGTGCAATTTGGTGACAGGCTTTTCAGCAAATTTGTAACGCAAGTGTCGTTGCTTAAATCTATGAGCTTATTACTAGGACAAATTAGTATGTCATTGAATTGTTTACATTTTTCTTTTAGAGCAAAATTTTTATCTTTACATTCTAATAATTCATTAAAATCAATTTTATTAACTTTGTTTCCTTTCTTTACTGATCTTATTTCGAGCAAATTGCATGTTTCTATTTCTGTAGTAGGAAGACTTACAATATAAATAAGAGAATTACCGTCTGAAGCTATTTTTGTATCTGCAAACTCTAGAGCTTCATCAACATTAATAAAAGGAAATTTTTCTACATTTAAAAGATTCTTTATAATGTTTAATTCTTTGTCAGATAATATAAAAGAGTTAATTATGTTGGCCTTGGCCCAATGTAGTGCATAAGCAATATTTTTAATTTCTTCTTTTAAAATTTCTAATTTATATTTAATCTTTAAAGCCATTTCAGTTTCTATTGTACTGTCGTCTTTCATTTGTCTAAGTATTTTATTAGTGACATTTGTTATCTCGTTCATCCGGTCCGTGGTAAGTTTGTTGATAATCACTTGGTTGTCATTATTTGTCAGTAAACCGTTTAATTTGTTAACAACAATTTCATGGTCATGGTGGTCAGGGCTACCTGCTATCCACTTCCATGCAGTTCCGATAAAATCTAACGATCTTTTGTGTTTTGTTACTTTGAGTCGAGCGATTGTGCTCTTAATCTCGTTCACTGAACTTGTTAATATTATATGAAGTGGGCTATCAATATTCACTTCTGTTCGGATTGCTCCGTTAATATTCTCCAAAACCTCTTCGTATTTTTCCATTTCGATAACATGGACAATTTTGAATGTTCCCGTCTGGATTTTCGCCGTTCCAGCACTTATGGTTACCAATTGCGAATTTGAGTAATCAAGTATTTGTACTTCAGCTAGTGATAGTGATACGACCATCCTATGGAAAAAAAATATTTTAGGTTGGAATATTAATTTCTAATTAAATTTTTATGGACTATTCTATTTTTCTCAGTGAGGACTGTACTATTCCTATTTTCTTTCACTATTTCCCTCTTATATTGTTTTGAAAGTTTTGTTCCCACTCTTCTATTGTTCTTTACAAAAATAATCTGACCAGGCAAATACGATTTGAAGTCAGTTCTGTCTTTATTGTGATATTCCAAGTCTTTCTGTTGTTTTTTAGTAAGTCTTTCTATATTGGTTTGTCTAGTTCGTTCTACGTCTTCTGCTGTAAAATTTACTGATCGTCCAAAAAATATGTCCACAGGTTTCTTCCTCGTCACAGAGTGTATTGAGTGATTATATTCAGCTACTGCTCTTTCCAATAGCTCTTCAAAATTACGGTGACCTCCGTTATTCTTTAAGCACCTCATTATTTCAGATAAAGTGCAATGAAATTTTTCCACTTGGCCATTCGCTCGGCTAGTATATGGAGGTGTAACGTAAGTTTCTATTCTTAGTTCATTTTCCACCATGAATTTTATTGAACGTGAATTTAGTGATGGTTCGTTATCCATCACCAATCTTGTTGGAACGCCAAAAGAAAATAAGATGTCCCTCAATGGTCTCCGTATGTCCTCTATAGAACGACTTTTCAGCATTCTAGCTTGCGCGTACTTAGAAAATTTGTCCAGTGCCGTCAGTACTGCTTTTCCTTCAGTCAGGTATATGTCAATGTGTAACATTTCACCTGCGTGTGTTGGTAGTGGTGTCTCGGTCAGTTTAGGTTTGTTCGGATGTCTTTCGTATTTGTTTTCTTTGCATATGGTACAATTTTGAACTAATCGTTTAATTTTGCTTGACATTCCCGGGAAATAATATTTTTCTATTATCTGAGCTTTATTCTCAACTGCATTCCTATGAGCTCTACAGTGAACTTCTAATATAATTTCCTCCTGTTGCTGTTCATTAGTTATATCTTCCACAAGTTTTTGCGTGTATCTTGTTTTATAATTACGAAAATATTCAGGATAAAAAGTTTGTATTATACCCATAATTCTCTCCCCTGTGCAAATTCTATTTATCATAGAAGGGTTAAGCCTTCTTTTCAGATGTTGTATTAAATTTTCCCTAGTAAATTCCGGCTCAACAATAGTATGACGGTGAACGGTTGGAAAAATAATTTCAAATTGATAGGTTGATATTTCCCCTATTTTTAGAAATATTTGTTTTTGAAAACATTAATGGGACTTTCTACGCAAGGCACCAGATCTTCACCGGAGCTTTCATCACTATGGACAGTTCCCGTTAAAGTATTAATTTGTGCCGGTATTCTAGAAAGTGCATCAGCTACAACGTTGGTTCTACCCGGCTGATAGTTTAACTCATAATCATATTCCTCCAATATGGCCTTCCACCTTTTCATTTTATTATTGCGGTTCTTATTGCTTAAGGCAAATGTAAGTGGCTGATGATCTGTGGTGATTTTCACCCTCTTGGAGCCATAAAGATAATTACGAAGGGATGTTAGAGCCCAAATTATTGCCAACATCTCCTTCTCATTTGTGGCATATGCTTCCTCCGTACGTGAGAGCGTTCTTGAAATAAAGGTGATAGGTTTTTTATCCTGGGAAAGGACTGCGCCTATGGCATAGTCCGAAGCGTCGGTAGTTAACTCGAACTCCTTTTGAAAATTGGGATGGGAGAGCCTTAACTCAATATTATTAACCGATTGCGATCGTTTCTGTTTCAATGGGATTTTCATAGTGTCATTTATAGTCATAAAATTTTTATCCGTGTGAATTATTGCCTTAATTTCCCGTAATGTATCATTTCCAATTATTCCATGGAACGTTTCCAAAGATGGAAGAATGTAACATTTTATTTTTGGTGTATCTGGACCGAAAACATTTACAAAAGTATGATGTGTTATTTCGATATTTCCGGCAACTGTATTTATGGGGAACGGTTTCTTGTTTGGAATGGGATTACGTATTCGAGTGGATTGGATATAATTTTTGTTCGACCCGGTGTCAATCAAAAATTCTAATATGTCCTCACCTTTTTTAAGTTCGTAATACGGGAGTGAAGACGGGGTTAGTCTAAAAAATAGACGCTATCCACTTCCTTTTCATCATTTGGATGCTTATCCCCATATAATCCATTTGGATCAGGATCAGTAACCTCAGATTGATCCGGGTTATCCACTGGATAACAAGGATCATAGTAATCATATTGGTCATAATATTGGGTATCATATTGAGCGTCGTCGTTACCGCTCATAAAGTAATTCCGTTGTATCTTAGGTGGGTTTCCACCAGTGGTTGAATGTGGCCGTTTTTGTGAAAATTGGTTATTTCTTCGAAAGTTTTGGTAATTGACATTTTTCGATCCTATTGACTGGTCAACTTCCATTGGTTGAGGAGGTATCGGCGGAAGATTTTGCCTATTATTAAACCCCGATGGAAAGTTTGGCCTTTGAATTTGCTGTTTATATTGTTGTTGTCCATATTGTTGAGAAGGGAATGGTCGCTGTGAATTTTGGAAATGTGGTCTGGGTTGATATTGCCTGAAATGAGGTGGCATATGCGCCAGCTCTGGATAAAATGGTCTTGAGAAATTATGTTGCCGTTGCGATACCGGTAGTGGGGGTCTATGTGTATTGACGCGTAAATGAGTGTGAGCATAGTTAGTTCGAAAGTTCATATTGTCAAGTCTCTGACACAAGTTAAATTAAAATTTCCTGCACTCTGGCAGTAATAATGTTTTCCAAGTCTCCTTGGTTTAGGGTAATGATATCATTACTCCTTGTAGCAGCAGTTGCTGTGGTTGTAGGCGTACTTGAAGTATTTGTCGTGATTGATAATCTGGACAGAGTGTCCTTTATCGCATTCATGGTGTTTTCTGTCATGTTTTAATGTTGGCTTTAAAAATAAAATATAAAATTTTCAACTTACTTGGAGTTCACAAAAAGATGTTTAAAACGATTTTTAAAAGCTAAATTTTTCTATCATGCACCTGTTTTTTAATAAATTTGGTTTATCTTTTTATTACTTGCAAACGTTAAATCTTTTCTTTTACACCAAAAATTTCACAAATATTTTTCTTTACACCAAATTTTTCCTTAATTTTTCAGGTTAAATATTTTCCTTTTCACTGAAAATTTTTATAAATACTTTTCTTTATAACAATTTTTTTCTTAATCTTTCATCACTAAAAATATCATAAATATTTTTCTTTATGACAATTTTTTTCTCAATTTTTCAGCTTAAATATTTTTCTTTTCACTGAAAATTTTTATAAATACTTTTCTTTATAACAATTTTTTTCTTAATCTTTCATCACTAAAAATTTCATAAATATTTTTCTTAATGACAATTTTTTCCTCAATTTTTCTGCTTAAATATTTTTCCTTTGCACTGAAAATTTTTATAAATACTTTTATTTATAACAATTTTTTTTTCTTAAACTTTCATCACTAAAAATTTCATAAATATATTTCTTTATAACAATTTATTTTACAAACTTTATATTATTTTTTTTAGAAACCTTTTTAAATTTTTTCTTTAATTACATTACTATGATTTATTTATTTTATTTTCTCTATTAAAATTTTTCAAAACAATACTTTTTTATAACATTTCTTTTTACTAAAACTTTTATGATCATTTATTTTCATCCACTATTTATTTATAGATTAATTCACTTACACTATACTTAAGACTAGCCCAAACATCGGTGGGTTGTTGATTGTAGGTAGATGGGTGAAGTGTTGTTTATTCCTTTTCTCCTTTTCGTTACTCAGGAACACTCGCACTGCTGATCCCTTTAAAAACCGAAGTCAAGTGTTCAAAGTTTTTGTTTTTCAAGTTTTTTTTTTTTTTTTAAATTTTCAAAAAATTTTTTATTTAACTTTACTTTTAATTTTTGTTTGAGTCACTTTTCACTTTTTAAAACCCGAAGTCAAGTGTTCAAAGTTTTTGTTTTTTCAAGTATTTTTTTAAAAAATTTTCAAAATAAAAATTTTTTATTTAACTTTACTTTTAGTTTTTGTTTGAGTCACTTTTCACTTTTGCCGATATTGGGTCCCTGCTCGGGCGCCAGTTAATTTATTTCATTGTTTTTTTCATTAAAAAAAATATATTTTTTTTTTATTTATTATTTTTTTAATCTTTATTCAAGTTGTCGGTTTAACCGCTCAATAATTACCGACTGACAATCATTTAATTTCTTAATATTTAACTTAACAAAAATGCTGAGGTGGTGCACGTGTCTGGTTGTATTTCCACTGCATTTTCAGTTTGATGTGAAATAATTTTAAAATGCTGATAACTTATTCATATTTCGTTCTTGTTTTTTGGTGTGAACCAATTTTATAATGTGATACTTTTAATTGCAGATTCTAATAAATTTTGTATGTGTTAATATTCCGCTGCACCTGCAGTCTGGTGTGAAATAATTTTGTAACCTGATAACTTATTTATATTTCGCTTTTGTTTTTTGGTGTGAACCAATTTTATAATGTGATACCTTTAATTCAGGTGTTTTGCAGATTTTAATAAATTTTGTATGTGTTAACATACATACATTTTGTATTGTACGAGTATATTAAAAAAAACAAAAAATACAAAAACGGAAATAATTTCAAATAAATGAAAAAAACATTTATTTTTTAAGGATTGGTGGGTAAAATTTTGACATTTATTTTAACTGATTATATCAGTTGTTTCTTACGGATGTGTCAGTTGATTAATCAACATTTAAAAATAAATAACAAATGGCATTTAATTTAAATGAAAATTAAGTAGACCGGTTTTTAAATGAAATATCATTTCTTTTAAATGATATTTTCAGTTATTTTAACTTACAAACTTTTTTAAGTGTGGAAACACGAAATCAAGGCCTTCAACTATTGTACAAAGCGTTGGCAAGTTTGAGCAGCATTCTTCAAACCGAACGGCATTCGAAGGTACTCAAACAACCCAAAGGGCGTTATTATGGCGGTTTTTTCGATGTCCTCTTCGGCCATTGAGATTTGGTGGAAAGCCTTAACTAAATCTATTTTGGAAAATATTTGCTTACCGTATAATGTACTCTGAAAATCCTTAATATTGGGAATAGGGTATTTGTCCGAGACGGTGTTGTTGTTCAAACGCCTATAATCACCACAGGCACGCCACGTCCCATCTGCTTTCTTAACCATATGAAGTGCGCTAGCCCAGGGACTTTTTGAGGACGAATAATGGCTAGTTCAAGTAAGATATCGAACTCATCTTTAGCTTGTTTTAATTTCACCGGGTCCAAGCGTCGAACTTTGCAGCTAAGTGGATGGCATTTCGTTATGATTTGATGTTGAATTGAGGTTTGTTTTTCGAATTTTGTGTTAAAATCTCTAGTAATCGTTTGAAATTCAGATAAAATGTTATGGTATTTGTCGGTTCTAATAGTGTTACACGGAGAGTTATTAAGAAACCCTTTAGTTGCATAATTATGACATCAATTAGTTTTTTTTTATTTTTTATATCGATCAATAAACCAAAATTTTCAATAAAGTCGTTGCCCAGGATAGGAACATCAACGTCTGCAATAACAAATGTCCATCTAAAATTTATTTTCAAGTTAAGAGTAAATTGCAGAACTATTCCACCGTAAGTGCTAATTACAGAACCATTTGCTGCATATAAAACACGCTCAGAAGGAGTAGCTGATTTATTGTTGTTAGGTAAGATCGATACGTCAGCAACAGAATCTATTAGGAAACTTAATTTCGTTACTGGATCTTTAATAAAAAGTCGACGACTTTTTTGAATTGCACGAACATCACTCGTCGTCCTTAGTGATCTGCTCTCGAGTTTTTTGAATTGTTTTGAGAATTGTAGCAGCTAGGAGAAATACAGCGCAATGCTTTTTCTTTAAAACGACGGTGATAGTAACAAATTCTGTTACTCACATTTCTCTCAGTACTTCGAGAACGACTACGAGATCTTATATTATTATAAGACGGTGACAAGGTTAAAAGTTGAATGAGCTTGTCCAACTTGTTTTCTATATTATAAAAACTACCAGAGGAATTTAAATTGTTACTAACCTTTAAAATATTATTTATTTGGCAAACCATCATATTATCAGCTAACTTTTCTAAAGATGTAATTTTGCACAGTCCTCTAACTCATTTGGTGATTTCTTTAGCCAAAGAGTGAATAGTACATCATCATGAATTTGGTTGCAGCCTAAATTCTTCATTTCATTAAGCAGGCTACTGGGTTTTTGGTTTTCAAGAAGAAGATCATCAAACAACCTATTTATTTTAGATTCTTCATACAAATGTAGAAGCTTTTGTTTAAGAACAATATACTTTTCAGTAGCCGAAGGATTTTTAATAATTCTAGCTACTTTTTCGATAACCGTAACATCTAAAGAAACAAGGAGCTTAGAATATTTAATGTTGTCGGAAACTATTATTAAATTTTTCTTCTGCAGCCATAAACCAAAGATCTGGATTTTGAGTACAGAAATGCAGAAGAATAAGATGAGAAGATCTTTTGTATTCGGTATCCGGCGGTTGAGAAGAAGCTGTTACATTTAATGCATTTGTTACCTGCTGACCTGAGGAAAAATTTTCATGGATATTTTGATTTGAAGAAGATTTTGCATGAAGAAGTTCTTGAAAACGAGATTCCATTGACATCATAAATTGTTCCATTTTGTTAACGATAGCATAAACGTCATGACTGGATGATGAGTGGTTAGATTCCATGTCTTGTAATTCAACTGAAATATCGTAACGACTAGGATCATCTGTCTGTATAACTTCTAAAAGATGCGTTTCAATCCTTAGTATTTTGTCAGCTTTACGACCGCTTTGAGTGAGATGCCATTTTTTAAGGAAGTACAAAATTTCATCGTTGTTTAGCTCTGCGGTGGTTTTCATTTTTAAAACGGGGTCACCAGTGTGGAATTTAGTTGGTTGTCAAACTGAAATTTTATTTATAATAATTTTTTTCGAATAATAAAAATTGATTAGTTTTTCAAACAGACAAAAACTCAATAATAATAATCAATACAACAAGTGAATATAGAAAATATAAATAAAATAAATGTAAAGTGGTTGATGCACCACAGATCTTATTGAACCTCACCTAATTAGATTTTAAAACTGGGGACAAATTTCAGATCTAAGTAGATCTGATCAAATCTTTTTCTAGATTGGTGCTCCATATATAATAAGGTCCAATTTGTTCTGGACATTATTATAAATATGTCCATCAGAATAAATAAGAAAAACAAATTAAAAACACAAGAAAGACATCGTCATGGGGTAAGTACGTATTATCTTTGTAAATAGCAGATCATGCGATACATGGGACTAATTTATTGATTACTTCATTACCATTACATTGATAACAATTGTAATGAAATAAATTTCATTACCATTTTTTGTATCAATGACAATGATTTAAGGATCTGATTTCCTTGATTAATGACAATGTTATTTTCATTAAATAATAGAAAATTTGCCACAATTTATATAATTTTTAAAAATAGCTAAAAAAAATTTATAAAAATTAAAATTGAAAATTTTTTTTTAAATTCGAAAATTTTTTTAAAAATCTAAAAATTTTGCAAAAATTCAAAAATTTTGTAAATATCGAAAATATTTTTAAAAATCGAAAAATTTAAAAATAAATCGAAACATTTTTTTAAAAATAGTAATAAATGGAATTTTATGAAATGTTGATCTGTTATTTTGTAAGTGAATAGTATAGTAGGATTTAAGATCATATCATATTTTTTTTTATTAATTATTTTATTGTAAAGAAACATAAAATTTTTATTAGTAAGTTATAGAGAATAAAAATTGAGAGATTCCACAGAGCCAGCAGGATAGAATACTTAGTATTTTCGGTTGGCGCTACCCAACCTTGTCAATATCCATGCTCTTCTTCTCCCTTTGCGGTCATTGCTTGTTGATGATTGTCTATTTTATATTGAGTGTAAGGAAACAAATAGATTTTTGGTGCATCAGCCAAAACAGAGAGAGTCGGTAAATTGGGCGCGTAGCATTTCTGAGAAACAGGATGCTGCGCCACAGAAACAACCTACAGGAAAGAGATTGCATTCACCTGGGGATGTGGATGGTATCGTTCCTAAGAACGAATGTAGTCACATTGAAAACGCTATGTCTTCAGTGTACTCCTAAGTCCACAAGGAGATTCCAGGCACATCTCCCTTGTGTAAGGAAGCAGGTTGGTTCCAGGGCCGCATAAAGCTTATTGCTTTCGGTGATATGCGCTTTGTTGAGTGCTATCGTTCGGCCCTTAAGAATGTTGGTGGGGTGTGGCCAGGGGCTGTTTAGGGTGTTGTCGACAAAAATGACATCCCGACCCGCCCAAGGGCACACGAATGGATCCCGGCGATCCCAGAGGATGAATTATCCATAATAAGTAGGCTCAGGGAAAGGATTACATTCCCTTCCAAGACACAATTGGAAGGTTGGTAGATTGGATGAGGCTGATGGAACTCGTTGGCATGCGGTATTTATACTAAATGCCGAGTCTCTACCCGGTCTCTTCATCAAATCCAAATGAAGGTCTACAAAAGGGACAAGGTAGGTGAATCAGCAGATACTGCGTTAGATAACACTAATGTTGTATCTGAAGGTGAGAGTACCTCGTCGCAAGTTCCTGTAGGGCATCTGGAAGATACTAGCGTCTCGTCCTTTTCTGATACACTCGGGGGCGTGGAGGATCAGTTCATCACAGGACTAAGTGAAGAGTTTTGTGAAGAGGAGCTTCTCGTAGACTGTGAAGAGGAAAAGGATGTGACGGTGGTGGAGAAATCTGATCGTACTTCGGTTTTTCCAGATAAATCTCCATCCCTATAAGGCTGCATGCGCAGCCCTTGTGGTCCTCCTGACGCAAGGAGGGTTCGACGTGGTCCATATTCAGGAACCCTGGCTGAGTGGTGGCAGGATTTGTGGTTAGGACTAACGGGTTTAAGCTGATCCAAAGTACGGGTGATGGTAGACACAGATCTTGTTTCCTTGTAAGGAACAGTCTTAATATTTTTCTTCTCTCCTTTATTGGTAGCGAAGACATGATAGTGGCAAGCCTTGAGTGTGAAAACTCTGAAAACCTCCGGTCACTCTGACGGTACTGGTGGATGCTGCTGGAAAAGCTGGGTGCAACCTGCTTATGTGCATTGAAATCAATGCGAACCATTAAATCTGGGGAAGCTCAGACATCAATGATAGGGGTAAGTTACTCATTGAATATATTATGAATACTAACTTAACTACATATAATAGAGCAATGAACCAACGTGCATTACTAGGAACAGACAAGAGGTACTGGATGTTAGCCTTGCCTCTACTGACAAACATGTGGACCAACCGAACTTGGGAACCTAAAGTTGCGGCCCAGTTATGGTTCACAGATGGCTCGAAACAGCTGAATAAGGATACGGGTGCGGGGGTTTTAGGACCCGGGTTCCAGCGCGCCCTTCCCATGGGCAAATATCCCCCCATTTTTCAGGCGGAAATCTACGCCATATGTGTGTGTGTGGAGGAATGCCTACGGAGGCGTGTGGTCAGATCTCGTATGATTTATATTCTCTCTGACAGTCAGGGGGCACTCAGGGCTCTTATGTCCCACGAGGTGTCATCTAAACTTTTCATGGAATGAATTACGGCACTCAACCGACTCGGTAGGAGCAACTCCCTTACCCTGGGATGGATTCCGGGCCATGAGCGCCATGAGAGCAACGGAAGAGCGGACTGTCTGGCCAACCGAGGTGCCCGTCGGCCCTTCATAGGCTCAGGTTGTGGAGAGAGTCGAGATTTTACGATTATTGGCAAACATCTCGTGGCCAACGACAGGCTAAGAGATTTATATCTATGCCCAGTGGTGGGTCTGGGCGACTACTGGCCCTTGGTCGAAGGGACCTAAGGACCCTGACTGGATACTTTACTGGTCATTGCGACCTTAGGTACCATAGGCACAAGAAGGGTCAATCGGACACTGAGCTGTACAGGTTTTGCGGGTTGAAATCGGGGACGTCAGAGCATGTCCTCTGCGATTGTTCTGGGCTTTGTGTCAGGAGGATCAAGTTTTTGGGTGACCGTTTCTTGTCGCCTTCCGACATTTGGAATACTTCACCCGGCAAAGTTCTTGGCTTCATCAATAGCTTGAACCTTTAGGGTGGTTCTGGGCAGCACAAAAGACCTATTGTGGTCGCGGTGCGTAGTGCCATTTAATGGCGGATAGGATTGGGAACTGGAAAGTTTTGGATGACCATAGCTTTTCAGATCACCGTTATATTGGCATCTGTTTAAATGAGTAATAGTGTCCCACAGCCTGCTTTTCCACCGAACGTTCGGAAAGCAGACTGGGGGAAATACAGGGAAACATTCTGCAGATCCTTTCGGGGGTATCTGACATGAACGTTCGGAATATAGGGGACATTGAGCGATCAGTGGAACAGGTCACGAGGGCCATAAATGACTCGCAGCTAGCTTCATGACCCAAAGGTAAGGCTAGGGGTAGGAAACGACCGCAATGGTGGTCGTCAGAGCTAGCGAATCTTAGGAAGTGCTGTAGGAAATTCTTTAACAGAGCAAAGTCCACAAGGGTTTCATAGGACTGGGACGTTTATAAGGATAAACTTAGAATATACAATAGTACATTGAGAAAGGCTAAGATTAGGTCCTGGGGAGAATTCTGCAGCAATGTTGAAGACACCTCTGAGGCTGCAAAGCTAAGGAGGATTTTGGATTCCACACAATGCACGGTAGGATATCTTAGGAAACCGCAGGTGGATTGGATAACATCCAGTAGGGAATCACTGGAGCTACTCCTGGATACTCACTTCCCTGGTAACTGCCGAGATGAAACTTCTGCGGTTAGTACTTCATAAAGTCAACCTCCGACCGCTGCCAGGAAGATTGTAACAGAATCCCGAATTGCATCAGCTATAAGTAGCTTCAAACCTTTTAAGTCACCCGTATCAGACATGATCTCTGATTCCTTGGCTCAGGAATCTTTACACGTGCTGTATCGACCTAACTTATGTCCCTATTATGTGGAGGGAGACCAAAGTGGTCTTTATTCCCAAAGCGGGGAAATCCTCTCACAGGAGACCTTAGGATTTCAGGCCTATCAGTCTGTCATCGTTTCTTCTGAAGACA
Organism: Eustalomyia histrio; assembly: GCA_949748255.1. Classification (NCBI taxonomy): domain Eukaryota; kingdom Metazoa; phylum Arthropoda; class Insecta; order Diptera; family Anthomyiidae; genus Eustalomyia; species Eustalomyia histrio. The sequence continues at coordinate 85,702,890 of OX456523.1, forward strand.
CTGGAGAGACTCATTGACAGGTATCTTTGGGACAATTTTGATCAGAGGCTGCTGTCGAGTCGCCAGCATGCCCACTGCAGGGGTAGGTCCACTGAAACGACCCTGCACAACCTGGTCGGATTCATTGATGGCTTTTCTCGATATAGAGAGAGCGTTTAATAACGTTACTCCGGATGCGATAGCTGCGGCACTATCTGGCCTTGGAGTGGACGTCGACATCAACAGGTTTGTGTACAGTATTCTTACAAGGAGACGTATACGGGCCGAATTGGGGTTGTCGGACCTGAGTAGATTTGTTGGTAGGGGCACACCCCAGGGTGGTGTACTATTCCCACTACTATGGAACCTCACTCTGAATGGCGTTCTGTTGTCACTTGATGGGGTTGGTGTTAGAGTTGTCGCATATGCGGACGACGTGGCATTGGCAGTCAGGGGAAGGTTTCCTGGTACACTCAGGGATGTCCTTCAGGGGGCACTTCTAACTATGGAGATGTGGGCGAGTGTAAAAGGTCTTAAGGGGAATTCGTGCAAGACTGAATTGGTCCTGTTCACCAGGAGATATAAGATTCCATTAGTGGAACCTATCTCCTTGGCGGGAACTGAAATTCCTTTCGCGGACCGTGCCAAGTATCTTGGGGTACTTTTGGAGAGGAAGCTGAACTTCAGGCTCAACATTAGGGAAAGGGTAAGGAAGGCCACAGTGGCACTTTATGCGTGCAAGAGGGCAATAGGTAGGCAATGGGGTTTGGGACCTCGGATTGTCCACTGGCTGTATACGGCAGTGGTACGACCGATAATGTTGTATGGTGTTATCGTCTGGTGGAGAGCTCTCCAGAGGCCCACATACCGTGGGATGCTGGATAGGGTCCAACAGATGGTTGCTATGTGCATCGCGGGTGCGCTTCGTACCACCCCATCTGATGCGCTGAATGCTATTTTGCATTTGCTGCCTCTGGACATAATTGGTTCACAGACTGCTGCAGCTGCAGCAGTCCGGTTTAGGGCGCTGTCACTTTGGTCGGACAGTAGCTATGGTCACAGTGTAATCCTTAACATGATGCCTGAACTTCCAGGCATCATTGACTACACTCTGGTAGAACCATTGTTTGACAATAGGTACCAGACACATAGGGATTCATGGAAACACGGAACTCCCAATAGGAGCGTTGTGTCGACTTCTTTAACGACGGCTCTGAACTCGACAATCAGGTAGGCTTCGGGGTCTACTCGAGGGGCCTACAGCTGAGTATTGCGCGGAGACTACCGAATCACTATAGTGTTTTTCAGGCTGAAATTCTGGCCATTGGGGAGGTACCGGTGTGTCTTAGTTATAATGTCCTCACAACAGTGAGGATTAATAAATTCTCTGATAGTCAAGCTGCCATTAGATCTCTGGATTCTGTGTTCCTGGATTCGACATCAGCCCTGAACTGTCGCAGATCTCTTAACGAGATGGCTCAGCAGTTCAGCATCCATGTTATTTGGGTGCCGGGCCACAGGGACATACCAGGGAACTGTAGAGCAGCGAGCTTGCAGGACTGGGGACTACCTTACACATTCTACACGAAGCGAAATCTGTGGGCATGCCTCTGGCCACTTGAAAGTTTAGGCTGCGGGAGAGTGCTTATGAATTAGCAAGAGATAGGTGGGCCTCTGTCCGTAGTTGTATTCGTTCCAGACAGATGTGGCCCCGTCTGGATAGGAAGCGCACGCACAGGATGCTGTCACTGTCAAGACCCGTTATATCCCTACTTGTGCCGTCATGACGGGTCACTGTCTGATTGGAAATCACGCAGCTAGTGACTTTTGCACAAGCTGTGTTGACGAAGAGGAGGATGAGTCTGTGAAGCACCTTCTCTGCACTTGTCCTGCCCTAGCTCGCAGGATGGGACTGTATTTGGGCTCATGTTTCTTTGAGGACCTGGGTGATTTGGCTGATATCGATATCGGCCGACTTAGGGGCTTTTTGAGGCAATCGGAATGGTTCGACGGGGGAAGCTAGTGATGTGATTTTACTAGCTTCCGTGGTATCACAAGGGACTTTATAGTCTAAGTAAGCCTGATTGGCAGGCTACCACATCTACCTAACCTAACCGAAAGGTTTTTAATCCTTAAAATTACATGAAATTAAAATTTATATGAAATTTTCTTGCTATTGTTGTATGCATGTAGGTATACGTGTGTGTATGATGTGCCGTTAAAATTTTCATGTACTATGTTGTTGTTGTGAATTGTAATGTACCGTAGCATCTGTACATTTATTATTATTTTATGAGAAATGTGATATATATTACACACTGTGTACTTTCTGACATCTCTTTTTGTTAATGAAAACAAACATTAACATATTGCATGTACCTACAATAATAAAATTCATAAAAAATCTTACCAACAATTTTAATACCCTTTTCATCATACAATAGAGGACGCCCTAATGTACATATTTGTAGTTACCACTTTTAAATATCGAAAATTTTTTAATAAATTTGATAGATTGACAAAATTTTTGATTTATTAATGGATTATAGGTTATTCCAAATAAAATAAAGTCCTTACAAATAAATGTTATTGATATTGATCGAATTAACCACCAACAAAAAGATACCAATGCAATTCGTTCTTGCTCGTTTTTAATTTATAAATATATTTTTCGTTCGGATTTGGATGAATAATATAAATAATAATTGATTTTTTTCGTACATGGGACCGAAAAAGACCGTGGCTATTTCATACAAATGTATGAAAAGTATTGGAATTTCTGAATTCAGGAGGCAGTTTTGAAATATTTTTATTCCACAAGTTGTAAAATACTTCTCAGAACTACGTCCAGATTATTTCTGGGGAATTTCAACTCATTATAACACATGGCATAAGAACGTCGTACATGGACTGAAAAAGACCGTGGCTATTTTATACAAATTTATGAAAAGTAAAGGACTTTCTGAATTCAAGACTCAGTTTCGGAATATTTTTGTTTGACAAGTTGAAATATATTTCTCAATTCATTATGATCCACGGCATAAAAATGCCGTACGTGCGACCAAAAAATACGGTGGCTATTTCATGGAAACGTATGAAAAGGAAAGGACTTTCTGAATTCTAGAGTCAGTCTTGGAATATTTTTGTTCCATAAGTTGAAAAATATTTTTCAATTTTTAGTCAGAACTGCGTCTTGATCATTTCTGCAAAATTTCAATTCATTATGATATAAAGCATAACAAGTAAAAAAGGGCTAAATTCGGCTGTGCCGAATCTATGAATACCCTCCACCAATATCCTAAAAAGATGTTCTCTTCTGTTTTTGATAGAAATAATATAAAAAAACTTTTGAAGTAAAATTATGTAGGTGAATAAATTTTTTGAGGTGAACAACTTTTTTAGATGTGAAAAGAACTTTTTTGGTGGAAAAAAAAATTAGAGGTGAAAAAAAATTTTTTAAGGTGAAAAAATTTTTTGTGGTGAAAAAAAATTTTAGTGGTGAAAAAATGTTTGAGGTGAATACAAAATATTTACTGCTAAGCTACTGGTGAAAAAAATATGAGAAAATATGTTATGTACCAGTCGCTACTATGAAATTGTACTAAATTTGTATGGGCAATTTAGAGACACCTTTACAGTTTCACTAGTTTTTTTAACCATGGATTGCACAAAAAACACATTTTAAAGCATAGTTTTTGTCAAATACTCAATTTTGTTCCGGCTAATGGGAACTAGCTCTGCAGCTGAACATGCCTAATGGAGAAAATGCACTTTCTGATGAGTCATGTATTGACAAATAGTTGCAACGAATGTTATTTCTTTTAAAAATTGAAGTGTGTTTGTCTAATGGAGAGAATACAGCAAAGAAATTAATTTGTTAAAGAAAGAACATAAGTTGTAACTATTTGTCAATAGATGGCCCATCAGAAGGTGCATTCTCTCCATTAGGTATATTTTGCTGCAGAGCTAGTCTCCATTAGCCATATTGTGCTACAATATGCAGTAGAGTATTATTGATTTTCTATTTTCTTCGTAACATAAATGAATATTTGCCAAAAACTATGAAAAATATGTGTTTTATGTGCATATTATACCTTAATTTTTTAAATCAATATTCATTTAGATATTTAAGAGCACAATATTGCACTTTATTCATGTGTATTTTTTATAAAAGAAAAAATTAACATAAATATACATTTGCCAATCCCTCAATTCTCAAAAATATAAATCCATGGCTATATCGCCATGAGGCAGGATATAGTTTTAATGTGCCACCTATTCAAAAGTAGCGGCACTAAAGCAATTATGTATTTTGCTCTTTCTTTAGATATAAATATCTTTGGTTACAAAAACAAAAAATACATTTTATGGAATGAAATGAAAAACCAACAAAGCTTAAAGAAAAACCCAATCTGGTTTACTATACCTCCTATAGTAGCCAAAGATATTTGAACGGAAAATCCTAAGAAAATGCATCGGAAAAAACTGTAAAAATTTCATAAAACGATTTTCAAATAGTTACGTCTATGAAAATGCCGATGTTTTACCCTTCTGTATGTACTCCATGTCGTTGCAAGTTAGATTTGTTGAGAAACTTGCGCTACACGATAATATGCTTGTCAGCCAAATATAATGCCGGTACGACGATCCAGCTCCTCTGGACCTTACCTCATTCTATATGAGCCCAGACTCCGGCAATCATTGGGGCTGAAGATGATATACGTATATACTAAATTTTGCATGAACTGTAATATGAATATGTTTTGTCAATTTATGTGACAGAACTTTTGTTATTTAGTTTTAGTAATGTTATTTATTAAGTGTTAGTAATGTTATTTATAGAGGTCTGCTCTGTTAGCAACTTTAACAATGTTGGTTTTTACGTTAACATAGTCATTAGAGTAACACACATATAGCTCTAAGAATGTTATTATTCTCATAGTATGTAAGACAATAAATGTAATCAAACAAGAAGAAGACTTAATAACATTTTTACTTACTTAGCAAAAAAAAAAGATACAGAAAAATTGTACCAATTTGTATGGAAAATTTAGAGGTATTTTCCTCAGTTTTTCTCCAGTGCAGCCTTGAGTAGCAGTACAATGTTCTTCACTTCCAGCTTCTTGTATGGTTCCTCCATGACATCAGGTCTGCCAAATGTGATAACTCGTAGGTATGCAAAGGCAGAACATTTAGCCATTACATGCTCCATGGTCTCCTCATCTTCCATACAATATCTGCATGTCGTATCTCGATCATGTCCTATTTTATTCAGGATGTAATTACATGGATATTGTCCTGTGAGTGCTCCGCATAGGAGTCTTAGATTTGGTATGTTCATCTGAAGGGCCTCTCTGCTCCTCTTTTCATTGTATGACAAGAATTTCTTTGAATGTTTCAGTGGTTTCTGTTTGTTCCAATAATTAATGGATTTCGTCTTGATCAGATCCGATATCATATTTGTGATGTCCTTTTTCGTGAAAACAAATTGAGGACACGGGCCATTGGCAGTTCCGCGCCTAGTCTCGCTTGTTCATCAGCTTTTACATTGCCTTCATGCCCACTGTGACCGGGTACCCAAATAAGTGTTACTTTATTATTGGTCGCCAGTTGGTTGAGGGCTTTATGGCACTCCAGCATTGATATATGGTGATAGATGGGATTTTATTCCCAGGGCCTTTATTACAGCCTGGCTGTCCGACATTAAGTTTATCTTTATTCTCACAAGATTCCTTTCCAGAAGTTCGGTCGTTGTATAGATAGCATATAATTCTGCAGTATACACGGGCTCCAACTCCGCTAGAAGTTTTGGATCCGTCAGTATACCACTTCTGTGCATCTTCCTTCAACCATGGGGGATCAAGTTCCCATTCTTCTCTTGTTGGGATTTTTTTTTCTTTTAAGTTTATTTTATTAATGCAATCTATCTAACTTTATGATATTAAACATTAGGTTTGAAGTAGTTAAGAATAAACTATATTATGGCGATGTTCCAGTGATCATCCCAGGCAGTAAAAATTTTTAAATTAAACACCAAAGTGAAAATTATACATATTTATGTTTTTATAATGTTGTTTCATTTAGTAAATCTTGCGGGGCTCTTCTTCGAAGTATACTATGTGGCTGTGCTACTCATCGGATTGATTGCTAATGAGTTGGGGTGTTGTTCAATTCTTGTTTTGTATGCCAATAGTTGAGCCACTATTTCAGCTTTTACGGTAGGGATATTAAGCTCACGATGAAGTTGGTTGTTTGTTATGTAACAGGGGGCATTTTCAATTCTCCTAATTGTTTTGGATTGAAATCGTTGTATGTTGTTAATGTTTGATATGGATGCGGTACCCCATAATTGGATGTCATATGTCCAAATTGGTTTAAGTATACATTTATAAACCAATAATTTGTTCCCAAGAGACAGTCGGGAATTGGGTTTTACAAGAAAGTTAATTTTATTGAGTTGGATATCTAGCGCTTTACGTTTGGTTTGTATGTGTTTTTTCCAGGTTAACCGTTTGTCCAGATAAATACCTAGATATTTTACACTTTATTCTTGTAGTATTTCGACTCCATTAAGCCTTATAGAAGGGCATGTTTCTTTTTTTAGTGTAAAGGTAATTTGCACTGATTTCGATTCATTTGCTTTTATTCTCCAGTTGGTAAGCCATGTAGATATATTATTTATACATTTTTGTAAAGTTTCACTTGCAGTCTTTAGGTTCTTGTGTACAGACAGAGCTGCTGTATCGTCAGCAAAAGTTCCTATTATAACACCATCTGTTTGGGGAAGATCAGATGTATACAACAAGTAAAGAGTGGGTCCCATAATGCTGCCTTGTGGTACTCCTGTCATAATTGTACATATGTCACTCATTTCTTCTTCTTCTTTTACATAGAACGAGCGTTTGTATAGGTAGGATCTAATGAAGAGATAGTAGTTTATGGGGAGCATTTTCTTTATTTTGTAAAGCAGACCTTTATGCCACACTTTATCGAAGGCTTGAGAAATGTCAAGGAAGGCTGCAGTACAGTATTGTTTTTTTTTTCGAAAGTTTCGTGGATTGTTTCAACTAAGCGATGTACTTGTTCGATTGTTCCATGTCGTTTTCGAAAACCGAACTGGTGATTAGGAATAAGAGATTTCGATTCTATTATTGGCATCAATCTACTGAGGAATAGAGTCTCCAGAACTTTTGAGGGAATAGGCAATAGACTAATAGGTCGATATGACGTTACTTGTTCAACAGGTTTTCCAGGTTTAGGGATCATAGATATCTGCGCAACTTTCCATTGGGGTGGTACGAAACAGTGGAGCAGGCAGGCGTTGTATATGAAGGTCAAAAGAGTTATACCTTCTCGTGGTAATTCTTTTAATGCTTTTGCAGTTATAAGGTCATGTCCTGGGGCTTTTTTAACATTTAAATTATTTATTGCATTAGCTACTTCCAATTTTGTAAACTTTTTAATTGGTAAATCTAGTTGGTGGGTATCATTTATGATATTTTCAATGTGATTTGGGGTGTCGTCATTGTTTAGTTCATTGGAGGTAAACACTTTTTCAAGATGAGTAGCAAAAGTTTTCGCCTTTTCACTATTACTTCTCGCCCAAGTTGCATCTGGTTTCCGTATAGGGTTATTTATTTTTTGTTGTTTCTTTATTTGTTTTGTTATTTTCCATAGTGAGTAATCGTTACTTTTGTTGGACCCAGTTTTTGCATTTCTTCTTCGAATTTTTTGTTGTTTTCATACTTTAATAAATTTTTGAGTTCGAAAGTTAGTTTATTAAACTTTGATTTGTCAGTAGGAGACTTCGTTCTTTGCCAGCATTTTCTACCATTCCGTTTGTCGGATAGTTTTTTTCGTACTTCAATTGAACATTTGGGGAGATTAATACATCAATTTTGTGGAGTAGAGTCCCAAGTTGCGTTTTGTATTATTTTAACAAAGATTTCGACGGCATTTGTAATATCTTCATAAGTTTTTAGGGGTAATTTAAGATTTAGAGATGAGCTGATAAGTTCGCGATAGTGATTCCAATCTGTTTTCTTGTTATGCAATTTGCAAGGTCCTTCTACGCAATGTACAGTTGTACTAATTGTCAATATGACAGGAGAATGATCGGATGATAAGTCTAAACATGGGTAGCATTTTTGTAAATTGGATGGTATAACCTTAGATACACAAAAATCTATCAAATCTGGCTTTTTTTTAAGTCTGTGGGCCAATATGTGGGGGAATAGGGTGAAAATATATTCAAATTGAGACATTTCGAGAACCCCATGCAGTATGTTTTGCATTATAGTCACCACAGGCTAAGAATCTGTTTCCTAGAGTTTTGAAAAAATTTTCATATGTGGCTTGTATCATTTTGTGCTTTGGTGGGCTATACAAGGATGAAATGGTTACGGGACCATGCCAATTTTCGACAATTACATATGTTGCTTGTATTTCCTCTGTGCAGAAGTGTTGACCCGGATGGTGTTTTATATTATCTCTTATGAGAATGGCAGATCCTCCATGAGCTTTTCTATCTGGGTGCATGACATGGTATAACTTGTATTGGGGTAAATTAAAGTTACTTTTTTGTGTGAAGTGTGTTTCTGAGATAATTAATACATCTATTTGTTGTGACAATAGGAATGATTTAAGTTCAAGCGTGTGTTGCGCTAATCCATTAGCATTCCAGAACGCCATTTTAGATCAATCATTTTGAGGAACTTTAGATATTATGCTAATAACAAGATTTGACATTTGTTCCATAATTTCTTTAAGCGAGTCAAACATTAAATATATTTCGTTTGACTGTGTTACTTTTTTGTATTTATTTTCTTGGCTTGGTAGAGGGTTAAGTGTAGTTCTTGTTACACTAGCATAAGAATTTGGTTTATGAGCATTTTGTGTTTGTTGAAATTTTCTAAGACTATGATTAATTGTATTTGATTGACGGTGTTCACCATTTCTTATATTAGAAGTACGTTCAACAAGAACATTCAATTTGAGTTTTATTATGTTACAAGCGGATAAATAGAATCCCTATTTCTGATAGAAGGGTTGTTCGTTTTAGACAATTGCTTATAAATTATACAACCTTTATAGTTTGCAGGGTGCTTCCCACCACAGAGAATGCATTTTACTTGGTTTGACCAATTTTTACGCTCACAGTCTCTAGATAGATAGTCTCCAGCGCATTTTATGCATTTGGGGCTCCGTCTACAGAATGATTTTGTATGACCATATTGCTGGCAGTTAGAATATTGTGGAACTGTTTTTCTTGTTTTAAGAGGTTCAAACTTTATTTGTTAGAGTTTTATTGTTAGAGTTTGTTTTTAATTCTAAATCAAACAAGGGAAGAGGCTGGTTTGTACCACGTTTTTTTATGTTCCAAATGTTGGTGACTTCATGACCATGGCCAGTAGTTCCTTTTTAACTTCATCTGTGTTACAGATGGGTGCAAGTTTTTGAGTAAAACTTTAAATCCTCTTTCGCTTTTTGGTTTATATGTATAAAATTCCGTTTTCTTTTTTTCTAGTTCTTCAAATATTTTTTATAACTTCCTTCAGTTTTGGGTTGAATTTTTACTTGATCAGTTTTAGTAGTTTTTAAATCAAACTGATCTTTTATACATTGATTTAGTAGAGTTAATAATGGTTGTATATTTGTAACTTTATCAACAAATATAGGTGATGGTTTCGGGATATACTGAACTGGGTTTGTAGTTAAAGGATTGTCAGCATAATCATCAAGTGAAGCAAACATATTTGTTGACGTGGTTTTATTGCTAAGCCAATATGACTCGAGTGTATTTTTCCTTTTATTGGAATTTATTTGTTCAGGACTTTCACGGTTTCGTTTCTTGCTGGCCACTTTTTGCCAATTTTCACTTGGTTGGGGTTTATCGATTGTGACTTTAATTTCGTTTGGTCTATCAGGTTTACCAATTTCTCTTTCAAGTTCCTCTTCATCCGTTTGATAGGATAAAGGACGTTGCATTTCAAGTTCCTTTTTCAGTGTTGCAATTTCACTTCTTAATTGACTGCATATTTGCTCAAATCGAATGTTACTATGTAAAAGATTAGCATTCTCTGTTTTGTAATTCTTGTACTTTACTTATTCTAAATAAGCTAAGGCTATTTCTTGGCGTTCCTTGTTTTTCATTTGGATCATCAGGTCCCATTTTGTTTTAAGTTGATATCTTTTTTTTGTATTATTGTTCTTCACAGTGTACAAATGTCGATAACGCAGTTGATGTTAGCCAACCATCATGCATGACATTGTAATGTGAGAAACAACTCTGTTGAATGCAAAAACAGGGTTGTTACACCACAGACCACTATTTTGCCAGAGGGGAACAGCTGTTTGTGGTTATTTTTTTTAAAAAACACAACAAACAACACACAATATTATCTGTCTCTATCAGATTTTATTTAGATAAAAAAAGTATTTACTTTTCATTTTTAATTTTATGAAATTACTTTATTGGGCACAGTAATTAATAAACCAAAGAACTTATAATGTGTATGTTGGATTCAATTTTATTTTGACATCAGGTAAGCACTTTCTATCACTGGAGAAAGCTTAGTTTTTGGACTTTTTCCGGAGTTCAAAAAAAAAACTTTGTATTCTCTTCCTAGTGAACTTTGTATTCTCTTCCTAGTTCAATCACTGGATTTATTTGATCACTACATAGTGTCATGTTCTTTATGGAACTGGCCTCGTTGAGGATCTTCAGATGACCTTTATGGTCACCTTCTTTAAATTAAAATATTTTGTGGAGTTCGATGGCTTGCTTCATAGCTTCTCTCTGAGTGTATGTACCTGCATATGTACATTAGGGCGTCCTCTATTGAATGATGAAAAGAGTATTAGAATTTTTGGAAAGAGTTTTTTTATGAATTTTGTTATTTTAGGTACATCCAACATGTTAATGTTTGTTTTCATTAACAAAAAGAAACGTCAGAACACATAGTTTATGTTGTTACATTGGTATTGTATTGACATTGGTTATTGTGTAAAAATAAATTTATTTCACATTCCTCATACAAAAAGGGCCATCTTAATTTACAGATGTTACGGTACGTTACAATTTAAAACGATAACAACAATCTACTAATTAAATGAAAAATGAAAATTTCCACAGCATATCATACACACACGCGTTTTCCTACATCCCAGCTAGCATTTGAAAGATTGTTTGACGATTGCCATCATTCCCCGACACTTTTTTTAATCGTTCAGACGATTGTTGTAGTATAATTATATTTTGCTCTTCCAAATGATGCTTTTGCTAGTCTTTTTGACTATTGTTTGACGAGTAAAACGTCGTTTACGCAGTTTGGCGATCATTGGAAGATAGTTCGTAGTCAACGATCGTATTTGACTCTAGCAAATGATACTTTTGCGAGTCTTTTTGACGATTGTTGGACGAGTGAATCAAATCAGTGTATTTTATGTTCCTGTAAAATCGCAATTTACGCATTCTGGCGATGGTTAGGCGAATTTAACCGATATTTTTACAAAAGTTTATCAAAAACAAGTTATTATACTCTCACCATATATGGTGAGGGTATATATCAGTTTGTCATTCCGTTTGTAACTTGTCGAAATAAGGTTTAAGACCCCACAAAGTATATATATTCGTGATCCTTAAGCAATTTTAAGTCGATTTAGCGAAATGGCGATCACGACGAGAAGTGCCTATTTATTGAACATCCTCCCGAGCAGTTTGGTATTGAAAATGAGCAAAATCGGTCCAGCGGTTAAAAAGTTATGAGTGAAAATGTGGAGATACCTCTAAATTTTCCATACAAATTGGTAAAATTTTTCTGTATCAATTTTTTTCTGTTAAGCTGTGTTGGTTTTTCGTTTCATTCCATAAAATGTATTTTTTGTTTTTGTAACACTCATATTTAATCTTTTTGTTGTTGTAGTTGTAACCAAATGTCAATATTTGGCGCATGAAATATTAAATTCTCGCCATTAGTCGTATTAGTCTCCATTGGCCATATTGTGCTACACAAAGAAAGAACAATAGCTGGAACTTTTTGTCAAAAGATGGCGCATCTTTACAGACTTCTCTTCATTAGGCCAAGAACTTTTTGTCAATAGATGGCGCATCTGAATTTGCATTCCCTTCATTAGACATATTCTGTCTCCATTAAATATATTGTGTTACCAATATTCAGTAGAGTATTATTGATTTTCTATTTCCCTCGTAACATAAATTAATATTTGCTAAAAAGTGAAAATTATACATATTTATGTTTTTATAATGTTGTTTCATTTAGTAAATCTTGCGGGGCTCTTCTTCGAAGTATACTATGTGGCTGTGCTACTCATCGGATTGATTGCTAATGAGTTGGGGTGTTGTTCAATTCTTGTTTTGTATGCCAATAGTTGAGCCACTATTTCAGCTTTTACGGTAGGGATATTAAGCTCACGATGAAGTTGGTTGTTTGTTATGTAACAGGGGGCATTTGCAATTCTCCTAATTGTTTTGGATTGAAATCGTTGTATGTTGTTAATGTTTGATATGGATGCGGTACCCCATAATTGGATGTCATATGTCCAAATTGGTTTAAGTATACATTTATAAACCAATAATTTGTTCCCAAGAGACAGTCGGGAATTGGGTTTTACAAGAAAGTTAATTTTATTGAGTTGGATATCTAGCGCTTTACGTTTGGTTTGTATGTGTTTTTTCCAGGTTAACCGTTTGTCCAGATAAATACCTAGATATTTTACACTTTATTCTTGTAGTATTTCGACTCCATTAAGCCTTATAGAAGGGCATGTTTCTTTTTTTAGTGTAAAGGTAATTTGCACTGATTTCGATTCATTTGCTTTTATTCTCCAGTTGGTAAGCCATGTAGATATATTATTTATACATTTTTGTAAAGTTTCACTTGCAGTCTTTAGGTTCTTGTGTACAGACAGAGCTGCTGTATCGTCAGCAAAAGTTCCTATTATAACACCATCTGTTTGGGGAAGATCAGATGTATACAACAAGTAAAGAGTGGGTCCCATAATGCTGCCTTGTGGTACTCCTGTCATAATTGTACATATGTCACTCATTTCTTCTTCTTCTTTTACATAGAACGAGCGTTTGTATAGGTAGGATCTAATGAAGAGATAGTAGTTTATGGGGAGCATTTTCTTTATTTTGTAAAGCAGACCTTTATGCCACACTTTATCGAAGGCTTGAGAAATGTCAAGGAAGGCTGCAGTACAGTATTGTTTTTTTTTTCGAAAGTTTCGTGGATTGTTTCAACTAAGCGATGTACTTGTTCGATTGTTCCATGTCGTTTTCGAAAACCGAACTGGTGATTAGGAATAAGAGATTTCGATTCTATTATTGGCATCAATCTACTGAGGAATAGAGTCTCCAGAACTTTTGAGGGAATAGGCAATAGACTAATAGGTCGATATGACGTTACTTGTTCAACAGGTTTTCCAGGTTTAGGGATCATAGATATCTGCGCAACTTTCCATTGGGGTGGTACGAAACAGTGGAGCAGGCAGGCGTTGTATGTGAAGGTCAAAAGAGTTATACCTTCTCGTGGTAATTCTTTTAATGCTTTTGCAGTTATAAGGTCATGTCCTGGGGCTTTTTTAACATTTAAATTATTTATTGCATTAGCTACTTCCAATTTTGTAAACTTTTTAATTGGTAAATCTAGTTGGTGGGTATCATTTATGATATTTTCAATGTGATTTGGGGTGTCGTCATTGTTTAGTTCATTGGAGGTAAACACTTTTTCAAGATGAGTAGCAAAAGTTTTCGCCTTTTCACTATTACTTCTCGCCCAAGTTGCATCTGGTTTCCGTATAGGGTTATTTATTTTTTGTTGTTTCTTTATTTGTTTTGTTATTTTCCATAGTGAGTAATCGTTACTTTTGTTGGACCCAGTTTTTGCATTTCTTCTTCGAATTTTTTGTTGTTTTCATACTTTAATAAATTTTTGAGTTCGAAAGTTAGTTTATTAAACTTTGCTTTGTCAGTAGGAGACTTCGTTCTTTGCCAGCATTTTCTACCATTCCGTTTGTCGGATAGTTTTTTTCGTACTTCAATTGAACATTTGGGGAGATTAATACATCAATTTTGTGGAGTAGAGTCCCAAGTTGCGTTTTGTATTATTTTAACAAAGATTTCGACGGCATTTGTAATATCTTCATAAGTTTTTAGGGGTAATTTAAGATTTAGAGATGAGCTGATAAGTTCGCGATAGTGATTCCAATCTGTTTTCTTGTTATGCAATTTGCAAGGTCCTTCTACGCAATGTACAGTTGTACTAATTGTCAATATGACAGGAGAATGATCGGATGATAAGTCTAAACATGGGTAGCATTTTTGTAAATTGGATGGTATAACCTTAGATACACAAAAATCTATCAAATCAGGCTTTTTTTTAAGTCTGTGGGCCAATATGTGGGGGAATAGGGTGAAAATATATTCAAATTGAGACATTTCGAGAACCCCATGCAGTATGTTTTGCATTATAGTCACCACAGGCTAAGAATCTGTTTCCTAGAGTTTTGAAAAAATTTTCATATGTGGCTTGTATCATTCTGTGCTTTGGTGGGCTATACAAGGATGAAGTGGTTACGGGACCATGCCAATTTTCGACAATTACATATGTTGCTTGTATTTCCTCTGTGCAGAAGTGTTGACCCGGATGGTGTTTTATATTATCTCTTATGAGAATGGCAGATCCTCCATGAGCTTTTCCATCTGGGTGCATGACATGGTATAACTTGTATTGGGGTAAATTAAAGTTACTTTTTTGTGTGAAGTGTGTTTCTGAGATAATTAATACATCTATTTGTTGTGACAATAGGAATGATTTAAGTTCAAGCGTGTGTTGCGCTAATCCATTAGCATTCCAGAACGCCATTTTAGATCAATCATTTTGAGGAACTTTAGATATTATGCTAATAACAAGATTTGACATTTGTTCCATAATTTCTTTAAGCGAGTCAAACATTAAATATATTTCGTTTGACTGTGTTACTTTTTTGTATTTATTTTCTTGGCTTGGTAGAGGGTTAAGTGTAGTTCTTGTTACACTAGCATAAGAATTTGGTTTATGAGCATTTTGTGTTTGTTGAAATTTTCTAAGACTATGATTAGTTGTATTTGATTGACGGTGTTCACCATTTCTTATATTAGAAGTACGTTCAACAAGAACATTCAATTTGAGTTTTATTATGTTACAAGCGGATAAATAGAATCCCTATTTCTGATAGAAGGGTTGTTCGTTTTAGACAATTGCTTATAAATTATACAACCTTTATAGTTTGCAGGGTGCTTCCCACCACAGAGAATGCATTTTACTTGGTTTGACCAATTTTTACGCTCACAGTCTCTAGATAGATAGTCTCCAGCGCATTTTATGCATTTGGGGCTCCGTCTACAGAATGATTTTGTATGACCATATTGCTGGCAGTTAGAATATTGTGGAACTGTTTTTCTTGTTTTAAGAGGTTCAAACTTTATTTGTTAGAGTTTTATTGTTAGAGTTTGTTTTTAATTCTAAATCAAACAAGGGAAGAGGCTGGTTTGTACCACGTTTTTTTATGTTCCAAATGTTGGTGACTTCATGACCATGGCCAGTAGTTCCTTTTTAACTTCATCTGTGTTACAGATGGGTGCAAGTTTTTGAGTAAAACTTTAAATCCTCTTTCGCTTTTTGGTTTATATGTATAAAATTCCGTTTTCTTTTTTTCTAGTTCTTCAAATATTTTTTATAACTTCCTTCAGTTTTGGGTTGAATTTTTACTTGATCAGTTTTAGTAGTTTTTAAATCAAACTGATCTTTTATACATTGATTTAGTAGAGTTAATAATGGTTGTATATTTGTAACTTTATCAACAAATATAGGTGATGGTTTCGGGATATACTGAACTGGGTTTGTAGTTAAAGGATTGTCAGCATAATCATCAAGTGAAGCAAACATATTTGTTGACGTGGTTTTATTGCTAAGCCAATATGACTCGAGTGTATTTTTCCTTTTATTGGAATTTATTTGTTCAGGACTTTCACGGTTTCGTTTCTTGCTGGCCACTTTTTGCCAATTTTCACTTGGTTGGGGTTTATCGATTGTGACTTTAATTTCGTTTGGTCTATCAGGTTTACCAATTTCTCTTTCAAGTTCCTCTTCATCCGTTTGATAGGATAAAGGACGTTGCATTTCAAGTTCCTTTTTCAGTGTTGCAATTTCACTTCTTAATTGACTGCATATTTGCTCAAATCGAATGTTACTATGTAAAAGATTAGCATTCTCTGTTTTGTAATTCTTGTACTTTACTTATTCTAAATAAGCTAAGGCTATTTCTTGGCGTTCCTTGTTTTTCATTTGGATCATCAGGTCCCATTTTGTTTTAAGTTGATATCTTTTTTTTGTATTATTGTTCTTCACAGTGTACAAATGTCGATAACGCAGTTGATGTTAGCCAACCATCATGCATGACATTGTAATGTGAGAAACAACTCTGTTGAATGCAAAAACAGGGTTGTTACACCACAGACCACTATTTTGCCAGAGGGGAACAGCTGTTTGTGGTTATTTTTTTTAAAAAACACAACAAACAACACACAATATTATCTGTCTCTATCAGATTTTATTTAGATAAAAAAAGTATTTACTTTTCATTTTTAATTTTATGAAATTACTTTATTGGGCACAGTAATTAATAAACCAAAGAACTTATAATGTGTATGTTGGATTCAATTTTATTTTGACATCAGGTAAGCACTTTCTATCACTGGAGAAAGCTTAGTTTTTGGACTTTTTCCGGAGTTCAAAAAAAAAACTTTGTATTCTCTTCCTAGTGAACTTTGTATTCTCTTCCTAGTTCAATCACTGGATTTATTTGATCACTACATAGTGTCATGTTCTTTATGGAACTGGCCTCGTTGAGGATCTTCAGATGACCTTTATGGTCGAGTTCGATGGCTTGCTTCATAGCTTCTCTCTGAGTGTATGTACCTGCATATGTACATTAGGGCGTCCTCTATTGAATGATGAAAAGAGTATTAGAATTTTTGGAAAGAGTTTTTTTATGAATTTTGTTATTTTAGGTACATCCAACATGTTAATGTTTGTTTTCATTAACAAAAAGAAACGTCAGAACACATAGTTTATGTTGTTACATTGGTATTGTATTGACATTGGTTATTGTGTAAAAATAAATTTATTTCACATTCCTCATACAAAAAGGGCCATCTTAATTTACAGATGTTACGGTACGTTACAATTTAAAACGATAACAACAATCTACTAATTAAATGAAAAATGAAAATTTCCACAGCATATCATACACACACGCGTTTTCCTACATCCCAGCTAGCATTTGAAAGATTGTTTGACGATTGCCATCATTCCCCGACACTTTTTTTAATCGTTCAGACGATTGTTGTAGTATAATTATATTTTGCTCTTCCAAATGATGCTTTTGCTAGTCTTTTTGACTATTGTTTGACGAGTAAAACGTCGTTTACGCAGTTTGGCGATCATTGGAAGATAGTTCGTAGTCAACGATCGTATTTGACTCTAGCAAATGATACTTTTGCGAGTCTTTTTGACGATTGTTGGACGAGTGAATCAAATCAGTGTATTTTATGTTCCTGTAAAATCGCAATTTACGCATTCTGGCGATGGTTAGGCGAATTTAACCGATATTTTTACAAAAGTTTATCAAAAACAAGTTATTATACTCTCACCATATATGGTGAGGGTATATATCAGTTTGTCATTCCGTTTGTAACTTGTCGAAATAAGGTTTAAGACCCCACAAAGTATATATATTCGTGATCCTTAAGCAATTTTAAGTCGATTTAGCGAAATGGCGATCACGACGAGAAGTGCCTATTTATTGAACATCCTCCCGAGCAGTTTGGTATTGAAAATGAGCAAAATCGGTCCAGCGGTTAAAAAGTTATGAGTGAAAATGTGGAGATACCTCTAAATTTTCCATACAAATTGGTAAAATTTTTCTGTATCAATTTTTTTCTGTTAAGCTGTGTTGGTTTTTCGTTTCATTCCATAAAATGTATTTTTTGTTTTTGTAACACTCATATTTAATCTTTTTGTTGTTGTAGTTGTAACCAAATGTCAATATTTGGCGCATGAAATATTAAATTCTCGCCATTAGTCGTATTAGTCTCCATTGGCCATATTGTGCTACACAAAGAAAGAACAATAGCTGGAACTTTTTGTCAAAAGATGGCGCATCTTTACAGACTTCTCTTCATTAGGCCAAGAACTTTTTGTCAATAGATGGCGCATCTGAATTTGCATTCCCTTCATTAGACATATTCTGTCTCCATTAAATATATTGTGTTACCAATATTCAGTAGAGTATTATTGATTTTCTATTTCCCTCGTAACATAAATTAATATTTGCTAAAAAGTGAAAATTATACATATTTATGTTTTTATAATGTTGTTTCATTTAGTAAATCTTGCGGGGCTCTTCTTCGAAGTATACTATGTGGCTGTGCTACTCATCGGATTGATTGCTAATGAGTTGGGGTGTTGTTCAATTCTTGTTTTGTATGCCAATAGTTGAGCCACTATTTCAGCTTTTACGGTAGGGATATTAAGCTCACGATGAAGTTGGTTGTTTGTTATGTAACAGGGGGCATTTGCAATTCTCCTAATTGTTTTGGATTGAAATCGTTGTATGTTGTTAATGTTTGATATGGATGCGGTACCCCATAATTGGATGTCATATGTCCAAATTGGTTTAAGTATACATTTATAAACCAATAATTTGTTCCCAAGAGACAGTCGGGAATTGGGTTTTACAAGAAAGTTAATTTTATTGAGTTGGATATCTAGCGCTTTACGTTTGGTTTGTATGTGTTTTTTCCAGGTTAACCGTTTGTCCAGATAAATACCTAGATATTTTACACTTTATTCTTGTAGTATTTCGACTCCATTAAGCCTTATAGAAGGGCATGTTTCTTTTTTTAGTGTAAAGGTAATTTGCACTGATTTCGATTCATTTGCTTTTATTCTCCAGTTGGTAAGCCATGTAGATATATTATTTATACATTTTTGTAAAGTTTCACTTGCAGTCTTTAGGTTCTTGTGTACAGACAGAGCTGCTGTATCGTCAGCAAAAGTTCCTATTATAACACCATCTGTTTGGGGAAGATCAGATGTATACAACAAGTAAAGAGTGGGTCCCATAATGCTGCCTTGTGGTACTCCTGTCATAATTGTACATATGTCACTCATTTCTTCTTCTTCTTTTACATAGAACGAGCGTTTGTATAGGTAGGATCTAATGAAGAGATAGTAGTTTATGGGGAGCATTTTCTTTATTTTGTAAAGCAGACCTTTATGCCACACTTTATCGAAGGCTTGAGAAATGTCAAGGAAGGCTGCAGTACAGTATTGTTTTTTTTTTCGAAAGTTTCGTGGATTGTTTCAACTAAGCGATGTACTTGTTCGATTGTTCCATGTCGTTTTCGAAAACCGAACTGGTGATTAGGAATAAGAGATTTCGATTCTATTATTGGCATCAATCTACTGAGGAATAGAGTCTCCAGAACTTTTGAGGGAATAGGCAATAGACTAATAGGTCGATATGACGTTACTTGTTCAACAGGTTTTCCAGGTTTAGGGATCATAGATATCTGCGCAACTTTCCATTGGGGTGGTACGAAACAGTGGAGCAGGCAGGCGTTGTATGTGAAGGTCAAAAGAGTTATACCTTCTCGTGGTAATTCTTTTAATGCTTTTGCAGTTATAAGGTCATGTCCTGGGGCTTTTTTAACATTTAAATTATTTATTGCATTAGCTACTTCCAATTTTGTAAACTTTTTAATTGGTAAATCTAGTTGGTGGGTATCATTTATGATATTTTCAATGTGATTTGGGGTGTCGTCATTGTTTAGTTCATTGGAGGTAAACACTTTTTCAAGATGAGTAGCAAAAGTTTTCGCCTTTTCACTATTACTTCTCGCCCAAGTTGCATCTGGTTTCCGTATAGGGTCATTTATTTTTTGTTGTTTCTTTATTTGTTTTGTTATTTTCCATAGTGAGTAATCGTTACTTTTGTTGGACCCAGTTTTTGCATTTCTTCTTCGAATTTTTTGTTGTTTTCATACTTTAATAAATTTTTGAGTTCGAAAGTTAGTTTATTAAACTTTGCTTTGTCAGTAGGAGACTTCGTTCTTTGCCAGCATTTTCTACCATTCCGTTTGTCGGATAGTTTTTTTCGTACTTCAATTGAACATTTGGGGAGATTAATACATCAATTTTGTGGAGTAGAGTCCCAAGTTGCGTTTTGTATTATTTTAACAAAGATTTCGACGGCATTTGTAATATCTTCATAAGTTTTTAGGGGTAATTTAAGATTTAGAGATGAGCTGATAAGTTCGCGATAGTGATTCCAATCTGTTTTCTTGTTATGCAATTTGCAAGGTCCTTCTACGCAATGTACAGTTGTACTAATTGTCAATATGACAGGAGAATGATCGGATGATAAGTCTAAACATGGGTAGCATTTTTGTAAATTGGATGGTATAACCTTAGATACACAAAAATCTATCAAATCAGGTTTTTTTAAGTCTGTGGGCCAATATGTGGGGGAATAGGGTGAAAATATATTCAAATTGAGACATTTCGAGAACCCCATGCAGTATGTTTTGCATTATAGTCACCACAGGCTAAGAATCTGTTTCCTAGAGTTTTGAAAAAATTTTCATATGTGGCTTGTATCATTCTGTGCTTTGGTGGGCTATACAAGGATGAAGTGGTTACGGGACCATGCCAATTTTCGACAATTACATATGTTGCTTGTATTTCCTCTGTGCAGAAGTGTTGACCCGGATGGTGTTTTATATTATCTCTTATGAGAATGGCAGATCCTCCATGAGCTTTTCCATCTGGGTGCATGACATGGTATAACTTGTATTGGGGTAAATTAAAGTTACTTTTTTGTGTGAAGTGTGTTTCTGAGATAATTAATACATCTATTTGTTGTGACAATAGGAATGATTTAAGTTCAAGCGTGTGTTGCGCTAATCCATTAGCATTCCAGAACGCCATTTTAGATCAATCATTTTGAGGAACTTTAGATATTATGCTAATAACAAGATTTGACATTTGTTCCATAATTTCTTTAAGCGAGTCAAACATTAAATATATTTCGTTTGACTGTGTTACTTTTTTGTATTTATTTTCTTGGCTTGGTAGAGGGTTAAGTGTAGTTCTTGTTACACTAGCATAAGAATTTGGTTTATGAGCATTTTGTGTTTGTTGAAATTTTCTAAGACTATGATTAGTTGTATTTGATTGACGGTGTTCACCATTTCTTATATTAGAAGTACGTTCAACAAGAACATTCAATTTGAGTTTTATTATGTTACAAGCGGATAAATAGAATCCCTATTTCTGATAGAAGGGTTGTTCGTTTTAGACAATTGCTTATAAATTATACAACCTTTATAGTTTGCAGGGTGCTTCCCACCACAGAGAATGCATTTTACTTGGTTTGACCAATTTTTACGCTCACAGTCTCTAGATAGATAGTCTCCAGCGCATTTTATGCATTTGGGGCTCCGTCTACAGAATGATTTTGTATGACCATATTGCTGGCAGTTAGAATATTGTGGAACTGTTTTTCTTGTTTTAAGAGGTTCAAACTTTATTTGTTAGAGTTTTATTGTTAGAGTTTGTTTTTAATTCTAAATCAAACAAGGGAAGAGGCTGGTTTGTACCACGTTTTTTTATGTTCCAAATGTTGGTGACTTCATGACCATGGCCAGTAGTTCCTTTTTAACTTCATCTGTGTTACAGATGGGTGCAAGTTTTTGAGTAAAACTTTAAATCCTCTTTCGCTTTTTGGTTTATATGTATAAAATTCCGTTTTCTTTTTTTCTAGTTCTTCAAATATTTTTTATAACTTCCTTCAGTTTTGGGTTGAATTTTTACTTGATCAGTTTTAGTAGTTTTTAAATCAAACTGATCTTTTATACATTGATTTAGTAGAGTTAATAATGGTTGTATATTTGTAACTTTATCAACAAATATAGGTGATGGTTTCGGGATATACTGAACTGGGTTTGTAGTTAAAGGATTGTCAGCATAATCATCAAGTGAAGCAAACATATTTGTTGACGTGGTTTTATTGCTAAGCCAATATGACTCGAGTGTATTTTTCCTTTTATTGGAATTTATTTGTTCAGGACTTTCACGGTTTCGTTTCTTGCTGGCCACTTTTTGCCAATTTTCACTTGGTTGGGGTTTATCGATTGTGACTTTAATTTCGTTTGGTCTATCAGGTTTACCAATTTCTCTTTCAAGTTCCTCTTCATCCGTTTGATAGGATAAAGGACGTTGCATTTCAAGTTCCTTTTTCAGTGTTGCAATTTCACTTCTTAATTGACTGCATATTTGCTCAAATCGAATGTTACTATGTAAAAGATTAGCATTCTCTGTTTTGTAATTCTTGTACTTTACTTATTCTAAATAAGCTAAGGCTATTTCTTGGCGTTCCTTGTTTTTCATTTGGATCATCAGGTCCCATTTTGTTTTAAGTTGATATCTTTTTTTTGTATTATTGTTCTTCACAGTGTACAAATGTCGATAACGCAGTTGATGTTAGCCAACCATCATGCATGACATTGTAATGTGAGAAACAACTCTGTTGAATGCAAAAACAGGGTTGTTACACCACAGACCACTATTTTGCCAGAGGGGAACAGCTGTTTGTGGTTATTTTTTTTTTAAAACACAACAAACAACACACAATATTATCTGTCTCTATCAGATTTTATTTAGATAAAAAAAGTATTTACTTTTCATTTTTAATTTTATGAAATTACTTTATTGGGCACAGTAATTAATAAACCAAAGAACTTATAATGTGTATGTTGGATTCAATTTTATTTTGACATCAGGTAAGCACTTTCTATCACTGGAGAAAGCTTAGTTTTTGGACTTTTTCCGGAGTTCAAAAAAAAAACTTTGTATTCTCTTCCTAGTGAACTTTGTATTCTCTTCCTAGTTCAATCACTGGATTTATTTGATCACTACATAGTGTCATGTTCTTTATGGAACTGGCCTCGTTGAGGAT
The DNA here is from genome assembly GCA_949748255.1 of Eustalomyia histrio. NCBI lineage: Eukaryota > Metazoa > Arthropoda > Insecta > Diptera > Anthomyiidae > Eustalomyia > Eustalomyia histrio. The sequence continues at coordinate 85,725,954 of OX456523.1, forward strand.
CTTCAGATGACCTTTATGGTCACCTTCTTTAAATTAAAATATTTTGTGGAGTTCGATGGCTTGCTTCATAGCTTCTCTCTGAGTGTATGTACCTGCATATGTACATTAGGGCGTCCTCTATTGAATGATGAAAAGAGTATTAGAATTTTTGGAAAGAGTTTTTTTATGAATTTTGTTATTTTAGGTACATCCAACATGTTAATGTTTGTTTTCATTAACAAAAAGAAACGTCAGAACACATAGTTTATGTTGTTACATTGGTATTGTATTGACATTGGTTATTGTGTAAAAATAAATTTATTTCACATTCCTCATACAAAAAGGGCCATCTTAATTTACAGATGTTACGGTACGTTACAGTTTAAAACGATAACAACAATCTACTAATTAAATGAAAAATGAAAATTTCCACAGCATATCATACACACACGCGTTTACCTACATCCCAGCTAGCATTTGAAAGATTGTTTGACGATCGCCATCATTCCCCGACACTTTTTTTAATCGTTCAGACGATTGTTGTAGTATAATTATATTTTGCTCTTCCAAATGATGCTTTTGCTAGTCTTTTTGACTATTGTTTGACGAGTAAAACGTCGTTTACGCAGTTTGGCGATCATTGGAAGATAGTTCGTAGTCAACGATCGTATTTGACTCTAGCAAATGATACTTTTGCGAGTCTTTTTGACGATTGTTGAACGAGTGAATCAAATCAGTGTATTTTATGTTCCTGTAAAATCGCAATTTACGCATTCTGGCGATGGTTAGGCGAATTTAACCGATATTTTTACAAAAGTTTATCAAAAACAAGTTATTATACTCTCACCATATATGGTGAGGGTATATATCAGTTTGTCATTCCGTTTGTAACTTGTCGAAATAAGGTTTAAGACCCCACAAAGTATATATATTCGTGATCCTTAAGCAATTTTAAGTCGATTTAGCGAAATGGCGATCACGACGAGAAGACGCAAGCGGAGATGCCTATTTATTGAACATCCTCCCGAGCAGTTTGGTATTGAAAATGAGCAAAATCGGTCCAGCGGTTAAAAAGTTATGAGTGAAAATGTGGAGATACCTCTAAATTTTCCATACAAATTGGTAAAATTTTTCTGTATCAATTTTTTTCTGTTAAGCTGTGTTGGTTTTTCGTTTCATTCCATAAAATGTATTTTTTGTTTTTGTAACACTCATATTTAATCTTTTTGTTGTTGTAGTTGTAACCAAATGTCAATATTTGGCGCATGAAATATTAAATTCTCGCCATTAGTCGTATTAGTCTCCATTGGCCATATTGTGCTACACCAAGAAAGAACAATAGCTGGAACTTTTTGTCAATAGATGGCGCATCTTTACAGACTTCTCTTCATTAGGCCAAGAACTTTTTGTCAATAGATGGCGCATCTGAATTTGCATTCCCTTCATTAGACATATTCTGTCTCCATTAAATATATTGTGTTACCAATATTCAGTAGAGTATTATTGATTTTCTATTTCCCTCGTAACATAAATTAATATTTGCTAAAAACTATGCAAAAAAATGTGTGCATATTATACTTTAATTTTTCAATTCAATATTCATTTATATGTTTAAGAGCGCAATAGTGCAATTTCTTCACGTGGATTTGTTATTTTTGGTTTTTGTGCCAATGCCTCAATACTCGAAAATTATATAATTTAATGAAAACATTTTCCATTATGAAAATTTGATTGTGTAAAACCATATATGGTGACATGTCGAAATATAGGTCTAAATCGATTAGCGGTGTCCGTCGTCTGTTGAAATTGTGATCACGACGCCAAGACGCAAACGGGGGTGCTCATACAAATAGGTGTATTTTAGTACAATTACATAGTAGCGACTGGTACATTATATATTTTCCCACCAGTCGCTTTTATATTCACCTCAAAATTGTTTTCACCACAAAATTTGTTTTCACCACAGAAATAATATTCACCTCAAAATTTTTTTCCTACCAGAAAAGTTGTTTTCGCTTTGAAATAAATTTTTTTAAATCCATAATTTTATTTCTAGTTTTTTTTTAATTGTTTGTTACATACAACAAATAAATAAATCATAAATAATATTGCTCTTTAGTACATTTTACGGTACTATTAGAGCAACGGTTCCTAAGTAGGGGGTTGCGACCCTCTGGTGGTCCGTAGCTGCATCCAAGAGAAGTTCGTAAAAAATTGTTTAAAATTAAGGAGGTAATAATAAATAATCTTCCAATGTCAGTTACCCCAAATGTACTTAAAAAAATCCAAACAAAACAATAATTAATATAGCGCGATTTAAAAAACTTTGGAAGGAAATAAGAAACTCTGATAAAAAGTTATAGTATTCTAATTCTTAGGACTTTTTAGACTCCGGAAATTTTTTTATTTAATTGAATGCACATTATTTTTTAATGTCTGATATAGAAAACGTTCTCAGATTCGTAAATTTGACAAAAATAAAAAGTTTTTGCATCTTTCGTATAATTTACTACTACTATTTTCTGAAAATCTTTGGATGTAAATGTTTTTATGTAAATATAAAATTTAAAAACTTGGGGTCCGTTAGCCAGTAAAAATGTCTCAATGGGTCCGTGAAGTAAAAGTTAATGGGAACCGCTGTATTAGAGCCTTAGAAGTACTTAATTATTTCATTCTTTTTTTATTTATTTTATTTTTTATTTTATTTTTGATGCTACGGTATTATGCAATTGATTTCATGCTTTTTTCTGAATTCCTTTTTTAAAGTTGCTTGCTAAGTTTTGTCCGAATATGTACTATAAAGCAACAAAAGAAGAATACTTATGAGTGCGAAAGTGAAATAACAAAGCATGCAATGAAAATCGTGCTTGTTTTGTTGCCCCGCTTGCTTCTCTACACCGTTCGCCCACAAACAAGAATTTCATGCAATAATTACATGCAAAAAGCCACCGTATAAATTGGCTTAGAGTTTTTTTTCCTATTTATATAAATCTAATAATTGTGTGAGTAACACCTAGATGGACCTGCTGTTGAACACTTTAATATTTTCTATTTATAATATAGCTATTAATTGACACAACTGCTTGTCAAAAATTACAATTGAGAACATTCGTTCAAGTTTTTTGGTCATTTAATTTAAAGTGGAAGTATTTTTTGATATTTTTGCCTAAATAAAATAATTTAAATCAAATCATCTCATCTCATTAATATTGAAAACAAACAAACAATTGCTCATCAATTCATATTTATTAGAAAATCGGTATGTTGCAATAAATGCTTTTATATTTTTCTATTTTTGTCCTGTTATTTTCCATTGATAAGCTTTGTTGGTTTTTCGTTTCATTACATAAAATGTATTTTTGTTTTTGTAAAAATCCCAATTGTTCAAACATAGTTTGCATAACCACATTATTAAAAATATGTATTATTATAAGGAATCATCGATTATGAATCCATGGATATTGTAATTATTGTATGGATTACTTAAATTTCAGGATTTAAAGCCGTTATTATGAATAAATTACCAGATTAATTTCCACTGAACATTACTCAGTGGGAATTGCGAAAAGAACCGAAATATTCTTTACCGAAGCCAAGGGTTTTTTCGGTTTCTTTCGTTTTTTTTTTTTGTACACCACGAAGGTTAACACTTGTCTTTTTTATCATCAATAAAATCAGACTTATTGTCACTAAAATTGAAAAGTTCATTTTCTTTTTATTCCCATTATAATTGTCAAAAGATACAATTAATATAATATTAATTTCTTTCCAAAATTAATATAGTTCGGACATAATTCGTCAGAATTATGCATGGTCCTTCAAACCTTCTTTAATAAGCAATTAATTAATAATTATTTTATAAAAGAAAAAATAATTTAATTATTGCGAATCAGTCGATGTGGCATCACATTCCTCATTTATTAATTTATTCACAATAAATAATAAAGTAATTATAATTCACGACCTACGTAAGGTAGGTCGTCAAACAGAAAAATACATCGTGTGTTTTTTATATTACAACTGCGTGGTGTTACAAGAAAAAAATTAGGAGCTAAAGAAAAAAAAAACTAATAACATTTCTATTAAAATTAAATAAAAAGTAAAAAAAAAGATTTACATATTAAATAAAGAAGAAGCGGTTTTAAGAGAGCATTGCTTTGAAGGAAGAAATATCCATAGCGTTTACATTTAACCTTGGGAACAATTGCTGTACTAGTGTCTATTATTTCCATCAAAATCCGGTTAAAACAGCAACAATACCTGCAAATTCAAGGAAACATAGTCAGATTCATCATCTAGATCAGCAACAATCTCATCATTATTAACATCATCAGCATCGCCGGTTTGTACCACAAAACAAGGTGAAACAGTAAGTAATTAAATTTTGTTTTTTACAAGTGGGGCAGGTTTAGAAAAGATTTTTTTATTAGAATAAATACGAAAAAACTTAAAATCGTAAAAGAAAATATTTCCAAAATTAAGTTTCTAACGAAGTTGTTAATGTTGTCTAAGAAAAGAGAAAAATCAAACGGACATTGTAATTAATATTTATTTACATTCTCCGGCTTTATTTTAAATCTTGCAATAGTTAAGCATGTATTTCAGGAGAATTTTTTTATTTAAAAAAAAAAAATTATAATAGATACATAGATACTGCCTCAAAGGAATAAATTCCCAAAATTTATAAGAGAAAACAAAAAAATCACTAAACTAAGATAACTAAGTGGGAAAAAAGTACCAAAGCAAAAGTGTCATCACTAACAAAAAAGAAAAATACATTAGGTTTGTTTTTTTCGAATTTTATATAACTATTCAATACAAATTTAAGTAGATATAGACTTGCGAAGAAGTTATATATATAGCTACTTAAAAATTAAGAATGTATAAAAATGCTGCCTAGTCTTGGAAATTTTTTGCTTTTCTCTTTTAAATGTAAAGAAAAATATTTGTCATAAAATTATTTGAAATTTTTGTGTTTTTAATTTGATAAAATATTAAAACCTACAAAAGCTAACAAATGAATTATGTGTTTGTAAGTTAAGGTAGATCAGGGCAAATAATATAATTGCTCTATTTCGCGTTCAAGCGCAGTCCATATACGAAAACATCTTTCGTACAGAGGCGGCTCCAAATGTTCAAATTGTATTTGTTTACAAAAAAAAAAAAGAAAAGTCTGGTAAGTAGGGATTGTCGTTTTTTTACAAGAAGTTATAGATATAGATATAAAATTCGAAAAAAAACAAACGTATTGTGAGTTGCAAAGAGTGCTGCCAGATTGAGTTTATTGGTTACAAATTATTGGTTATAAATTAAAATGCCCAAATATATTGAAATTTTGTTAATTCGGAACATAGAATTTGGGAATGTTTAATAATATCAAGCGTACAGGAGAATTACAAATACAATCCCTAACAATCTAATAAATTAAACCATCCGATTCAATGCACCAATGCTTATTCAATAACTCAAATTAATTTTATTTCGGAATAAAAATTATGAACACGTTGTAATTATAGATTAAATAATCTACCTAACCCCCTTGATCTATGAAATTGTGATGAATAATAGATTTTATAATCTATCTTACCCCTTAGTTGCCTGTATACAATAACTTAAAATAATCTAAAATAACTTAAAATAATCTCTTTCATTACAATTTCAAAATCATTTATTAGATTTTTGCTTAAAAATCTAACGGCTCATAAACTACTCGAATAGCATACATTTATTACAATCAACTCTCGTGTAAGTGGCTAAATACTCAAAAGCTGTACACGCAAAGTAATCTAGAACAACACTCCAGGTTATTCTCTTATTACAATCAGGATCAAACTCTTGCTGGAATAATAGTCAGATATTTTTAAACTAATTTATCGTTTTCCAATACTTAAATCTAATTTTACAATTAGAGATAAAGGTCGTCTATTTATTCTACAAAGTTGGAATCATGACTCCCAGACCTACAGATGAAGGCGAAATAGAAAGTAGCCAATCACACCATCAGGACAAATTTATTTTCGATTCGGATCATTTATTGTCATTTCGTGATAATTTCAGTAAACTGAACATTCACGTTCAAACCGATTCTATGCTCGAGACAAAACTAATTGATCTTGAAAATAGATGGAAGAAATTGGAATTGTATGAGAATCTTATGCTTTTACGCATTTCTACAATTACGAAAGAATTAAAGGATAAGGCTAAAGATAATTTCAATGCCTGTTCTGAACCCTACTACGTCATTAGATCTCACAAAATTGACTTGCTTAAAGTTTCACGAACTGGAAACGTTGGTCAAGATTTTTTCTGTCCCAAATACGAACAATTTTATAACATTACCTCCATGTGATACCGAAGTTTTTGAGGTGAAATGAAACTCGATTTGTTTCTGGTTTTGTTTTATGTTTTTATTTAATAGACAGCATAACTGTCTTGTTGTACACTTTGATTAACTCTAACCTATTCCTAATTTTACAACGACTTATATACTAAATTTATTTGTACTATGACAAAGGGGAAACGTCAAAACAAAATTAACATTGACCCACTTCAAACATCTGCGTGCCAGATTTACTGCAGTCGCAATGTTTCAAAGTGTCATATGCCTTTGTTGCACTTGAACTGTGTGAGGTCTAGTATCAACAGTCACATTACTTGACAATGGTCAGTACTACAAACAATGTAATGTGAAACCCTTTAGTACGTTTTTACTCATGGGTATTCATAATTGTTTTATGAATTTTATTTAGTTTTATTAGTTCTGACTAATTCAACTTAAGGTTGAAATACAAACTGTTGTTTTCCCTTTGTACACCATGTACCGTAAGTATGCACACTACACCCTCACCCTCAAGAGAAATCATCAAATTTCTGTAAAAAGAAAATCAACAGAAATTGGAGGATTTAAACAAGTGTGTTGTTTACTGTGCATACCCATAATATTACATTTATTATTTAATTACTTGTCATTTGAGCAACTTTATAATTTTATATACACGTATTTATTTATATATTCTTCTTTAAAGTTTTTATTTTGGTTTGTTTACAATACTTCGGTTTTTTGTTAATTAATTAGTTTTGTATAAAAATTTCTTTTGATTTATTTACAATATTTTGCTTATGAATTATATTTCTTTAATAAGTTCTTATGGTATGTCTTAATATTATTTCCTATCTTAACCGATATGTTCACATCATCAATTGATACTATCGTATAAGGACCTTTATATGGTGCTTCATTTTTTCTTCTATTTTCAATTCTAACTAATACTAATTCTCCTATCTCTAATTTTATACTATTTGCCTTATCCCTAGATTCTACTTGTCTATTTTCCTTTACTTTCATAGTCAGTTTTCTTGCATAGTCTAGTGAATATTTTAATCTAGCCTTAAGTTCGTTTGCATAATTTTCTAGATTGTATACCTTCGGATGATTCATGACTTCATCACCTGGTAAACTCGGTAATCTTCCAAATAGCAGTTCGAATGGAGAGTACTCAGTGTCCACATGAGGAGTTATATTGTATGAAAATGCATAATATGGAATCCATTGCTCCCAACTATCAGAAGGTGATAAAAGACAAAAAATATTCATTTAGAACCCTATGATTCCTTTCTACTGTGCCTAATGTCTCATGATGATAAGGAGTCGAAAACCGTTGTTCAATCTTCAATAATTCGCATATCTCCTTCATTAATTCGTTTGTAAATTCTGTCCCTCTGTCAGATTTCAAAGTTTTGAATATTCCATACCCCAATATAAGGTTTTCAGTCAATGCCTTAGCTACAGACTTTGCTTCTTTCGTTTCTATGGGACATGCTATTACATATTTTGTTAACTCGCATTGCATAGTCAATATATATCGATAGTTCATCGAAGGACGTAACGGCCCAACTGTATCGATTACAACCGTTTCAAAACTCTGTGTAGGTGTGTCCGTAACACAAAGTGGTTCTCTGGTGTGTCTTATCTGCTTGTTTCTCTGGCAGCGATCACACTTAGAAATATAATTTTTTACCATTATACACATGTTTTTCCATATGTACCGTTGTTTCAATTTCAGTAGAGTCTTTCGAACTCCAAAATGACCTCCCTGGGGGGTGTTGTGAAATAACTCTATAAGTTCTAACTGTTTACTCTCGCTTAGTATTTTCTGAGGTTTATTATATAACATTATTGTTACGTCATCTTCATTCGATTTATTCGATTCATTATATCTGGCCTTAAACTCTTCTGCAGGAATTATTCTAAATATTGCATCATCTCTGGCGATGGCAAATTTTCTATTTTTACTTTTCTTCAAATAAGATGAAAGCTTCTCCAATAGAGTACCTAAGCACTTTGGATTATCACTACATCTAATGCGCATTTCATTTCTATACTTATCATTCTCTGTTATATATCTATATATATCTTCTATTGGCCTGTTTTCTACTATAAACTTTAATTTACATGCATGCTTTATATCATTGATGGAAGTGCAATCCCACATATGGAGTTGATCAGACTCACTATGAGACTTGCTATTGATATTTTCATTCACTGATGACTTCTTTTTCATACCTCTCGTTACTACTAGCGTTTTCTTTATATTTTCATCATTTTCCAATGGTATCATATTCTTTAATATTGTTGAGTCTAATTGTATTCGTGATAATGCATCCGCATTTGTATTGTTGGATCCTTTCTTATATACGATATCGAAATCATAATCAGAAAGTTCCAAACGTATTCGTGTTCGTTTCGAACTAGGATTCTTATGAGAAAACAACGATACTAACGGTCGATGGTCAGTTACGACTGTGAATCTTCTACCATACAAATATGGTCTAAAAAATTGTATGCCCCAATAAATACCTAGTAGTTCCTTCTCAATTACGGGTTTATTCTTCTCGTGCTTGTTAAGGGATCTACTCGCGTATGATATGGGTAAATCTTCACCTATTGGACCTTGAGACAAAACTGCACCCAGCGCAAAATCCGATGCGTCCGTTGTTAATACAAACGGTCTATCAAAATCCGGATATTGCAAAACTGGAGGGCTTATTAAACTGTCCTTTAAAGCCTCAAATGCCAATTGGCATTTCTCAGTCCACTCAAATTTCGTGTTCTTTTTCAATAGGTCATTTAGACAGTTTGCAGTTTCTGCAAAATTTTTTATGAATCTGCGATAGTAGTTACAGAAAGCTACAAATCTTCTGACGTCGTCGGAATTTCTTGGAATAGGATATTTGGAAATTGCTTCATACTTGCTTGGGTCTGGCTTGATACCGTTTGCTGTGATCAAGTGCCCTAAGTACACAACTTCAGGTCTTAAAAAACAACATTTACCCGCATTTAACTTAAGATTATACTTGGATAATCTACTAAAAACGTTCATTAAATTTTCATTATGATGTTTCAAACTACATCCAAAAACAATTATATCGTCAACATATAAAAATGCTTCAGATTCTAATCCAGACAGTGCTATAGTTAGCATTCTTTGGAAACTATTCGAAGATATTTTTAAACCAAATGGTAATCTAGCGTATTGATAATGACCATTAGGAGTCGAAAAGGCTGTAAAAGGTCTTGAGTTCTTATCAAGTTCTATCTGATGGAATGAACTTGTCATATCCAATGTAGAAAAATATTTTGCCCTTCCTAACTTATCCAAGTACTGTTTCTATGCATAAATTCTTTATTATTGTGGTTTTGTCCAATACATTTAATAATCTGACGTGTTTATTCCCTTTCTTTGGTACTATGGCGTTTGCCAAGAACACGCCCTTCGCAATCTCACGACTGCATATTACACCATCTTCTTCAATGTTTAAATCGAATGGTACAATCACCTCACTTCTTGGTGGAATTTTCACGAAATTTACATTGAATTTATTATCGTGTATTGGTAGTGCTATTTTGTCATCTCCGGTATTTACCGTCAATATGAATTTGTCATAATCTATGTTGCAATTATATTTACAAAGGAAATCTCTTCCCAATATACCATCGGTATGAATTGGAAAATTATATTTGACCAGTTGTATTTTGTGATCAATTACCGTTTCACCAAATTGTATTGTTATGTTAGTGGAACCCAAAGATTTTATTTCTTCTTTCGAAATACCCGTTAGGTAACAATAATCATCTGCATCTTCTTTATGGTTATGTAATAAATCTTCTTTGCACAAAGAGACATCGGCTCCTGTGTCAATTAAAAATGTTAAAATGCTATCTTTACCCTGTACATTTAATTTTACATAATTTAAGATCAGACGAGATGCTAAATACTCGTTTGGTGTTTACTGGTTCTGTTCCGAAGATTCCTGGTACTCTAAAATCTCCGGATACTGGGAGTTTCCCTGTTCCTGTATATGACGTACATTATGGTTTCTATTATTATTAGAATTTCCATTATTAGAACGGTTATTATTTCCATTATTGTTCCTAAAATTTCCGTTATTCCGGTTATTACTCCTTTCACGATTATTACCCCAATTATTTTGATTATTGTTGTAACCATTGTTGTTATTTCGGTTATTGCTATTATTATTATTATTACTTTGGTTACTATTTCTTCCCGATCTGCACATTTTAGCAAGATGGTTCAACTTACCACAATTGTTGCAATTCTTACCATCTGCATAGCATCTATTGCCATGTCTACCACCACATTTCCCACATGTGTTGCCATTAGTATTCCGGTTTCGCCCGGATGCGTTTCCTGTTTGTGCAGTTTGAAACATAATCTGGCTTTGTCTAATGTCAGATGAAGCCTCTAAAGCTATTTCGATAGCTTCGTGAAGCGTCTTAGTTCTACTTGCTTCAATCGTTCTGACTATTTCTCTATTCTTTAGACCGTTTTTGAATGCATTAAACGCTATCATAGCATTCGTGTTGCTAGTTTCACCAAGTGCGTTTACTTGAAGTTCGTTCAATTCCATTGTCAGTGTCTCTATTTTGTCAGCGAATTTTCTTATCGTTTCTGACTGTACTACACCAGTCAGTTCGTTTAGGATTACATTTGGAGATTTCTTTATGGAATATGCCTTTTTGAGTGAACCCAGAAGAGTCTCGATGTTAGTTGGCACTGATATTTGTCGTACTCTGTTCTGAACCTTAGTCGTTAGCTTTGTCCTAAAGACAAAGTTGAAAAATGAGGTATGTTTTTCCTGGGAAATAGTCTCCTTTATTAATTCCAAATTAGCAATGAACGGCTCTAGCTCATCTCTTGCACCACTGAAAGATGGTAATAGTTTCGAGATAGATGCTAGTTCAGACGTGTTCAAAATACTATTGGCCATCGTGTTGGTTTCACTAGATTCTTCTTCTGTATTACTATATTCTTCTTCTATACTATTACTACTTGTCCGTTGCGCTTTGTCTTCGTGAAATTGAAGAATATTCAAAGCTTCTCTTCTCAATGCAGTGAATTTTTCTAATTGTGTATTCTTTTCTACTTCTGTTAGTTTCAAACTATTCAATGTCGTACTTGCATCTACTTGCAATGTCTCAAGTTCCTCTTTTTTGGACTTTATCGTCTCTAATGAATAAGGTCTGCCTGATGATTTCCTTGCATTTGTTAATATAGTTTCTACCTGTTTATATATTTTATCCATTAGTCTTTAATTTCAATTCAAAAATTCTCCTTTCATGACAGTATCATCATAAAATTTTTTTTCATTATTTCAATCAAAACCTATTCATAGTTTCATTAATTTCTCAGCTTATTTAAATAATCTTTGATGGAGGTGAATTTCTCCATCACTTCTGAGTTCTCTAATTTTTCTACAATAGAGTCGACCTTATCTTCTATTTGTAAATCGTTAGCTTTTTCTAAGATGTATTCTTTTACATTATTTATTTGTTCGCAAGTTGTATTCACTAAACAATTTTTTATATATATAAACAATAATGCTATACTTGTTATTATAATTATTGTTATTGTTGTTATTAATAATGTAGCTTTTAACATATTATCTCAGTTTAGCAGGATTTCGTTAGCATCACAGGATTTCGGCAGCGTCAGATGATTTCGGTATCGATGGTGTCTGGAAACATCACAGGATTTCTGCAGCGTCACAGGTTTTCGTCAGCGTGGCAGGTTTTCGGCAGCGTGGCAGGATCGCCATGAAATGAAACTCGATTTGTTTCTGGTTTTGTTTTATGTTTTTATTTAATAGACAGCATAACTGTCTTGTTGTACACTTTGATTAACTCTAACCTATTCCTAATTTTACAACGACTTATATACTAAATTTATTTGTACTATGACAAAGGGGAAACGTCAAAACAAAATTAACATTGACCCACTTCAAACATCTGCGTGCCAGATTTACTGCAGTCGCAATGTTTCAAAGTGTCATATGCCTTTGTTGCACTTGAACTGTGTGAGGTCTAGTATCAACAGTCACATTACTTGACAATGGTCAGTACTACAAACATTGTAATGTGAAACCCTTTAGTACGTTTTTACTCATGGGTATTCATAATTGTTTTATGAATTTTATTTAGTTTTATTAGTTCTGACTAATTCAACTTAAGGTTGAAATACAAACTGTTGTTTTCCCTTTGTACACCATGTACCGTAAGTATGCACACTACACCCTCACCCTCAAGAGAAATCATCAAATTTCTGTAAAAAGAAAATCAACAGAAATTGGAGGATTTAAACAAGTGTGTTGTTTACTGTGCATACCCATAATATTACATTTATTATTTAATTACTTGTCATTTGAGCAACTTTATAATTTTATATACACGTATTTATTTATATATTCTTCTTTAAAGTTTTTATTTTGGTTTGTTTACAATACTTCGGTTTTTTGTTAATTAATTAGTTTTGTATAAAAATTTCTTTTGATTTATTTACAATATTTTGCTTATGAATTATATTTCTTTAATAAGTTCTTATGGTATGTCTTAATATTATTTCCTATCTTAACCGATATGTTCACATCATCAATTGATACTATCGTATAAGGACCTTTATATGGTGCTTCATTTTTTCTTCTATTTTCAATTCTAACTAATACTAATTCTCCTATCTCTAATTTTATACTATTTGCCTTATCCCTAGATTCTACTTGTCTATTTTCCTTTACTTTCATAGTCAGTTTTCTTGCATAGTCTAGTGAATATTTTAATCTAGCCTTAAGTTCGTTTGCATAATTTTCTAGATTGTATACCTTCGGATGATTCATGACTTCATCACCTGGTAAACTCGGTAATCTTCCAAATAGCAGTTCGAATGGAGAGTACTCAGTGTCCACATGAGGAGTTATATTGTATGAAAATGCATAATATGGAATCCATTGCTCCCAACTATCAGAAGGTGATAAAAGACAAAAAATATTCATTTAGAACCCTATGATTCCTTTCTACTGTGCCTAATGTCTCATGATGATAAGGAGTCGAAAACCGTTGTTCAATCTTCAATAATTCGCATATCTCCTTCATTAATTCGTTTGTAAATTCTGTCCCTCTGTCAGATTTCAAAGTTTTGAATATTCCATACCCCAATATAAGGTTTTCAGTCAATGCCTTAGCTACAGACTTTGCTTCTTTCGTTTCTATGGGACATGCTATTACATATTTTGTTAACTCGCATTGCATAGTCAATATATATCGATAGTTCATCGAAGGACGTAACGGTCCAACTGTATCGATTACAACCGTTTCAAAACTCTGTGTAGGTGTGTCCGTAACACAAAGTGGTTCTCTGGTGTGTCTTATCTGCTTGTTTCTCTGGCAGCGATCACACTTAGAAATATAATTTTTTACCATTATACACATGTTTTTCCATATGTACCGTTGTTTCAATTTCAGTAGAGTCTTTCGAACTCCAAAATGACCTCCCTGGGGGGTGTTGTGAAATAACTCTATAAGTTCTAACTGTTTACTCTCGCTTAGTATTTTCTGAGGTTTATTATATAACATTATTGTTACATCATCTTCATTCGATTTATTCGATTCATTATATCTGGCCTTAAACTCTTCTGCAGGAATTATTCTAAATATTGCATCATCTCTGGCGATGGCAAATTTTCTATTTTTACTTTTCTTCAAATAAGATGAAAGCTTCTCCAATAGAGTACCTAAGCACTTTGGATTATCACTACATCTAATGCGCATTTCATTTCTATACTTATCATTCTCTGTTATATATCTATATATATCTTCTATTGGCCTGTTTTCTACTATAAACTTTAATTTACATGCATGCTTTATATCATTGATGGAAGTGCAATCCCACATATGGAGTTGATCAGACTCACTATGAGACTTGCTATTGATATTTTCATTCACTGATGACTTCTTTTTCATACCTCTCGTTACTACTAGCGTTTTCTTTATATTTTCATCATTTTCCAATGGTATCATATTCTTTAATATTGTTGAGTCTAATTGTATTCGTGATAATGCATCCGCATTTGTATTGTTGGATCCTTTCTTATATACGATATCGAAATCATAATCAGAAAGTTCCAAACGTATTCGTGTTCGTTTCGAACTAGGATTCTTATGAGAAAACAACGATACTAACGGTCGATGGTCAGTTACGACTGTGAATCTTCTACCATACAAATATGGTCTAAAAAATTGTATGCCCCAATAAATACCTAGTAGTTCCTTCTCAATTACGGGTTTATTCTTCTCGTGCTTGTTAAGGGATCTACTCGCGTATGATATGGGTAAATCTTCACCTATTGGACCTTGAGACAAAACTGCACCCAGCGCAAAATCCGATGCGTCCGTTGTTAATACAAACGGTCTATCAAAATCCGGATATTGCAAAACTGGAGGGCTTATTAAACTGTCCTTTAAAGCCTCAAATGCCAATTGGCATTTCTCAGTCCACTCAAATTTCGTGTTCTTTTTCAATAGGTCATTTAGACAGTTTGCAGTTTCTGCAAAATTTTTTATGAATCTGCGATAGTAGTTACAGAAAGCTACAAATCTTCTGACGTCGTCGGAATTTCTTGGAATAGGATATTTGGAAATTGCTTCATACTTGCTTGGGTCTGGCTTGATACCGTTTGCTGTGATCAAGTGCCCTAAGTACACAACTTCAGGTCTTAAAAAACAACATTTACCCGCATTTAACTTAAGATTATACTTGGATAATCTACTAAAAACGTTCATTAAATTTTCATTATGATGTTTCAAACTACATCCAAAAACAATTATATCGTCAACATATAAAAATGCTTCAGATTCTAATCCAGACAGTGCTATAGTTAGCATTCTTTGGAAACTATTCGAAGATATTTTTAAACCAAATGGTAATCTAGCGTATTGATAATGACCATTAGGAGTCGAAAAGGCTGTAAAAGGTCTTGAGTTCTTATCAAGTTCTATCTGATGGAATGAACTTGTCATATCCAATGTAGAAAAATATTTTGCCCTTCCTAACTTATCCAAGTACTGTTTCTATGCATAAATTCTTTATTATTGTGGTTTTGTCCAATACATTTAATAATCTGACGTGTTTATTCCCTTTCTTTGGTACTATGGCGTTTGCCAAGAACACGCCCTTCGCAATCTCACGACTGCATATTACACCATCTTCTTCAATGTTTAAATCGAATGGTACAATCACCTCACTTCTTGGTGGAATTTTCACGAAATTTACATTGAATTTATTATCGTGTATTGGTAGTGCTATTTTGTCATCTCCGGTATTTACCGTCAATATGAATTTGTCATAATCTATGTTGCAATTATATTTACAAAGGAAATCTCTTCCCAATATACCATCGGTATGAATTGGAAAATTATATTTGACCAGTTGTATTTTGTGATCAATTACCGTTTCACCAAATTGTATTGTTATGTTAGTGGAACCCAAAGATTTTATTTCTTCTTTCGAAATACCCGTTAGGTAACAATAATCATCTGCATCTTCTTTATGGTTATGTAATAAATCTTCTTTGCACAAAGAGACATCGGCTCCTGTGTCAATTAAAAATGTTAAAATGCTATCTTTACCCTGTACATTTAATTTTACATAATTTCTAAGATCAGACGAGATGCTAAATACTCGTTTGGTGTTTACTGGTTCTGTTCCGAAGATTCCTGGTACTCTAAAATCTCCGGATACTGGGAGTTTCCCTGTTCCTGTATATGACGTACATTATGGTTTCTATTATTATTAGAATTTCCATTATTAGAACGGTTATTATTTCCATTATTGTTCCTAAAATTTCCGTTATTCCGGTTATTACTCCTTTCACGATTATTACCCCAATTATTTTGATTATTGTTGTAACCATTGTTGTTATTTCGGTTATTGCTATTATTATTATTATTACTTTGGTTACTATTTCTTCCCGATCTGCACATTTTAGCAAGATGGTTCAACTTACCACAATTGTTGCAATTCTTACCATCTGCATAGCATCTATTGCCATGTCTACCACCACATTTCCCACATGTGTTGCCATTAGTATTCCGGTTTCGCCCGGATGCGTTTCCTGTTTGTGCAGTTTGAAACATAATCTGGCTTTGTCTAATGTCAGATGAAGCCTCTAAAGCTATTTCGATAGCTTCGTGAAGCGTCTTAGTTCTACTTGCTTCAATCGTTCTGACTATTTCTCTATTCTTTAGACCGTTTTTGAATGCATTAAACGCTATCATAGCATTCGTGTTGCTAGTTTCACCAAGTGCGTTTACTTGAAGTTCGTTCAATTCCATTGTCAGTGTCTCTATTTTGTCAGCGAATTTTCTTATCGTTTCTGACTGTACTACACCAGTCAGTTCGTTTAGGATTACATTTGGAGATTTCTTTATGGAATATGCCTTTTTGAGTGAACCCAGAAGAGTCTCGATGTTAGTTGGCACTGATATTTGTCGTACTCTGTTCTGAACCTTAGTCGTTAGCTTTGTCCTAAAGACAAAGTTGAAAAATGAGGTATGTTTTTCCTGGGAAATAGTCTCCTTTATTAATTCCAAATTAGCAATGAACGGTTCTAGCTCATCTCTTGCACCACTGAAAGATGGTAATAGTTTCGAGATAGATGCTAGTTCAGACGTGTTCAAAATACTATTGGTCATCGTGTTGGTTTCACTAGATTCTTCTTCTGTATTACTATATTCTTCTTCTATACTATTACTACTTGTCCGTTGCGCTTTGTCTTCGTGAAATTGAAGAATATTCAAAGCTTCTCTTCTCAATGCAGTGAATTTTTCTAATTGTGTATTCTTTTCTACTTCTGTTAGTTTCAAACTATTCAATGTCGTACTTGCATCTACTTGCAATGTCTCAAGTTCCTCTTTTTTGGACTTTATCGTCTCTAATGAATAAGGTCTGCCTGATGATTTCCTTGCATTTGTTAATATAGTTTCTACCTGTTTATATATTTTATCCATTAGTCTTTAATTTCAATTCAAAAATTCTCCTTTCATGACAGTATCATCATAAAATTTTTTTTCATTATTTCAATCAAAACCTATTCATAGTTTCATTAATTTCTCAGCTTATTTAAATAATCTTTGATGGAGGTGAATTTCTCCATCACTTCTGAGTTCTCTAATTTTTCTACAATAGAGTCGACCTTATCTTCTATTTGTAAATCGTTAGCTTTTTCTAAGATGTATTCTTTTACATTATTTATTTGTTCGCAAGTTGTATTCACTAAACAATTTTTTATATATATAAACAATAATGCTATACTTGTTATTATAATTATTGTTATTGTTGTTATTAATAATGTAGCTTTTAACATATTATCTCAGTTTAGCAGGATTTCGTTAGCATCACAGGATTTCGGCAGCGTCAGATGATTTCGGTATCGATGGTGTCTGGAAACATCACAGGATTTCTGCAGCGTCACAGGTTTTCGTCAGCGTGGCAGGATCGCCATGAAATGAAACTCGATTTGTTTCTGGTTTTGTTTTATGTTTTTATTTAATAGACAGCATAACTGTCTTGTTGTACACTTTGATTAACTCTAACCTATTCCTAATTTTACAACGACTTATATACTAAATTTATTTGTACTATGACAAAGGGGAAACGTCAAAACAAAATTAACATTGACCCACTTCAAACATCTGCGTGCCAGATTTACTGCAGTCGCAATGTTTCAAAGTGTCATATGCATTTGTTGCACTTGAACTGTGTGAGGTCTAGTATCAACAGTCACATTACTTGACAATGGTCAGTACTACAAACATTGTAATGTGAAACCCTTTAGTACGTTTTTACTCATGGGTATTCATAATTGTTTTATGAATTTTATTTAGTTTTATTAGTTCTGACTAATTCAACTTAAGGTTGAAATACAAACTGTTGTTTTCCCTTTGTACACCATGTACCGTAAGTATGCACACTACACCCTCACCCTCAAGAGAAATCATCAAATTTCTGTAAAAAGAAAATCAACAGAAATTGGAGGATTTAAACAAGTGTGTTGTTTACTGTGCATACCCATAATATTACATTTATTATTTAATTACTTGTCATTTGAGCAACTTTATAATTTTATATACACGTATTTATTTATATATTCTTCTTTAAAGTTTTTATTTTGGTTTGTTTACAATACTTCGGTTTTTTGTTAATTAATTAGTTTTGTATAAAAATTTCTTTTGATTTATTTACAATATTTTGCTTATGAATTATATTTCTTTAATAAGTTCTTATGGTATGTCTTAATATTATTTCCTATCTTAACCGATATGTTCACATCATCAATTGATACTATCGTATAAGGACCTTTATATGGTGCTTCATTTTTTCTTCTATTTTCAATTCTAACTAATACTAATTCTCCTATCTCTAATTTTATACTATTTGCCTTATCCCTAGATTCTACTTGTCTATTTTCCTTTACTTTCATAGTCAGTTTTCTTGCATAGTCTAGTGAATATTTTAATCTAGCCTTAAGTTCGTTTGCATAATTTTCTAGATTGTATACCTTCGGATGATTCATGACTTCATCACCTGGTAAACTCGGTAATCTTCCAAATAGCAGTTCGAATGGAGAGTACTCAGTGTCCACATGAGGAGTTATATTGTATGAAAATGCATAATATGGAATCCATTGCTCCCAACTATCAGAAGGTGATAAAAGACAAAAAATATTCATTTAGAACCCTATGATTCCTTTCTACTGTGCCTAATGTCTCATGATGATAAGGAGTCGAAAACCGTTGTTCAATCTTCAATAATTCGCATATCTCCTTCATTAATTCGTTTGTAAATTCTGTCCCTCTGTCAGATTTCAAAGTTTTGAATATTCCATACCCCAATATAAGGTTTTCAGTCAATGCCTTAGCTACAGACTTTGCTTCTTTCGTTTCTATGGGACATGCTATTACATATTTTGTTAACTCGCATTGCATAGTCAATATATATCGATAGTTCATCGAAGGACGTAACGGTCCAACTGTATCGATTACAACCGTTTCAAAACTCTGTGTAGGTGTGTCCGTAACACAAAGTGGTTCTCTGGTGTGTCTTATCTGCTTGTTTCTCTGGCAGCGATCACACTTAGAAATATAATTTTTTACCATTATACACATGTTTTTCCATATGTACCGTTGTTTCAATTTCAGTAGAGTCTTTCGAACTCCAAAATGACCTCCCTGGGGGGTGTTGTGAAATAACTCTATAAGTTCTAACTGTTTACTCTCGCTTAGTATTTTCTGAGGTTTATTATATAACATTATTGTTACGTCATCTTCATTCGATTTATTCGATTCATTATATCTGGCCTTAAACTCTTCTGCAGGAATTATTCTAAATATTGCATCATCTCTGGCGATGGCAAATTTTCTATTTTTACTTTTCTTCAAATAAGATGAAAGCTTCTCCAATAGAGTACCTAAGCACTTTGGATTATCACTACATCTAATGCGCATTTCATTTCTATACTTATCATTCTCTGTTATATATCTATATATATCTTCTATTGGCCTGTTTTCTACTATAAACTTTAATTTACATGCATGCTTTATATCATTGATGGAAGTGCAATCCCACATATGGAGTTGATCAGACTCACTATGAGACTTGCTATTGATATTTTCATTCACTGATGACTTCTTTTTCATACCTCTCGTTACTACTAGCGTTTTCTTTATATTTTCATCATTTTCCAATGGTATCATATTCTTTAATATTGTTGAGTCTAATTGTATTCGTGATAATGCATCCGCATTTGTATTGTTGGATCCTTTCTTATATACGATATCGAAATCATAATCAGAAAGTTCCAAACGTATTCGTGTTCGTTTCGAACTAGGATTCTTATGAGAAAACAACGATACTAACGGTCGATGGTCAGTTACGACTGTGAATCTTCTACCATACAAATATGGTCTAAAAAATTGTATGCCCCAATAAATACCTAGTAGTTCCTTCTCAATTACGGGTTTATTCTTCTCGTGCTTGTTAAGGGATCTACTCGCGTATGATATGGGTAAATCTTCACCTATTGGACCTTGAGACAAAACTGCACCCAGCGCAAAATCCGATGCGTCCGTTGTTAATACAAACGGTCTATCAAAATCCGGATATTGCAAAACTGGAGGGCTTATTAAACTGTCCTTTAAAGCCTCAAATGCCAATTGGCATTTCTCAGTCCACTCAAATTTCGTGTTCTTTTTCAATAGGTCATTTAGACAGTTTGCAGTTTCTGCAAAATTTTTTATGAATCTGCGATAGTAGTTACAGAAAGCTACAAATCTTCTGACGTCGTCGGAATTTCTTGGAATAGGATATTTGGAAATTGCTTCATACTTGCTTGGGTCTGGCTTGATACCGTTTGCTGTGATCAAGTGCCCTAAGTACACAACTTCAGGTCTTAAAAAACAACATTTACCCGCATTTAACTTAAGATTATACTTGGATAATCTACTAAAAACGTTCATTAAATTTTCATTATGATGTTTCAAACTACATCCAAAAACAATTATATCGTCAACATATAAAAATGCTTCAGATTCTAATCCAGACAGTGCTATAGTTAGCATTCTTTGGAAACTATTCGAAGATATTTTTAAACCAAATGGTAATCTAGCGTATTGATAATGACCATTAGGAGTCGAAAAGGCTGTAAAAGGTCTTGAGTTCTTATCAAGTTTTATCTGATGGAATGAACTTGTCATATCCAATGTAGAAAAATATTTTGCCCTTCCTAACTTATCCAAGTACTGTTTCTATGCATAAATTCTTTATTATTGTGGTTTTGTCCAATACATTTAATAATCTGACGTGTTTATTCCCTTTCTTTGGTACTATGGCGTTTGCCAAGAACACGCCCTTCGCAATCTCACGACTGCATATTACACCATCTTCTTCAATGTTTAAATCGAATGGTACAATCACCTCACTTCTTGGTGGAATTTTCACGAAATTTACATTGAATTTATTATCGTGTATTGGTAGTGCTATTTTGTCATCTCCGGTATTTACCGTCAATATGAATTTGTCATAATCTATGTTGCAATTATATTTACAAAGGAAATCTCTTCCCAATATACCATCGGTATGAATTGGAAAATTATATTTGACCAGTTGTATTTTGTGATCAATTACCGTTTCACCAAATTGTATTGTTATGTTAGTGGAACCCAAAGATTTTATTTCTTCTTTCGAAATACCCGTTAGGTAACAATAATCATCTGCATCTTCTTTATGGTTATGTAATAAATCTTCTTTGCACAAAGAGACATCGGCTCCTGTGTCAATTAAAAATGTTAAAATGCTATCTTTACCCTGTACATTTAATTTTACATAATTTCTAAGATCAGACGAGATGCTAAATACTCGTTTGGTGTTTACTGGTTCTGTTCCGAAGATTCCTGGTACTCTAAAATCTCCGGATACTGGGAGTTTCCCTGTTCCTGTATATGACGTACATTATGGTTTCTATTATTATTAGAATTTCCATTATTAGAACGGTTATTATTTCCATTATTGTTCCTAAAATTTCCGTTATTCCGGTTATTACTCCTTTCACGATTATTACCCCAATTATTTTGATTATTGTTGTAACCATTGTTGTTATTTCGGTTATTGCTATTATTATTATTATTACTTTGGTTACTATTTCTTCCCGATCTGCACATTTTAGCAAGATGGTTCAACTTACCACAATTGTTGCAATTCTTACCATCTGCATAGCATCTATTGCCATGTCTACCACCACATTTCCCACATGTGTTGCCATTAGTATTCCGGTTTCGCCCGGATGCGTTTCCTGTTTGTGCAGTTTGAAACATAATCTGGCTTTGTCTAATGTCAGATGAAGCCTCTAAAGCTATTTCGATAGCTTCGTGAAGCGTCTTAGTTCTACTTGCTTCAATCGTTCTGACTATTTCTCTATTCTTTAGACCGTTTTTGAATGCATTAAACGCTATCATAGCATTCGTGTTGCTAGTTTCACCAAGTGCGTTTACTTGAAGTTCGTTCAATTCCATTGTCAGTGTCTCTATTTTGTCAGCGAATTTTCTTATCGTTTCTGACTGTACTACACCAGTCAGTTCGTTTAGGATTACATTTGGAGATTTCTTTATGGAATATGCCTTTTTGAGTGAACCCAGAAGAGTCTCGATGTTAGTTGGCACTGATATTTGTCGTACTCTGTTCTGAACCTTAGTCGTTAGCTTTGTCCTAAAGACAAAGTTGAAAAATGAGGTATGTTTTTCCTGGGAAATAGTCTCCTTTATTAATTCCAAATTAGCAATGAACGGTTCTAGCTCATCTCTTGCACCACTGAAAGATGGTAATAGTTTCGAGATAGATGCTAGTTCAGACGTGTTCAAAATACTATTGGCCATCGTGTTGGTTTCACTAGATTCTTCTTCTGTATTACTATATTCTTCTTCTATACTATTACTACTTGTCCGTTGCGCTTTGTCTTCGTGAAATTGAAGAATATTCAAAGCTTCTCTTCTCAATGCAGTGAATTTTTCTAATTGTGTATTCTTTTCTACTTCTGTTAGTTTCAAACTATTCAATGTCGTACTTGCATCTACTTGCAATGTCTCAAGTTCCTCTTTTTTGGACTTTATCGTCTCTAATGAATAAGGTCTGCCTGATGATTTCCTTGCATTTGTTAATATAGTTTCTACCTGTTTATATATTTTATCCATTAGTCTTTAATTTCAATTCAAAAATTCTCCTTTCATGACAGTATCATCATAAAATTTTTTTTCATTATTTCAATCAAAACCTATTCATAGTTTCATTAATTTCTCAGCTTATTTAAATAATCTTTGATGGAGGTGAATTTCTCCATCACTTCTGAGTTCTCTAATTTTTCTACAATAGAGTCGACCTTATCTTCTATTTGTAAATCGTTAGCTTTTTCTAAGATGTATTCTTTTACATTATTTATTTGTTCGCAAGTTGTATTCACTAAACAATTTTTTATATATATAAACAATAATGCTATACTTGTTATTATAATTATTGTTATTGTTGTTATTAATAATGTAGCTTTTAACATATTATCTCAGTTTAGCAGGATTTCGTTAGCATCACAGGATTTCGGCAGCGTCAGATGATTTCGGTATCGATGGTGTCTGGAAACATCACAGGATTTCTGCAGCGTCACAGGTTTTCGTCAGCGTGGCAGGATCGCCATGAAATGAAACTCGATTTGTTTCTGGTTTTGTTTTATGTTTTTATTTAATAGACAGCATAACTGTCTTGTTGTACACTTTGATTAACTCTAACCTATTCCTAATTTTACAACGACTTATATACTAAATTTATTTGTACTATGACAAAGGGGAAACGTCAAAACAAAATTAACATTGACCCACTTCAAACATCTGCGTGCCAGATTTACTGCAGTCGCAATGTTTCAAAGTGTCATATGCATTTGTTGCACTTGAACTGTGTGAGGTCTAGTATCAACAGTCACATTACTTGACAATGGTCAGTACTACAAACAATGTAATGTGAAACCCTTTAGTACGTTTTTACTCATGGGTATTTATAATTGTTTTATGAATTTTATTTAGTTTTATTAGTTCTGACTAATTCAACTTAAGGTTGAAATACAAACTGTTGTTTTCCCTTTGTACACCATGTACCGTAAGTATGCACACTACAGAGGGTAGCTATAGCAAATGGATATCTTTCCGTGACATGTTCACTGCCCTATACATTAATAGATCAAATTGCGCTCCAGTTGTAAAATTATATCATTTGCGAAGAAAAACAACTGGCGACGCTGGCGCAATTGTTAAACGGTTTCCCCTTTGCAATGCTAGTTTTGAACTTGCTTGAAGAGCATTTAAAGACCGTTATGAGAACGAAAGAGAGTTAGGTGACCAACTTGTCCAAACACTCTACAATATTCCCGCTGCAACCACAGAGGACAGCAAGAACCTCCAGAACATTCACTCCACTGTATGCGACGTATTACAGGGTCTCAAATCTTTGGGCATACAAGTAGAATATTGCGACCTCTTCATTGCCTTTCTGGTTCGTTTAAAGCTGCCATAAGAGACTTTGTCCCTCTGGGAACAATCTCTTCAGAATCATCGCAATATTACTAAATGGTCACAATTAGAAGCGTTCCTAAAGATAGTTTCGAAGCTGTCGAAAGAATATCCAGTATAGAAACGATAAAGCACAGAATAAGCCTCCCTAATATTTAAAGTGTGTCTAAAACTGAAGTTCAGGTTTTCGCTTCTCAAGAAAGACAAGGGTCTGTGTGCAGGTTATGTTCGGGCAACCACAATTTAAGATTATGTTCCAAATTCAAACGATTTACGGTTCAACAAAGGGTCGACTTTGTACTGGCCAACAAAATTTGCAATAATTGACTTTCGTCTACTAATCTCAATGCAAAATATTCTTCCAAAAACACGTGCTTTATCTGCAAGATGAATCACCACACTTTGCAACACCTAATAAGAACTAATAATAACCAAACTTCTAAATCACAGTCAAAAGATTCTCGTCAAGTACCAAATGATTCAAATTCACAAGAAGAAAAGAATTCCGTCTTTCCATCTACCTAACAAGATGCCCGAGAGTTTTCATTTCACACAAATGTGTCAATTGACAATAACTCAATTCTTCTTCGCACTGCTTTAGTGCATATAGAACATATGGGTCAACTTTTCATGGTCAGAGCCCTCATAGACCCGACGTCGACAAGATCGTTTTTGACAGAAAGAATGGCACAACGTCTTCAAATACCTACCCAAAGATCCTATTATGACGTGTCTGGAGTTGCTTGCATGTCTCGATCAGCAACAAATGAATGCGAGTTCGTTTTGTATTCTAGGAAATCCGACATTAAATTTTCAGTTCATGCTATTATTTTGCCTAAAATATCAAATCCATATCCTCTATTTCATTATTATCATTATTAACAGTTTCATTATTAACAGTTGTCTGATCTTGATTTAGCAAACCCAACGTTTAATAAATCTGCCCAAATCGACCTCATGCTAGGAAATGATTGCAAAAGATTCATAAATATGAAAAATGTCCGTGGCCAAGCTTCGGCATATAATACCATATTCGGCTGGGTTTTGAGTGGACCAATTACGGGTCAACCGGTTCACATCCTTAACTACTAGTCTGATTTCTTCGGAAACATCAGCCCTTAATGAACTTCTTCGAAAGTTTTGGGAGCAAGAAGAACTGCCGACATGTTCTCCAATGTCAATTGACGATCAGTATTGTGAGGAATTTTACAAGAAAACAACCACAAGAGACTCTCAGGGTAGATATGTCGTAAAGCTACTATTCAAAAAGGAATTCCCAAACTTAAAATTCTTGGGACCTTCACGAATATTAGCTCTCGGCCAACACTCTCGAATGAAGCAATCCCTCAAAATATATCCCGAGCTTTTAAAACAGTACATCGAAGTACTGGACGAATGTCTCACCCTTAACCACATGGAGGAAGCAACCTTTCGTGAAATTGTTAAGGGCGATAAATATTTCTCGTTTTATTTGCCTTACCATGCGGTTATTTGACCTGAACATAAAACCACAATGGTCAGAATGGTATTTAATGCCTCGCGTAAGACAAAGTCAGGTCTTTCTTTAACCCTTCGTCAGGTACATATTTTGAGCCCTTAGTTCTGGCACATGGAGTCTGGCCAGACCCCTATACATTTACATGCATTTGTATGGAAATAAGGGCTGTTAGCCGTTAAATTTTTTACTAATATAGGAAAATATTTGTTATATTTTATGTTTCTATTTCTTTGGAATGAAAAGGGCAACAATTTTTTTGTTCTATATATATTTCTGTTTATTATGGGTAAAGTAATAAATGTTTATGACAAAATAGAAAATTATTATGAAGAATACATTGATTTTTTTATTCAGAATTTTGCGGAAGGCAACAAAAACATAAATAATCTACTTTTGAATGTTGCTGACAAACAGGATTGTTGCATTTGCAGCAAAAAAAGCGTGTCTTACGGCGTATTTTGTCACCTTGCTGCAGGCAAATTCTGCAATCTTTTATGGCATCTAGTGTGTCTGGGCCACTGCGTGAAGCCACATTACGGTTTGCTATATTGAGAGGTCTCCCAAAGTACGCTTCAAAAGCTATACGAGTTGTTGGTTGAGCCACAATGTGCGGATTATTGATGCGATTTTCAACGTTGGCCAGTACCAATTGCTTTGCAAGTTTATATAAAAATATGCGTCTTCTTTCTTTTCTTGTAGTTTCATCATTTAGCTTACATATAATGTAACTTGCCAATGCCATCACATCAATCATGTTGCAGAAAAACGCGCATGTCCAGCGTCTGGTTGACCGTTTTGTTGTGTAATTAGTTAGCATTTGATCCATCGTATCGACTCCGGCTTTAGTTGAATTATAAAAAATTACTTCCGGTTTCATGGCTGCGCCTTCAACATATTTCGTGTAATGCACGGTTGAAATTAAATTGACTGCCTTATTTTTTTTGGGCACGTAGCTGCAAAGTGCAACAAGATTTTCATGAAAACCAAACACAATTGAAAGAATTGGTCGTCTGGAGCTCTTCATAACTTCCTTAGGAAGACATCTTTTGTTTGCTCGAATGGTGCCAACAAATGCCAGTCCCATAGCAGCCAGTCGTTTAGCGCCGTTCAATGAGGTGAAAAAATTATCAGAAATAATTGTTCTGCTGCTGTTTGCGTAACAATTTGCGAAATACATTAGAACGTTTTCACCTTGATTTATCTCTCGATTGTCTCCTTCCTTTCCAGTGCATAGTTTTCCTTTCAATGGAAATTTAGTCTTAGCATCGCATGCCCACCAAACTTTGATCCCATACCTTGCAGGTTTTGATGGGATATATTGGGTGAACTTTGTGCGCCCACGATACGGAAACAACTGCTCATCGATGGTGATATTTTCATAAGGTTCATAATAATTTTGCAGATTTTCATTGAGAAAATTCCAAAGGTCCCGGATAGGAGCTGCTTTATCTGTTTGCTGTCGGAATGCCCGCGTACGACTATTATCGAAACGAATATATCTGGACAGAGTAATGAATCGTTTGTGCGACATAGCCGCACGGAATATGGGCAGCGAATCAGAACGCCGCAATATACTGGAGTCTTGCATATTATTATGGCTGAGACCAGAAGCCAACAAAATCCCAATGAATGCATCTAGCTCAGAGCTTGTCAAATCAATCCATTTTCTTCATTCCATTTTCTAATTGATTCTTGCCAATGCCGATTTGTTTCACTAATGATGACGAACGTAATATTGGAAAATAGCTTGAATACCTCAACTGGATTGGTGAGCCTTGTTTTTGTTCCAGATTGAAAACGCATGATATTATGCTGGCGCAAACGAGATGCAGGGGGTTCAGTTTCGTTCCATTTAGTACCGTCTTTACCATAAAAACAGCCTGAGTCGACTTCATTTGCTGCTTCAGCATCATTTCCACTTTCTTCTTCTTCATCTACGTCTTCATCACTATCATAAAGTTCGTTAGGTTCAATTTCCAAAACATTTTCTATGTCTGATGCATCATCTTCTGGCACATAATCAGCAGTGTCGTCACCATCGTTTTCAAAAACATCATAATTTTCATCAGCTTCTACCTGACTTTGAAAATCACGCACTAATGCGTCTGACAATTGGGGTTGCAAATTCGCGCTACGCAAGCGTGTATTATAAATAAATTCCAGTTCATCAGCCACAATATACTAACAACGCAACAAATCTACTTTATTGACAAGTACAAAATTACCGCACAAAAACTAGATTACTTCTTCACTGTTCAACGTTCAATGAATAACTAACTCACAAACAAAATCAGAAGAAAGAAAAAAGCATAAAAGAATAAAGTAAATACAAATTTCCAACTCGTGCCATGTGCTTTGCCTATGCGTTTATACAAATTGCAACGTGAAGATTTTTTATTTGGCTTTTTTGTCCTTTTCCAAGGACTTTTTTTCAATTATTAATTTATACATCGAAAGCCAACAATATTTTGGGAGATTACCTGAAATTACAGCCATGAACCTAAAATAGAAGTATGCTAAATTGAAGCATGAAAATTAAATATGTCTGGCCAGAACCATGTGCCACTTCGAGGGTTAAATGACGTTTTGTATACCGGGTACACACTTCAACGGTATCTCATAACAGTTATTCGTAACTGGCGAAAATATTCCTACGTTTTCAGTGGAGACATTCAGAAAATGTACCGTCAAATCGGCGTACACCCGGACGATAGACTCTTTCAAAGACTACTTTTCCAAAATATACCAAATGGCCCCTTTAGGGATTTTTGGATTGAATTGTGCCCCATTTTTAGAAACCCGAACCCTTCTCCAGCTCGCTTCTGATTCTGAATCGCGATTCCCTACAGCCGCAAATATTTCGCGCACGGAAACATACGTGGACGACATATTGTCAGGTGGGTACACTGTGAAAGAGACCCTTGAAGCTCAGTCGGAATTGATTTCTACATTGAAATCTGCAGGGTTTCCATTAAAGAAAATCACGGCCAATGATACCAAGCTTCTGGCTTATCTACCAGACGAAGACCTTTATGACTCAAACTTTCTCCGTTTTCGCGAGGCCAGTGCGACAAAAACTTTAGGAATAAGATGGAACGCTCTCACCGATTCCTTCAGTTACTCTTTCAGACCAACTTCGCAAACCTCAAAGGTAACAACGCATAATTTTGTCAGCAGTGGCGAAGCTTTTTGACCCTGCCGGTTGGTTAACCCCACTAATTGTCAAAGCCAAAATGTTTACACATCAGTTGTGGCTAGAGGGTTTAGACTGGGACGAAGAAGTCACTTGGGATTATCTCTCAATGTGGAACAATTTTCTGAACTTCGATAATTCTGAAATTGTGCTATGGACAGATTCTTCTATTGTCCTCGAATGGTTATCTAAACCACCTCATACAGGGTGGCGCAAAAATAACCTTCCGATGTTTTTTGGCTGTAATTAAAAAAAAAATGAAAAACTTTGATTCTTCTTGTGGATTATTTTTATTTGGTCTTTTAATTTTTTTACATCAAGTCGAGAATATGATGTCATGTAAATGGACGCCGCCACAGTTGATTGTCATTTGAGCCCTTTTTATGGCATTTTCCATCACTTTGGCCAAAACTTCCGGCGATAGGTCCTCACATTCTTGACGGATATTATCTTTAAGAGCTGCAAGAGTCTGAGGCTTGTTGACATAAACCCGCGACTTCAAAAATCCCCACAAAAAGAAGTCTGGAGCGGTCAAATCAGGCGATATTGCTGGCCAGTGCAAATCGCCAAAACGGGAGATTAGGCGCCCGGGAAATGCATCCTTCAGCATATCGGTTGTGGCACGTGCAGTGTGTGGCGTTGCACCGTCCTGTTGGAACCACATGTTTTCCAATCCCAATTCATCAAGTTGCGGCAAAAAGAACTCGTTGACCATTGTTCTGTAGCGCTCACCATTCACAGTAACCGTTTGGCCCGCGACGTCTTCGAAGAAAAAAGTTCCGATGACTCCTCCAGCGAAAACAGTACACCATACAGTGTCTTTGAGCGGTTGTAATGGCTCTTCGTGGGTTACACGCGGATTTTCAGTGCCCCAGAAGCGTTAATTTTGCTTATTTACGTACCCGCTAAGATGGAAATGGGCCTCATCACTCATGATTATTTTTTATGAAAAATCATCTTCATTATTGCTCAAATAAATAGTCACCAATATTCCGCGTTCTGGAGCAGTGTAGCGTAACATTGTTTATTAACGTGTATTTCGCATGTATTTACTACACAAATGTCAAAACAGAACTGACATTAGGGGCCTATCGCAAAATTTATAGCATTTTCTGATAGGAGGATTACTTTTGCGCCACCTTAAGAAACATATATTGCCAATCGAATGTCTCAAATTCATAGCTTACTACCAAAGGCTACTTGGCGACTCATGATAACCCCGCCGATCTGGGCACACGAGGCTGCTGACCTCAAGATCTCATAATTACCTACTTATGGTGGCATGGTCCCCTATGGCTTACAAATCCACCAACAGAATGGCCATCAAGAAATCCTTTAGAGAATCTTAATTTGCGATAATCAGTTCAAACTCTTTACGTGTCAACAGAAAAGCACGATATTTTGGAAAAACTTTCTTCATATCAAAGGGCTTTGAGAGTATTAAGTTATGTATTTCGATTCTTTAATAAATCTCTCTCAAAAAGAAGATCTCTCACTGGCTACTTATCAGAAAATCTTACTCATAATGAAGTTAAGTTTGTTAAAAATCTACTCATAATGATTTGACAAAAACCATTTTATGTGGAAGAATATGCGTGCCTCTCTTATTCTCGATCAACATCTGACAAAAGCTCCCTTAAAACTCTTAACCCATTCATAGATTCAGATCAAATAATGCGTGTAAATGGTCGTTTGGTAGAATCCTTCTTGCCATACAATGAACGCCATCCAATTATTTTACCGGGCAACTCCCGACTTTGTCAACTCTACCTAACTGATATGCACTCATTTCTGGTACTCGCAGAATATAATCAAATGTGCAGAATGATTCAAACTGAATTTTACATATCTCGTTTGAAAGCCCGAGTTAAGAAAATCATTCGTAAATGCAAAAATTGCATTATATACAAACAAAACAGTTGCGCTCAATAATGCCTCCTCAAAGATGTAATATTTCGGTTCCGTTTCATAATATAGGTATCGATTTCGCATTTCTATTCGAACTAAAAACCTCAACTGTACGAAATGTCCTTACAAAAAAGGTAATGTTAGTATTTTCGTATGCTTCAGCTCAAAGGCAATTCATCTCGAAGCTTGCTCTGACCTATCTACACCCGCTTTTCGAGCCGCATTTTCGCGATTCATTGGGAGGCGAGGGCTCCCTCTGAGGATAGTGTCAGATAATGGACGCAATTATCTTTGAGCCAGCAGAGCATTGAATCGTGAGGTTGCTGCCTTTATAAAATCTAGTTCGGAAGATATTGCGCAAAAGTATATTGCTCACGGGTTCGAATAGAAATTTATTCCACCTCATGCCCCTAATATGGGAGGCTCCGGCAAAAAGTTTCAAATTCCACTTGAACGGATAGCAGGAGCACACAGATTCAATTTCGAGGAATTTGCAACAGTGCTCGCTCGAATAGAAGGAGTTTTAAACAATCGGCCCATTTCAGCGATGTCCGAGGCCCCTACCGATATGACCGCTTTGACTCCTGGTCACTTTCTAAGCGGTGCACCGATTTTGGCACTCCCCGAACCTGGTATTGAAAAAATATCTCTGGCCAACAGGTGGGAAAAACTGAAAGTTATCACCCATCATTTTTCAATAAGATGGAAACAGTATTATCTGCTGATGTCCGCACAGTATCAGGTATCGTAACTCGGCCGATCGCAAAATTATGTTATCTACCGTTTATTAAAGAAGAACCACAAGAATTGCGAGTATTCTGGTCTTCTCATATATTTCAAAATGCTTACTTACATAATTTATCTTAGACTAACAACATGTTTACTTTCCATTTTCAATAGAAATAACTAAAAGATTAGTATGGATCGCAGGACCAACGTAAGCAGCACAAACCGCAACGTGCGTGGTAATCGTCGTCGTATAACCGAGGTATACAAATGCATCATCTGCAACCATCATCATTCATTACGAAATTGCCGCAAATTTTTTTAAAATGGATGCCTCAAGAAGAGAAAAATACATTGAAGAACATTTTTGTTGTATTAACTGCTTAGCCCAAAGCCACACTTGGAGTGCGTGTCCTTCATTGGATCGGTGCAAAAAATGTGATGAGTTCCACCACACTCTGTTACATCCGCAACGCATCCGGTTATAACACACAGCTCCGAAATCGACAAAGACAACAAAGTTCAACCCAAAGTTCAATCCTTTATTATAAATTGTATTAGCTAGCGAAATTATTGTAATTTCAATTTAACTAATTTCCCGTCAATCATGGGGAATTTATATCTATTGTGAATTATTATTTTTATAAATTCCCAGATTAATTTCCACTGAACAATAATTCAGTGGAATTACGAAAAGAACCAAAATACTCTTTACCGAAGCCAAGGGTTTTTCCGGTTTATTTCGTTTTTTTTGTACACCACGAAGGTTAACACTTGTCTTTTTTATCATCAATAAAATCAGACTTATCGTCATTAAAATTGAAAAGTTCCTTTTCTTTTTATTCCCATTATGATTGTCAAAAGATACAATTAATCTAATATTAATTTCTTTACAAAATTAATATATTTCGGACATAATTCGTCAGAATCATGCACCAATTTAATTTTTTTTGTTTTTCTACTAATTGAAGTTGTGCCAATCAATGACATTATTTGTTAAAGAAAAAAATATTAGTTGTAACTATTTGTCAGGAGGTGGCGCAAGAGAAACTGTATTCTCTCCATTAGGCATATTGCTCTACAAACACACATACATTTTTTAAAGAAAGAACATTCTTTGCAACTATTTGTCAATACGTGGCTCATAATTCTCTCCATTAGGCATATTCTTCTGCAGAGCTAAACCCCATTAGCCAGTACCAAAAATGAGTATTTGCCAAAAACTATGCTTTAAAATGTCTTTTTTGTGCAGTCCAGTGGTTAAAAAACTAGTGAAAATGTGAAGGTGCCTCTAAATTTTTCATACAAAAAAAATTTTTTCACTTCTAATTTTTTTTTCACCAAAAAAGTTATTTTCACATCTAAAAAAGTTTTACACCTCAAAAAATTTGACTTCAAATTTTTTTTTTATATTAATTGTATCAAAAACAGTAGAGAACATCTTTTTAAGATATTGGTGGAGGGTATTCAAAGATTCGGCACAGCCGAATTTAGCCTCTTTTACTTGTTTTTCATTATCTTCAACACAGTTTTTGTTTTTTGTGTTAGGACGAATACAAATTGTAGAATAAAAAGTGATTTTGTCGGTAAGAATAAAAAGTGTTTTAAAAATACAAGATAACGATAACAAGATAACGAAGATATTGTTGTCCAATTGGTATGTCTATCTATATCTAACTACATTTTTATCTATATCTATATTTATCAGGGTTGGCAGGCAATACCCCTTAAATACCGTTATCGATTCAATACCCTTTCAACTCACTATCGTTACCCGTAAAATACCGTTACCGAAATAATAGAAAATACCGTTATCGCTAAAATACCGATACCGAAATAACTAAAAAAACGTTATCCCTAAAATACCGTTACCGAAATAACTGAAAAATAATTATCCTTAAAATACCGTTACCGAAATAATTGAAAAAATCGTTATCCCTAAAATACCGTTACTGAAATAACTGAAAAAATCGTTATCCCTAAAATAACGTTACCGAAATAATAAAAAAAAGCGTTACCGAAATAAAAGAAAATAACTTAACCCTTAAAATAGCGACACATTTTTACGAGAATGGAAAAAGTAATTTGTTTAAAAATAGATTTTTAAAAAAGAGGAATTTTTATTAAAAAAAATTATTACAAATATTTTATTTAAATTATTTGTAATTAAAAATAATGTGTTCAAGATGGGAATCGAACTATGGAAATCTGTTTGCCAGCCAAGAACTCTACCCACTGAGCTATCGACCCATATAGTATTTGATTGCATTAAACTTAAATGAATTGTTGCGCTTCGGTTTTTTCCTAGTGTTTTCAAAACAAACATACATTACCCTTGTGCTTACAAAAAAACACAAGGTAATGTATCTAAAAATAGATTTTTAAAAATATTTCAATTATTACTTTACATTTATAAATCATATATTACGTAATCAATAATCATTAACTTATTAGTTTATGCTTGCAAATAATGAATAAGGTAACGAGCTATCATTGCAAGGTAACGCATGAGAATATCGCACCCATTACCAAAGTTTTGCTGGGAGGTTAGTCTACACAAGTTATGATCTTGTGTACCAGGTGTCTTCAAATGCAATAAAATTTGCCATTATATATGAAAATTACACAAAAAACAACAATAAAGTTATTTTCGTTGTTCTTTTGTGTGTAATTTTGAATTTTATTTTTTATTTTGGTATGAGATATAATTATATATGATACAATATGTATCTAGAGTATTTTTGATATGGTAAAAGATATAATTTCATATAATTATATGTGGCCCCAATTGTTTGTGCTTTTAGTTTGTTTTTATTTCCTTATTAGTTTTTTTTACAAAACTTTTAAATTTAAATCATTTCGGGATAACAAGAACTAGAAATTTTTGATAGGATATAAGTAGTGATAACACAGGTCTGCGAAAAATTTTTTTTTGGCAGCTGCATGAGATATTTTTACTGAATGATGGCCATTTTTTTCTATCACATAAGGATTTTTTGCAAATTTAAACACAAAAAATTTGTTTAAGCACTCCTTTATTCAAAATTTTCAAACAATTAGTAGTTTTTTTTTAAGCGAACGAAACATTATTTTGGTACATATACTTCATGTTCTTTATGAAACCTCTTCTTCTTTTCCTTGATACTTTGACGAGTCCTTTTCGGATCTCCATCTTCAGTTTCTAGCTTAAGCAGCCAACAGTAGTCAGCAAGCATAGTGACATCCCATCGCCCTTGGTACCTTCTCTCGATATCACGGACATCCTGGTGAAATCGCTCCCCCTGCTCTTCACTGTAAGCTCCCAGGTTTTTAGGAAAATAGTCTATGTGAGAGTGTAAAAAATGGACCTTCAAGCTCATATTGCAGCCTTGAGCTTCGTATGCTGCTAGCATCCGTTACACAATGATTTTATAGTTAGGATCCTTAGTATTTCCGAAAAACTTTCGCACTACGTCCTTGAACGATACCCAAGCTTCTTTTTCCTTCTCATTCATAGTTTCCACAAATGAAGGGTCCGTTAAAAGTTTTCTTATGTCGGGGCCGGTTAAAACTCCCTCTTTCAACTTTGCTTCTGACAGCTTCGGGAATTTTGTACATAAATATTTGAAACAGTCTCCATCCTTTTGCAGCGATTTTACAAGTTGTTTCATCAACCCCAATTTGATATGGAGAGGGGGCAACAAAACCTTTTCTGGTGGTACCAAGGTAGTGTTTATAACATTTTTCTCTCAAGGTTTTAAAGTTTCTCGGGATGACCAATCACTTTTTTTCCAGTGCTGGTTTCTGGCTCTACTATCCCACAAGCATAAGAAGCATGGGTATTTGGTATAGCCTACTTGCTGACCCAAAAGCATTGTCAGTATTTTGAAGTCCCCACAAATCATCCATTGATGGTCTTGATACTTGATTTTTTCCAGGATAATGGCCAAATCGTTATAATCTTCTTTCATATGCACAGAATGTCCAATCGGAATCGAGGCAAATTTATTTCCATTATGCAATAATACTGCTTTAAGGCTAGTCTTAGATGAGTCAATGAATAGGCACCATCAGATGCGTCATACTTTATATGAAAGCGATGTATGAGTTCTTCCACATTATTGGAGAAAACTAAATTTCCTTCTTTTGAGAAAAACTGGGTAAATTCTTTTTCTCGGTGTCTGTACCAGTAGAAAGAAGTGCCAAGTGATAAAAGCTTTTTATTTTTTAATCTAGAACCTAACAGTTCGGCTGCATCTTTTGAAAGACCTAAATCTCTTAAAAAAACATTGAGCTCACCTTGAGAAAATAGTTGAGGCCTTCCATCTTCGTCAAAAGATAAATCTGAGCTTGATTCACCCGGAGGAGATAATGTAGCTTCGTCCTCCAACTCACTAGGGTATTCATCCAAACTGGAAGGTGGCTGCGGGATAGATATCTCGGAGCTATGGGGCACTGGACGTATAGCTGAGTCAAGATTAGGATAACTTATGTTTCTTTTGTTTTTTGAATTGAATCCCTTTACGTCAACTGAGCAGAAGTAGCAGTCAGTAGTGTGATTTTTCTGCTCACGCCATATCATAGGAATTCCAAATCGAAATGCATCTTTCTTTCCCTTAAACCACAAACGAAGTATGCAAAATAAACTTTCTTTACAAAATCACTTATATTTCTCTGTTGACTTTTAATAGTGAATTCACCACAGATATAACAAAAACTGTTTGCAGAAATAACACAACCCCTTGAAGCCATGATTAACAGACAACAGCACTGTTCACTTCAATATCAGTATGTATACTGAGAGCTTTTCTTTGTTTCAAGCGATATACGTCATTTGACTTGTCTCAACATTTTAAAACATTGCCAGTCTCACCAACAGTTCAGGTTGTTTTTCTCCTATCAAATAAAAAAGAAACATATAGGTTTATTACCAATGAACATATATACTGCAATATACATAAAAACTTATGTGATATAATAATATTTTTAAATAAAATAAAACCTATATGATTTTAAATAAAAATCATATAGGTTTATTACCAATGAACATAGATACGGCAATATACATAAAAACTTATGTATATTGTAAGAAAATGTAAAAAAATCCTATCCAGTTTTTTGGTCGCAGACCTGTGTTGTAATTTATATATGTATGTTTTTTGCTTTAAATATAATTATTTTACCATGTTACCCCATACTCCAGGTAACACATATTTCAAATTTCAGGTTTCTAGCTAAATCGGTGTGGGCAGCCCGTTAGGGATACTGTTCACCTTTTTGCCCCTCTTCGTAGACATTTACAAAAATCCGACCTGGGTGAATATCTACACCGGAGGAGGAACATATGAACCGAATTTCAATCTCCCAGCTCCAGCGTTTTCGGCAGGACGTCAAGGGTGAGAATGTTTCCCTTTTCCGCCCCTCCGCTTTGGATTTTAACTTTATAGGTCCAACAGTTTGTGCAGGCTGTTAAAGCATATTTCAAATTTCCGGCTTCTAGCTATAGATTTTGGGCAGGCCGTGAAAGGAGAGTTTTTCCCCATTTTTCTTTTCTGTTTTGGGGAGGTCAAAATCTGTAAGAAAATGTAAAAAAATCCTATGCAGTTTTTTAGTCGCAGACCTGTGTTATAATTTATATATGTATGTTTTTTGCTTTAAATATAATTATTTTACCATGTCCCAGACCAAAGCTCTAAGATGTATCTCAATAATGAGTTACCCCATACTCCAGGTAACACATATTTCAAATTTCAGGTTTCTAGCTAAATCGGTGTGGGCAGCCTGTTAGGGATACTATTCACCTTTTTGCCCCTCTTCGTAGAGATTTACAAAAATCCGACCTGGGTGAATATCTACACCGGAGGAGGAACATATGAACCGAATTTCAATCTCCCAGCTCCAGCGTTTTCGGCAGGACGTCAAGGGTGAGAATGTTCCCTTTTCTGCCCCTCCGCTTTGGATTTTAACTTTATAGGTTCAACAGTTTGTGCAGGCTGTTAAAGCATATTTCAAATTTCCGGCTTCTAGCTATAGATTTTGGGCAGGCCGTGAAAGGAGAGTTTTTCCGTTTTTTCTCTTCCCCGAAGGACTTTCCAAGAACCTCGTCATAGCGAATGTCTACGCCGTAGGGAGAACCTACATACAAAATGTCAGCGTCCTACCTCCTGCGATTTGGCTGGGCGTTGTTGAATGAAATAAAAAAATAAATATTTACATATTTACACAGTTACACATTTTCACATTTGCCCATTTGCACATTTACATTACCATCAAACCATCGATCCATCAAACCATCAATCTATCAATCAAATTTTCACTTTTGCACATTTGCAAATTTTCACATTTGCACTTTTGTAAATTTGCACTTTTGGAAATTAGCACATTTTCACATTAGCATATATGCACATTTGCACTTCTGCAAATTTGCACACTTTCACATTTTCAAATTTGCACTTTTGCACATTAGCATAATTGCACATTAATATTGGATGAGGAATCTATGTACCAAATATTAACTTCACAGCTCCAGCGGTTTTGGCAGGCCTTCAGGGGAGAATTTTCTGCTTTTTTGCCCCTCCTCTTTGGATTTGCCAAAAGTCACGCCATAGCTGTTATTTACCAAATTTCAACTTTCTAATTTCAGCATTTAAAAATACAAAAATTATTAAAATACAAGACAATAACGAAATTAAATATAACATCTCCAAACCGTAGGGTGTACTGTTTTTTTATTTCTTAAATACAATTGACTGTTTCTGCAATACAATTGACAATTTCTGAAATACAATTGACTATTTCTAAAATACAATTGACAACTTCTGAAATACAATCGACTATTTCTGAAATGCAATTGACTATTTCTGAAATACAATTGACAATTTCTAAAATACAATTGGAAAAGGGGTAGTTTTTTAATCCGATGCAATTCGATCTGACTTTTTTCGGATAAATTTGGATATTACTTTGTAAATATATTGTTGGGTCTAATTTAATCTGCCATTTTTCGGATCAATTCAGATCCATATAAATCCTCAAATATATTTCTGGATTTTATTTGATCTGCCATTTTTCGGATCAAATAAGATATTAAGGAATATAAAATTGGAAATGATTAAATATTGTTCCAGATTATTTTTTTTTACTCGGACCTACTTAGTTTTTGCCATTTGATTTCAAACCATCTGTGGTCCATTATGTAAAAGTGTTTGTGTTAGTTATAGATATTTTTGCAAGGGGCCGCTGTGAAGTAACAAGATTCAAAAACATATTGTCTGTACAGACATATATCTATCTTCCAAAAGTCTGATCATGATGGGGTTAAATATATCGGTGTGCATTGAAACTAGCGTTATCACTAAAATACCGATACCGCAAAAACAAAAATAACTTTACCCTTAAAATATCGTTACCGAAATAACTAAAATAACGTTATCGCTAAAATACCGTTACCGAAATAATGGAAAATACCGTTATCGCTAAAATACCGATACCGAAATAACTGAAAAAATCGTTATCCCTAAAATACCGTTACCGAAATAACTGAAAAAATCGTTATCCTTAAAATAACGTTATCGAAATAATAGAAAATAGCGTTACCCTTAAAATAACGTTACCGAAATAGTAGAAAATAGCGTTACCCTTACCGATAACCGCATTTGTTTCGGTTACCATACATGATAGATAAATATCAACAACTCCAACACGTTTATTAGGAATGCAATTAAAAAACCCTGAGCGATGATGTGGCTGCAAAAATGAGCTGACGCGGAACCAACAATAAGCCCAGTATACAGGAATTCAATATAATGAAAATTATAACAGGTAGGTACTTTTTATGAAATACTCTTACAGCATCCTTATTTTTTTTCTTTTTAAATATGTCTGTCATTCAAAATTCCCTAAAGCTGACGATGCAGGAATCAACAGCACTTTGTTCATGCAGGTGACCGACTCAGGAAGGGTGACAGAACCAATGAGAAGGATTTGCCTGAAACGTAGTTTTAATTTTTTATATATTATTTTTTTTAATTTCGACATGTATTTTTTCTTTTTATTATTTTCATAATTGAATTAACACTAATTTTTCATTTTATTTAAAATTTTTACCATATACATAAGTTTATATTTACATTATACAACAAATATTAAATGTAATAACTACTAGTTATAAAAAAACACAGAACAATCTTTTTTATTTTGTAGCATTTTAGGATCAATTAAAGAACTTATTGGCGATCGTTTCAAGACTCTTCCGCGATTCTTTTTGGCGTATCGTAGAAGACCCGTTATTGTGATTGTTTTAAGGCTCGTTTGAAATAGGAATAAAAGAGTCTTACACGATTCTTTTCGGCGCATCGTAGACGACTCGTATGGAAGAGTCGCCATGATGACACAGTTTCTCCCGTTGTACTGAACTTGAAAATGCTAGCTGGAGATATTCATTAGTCAGCAACAACAATACGTTGTCAATTTTGAAGAAAAAAAAGCATTATTATAAAAATTTTAGATTATAATAGTGAAGTTTTTATTTTATAGTTCATCTTTTTAATATTATTTATGTATTATGTATTTTTTTATTTTGTAATCATGGAGAATACACAGAAAAAGTCATTAGACACAAGCTGAAAACACATTTTCATACATATATTTATAAATTTTTATAAAACTGATCTATTTTTATAAAATTTAACGATTATTTTTTATATTTACAAATTTTTAAAAAATTTGGGATTTTTAAAAAAATTGATGGATGGTTACTAAATTTATATTTTTTTTATAAAATTATAAATTTTTATTAAATTATTCAATTTTTAAAAAATTTTTCAATTTTTAAAAAAGTTTTCGATTTTTAAAAAATTTTTATTTTTTTAAAAAAATGTTCGATTTCTATAAAATTTTTCCAGTTTTTTTTATAAATTTATATAATTTGTGTGAATTTTCCTATTATTTAATTAAAAGTAACAAATGTACACTACATTTGCAAAAAGTACTAAAGCAGACCGGACGTCCGGTCTAAACCATAAAGACCGGGTAGACCGTAAAGACCGGTCTACTTTAGTAAAACCGGGTAAAGGGGGTCCTAGTTTCAACTAATGGTAATGAAATTTCAATGGTAAAGAAAAATTTTCAAGTATGAGTGATAGTTACGCGGCTTTTTGTGTAAGATATGGGCAATTCCACGTAAAATGGCCCTACACAAGAAAAAAATTAATTTATTAGTTTTTAATAAAAATCGGTTAATTGTTGTCTACAAGAGAATGAATTATGGACAGTGATTAAAGCTCGGGAATGTATTATAGACTGTTTCGAATATTTAGTAGAAAAAAAGAAATTATTTAAAATTATCGTTTTTTACGCATCTCAAGACGACGTAGTGCAGAAAAGTTATTTTTTAAACAAAAGGTTGGACGGCGTCAAATCAATAACCAATATTCAAAAAATTCATAACTTTAAAAGAGCAGATGCAGTCTCTGTGTATGTTTGCACTACATATTTATCTGAATTAAAAAAAAATACTTTAAAACGTACTCGCCTGAAGTATTGTGCTGCATATGGTAGTACAGATAATGCATAAGTTTTTATAATATAATATGTGTTATTATTTTCTTATGTGTTTATCTTTAAACTGGTTATGTAATTGAAGTCAATAAAAAGTTTAATTTCTCCAAACTTTTCGAGTTTTCATACTATATCACACCCGTCACATAAATATGTCACACCCGTCACATTTTCTAAAAAGT
The DNA here is from genome assembly GCA_949748255.1 of Eustalomyia histrio. Lineage (NCBI taxonomy): Eukaryota > Metazoa > Arthropoda > Insecta > Diptera > Anthomyiidae > Eustalomyia > Eustalomyia histrio. The sequence continues at coordinate 85,767,425 of OX456523.1, forward strand.
TTTTTTTTTAAGAAAATTTTTTTTTGCACACAGTAAGTATCTAATACAATCAAAACTACTCTAATGAAATAACTACATCAAAATAATTAAGCGCGTTCTACGGAAAATTTTACATAGTATTACTTACCTGAAATGAATAATTCTTTAAGAGCTCAAATTTGTAAGGTCACACCCGTCACAGTCTTCTAATGGTAATTCTGAGCAGAAAGCATGGAATTTCAGTGTCAAACTGTTATAAAACGTTATTAAGATTAACATCCTTGGGAATCGCCGATTTTTTAAAATTTTTTATTCTTGAATTATAATCAAAAAGTCACACCCGTCACAATGGAATTCAGACGATATCACACCATGACGATGTCTCTCACGATGCAAAAACGTAAACTTGGTTTTTATATGTGCAGCTATTCCTTCGTGGTTTAATTTTTATTTCTTATAATTCTGCAATTGCAATTTTAATGTTTCAATATTGGAAATAAATAACATTCATGTACCAATCAAAAGAAAATCAATTAAAAAACGGGTGATGCCTTGGTTCACAAATGCAACAAAACAATTTAAGGCAGTTAAGTGTAATCCAGTAGGAATTCAGTAAACTTGTTAAAATGATCTTGACATAGATAATTCGAGTTCTTACACACCTTTTTACTACTATTATTACCACCAACATTTTTCCTTTGGAGTTGAAACATGCCAAAATTGTGCCGGTACAAAAACGAAGAAATGAATGTCGCCCCATTGCAATTATTTCTTATTTTTACAGTCTTTGAACATTTACTGCATAAGCAAATATATAAATATGTTAACGACAATCACCTTCTTACAGATCGTCAATCAGCATACAGACCTCAACGGAGCTGTATTACACCACTATCCGATGTAATAGAAGATATTCAAAGTAACTTGGAAGAGAAAAAAATTAACATTATTAGTATTATTAGACCACTCTAAGGCTTTCAAGCTTTCCAATTTGTTTAACTTCTCACTTTTTGCTGTAAGGTTGCTGTCCTCTTACCCCTCAAACAGAACCCAATTTGTTACTAGTGGTGAATATATTTAACGTCTCTTGATCGTAACAAGAGGTGTCCCATGGTCCATTCTTGGACCACTGCTATAATAATTTAATGTCAATAATCTTACACAACTACTTCGTTATTCTGCCATAGAAACGTATGCTGATGATGTTCAACTATATCTTAGTTGTTTCAAGGAGTTAATTTCTGCAGTAAATGGCTTGCGACTCAATCCAAATAAACTGACTGACTCACTCACTCATTCAACATCGCCCAGCCCAAACCGCAAGAGGTAGGAGGCTGAAATTTGGTATGCAGGTTCCCCCTCCGGCGTAGACATCCGCTAAGACGGGGTTTTTGGAAATTACTTTGGGGAGGAGCAAAAAGCTGCCATTTCACGGCCTGCCCAAACCCCTTTAGCCAGAAACCTGAAATATGCCTTCCTGGGAGTTTGTGCTAACTCCTTCATAAGCTACATTTTAGAATTTTGGCTAGTGACGTTGTGAAAATAGGGGTTTATAGGGCGGAAAGTCTCCCACTTTACAGCGTGCCCAAACCGTTGGACCTAGGAGCTGAAATTTTGTATGCCGACTCCTTCTTCAGTGTAGATAATAGCTACAACGTGATTTTTGGGAAATCCAACGGGGATTGACGGCCTGACAAAACCGCTAGAGCTGAGAAGTTGAAATTTTGTATGCATGCTCCTTCTACAACAGTCTAGATAACAGCTAAGACATAATTTTTGAAAAATCAAACGGGGAGGGGCAGAAATGGGTGAAATTCTCCCCCACGACGGCCTGCCAAAACCAAATGGCAAAAAAAGGGTAAATCTCCCCCTTAACGGCAAGCCCACGCCGAAATAGTAAGATACCATACATTTTTAATATGTATTACCTGGAGTATGGACTAACTCACTGACAATCTATATTTTTGAATTTTAGGCAGGAACATGGTAAAATGGGGTTTAAAACAATGAAATGTCTCCCCTTTAATGGCTTGGCGAAACCGCTAGACCTAAGAAGTTGAAATTTTGTATGCAGGCTCCTTCTCCAGTGCAGATAACAGATCAGATGTCAGTTTTGAAAAATCCTATGGGGAGGGCAAAAAAAGGGACAATTTTCCCCCTTGACGAGTTGCCGAAACCCGTAGAGCTGGGAAGTTAAAATTTGGTACATAGGTTACCACTCTTGCGTAGACATCTACCCAAGTAGGATTTTTGGAATTTCCAACTGGGAGTTGCAGTAAGGGAAAATGGCTCCCCCTGAACGGCCTGCCCAAGCCGTTAAAACTAAAGAGTTACAATTTGGTATGCAGCTTCATTCTTCAGTGTAGATGACTTTTGGAAAATCTAACGCGGAGGGGCAAAAAGGGAAAATTCGCCCCCTTGACGGCCTGCCAAAACCGCTTGAGCTGGGAAACTAAATTTGGTACATAGATTCCTCCTCCAATGTAAATGCCAATGTGAAAATGTGCATATGTGCAAATGTTCAAATTTGCACATGTGCAAAATTGCAAATGTGAAAATTTGCAATAGTGCGAATTTTCATAAGTGCAAACTTGCAGAAGTGCAATTGTGCGAATTTACAAATGTGCAAAAGTCCAAATTTGAAAAGTGCAAAATTGCAAAAGTAAAAATTTTCAAAAGTTCAAATTTGCTAAAGTACAAATGTGCATCTGTGCAAAAGTGCAAGTTTGCGAATTTGCAAAAGTGTAAATGTGCAAATGTATTGATGTGCAAATTTGCAAATGTGCAAAAGTGAAAATTTGATTTTTTTGATGGTTTGATAGATTAATGGTGAATAATTACGGGTTAAATGGAGCGAAACAAGATGGCTAATTCTTGTGTACAAGTCCTTAAGGAATTATATGTATACAAAGAAAAGATGGCGTTGGTAACGCTATAAATTATATTTTTATTTAGCCTTTGATTACAAAATTCACTTTCCTTAGATTTAAGTTTTAAACACTAGATTTAAGTTTTTTGGAATGGGTTTTAATAATTTTTAATTAAGTTTTTAGGGTTATGGTTTAGCAATTTAAATTTTATATTTCACTTTAACTCTTTTTTCGTATTTTTCTCACTTTAACTGCACAAGCGATGCGGCCTTGTTGACGAATAACAATGTTATTATCTGTTGATGGTGAAGATGGCTGAAGTTTTTTCTAATGTCATACGGTGGGAAGAGTTAGTGTTGGCACTCTTGGTACTATTTGGTACATTTTGTTCACTAGGTGAACATTCTCCTCGCCTTTACGTATTTTTAATTATAATTGGGTTAGCTTATCCAGAGAACGATCCCATTATGAACCACCCAAGAGTGGAATCCAGGGCCATTAGAGATCCACCCGCTATAGTGATGGTGTTTGTATTCAAAATAGTTGTGTATAGGTTGCCACCAATGTCCATAGACACGGGGGCATTGGAGTAAAAGTTGGGATCTGCCAGTGTAAGATGCCCAAACTTTTCTTTTATGGACTCATTAAATGGGGTGGTGTAAGGGTCTTTTGGTAAATCCTTCGCAACCAGCCAGCACATCTCATATTTAATGAGCGATGTCATGTTGGGTGTGATGGTAAGCTTCACATAATTTTTTCCATCGAGTGAAAAGGGTTTTAACTTGTTTTCTCGCACAAACGCAGCTGCAATACGAGACGACGTCGAACTGGGATTTAAAATTGCTCTAATAGAGACACAACCATCCTCAGTCATTCCGTAGACTTCGACCGTAGGAGCAAATGTTCGGTTTATGCATGACGGACCTTCAAGGTTGAGCTGGTAGATGGCGGCGTTGTAGCTTGCCTGGGGTTTACTCTACGAGTAGCCGTTGGCCCATGAGCATCGGTGGGTATATCTCTTACGGTGTGATGGTTTAAGCCGCAGACACCGACAAGATGGTTCCTGGCCAGGCAATTTGTACAGTAATGTAACTGTAGCACAGTTTTATACTTTTGTGCCAAGTTCTGATCCAAGAATTTTTGCAGGTCACAATACGGTGGTCGGCTTTGCATATGCCGCATCCAAAGAAACGACGGCTTTGGAGCGAGCTTGACCGTGCTGTGGATTCCTGCCTGGGTCTTCTGGGTTGGGTTGGAGTGCTTGTAGCCGTTTGGCGTCTGCTGACTCGGAATGAAGTGCCACGTCAGATCTTGAAAACTGTTCGCTGACGTAACAGAGCCCTTCAAGTTCATAATAAATTCCTGCCGCTCCTTCTTTAATAAATGGCTAGCTCCAACGAAGTTCGTACCGTTGTCCGAGTAAATGGCGGCAGGGCATCCCCGCCTCGAAAAAAACCGTGCGAAGGCTGCTATAAAGGCCTGGGTAGATAGGTCCGATGACGGTTCCAGATGAATGGCTTTTGTCACAAAACAAACAAAACGCGTACGTAGCCCTTTGTCATTCTATACGTGCGGCCAGAATATATCTTAATGTCAAATGGTCCAGCGAAATCCATTCCGATATTATAAAAAGGTCGGGTTAACTGGGTGCGTTCCGGAGGAAGTGCTGCCATTAGCTGAGTCGCCTGATGATTTTTGTATCGTACGCAGGGTGAGCACTTGTCGATAACTAGGCTAATCAAGTTCTGAAGTTTCGGTACCCAATAGCCTGATCGAATTATTCTTAGCATAACCTTATTAGGGTTACCAAATGGATATGAAGGGTAAGTAATTTGGCAAAACAACTTGCATAGGGTAATAAAACTGGATGTCGTTCATCATAAGTTAGGCAATTAGATTTCGCTAATCGGCCATCTGCACGAAGAATATTTTTAGAATCTAAAAACGGTGTAAGGGTAAGTAGGCTACTTTTTTGGATATTGGGGTTTTCTTTTTCAAGCCATTATATTCGTCTGTGAAATATTGGGTCTGACATAGTATTATCAGTCTTTTCTTAGTGGAGTTTATTTCATGCGACTCGAGTGTGATACTTGGGTGATCTAATAAAATATTAAGCCTGTCATTGGCTGAAGTCGTTTTCCTACGATCAGGAACAACTCTTTCATGGCGAGGGATATTTTGTCGGGTAACTGAAACGCGATCACAAAATCGATAAACATATGACATGACTCGAAGAGCTTTAGACCATTTTGAAAACCTGCTCAGAATATCAGGGTCCCCTGTCCCCTCTCGGTTGGTATTCACACATCTGCTGGGTTATCATGCGAAACGACGTGACTCCAATTTTCGACTCCGACAGTTTCCAAAATTGTCGCAACACGGTTTGCAACAAATGTCTTCCAAGAGCTTGGTTGCTTGCTAAGCCAAGCCAAGACTATGGATGAGTCCGTCCAAAAATGCGTTCGTTGTTGCGGTAAATCGAGTTGTGTGAGTAAATTGTGTACCATATTAGCCAATAACACAGCACCGCAAAGTTCTTATTTGGGTAAAGGTACAACTTTGATGGGTGCAACTCTCGTTTTTGCAAAGAGTAGGGTTACGAACCTAGGTCCGTCTATGGGTGTTACTCGAGCGTATAAAACGGCTGAGTAAGCTTTCTCAGAAGCATCTGAAAAGCCATGAAATTCAAAATCGACTTCGGGTGTGAAACGAATCCATCTTGGAATTCGAATTTTATCAATATTATCATAATATTGTAAAAATTTTAGCCATCCCATTAGGGTTAGGGGTTTGAGACATTCGTCCCAGGCTGTGTTGTCCTGCCATATTCGCTGCATAATAATCTTAGCAGAAATAATAATAGGCGCCAACCAACCAGCTGGGTCAAATAAGCGCGCAATATCAGATAAAACTATGCGCTTTGTGTATGCTGATCTTTTTTCGATCATGGGTACATTGAAGAAAAATACATCTTCTTTTGCATTCCATCGAATGCCAAGGATTTTCGCGTTATTGGATTCTGGCAGGGTCAGTAGATCAACATCGAGTAGATGATCTTCGGGTAATGTGTTCAAAGGTCAGCAGTATTTGTAATCCATTTTCTTAATGGAAAGCCGGCTGAGTCCAGCACTGTGACCAACTCTTGTTGCGCTGTTTTGGCGTCATTAATGGTATGAGCACCAGCCAAAACATCGTCAACATACATATTGCTTCTCAAAATATGAGATGCCATTGGGTGGGTAGTTTGAACATCTTTAGCCAGTTCTAAAAGAGTTCGAATTGCCAAATAGGGTGCGCAATTGACTCCGAACGTGACTGTTTCAAGCTCATAATCTTGAATGTGTTCGTTGACGCTTTTACGAAATAGTATTCGCTGAAAGGGGGTATGAGTAGAATTCAATAAGATCTGCCGATCCATTTTCGTAATGTCGGCATTAAAAACGATCTTATAAAAGCGCCATTTTAAAATTACAACAACTAAATCTTGTTGCTGTGTAGGGCCAGTATATAAAGCATCGTTTAAGCTTCTGCCGTTCGATGTTTTGCTCGAAGCATTAAAAACAACTCAAACTTTTGTCGTAATACGATCTATTTTTACGACAGCGTGATGGGGTAAATAATAATTAGTATTTGAAGAAGCATTCGGGTAATATTTAACGGGTTTCATATGACCTAAGTCAATATATTCTTGCAGCGCGTTATCATATTCTTCCTTTAGCTCGGGTTTCTTCATCAGATTCTTCTCGTTCCTTAAATATTGTGCCATCGCTATATGGTGAGAGTTTCCTAACTCCATTTGTGGGGTTCGAAACGGAAGATCTACCTGATAACGGCCATCGGGTAAGCGTAGGGTTGTTTTCGTGTAATGTTCTTCGCAAAAAGAATCTTCGGAAGACTTAATTGGTTTTGTTGGGACTTCTTCAATTTCCCAAAATTTAGTTAGACACTTATCAAGTGTACTTGTGTGGAAAAATGATACGACAGTCTGGGTTTCTCGTGATTCATCAACTGGTCCCGTTAATATCCAACCGAAATTGGTCTCCTGAGCGATAAGAGTATCAAGAAAACCGTTCTTAACACCTGTTAAGAACACCTTTGGATAATATTCGCTGCCGATTAACATGTCGACTGGTCGGCTCTCATAAAACCTGGGGTCAGCTAATTGAATATCGCCCAGATCCTTCGCAATACTTGGGTTAACGCTATGGGTGGGTAAGTGGCTGGAGACTCCTTTCACGACAATCGCTTGCATGTTCATTTTAAAATCTTTTTGGGTGTTAGATCTTAACATTACATCGCACAATTTATTGGATTGAGTAGAACCAAGGTCCTCTAGCCCTGCGATCTCAGCAAATATGGGTGTGGTGGGTATTTGCAACTTTCGCCTGAAGTTGTCTGTGATAAAACTGTCATCTGAAGCTGGGTCAATAAGAACTCTTGCCGGAAACAATTCGCCATTAACCTCAACATTTAGAATCACTGTTCCCAATAATTTCCTGTTTCTGGGGTAAGATTTATTCGTAGGGGTGACCGTTGTGAAAGACTGCGCCGCATTTCGCATTATTTCCGGTGTTTTGGGTATTTGAGGCAGGAGTGGGTTTATGCAATAGGGTATTATGGTGATAACCACATTGCCTGCACGTAAACGTACTGCGGCAATCCTTAATTGCATGGCCAACAGCCAAGCAATTGTAACAGATTCCGTTCTTTTTAACGAAATCTATTCTCTCGTTTACTCCCAAAGAAGTAAACTTACGACACTCCCTAAGAGTATGATTGCTTCTGCAAAGTATGCAGATGGAGCCATCGGGTCCATCGTATTTGGGTGGGTTTGAGTTTGAGACTTTTCGTTCATTTTGAGATTTACCAAAATGTGTCTGCTTTCTGGGTGTGTGGGTTATTGTGAGAAAAGTATTGCCTCTTCTTTCATTTGATCTTGGGTTCTGGGTTGATGTTCTAGTTGGGTTTTGGGTTGGGTTCCTAATTGGGTTTTGGTTTGGGTATTGTGTTGTTAGAGGAGAGATAGCTTTGGCATCTGTCGCGGATTCAAGACCTCTATACTCCGCTGTCAAAAAACTATCTAAATCCTCCCACGATGGGACCACAGTATTGTCTGTGAGGGTTCTCTCGAATATAACGAGAGTTTCTTTGGGTAACTTGGAAGTGCAAATGAATGCAATCATTGCATCTCCCCATCTATCCTTCCCATAACCCAATGTTTCTAGTGTCGCTATGCAACTATTTATTGTCCTCTGAAGCCTTCTTATAGCTACTCCGCACTGGACATTTACAATGGGTAAATTCTGTAACTTTCGGAATTAAGCATTCACTTGCATGCGAACGTTCTCATATTCCTTAGTTAATTCTCTCCAGGCGATGTCAAACCTTTCATTCGTCGACGGTGCGTCATCGACTATTGATTTCGCCACCTTTCATACTTTTTCCCTAAGGTAGCACAACTTTTCCGCTTGTTGTCTATAATAATGGCCTTGAACAAATCTCTAAAGGTGGCCCAATTTTTGAATTCCCAATCAAAAACTGGTATTCCACAGTGTGAGACTCTAATTGAGGTTAAATCTTCTTGGGTGGGTACGGTGTTTTGACTAACTGAGCCTGCTTCTAAACTTTCAGGAGTTACAGACTTGGTGGCTGCCTCAAGGTCATCTACCAAGGAGTATTTTGCACTTCTATAACGCGCCTTAGCCTCCACATACTCCTGTTCGATGTCGTCGAGATTAACGGTATCCACTTCTTTCGGTTTATCAAGGAGGGGGGACTCCTGTATTACTATGAATCGGGTGCTTATTTTATTCCACAGTTCTTCCAATTCGCCTTGTTGACACCGTATCACCGCAGCTGATTGAGGGTTCTCCCTAAGTCTTTTATACTCCTCATCAAAAGACTTTAAATCTCCCTAGGTCAAAATCAAAAAACCCTTGCACAAAGACCTTAATGTAGTCATACTTATTTGGAAGTTTAGGTGTAATTACAATAAATTTAAGGGTGAGAAAACTTTTGGGGTAGCTGAAAAAAGGGGTTAAAACGCACTTAGTTTTTAGGGTATGAGGTAAAAAAGTAACAATTTACTTATTCGCTTGGGTTTGTAGGCGAAAACGGGTTAATTTCAAATATTTGTATGGGTTTATTGGTAAAAGAGGGTTAAAATGCGGTTTACTGTGATAAGCGGGTTAACCGTGGTACAAAATGGGTTAAAAACTCTTTTTTATAATTCAGCGAGTTGTTTTTTGGGTTCTCCGTATAAAGAGGGTTAATTGAATTATTTTTTAAATTCAAAAAGGCGGATTAAATTTGGTGGACTAGTTTTTTAAAAATTTATCGGGATAGATTTTATAAATTATAACCATCAATCTTAAATTTTTAAAATCTATCGCGATAAATTTTTAAAAAACTAGTCTGCCAAATTGAATCCGCCTTTTTGAATTTAAAAAATCCGACTTTAAATTGATAATCAGCTACCGCAAAAACCTTTGATTAACAATTTTAAAACAAATCTGATAAATTAAAAAAAACTAACCATATTAGATCCGCCATTTTGGATTTTTAAAATATAATACCAGATTCATAAACAGCGACCCCGAAAACCTCTGAGTGCCGAGTTTCAAGCAAATTCGATCAATTGCAGAACAGTTTGTCACATCGGATTCTGTTTTACATTTTTTTTTTCAAATGTGTCTATTTTGAAGCTAATTTACGACAAAACTAATGCTAACTGCAACTTAAAGTTGCGGTTTGTTGCATAAGAAAGAACAAAAAAAAGTAAAAATCGATTTTTTCGACCCATAGTTCGCTTTTAACTTTCCTTGTCACATATGTATTTAAAATTGAAAATTTTTAACTATCAACTTAAAGTATTTTTGTATGTTTTATTTTTTGAGTACACTCAATTTTTTGAAAAAAATGCCTTTAGTTTTTTGTATTTCATTTGCCAGTTGTAAATTTGTATTCAACTGCTCATTCAGCAAATCTATCTGTCCTTATATCTACACGACGCGTGCTATACTCATTCTATCGTTAACCTTTGATTTTAGGATTGTTTTGTTTCCGAATTTTATACAAATATTCCATACAAATTTATGTAGATATAGACTTGCTAATTAGTCATAGATATAAAATATCGGCTGAAAAATCCGTACACAGAAAAAAGTATCACAAAGTTTTAAGTAATTAAAAATATTTGTTAAAATTTAAAATCAATTTCTAACAATTTTTTGTTTGAAATATTTGTAAATTGTTATTTTTCATATAAAAATTCTTTGAAAATAAAAATTTAAGTTACAAAAAAAAACAAAAAGTTTTTTGTATTTACAAATTCGGTTGTTGGTGCCTTTTTAAAAAATATTTTTTTATATTTACAAAAATATTCTATGAAAGATGTTCAATATTACAAACAGAATTTTGTAATTTTATTCTGTGTAGGATGACACATAGGTGGCGCCACTAATGAAAAATCGATATGAATTTTTGGAACTACCAACCTTTAGATGATACCTGTCAAAATTTAATAACAAGTCGGTTATTAGAGAACAAGTTACAGCTGTTTTTGTGATTTTGAAAACAAAGTATTCAGCAATTTCGTGTCATGATTAATCATTGATTTTAATGGAAAACACTCTTCAAGCCAAAACTTGGCTTAATAAGTGTTTCTCGGACACTACTCCATCGAAACAAATGGTAGAGAAGTGGTTTGCTGACTTTAAATAAAAGAGGTGGTGATACCGGAAAACATCAGCAAAGTTCACAAAATCGTTTTGACAGACCGTAAAGTGAAGTTGCAGCAAGGACCCTTGAAACCAGGATGAACAAACTACAAAGTTTTTAGCCACCCATGATACCATGATGCCATGAAGCCAAATGATGCGACTACAAAAATTCTTAGCCGATTTTCAGAAAAACTTAGCCTCTAGCAAGGGTTGTAGCGCAAGTTCAGTGATTGTGATGTGAATACATACATGTTTGAATAGTTAAAACCCTTGCATTCATTGTGGCTAAAAATTTGGTAGTTTGTTCATCCTGGTTTATAGGATCCTTGCCTAGAAGGCCTTACAGTCCCCGTCTCCAAAAAATAGAAGATAAAAAAAATTATTTTTTTATTCCAGACGGGGTCATATATTTTATTTCTTTTTTACAATAAAGTACATTTTTTCGGGACCCCAAAGGGGCTCTTTAATGAACCTACATACCATGCATCTTGAAATGCATATTTGAGATCCTGAGGAAATTTCCTTTCATTTGAGTACCCAGACTTATATGTTAGGCCTCACAAGCCCCGTCCCCACAAATGAAAGAAAGAAAAAAATTTCTTTTTTTATTCCAGAGGGGTCATATTTTTTTTTTTTGAGCAACGCCCGACAAAGTAAATTTTGCCAAATTACCTAACCAAGATTACAGCATTCTTAAGTCTTTTTAAATTTTTTTAAGAAATGTCTAATAAACTTCCTAAATTCCTATCACCAAGGAGATCCCTATTGGGGTACTTATAAAAATATTTAAAAAAATTTATTTCCAATAGAATAAGATCCAAACATTTTTTTTTTTTTTTAATTTGTGCGATAAATAAAAAAAATATAATCGTATGTAGAGTTTTGAGACGAAAAAACGAAATTAAAATTTTAGAAAAATCTTAAAAAGTTTGCATTAAATCAAAAAGTGAAGAAAATGCTCCACGAAAATATGGAGTACCTTGGTCTATAGTTGTAAAATTCTAAATACTCTATAATTGTACAATTCTACCTTATTCCCACTATTCAGAACTGAACATAAATAATTTATTGTTTGAATATACTCTAATTAATTTCTGTTGAAGTTTACCCAACTTATAGTAGGAAACTGTACTCCTACTATAAGTTGGGTAAAGTTACTCTGTGTGCGTAAATGAAAAAAATACACATATAATGCGTAAGTTGGTGAACACAAAATGAGTAAAATACACTCAGAAAAAAATATTAGTAGAAAAATTTGTAAACGGTTTTCAATTCCACTTTACTATTTTTGTACATATTTTTTAGTAAAAAAATTATTATTTAGCAAATCTTACAGAGTTTTTACAGAATATTTACAAATTTTTGTTGCTAATTTCAGAAATCATTTTACAAATTTTTTAAAACCGATTTGCTAAAATTACCAAAAATATTTACTAATATTAACAACTTAAATTGCCTTAAAATGTTACATAGATTAAAAAAGGGATCGGAAATGAATATACCGACTCATGTCTGAAAATAGAACATCCACTTAAAATAGCACTAAAAAGTTTTTTTAGTTCTAAAAATCAGCCCTAGAAACAATAAAATTTGACCTTAAAAGTAAAAAAAAAAATAACTAAAATATTTTTTAAAACAGAAATTACCAAATAACAAAATGATTAATTCGTGTATGTTTTAATTAACAATTTTTAAGCCTTTGGTTTCGTTTTTAATTTTGTATAAAATATCGATAAAAAAAAATAAATTTAAAATTTTGTACAAATATTTAGTATTTTTTTTGCTGATTTTAGCAAACAGATTTTAAACTCCACTTTACAAAAAGTATACTAAAATTTAGTAGCGGCTTCTAATTTTTCTACTTATTTCATTGTACTACATGTCAACAGATATGTGTTGCTAAGATTAGCAAAAAACCGCTGGGCTCAAATTAGCAAAATTTCCCGAAACAGAAAAATTTTGAGTTGCCATTACAGACTTTTTTTGGTGAGTGTACATTGAGAGTGCGTAAGAATGAAATGAAATTTGGAATTTTAAGAGTAAATTTACCAAATTTAGCGTAAAAACACGTTTTACGTGTAAATGTACAAATAAAATCGGTAAAAATCTATCATAAATGCGTAAAATTCCTGTTCAAAATTTAACAGCCCTCATTTTTTTTTTATAAAAACAATAAATTTATTTTTAGTATGTGTTTTATTAATAATGAGTTATAATAAAAGCAATTACTATAGGAAAAAGAAAGAACATAATCAAAAGAATCGATTTTAAACCCTCCTGTAAAGAAAGCCTACAAAATATTTATATGGGAAATAAACCTGAGAGTCTAGGACTTTTTGTAACGAACCTAAAATTAGTATGAAGCTTGTGGTAATATTAATTTTGGTAATAGTAAAAATAATCCAGATTCACCGGCTTTTGTACATCCCAATTAATCTATTGCAACTACCAAATTCACGAATTTTAATAATAACACTGTCCAACAGCATTTTTGGAATAGAATAGCGACCCTCCTGAAAGGGTACCCCTGAAAGGGTATGTTGAGTAGATCATTTTTGTAGAACAAACTTATGGTCCAGCACGTCTGAGTATTTTTTTTACAGTGTTATAATTTTTCGATCGAAGGGAGCATTATACTATATGAAAAAAATGCTGTAAGTTAATGTCTGAGAGAATTCTTATGGCCAGAGTTGTATTGTGGAATTGTATGAGGATTATTTTTGTGGAAGATCTTAACCCTCTAACTGGTCTCTTTATGGGTCAATTTGACCCTTTTTTCGAGAAAATCAAAAAATATCCTTTAAAAAAGGACATTTAAGGATTAAAATATTCTACGAAAATGTTTGCCGGAAAATTTCAGTGGGTGTCACCAAAGACACCATTGTTGTAAATAAAGCTCTTTACGATTAATTGGCAAAATTACACGCCAACTTCTTTAAAAAAATTATAATTTTGTTTTAATAGTGGTTTATTATAGTATGTACATATATATTTTTTTGCTTAAAATTTTCGTGTAAAAGGGAATTAGGAAATAGCAGTAGTATGACAATGGATTAAAGATTAAACTTAATATGCTTTCCTGTATTTAGCTTGACGTGAATGTTCCGATGGGTCAAGGTTTCTGTACAAGCCCCATACGTATTCAGCAATCATTACACTTTGGGATTTCCCTTTGAATCTTTCTTCCAATACCTTTATATCCTGATGAAACCTTTCATCTGAAACCGCTCCAAGGTTTTCTTTAAAAAAATTGAGATGAGAGTGCAGAAAATGCAGCTTTAGTGACATCTTAACGCCAATATTGTTAAAACCGATTAGCATGCTTTCAATATTTTCTGCATAGTTTTGTGCTTTTGAGTTTCCAAGGAATTCTGATATAACCAGCTGCATAAAGTCAAATGCTGTCTTTTGCATATCCGACAGATGACCATAAAATTCTTCATCTTGTAATAATTTTCTTATATCGGGTTCAACGAGCATTCCTAAAAAAGGTAATTTACATTAAATGAAATAAATTATTTCTAAAAACCGTATTTTACCTTCTTTTAATTTTGCTGTAGATAATCTGGGGAAAATTGTTTGAATGCGTTTGAAAGCATTTCCTTGTGTATTTAAGCTTTTAATAAAATTTTTCACCACGCCCAACTTAATATGCAGTGGTGGAAGTATGACCTTATCTTTTGGGACAAGGAATTCATGGATTACATTTAAGTCACCAATAATATTTTCTTTACGTTCTTCGAAATATTTAATATGATAATGGCTGCTGGTAGCACGTGAATCCCATTTACAAAGAAAGCACATATATTTTGTGTATCCTGTTTGCATTCCAGTCAATATTGCAATCATTTTGAAGTCTGCGCATACTTCCCATTTATATTTATAGTATTCAATTTTATTTAAGAGATTTGAAATATTTGCGTATGTTTCCTCCTTTGTTTTGGAATACGCAACCGGTATTGATGGATGCTGATTTCCATTGTGCAGTAAAACTGCTTTTAAGCTGTGTTTTGAACTATCTATAAATAGTCGCCAAGCGGAAGAGTCCAGTGGAAGCTTTAGATATTTTAGAACCTCTTCAATACTGCAACAGTATACAAGTTCTTCTGATTTTTTAAAATAACTTTCCAGATCGGAGTGTCTTTTTCTTGGAAGTGTAACTTTTACATCGGCTGTTATCAAATTCCTGTTTTTCAATCTGGAACATAATATTTCAGCTTTCTCTTTTGTTAGTCCTGAATCTCTTACAAGATCTTCAAAATAAGCTCGGTCTATCAAATTAGGACATATGTCTAAACCATCAAGAGGCAAGTAACTTATATCTGATATGTTTTCAACCGCCGCTGTTATTTCTGTATTGGCGACTGTCATATTGTCCGAAAATGTATGTGTAGGCGGTTGAGGCACCTTCACAGCGCACTTCTGGTAAAATGATATTATTTGTTGCTTCCTATGTCATTATCGCGTAGTGCCTTTGGCTTCTACCAAATTTGTAATTTACGCAGAAATAGCATGTATCTGATTTGTGATCTTCAGGTGCAATCCATGTAATAGGCGCAGAAAATGGCAGCGCCTTAGTACCGCCTTTGTACCAGGTCAAAAGACCACTTTCGCAAGTAGTACATACGGTTTTTGGTATCCAAGCTTCAGATAAAAATCGTATTCCAAAGGAAAGAAAATATGGTTCTTCAGTTGTAGGGAATATTTTTCTTCTGCTTTGATGGTGCGTAAAATGTCCACAAATAAAACAAAACCAATCTCTTAATTTGCAAACAGAATCCGCCATGCTTATTTAAGCTTTAATTGTTCTTTATATACCCTTCACCACAGGTGGAAGGGTATATATAAGTTTGTCATTCCGTTTGTAATTTCTACAATATTGATCTTAGACCCTATAAAGTATATATATTCTGGGTCCTTATGAAGAGCGAAGTTGATTTAACGATGTCCGTCTGTGTGTTGAAATGGGTTTTGCGAAGAACCCAGACGTGATGAGGACTTGATTCTTTTTTATTTCTGTTACATGTGATCCATTTCTGTTTGCTATTAAAAATCAGACAGATCGGTTAATAAATGCCTGAGATATTAGCAAAAAACCAGGACTACCTCTAATTTTTCCAGTAAAATCCCTTTGTTTAATATGTATGTAGAATTTTGAGCATAACAACACATCCATGTGTTAAAATTCTTTTCTTTCATCTCCACCATTTATACACAAACAACACACATACAAACATTTGTCATTTAAATAAAAACTAAACAAATCCCTAATGAACGAAGACTTTTATATATGTACATCTATTGACGATGATTTTGTGTGAGCTTCAATAGCTCAGTTGTCTAGACCCCATGTCACAAATACTTTTTTTCTCTAAGCCCGCGGAGTTCGAGGTTCAAATCTCGGTCAGGTCAATTCACTTTTTTTTTTGTACATTTTTTTTTATTATTTTCTTAATATTTTTTTTTTTTTGCTTATTTTTGGTTTTTTTTTTTAACATTCAATAATTAATTTATATAAAATTTTATATTAATAATTAAAATTCTTTTCTTTCATCTCCACCTTTTATACACAAACAACACACATACAAAGATTTGTAATTTAAATAAAAACTAAACAAATCTCTAATGAACCAAGACTTTTATATATGTACATCTATTGACGATGATTTTGTGTGAGCTTCGATAGCTCAGTTGTCTAGACGCCATGTCACAAATACTTTTTTCTCTAAGCCCGCGGAGTTCGAGGTTCAAATCTCGGTCAGGTCAATTCACTTTTTTTTTTGTACATTTTTTTT
Organism: Eustalomyia histrio; assembly: GCA_949748255.1. Classification (NCBI taxonomy): domain Eukaryota; kingdom Metazoa; phylum Arthropoda; class Insecta; order Diptera; family Anthomyiidae; genus Eustalomyia; species Eustalomyia histrio. The sequence continues at coordinate 85,783,790 of OX456523.1, forward strand.
TATTATTTTCTTAATATTTTTTTTTTTTTGCTTATTTTTGGTTTTTTTTTTAACATTTAATAATTAATTTATATAAAATTGTATATAAATGATTAAAATTCTTTTCTTTCATCTCCACCTTTTATACACAAACAACACACATACAAAGATTTGTTATTTAAATAAAAACTAAACAAATCTCTAATGAACGAAGACTTTTACATATGTACCTCTATATACGATGATTTTGTGTGAGCTTCAATAGCTCAGTTGTCTTGACGCTATGTCACAAATACTTTTTTTCTCTAAGGCCGCGGGTTCGAATCTCGGTCAGGTCAATTCACTTTTTTTTTTGTACATTTTTTTTTTTTTTTTCTTAAGATTTTTTTTGTTTATTTTTTGTTTTTTTTTTTACATTTAATAATTAATTTAAATAAAATTTTATATTAATAATTAAATAATCCATAAATAGGCTAAAAACATCAAAATTTTTATAAAAACCCTCTGATACAAACAAAATACAAACGGTTTTATTTCTTTTTTTTGCTCCGATTTAAAAGAATTTATAAAAAGATTTTTAAACCATTTTATTTCTCACATATTAAGAAAATTTTATACATAATTTACCTTTGAGTGCAACTATTTTAGGTCATAACTTATAATAATTTATAAAAAAAATCATAAACTATTTTCCTTCAAATTTTTAAAATTAAGCTAAAGAAATTACAAATATTTCTAATAAAAAAGCGAAATAAAATCCCAAATGTAAATTTGCCAGCTAAATCAAACTATTTTGTAGAAATAAAACACATGCAGTTGTAGTGATTTCTTTTAACGATTTGTTGAAATTCTTTTCTTTCACCTCTTCACCTTTTATACACAAACAACAAACACTATTCTAGAGCTGTATTATGACCTATGGATACGTCTTATATAGCAAAAGATCGAAAATCTTTAGTATAACATATTTGCTGAAAAACTCGGAAATATCGGTTCAGATACAAAAAAGTTATGCCCAAAACATAAATTTTTTTAAAGTACCTATATTCCCGAGTCCAAGTTTTGTCTCCAAACTAAATGGTTAATTTCCTCTTAAAGGCGTCCGTATATAAATCTGTCCATTCCATATATGTCCATATATAAACTTCAGTTTTTTCCCAACCATGGTGAAGGGTATATAAGATTCGGCATAGCCGAATTTAGCCGCTCTTACTTGTTTATATTAATTTTAGTAAAAATCACATCCGATATGTACTGCTTAGTAGCTCAATTATGCTTGAATTTTTTCTTTTATTTTTTATTATTAATTTTAATAAATATCACACTCGATTTGTAAGTCACAGCTGACTAGACGCGATAACTCAGTGTTTGGCCCGGCCGAACTTGACGCCGTTTTTACCTGTTTTGTATATGTTGGTGTATAATTTTACTAATTAAGCGTAAAGAGCTTTATTTACAACATTGGTGTCTTTGGTGACCCCCACTGAAATTTTCCGGCAAACATTTTCGTAGAAAATTTTAATCCTTAAATGTCCTTTTTTAAAGGATATTTTTTGATTTTCTCGAAAAAAGGGTCACATTGACCCATAAAGAGACCAGATAGAGGGTTAAGATCTTCCACAAAAATAATCCTCATACAATTCCACAATACAACTCTGACCATAAGAATTCTCTTAGACATTAACTTACAGCATTTTTTTCATATAGTATAATGCTCCCTTCGACCAAAAAATGAAAACTTTGACCCACTGTAAAAAAAAGAAACTCAGACGTGCTGGACCATAAGTTTGTTCTACAAAAATGATCTACTCAACATACCCTTTTAGAATTATGGGGTCGCTATTCTGTTCCATTCAAAAAGTCTTAATTTGTTGGACAGTGTAATTAACGTTTTTACAGACTGCAAAAATTAGGAATATTTAAATCATTAAAAGTCAAAAATTGCATGTTACCTTTTAAATTAGGTGATGTAACGATATTTTTTTAATAAATTAATTTTTTTATATTTTTTGATATATTATTTTTTCACAAATACATATTTTCATTTCTGACAGTTCTATAATTACTACTAAATGTTGGTACATTTACACACCTCATAATAAATATTTATTTTTGAGCACAAAATACTAATTGTAAACACAAAATGCGTATTTATAAATAAAATATGATTATTAATACACTTTATGTGCATATTTGTAAACAAAAATGTGTACACATTTGGTGTCTAATTTTTAAGCGTTTTGCGTGATATTACGCAATAATTTACATAATTTATTGTAGTGAAATTACAATTTTTTTTTAGAAAGTATGGTATTTTTATTTGTATAACTTGTTTAAACAAAAAACATTTTCCATAAATATACAAACAATAAATTTACCACTTTGGTTACGCTGTGCATTATCAGAGAACTATTTAACTGATAACACAAGCGTACAGACTGCATATTGTGTACATGTGCAGTTAATGCTCATAAAAAAATAAGATTTTATTGATATTATAGGACAATTTTATCTTCAAAACTTTTCTTTCAATAACAATAAATCTTCTATTTTATGTTCAGTAGATTGTATGACCTGCTGTTATCTGTGAAACTATTGTTGAGTTTAACTGATACCACATGCGTACGGACCGCATGTCATAAACATGCGTTTTGTACATGAACATAAAGACATGCAGTACTAGTTTTTAGTTTTAAGTAAATTTTGTAACTTAGTTTGTAGGAAATCATTTTAAATAAGATCAGTCTAAAACTCAAATTTAAACGAAAAACATCGTTGATTGCCTACATTCGGTAATTGTGGGAAGTTTGTTAGTGCATTAAATAAAACTTTGGGTAAAACGGAAAAATTACTCACCATGTAGAATGAGATTTTAAAGAAATCATAAAGCTCGTTAGTTCAGAACCATCGTCAATAACGATTGATGAAAAATGGACGGACTTTGAGCGAAACCATTATGTGCTTCTTCAATTTCCTGAAATTGTGACCCACAATTTTTGCAAGGGCAAAATCTTTGACGACGATAAAACAACCTCCACAGTAGTCGACACGACTACACAGTTAACCAACCCGATATGGGAATTGAGGAATGAGTTAGACGAATATATTAGCACATATGAGTCCCCAGATTGGCAAAATTGAGATACAATCGAGCTAAAGAAGATTTTAACCCAATTAAAAATAAAAGCGAAAACGATAACAGCAACAGTTGAGCTATCGGGGAATAAGTCCTTTAGATTGACGAAGTTCTGTTAAGAGACAATGATTAGAATCGAAGACGCGATAAACGTCGTCGAAGATAGAACTGATAGAGCCAAAGTAAATCTCAAAGAGGGAGAATATTCATTACCTAAAATGGAAATTCCTAAATTTAATGGAGAACAAAATAAATGGGGTATATACCGTGACCTATTTAAAGAATTGGTTCATAACCAAAAAGGATACAGTGTGACAACAAAGTTTCATTTTTCGAAAATCTCACTTGGAGGGGATGGACTTAAGTCGTTACATCACCTTATAGATATAGATAGGAAAATATTTTCAGATAATCTTTTTAGATAATCTTGTAGTTTTTGATGCATCAGCTAAAACTGTCGTAAAAGAATGCCAAATAAACCAAACTGAGGTAGGAAAATATTTTCAGATAATCTTTTTAGATAATCTTGTAGTTATGATGCATCAGCTAAAACTGTCGTAAAAGAATGCCAAATAAACCAAACTGAACTAAGAATGCCAAATAAACCAAAGAACTAAGCTAATTTGGTTTCAATTTACGCAAATGGGTTGCCAACAGCAATCAAATAATCAACAAAATCGACAACATTAACAACAAGATGATCGTTCAAATATAAGACAATAAATCGGTGAAAGCTTTAGGACTTCAATGGGATCCGAAAAAAGACATTTTTATCTTCAAAGTTAATGTTTGTCAAAGAGAGTTCACCAAGAGAAAGGTTCTATCAACATTAGCTAAAATATTTGATCCTTTGGGATGACTGTCACCAGTGAAAGTAACAGGTAAATTGTTTATTCAAAAGTTGAGGTCATCAAGTCTAGGTTGGGATGTTCCATTGTCAGAAGAGTTCAAAGATGAATGGCTGCAGTATATAAGTAATTTACAACAACTGGAAACCTTTAAAATTAAAAGGTGGGTTCATACAACAGAAACTAACATGGACCAATTGCATGGATTTTTTGATGCATCTTAAAGTGGGCACAAAGGCAACGTAGCTTACCAAAGTTAATCCAATCAAAAACAGGAAGACGATTCCAAAGTTAAAACTATGCAGTGCTTATCTATTGGCTAAACTACTTGCTAAAGTAATTAGCATCATAAATTGCCGTGGTTCTGTATTTGGATGGTGCGATTCGCAAATAACGCTAGCCTGGGTAAACAACAAGAAGAGCAAAGAAAAGTTGGTTCGATCCAGAGTGGAAGCTATACAGAAATATCGTAATATTTTATGGCGTTATGTTAAATCTGAAGATAATCCATCCGACACAGCATCTAGAGGTATAAAAGTCAATAAATTTATCAACAATACTCTATCATGGAATGGTACATCATGGTTAGCGGTAGGAGAGTCAGAGTGGCCAATAGTCAAGAAGGACAGTTCCAACATGTCAAGTTACTTAACACCAGAGGAGCTTAAGCTAGCCAGACAACCAGCAGACAAAAGATGTCGGAGGTGAAATCAATGACTTGAAAAAAGGCAAAAGCATTGACACGAAGAACAAGCATTTGTCTCTAAGTCCGTTTTTGGATAAAGATGGCATATTAAGATTTGGCGACAGACTGCACAATTCAGCATTAAGCTACAATAAAAAACACCCAATAATCTTAGAAAACTCTCATCTTGCTCTTCTTATCATTAATTAAACGCACAGAGCAACGCTTCACGGTGGGGTAAATCTAATGAAGGTAACCATCAGGCACTTATATTGGATTATTGGTTTGCAAAACATGCTAAAATCTTTTGAGAGAAAATGAGTGACTTGCATAAGATACAGACAAGAAGCCGGCAATTAAATAATGGGGAATCTTCCAGAATCTAGGGTATCAGTAGTATATCCGTTTGTCAACACTGGAGTGGATTATGCTGGGTCAATCAGCATTAAATGCTCTAAAGTTAGAGGAAGAAAAACATATATAGGATATGAGCTGTTTTCGTATGCAGGCATCTTGTTGCCTTTATTTGAAGGTTGTTAGTGATTTGACTTCCGAAGATATTATGGCAGCATTAAAGCGGTTCTTTTCCAGGAGAGGCAAAATCTCAAACATATATTCCGACAACGGAACAAATTTCTTTGGCGCAGCGAGAATGCTAAATGACTTAATAAAAGCAATTAAAAACAACAACAAATTGGCTCCTACCTTAGAAGCTGATGGTGTTAAGTGGCATTTTATTCCCCGGCAGCTCCTTACTTTGGAGGAATTCGGGAGGCCGGAGTAAAATCTTTTCAGCATCACCTAACCTATGAAGAAATGCCAACCCTTTTAAGCCAAATTGGAGCGGTATTAAACTCTCGACTGCTCTATGCAAAAGGAGACGATATTGATGACACTAATGTTTTAACACCCCGCCATTTTCTGGGTGGCCATCCAATATTGTCACCCCCTAAATCCATGGTAGAAGATCGGCTTGGAAATCTGGATTGCTGGAAGTTAAATACAAAAGATGCGAAGAGACTTTTTTAAACGATGAAAAGAAGAATATCTAAACTCTCTACAACAAAGAAATAAATGGAAAACAGCCACGGAGAATCTTAAAGAGGATCAGGTAGTCGTTATTAAAAACGAGAATACACCTCCTTCAAAATGGCCGCTAGGCGTAATCGTTAACACAAACGCCGGCAAAGATGACAAAGTTCGAGTTATTGAAATAAGGACGCAAGGAGGCATAGTGAAACGTTCTATTACAAAAGTATGTTCTCTAGTATGTGAGGACGAAACACTACAAAGCAATAATTCTACACAAGATGAACAGAAGCAGCCTCCTTAGTGATGCTGGCGCTGCTTGGCATGTGTATGGTTTTAACTACTACTGCTACAAAAACTACGGAAAACAACACCCTTATTTATTTGGTCCCAAATAGCCAAATAAATATAGCATCCTCTTCTTGAAACCTGGTAGTTTATTACGAGATGAAGCGGTATTTCAACGTCCTAAGCGAAGCTTCGTAAATGATTGAGAGATTTAAGCTTATTTGTCAAAGGCTGCAGACGTTTGAGGAACAATTTTGGACGGTTCTAGCAAATATCCAATACCAAGTGAATAAGTTAAATTCAAACACCAAGCTGCTTCTCAATAAAGAACCGAGAGTAAATCGGGGTTCACCACTGAATTTCGTAGACTCGTTTTACCATATAATTTTTGGGCTAATGGACGACGATGATCGACAGGCATTTATAATGAATATGAATAATTTATTAGCTAATCAACATGATCTCAAGCATCTAGCAAAAAAGCAAACTTCAGTGGTCGACTTAACTATAAACTTGCTGAAAAGAACAACAGATGAAGTTAATTCCCATTTTAAGGCCATAAAAGCTACTGTGGAGAATATTAGTTCTTTATGGTAACATAACAAATACATATTTTAGTAGACGAAAGCAATAAAGTTTTAAAAGAAGCCATTTATTTGCTGCTGAATGTAAATCATGGTAAGGTGTATCCAACGCTAATTACCCCACAGCAGTAACACGCAGAAATCATTAAGATTCTCGTTGTCTTACCTGACAAGTATGTTCTTCCGGCGAAGCACACAGGTACGGAACTCGAAGAGATATGGCATCTATTGACGGGCACAGGGATCTTTGTGGAAAGTCATTCCAGTGCTATTCAAGAAGAATAATCGCTTGTTGATGGCTAAAATAAAATCTCAATATATTGTCTACAATTAAGACCTAGACTCCTATCACTACCTATCGCAAGCAGTTCTTAACGATTGTAAGAAAACACTCCACAACCAGATAGTATGGGAAGAAAATTTTCCTTGGATAGGTGCCAATTCTAATGTATTTGAATTATCCCCAATAAAACCTCATAGAAAACTGAACTGCTCTTATGATGACGTAGATGAAGGGCCCTTTTAAATAGAGCTCGAAGGCAAAGGAAACTGGTTGTACAAATTATTACAAAACACATCAGCGCACGTAGGGTGCTCGAAGTCTCAACAGTTCCTCATCCAGCCTACACTTCAAGGTATATTTACTCTAAAGGAAGAATGTACGGCACGAATAGATGAGATAACTCTATTAGCTACTTACAATGTTCAACGTGGACGAACCAACAAATTCCAAAATTTCCTGACGAAAGAAGGCAATTTGGATGATTCGGGTATGATGAAACCGCTAGGAAACGTATTAATCACCCAACGGTAATGAAATTTCAGAACTAAAAAGGCATGTAGCAGATCTCAAAAAAGAAGACGTTTAATTAAGAGGCCTAACCTTTCATCACTTAAGCGGTCACGCTGCGCTGGGGATATCTACTCTAGTCGTAATCGTAATTCTGGTATATGGCTTCTATCAACTGAACCTGCGCAGAAGACTCCTAGCCAGGGCCGTCTTTAACCTATTGGAGGCCCTGGGCATATTAGAATAATAGGGCCCCTATGACTTTGACAGAACACTATTTTGTTAAATATTTATTTTTATTATTTTATTTTTATTTATTTTTATCAAAGTAACTCTTTTAGCATTTACAGGTTAGTGCTTAAAAATCTATGTTATTTGAAGAGAAACCCGTCTAGATTTCAGATGGGCAAAATCGTCAATCACTTCTTCAAAATCTATGCTTTTTAGCACATCAGATTCTATGGACATTAGCGACAAACTGGTTAATCTCTCTTGAAGCATTGTACTTCTTAATTCATTTTTAATTCTTTTTAATTTGGAAAAGAAGCGTTCCCCACTGCAGTTAGTTACCATCATACTTAGAAAGATTCTCAATGCGATTTCTACATTTGAAAATGTGTCTTCAATTTTGTCTTCTTTCAAAAGTTAATATATTTTTAATATACAATCCTTATTTTCACTGTCAACAATTTTCAAGTATTCTGTTAAATGCAAACATTGTATTTCTAACTTTTTCTCATTAACATCTTCATAATAAAATTCAGCAAATTCTTTGCAACTTTGTCTCAACTCTTCAGAATTCAGAGTTTTCAAGCGAAAAAATAAACCAAAACGGTTACTGATATTCTTATACGAACTTAATCGCTGTTTTAAATGAACGCTGAGGGTATCAATTATGGGAAGAAAGGTTTCTATTTTAAATTTCTTTCTTCCATTCAGTTGGACTGACGGCGCAGAGCCATCAAAAAAACTCTGGCGGGAACTTCTGCATTTTTTTCTTTGAGATAGGTCCTTGTAGTCAGATTCCGGGTTCCTTTCTTTGGCAGACGATTCGAAGTAATCAAATTCATCCCTGAGGTTAATAATAAAATTATCAAGTGAAGTAAACATATTAGTTGCAACGTCCAGTGTTATTGTTTCTTTCTGAAGATAATTACTTATTTTGTCTATTCTTTCCAATACACAGTTCCAAATTTCCGTTAGTATAATATATTCTAGTTTTTCCATTTTCTGGACAGACTAAGGGCTTCGTCTCTAGTTTCTCGTGCCTGTTCTGTATCTTTTGCGATGGATATCAAAGCTACTATAACTTGTTCATGACCTTTATGCAAGGCGCTTACTGCATCTGCTCGGGCTGACCATCTGGTTTGTGAAAGACTTTTAACAACTTTTTTTGAACCTAAATGTTCTGTCAATACATTCCATCGACGAGTAAAAAAGTTGTACACTTTCTGAACCATGTCAAAAAACTTTGTTGCCTCCGATACACACCCAGCAGCATGTACACCTACTAAGTTTAATGAATGTCCCGCACTTGGTACAAAGGTGGCAAATTCACATTTCTCCTTGATTCTTGCTTGTAGACCAGTATACTTCCCCGACATATTTGAAGCATTGTCGTAGCTTTGTCCTCTGCAATCTTTTATGGGAATATCATGGCTATCTAAAAAATTCAAGATGGTTTCCGCTAAATACCCGGATTTATGCTTTATAATAGGTATAATTTTCAGATATCTTTCAACAGGAACACTGTCATTCACGTATCGAATTATAAAAGTTAGCTGGTCAACATGAGACAGATCGGGCGTACTATCAACGCTAATGGAAAAATATTTTGCTAATTTAACCTCATTTATAATTTATTTTAGAACCTGTTTTCCCATTACGTCAATAAACTCGTTACAAATATTCGCTGATAAATAAGAAATGTTACCTTTTCCAGGATTTCCAAATTTTTTTAAGTGATCTGCTATAAATGGATCGAATTCACTCAATAATTCCACACATCTCAAATAATTTCCATTATAAGGAGATCATAGGATTTCATTGTCACCGCGAAACGAAAGCCCTCTCGATGCCAAAAATTTTACAACAGCTACGATCCGTTTAAGTACATTTCTCCAATAATCCACTTCTTTTTGATGTTGAGATAATAAGTCAACATCTACTCTACCAACCGCTTTACTTCGTGCGCGATAAGTCATCATAGATTTCCTATGTGCTGGGCTATTTTCATGTTCTACAATTATGTGATTAATGTGCTTCCAATCATTACATCCACTCGAAGAGCATATTTACATCAGAAGGCATGTAAAACAAAATACAGACTTTTTGGATGGCGAGTACAACAACCATTTTCTTTCGACGCTTTCATTGTTCTTCAATTTGCGAATAAATAATGCTTTGTTGAAATACCTAGTTACTGATTTATAACCATCTTTGTAGGTTCTGGATGTATTGGAAAAGTCAGAATCGTTATTTTGAAAATATGCAGATCCCTTACGACTCAATATTTCGCGATGTTTTTCTGTAAAATTTTTATGAAAATAATCGGCGAGATCGTGTGATATTTCTTCCGGGTTGGAAAACTGTTCTTGTTCTACTGACACTGTTGTCTCTGTTTGTGAAATCACCGAATTTGTTGCTCTTTCGTCATAGGGACGTTTGCTTTCTGATTTAATGTCTTTTCCAAAGTTGGTGGAAATTGTTAAAGAACATGAGGATTCAGAAATTCCCGCAATTTCTGAACGACACGACTTATGTGAAAGATTTTTGGTTTGGTTGCTACTTACAGAAGTTTCTCCAGTAGTAGTAGTAAAATATGATGTTAATTTTGGTAACTTTTCAATTACTTCCTTCTGATGTACAGCTTTTTTCCTTTTTTCAGATCCGCTAGGATATGACCGTTTCGACATTATATTATAATTCAGCATATATTTATTTTTACACCGAAAATGGTCGCTAACACAAAAAGAACAAGCAAACGATGATTTAATTAAAGAATACCTCAGAACACAATCAATAACAAACAAAACAAACGTCACAACACCACATACAAATACAGGGGAATTCCCGGTTTTTAAACGCATTGTACGATGGTTACGTTTCATGTTACGCTAGTGAAGATAAATGTCATAGTTATCATAAAGGAAAATGCAGCGTTTACACAAATATAGGGTTGCCAGATATGAAATCGACAAAAAAAAGTACATCAAGGAAAAAAAAGCAGTACAATTAAGAAAAAAAAAATACACATTTTTGTTTATAAAAATCAAAAAATTCAGTACATAAGAGTAACAATTTATGTAACTAAGAACTAAAAAAATAAACTTTTGTTAAAAATTCAGTACATAACAATACAATTTTTTAATAAAAAAATAAAAAGAAAAACAAAGAGAACGTGCCGTATCTGTTTTAATCTGTGGATATGACTTTGTAATTGGTCTGAGATGGCCTCTATCGAGCGCGGGGCCCTGGGAACTTGCCCAAAGTGCCCACTGGGAAAGAGAGGTCTGCTCCTAGCTATACAATTTAATGCGCCCCACAGAATGTTCAGAACTGAACATGAAAAATCGATTGTTTGCATTTGGTATTTATTTTTGTATAGCTTGATTAAACAAAGGACAATTTCCTTAAAATACAAACAATAAATTTACGACTTTGGGTACGCTGTGCATTATCAGAAACTATTTAACTGATAAAAAATCTTCTATTTTATGTTCAGTATATTGTATGACCTGCTGTTATCTGTTAAACTATTGTTGAGTTTAACTGATAACACATGCATGTCATAAACATGCGTTTTGTACGTAAATTTTGAAACTTAGTTTGTATGAAACTATTTTAAATAAAATCAGTCTAAAACGAATAACATCGTTGATTGCCTGCATTCGGTATTTGTGGGAAGTTTGTCAGTGCGGTTTAATTAACACCCACTTTAAAATAAAACTATTTAAAAAAATTTAGGATTATTTAAGGGTATCTCTTATTTTTAACCTTTAAACCCCACATTTCGTAACTATTTAAATAAACTTTGTAAAATTTTAAAGAGGGGTAATTCCATGTAAAACGGCCCTACACAGGAAAACATGAATTTACTAGTTTTTAATAAAAATCGGTTAATTGTTGTCTACAAGAGAATGATAGTTATGGACATATGAAACAAATTACAAAACATTTTTTTTATCAATTTGGCAACACTTTGAAATGTGCACACAGACGACGTAGTGCCGAAAAGTTCTTTTTTAAACAAAAAAAGTTATTTTTCAAAAAATTCATATCTTTAAGAGCAGATCCAGTCTCTGTGTATGTTTGCACTACATATTTATCTGAATTAAAAAAAAATTACTTTAAAACATACCCGCCTGCAGTATTGTGCTGTCTATGGTAGTTTAGATAGTAAACAAGTCTTTATAATAGTATAATATGCGTTATTATTTTATTATGTGTTTATCTTTGAACTGCTTATGTCATTGAAGTCAATAAAAAGTTTAATTTCTCCAAACTTTTCGAGTTTTCATACTATTTCACACCCATCACATAAAAATGTAACACCCGTCACATTTTCTAAAGAGTTTTTTTTTTAAGAAAAATTTCTGTTTTGCAGATAGTAAGTGTCTTATATGTACAATCAAAAACACTCTAATGAAATAAATACATCAAAATAATTAAGCTCGTTCTACGGAAAATTTTACATAATATTACCCGAAAGAATAATTCTTTAAGAGCTCAAATTTGTAAGGTCACACCCGTCACAGTCTTCTAATGGCCATTCTGAGCAGAAAGCATGGAATTTCAGTGTCAAGCTCTTTTAAAACGTTATTAAGATTAACATCCTTGGGAATCGCAGCTTTTTTTAAATTTTATATTCTTGAATTATGTGAGTATCATGGTCACACACGTCACAATGGAATTACCCAGAGGACAGTTTAAAGTTACGCGCTTTAAAAAAAATAATTCTATGACTTCTTAATTCTTAACCAAATTTGTTTTTAAATGAAAACAAGGTGCTTTAAAATCCTATACATACTTACTTGTTGCCAATTAATTTCAAACCATGTGTGTTTCATTATGTAAAAATGTTTGTGCTAGTTATAGAAATTTCTGCAAGGGGCCGCTGTGAAGTAACATGATTCAAAAATATATTCTTTGTACATACAAATACCTATCTTCCAAAAGTCTGATCATGATGGGGTTAAATATATCGGTGTGCATTAAAACTAGCGTTAGCAATAAAATATTGATACCGCAATAACTAAAATAACGTTACCTTTAAAATATCGTTACCGAAATAACTAAAATAACGTTATCGCTAAAACACCGTTACCGAAATAATAGAAAATACCTTTATCGCTAAAATACCGATACCGAAATAACTGAAAAAATCGTTATCCCTAAAATACCGTTACCGAAATAACTGAAAAAATCGTTATCCTTAAAATAACGTTACCGAAATAATAGAAAATAGCGTAACCCTTAAAATAACGTTACCGAAATAATAGAAAATAGCGTTACCCTTACCGATAACGGCATTTGTTCCGGTTACCATCTATGATTTTAAATCGTTTTTATTTATTTCTTTCCAAATGATACGAAAGCAAATCAATGTCTTTACAAAAACAGCGATTCTCAAAATAGCCTGCTGTTGCAGAAATGACCTTTCGACACGAATCTTTTTCTGCAGAGCCATTTCTTAAAATCTGGAAACTGAAAAAATTCGCTGGGAGTCAAATCTGGAGTATTAGCCGGATGCGGCAACAATTTAATGCTGCACGGTCATGTTTAAATTTATTTATTTAAACAAGTTTATTGTTTATTAACTAAACCGACTTATAAACTGAACTACTGCGTCAATGAGTACCAGTATTTATTTGAGTAGTTATTTCCAGTTTATTACGACACTAGAATCTTCCAGCTGTCAAAATTTGTGATAGAAATTTCTTGTAACACTGCCGCCCACTTAAGCCTGTTCGTCCCGAACATACATAGTAATTCCTTTTCCATAGTTGGCTAGTCGTTCTAGATGAACAACCTTCATTTTGGATCTTGGGCTCTGATCTTTCTGTATTTTGTATACCACATCATTCAATCTTTTAATTACTCTATAGGGTCCGTCCCAATGCGTTTGTAGTTTGGGAGATAATCCTTTCTTTCGTTGCGGGTTAAACAGCAGAACCAACTCGCCCTCATTAAATCCTTCAGAATTCGCTGCTCGATCGTACTTCGCCTTCATCTTATCGCTGACTATTTTCATTCGATTGCGCACAAACTCATGAAGCTCGTTAAGGTCTTCTTGTTCCGGGGAAGCGTTGTCGTTGTCTTTATCCATAGCGGCGGGCTTAACACCAAATTCCAAATCGCCAGGCAGTTTAACTTCCGTCCCGAAAATAATTTTTGCAGGTGTCCGGGAGGTGGAATCGTGAACAGCCGATCTATATGTCAGCAAAAATTTGGGGATGTGTTCGTCCCAGTCCTTCTGATGAGTACTGACCACTTTTCTTAAGTATTCATCTAAAGTGCAATTGAATCTTCATACCATCAGATTGTGGATGCAGTGGGGTGGTTTTTCTCTTTCTTTTTCCATACAACTCACACATTTCCTTGAAGATAGCAGATTCAAAATTTCTTCCCTGGTCAGAGTGTAATTCTAATGGAACACCGTAGCGGCACACCCAGTTGTTCACAAATGCGCTTATTACCGTTCTGGCTTCCTGGTTCGGTATAGAGTATACCTCAGGCCATTTACTGAAATGGTCGATCACCACAAGAACGTAACCGTTTCCGGAATCACTGACAGGGAAAGGGTCTGCCACATCCATTGCTATCCTCTCAAATGGGGCACCCGAGTTGTATTGTTAAAGTTGCCCACGACTTCTCCTTATTGGTCCTTTAGCTGCGATGCATTGCGCGCAATTTGCTATCCAGTCGCTTACAGCTTGCTGGCAGCCGACCTAGTAGAATCGTTGTTTTAACTTCTCTAGGGTTTTCGTGACACCGAGATGACCACCACTGGGACCGTCATGGAACTCTTTTAATACTTCGTCTATTTTGCTTGACGGCACCACAATTAGCTTTGTCTCAGTTTTGCCGTCCGCACTTTCCCATATACGGTATAAGCAGTGATTAATTACCCGTAGACTGTTCCACTGGGCCCAATACGCCTTCATTAGCGGACTTTCAGCTGATATTTGTTCATGGGTGGGCCTCCTGTCCTCTGCTTTGGCTGACATAATTTTTGACAGTATGGGGTCATTTTGTTGCACCACTGACCAGCCTTCACTTGACTCAATATGCGTTTCAACGATGCACTCTTTTTCTTCAGCCCTCGAACAATGTTTGCACTCTAAATTGCAGGGGCGTCTTGAAAGGGCGTCCGCTGAAATCATAGCTTTGAAGTCGTTTAATCCAACGAGCTAGCTGCCCTTCTGGTTGTTTAAATTGCAGCAGCCACCTGAGTGCAGAATGGTCGGTTCTTAGTTGAAAGTGCTGACCATACAGATACTTGTGGTAGTGCTTTACACATTCTACCGCCGCCAAGAGTTCCCGTCGCGTTACGCAGTAGTTTCTTTCAGGCTTCGAAAGTACTCGACTGTAATAGCCTATGACTTTTTCGGTGTCATTTATCACCTGCGAAAGCACACCTCCTATTCCGTGTCCGCTTGCATCGCTATTAAGCACAAATTTTTCCCCGGTCACAGGATATCCAAGAAGCGGTGCCGTGCATAATAACTCCTTGAGCCTTAGGAATGCTTGTTCTTGAGCTTCACCCCAATGAAATGGTCGCGCCTTCTTGGTCAGCTCATGTAGACTCGCAGCCACACTGGCAAAATTTGGTACAAATCGTCGGTAGTATGTGCAGACACCTAGAAAGTTGCGCAACTCGTGCAGTTTTTCGGGCGAGGCCAATCTTTTACAGCCCAAATCTTATCTTCATCTGCAGTTACGCGGTGCCCTAAATACTTGACTTCCCTCTGAAACAGTGTACATTTCTTTGCGCTAAGCTTGAGTCCAGCCGCAGATATTCGCCTTAAGACTTCTGCTAAGTTCTTCAGGTGTTCATCGAAAGTTTTTCCCATGACAATTATGTCACCAAGGTACACTAGGAGAGTTTTCCAGTGGAGTCCTTTCAGCACATTTTCCATTAACCGCTCGAATGTTACTAGAGCATTGCAGAGTCCAAAGGGCATCACATTAAACTGCCATAATCCGTCACCTGTGCTAAAGGCAGTTTTCTCCTTGTCTTGGTAACAAATTTCTACTTGCCAATAACCACTTTGCAAGTCCAATGTGGAGAACCATTTGGTTCCTGCTAGCGTGTCTAGAGTGTTGTCAATTCACGGTAGTGGATAGCTATCCTTCTTCGTGATATCGTTTAGTTTTCTGTAATCAACACAGAATCGGGTGCTGCCATCTTTTTTCTTAACTAAAACTATAGGCGAGCTCCATGGGCTAGAAGATGGTTCGATTACTCCATTTCGCTGACTAACTCCTTTACTTCATTTCGTTTTGCTAGAGGAATACTTCTGGGCGCCTGCTTTACTGGCTTCGCTTCACCAGTATTTATTCGGTGTTTCACAATCGCCGTTCTTCCTTGACTTTGGGTTTTCATGGCGAAGACGGAGCTGTATTTCCTGATTAGCTGTTTGGCTTTATTTCTATCAGGCGGCGCCAGTTCTTTCGCCCATTTTTCCACATATTCTGCCAGCATCTCTCGGTCTTCAATGCACGCACTGGAAGGTTCCAAGTTCCTTTCGCAACTGATTATTGCTTCTGGCGCACTACATTTGGCTATTTCAGAGTTCGCTCGGGCAACTTTTTCAGAATTTGATAGGTTCAGTATTCTTACAGGAACTCTTTTGTCTTTGCTGGTTTTTACGAGGGCTTTCGCTGTTATAAGGTCACTTTTTATTTCTGATGGTTCTACCAAGGACTCTTGAAACCAGGATGAACAAACTACATTTTTTTTAGCCACGCATGATGCCATGGTGCCATGATGCCATGATGCCAAATGACGAAACTACAAAAAATTCTTAGGCGACACCATGAAATTCTTAGGCGATTTACAGAAACATTTAGCCAATTGCAATGGTACAACCCCAAGTACAGTGATTGTGTTGTGAATGTATACATGTTTGAATTTTTTTTTCCAAACATTCAACAAAAACACAATATTAATTATTATTATAACAAACAAATGGGTATTTGATTTTTTTTGCTTAAGACAATAAACAAAACAATGGTAATCGTGAGTATGAGAGACAAAAAACACAAAACATGTATACATTCACAACACAATCACCGTACTTGGGGTTGTACCACTGCAAGTGGCTAAATGTTTCTGTAAATCGCCTAAGAATTTCATGATGTCGCCTAAGAATTTTTTGTAGTTTCGTCATTTGGCATCATGGCATCATGGCTCCATGGCACCATGGCATCATGCGTGGCTAAAAAAAATGTAGTTTGTTCATCCTGGTTTCAAGGGTCCTTGGTTCTACCACCCACAAGCTGCTGTCCTCACAATCTCCCTCTATACGCACCCATACTAAAGTTTCTGCCCGTGCTTTCTTACCTGATCCAACGCAAAGGGGTATTTCAACATTCTGCCAAATCATAACTTTTTGCCCCATATGCAGGTTAATGCCGTGACAAATCATAAAATCTGCACCAATAATTACTTCGTCCACAATATCGGAAACAATAAATACGTGACTGACGCTTATGCTGGCAATTGTTAGTTTAACATTAACCTTACCATAGACAGAAGCCTGCTCTCCAGTAGCTGTCCGCAAACTTACCCCGTGCAATGGTTCAACTGGCTTTCTAATTATATCGGGCCTGATGATGGACTGTGATGCTCCTGTGTCTATGGTTAAAATGTGCTTTTGTCCGTTGATGCACCCATAAGCAGTAAGATTGCTTTTCCCCTGCTGTGCTCTTGATATGGAGATTGTGGGGCCATCGGTTGTGGGAGCTAGCTCATGCCCCGTAGTACTAGCTCTTTTTAGTTTAACGGTGTTGAGGTGATTGCTGATCGGCTCTGAGGCTTTTTCTGGGTGCTTTGCAGTTTCGCTGAAAATGTCCCACTTTACCGCAGTTGTCCTTTGGTTTGCTGCGCTTTTCACCTAATGCCTTCATAACCGCCTCTGTTAACTTGGTGCTTATATCTTTTTCAGCAGTCACTCCGAGTTTACGCACCTTAAATATTTGTGGCTTGGAAATCACCTTCGCAGTCTCTTGGGCCAGCGCGAATGAGACAGTTTCAGCAAAAGTCGACTTCTGCGTAGCACACGCCGCATGTCTCACATCAGAATCCCGAACTCCATTCACAAATGCTTCAATTTTGAACTGATCTAAGGATGGATGTTTTTCACCTGGATAAGTCAGCTGCACCAACCGCTCAATCTCTGTCGCAAAATCTTGCAATGACTCATTTGCTTTCTGCAGTCTATCTCTTAGTTCCATTCTGTATATTTCTTTTTTGTGTTCACCACCATACTTTCGCTGCAGTGCAACCATTATGTCGTCATAATTATTTCTGCAGGTGATTGGCACGCTTTCTAGAATTTCTGTAGCGTTTCCTTCTAAGGCCAGAATCAACTCTATAGCCTTTTCTTCGTTGTTCCACATATTTCTAGCGGCAACTGTCTCGAACTGGAACTTAAAAACATTAAACGGTACGCTGCCGTCAAAAGGAGGGGCCTTTGCTCTACCAGAAGTTTCCTGAATAATTCGTACTGGACCCTCTTGGCATTGGAGATTATTTACTTTATTTTCTAGATTTTGTAGTTTTCTCTCAACATCTTTGGCTTGTACTTCCACACCGTTCTCTAAGTCGGACAACTTCTTGTCAAATCTATCCATTTTCTCATTAGTGGCTCTAGAAGATTCTTGAAGTGGCTCTAGAAGATTCTTATCTAACAATTTCTCGTAATCTGCTCTCGATGTTTCTAGCAGTTCCGTTTTCATCTTAGTTAGCAGTTTCTCGTTGTCTGCTCTCGAAGCTTCTAACATTTTTATGTTGTCTGCTCTAGAAGTTTCTAGCAGTTTCGTTTCCATTTTAGTTAGCAGTTTCTCGTTGTCTGCTCTCGAAGCTTCTAACATTTTTATGTTGTCTGCTCTAGAAGCTTCTAGCTTTTCCATCATAGCAGCCAACATTGCGCTTAACTCCATATTACCTTCAATTTTACACGTACTAACCTCCATTGCTTCTTTGTCATCAAATTGGTAAGTTGTAATGTCAATGTTACGCCGCTCAAATTCCTCTATGAGCCTCTTTTGCAATTCGACCTTATTTCCTGCTGTGGGTAGCTCCAATTTGCTCAATTCCTTTTTGAGCTGTTCTACCTTAAGCTCCTCCAATTTCATGACTGCTTATTATTTTGCAATCCCACTTCTGACACCAATTGTTACGATTTTACCCTTTATAAAATCGTTGATTTATTTACCTTTTAAATAAATCGAGTTCTTTCTATATTGCAAATAATAAACACTGTTTGAAATTATTTATAACTCTATTTATTTATAACCGTCCCTAAAAATTACAGAAATACACTTTAATAACACACTTTATTTAAACGATATAGATAGACTAAACGTTAGCCACACTTTAGTTCTTCACACTTTGCGTTTTACTTATAAACTGAACTACTGCGTCACTGAGTACCAGTATTTATATGAGTAGTCAGGTATTCTAGTTATTTCCAGTTTATAACGACACTAGAATCTTCCAGCTGTCAAAATTTGTGTAAAGAAATTTCTAGTGATAGAAATTTCTTGTAACAATATGTTAGAAATCTATGTTTTACCACCTGTGTTCCTTGGATGACTAAAATTGATATAATAAAACTGCAATAAATTACACTCTACTAAATTTCTGTTTACCAACTTATAGTAGGAAACTGTACTCCTACTATAAATTGGGTAAATTTACTTTGTGTGCGTAAACTAAAATAAGTACACACATTATGCGTAAGTTGGTACACACATAATGAGTAATTTTACATTGAAAGTGCTTAAAAATTAAATGAAATTTTGAAAGTAATTCGAAAATTTACTAAAAACCTATTTGAAGAGTAAATATACGCATTAAATGCCTCAAAATGCATTTCTATATGCGTAATTATATAAAAAAATTCGTATATTTACCAACGCATGGTTTAAATAAAACTGCAGAAAAATATTTTTTTTGAAAGAATAAATTTATTTCATGTACACTCTAAAAAATGTTTGTAAATGTACTACAATAAAATGTAATATTACTTTCATATACAATAATACACGCAAAAAGTATTTTTAGACATAATGTGTTTAAAAATAAACGCTTTGTGCCTATTGTTAAATTTGAATTTTACGCACAAATTTTGTAAATATACTAACTTAGAATGGTAATAAATATTTTGACATTTGGAAATTGGAAAATATTAAAAAAATAAAAAAAAGCTATAAACGATAATCAATTTTTCAAAAGTTTATAAATATAATATTTGTGAATATTGTGAATTTTAATTCAAGATGACCATCATCACAGCAAATACCCATTGGAAATATATTATGTATTATATTTATAATTCATTATAATTAATGTTTTAATAATGTAAGTACATAAAATAAATTAATTCTTTCAAGAAAATATTTTTCAGCAGTTTAATTTAAACCATGTGTTGGTAAATATACGCATTTTTTTTTTATATAATTACGCATATAGAAATGCATTTTTAGGCATTTCATGCGTATATTTACTTTTTAAATAGGTTTTTTACGCACAATTTTAGTAAATTTTTTTATTACTTTTACAATTTAATTTAATTTTTACGCTTTTTCAATGTGAAATTACCAATTATGCGTGTACCAGCTTACGTTTAATGTGTGTACTCTTTTCGTTTACGCACATAGAGTAAATTTACCCCATGTATAGTAGGAGTACAGTTTCCTACTATAAGTTGGGTAAATTTCAACAGAAATTTATTAGAGTGTATGTATGTTTTAATAATAATGAATTATAAATAAAATACATAATATATTCTGAATGGGTATGAGCTGTCATAACATTCACAAGTATTATCATAACATTCACAAGTATTATCATAACATTCACAAATATTATATTTATAAATATTTGAATAATTAATTTCGTTTTTAGCTTTTTTGATTTTCTTAATATTTTTCAATTTCCAAATGTCAAAATATTTATTACCATTCAAAGTTAGTATATTTAAAAAATTTGTGCGTAAAATTTTAATTTAACAAAATAATACTAATTTTAGGCACAAAGTGTTTAGTTTTAAGCACATTATGTCTAAAAATACTTCTTGTGTGTATTATTGTATATGAAAGTGTGTACAAAACATTTCGAGGCATTTTTTGTTTATATTTATTGAATTTTCGTAATATTACATAAAACTTTACCCATTTTATTGTAGTACATTTAATAACATTTTTTAGAGTGTACTTCTTTTCTGACTTTCTATCGCAACACCGCCCCTCCCCCTTTGCAAGGCTGACTGTCAACTTCAGGCTGCGAATCATTAATTGGTATTAGTGCTAGTTTCGTTGTTGCTCACTTATAAAAACCGTTTTCGGTTTTGACTGTTGCTGCGCGCACTTTTTCATCTGCGCTGATATCAACCTCTACGATTTTGCTAGCAACCACTTTTGATGAGGTAGGTTGTCCTCGTTCGAACCAGTAAATATTTCGCTGAATTCACCGCTGCATCCCACAACCTTCCGAAGTGGTAGGATGAACCGAAATTTCACTCCCTGTTCCGCTGTTTTTGCTGCACTTGTGCCTTGTCTCTCTCGCTCCACAGTCTGGCGGTCCCGACGAAATTTGTGGCATTGTCGTACCAGATCGTCTTTGGAAGACCCCTTCTGCCTACGAACCTAATTAGAGTAGAAAGAAAGGTATCAGTTTGTAAATCTGATAAGGCTTCTAAATGAACTGCTTTAGACGCAAAACACACGAATACGGCAATATACGTTTTTATGAGAGGTCTGCCTCGTATCCATAACGTTGTAAATACGGGTTCACACAAATCAACACCACATATCCAAAACGGACGACAACCCGTTATTCTATCGTGAGGTATATCGGTCATTATTTGAGACGCTAACTTTGGCTCAAAATAAAAACAAGGCATACAACTATTCATCGTTTTTCGAGCTAACTGATGAGCAGTAAAGTCTTCCAAGATAATTATCTCTTCCTTATTTATACGATTTTTAAAAAGAAATATCTAATTCTTTAACACTTAATGGTCCAGTACTCTCACGAAGCAGTTTCGTAGTACGCAACTTATTCCGCGTACTTCATATGGATCTTAACATGTATGCAACTATTCGAACCACCTTTTTATACGACGATTTATATTCAATAAGTGCCAATACTCGATTGTATGACTTTCCTTTTTATTTTCTTGCTTCACAGGCGCTTGAGATTCTGTATTTAACAGTGAAGTTTTTGACTTCTCAACTTTCGAATTCATTTTCTTTTCTAGCGTTAGAGATTCGGGTGAGAGCTCTAAATGTGTAAATATACACATTTGCACTTTTGCATATTTTCACATTTGAACTTTTGCAAATTTGCCTTTTTGCAAATTTGCGCTTTTGTAAATTTTCACATTTGCACATATGCACATATGTAAATGTGCACATTTGCACTTTTGAAAATTTGCACACTTACATTGGAGGAGGAATCTATGTACCAAATTTTAACTTCCCAGCTCAAACGGTTTTGGCAGGCCGTCAAGGGGGAGAATTTTCGATTTTTTGGGTTAGATTTTCCAAAAGTCACGTCTTATCTGTTATCTACTGTGAAGAAGGAACCTGCATACCAAATTTTAACTTTCTAATTTCAGCGGTTTGGGCAGGCCGGTCGGGGGGAGACTTTTCCCCTTATTGCAAATCCCAGTAGGAATTTCCGAAAATCCAACTTTATTAGACGTCTACGCTGGAGTGGGTTTTGGCAAGTCATCAAGCGGGAGAATTTTCTGTCCCTCACTGTTTGATTTTTCAAAAATTACGTCTTATCTGTTATCTACACTGGAAAAGGAGCCCGCATACCAAATATCAACTTCCCATGTCCAACGGTTTGGGAAGGCCGTAAAGGGGAAGACTTTTCGCCTTTAAATCCGCTTTTTTACCACATCCCTGGTCAAAATTCTAAAAGGTGCCTCATCAAGGAGTTAGCACATACTCCCAGGAAGGCATATTTCAAAACTCAAGTTCTAGCTAAAGGGGTTTAAGCAGGCCTTGAAAATAAAGTTTTATCCACCTCCCCGAAGGAATTGCCAAAAACCGCGTCTTAGCGGATGTCTACGTCGGAGGGGAACCTTTTGATTTTTACAAATTTTCACATTTACACTTTTGCAAGTTCGCACATTTGCAAAATTCTACATATGGGCCTATGCACATTTGTACATTTACATATACATTGGAGGAGGAATCTGTGTACCAAACTTCAACTTCCCAGCTCAAGCGGTTTTTGCAGGCCGTCAAGGGGGAGAATTTTTGATTTTTTGCCCCTCCACGTTAGATTTTCCAAAAGTCACGTCTTATCTGTTATCTACACAGAAGGAGGAATCTGCACACCAAATTTTAACTTTCTAGTTTCTACGGTTTGAGCAGGCCGTTCGGGGGGAGACTTTTCCCCTTATTGCCCCTTCCCGTAGGAATTTAAAAAAATTCTACCTAGGTGGATGTCTTCACCTCTGGTGGAACCAATATACACAATTTCAACCTTTGAGCTCTAATGGTTTTGGCAGGCCGTCGAAGGGAAAATTTAACCCTTTTCTGGCCCTCCCCGTTTGATTTTTCAAAAATCACGTCTTATATGTTATATACACTGGAGATGGAGCCTGCATACCAAATATCACCTTCCCATGACCAACGGTTTGGGAAGGCTGTCGAGGGGGAGATCTTCACCCTATTCTGTCCCTGCCCGGTGGATTTTTCAAAAATCAGGTCTTGGTTGTTATCTACACTGGAGAAGGAGCCTGCATTACAAATTTTAACTTCCTAGGTCTAACGGTTTGGTCAGGCCATAAAGGGGGAGAATTTTCGACCTTTTAACCCCCATTTTTACAACGTTACTGGCCAAAAATCTCAAATATACCTTATCAGGGAGTTAGCACATACTCTCAGGAAGGCATATTTAAAATTTCTGGTTTCTAGCTAAAGGGGTTTAGGCAGGCCGTAAAAGGGGAGCTTTTCCCCATTTTTGCCCCTCCCCGTAGGAATTTCCAAAAACCAAGTCTAAGCGGATGTCTACGCCGGAGGGGGAACCTGCATACCGAATTTCAGCCTCCTACCTCTTTCGGTTGAATGAATTTTGAATGAATCAGCAACGTTATTCCTTTATATATAGAAATAACCTCTTTAACTCTAGTACCAGGTAGTGTAAGAGTCAGGGAACAGTGGCAGTTCTATCAAAGAATTTGTTATTGAATTTTTTTAAAGGCAGTTCTTGTTTATAAATCAGATAAAAACCAACTTTATCGAAAAAATTTCCAACTTCGGAAAAAACCCTATCTACACTGCCTTTATAAGGGTTTACTTTTACTGAACACGTCTGACATTTTTTTTTTTAGAGTCGTCAGATTCCTCTGACAAAACCCAAGATTGTAAGGCATGAGTCTTTAAAAAATCTCAGATGCTTTGAATTTTCCTAAACAAACACTTTAGAAATCAATGAAATTGACTTATCTCGATATATCAGCAAAAAGCAACTTTTTGTGCTCTTATTGATGAAAGATATACATTTATTTTGCATAAAACGATTAATGGATTAATCGACCCGAATAACCGATTAATCAATTTTCATAATTTTTCGAAGAATGTAGGGTCGAATAATTCGAAACACTAGTAATTTTTCATTTATCATGTTAATTTTAACTTGATTTGCCATACATTTTAAATGCTGCAAAATCAATTTAGTCTGACGTGATTTAATTTTAATCACAACAAAATCATGATAAAAGTCAGGTATTCAGTGTTTTTTTACACCTTTCTACGTTTGCGCACATACCGAACATGTCAAAGGAAATCACTATAATTTGTAATGTGAACATCACCGTTTGAGATGATATTGTTCAAAATCACTTAGTGTGAACATACTATGTTCACACTATATGAGAACTTGATAAAATACGAAGGCCGACCTCTTCAACACCAAACTTTTTTTTCAAATTTGGAAATAGAAAATAATCCGGGGGAACTTTATAAATCTGGCGAATAAGGTGCGTGATGAAGCAATTCGAAATTTAATTCATTGATTTTAGCCAATTTTTTTACATCACTCAAAAAAAAAAGTTTGTTATACAATTTGTAAACGGTTTTTAATCTATTTTACTATTTGATCCCAGCTTACTAAACAGGGATGGAAAACATGGTACAATTGTACTTTTATTGGCACATTTTTACCTTGGTTGGTACCGTGGTACTACCGCTGCTCATTTAGTACAATTTGAAATTTTTTGAAATTTTCAATTTATAACTTGATAAAACAACAACATAAAGTCGACTTTTTTTAAAAACAACTTTATACTAAAACCCTGTTTTTATTTATTCAGCTATAGTAAAAAATAAAGTCAGTTTTAAGTTGAACCAGCTCTAAATTGGTATCACATCAAATGTTCCAAATGTTTGCAATATTTGGAAGTGGCTAGATTGAACAGCTGATTTTAAATTACCTCTCAAAACAAAAAAAAAATAAAGAAAAAAGTGTATTATTGTCATAAAGCTATTAAATGCCTTTAAATTTTTATAAGAAGAATTTATGAATGTGTAAGAATTTATGAATGTGTAACCATACCTCTGGGGTTATTCTGTAACTACGTAAAAGTTTTTCATGTTGAAATATGTAACTGATATATTTAGCACAGTTTGAATCACTAATATCAAAATTATTTTTAGGTAAATTTTTGTATGTACGTTTAGGAAAATTGAACATTGTGTGACTCCCTATCCTAAATATGGTAGAGATGCATATTTCGATGTTACAACTTTTTATACACTCAGATAAAAAGTTAGTACAAAAATTTGAAAACGGTTTTCAATCACACTTTGCTATTTTTGTACTGATTTTTAGTAAAAAAATTTATATATTTGCAAATCTTTTTGCTATTTACATTTTACAAATTACAGAATTTTTACAGAATATTTAAAAATTTTTGTTGCTATTTTCAGAAATTATTTTACAAAATTTTGAAAACCGATTTGCTTACGCATTAAATTGCCTTAAAATGTTACAAAGATTTAAGAAGTCTAAAAGCACTAAAAAGTTTTTTTTAGTTAAAATTTGACCTTAAAGCTAAAAAAAGAAAAATTACCAAAATACAGACAGAAATAACCAAATTAAAACAAAAAATGATATATTAGTTTATGTTTATGTTTCTACAATTAAACCTTTGATTTTTTTTAATTTTGTTTAAAATATTTTTTGAAAAAAATAGAGAAAAAAAAAATGTTGATGGTCGATTAAAAAAATTAATTTGAAATTTTGTACTAATATTAATAATATTTAGTAATTTTTTGCTGATATTTAGTAATTTTTTTGCTGATTTAAATCACACTACAAAAAGTTTACTGAAATTTAGTAGCGGCATGATGCATGATGTTACTCTTGATGTTGAACTAAAGGCTCTTTCGGAAAAAAATTAAAAGGATGGACTCTTACAGCAGAAGTCCACAGTTCAGGCTTAAAAAGCTTATCATACAAATCAGCAGAAATTCCAAGTTTAAAGTTAACAAATTTTAACTCAGCCAACAAAGCATCTTTTTTCAAAAGTTTATAACAAGCCATGCGTGATTTATCAGCATTGAGATGTTAAGCATCTTCAGTAACTGTTGGCATAAATGACGATAAATGGACCCACTTCATTTTTAGAACCACATTCAATTCAAAATTATCACTACCACCTGTTGAAATATTCGAAGAAGATTCGCCTTTTCTTTAACGTATTTAATACTAATTAAATACAACTAATAATTTTTGTATTATCTTTAAATGACATACATCACATGCTTTGTATTCTTACTATCCTATATTATGTTATGTATCTAATAACCAAAAAGAAATGTAAAATGATGAAATGTCACTCTTCTTGTAACTTTCGATTAATAAAGACCTGAATTATATTTATTGAACTTTATATAACCAACAGATTATGGGTCCAGGTCCCGCTATTTAAAAAAAAAAATTGAAGTTAAATGGTCAAAAAGTTTTTCATTTTTTAATAAAGTAAATTTTTAAGAGTTTCGGTTATTCATTAAAAAATAATAATAAAAACTATGGCGAATACCGTTGTGAGAATAGAGCCATTAAATGCACACAACTATGATACATGGAAATTACACATGAAAGCTGTTCTTATTAAAAATGATTTGTGGGGCTATGCAGATGGTACAATTATATCTACAGAAGAAAATTTTGCAAAATGGTCAGTAAGTGACCAAAAAGCATGCGCTGACATAATGCTGTCGATAGCCCCATCTGAACTGGGATTAATATCGGATTGTAAAACATCGCGTGATATATGGGATAAGTTGCGGTCAACATTTCAGTCCAAAGGTCCAGCTAGGAAAGCTACTTTACTTAAGAGGGTCGCATTAGCCAGAATGAAGGAAGGTGATAATGCTCGTGAACATGTAAATGATTTTTTTGATGCCGTCGGCAAACTTAAAGAAATAAACGTGGCAATTGGCGACGATCTACTCGCTATTTTACTTCTTTACAGTTTGCCCGAATCATTTGAAACATTTCGTTGTGCTCTTGAAACAAGAGACCAAGAATTGCTAAGAGTAAAAATTATTGAAGAAGAGCAATCACGTAAGTCAAAAAATGAAAGAGATGAGCAAAGTGCATTATACGTACAAAAGAAAAGCAATCATAGCAAGTACAACACAAAAGAGCACAGAGGTGAAAAGGCTAAAAAGCTCACTTATCAAAACCAGGGTTGTTACAAGTGTGGTAAGTTTGGTCATTACGCAAGAACATGTAGATCAAAACAAAATAGACAACCAGAAAAGACTTTTGAAAAATCCCTGTTTAATTCTACTGATGCTGCTCTTACCTGCGTCAACGTCAACACTTGGGTCTTGGACAGCGGTTGCACTGCACACATGACTGCAAATAGAGAATATTTTACAAACATGAGAGAAGCACATAAAGCTTTGTGTTTGGCTAATGGTGAAAAAAGTAAAATATCAGGAATAGGCGACATTAGGATAAATGTCATTGAGAAAGGCCGTGAACAAATATTTAATGTGAAAGAAGTGATGTTTGTTCAAGATTTAAAAACAAATCTGTTATCTATATCCAGAATGGTTGATAAAGGCTATGAAATAGTTTTTAAAACAGATGCAGCCTACATAATAGAAAATAATAAAATTTTGTGTAAAGCCAATCGTATAGGAAATTTATATTTCTTGAAAACCGAAGTCAATCAAACAAATTTGGTCAAAGAAAAATTCAATGAAATTGACAAGTGGCATCAAAGGATGGGACATCTTAATGAAAGTGACTTAAGGTTTTTAGCTGCGAACAATTCAGCTCGTGACATTGAACTGGATACGGGTGAGAAGTTAAAATTTGCTTAAGTGAAAAACAAACTCAAAATAGCTCCACGAAAAATAACGATAAACGTACAAGTGAACTGCTGGAAATTGTACACAGCGACGTTTGTGACAGTAAATATTTTGTCACTTTCATAGATGACTACTCCCGGAATTGTGAGGTATATTTCATGAGACATAAATCCGAAGTGTTTGATGCTTTTAAAAGGTTCAAAAGTTCAGCAGAAGATAAAATTTTTGCAGTCGGACAATGGCACGGAATATATTAACAAACAATTTAATATGTTTTTGAACGAAGCTGGTATAAAAAGAAGACTGAGCGCTCCCCATACACCCCAGAAAAACGGTATATCAGAGCGAAAGATTAGGACCCTTCTGGACATGGCCCGCTGCATAATGAGAGAAGCAGGTTTGCAACCGATGTTTTGGGCTGAGGCTATTAATGTGGCTTGCTATACCAGAAACCGATGTCCCACCCGATTATTGAAAAGCAACCTACCAATAACTTTGTGGTCTGGTAAGAAACCCTCGCTTAAACATATGAGACCTTTTGGTACTCGAACTTTTGTTTTGATAAAAGATAAACCAAAATCTAAATTTGACTCTCGTTCAGAAGAATGCATTTTAGTAGGGTATTCAAATGAAGCAAAGGCATACCGCTTGTGGTCCTTGGAGAGACGCAAAATTATAGTAAGTCGTGACGTCAAATTTACAGAAAAGTTTTATGGGGACAAAAGCGCTTATAATTTCGATTTCAACTTCGTCGATTCCAATAAAGAAGAAGAACCTTTCTTAATTGACCAAGAATTGTCCACCGACCACAAAGTTGAAAAAGCTGATGGCCAAAATAAAACTATAGATGAGCAACATGATGAAGCTACAAATGCGCAACGAGCCGAGCCCTTAGCAGAACAACAAGAAGAAAACTCATCGGAAGAAAAGGAAGAAACCCCAAAAAACAAGGGCGGACGGCCAAGAATTTTAAGATCCGGTTTACGAGGGTGACCACAGAAAATACCACCAAATGTAAATGCACATGAAGTGCTCGAAGAAGATTTCGAAGATTGTGAATTTGTCAATTTTACCATCACCAACGATCCAGATACATACGAAGAGGCAATGCGTACATCAGAAAACAAGAATTGGCAGTTGGCTATTGAGGACGAATTCGTATCTCAGATTCTGAACGATACTTGGAAAGTTGTTGAAAGGCCAACAAACAGAAAGGTAATTGGCAACAGATTTGTATTTCGAACTAAAGATGGAAATAAAAAGAAGGTACGACTCGTAGCTAAGGGATGCTCCCAAAGCAGCGAACTGTGGCGCTATCTAGTACTGATTCTGAACTTCTAGCTATCACAGAGGCCACTAAGGAAGCCATATATCTAACTCGAATCATGGAAGAAGTTGGAATTGAGATGAATGAAATAAAAGTCTACAACGACAGTCAAAGTGCTCACAAACTGATTGAGTCAACAGGTTATCACTCCCGCACAAAGCACATAGACGTTCGTCGCCGATTTCTACAACAACAAATGCAACTTGGCAAAATTAATCTGCTTTTTAAGCCAACTGATGATATGGCAGCTGATGTTCTAACAAAAGGTTTAGGTGTTAGCAAACATAATAAACACATCCTGGAATTAGGAGTCACCAAAGATGAACTTATATAAGGCTCACTTCTTCGAGGGGAGGTGTTGAAATATTCGTATTTCTTAAACGTATTTAATACTAATTAAATACAACTAATAATTTTTGTATTATCTTTAAATGACATACATCACATGCTTTGTATTCTTACTATCCTATATTATCTTATGTATTTAATAACCAAAAAGAAATGTAAAATGCAATTCATACCAAAAATCAAAATGTCACTCTTTTTGTAACTTTCGATTAATAAAGACCTGAATTATATTTATTGAACTTTATATAACCAACACCACCAATAATGAAATTATGCTTTTTAGTATTTTTCTTTCTATTTGTAACATTAATCCAATTTGATGAACTATTAGCATCAATTACGTTATTCGGATTTAAAACCTTAAAATTAGCATTACTGATTGAATGGTTAACAGACCCAGCAATTAACAGAGTTAACAGATACATTGACGACATCAGTAGGTTTAACAGTAGTGGCTTTATTAGCATTATTAGCACAGAAAGATTAACAATGTCTACATTGTTATTGCTGTTATTAGCATCAAAAGAAGATGTTGAATTTGTTTAAAAAGCAGCAGCAATAGGCAAACCAGAGCTTAAACTGGTTTTGAGTGCAGGCAAACTATGATGTTTTTCGTTGTTGGAAATTGGAATGTTATGATCTTTATTATTATTCAAAAATTGAGTGAATTAGTTTTTTAATTGTTCAACTTCAAAAGACATAAAACTAATTTTTTCTATCAAATCGCGTGATGACAACAAACAGTTATCACAATTAAAAACAATATTGTCATAGTTTAAAAGGGCATTAATAGCATCTCCACTTTCAACTTTGGCACAGATGAAATTTGCATTGACAAAACTAACATGCAATTTCACAGTTAACTTGAATGTTTATTAAACATTTTGAACAAATATTTTTTTCCGTTGAAAGATTGATACGATGACTCTGAGGCATAATTGAGGTTCTATGCCGTTAATGTGCCGAAGTATCTCATCCTTTAGCTCTTGAATTGTTGCTGGTTTATCACGTAATCCTTTTCTTTCAAATAACCCCAAAGAAAGAAGTCCAACGATGTCAAATCACATGATCTTGGCGGCCAATTGACATCGCCACCGAGCTGGGCGAGCATGTACAGGTGTTTTCACGGACCCGGTTTGCTGAAATTTGCCCACAATTCTCCCGATTGTGGACACATTTGGTCGATTATGCTGACCAAACAAAATCACGAAGTGCACGAAATGCATTTTGATTTGAACGCCCATTTTCATAATAAGACTGAATAACTTCAACGCGTTGCTCGATTGTGTATCTTTCCATGGTTCAAATTCAGTTAGTCTGAAATTGAGAAATGTCAAATGAAATGCAGAACAAACTTGACGTTTAGGTGTAGTTCACATTCAACATCGGCCCTTAAAATTTAACCACCCTTTAGAATAACTTGTTCATCTTTATATGTACACAATAAATTTGAATTTCTACTATTATCTCCATTGGCTTGAGGATTTAAAGGTTGTTTTTGGTTGCACCAGTAGAACAAGTATGATTTTCATAACATTGGGCTTTACCACCATTAATTGGGGCAGGCAATTGAAAGCGTTGAGCTGAACTGTTATTTGCAGCAGAGTTAAATTATAAGACCATTTTGCTGAACTATTATTATTAATAGCAGCAGCATCATATTGTCTAACCAAATCCTCATTGTTTAGATGTGATTTGGACGTTGACACAAACTACACCGTGATGATCGACATTTTCTCATTGAGTGACCAATTACACTAGGTCACAAATAACAAACTTTTGTCTGTTATTTGTTTCTAGCATAATTTTTCTCATGGATTTGGACCTACTGAACACGAAAATGAATTTTAAAAATTTTTCTGTCGATTGGTTTGCGAGATACAAATTTTTTTTTTTAATTTTTGGAGGTACACTTACTATTTTGAGCATATCTTTAGTCTTCTTTGACCTATTTTATCCTACTACTACTCAAATTAAAGACAATTGAGCCGTCTACAACTTATTCTCAGAAAATTTTCAAATCGGGTTAGTAGTTTTGATGTTGGCGGCTTAAAAAGGTTAAAAAACTGCGTTTTTTTAGTAAAAATGTGGCTGAAAAATTCATATAAAAATTCATATAAAATGTAAAACGCGATGTTAACAGCGATTTTAATTTTTTTACGTATAGCTGACACTTTTCCAAAGAAAATAAGCCCTTACTTAACAAAATCTGATGACAAATGGCCGACTTATTATTTTTTTGGTAAACGACCGAAATTCCGCTATTTCACGATTTTTTGATTTTCATTATTTGCACAGCTTACCTACCCAACGCAAACGAATAAATACATTTGAACTTAATTTAAAATAAACAAAGTAGTCTTCGTATATTTTTTTTTAATTTATTTACAGCACTACATGCTCATACATATTTAAACATAAGGAGACACGGTTATCAATTGCATTTCAAAACTGTCTGTGAAAGTGTAAAGAAGTTAATATTTAGAAAACGCAAGGAAGACAATGAGTAAAAGACTACGTGTGTTCGAGTGTTTGAACGATCCAGACAATTTCTGCAATGTTTGTGGCCAGTTTATAAAAAAAAATCACGCACACAAGTTTACTCCAGCAGTACAATTGCACTATTTGAATTATTTTGGTATTTCACCAAATATCACAGAACCATGGACACCTAAGTCGCTGTGTGATCTTTGCTATATAATCTTAACCAACTGGGCAGCTGGCGGAAGGTAAGAATTTTTATTTAAACACATTATACATAGCGAATATAGTAATTTATTTTAATTTTAGCCGCCATATGAAATTCGATACACCAATGATGTGGAAAAAGCCGCTATGCCATTCCACAGACTGTTATTTTTGCCTCACCACAAACAGTGGGGTAGGAAGATTTTTTAAATGGAACTACGCTCAAGTGGGATCGTTTGCGCTTCCAGTACCACATTCGCATGATGTGCCATATCCAGTGTGCCCTGGTGCATCTCTTCAAAAAGCAGAATCGTCAGAAGAAGAGTCTGAGTCAAATGCAAGCGAATTTGAGCCGGGTGCAAAGCGAAAATTACTGTCACAGGCCGAACTAAACGATTGGGTGCGCGATTTTGGTCTCACTAAGGAGAAATCCGAACTTTTTGCGTCTCGGATGATACAGTGTGGATTTGCGGCTTCAGAAGTGAAAGTATCAGCGTACAGAAACCGTCACAAGGAGTATGCAAAATTTTATACAAAGAAAGACCAAATATGTTTTTGCAGCGACATTTCAGGCTTGTTCCAAGAGCTTCACCAAATTCACAACCCCAACGAATGGAGGTTGTTTATTGACAGCAACAAAGAGAGCTTGAAGGCAGTTCTCTTACATAATGGGAATGAAAAGCCATCTGTTCCTATTGCTCATGCGGTTCATTCAAAGGAGAACTATGAAACTATGGACATTTTGCTGAAATGCATAGAGTATAGGAAATACAATTGGAAAATATGCGCCGACCTTAAAGTTGTGGCCATTCTGTGTGGACTCCAAGGAGGCTATACGCGACATTGCTGTTTTCTGTGCCTTTGGAATAGCCGCGCTGATGATCAGCATTATATAAAAAAAAAAATGGCCGGTACAAACGAAACCTGTAGTTGGAGAAGCGAATGTTCAGCGCAAACCACTAATAGAGAACCGTGAAAATATAATACTTCCGCCGCTGCACATAAAATTGGGTTTGATTAAAAATTTTGCCAAAAAATTAGACAAAGAAGGTGAAGCTTTTGCCTATTTACGGTCAATTTTCCCTTACCTTTCGCTGGCAAAAATTAAAGAAGGAGTCTTCGCAGGACCCGAGATAAAAAAAATGTTGAAAGATGAAAAATTCCCAAAGCTGTTATCACCCATCGAAGCCGCAGCATGGAATTCCTTCAGGCTTGTTGTGGAAAACTTTTTAGGAAACAACAAAAGCCCGAATTATAAGGACATAGTTGAGGATCTGGTAAAGAACTATGAAGCCATGGGAGTGCACATGTCACTTAAAATACACTTTCTGGATTCTCATTTGGATTTTTTCCCTGAGAATTTAGGAGACGTGAGCGACGAACACGGCGAGCGCTTTCATCAGGAATTGAAGGCTATGGAACGACGCTATCAGGGCAACTATGACACGGCTATGATGGGTGACTATATTTGGACCCTAATACGTGAGACCGATTGCAGCGAATACAAAAAACAAAGAAGAAGTCAGCAGTTTTTCCACATGGCATAAAATGTACACTTATATCTTTGTTTTTACTCATTTTTTTGTGCGTTGATTTGCTTAATTTAATTAGTTAGTTTAATTTCGTTAGTTTAGCTAATTGTGCGATACATTGAGCATGTAGTGCTGTAAATAAATTAAAAAATAATATACGAAGACTAATTTGTTTATTTTAAATTAAGTTCAAATGTATTTATTCGTTTGCGTTGGGTAGGTAAGCTGTGCAAATAATGAAAATCAAAAAATCGTGAAATAGCGGAATTTCGGTCGTTTACCAAAAAAAAAAATAAGTCGGCCATTTGTCATCAGATTTTGTTAAGTAAGGGCTTATTTTCTTTGGAAAAGTGTCAGCTATACGTAAAAAAATTAAAATCGCTGTTAACATCGCGTTTTACATTTTATATGAATTTTTATATGAATTTTTCAGCCACATTTTTACTAAAAAAACGCAGTTTTTTAACCTTTTTAAGCCGCCAACATCAAAACTACTAACCCGATTTGAAAATTTTCTGAGAATAGTTGTAGACGGCTCAATTGTCTTTAATTTGAGTAGTAGTAGGATAAAATAGGTCAAAGAAGACTAAAGATATGCTCAAAATAGTAAGTGTACCTCCAAAAATTAAAAAAAAAAATTAAAAAATTTGTATCTCGCAAACCAATCGACAGAAAAATTTTTAAAATTCATTTTCGTGTTCAGTAGGTCCAAATCCATGAGAGAAAGTATGCTAGAACCAAATAACAAAATGGCTGTTGCCTAGTGTTATTAAACAATTTATGCACAAACCTTTTTTCGAAATCTTTGAGAGACTAATAAACTTGAAAATATTGAGCAAAAAGCAATTGCATGATCCTTGCCGGCACAAAATTCGCATTCCTCAGACTTATTTTCAGTACATATTATAGAAAACTGAGAATTTCTTTTGTCTTTATAACTGTTGTGGCTATTGTTATTCCTTGACTTTAACTTATTATTCTAATTATCTTCAAATCTTTTAGATTTATCCTCATTTACTTCCAAAAATTGACAGCGCTTTATTAAAACTGAGGTACAATCACTCCATTTAGCTAGTGTTTTATAATCCAATTGTTTATCCCATTTTGCCTTTGAATCAGAATCTAATTAAGATAATACCAGATGAATTATTATGGCATTGGCAACATCTTGGGAGAGAGAATCTAGACACCGTATCTACAATATTTCTTAATTTAGAGACGCAAGGTCTGTCCATTTTCTTGATATAAAAC
Source organism: Eustalomyia histrio (assembly GCA_949748255.1). Classification (NCBI taxonomy): domain Eukaryota; kingdom Metazoa; phylum Arthropoda; class Insecta; order Diptera; family Anthomyiidae; genus Eustalomyia; species Eustalomyia histrio. The sequence goes on from OX456523.1 coordinate 85,818,855, forward strand.
AGTGTCGGTACATGATCCTGAAAAACTTATTGTCATATCTTTCAGCAAGTCATTCTAAAGCGCTAGAGTAATTCTCTTCATTTAATTGAAATGCTTTAAGAGTACGCAATGCATCATCTTGAAGGAAATTAATCAAATGATTAAACTTCTCGATAATTAACAGTGTTGGGTCATCATGGACCAGATTGTTAAAAGAGGTAATGAAATTCTTATACTCTGAATATTTACCCCTAAAATTTGGAATTTTAAGGTGAGGAAGACGATTTGCTGGAGGAGAAGGCATGCTCATTGTAAAATCGTGACCTAAACTTTGTCTCCGGTTGCCTAATTTTGATATTAATAACGATTTTGAGCTTATGCAAGTATCCTCTAATTCTCATCGCTTATTAACCTCAGGACATATCTGAATATCCGTAATAAGTTTTGAGGTAAAAATAAATAAAATTCAAAATTTTATTTAAATTTGTTAAATAAAATATGCTGGGCAGATTTGTTTTGTTGTTGTTTTGTGGTTAAAAAAACACGTCTTGTTGTTTTGGGTTTTAAATTCAACTGTATCATTTTATTAAGCAATATGGAGCGTCAAGCTCACTATTGTTCCAGTTTTCTTTCTTCTCTTCTATTTCAGCAATTGCCGTTACAATTAACATATTAAGCAAATTATAAAGGGTATACGAAAAACAATTAACATGGTTGTACAATTAATTTTTATCCTAATTTACGTTATATTTCAATTATATATTTAAATTCAAATTCTATTCAATAAAAATTCAATTATAAAAAAACAATTAACAACAAAATGTGTTATTATTAAAAATAAGTATAAAAAAGGTAAAAATGTGTTTATAAAAAACCCATTGCGATAACAATGTGGAGAAAACCAAACCAAATTTCAGGTTGTGGTGAGAGCTTGGCTATCGGACGTTTATAAACGGCTTTTGCCGTCCTTACCTCCGCTACTCTAACCTTGCTGTCTTGGCCTTCTATCACGCGAACGACTCTGCCGGTCAGCCACTCTTGGGGCGGGAGATTGTCTTCTTGGACCACCACTAGCTGGTTGACTAGAAGGTTCGGCTCTTCGGTGTACCACATAGCCTTGCCGTGCAACCCCGCCAGAACATCTGCTTGAGAGCGCAGAGCATCTGCCATCACTTCAAGTAAGATATCTTGTTGCCTCTGATGTCTTCGACGGATTCTGGCGGCAACGAACGCAGACCCCTGCCTATGAGTAAATGCGCATAGTTTCCATTTCTTCTTGCGTGAGCGCCGCATTGCCCACGGTTCGCAGAAGTAGGTGCTTCGCCTGCTTCACGGCTGCTTCCCACAGTCCTCCGAATTGAGGAACTCTGGGAAGTATGAAGGTGAATTCTACCCTGTACGATGCTGCGTACGATACGACGTCATGAAATATTTACGGGACCACAAAAGTCTACGCCGGAAATTAAAAATGGACGTAGCGCTCTCACCATATCGGTGGGTAAATTTCCCATTGTTTGGGTCATCAAGTTTGGTTTATAGCGGTAGCAATGAACACAATTACGCACTATTTTGCTACACTCTACTCAGGCGTTTATAAGCCAAACATTTTACCGTAAAAGGGCTATCAATGCTTTTGACAATTATTGAGGTAAAAAATGACTGTTGATTCATTAGACAGTTCCTCTGATTCCCACACCCAGAAAACAGTATTAGTTGTGTCCACCGAATTTGTTGACAATTAAATTTTGGTGGTTACGACAACTGTCTTTAAATTAAATTATTTTTAGTTGTGAAAGCCAATATTCAGTTGTACAATTTAATATTTATATTTCGCAGAAATATTATTACGTTCCACAAAATTTGATTTAAAAAAAAATGTTTTTAAATTTTTCCGGTATCGAACCTGTTCAATCAGATTCATATTTCACACTCTTGCTTACTGCACCACAACTAATTTAAATTTTCTTTGATATGTTTGCCATTTAAACATTTGAATGTTTTATTTTAATTAAAAAAATATTTTGTTAAATGTTTGCCTTTTCGGGGATTTGAACTCGGAAATTCTGAGTACTGAGCTACGTCTGTACCTACACCACAAACACTTATCAATTTTTATGGATAATTTTGAATTTAAACAATTTGTTTATCAATACCAATCATTAGTGACGTCTATTATCAATACAATCGACAATTCGGTTGCTTCTACTGAAACCCTAATAAAGTGATATACATATTTGATCAGAATAACCGTACTTGTAGTTACCATTTTTGAATATCGACAATTTTTTAATAAATTTGATAGATTGTACCAAATTACTAATATATTCACTAAATTAATGGTTGCTTCCACCGCACACAAATACTAAACGAATTTTCATTTAAAAGATTTTTGGAAATACCAATAATTGAATAATAGGATTTTTTTGGTTTCTTTTTTTGCTTTATTAATGGATTTTAGGTTATTCCAAATAAAATTAAATCCTCACAAATAAATAATTAACGGTTTTGATCGAATTGCAACCAATCTTTTCTCTGGCTGCAGAATTTTCGAACAATTGAATCAACAGTATCCTCGTTTTCAATAGAATTGCTAACGTGGCATACATTTGAACGTAAGCCCTTTGGCTGGTTGCATTTGCCAGCTAATATCCAGCAAAGAGTAGTTTTCTGAAGAACTGGCAGGTTAGGGTTAGACTTAATAAGTTGGAAGTTCGTAATTGAACTGAATACCCAAAACTTAGAAAAGAATTAAGTAGAATTAACATCGACATGACACCGACTTCGATGCTAGATTTAGCAGAGGAATTTGTTTCGCCTATGCCAATAAAATTTAATCCGCCTCCTTCTCTCTTCATTCTAAGTCTCTGTGCAAGTTCCTCAGTTATCGAATTCGTTTGAGAATCGGAATATAAATAAGCCCTAGCCAGAATATAATTTCCGGAAATACTTCTCACTTTCACGACCGCTGTGGCGAGAATTATATTTTCATCTGATGATGAAGGGTTCACCGAAGCGTGAGAAGTAGACAGCGGCTGTGACAAGTAATTCACAGAAGAATTTTGGTTAGAACTTGAGAATTAGTATTATATCTATGTAGCATTGAGTGATGAGAGCCACTGCAGACTCTACACTTTTGTGAACTGCATTTTGCTACAGTATGACCTTTTTTCAGGCAGTTTATACACACAGGCACAGCTTTAATAAAGTCAAATCTTTGAAGAACTGGCACTGCGGAAAAAGAAGGGCAATTATAGATATTGTGTGGATCTAAAAAAGAGATATTTCTCAGCAGATTGTCTAGGTTTCGAACAAGCTAGTGCTGTCTTTGTATTTTTCTTAGGCCCATTATCATGTCTATTTTTTGAAGAACTAGGTCTTGAACTAGACGATTCATCAGCAGAGATGTGCTGGTACCTATTATTTAAGGCGGCCTCACAATCAGCCAATAATGGGAGCTTTTCGATTTATTGACTGGATCGACCTTCGACATCACTAGATGTAAGTATAAGAATGGCATTTGTTATCTTTTTATCATGGCCAATAGATAACAATGAATCATATATGGCAGAAACAGTGTCAATCATGCTACGCAAAGCAGAAGACGAAGGTTTGTTGATCTCAGAAAGATCGAAAAGTTTCGAAATATCATCGAAAAGATCAGACAATCATTGTCATATACCTTTTTTAAGCTGGCTAATGCTTTGGGATAATTGTCTTTAGATATCTGAAAAGCTTTGACTGTACCCAAAGCTTCATCGGATAAGTATGACATGAGATGATTAAATTTTTCAATATCTGTAAGTGTCGGATTATTGTGGACCAGATTCTCAAACAGGCTCATAAAGTTATTATACTCGGAATATTATCCACTGAATTTTTGGAGTCACATGTTTGGAAGCCTCGAATGATGAGTTTGCATCATACTGAACGAAGTTTCAGGCATACTAGGATTTCTATGTTTGGCCTGAAGACTCATTAAAATAGCTTTCGTGGTCAAACATATATCTTTAAGCCCATATCGGTCGTCATTTGTTGGATATAAAATATCCAATTCAGACTGATACTGCATTGCTTGAGCAATATGGTCTTTTAATATTTCCATGCGACAACCTATCTTAAAGGGATTGAAAGAAATCGTTTTATCTACAATAGATTTACGAATCTTTTAAATATTTTTAATCACTTTGGCTGTTCTCTGAATCTGTATCGACAATGTTTCTGATTCAGGATCGCTTTGGTGTTTTTTACCGACCATATTGAAAGAAAACCACAAGAAAGTTAAAAAAAAATTGAAAATATAACTGATAATAGAATAATACTCCAATGAATTTCGCAAAAGCAGATTTAAAATAATTTTTCACTTAAATTGTGAAAATTTTTACCAAATTATAGTAATTTGAGAATAATTAGGGGCAAATATCGCGCTCAAATAAAAAAATTTCGTGTTTAAAAAAAAATTAATTTCAAATATTGTTCAATACGATAAACAGAGTAATATTGAATTCTAAAAAATTTTATACGAAATTTGTTTGGGCTTAAGAAAAACTTTAAATTTGCGATTTTTCACTACTTTATCTGAAAAATAAGCTTTTGGTAATCATGAAAATCGATTCAACACACAATTTCAATTAATGTTTATATCAAATTGAAAAAACTCACGACACGCACTTTTAAAAGAAATTGTAAAAGAAAACAAGTGTTTTTTTAATTAAACACCTCGCTCGCCCGTTTACGATCATCTTTACACTAAATGTCTCACCGACAATGAATTTCAAGAATCTTAATTAAAAAAAAATAAGAAATTTGCACTTTTTAAAATTTGCTTCTTAAGTTGTGGCTGAATTAAATGTGTGTTTTTACTCCGTTTACAATTTTGTTTACTAAAAATTACGATTACTGTTCGTTCAGCCACTTAAACCAGACTTTGGTAAGGTTTACAAAAAAATATATAAAATATTTTATCAAGTTTAATAAAATTAATCCGAAAAATATTTTAATTTTTACTAAATTTAATCTTCACGCACAATTCTGGTGGATATTTACAAAAATTTATTTTGAAAAATATATTACCATACGATATGTACATTAATGAAATGTCTTCTTTTATGGTTAAGTTGGTCACGTTAAGCACCGAAATGATCATATGTTGTTATCGTTATCGATAACAAACATATGTATACATACGAAAGTGTCAAAGAAAAAGTAGAAAAAAACAAAACGAAGAAAATTAATTTTTGCAAGTAACATTAAAATTATGATCTCGAGGCAGATAAAATTAAATATATATAATTAGAGCAGATAGATCAAATAATATACAAAATTTACATACAAAAACATAGGACACGATGTAATTTATAATCTAATATAATAAACAACAATCAAATATGTTGTGGAAGAAAAAATATTTGTATGCCGGTTTCCCAATTCGTTCCCAGAAATGGAAACATTAACATTTGGAATGGCAACGCTGTCAATTTGTGCTTCGAAAATCGAAGATGGTTGCCAAGGGTATTTCTATAAATTTACATGCAAAATTAAATTAATTAACACTCGCCGAAAAAAGTGCAAAAGAAAAAAATCAAAGTAATTAAAAAAAATTAATTACAATGCCGACGGTACGTGTTACGGATTTTAATACGAGCGGTAGATATTTGTTCGTGGTAAAAAAGAAAATAAATTGATCCGTTTGTGTGTATATATCCGTTTTAATGTTAATAATCACTCGCGATTTTAAATGTTTCACTATTAAGGATGGGTTTTGTTCACAAAATATATGTATGCTTAAATGAAAATGAAGTGTAAAAATAATTTTGTGTTTTAACTCGCAATTGAGAAAAAGAATAATAATTTACAGAGTTATCTCTAAAATCTGATCAACTTACAGATTTTAGTTTACACTAAATACTTTTTACACTTTTACCTCTATATCAGGTAGACCCGAATCACTTTCCTGGTTGTGTTGTGGACGGCACTTGCGGCAGCGGCAACGACGAGGCATGGAAAGCAGCAACAGGAATCCGAAGGAACAAATAATAATAAAACCGAAAACGACTTTCAATTTTATTTTTTAAAGAAAAATTGCTAATTACTCGCGCACAACTTTGTATGTTTGTGCCAACAGCAAGAAAGAAACAAAGGGAAAAATTCTTTACAACAATTTAACAAACAAAATTTTATTAAAATATTTTGAATTAACAAACAAACAAATTAACAAACAAATCAAGTCCCTGCTCGGGTGCCAAAATGATTATACTTAATAATTTTTTAGGTAAAAATAAGTAAAATTCAAAATTTCATTTAAAAATAAAAAAAATTTGGCGGGTAGATTTGTTTTGTTGTTGTTTTGTGGTAAGAAAAACCACGTGTTGTTGTTTTGGTTTTTAAATTCAACTGTATCATTTTATTAAGCAATATGGAGCATCAAGCTCCCTATTGTTCCAGTTTTCTTTCTTCTCTTCCATTTCAGAAATTGCCGTTACATTTAACATATTAAGCAAACTATAAAGGGTTGACGAAAAACAATTAACATGGTTGTACAATTCATTATTATGTTAATTTACGTTATAAATGAATTATATATTTAAATTCAAATCCCATTCAATAAAAATTCAATTCAATAAAAATTCAATTATAAAAAACAATTAATAACAAAATGTGTTATTATTAAAAATAAGTATAAAAATAGGTAAAAATGTGTTTTTTTAAAAAACCCATTGCGATAACAATGTGAAGAAAACCAAACAGGTAAAAACTCCACGCTGGTGACCAAACAATATTTTTTCGCTTCTAAAAATATTAACTTCTTGCGTATTCGGTTAAATCTTAATGAATTTGTAACCTCACTTAACTTGCGCATAGAAATTTCAATCCCAGTTCCAAAATACACTGAAAACAATTCACTAATTTTATTCATACGTTTTTATTCGTCACCAAATTTTAATTTTCACAATTTAAATTTAAAAAATTTTAATGTTAAAGAGAATATAAATAATTAGAGGTAACGTATAGCGGCGGCTAATTCCAAGCCGTGACTTTTAGGGGCGCGGTACCCTAAGTCGCCAGAAGGGGATAACATAAGTTATCCACAGGGATGGCAGCGGTGGGCCATAACATCTGGCAGCCCACCCATCAATGGAAGTAGCTTTCGACACTCATGATTTTTAATTAAAAAAAAGTAATACAATTGCAATGCAATTTTTTGTTTTTGTTTTAAAAGAAAAGGTACAAATTAAATAATTTCATTTAACCTGTGCAAGGTAGCTAAATAAATTCCAAACTGATTACGGATTGACAAAAAATTTTAAAATTTCTTTGAAAAATATTTGAAAAAATTTTAAAATTTCATACAAATTTGGAAAATGTTGCCAAGCCTACTGGCTTTTCTCTTTTAATTGTAAACAAAAATATTTGCCATAAAAATATTTGAAATTTTTGTATTTGTAACAGGGACCGTAAATAATGATTATTGTTCGTTTTTGTAAATCAAAAAATCAATCACTTAGAACAGACATAAAAAAAAATTTATTGCACCATTATTATTATTTTTTGACAATCTTTGCATATCCGTCATGATTTTTAAATTTTTGATTTTTAAAGTTTTCTTCAATGTTAATGATTATTTTTGAGTAATAATAAAAAAATCAGCCATAATCATTATTTTTAAGCAAAAGAAATAAAACTCAAAAATAATCATTATATATGATTTTTATTTTTTTCGCTCAAAATAAAACTCAACTTTCAATTTACGACTGTATATATGATGTACTTACATATTTTTATGCATATGTATATATATTTACACCTACATGAATACCCATAATATAATTTACTGCTTGTTTTAATCATTTGTTATAATTGCATTTGTTTTGATATATATTAATTTTGTTACTAACAGTCCCTTTGAACTTACATACGTATGTACGTATACGCATATAAATAACTATAGGCATATAAATTTTTAAATTTTTTTTGAAAATATCATAATTGGCATACCAACTAATATCCATCAGTAATATTTGTACAGAACGTGCAATAAAAACTGAACAGGATATATACCCATTTTGCAAATATATACGTACTTTAAACTTAAAATTTTTATCCCTTAATAATATAACCATTGTATATGAAGTTAAACAACTTGTTATGATATGAAATAAAATAACTTGTTAAAAAAATGTTTGGAATTGATTTAGAAAATTATGTAGGTGTGTGAAGTTTTTTCTGCAAATAAACCTAAGATAATGTTTTCCGTTAATAAAATATCATTGCCCAAGTCGTGGTACTATGCCAAAAATTTGGTTATAGGCCTAACATGCATGTATACTGGGCATGAACGAGTGATCATTCGTATCGCGTTTCGAAATGGGTCGCAAGCGGAATTTCACTCTGCGCAATTTTTTTAACGTCAACGTGGAAAAAATGTTTCTGAATGCAAAATTTGCAAATTAACTTTAACGGGCAGCTATGTGTGCAATTTGAAACGTCATTTGGAAGCCAAGCAAAAAAGTGAATGTGAACGCGAATTGGCCGAAAACACAGATGACCAAGTGAGTGAAGAAAAAACAAGTTTTCTGTGACAATGGGACAAAACGAAGCCAAAAATGCGTACATCGATCTGGTGACTGCCGAAAAACTTCCATTGGCTGTCCTAGATTCAAAAGGTTTTAAGACGCTAACAGAACAAATATTTAGTGGTTTAGATATGCCGGCTGTAACGTCTAGAAATATAATGAGCTTAGTAGAGGAAAAGTACAATAACATTAAAGCTGAAATTGTAGCCACACTCAAAAACAGAATGCTCTGCCTGAAAATGGATACTGCCACAAGATGCAATCGCGGAATCCTCGGCATAAATATTAAATTTATTGAAAGCGGTACGATTTGTGTAAAGACTTTGAGCCTTATAGAGCTGAAGAAATCGCATACATCCCAAAATCTTCGTGTTGAAATTGAGTCGATATTAAATGATTTCAACATAAGTAAAAATCAAATTTATACCATCACCACTGACAATGGTAGGAACATGATTAAAGCAGTAGAGCTATTAAATGCATGCGAAGCTAGTGATGACTGTGAAATAGTAGCTGAAGAAGATTTGGATGATGAAGAGCTGGTTAAGAATATAAAAATTAATTCAATCACCTCCATCAAATGTGCAGCACACACACTGCAACTTGCTGTAAAAGACTTTTTTCAACGCTTGGAATTTTTTCATTGAAAAAGCGCGAACAATTGTGAAAGTTTTAAGAACGCCGTCTTATAGGTGTGTTATTTTACATACTACTATTATTAATTATTAATGATTCTTTTTTTACCATGAAAGGTATTTGATAACGGAGGAGTCATTACCGCAACCAGTGCTTGATGTTGAAACTCGTTGGAATTTAACATATCTTATGTTGAACACAGTCCAAAAGTTCGAGGATTTTTGTGAAAGGCACCTTAAAAATTCTATGAAACTCACTTCAGCTGAGTGGGTGTATTTAAAAAGCCTTATACAAACTTTGGAACCGGCTTATGTAGCAACTGAGAAATTGCAAAGTTGCCAATTATTCATGGGTTATTTTTATAAGCTGTGGTTAGAGCTTAAGCTCACTGTCGCAGCAACAAAAACATCTCTGAGTCACGCTTTGAGACAGTGCATCCAAGAAAGAGAAGACAGCATATTAGGGGGTAACGTGGTCATTTGCAGCATTTACTTGGATCCACGAATAAGAAGAATATTGCTGCAATATAAGCCTTATGCTCGCCAGAGCACAGCTTAAGCAGGTGTTACTACAAATAATAAATTTGAAATAAATCGTAAGTAAATTTATCTTAGAAATAACGCAAACAGAAATTTTTATATGTTTCAGATTAATCCAATACCTGAGCCTTGCTCAAGTAGCCCGAAGGCATCGACATCATTCGACGCAGCGAGTGCATTGCTTTCACAGAATTCGAACACCTGCTCCCTCTTGAACGAGTATCTCAGTACAATTGAGGTAGCTTCCGATGAGGAAACAGAAGATGGTTGGCACACTGAGGAGTTACACAAAGGCTATTGTGAAATTGACAACTATTGTCCAAAGCCAGTTTGTACAAACAAAAATATTATGGAGTACTGGGAGGAAAACAAATTTTTATACCCCTATCTGTACCAGCTGGCCAAAGTGGTGCACTCTGTTCCTGTCACACAGGGGAGTGTTGAAAGATCATTTTCTGCATTAAAAACAATGCTAACGGATCAAAGATGCAACCTATCAGACGAGTCTTTGGCGAAATTACTTTTTGTAAAATTAAATAATAAATACGTAAAAACAAATAAAATTGATTAAAAAAATACTTATCAAATCATTTTTAATAATTTTTTTTCGAATTGGTTGGTACCTCTGGATTTGTTTTATGAGGATATGCAACTATGTTGGTAAAAAAACCTCACAAAAAAATCATAAATTGAAAGTGTTTTTTTTTTTTTGAGCGAAAAAAATAAAAATCATAAATAATGATTATTTTTGAGTTTTATTTCTTTTGCTCAAAAATAATGATTATGGCTGATTTTTTTATTACTACTCAAAAATAATCATTACCATTGAAGAAAATCCTTAAAACTCATAATATAATCATTATTGTGTAATTTTTATTATAAAACTCATAATGATTACGGTCCCTGATTTGTAATTTGATAAAATATCAAAAACAACAAAAGCTAACAAATGAATTATGTGTTTGTAAGTAAAGGTAGAGCTGGGCAAACAATATAATTGCTCCATTTCTCATTCCTACGAAGTCTTTATACGAAAACAGGTTTCGTACAAAGGCGGCCCCAAATGTTCAACTTATATTTGTTTACAAAAAATAAAGAAAAGTCAGGTAAGTAGGGATAGTCGTTTTCTTTACAACTAGTTATAGATATAGATATAAAATTCGAAAAAAAAACAAACTTAATATTAATAATCATATTAAGGGCATTTGCATGAACATGTACTCTTTACCCGAAAAACGTAAATTATTTGTTTTACTGTTTTGGTCTTGGCATTGACAAACAACTTAATGTAAATTAGATTACGACACTATCATAGATTGTTTTTCACATACATAAATATAACCACACAGCATACCATGAAGCTCTAATACGTTGTTTACAAATATGATGAATGGCTTTACAGATTTGTGCTTATATGTCCTTGCTACATATGTACATGGATTTAATCTTTGGCATTCGTTTTTATTTGTAAGCTTCTATGTTAGATTTACAAGTAAGATTATTTTTATTTTCATGTTTTGCTTTGCTTTTGAACATCCTTACGTATACGTAACATTTAAACATTTATTTATTATGTATACGTTCGATAAACAGATTTAACACAAAATCCAAATGATTTAATTGCACGTATTTCAGTTTTTTCATATCATTCCAGGAAAAACACACCTTACCAAATAAAGAGTCTAGTACTCTAAACTCACGTATTACTCTTTGTATTATAATTCTAACTTTTTTATATGGTATATCCCATAGGTAAGGTGTTATGCAAGCTTACAAAAAAAGAATAATGGGTTACGGGAATGCATATTGATAATTGGTTACTAATAACCAATTATTATAAATTTTTCCATAAGGAATTGAGTAATACATTACTTTTTAACTCCTGGTAACCAATTATAATTAAACTTTGAGCCACAAATCTCTAATGCGCTTTTATTTTCTTCAAAATATATAAATTAACCCTTGCTGGCCAATGATTGACAAATGTCCCATTCTTATTTTTTGCCATATTTGGCCCATTTTTCAACCGATTTTCCCAAATATAGCTTGTATCGATAGATAATAGTTATTGCCATCACATAATACTAAGCATTTAGGTTAAATCCAATAGGATCACCACAAATTCACAAAAAATCATTTTTACATAATTTTTGGTACACATTTTCTCGAATCCTATTGGACAACACATGTGATCAAAATTTTGGTAGGACATTGTCCAATCTTTTAAGTTTGGAGAAACATCGAGATATTTGCAATTCGTTCAATTCATTTTTTACAGGATACTGATACAACTTGGGACATACGTATCCTATTGGTAGTTAAAGGTCAAAAAGAGGAGGTTCTTGCTCAGTTTTGATTTTTTTTGTTCGCATTGAAATTAAGGTAATATTTATTCGATATAATTTTTAAGATTTTTTTTCTCCTGATTTTGAAAAATTGTATGTAAAGAATATTTCGGGACTACACTTAAAACTCCATTTTTGCACCAAGTCATTTTCAAATTTTTGTTTAATTATAAAAGATGTGTCATAACACAAACAAGTTAATAAATAATGTTATTTAAACAATAAATCATTATTATTTATATTAAAATAATAGAAAGGGTAAGCCATTACAGGTAACTTATTATTATTAAATTCAAAATAATAAAATAAGTAACATAAAGTAATAAAATGTCATTACCATGTTTTAATTTAAGGCATGTGATCTGTGAGATTAATGTAAACTAAAAGAATATGTTTTATAAAAGACGTCACACAGTGCTTTATCCCATATACAAAAATAAAATCTTTGCCGTGAATATTACTAAATAATATATTTTTAGAAAGATTTTAAAGCAACTAAAAGATATAAAAAAACAATATTTGGTTTGAATTTTTTAGCCTCCATGAGAGGGCGCTCAACTTGAAAAATTTTAAGCAATAATGCTTTTAAAAATATGGCTTTTAGTTGTTTTACGAAAATGAAGATAAAGTTTAATTTGTAAAAAATTAATTTCACATTTGATTTTTATTTTGTCTTCCCGGCTAAAAATTTTCACATATGTTCACGTATGCCCACATATTAGGTATACAAGTAAATAATGCCGATTTTTTGCTTAAAAAGTGCAATTATTATAATAACAAAATGAATTGATACATTATTCAAAGTATTGTCCCATCTTTCTGGTAATATATAGGTTTCGCGCCAAAAGAACTGTTCCGGTTTTGAGGTAAAGAATTAATCAAACCAATTTCTTATACCCTGTTCTGAAGTGAAGCGTATTCCAGTAAGGGCGTTCTACATCGATCGAAACAAATGGTACTCAGAAGGAACAAAGTCTGGGCTATAAGGCGGGTGAGCCAAAACTTCCCATCCACTGTTTTTCAAATAGTTTTTGACCGGTCTGGCAACATGTGGCCGAGCGTTGTCATGATGGAAGATTATAGCCTCGTGTCTAGTTGAATATTCTGGTCGTTTTTCGTTAATTGCTCTCTTCAAACGAATCAATTGTGTTCGGTACAGGTCCGCTGAGATCGTCTGACCCAAATTCTGATTCCACCAAATACAGAGCATTACCTTAGCGCCATGGGATGGCCGGGCTTTACAAATGACTTTTTCATTTAATTTCCTTTTTTTATTTCGTTTATTTACGTCTATGGATTTACGAAAATCCTTACAGACTAAGCTTACAACTAACAATATTTGCTTATTAAGTAATTCAAAATGTTTTTGAAAATTATCTTAGATTGCGTAAATTCTAATGGCAAATAATTAATTTCTTTGGATTTATTGTTAATTTTATTAAATAAGTAAAGGCTATGAATGGTTGATTAGATGCATAATTCGTTCTGGGGTTATCGTAATGTATCCATTTTTCATCACCAGTAATTTCTTTTTGTAGCGTTCAAGCAGCATTTCCGACATGCAAAATCGCTTTCAACGTCTATCGGCTTCAATTCATATGGGACCCAATTTCCTTGTTTTTGAATTAAACGTAGGAAAATGGCTTGTTGTGTGACTCCCAATAATAATGCAAGTACCTCTTGCGTTTGACAACAATCTCTGCGAGTAATGCTTCCTATTCCTCATCTTCAAACTCATCTTCTGTGTCGAAATCACCTCTTTTGAATCACGCAAACCATCGTTCACAAGTTTTTTGAGTTGGTGCGTGTTGATCTAAAGCTTCTACCAACAATCTATAACTTTCAGCAGCCATTTTCTTCAAATGAAAGAAGGTTATCAGATTTCCCCGCAAAACCTCTTTTTTAGTCACAAAATTCGACATTATTATAGCGATTGAAAACAATGTCTGTTTACACTTGGTGTCTATCGAATACTGAATTATAATGACAGATGTTTACCCTGCAAAATACCTGTTGAGGAATAAACAATGGTCAAAATTGTGCGTTGTTTTCCAACATAAGTGAGTTTTATTAACTTTAAGTTCTTTCATTTGTTTGTTACTTTATTCGCGAGAAAAACCCTATGTTGTACAGAGGGCGAAGGTAAAGTAAGTTTAAAACTAATGCCTGACATGTTGTACCAAAAACCACGTTCATCCCTTTAACATATTTTGCATTGAAAAAATGCGTATAAGAGCCCAGCAAAAAATGCTGCTTACCTGGATGCAGCATAGTAAGGGAACTTTAAGTTGATAAGCGCTTCCATATGTGGTGATATCAGGCATGATTTTTGTATGAAATTCCTCGCGCGGAAGCACTGATTTAGAAATCCGAAATGCGCTTCTTTCACTGCTTCGATAATAGCATGAATTCACTGAATTTTAAAGGCGCATTTATTCAAGAACTCAATTTTTCTTTACATCTTAATTTCATACAAATCATGCCTTCTTGAAAGCGATGTAATCATGATATTTCTATATGCATTAGGAAAGGCATTAAAGTATTGCCTCATTTCACCTTTTTTTGTGTAAATAAAATCAAATTGGAGTTATTTTTTTTTAGAACTGATTTCATATTTTTATTATTTTTTTAAATTAACATTTTATTTGTTTTTTTAGAAACGAGATCAACATTTCTAAAGATAAGGGAATAATAAATAAACTATAATAATTTAAAAATTCATACATATTTATAATACAAAAAACAAAAGGATAAGATAAAAGTAAAAAACATTTAATTCGTCTTTTATAGAATTCAGATCGACATTTTTAAAAATAAGAGATCAAAATACTTATGGAAATAATAAATAAGATAAATTTATGACTGAGTATATTTAGTTTCTGTGGTGCAGAAAAACTAATACAAAAAACAAAAGTGGATAAGAAAATAATACTGTTAATTCCATATCAAAAAAAAACAAAAAAATGCAAAAACATAACTTACATATCTGCGAAATTATATTAGTTTTTATTAATAGTTGTGCTAATATTTTCATTAATAGTTGGGCTGTTGTTTTCGGTAATAGCTGCACTATTGTTTTTGTTAATAGTTCCACTGTTGTTTCTATTAATAACTGCTCCATTATTTTCATTATTTGAGGACGTTTGTGGTTCTTCATCATTGAAAAATGATGTTTTCTTGTTGGGATTTTTTTAGTACTGAAATCCTTATAACTTCTATTTTTCATCAAACGTATAGATTTTCTTAGTGTGTCTAGGAAAGCTGGTCTTGTTAACATTTCCTCTTTATAAACGGATTCTGTAAACAAATAATACAATGTTACATATTATATAAAACAATTAAGTATACAAAGAAAAAATATACTCACTGTAAATTAATTTAATTAATTTTGGATAGTCCAGAAGTCTTTGCTTGCCGTTTATTTTTATTTTCATGTTTTGCTTTGCTTTTGAACATCCTTACGTATACGTAACATTTAAACATTTATTTATTATGTATACGTTCGATAAACAGATTTAACACAAAATCCAAATGATTTAATTGCACGTATTTCAGTTTTTTCATATCATTCCAGGAAAAACACACCTTACCAAATAAAGAGTCTAGTACTCTAAACTCACGTATTACTCTTTGTATTATAATTCTAACTTTTTTATATGGTATATCCCATAGGTAAGGTGTTATGCAAGCTTACAAAAAAAGAATAATGGGTTACGGGAATGCATATTGATAATTGGTTACTAATAACCAATTATTATAAATTTTTCCATAAGGAATTGAGTAATACATTACTTTTTAACTCCTGGTAACCAATTATAATTAAACTTTGAGCCACAAATCTCTAATGCGCTTTTATTTTCTTCAAAATATATAAATTAACCCTTGCTGGCCAATGATTGACAAATGTCCCATTCTTATTTTTTGCCATATTTGGCCCATTTTTCAACCGATTTTCCCAAATATAGCTTGTATCGATAGATAATAGTTATTGCCATCACATAATACTAAGCATTTAGGTTAAATCCAATAGGATCACCACAAATTCACAAAAAATCATTTTTACATAATTTTTGGTACACATTTTCTCGAATCCTATTGGACAACACATGTGATCAAAATTTTGGTAGGACATTGTCCAATCTTTTAAGTTTGGAGAAACATCGAGATATTTGCAATTCGTTCAATTCATTTTTTACAGGATACTGATACAACTTGGGACATACGTATCCTATTGGTAGTTAAAGGTCAAAAAGAGGAGGTTCTTGCTCAGTTTTGATTTTTTTTGTTCGCATTGAAATTAAGGTAATATTTATTCGATATAATTTTTAAGATTTTTTTTCTCCTGATTTTGAAAAATTGTATGTAAAGAATATTTCGGGACTACACTTAAAACTCCATTTTTGCACCAAGTCATTTTCAAATTTTTGTTTAATTATAAAAGATGTGTCATAACACAAACAAGTTAATAAATAATGTTATTTAAACAATAAATCATTATTATTTATATTAAAATAATAGAAAGGGTAAGCCATTACAGGTAACTTATTATTATTAAATTCAAAATAATAAAATAAGTAACATAAAGTAATAAAATGTCATTACCATGTTTTAATTTAAGGCATGTGATCTGTGAGATTAATGTAAACTAAAAGAATATGTTTTATAAAAGACGTCACACAGTGCTTTATCCCATATACAAAAATAAAATCTTTGCCGTGAATATTACTAAATAATATATTTTTAGAAAGATTTTAAAGCAACTAAAAGATATAAAAAAACAATATTTGGTTTGAATTTTTTAGCCTCCATGAGAGGGCGCTCAACTTGAAAAATTTTAAGCAATAATGCTTTTAAAAATATGGCTTTTAGTTGTTTTACGAAAATGAAGATAAAGTTTAATTTGTAAAAAATTAATTTCACATTTGATTTTTATTTTGTCTTCCCGGCTAAAAATTTTCACATATGTTCACGTATGCCCACATATTAGGTATACAAGTAAATAATGCCGATTTTTTGCTTAAAAAGTGCAATTATTATAATAACAAAATGAATTGATACATTATTCAAAGTATTGTCCCATCTTTCTGGTAATATATAGGTTTCGCGCCAAAAGAACTGTTCCGGTTTTGAGGTAAAGAATTAATCAAACCAATTTCTTATACCCTGTTCTGAAGTGAAGCGTATTCCAGTAAGGGCGTTCTACATCGATCGAAACAAATGGTACTCAGAAGGAACAAAGTCTGGGCTATAAGGCGGGTGAGCCAAAACTTCCCATCCACTGTTTTTCAAATAGTTTTTGACCGGTCTGGCAACATGTGGCCGAGCGTTGTCATGATGGAAGATTATAGCCTCGTGTCTAGTTGAATATTCTGGTCGTTTTTCGTTAATTGCTCTCTTCAAACGAATCAATTGTGTTCGGTACAGGTCCGCTGAGATCGTCTGACCCAAATTCTGATTCCACCAAATACAGAGCATTACCTTAGCGCCATGGGATGGCCGGGCTTTACAAATGACTTTTTCATTTAATTTCCTTTTTTTATTTCGTTTATTTACGTCTATGGATTTACGAAAATCCTTACAGACTAAGCTTACAACTAACAATATTTGCTTATTAAGTAATTCAAAATGTTTTTGAAAATTATCTTAGATTGCGTAAATTCTAATGGCAAATAATTAATTTCTTTGGATTTATTGTTAATTTTATTAAATAAGTAAAGGCTATGAATGGTTGATTAGATGCATAATTCGTTCTGGGGTTATCGTAATGTATCCATTTTTCATCACCAGTAATTTCTTTTTGTAGCGTTCAAGCAGCATTTCCGACATGCAAAATCGCTTTCAACGTCTATCGGCTTCAATTCATATGGGACCCAATTTCCTTGTTTTTGAATTAAACGTAGGAAAATGGCTTGTTGTGTGACTCCCAATAATAATGCAAGTACCTCTTGCGTTTGACAACAATCTCTGCGAGTAATGCTTCCTATTCCTCATCTTCAAACTCATCTTCTGTGTCGAAATCACCTCTTTTGAATCACGCAAACCATCGTTCACAAGTTTTTTGAGTTGGTGCGTGTTGATCTAAAGCTTCTACCAACAATCTATAACTTTCAGCAGCCATTTTCTTCAAATGAAAGAAGGTTATCAGATTTCCCCGCAAAACCTCTTTTTTAGTCACAAAATTCGACATTATTATAGCGATTGAAAACAATGTCTGTTTACACTTGGTGTCTATCGAATACTGAATTATAATGACAGATGTTTACCCTGCAAAATACCTGTTGAGGAATAAACAATGGTCAAAATTGTGCGTTGTTTTCCAACATAAGTGAGTTTTATTAACTTTAAGTTCTTTCATTTGTTTGTTACTTTATTCGCGAGAAAAACCCTATGTTGTACAGAGGGCGAAGGTAAAGTAAGTTTAAAACTAATGCCTGTACATGTTGTACCAAAAACCACGTTCATCCCTTTAACATATTTTGCATTGAAAAAATGCGTATAAGAGCCCAGCAAAAAATGCTGCTTACCTGGATGCAGCATAGTAAGGGAACTTTAAGTTGATAAGCGCTTCCATATGTGGTGATATCAGGCATGATTTTTGTATGAAATTCCTCGCGCGGAAGCACTGATTTAGAAATCCGAAATGCGCTTCTTTCACTGCTTCGATAATAGCATGAATTCACTGAATTTTAAAGGCGCATTTATTCAAGAACTCAATTTTTCTTTACATCTTAATTTCATACAAATCATGCCTTCTTGAAAGCGATGTAATCATGATATTTCTATATGCATTAGGAAAGGCATTAAAGTATTGCCTCATTTCACCTTTTTTTGTGTAAATAAAATCAAATTGGAGTTATTTTTTTTTAGAACTGATTTCATATTTTTATTATTTTTTTAAATTAACATTTTATTTGTTTTTTTAGAAACGAGATCAACATTTCTAAAGATAAGGGAATAATAAATAAACTATAATAATTTAAAAATTCATACATATTTATAATACAAAAAACAAAAGGATAAGATAAAAGTAAAAAACATTTAATTCGTCTTTTATAGAATTCAGATCGACATTTTTAAAAATAAGAGATCAAAATACTTATGGAAATAATAAATAAGATAAATTTATGACTGAGTATATTTAGTTTCTGTGGTGCAGAAAAACTAATACAAAAAACAAAAGTGGATAAGAAAATAATACTGTTAATTCCATATCAAAAAAAAACAAAAAAATGCAAAAACATAACTTACATATCTGCGAAATTATATTAGTTTTTATTAATAGTTGTGCTAATATTTTCATTAATAGTTGGGCTGTTGTTTTCGGTAATAGCTGCACTATTGTTTTTGTTAATAGTTCCACTGTTGTTTCTATTAATAACTGCTCCATTATTTTCATTATTTGAGGACGTTTGTGGTTCTTCATCATTGAAAAATGATGTTTTCTTGTTGGGATTTTTTTAGTACTGAAATCCTTATAACTTCTATTTTTCATCAAACGTATAGATTTTCTTAGTGTGTCTAGGAAAGCTGGTCTTGTTAACATTTCCTCTTTATAAACGGATTCTGTAAACAAATAATACAATGTTACATATTATATAAAACAATTAAGTATACAAAGAAAAAATATACTCACTGTAAATTAATTTAATTAATTTTGGATAGTCCAGAAGTCTTTGCTTGCCGTTTCTGCCATCAACGTTAAATTCGAATAAAAGTGTTCGGTCAAAAATTGCAGTTAACTTCTTTTGAATTCCATCTTTTCCTTTAACATTTTTTAAGGTAGCAATCTAAAAACAAAGAATGTTAATTTCATATCTAAATTTTTCATTAACATATTTCTAGTTATTACCATAGATTCAGAAGTATCTGGTGATATTTCCGCTCCATATCTTCTAGGTCATCCAAAGTTTTAATAGGAAATCTGTCTAAGTATTTTGTAGAGTTCATGCCAGGAGATAAATTGGACTTTACCAAAACACTGACTTCAGATATCAAATCAACAATTACTTTATTTTGATCAGAAACAAGATCTTTTAGAAATAAAATGAAATATTTAATTAATTACTAATATAAAAAGTTTAAATATATAAATAATATGAACCTTTCAATTGTTTAATTTGCTTTTGCAACTCTAGATTTGAGCCTTCATTACTGTAAACTTAAATAAAAAAAATACGTACACAAATTTTTAGTAAAGTTAACTAATATTATAACAAATTTTTAGCTCAGAATGCGTTAACAAATTTCACAACATGACTAAATATTTGTTAAAAAGTGTAACAGATTTTAATTAAAAAAAGATTTCTTTTTCTAATATTCCCTTATTTGAAAATTCAAATAATAACGGTTATTGTAGGTTTCTGGTTTAAAATATTTAGTAGCAATGAGCAAAAGAAATTAGTAATCGGTCATTTTCATAAGGAAACAAACTAATTTACAATTTATTTGGTCGAATTTAAAACTGTCTTCTCTGCAGGTGCTAGAGTTTACAATAAAGATTCCAAGATCTTGCGATGTTACGGGTTCCAAGAACATATTTTTTGTATGCATAAAAATATTGGCTTTAAAACTACCATTTTCACAAAATTCTGTAATTTCAACCGGAATATTATCAAAAATTAAGCAAAAACAATCACGGGAATTTATTTTAAAAAATCCCTTTTCTGATTTATATGATCTTATTTTTCCTGTGGAATTACGCTTAACTCCTTCTACTTCTGAATCTCTTGTTAGCGGCAATTTAGAGAATACATTGAAGATCTGGTGTTCAATGTATTGAGGCTCTTTGATTGCTTTTTTAAACTAGTCATCATATTCTCAAACGGATATGCAGTTATATCAGAAAGACTTCCAAATTGTTGTGCAATATCCTTTAAGTGAAGGAGGTTGTGTACGTTGTGGGTTACACTGACTTCTCCATACAAAGCTGAAAACTTGAACAAATCTTGTTACCATTTCATGTGCCTTGTTAATTTTAGCTTCACAAATTTTGGAACTTATTAATAGACGGTAAGAACAGGACATAAGTAAAAAATGATTAAAAAAACCTTCGCTTGTAAATTTTTTGAACACAATGAGTCCTGTATAAAGCACAAATCGGCGGAATTCGACTGCTTTCCACTTCAAAATTTCTTCAAAAGAACGAGGTTTTCTTGCAAATTCTCCTGGTATGCACGGATACAACGATATCATTAATGATGACATTGCTTGTTTAATATGACTGGACAATTTTTCAGTTGCTTTTGATCGAAGCAATATCAAAAGCATTTTCTTCATCACTCCCAAATCGATCAAATGCATTATATCTAGAGGAAATTGTGATACCATTTTAATACCCACAGTTTCAAGAGACATTTGCGAATTCACAAATTTGGGTTGATGGAAATTTTTGTCGCGTCTATATTTAAAATCATCATCTGTACGCAAGTTACCCACAGATGTGCTAAACGTCGTCACTCTTGAGATGCTTAATCCCTTCTGGTCGCATTTGCTGCAACCATTTAAGGAATTGTGACCTTTAATTCCGCAGACATATGATCGTGCGGGTGTGTCACACACAAAAGCACGGATTTCAAAATCAATTTTGTAACCCTCGTATGAAAACCCGTTCTCTTTGAGTTTTTTAATTTCGTAAACTATATCGTGAAGGTATAAATCAATATCGAGGGTTTCTCTTTCCCTACGTAGCTTCCAATTAAAAAAACATTATATTTATAATACGTCCTAGTATAATACGTCCTAGTATTGGCCATAGACCAATTTCACTGCTTTTGTACAAAGGTAAGCCATCGATTCCGATGTCCAACACTATTTTGCCAATTTGATCACTTTTAATGATCTGACCAATTTTACACAAATTCTTTTCAATCCCTACGTGGAAATAGGTTCCTGGAGCAACAGTTCTTTTGGAAACTTGCTCCTGGATACCAGTTAGAGTGACTACGCTTAAGGGAATTTGGGAATCCCGTCCATTTAAAATTTTTAACAAAGCGGTAGTGCTTTTATATGTTGGTCGGTATTGTAAATACCATTCCTTTATTTTATCTCTCAAACCACTCTCTTTATCTTCTTCATCACTCGAAATATGCTCAAGAGGAATTTCTTTTTTTATATTTCTTCTTGCACCTGGACGTTCACTTGACAAAAATTCAATTAAAACTAAACTGCATTGTATTTTTTAAAACGTGTTTTCTTCTTGTTTTTTTTTTTTTTATTGATACCGCACGTCTAAACTGTTTAAAAATTCACAATCAACTAAATTGCAATTTTCTTTTTGTTATTGCGTCATCCAAATATTCGTCAATGGTCGTGTACTTTGCTCGTAGATGATCTTAAAAATATTTAAACTTTAAATAAATATCCCTTACCTTAGTGCACTTACAAAGCAGTACAGTAAGCTGTTTGGCTTTTTAAAAATTATATCTGCCTTACCTTAGTGCATTTACGAAGCAGCACAGTAAGGTCTTTAGATTTTCTAAATTGAATCTGCCTTACCTTAGTGCATTTACGAAGCAGTACAGTAAGCTCTTTGGCTTTTTTTCTCATTCACATTAAAAAGGAACATTTTATAAGGTTACTTTACTTTAGTGCTGACGCGAAGCGGTAAACACTGCTATATAGTCCTCTAGCAGAGGTATTTTAGCTTATTTCATCACGTTTGCGTTAGCGCATGGAAAAGCAGTATATTCAGTTTAAGAATTCAGCTGTAGAGTAAGCGGTACAGAAGCAGTAGGGAAGCAGCAATCGTATTTACTGCTTCCGAATCAAGAAAATTTTCTGCTGGGTAATAACATATTAGGTATAGTGAGGGTCAAAAATGTAGCACTTGTAGTGTGTTCATGAACATCCCGGGCCGCCCTGAAACATCGTTTCAGAATATAGGTAACTTGACTTGACTTTTTGTGATGGGTCGGGTCATCTCACCATGTCGAGTCTTGAGTTTTACCAAGGACCCTTGAAACCAGGATGAACAAACTACAAAATTTTTAGCCACCCATGATGCCATGAAGCCATGATGCCAAATGATGCGACTACAAAAATTCTTAGCCGAGACCACAACATTCTTAGCCGATTTTCAGAAAAACTTAGCCTCTAGCAAGGGTTGTAGCGCAAGTTCAGTGATTGTGATGTGAATACATACATGTTTGAATTGTTACAACTCTTGCTAGCGGCTAAGTTTTTCTGAAAATCGGCTAAGAATGTTGTGGTCTCGGCTAAGAATTTTTGTAGTCGCATCATTTGGCATCATGGGTGGCTAAATATTTGGTAGTTTGTTCATCCTGGTTTCAAGGGTCCTTGGTTTTACTACTCGGATATTGCCGTCAGTACCAGGGTAAGTTTCGGTTACCTTACCCATGAGCCATTTTGATGAATTTTCTTTTACCACAACCACATTACCCACTGCAAGATTGGACTGATGCTGATTCCATTTTGGGCGCTGTTGAAGAGACGTTTTGGCCACCGCCGCCAAAACCATTGAAACATATTTTAAACATATTGCCAATAACCAAGTCTATTCAGATTTAACTCGACGAGGTCACCCTCTGGTACCATGCTATAGAGTCGACCAATAAGGAAATGGACTGGAGATAGGTATCCACATTCTGTGTCTGAGGCAATACCGT
Source organism: Eustalomyia histrio (assembly GCA_949748255.1). Classification (NCBI taxonomy): domain Eukaryota; kingdom Metazoa; phylum Arthropoda; class Insecta; order Diptera; family Anthomyiidae; genus Eustalomyia; species Eustalomyia histrio. The sequence continues at coordinate 85,842,548 of OX456523.1, forward strand.
TGTCCCTTAAATCTGACATTTTCCTCTTCGGGATATAAATCTGCGCAAAGCAGCAAGAAAGCATTCGATACTCAAATCTGTGGCAAGTTCCAAGTGTATGGCAGAGGTAACGAGGCTTTTCAAGCATTTCTTCCAAAAAATTGTTTTAATAGTATAGAGCCAGCATAGTCACAACCAATATTTTCAAATGGGAATGCTTGACGAACACGCACTATGGGCAAGTCGGCCGTAAACTGTTGAGTAGTGGTTGTAGTCCTCCACGGTAATGAGCATGGTACTGGTATGTGGCTTCGGTGCCGACTGTGCTTCAGGCTCTGTAATTATATAAAAATTATTAGAACGGTTTATAATACAATTAAACTTCAAAGAATCGCTTAGCCTTTCAGGTCCCCTCCACCAAAGTGCGTGGCGCCATCTGTGGGCTTTTTCTTTGAGGCTACATTCTCCCAGAATCTTCTGGGCAAATTTTCTGAAGTCCGATTGGCCTCAAAGGTTTTTAATTTTATAGGTGGCTGTGAGAGCCAAGAAAGAACAATTGTTGTGTCACACCAAGCACAAATTGCAATTGATTTATGCGGCAAAGCTTCCTTGATACGTTTGAGTAGGCGTAACAGTAAAAGGGCTCCACATAATTCCAAGCGAGGCAAAAATGTTTGCCTTCACTCACCAAAAACGTCTGTAATGGCAACTGAAAATTTTGCTGTTATTACGGGAAATTCTGCTAATTTGAGCCCAGCGGTATTTTTTGCTTATCTTAGCAACACATGTCTGCTGCGGCTAATTAGTAGCCGCTACTAAATTTTAGTAGACTTTTTGTAAAGTGGAATTTAAAATCCGTTTGCTAAAATCAGCAAAAAAAATAGCTAAATACTATTAATATTAGTACAAAGTTTTAGATTTATTTTTTTTATCGAGCATCAAAAATTTTAATTATATTTTTTAAAAGATGTTTTATACAAAATGAAAAAAAAAATCAAAGGCTTAAAAATTCTTAAAACACAAATGAATTTATTATTTTGTTTTAATTTGGTAATTTCTGTTTTGAAAAATATTTTAGTCAATTTTTTTTTTTACTTTTAAGGTGAAATTTAAATTGTTGTTAGGGCTGATTTTTAGAAATAAAAAAACTTTTTAGTCCTATTTTAAGTGGATGTCCTATTTTTAGACATGAGTCGGTATCTTCACTTCCGATCCCTTTTTTAATCCTATGTAACATTTTAGGGCAATTTAAGTTTGTATGTATAAGTTTAAATTATTAGAAATAACATTTCCATCAATATCGACTTTTTAAAATTAGTAATTTTTTTTGCTAATTTTAGCAAATCGGTTTTCAAAAATTTGTAAAATGATTTCTGAAATTAGCAACGAAAATTTGTAGATATTCTGTTAATACTCTGTAATTTGTAAAATGTAAATAGCAAAAAGATTTGCTAAATAATATTTTTTTTACTAAAAATCAGTACAAAAATAGTAAATTGGGATTAAAAACCGTTTACAAATTTTTCTACTAACTTTTTTTCTGAGTGTTATGGGAGCAACAAGAGTTTTTGCGGCAATTAAGGTAACATGAGTGCATCCAAAATCATCTACAAATCTTGAATAAACGCAGCAGCAGCTTGTATAGAGACATATGAGAAACCATGTAGTTCTAGTTTTGAGTTGGCATTAAACACGAATCGAGGCAAGTCAAAGTTTTCCAAGGCATATACGGCGGATCAATAAGTCCGTGACTTTTTGAATGAAACACAGTTTTTTTTTGCAAAAAACAAATATTTTTCAACATTATCTCCTTTTAGCTCAATACACTTAGTCCAACGTTACTCCAATTTGTATCCCTTCCAAAAAATATAATTTTTTGAGGTCCATAAAATAGGCATTTATTTGATCAATAATTTCATCGTTTGAGCTAAATCTCTTTCCACCGAGCCATTTCTTTAGGTTTGAAAATAGTCACTGGGGCTAATCCGGAGAATAAGGCGAATGAGGGGCAATTCGTAGTCTAGTGAGCAAACGCGGCAGCCATCTTGCGGAAATCTTTTCATACCCAAGTGATCACTTCAAATCGAAACCACACTGCCATATGAAATGCCTATGGCATCAATAATCTCACGCACTTCTACTTTTCGATCGGCCAACACCATATCGTCGATTTTTTCGACATTTTCGGGTATATTGACCTCAATTGGCCGTCCAGAACGTTCAGCGTTATTTGTACTTGTGTGACCACAACGAAAGTCAGTAAACCACTTTTTTATACCCTCCACCATATATGGTGAGGGTATATATATCAGTTTGTCATTCCGTTTGTAAAATGTCGAAATATAAGTTTAAGACCCCATAAAGTATATACATATATTCGTGATCCTTATGCAATTTTAAGTCGATTAAGCGATGTCCGTCTGTCTGTCTGTCTGTCTGTCTGTCTATCTGTATGTCTGTTGAAATTGCGATCACGATGCGAAGACGCAAGGGGTGCCTATTTTTACCCAGATTATTGAACATCCTCCCGAGCAGTTTGGTATTGAAAATGAGCAAAATCGGTCAAGCGGTTCAAAAGTTATGAGTGAAAATGTGAAGGTACATCTAAATTTTCCATTCAAATTGGTACAATTTTTCTTTTTATAACCAAGTTTATCTTCGGCTAGTTTCCAGCAGATCCCCATTACCTTTTTAAAGTTTCATCTGGAGATTTCAGAAATGAATGATCTTGAGTACTCACCGTAAGACTAGGGCAGTTAGAAATCCATTTTCGTAATTCGAGGACAGCATGGGACAATAAGTTTACCAAGTCTTCGCGTTTGCGAACCATTTCTTCTTCAGAGGCCGCTCCGGCCATTGGGTAATCATATTTAAAGTCATGGGCCAATTGTTCTAAAACTCGTACTAAAACTCGGGGCGAAAGCTGTGCCATAAGTGCCCGTGCATATCTGATAATGATTTAATTCTTCTAGGGGCGATTCTCTCCATACCATTCGTTGATAGGGTTGGTGGTTCTCAGAAACCCAAATCTGACGAAACATCTTAACAATATCGGCTGAGAAGACATATCTATGATAACTAAAGCGTAGACTTACTGAGAACAAATCTCTTTGAATACTAGGTCCAATATTAAGAGTATTGTTAAGCGAAATACCGTTGGAATCTTGAAACAAGCCATCAACACGTATCTTTTTGTCAAGAACCGGGTGATGGGGCAAGTAGAACACCCTACCGACGTTGATAGTGACCTCATGAGATTTAACTTGTCGCATATGACTCAATTTTTCATACTCACGCATAAAGGTAGTATATTGTTCTCGAAGATTTGTATTTCATTGAAGTCGTCTTTCTACCGCGTAAAACCGGGACAAAGCTCCAATAAGTGTATTTCCAAACCGTGTGTCTTCTATTTTGAACGGAAGTTGAACAACATATTTACCATGCTTGGCTTGAGAGTGAGTTGATGAAAAATGATATTCAACATAGGCGTCATTGGGGTCGCTTTTCAATTTGTTTTTAAACTCTTCGATTTCCCAAAAACTTAATCAAAAACTAATCAAACCGATTCTTTACATGTATTAAGGCAGTTGGGAATAAAAAATCTTTTTTATTTCGTTCTTCTATAGCGTCAGGAAATGCCGTCAATGAGGCAGTAAACGCAACATTGGCAATGGTAGACCAAGGACTGACAACAGTGGCATAGGTACCGTTGTCATTGTGACGTTGACGATTTAGTAACAAATGGAACAGCAGCAGGCGGAGCCACCGGTATACTAACAGGAACAAGTAATGACGAATAAAGACGTCGGCGGCAATCTGCATGGGAGGTCGACTTACGCTGACATAGTTCCAATTCTTCACACCAGTAGTCCAAAAAATCACAAAAAGTATTGATAAGTTTTTATTAGGATAAATATTAAGTATTAAGTTAAAAATACAAAGGTAAGTTACAAAAAACTAACATAAAATTTTTGTAATTACAAATTCCATTTTTGGTGCCGTTTAATAAAAAATTTATTTGTATTTACAAAAACGGTCTGTGAATGATGTTTAATACAAACAGAATTTTGAAAATTTTTTCCGCATAATCATACTTTTATGCTGCAAATATATAACGTCATGGCAATCTGGACTCCCAGTTTCGATTAACGGTACCACCATATTTTATTAAAAAAAATTAACGATAAAATTATTTATTTTATAAATTTTTTTTTAACTATTTTTGGAAGCTTTATTTTTGTCATACTGGTAAGTATGTTGGTAATCACATATTTTTTGTTATGCTTTCTCACTTTTATAGTGACGACATAGTTCCATATATGTTTGCACGATTTTTCTGATCCTTTTTCTCCATAGATAGATAAACACAAACTGCAATATAATCCTTTCAGAATTTATCACTTGTCTTTTCCTTTTTTATCATCATTCTTACATATATTTTCATTCCGTTACATTCGTCCTTATATAATTATTTTACTGTCCAGTTAATGCATCCTTGGTATTGCATTTAAAGTTTCTATATGTATAAGAAACAAATGAAATTCTTGTTCATATCAATCATAAAATACATTCATTCACATCATTTTAATCCACCATTGGAAATATTTTCTTTAAAACAATATTTTATTATTCTTTCTTTGTTAACATGAACAACTAACACCAACTTCATCACTAGGGTATTGCTGTTTCTTTTGGGCAATGTGGTCAACTATAATGGCTGTTTAATCAATCACAGCTAAAATTAAAGAATGCCAAGAACATTTTGTAGATAATAAAAAGTTTTTCTTCTTGGTAATTTATTACGAATAATGTTTTAAAGAAATATTTTTGGTTTTCGATGTAAATATACTGAAAGAAAATTTAATAAATATAGTAAGCAATTTTCTTTTAGATTAGGTTTCTTACATTGTCTATTGTAGTACAGGTTTCCTACACAAAACAAAGTATTTAAAAGTTTTAAGTTATTAAAAATATTTGTTTAATGGACCATAAATAACTGTTGTATTTCTAAAAAAAATCTCTAAAAATGATTGGAAAAAGTTATTTTATGCAATTTTTCCTATGCTAAAATTATATTTTGAACTAAAAACTTTACTATTTCCAAAAAACTTGTATTTTTCGATTTTCATTTGGTGATCTTATCATTTCTGTTATTAAATGTTTCTTTGGAAAATCTTACAATTCATTTTGTTTCAATTTGTATATGCATATAAAATTATTTGCCACATGTTTGCTTTGTTTTTCGGTTTATTTAGAGCGTATTATTTTTTTTTAATATACACTCCTGATAAATACCTATCTAATTAATACCGATTTGATTTTTATTTAAAACAGTTATTTTTTGATCAAAACAAAAAGTTCCTAAATAACTAAAAAGTAAATTCGAAACAAAAAGGTTTTTGTTTTGAAAGATTTTTTTTTAATTTTATATATAAAGTAAATAAATATTTAAAAGTTTAAAATTAAAAAATATCCAAAACAAATTAAACTTTTTCAGGTCCTGATCCAGGGGGTTAATTAAAAAATTAATATAATAACTAATTTAGTTATTTAAAATGTTAAGTGTCATCTTAAAGCTTATGTGACAATTGCTAGTTTCTTGATTCTAGTGAGATAGAAACACTATTTGTAGACGAAATCTTTTTTTATACATCGTTATATGTGTCATATCGCAATATTTTTATTATTTTTTTTTAACACTCTGACCTGTGTACCCGCTTCGTTATTTCTTTTTTTATATGAAATTCAAGGAAGTAATGGTAAGGAATCTGGTTGCAACCAGAAATGTCAAAAAAGCAAATTTTGGCTGGCATCTGACAGATGGTATATATATATATTGATTTATCGATAACAAGAATATTAAATTTGACATTAATTATATAATGTCACTATGCTTAAACTTTTTAAAATCGCTCAAGATTTTAATAAGAATATATTTGTACTGTTTTAATTATGATTATTAATACTACAAATACTAGCAAGTGTCATAAGGGCTTAATCGTAATAGTGACAACTCTTAAAAGACTACGATTTGGTTTGGGAATACGTTAAAATCTTACTATCATCTAGTAGTGAAATTCAAAAGCAGCAGAGATAACACAGGCCGACAAATTTTTATGAAATTTTCTAATCAAGAATCAGACTATACTTTCTTGAAGGTTTTAGACGTGCTGAATCCGAAAATGACCTATCACGTCCCACCCAGCGAAAAGATTGGTTGCAATTCGATCAAAACCATTAACATTTATTTGTAAGGATTTTATTTTATTTGTAATAATCTATTATTAAAAAATATGCCATTGGGAATTAAAAATAGTGAAAAGGAACGAAAAAGGATACTATTATCTAATTATTGATATTTCATAATAAAATTCGTTTAGAAAATGCGTACAGTAAAAGCAACCATTTAGTGTCGGCCCAAAATAAGAACGTGACATGCAACGATTGTTGCTATGAGATAAAATGCGCCCAAAATTAGGACGTACGACGGTGACTGCACAAACTCTCATATTTATGTTAGTTTAAAGGGTACCGTAGAGATTCTTTCCTTATTACATTTTAATTTTATAAAAACAATAAAAAGAAATAATTGTTTTAATACAAATTTAGAAACGAACATACTAGAACGGTTTATAGTACGTTGTTCATTCGTGAGTATACAAAGATAACATATGAGCCATATTATATGCTTATTTTACTCATCATGTTTTTTATTTACAAACAACTTTTAAAATGCGGAAACAATATTAAGAGAATTAGAAACAAAAAACAAGAGAATAAGAAGAAACTTTTAAAAATAAAAGATATTATATTTCATAACTGCAACGCTTGGCGCCTTTTAATTGTCAATTTGTATGGAAAAATACATCACATTGTTCTTCTGGGCCGACACTTATTTAGTGAATGTATACTCACAATATATTTTCCGTTACCGACTGTAGTTAATTTAAAAAGTAATACGTAAAGTTTGTTTTTAAATAAAAAATCAATTTAAATTCATAGAAATATATTTTTTAACTATTTGAATCAGCCATTCAAAAAAACAAACTATAAATATTATACAGACATTCAGTAGGAGTTGATATTTTCTATAAAATTTTATGTTTTTTGTAGAAATTCATATAATTCCTTTTTGTTTTTTTTTACCAAAATAGTTTGTTTATATACAAAATTATTTTAGTAAAAATTACAAGAAATTATTCAAATATACATAAACACAAAGCCAATATAAATTTATACATCTGTGTGCGTTGTGTTTTGAAATTACATACAAATAAAAAAAAACGTTTAATTTAAAAAACAAACCACAAAAGTAGTTTTTTTTTCTAACTTTTTGTCAGTTAAAAATTGATGGTTATTTTAAACGACTTTCTATTATTTTTACTACTTTTGTCGATCATTATTTATTTTATTGATTTTCCATTACCTGTACAACAAGAATAAATCTTATAGTTAAAGTAAAGGAACGTATTTTTCTTATAGGATAATTTACAGAATTTTTGAAATAATTATAAATACATACAAAAAAATTAAAATATCAATTAAATTTAATACAATACAATACAAGAAAAAATACACATTTAAACAATTAAGCGAAAAAATTGTTTAAAGCTATTTGCGTTGCTATTGAGTTATTGGTTGTGTGGAAGAATATTCCAAAGATAAAATTGCCACTATGAGATAAAAGATAAAATTGCTAGCTATGACGAGGAATTATGATTTGTTTACCCCTTCGGGATCTTTGTTACACACAAATTACCTTATTCATATAAATAAGAACACGAATTTTTAGCAAGGATGGGAAATATACTCCATAAAGATTACTTGAAACATGTGAAACTTCATCATACTTTCTTATTCCATATACATAACGGATAATGTCAAGAAGTTTAGTCTACGTTTGCTAATAGAATCACAATTGGTTGGCATCACATCCATAAATTAGACCAGGAATTAAGTAACATTTAGCAAGAAGTACTCTTATTCTCAAAGGAGTAAAGTATTGTGACCAGAGTGACCTCAGCTTTATATAAGTTTGACCAACCAGTGTATTGACATGATTAGTCCATGTTAAATTACTTATAAAAAGTAAGTCCAAGATTTTTTGCAGTATTACCGAGCTTAATTTTTTCACCATTTATTACATCATCATATAAAAAGGGATCAACAGTGATTTTATAAATGATCATAAACTTTGACTTTTGAGGATTAAGGCAGAGGTCATTTGCAGTTGCCCAGGCATATATTTTACGTAAATCTTCATTAAGTAAAGCAATATTACTAGCAATAGAGTAAAATAGAGTTGGACATCATCTGCGTACATATGGATTTTACAGTTGGAAAGTTGTTTAGGCAAATCATAAATATATTGAAAATAGCAGTGGAACAAGAATATACCCTTGATGCACTCCTCTAAAAACGTTTAGAGAGTTAAACCATGTATTATTTACGTAAACAGCTTGCGTACGATCAGTTAAATACAAAGATAAAAGATTCGTTGATGTTGGAGAGAAATTAAAAAAATTTCGTAATTTCAGGTAGAGCATGTTGTGATCTACAGTATCAAAGGCCTTTGAATGATCAAGCAGCACCAAAAAGTTTATTCTACCATTATCTAGTTCACGTCGAATATTTTCAGAAACTTCTACTAAGGCAGACAATGATTGAAAATATACAACAAAATGGGGTAAATATAATGAAAAATCAGTAGTCCTATCTTTGTATTTTTGAATAATTTAATATGTGTTTGTTTGAAATTTCGTGTTTTGGAAAAAATTTTAATTTATTTATTCAGAATTGCTCTCTAAGTATGCAAGGTAAATATGTGTTGTATTAGCAAACATGTTCAACATCTTTTGTTTTAAGTCATTGTCTCTGAAAATGCTCCCAAGATTAAATAAAAACGGACACAAAAAAATATGTTACAATTTTATTTTACCGAAAATGTCGATTCAATTTTAAAATATTTTGTGGAAATTTGTAATGCATTATCTGTAATTTGCAGGGACTGAAAATAACAGTTATTCCGAAAATTTTAACTCAAAAACTCTATGTTAGAGTCGATTTGTATTGAAGTGCTCTTTCAGAATCTATGGTCTTAAGAATACGATCTCAACTTCACAATTAAGAGTTATTTTTCAACGAAAAAATAAACGATCGGATGAAACTCTTAAGAAGAGACCTTTATTTTGCCTTCATTAAATAAAACTCTTTTGAGGAGTCTTATTTTTTCCGTCTAAAATAAAACTCTTTTGAGAAGTTTAATTTTTCCCGTCAGAAAATAAATCTCATTTAAGCAGTTTAATTTTATTTTTTCGGTCTAAAATAAAACACATTTTATTTATTTTCTTCTTTTTCTATTGACTCTATTTGCTGTAATAGGAGTAGTAATTTATTTTTTTAATTTAACGAACATAACTTTTTCTAAATTTTCTGCGGAAAGATTTGAACGCAGGTCGCTCAATACCAATTTAAGAGCAGAGAATGCTCTTTCCACGCTTACCTGGGTTGTACACTCAGAATATTATGTAGTTAACTGTTTGTAGTTTAATAAAAAAGTTTTCCGTTCCATTTAAAAATAAAGGAAGATACATTTATTTTTCCAAGAAACATCTATATTAACTTTTTTATACATTTATTCAAAATAATTTACTATCATTTACCGATTTTTTCAGTTTCATTTATTTTTTTCATTTGTTTGAAATTTAATAAAAATTTACCCAAAAAAGGGAAACTTGTGGTTTATTTGTGTCCGTAACAGTTATTACAAATTTAAATTTTGTTTGCTGTCTGTTTCAAAAAAAAATATTCAAAAAATTTCAATTTGTTTTTTTATTTAAATTGGTTGTATATATACAAAATTTTTCAATACAATTTACAAGAACTTCATAAACACACATACATATACAAATACATTTATACAAAAAGTGTTTATAGCTTCATATGCATACATACATTTTGTATTGTACGAGTATATTAAAAAAAAAAATACAAAAACGGAAATAATTTCAAATAAATGAAAAAACATTTATTTTTTAAGGATTGGTAGGTAAAATATTGACATTTATTTTAACTGATTATATCAGTTGTTTCTTACGGATGTGTCAGTTGATTAATCAACATTTAAAAATAAATAACAAATGGCATTTAATTTAAATGAAAATTAAGTAGACCGGTTTTTAAATGAAATATCATTTCTTTTAAATGATATTTTCAGTTATTTTAACTTACAAACTTTTTTAAGTGTAGGTACACACTGTATAGTTTTTGTCAATGTATACAAGTACGGATAGTGTATTCTTTTAGCCTCCCAGAACTCAAAAAGAGGTTCATCAGTCGATAAGGGCCTTGGAGAAAAATTGTCGATTTCATAAAAAGCTTTTTTTTCCCATTATCAGTTTCTTCGCTTTCTTGTTCCCTATCTACATTTAGGGAGTTCAAATACTGCCCAAAAGTGATGACTAAGATTGAGATGTATCGCAAACATCCGGCGAAGATCGAAAAACATTCGGTGAAGATCGTCAAGCTTCCCTGCTTATCAACGGTCGATAATTGCATTGGTTATTATTAATATGCAAAGAGTAAAACAAAAAAATATTTTTTAAACTTACTTGTTTCTCCAACTGCAAAATCCGAACGATCACTTCTTTAAGATAAGTTCGAGCACACATTAATTTTAAATGCTCCTTCGCTATGATGCACTGAAGGCGTGGGTCCAAATATAAAGTGCAAGGAATGTTGGATTTTGTAGCAGCATTTTCTCACTTGCGGTAAATTAAGAATCCTAGTCTTGCTCTTAAAATAATTTTAAACTCATTGTCTAAAAATTTCAATCATATGTATCTTGTGTACAACAAACCTGTAAGTAGAAGTCCGTAAGCCCTTCGCTAAGTCTATATTGATTGTATCTAAATAATGCTTAACAACCAGTTGCATTGAATAAACAGCACACTTCACTGATTGTACTGAGAACACGGAGATTTCTCGAAAAAGGTCGCAAGATACAGTGTCATCCGATCCGCTTCATCCTCCTCGCCGAATAAGCTCACCATTTTAATCAAATTATCCATTGTAATAGTGTAAATTTGGTTCTTTTTAATGTCAAAACTCTCAATGCACCCCAGCGTTTTTACAATAATTTTCGATTAACTGTAAAACTGTATGTTTATACCCATTATGCTGCGACGAAGTCTTGTGGCCATGTCGATTTTCCAAGACAGCAACTTATTTTTCAGCTTCTCTTTTAACCAGCTTCTTTCCTTTTCGTATGCTTCATTAACTAACTTAGTTATATTTCTGGACGTAACTGCTAGGATACTAAGTCCATCAAAGAGTTGATTCGTAATGAGCTTGAAAGCATCTGTATCAAAAAAGGTAAACACTAATTTTTCTGTTGCGACTAACTCAACACATGCTTTTTTCATTTCTTCTGGAGCCATTGTTACCGAAAATCGAACTTTTTTGAATGGAACGTCACAGTTACTCTCCTTATTATTCAGTTCCATGTTATATTGTTGTTTATGCTTGTTGATTAAATGACGCTTTAAATTGCTGACATGATCACCTTTAAAAACACTTTTACACAGCCGGCATACATGAGTATTATCAACTTTTTCAAAAAGTGAACGACTAGTAATATCGGATTTGCGACCCATATTCACGATTTTAACCTACTGCAAATGTAAAATTAATCATTAAGTCGCACTCACGCGACTTATCTTACTACACAAAGCAACTTTTTCTAGAAAACCAATTATTTTGCAATTATTATTAGGATTCAGACGACTTCAAAACAAGCAAATCCACTAAAAACACTTTTTAGAAAATTTGGACCGAATTTATTACTTTAGCTACTTGCGAAAAATAAAAATGCATACCGCCCGTTTTAAATTGTTATTGTTTTATTTCTTATCTTTTAATGCAGTTACAAATTTATTTTATTCAGCTGGTTATAATAAATAAAGATATAAGAAATAAAACAACAACCATTTAATAATAGGAATCAAACAATAACAAATTAAAAAAAACACACATGTTTTATACCCTTTTACCACAGGTGGAAGGGTATATATAAGTTTGTCATTCCGTTTGTAATTTCTACAATATTGGTCTTAGACCCTATAAAGTATATATATTCTGGGTCCTTATGAAGAGCGAAGTTGATTTAACGATGTCCGTCTGTGTGTTGAAATGGGTTTTCCGAAGACCCCAGACATGATAAGGACTTGATTGTTATATATTTCTGCTTGCTATTAAAAATCAGCCAGATCGGTTGATAAATGGGTGAGATATTAGCAAAAAACTAGGACTACCTCTAATTTTTTCCGTAAAATTCCTTTGTTTTTATATGTATGTTGAATATTACGCATAACAAACACATCAATTTATTTTCTTTCACCTCTTCACCTTTTATACACAAACAACAAACACATACAAAGATTTCTCATTTAAATAAAAACCAAACAAATCCCTATTGAACGAAAACTGTTCATTTAACTCTATAAACGATGATTCCATATAGCCTTCATAGCTGAGTTGTCTAAACGCTATGTCACAAATACTTTTTTTCTCTAAGAACGCGGGTTCGAATCCTACTGAAGACACAATTCAACTTTTTTTTGTACATTTTTTTTTATTTTCTTAAGACTTTTTTTATTTTTTTTAACATTAAATAATTAATTTAAATAAAATTTTATATTAATAATTAAATAATCCATAAATAGGCTAAAAACATCAAAATTTGTATAAAAACCCTCTGATACAAACAAAATACAAACGGTTTTATTTCTATTTCTTGCTCCGATTTAAAAGAATTTATAAACAGATTTTTAAACCATTTGCTCATATATTAAGAAAATTTTATACATAATTTCCCTTTGAGTGGAACTATTTTAGGTCATAACTTATAATAATTTATAAAAAAAAAAAAATTAAAAACTATTTTCCTTCAAATTTTTAAAATTAAGCTAAATAAATTAAAAATATTTTGTAATAAAAAAGCGAAATAAAATCCCAAATGCAAGTTTGCCAGCTAAATCAAACTTTTTTGTAGAAATAAAACACTTGCAGTTCTAGTGATTTCTTTTAACGATTTGTAAAAAAATATTTTTTTGGTCGAAAAAAGCTTTTTTTAGAACTAAAAAGATTTTTGAAAAAAAAATATGACAACACTGATTGGCATTATGATCGTGATTGTTGTTGTTTTTATTTTATTTGTTTGATAAATGGGTGAGATATTATCAAAAAACCAGGACTACCTCTAATTTTTTCCGTAAAATTCCTTTGTTTTTATGTGTATGTTGAATATTACGCATAAGAAACACATCAATTTCTTTTCTTTCACCTCCTCACCTTTTACCCACAAACAACAAATCCATACCAAAGGTTTGTCATTTAAATAAAACCCAAACAAATCTGTTTTAAACGAAAACTCTTTATTTACTTCTATTAACGACGTTTGCTTATGTCCTTCAATGGCTCAGTGGTCTAAGCGCTTTGTCACAAATACTTTTTTCTTTTAGTCGCGCGATCGATTCCCGTCTATTCAACTTTTTTTATTTTTATATTTTTTGAACACTTTTTTTTTTATTTTCTTAAGACTTTTTGTTATTTTTTATTATTTTTTTTAACAAAACAAATGCGTCCAGCACAGTTGTCTTACCGATGTTGGTCAGCTTTTCTGTATAATTGGAGAACGGAAAGAGGAAAAGTTTCCAAATAAGTTGCAAGCAACTTGGTTATCAATACACAACATCCGACCAAATGTGGGCGGGATCCTTGAATTGGGCGTGGCACAAAATAGATTAATTTATATCTTAAGAACGGTAAGACCGTAATTAAATACTCCATAAATGGGCTAAAAACATTAAAATTTGTATAAAAACTAAAATGTAATATGACCTATGGATACGTCTTATATATCCAAAGATCAAAAATCTTTATTAGAACATATTTGCTGAAAGTAGTTATGACAAAAACATAAATTTTTTTAAATACCTCTTTTCGGGAACCATAAATCTTTCAGAGTCCAAATTTTATCACTAAACTAAATGGTAAATTTCCACTTAAAGATGTCCGTATATAAATCTGTCCATTCCATATATGTCCATATATAAACTTCACTATTTTCCCAACCATGGTGAAGGGTATATAAGATTCGGCATAGCCGAATTTAGCCGCTCTTACCTGTTTTATTTTAATGACGATTTTTTCAATTGCAATGCAAGTGATTAGATTACACTGCCTTACAAATTGTAATGATCTGACAAGCGGCAAGCTTTGAGTGTCTGTTTACATAAAATGAGTTTAATTTTCTGACGAAAAAAAAACTCCTCAAATTAGTTTTATTTTCTGACGGGAAAAGTTAAACTCCTCAAAAGAGTTTTATTTAATGGAGGCTAAATAAAACTCTCTTCTTAAGAGTTTCATCCCATCTTTTATTTTAACGTTGAAAAATAACTGTTTTTAATGTTTTTTTTAAGCCACAAAATAACTGTTATGAAAGAACTTTTTTGATATCACTTATAACCGTTACGGTCCCTGGTAATTTGGTAAATCATTGTTTTCTTAGGACATTGGTGGAAGGTATTCAAAGATTCGGCATAGCCGAATTTAGAGTTTTTTTTATTGATTTTAAACCAAAGATGTAAAAAGTTGAAATTAATAAAAATAGAGGTTTAAAGTAAGTTTTACAAAAAAAAAATATTGTTAATGTAAATACTAAAAATTATCCCCCCCCCCCAAAAGCAAGAGCTCGATCCGGCACTGACTTTTTGAATTTGATTAAGTATATTTTTTCATCCTTTAAGAATATCTTATCATAAACGATATACTACTAAAACTTTAATTGGAAATTTGTAGATGATTAGCATTTTATTAAAACCAACGTTGAAAAATTCAGTTATTTAACTTATTGGAGATTTATAATTATTATTGCATTTATGTAAAAGTACCTAACTTAAGATTTTTTCCTTTTTTGTTTTATATTATTATGAAAGCATGCCCAATAATATTGTATAGTTAAGGTCAACAGTATTAAGATAAATAAAATTAACTTTTTATTTATTAATATTGTTTATTTATTTTCTTTAAATTAGTTTGTATTTTAGTATTAAAAATAGTTTTTGGACATTTTTACGTTTATTTTCGTTGGGGTCCGTTTCTCTTAAGAGAAACCAAATCTAATCTCCCATCATTCTCTCATCCCAATATCCCTGATATCGCCTCCCTATGGATTTAATTTCCTGGTGGAACCTCTCTTCGTGCTCATCACTTACAACACTGAAATTCTCTGGAAAGAAGCTCGAGTGAGAATGTAAAAAATTAATCTTAAGTGACAAATTAATACCTGTTGAAAAAGTAAAAGAGACAAATAATGAAATAAAATAAATAATAAAAGTATTTCATATCCATTTTTCATAATTCTTAATCAAATCTTCAACAATAGTCTTGTACTCCGAGTTTTTGTTGTTTCCCAGGAAATCAGAAACCACCAATTTAAATGATTTCCAAGCTGCAGTCTCATGTGGGGACAAATATTTCTCGAATTTTTTATCTTTTATAAGTTTTTTTATTTTTGGACCATTAAAAATTCCTTCCTTGATTTTTGCAAAAGAAATACAAATTTTACTCAAATAGGCTAAAGCTTGGCATTCCTTATTCAATGCTTTGACGAAGTTTTTCAAGAGTCTAAGTTTTATATGTAATGTTTTCATTCCTAATAAGAGGCACATACCTTATGTTGTCTTGGACCACTGTAATGGATAATCTTTCCGGCCAATGTTTTCTCTTATAATGAAAATCACGAGCGCGACTGTGCCAGAGGTAAATAAAACAACAATATTTTGTGTATCCACGTTGCATTCCACATAGCATGCCCACCACATTTAAATCGGAACAAACTTTCTAATTGTAATCTTCATAGTTAATACATTTTAGCAATTTAACCATTGTTTCGTACGATTCATTAGTGTTTACAATATGTGCGATGGGTATAGATGGTTTCTTGTTTCTGTTACGTAAAAGAACTGTTTTGAAACTTTCTTTACTACTATCAACAAACAGTCGCCATTCAATTCCATTGTAAGCTCCTCGAACAAACCGAGAATGTCCCTGCAGAATCATATCTCATCTTCGGCAAGGAGAATCGCGGTTTCTGTAGTATGTTACTTTCACATTTGACAGCAAAAAGTTGTTTTGTTGTAAACGAGATGCAAGTATTTCTGCTTTTTCTTTTGTGAGTCTCTGACCAAATCATTTAATTGAGCCTGAGTTTAGATTTACAAAGGATGAGTCGGAACTTACGTTGGTGTAAGTTGATTTTGGATATTTAGGAATGGGCAATATATCCAAATGAGGAACTGGAAAACTGACAGTATAAAGTTAACTTTTTTGGCTCAAAATCCAAAACTCTTGCATTGACACAAAAAGCAATCGTCGATATGATTAGATGGTTTTCTCCAAATCATTGGTACTCCGAATTTCATGCATCGGCTAATAAAAACAAATTTAAACACATGAGGTATTTATATTAAATAAATCAGTAAAAAATAATTTCAATTTCGTGCCAGAAGCCCATCCTGTACGATTTTTATATCACGGAAGACATATGATACTTGGTGTCCATCTTTCTTGCAAATTTGTGACAGGCATCCCAAGTATTTCTGATAAATATCTTTAAGTAAATTGCATACCACCAACACATTTTTGTGTAACATAACTAATACATTCTCATTTTAAGACTTCTCTTTTTGGCATTTTTGTCATTTATATTTATGAGGGCACTTGCTTTCTTATCTACATAATTTGCAAATAAAATAAAAACGGGTTTTCAGTATCTGCTAAGAAGTACAACAATTTCACAATTTTTTCTCCCAAAATAGTTTTTTTAACTGTCCAATTTGAGTTTTCTTTAAAAAAAATTATTTTTGTGCAGTAATTCTGTAAAAAATAGTAATATAAAACTAAAAAACAGAAAATTTTAAAATTTAAGTACCTTTAAATAAATGATCATAACTTTGGTATTTTTCCATAGATTTTCTTTTAAAAAAGCTTGTTTTCTTTGTAGAAGTGTAGAAGTACAACATTTAAGAAAAAAATTATTTGATATCTTACCATGTAAGACGAATATTTTTATTATTTCTTTGAAATTTCAAAATTTGTGTTTTTTCAAAAAAAATATTTTTTCGCGAAATTTTGACCCCAATCCCCGGTTAAAAACCATATTCACAAAACATGTTGTACCTTAACTGGGTTTTCGTTGGCAATTTGAATTTTGAGTCAAACTCGAGATTTAGTCAAAATGGTAAATTCACTAATAAATTAAAATAAAAAAAATTTTAATGCGATTTTCGGCATGCTTGTCGCATTTTGGCTGTAAACTAGTGTTATTATCATACCAGTATTCTTATGAAGGTCAAATATTTTCGGTGATGACTTCTTTATTGTTTCACATAGCGCTTTTAATGTTGGTTCAACGTTTGATAGAATTATTTCCAAATTGGTATTAAGATTTCTTTGATAATGATCTTTTTTGAATTTTTCCACTGTAATTTATGAGATTTAAAATATTTGTATTTGTATTATTTATTGAAACATTTATTACATTCATTATGATCAGACCACACATGATTTTCAACGGTTATTTTTTAGGGTTATTTTTGCTTGTCGCATTTTGGCTGTAAACTAGTGTTATTATCATACCAGTATTCTTATGACGGTCAAATATTTTCAGTGTAGACTTCTTTATTGTTTCACATAGCGCTTTTAATGTTGGTTCAACGTTTGATAGAATTATTTAAAATTGGTATTAAGATTTCTTTAATAATGATCTTTTTTTTTGAATTTTTCCAGTGTAATTTAGGAGATTTAAAATATTTGTATTTGTATTATTTATTGAAACATTTATTACATTCATTATGATCAGACCGCGTCATTTTCCGTTCGCCAGCGATAGTTAATAACATGAGTGGGTATAAAATAATAAAAACATTTTTCGGGGAGCAAAAGGCCATGCTGCCTTGCAAATTTAATGATATAAATTATTATACGTTTATTTAAACAGGTAAGTAATTTATATACATACATATAAATATAAATTTAAGACAACACACAACGCACAACGAAAATAATTTTAGAGAAAAACTTACCAAAACTAATGAACTTCCACTATAGATTCGCATAAAAATTATTTTAAAATATTAAAAGCTTCAAAATAAACAAATAAAAAAATTTTGACATTGTTATTTTGAATCAAACAGTTCAAAAGCAAATAAATCAAAATTACAAACAGAAAACGACATAACATATGACTATTAGTGGGAAAATATGTTACATGTATGATTCCATATATTCCCAAAAATGGGTGTCCTTTTAGCATGCACAAGCAAATATATGCATCCATAAATGTCATATAATTTCATATATGATTCATATACGTACATATAGTGTATGCATACATTAAACAATATGTGAGAATACATGAGCATATAGTTTTGTATTTACCTGGGTACCCATATTACAAAAGATGGAAACAAAAACTTTTACAATGGGGAATCACAAACGTCTTGTTGACATTTTGCGACAGCGTTGCCAACTTTATCTAGAATGCCATGGTTACAATACGCACATATTAATTATAGGACAGGCAGAGATTGTTTTTTACTACACAAGATTTCATATTGTTACGATTTTACACTTTATAAAATCTTTGATTTATTTACCTTTTAAATAATTTGAGTTCTTTCTATATTGCAAAAAATTAACACTGTTTGAAATTATTTATAGCTCTATTTATTTATAACAGTCACTAAAAATTACAGAAAAACACTTAATAGCACACTTTATTTACACGATTTAGATAGACTAAAAGTTAGCCACACTTTAGTTCTTCACACTTTGCGTTTTACTTATGAACTGAACTGCTGCGTCAATAAATACCCGTATTTATATGAGTAGTCAGGTATTATAGTTCTTTCCAGTTTATTACGACACTAGATTTTTCCAGCTGTCAAAATTCGCGTGCCGCCCTCTCAAGCCTATTCGTCCCGAACAGACATAGCTATTCCTTTTCTATAGTTGGCTAGTCGTTCTAGATGAACAACCTTCATTTTGGACCTTGGGCTCTGATCTTTCTGTATTCGTATACCACATCATTCAACCATTGAATTACTCTATAGGGGCCGTCCCAATGCGTTTGTAATTTGAGAGATAGTCCTTTTTTCCGTTGCGGGTTAAATAGCAGAACCAGCTGACCCTCATTAAATCCTTCGGAATTTGCTGCCCTATCATACCTCGCCTTCATCGCTGACTATTTTAATTCGATTGCGTAAAAACTCATGAAGCTCATTAAGGTCTTCTTCTTCCTGGGAAGCATTGTCTTTATCTATAGCGGCGGGCTTAACACTAAATTCCAAATTGCCAGGCAATTTACGTTCCGTTCCAAAAATTATTTTTGCAGGTGTCCGGGAGGTGGAATCGTGAACAGCCGATCTGTATGCCAACAGAAATTTAGGGATGTGCTCGTCCCAGTCCTTCTGATTTGCACTGACCACTTTTCTTAAGTATTCCTCTAAAGTGCGATTGAATCTTTCGACCATACCATCAGATTGTGGATGCAGCGGGGTGGTTTTTGTCTTTATTTTTCCATACAACTTACACATTTCCTTGAAGATAGCAGATTCAAAATTCCTTCCCTGGTCAGAGTGTAATTCTAATGGGACACCGTAGCGGCACACCCAGTTGTTCACAAATGCGCTTATTATCGTTCTGGCTTCCTGGTTCGGTATAGTGTACACCTCAGGCCATTTACTGAATTAGTCGATCACCACAAGAACGTACCGGTTTCGGGAATCACTGACAGGGAAAGGGCCTGCTACATCCATTGCTATCCGCCCAAATGGGGCACCCGAGTTGTATTGTTGCGATGCATTGCGCGCAATTTGCTATCCAGTAGCTTACAGCTTGCTGGCAGCCGACCCCGTAGAATCGATATTTTAACTTCTCTAGGGTTTTCGTGACACCGAGATGACCACCACTGGGACCGTCATGGAACTCTTTTAATACTTCGTATATTTTGCTTGATGGCACCACAATTAGCTTTGTCTCAATTTTGCCATCCGCACTTTCCCATATACGGTATAAGCAGTGATTAAAAACCCGTAGACTGTTCCACTGGGCCCAATACGCCTTCATTAGTGGACTTTCAGCTGATATTTGTTCACGGGTATGCCTCCTGTCCTCTACTTTGGCTGGCATAATTTTTGACAGTATGGGGTCATTATGTTACACCGCCTTCACTTGACTCAATATGCGTTAGTCTTATATCAACAATGCACTCTTTTCCTTCAGCACTTGAACAATGTTTGCACTCTAAATAACAGGGGCGTCTTGAAAGGGCGTCCGCATTGAAATGTTTTATGCCTTTCCTGTGCTCGATGCTAAAACCATAGCTTTGAAGTCGTTCAATCCAACGAGCTAGCTGCCCTTCTGGTTGTTTAAATTGCAGCAGCCACCTTAGTGCAGAATGGTCGGTTCTTAGTTGAAAGTGCTGACCTTACAGATGCTTGTGGTAGTGCTTTACACATTCTACCGCCGCCAAGAGTTCCCGCCGTGTTACGCAGTAGTTCCTTTCGGGTTTCAAAAGTACTCGACTGTAATAGCCTAAGACTTTTTCGGTGCCATTTATCACCTGCGAAAGCACACCTCCTATTCCGTGTCCGCTTGCATCGCTATCCAGCACAAATTTTTCCCCGGCCACAGGATATCCAAGAAGCGGTGCCGGGCATAATAATTCCTGGAGTCTTAGGAATGCATGTTCTTGGGCTTCACCCCAATAAAATGGTCGCGCCTTCTTAGTCAGCTCATGTAGACTCGCAGCCACACTGGCAAAATTTGGTACAAATCGTCGGTAGTATGTGCAGAGACCTAGAAAGCTGCGCAACTCGTGCCGATTTTTCGGGCGAGGTCAATCTTTTACAGCCCGAATCTTATCTTCATCGGCTGATATACCCTCTGCAGTTACGCGGTGCCCCAAATACTTGACTTCCCTCTGGAACAGTGTACATTTCTTTGCGCTAAGCTTGAGTCCAGCCGCAGATATTCGCCTTAAGACTTTTGCTAAGTTCTTCAGGTGTTCAACGAAATTTCTTCCCATGACAATTATGTCGTCAAGGGACACTAGGCAAGTTTTCCAGTGGAGTCCTTTCAGCACATTTTCTATTAAACGCTCGAATGTTGCTGGAGCATTGGAGAGTCCAAAGGGCATCACATTAAATTGCCATAATCCGTCACCTGTGCTAAAGACAGGTTTCTCCTTGTCTTGGTCACAAATTTCTGCTTGCCAATAACCACTTTGCAAGTCCAATATGGAGATCCATTTGGTTCCTTCTAAAGTGTCGTCAATTCTTGGTAGTGGATAGCTGTCCTTCTTGGTGATATTGTTTTGTTTTTTGTAATTAACACAGAATCGGTTGCTGCCATCTTTTTTCTTAACTAACAATAGGCGAGCTCCATGGGCTAGAAGATGGTTCGATTACTCCACTACGCTCCATTTCGTTGACTAACTCCTTTACTTCATTTCGTTATGCTATAGGAATACTTCTGAGCGCCTGCTTTATTGGCCTTGCTTCATCAGTATTTATTCGGTGTTTTACAATCGCCGTTCTTCCTTAACTTTGGTTTCTCATGGAGAAGACAGGGCCGTATTTTCTAATTAATTGTTTGGCTTTATTTCTATCAGGCGGCGCCAGTTCTTTTAGCCATTTTTCCACATATTTTGCAGCATCTCTAGATCTTCAACGGACGAATCGGAAGGTTCCATGCTCTTTTCGCACCTGATTATTGCTTCTGGCGCAGTACATTTTGCTATTTCAGAGTTCGCTGTGACAACTTTTTCACAATTTGATAGGTGCAATACTCTTACAGGAACTCTTTTGTTTTTGCTGGTTTTCACGAGGGCTTTCGCTTTTATCAGGTCACTTTTTGTTTCTGATGGTTCTACACCCACAAGCTGCTGTCCTCACAATCTCCCTCCAAGCGCACCCATACTAAAGATTCTGGTTGTCTGCTCTAGAAGTTTCTAAAAGTTTCTGGTTCTCTGCTCTAGAAGTTTCTAAAAGTTTCTGGTTGTCTGTTCTAGAAGTTTCTAGCAGTTTCTCATTTTTTTCCATCTTTTCCATTATAGCAGCAAACATTGCGCTTAACTCCATATTACCTTCTGTTTTACGGGTACTAACCTCCATTGCTTCTTTTTCGTCAAATTCGTAAGTCGCTATGTCAATCTTACCCCTGATGTCGATAGCTCCAATTTACTCAACTCCTCCTTGAGTTGTTCCACTTTAAGCTCCTCCAATTTCATAACTGCTTATTATTTTGCAATCCCACTTCTGACACCAATTGTTACGATTTTACCCTTTATAAAATCGTTGATTTATTTACCTTTTAAATAAATCGAGTTCTTTCTATATTGGAAATAATAAACACTGTTTGAAATTATTTATAGCTCTATTTATTTATAACAGTCACAAAAAATTACAGAAAAACACTTAATAGCACACTTTATTTACACGATTTAGATAGACTAAACGTTAGCCACACTTTAGTTCTTCACACTTTGCGTTTTACCTATGAACTGAACTGCTGCGTCAATAAATACCCGTATTTATATGTGTAATCAGGTATTCTAGTTCTTTCCAGTTTATTACGACACTAGATTTTTCCAGCTGTCAAAATTCTTGTGAATAAATTTCTAGTTGTGGAAATTTCTTGTAACATTATATGTTATTTTTTTTAGTTTATATTTTATTTTTAAGTGTTTTTTAATTAAAATTTTGAAATTGCCCCCAAGTGGGGCGTATTTCCTAGGTTGAGAATGACTGCTCTAAGCTTTTGAAAAAAAAAAACAAATATATAACAATTTTGTTGTCACTTGAACTTTTTTAATGGAATTCGATCAAAACCATTGAAATGTATTTGTTAGAACGTTATCTTATATATAATTACCCATAATCGATTAAGAAAGCTAAATTATTGTCTTGATAATTAAAAACAGGGGAGAGGAACTAAAAAGCAATCTTATTGCCTTATTTATTAGTATTTCGAATCAACTTTAAAAATAAAAATTGTTTAGTAATTGTGTACAGAAGAAGCGAACATGTATTTAGGTAATGTACTAGAAATTTATTAAAAAAATTTCGATATTCAAAAGTGGTAACTACAAATACGGTTATCCTAATTGCAAATATACCATAGAATTAAGGTTCCAGTAGAACCAACCAAATTGTGGATTGTATTATTATACGCCGTTAAATATTGGTATTTTTAAATGAATTTTATAACAAATTTTTTAAATTTAAAGCAAGCAAGAGTGTAAACTATGAATCTGAATGCCCTGGTTCGAAAACGGAAAAATTTAAAAATAAAATCTTGCGGAATGTAATAATATTTATGTGGGATATAAATATTAAATTAGACAACTGAAAATTGGCGTTTACAACTAAAAACATAATTTAATATTTTTGTAGAACATTATATCCCAGCCCTTCTCCTTTCTCGGGGTGCTTCTTACAATTTGTTAGAATAAAGACAAAAAATGCCGTTATTTAAAAAAATATTTGTCATACCATTATCTACAAAGTTGCTGAACATACCCTACACCCCAGATGTAAAGAAAACATAGAGCAATTCCATATGAAAACGATAAAAATTGGCAAATTTTTGGACGACCCCTCTCCGATTTTAAAATAAATAGTCTCAATCGATTGCCCAGCAAAAAATAATGTACCTACATATTTTTTTTTTTTTTATAGTGACTGGTTTAGTGGTGGTGTACACCACTGTCATGTGACAAAATTGAAGAATTCTTCATAAGGGACCTCATTGAAAGTTGTTAAAAAAAAACTACTAAAGCGATCGCAACGAGTGATAGCTGGTTGGAAAGGTATTGAATCAGGCTTTAATTGAAAAATAAAATTTTCCTAATTTTTCTCAGAAATTTACCTTTTTCCCATGAAAATTAAATTTTCCCATAAAAATTAAATTTTCCGATTTTCCACAGAGGCTCCTAAATTTTCCGGCTAATTTTATTTTTTTTGGATTCCTCATAATTTTTGCTTTAAGAATCAGCAATAAAAAAATGGGCCCCGACTCCTTGTTTGGACAGGAGAAGAGCATTTAAGAGACCACCTTGTTCTCATTGTTTTTATATTTTTTATAATTGAATTATTTTTAATTATTTAACATTATTTTATTATTAAAAATACATTTTAAAAATTATTTTACAGTTAAAAATACATTTATGAAGAAAAAATCTTTCTTATTTTGCTGCTTATACTTAATTACAATATTTATTAAAAATTTCAATTGTCTTGGCATCATTATAAAATTAAAGTAACTTTAAATTTAGCACGTCGGCAGACGAAGAGTACCGCTTTACATTAATTGACATATCAGAAATATTTGGTATGAAGCAATGAAACTTTTGCGTTCCAGTTATAGTTTTGACATTATTATATCTGTTTTGAAGTCGTCGCTCCATGGCATCGTGTTCTTTTTGAGTGCATAAAACTGTGTTAATGGCAATTTCCTTGCTTTGAATCCACGAAAACAAATGTTGTACATTTAAGATCTGGTCAGTATATGGCCTTTGCAAACTTGCCTTAGTCGCCATGCGTTTTAGGGTTCCCCCTAACGCATCGCATGGGCCCTTACCGTGGGACGTCGCAAAAAAGTGCCACTCGACCTTGCAGTTTTGTTCTTCTTCAATTATGCAAAGATTGTAAAAATTTTTTTATTCTTGTACTGAGAAGCCGCGCCGTCTGAGAAAAACGTTACTTTGTCGATTGCATCGAATTTTGATCTTAAGAATTCAAACAGTTTCATTTGAAATAAATAAACGGACACATAATTATGAGCTAAACTCTCCGCGACAACAACAAGGCTTACGGTCTGTAGTTCGTTATCTTCGTTTTTGAAATAAATGCAAAAAGGATGCACCGTGCACTGGTCGTTTGCCCAGTGATAAGCCTGAATTTCATCCTGAACGAGAAAAGTGTAATTCTCGGCAAAGTCGCTTATCACAATGAATTCATTTTGGGCTAATTTCTCCTTACTTTCCTTTAGAAATTTCGATTGCATCTCGGATATGAAATGGTGCGCCTTCAGTTCATTCAACTTGAATCCGAATTCCTCGATGAATTCCGGAATCCGCTTTACCACGGTCTCAAGGGAACATCCGCCGCTGCTAATTATCCACTGTTTGAAATGCACCTCCTGAATTAACAGCTGTTCAAACTTTTCCGCCAAATATTGCTCTAGCTCGTCAATCTTCGGACAATTGTCGCATTTGGACAGATGACAATTTTCCGTGGGGTATGCGCACAACGACTTCGACAGGAGGTCCCTATATGTTTCAATTTCACCGTGAAATACTTTCAATTTCTTGCATGGAAAGAACATTAATTTGATGTTTTGATGAAACATGCAAACGCAGACTGAATGCGTTCCGTGCCTGTCTAATGCCAGCACGCATTCTTTTGGTCGTAGGATGGCAAACTTAGAAAATCCCACTTTTTCTGCTGGGTATTTCTCTTTGAACTGATGGTATGCTTCGGATAGATTACATAATAATAATCTGCGCTGCTTGTGTACTTTTTCTCCATCTTCACGTCTGATAACATAGTCACGTGTACCTGGGCAGGCGCGGCTGTTGTAATCATTGCAGTAAAAATCTTGAATCAATTTCACCGTTGCTTCGCTGAGGGTCCTTGAGCCAAATTTCTTGGTGGGAGTCGCCAATATGCCCTTCTGTCGAACTAATTCTTTGCTTCTTCTCGCGATGTAAAAAGATGTTTGAAACTGTTCAGAAATCTTGCGTATAAACCATGATTGAGGCAGCACAGATAAAATGAGATATTTCTCCGGAAAAGTGGTCGCTAAATTGAATTTTCTTTTCAACTGCTCAATCATTTGTTTGCCGTCATCAACGTCATCTGCCTGACTGCATTCGTTATCAGAGCCTTCATCAAATATTGTCGCGATTGCACTCATAACCTTGCCTTTTTTATCTTTCCTGTATTTTTCACTTCGCAACTTTCTTTTTCTAATAGGCGTTTCACCTAAAGTGGTAATAGCCTCATTCAAAGGACTCAAAGACATATTGACCATCGGAATGTCTGCCTCACTATCAGATGAAACATTTTGTTCAATTGTCATTTCACTCTCGGATTGTGGTTGCATTTGTTTCAATGCATTTGCTTGTTGAGACAAATCGATTTTACACTTGGGGCAAATGAAT
The DNA here is from genome assembly GCA_949748255.1 of Eustalomyia histrio. NCBI lineage: Eukaryota > Metazoa > Arthropoda > Insecta > Diptera > Anthomyiidae > Eustalomyia > Eustalomyia histrio. The sequence continues at coordinate 85,868,817 of OX456523.1, forward strand.
TGTGCTTCTTCACCGTATTGTATATTTAATTCATTCATGTATCGCTTCGAAACACCAGTTAATTTTAATACTTTTATCTTTTTCGAACGATGTCCACTCTTGTTAAACGGATTGCAGCAAAATTTATTCATTTTACTTTAAATTGTCTTTACAGCTTCACTCTTTACTTTACAAAAAAAAAACACTTTAACACTTTCACGTTTAGTATTCAACTGAAATTTGACTCAGAGCGTGTGAAGTATTTATATTTATTTTTTGGTAAAAAATAGGTAAAAAAAATAATCGTTATTTGCTTTTCTTTAATAGGAAAATTAGCGTGAACTACTGGTCATAAAATGTTTTTTAAAGAGGGACTTAATTGGTTACTGCCAATAAGCCGACCACAGGTCATAAAATGTTTTGTAAATTTTTTAAATTACCAGGTAATAAATATTTCGCCATATTTATGGAAAATCCGTGTTTTATGACTTGTTTCTGCACGTGTCATTTTAGGCGAAATATTTATTACCTGGTAATTTAAAAAATTTACAAAACATTTTATGACTCAGTCGGGCATTACATGCCACTGCTGCTATTATCCATGGATTTATGGCCGATCTTGTGAAGGCAGGCAGACCATATTCACTACACACTCAACTTGGGGCTCTTAAAAAAAATTGATTTTTTGTTCATAAATGTATTTTTAACTGTAAAATAATTTTTAAAATTTATTTTTAATAATAAAATAAAATAATGTTAAATAATTAAAAATAATTCAATTATAAAAAATATAAAAACAATGAGAACAAGGTGGTCTCTTAAATGCTCTTCTCCTGTCCAAACAAGGAGTCGGGGCCCATTTTTTTATTGCTGATTCTTAAAGCAAAAATTATGAGGAATCCAAAAAAAATAAAATTAGCCGGAAAATTTAGGAGCTTCTGTGGAAAATCGGAAAATTTAATTTTCATGGGAAAATTTAATTTTCATGGGAAAAAAGGTAAATTTCTGAGAAAAATTAGGAAAATTTTATTTTTCAATTAAAGCCTGATTCAATACCTTTCCAACGAGCTATCACTCGTTGCGATCGCTTTAGTAGTTTTTTTTAAAACAACTTTCAATGAGGTCCCTTATGAAGAATTCTTCAATTTTGTAACATGACAGTGGTGTACACCACCACTAAACCAGTCACTATAAAAAAAAAAAAAAATATGTAGGTACATTATTTTTTGCTGGGCAATCGATTGAGAATATTTATTTTAAAATCGGAGAGGGGTCGTCCAAAAGGTGATCGCTTTCATATGGAATTGCTCCATAGTTTTATATATCGATATGCTGCAAGAACAGGCCAGAGCTGGGACATTTCAACCGCCTCTAAAATGAAATTCCCATGTGATCTATCAAAACGCCGACACACATATATATATTTTGGTCGTCGGAACCCCGTAATTTTGGAAAAAGTTTGAATTTGTTGTACAGTGTAATCACACACATAATCAATTGATTCATTAAAAGTTCTCCGATATTTGATTTTTACATTTCGTGAGCTTGTCGATTTTCTAATGAACTATGGAAATATTTTAATGGCTATATAGAATAATTGTATGCAAATATGTTATTACCAAAATTTAAAGTAATTTTATAAGATGCTGGGAATGAATGTTATTTTAATTTTTTTTTTTTTTATAATTTAACTTAAATAAAATTTTCTTTATAAGAATTTTAGATAATATTATATTCTTTTTATACCCTTCACCACAGGTGGAAGGATATATATAAGTTTGTCATTCCGTTTGTAATTTCTACAATATTGATCTTAGACCCTATAAAGTATATATATTCTGGGTCCTTATGAAGAGCGAAGTTGATTTAACGATGTCCGTCTGTGTGTTGAAATGGGTTTTTCGAAGACCCCAGACATGATAAGGACTTGATTGTTATTTATTTCTGTTACATGTGATCCATTTCTGTTTGCTATTGAAAATCAGCCGGATCGGTTAATAAATAATTTTTTCCGTAAAATCCCTTTGTTTAATATTGTTACGATTTTTCCCTTTATAAAATCGTTGATTTATTTACCTTTTAAATAAATCGAGTTCTTTCTATATTGCAAATAATAAACACTGTTTGAAATTATTTATAGCTCTATTTATTTATAACAGTCACTAAAAATTACAGAAAAACACTTTAATAACACACTTTATTTACACGATTTATATAGACTAAACGTTAGCCACACTTTAGTTCTTTACACTTTGCGATTTACTTATGAACTGAACTGCTGCGTCACCGAGTACCAGTATTTATATGAGTAGTCAGGTATTCTAGTTATTTCCAGTTTATTACGACACTAAATTTTTCCAGCTGTTAAAATCAGTGTGAAGAAATTTCTAGGTGTAGAAATTTCGTGTAACATTGCCGCCCACTTAAGCCTGTTTGTCCCGAACAGACATAGCTATTCCTTTTCCATAGTTGGCTAGTCGTTCCAGATGGACAACCTTCATTTTTGACATTGGGCTCTGATCTTTCTGTATTCTGTATACCACATCATTCAACCTTTTAATTACTCTATAGGGTCCGTCCCAATGCGTTTGTAGTTTGGGAGATAATCCTTTCTTTCGTTGCGAGTTAAAAAGCAGAACCAGCTGACCCTCATTAAATCCTTCAGAATTTGCTGCCCTATCATATCTAGCCTTCATCTTATCGCTGACTATTTTAATTCGATCGCGTACAAACTCATGAAGCTTGTTAAGGTGTTCTTGTTCCTGGGAAGCATTGTCTTTATCTATAGCGGTAGGCTTAACTCCAAATTCTAAATCGCCAGGCAATTTAAGTTCCGTTCCGAAAATTATTGTCCGGGAGGTGGAATCGTGAACAGCCGATATGTATGCCAACAGAAATTTAGGGATGTGTTCGTCCCAGTCTTTCTGATTTGCACTGACCACTTTTCTTAAGTATTCCTCTAAAGTGCGTTTGAATTTTTCGACGATACCATCAGATTGTGGATGCAGCGCTGTGGTTCTTGTCTTTCTTATTCCATACAACTCACACATTTCCTTGAAGATAGCAGATTCAAAATTCCTTCCCTGGTCAGAGTGTAATTCTAATGGAACACCGTAACGGCACACCCAGTTGTTCACAAATGCGTTCTGGCTTCCTGGTTCGGTATAGCGTATACCTCAGGCCATTTACTGAAATAGTCGATCACCACAAGAACGTACCGGTTTCGGGAATCACTGACAGGGAAAGGTCCTGCTACATCCATTGCTATCCACTCAAATGGGGCACCCGAGTTGTATTGTTGAAGTTGCCCACGACTTCTCCTTACTGGTCCTTTAGCTGCGATGCATTGCGCGCAATTTGCTATCCAGTCGCTTACAGCTTGCTGGCAGCCGACCCAGTAGAATCGTTGTTTTAACTTCTCTAGGGTTTTCGTGACACCGAGATGACCACCACTGGTACCGTCATGGAACTCTTTTAATACTTCGTCTATTTTGCTTGACGGCACCACAATTAGCTTTGTCTCAGTTTTGCCATCCGCACTTTCCCATATACGGTATAAGCAGTGATTAATTACCCGTAGACTGTTCCACTGGGCCCAATACGCCTTGATTAGCGGACTTTCAGCTGATATTTGTTCACGGGTAGGCCTCCTGTCCTCTGCTTTGGCAGACATAATTTTTGACAGTATGAGGTCATTTTGTTGCGCCGCTGACCAGGCTTTACTTGACTCAATATGCATTAGTCTTATATCAACGATGCACTCTTTTCCTTCAGCCCTCGAACAATGTTTGCACTCAAAATTACAGGGGCGTTTTGAAAGGGCGTCCGGATTGAAATGTTTTATGCCTTTCCTGTGCTCGATGCTAAAACCATAGCTTTGAAGTCGTTCAATCCAACGAGCTAGCTGCCCTTCTGGTTGTTTAAATTGCAGCAGCCACCTTAGTGCAGAATGGTCGGTTCTTAGTTGAAAGTGCTGACCTTACAGATACTTGTGGTAGTGCTTTACACATTCTACCGCCGCCAAGAGTTCCCGCCGTGTTACGCAGTAGTTCCTTTCGGGTTTCAAAAGTACTCGACTGTAATAGCCTAAGACTTTTTCGGTGCCATTTATCACCTGCGAAAGCACACCTCCTATTCCGTGTCCGCTTGCATCGCTATCCAGCACAAATTTTTCCCCAGCCACAGGATATCCAAGAAGCGGTGCCGGGCATAATAATTCCTTGAGTCTTAGGAATGCATGTTCTTGGGCTTCACCCCAATAAAATGGTCGCGCCTTCTTAGTCAGCTCATGTAGACTCGCAGCCACACTGGCAAAATTTGGTACAAATCGTCGGTAGTATGTGCAGAGACCTAGAAAGCTGCGCAACTCGTGCCGATTTTTCGGGCGAGGCCAATCTTTTACAGCCCGAATCTTATCTTCATCGGCTGATATACCCTCTGCAGTTACGCGGTGCCCTAAATACTTGACTTCCCTCTGGAACAGTGTACATTTCTTTGCGCTAATCTTGAGTCCAGCCGCAGATATTCGCCTCAAAACTTCTGCTAAGTTCTTCAGGTGTTCATCGAAAGTTTTTCCCATGACAATTATGTCATCAAGGTACACTAGGCAAGTTTTCCAGTGGAGTCCTTTTTGCACATTTTCCATTAATCGCTCGAATGTTGCTGGAGCATTGCAGAGTCCAAAGGGCATCACATTAAACTGCCATAATCCGTCACCTGTGCTAAAGGCAGTTTTCTCCTTGTCTTGCTCACAAATTTCTACTTGCCAATAACCACTTTGCAAGTCCAATGTGGAGAACCATTTGGTTCCTGCTAACGTGTCTAGAGTGTCGTCAATTCTCGGTAGTGGATAGCTGTCCTTCTTGGTGATATCGTTTAGTTTTCTGTAATCAACACAGAATCGGGTGCTGCCATCTTTTTTTTAACTAAACCTATAGGCGAGCTCCATGGGCTAGAAGATGGTTCGATTACTCCACTACGCTCCATTTCGTTGACTAACTCCTTTACTTCATTTCGTTTTGCTAGAGGAATACTTCTGGGCGCCTGCTTTATTGGCCTCGCTTCACCAGTATTTATTCGGTGTTTTCAAATTGCTGTTCTCCTTGACTTTGGGTTTTCATGGCGAAGACGGAGCCGTATTTCCTGATTAGCTGTTGGGCTTTATTTCTATCAGGCGGCGCCAGTTCGTTTACCCATTTTTCCACATATTCTGCCAGCATCTCTCGATCTTTAACGGACGCACTGGATGGTTCCAAGTTCTTTTCGCAACTGATTATTGCTTCTGGCGCAGTACATTTGGCTATTTCAGAGTTCGTTCTGACAACTTTTTCACCATTTTATAGGTTCAGTCCTCTAAAAGGAACTCTTTTGTCTTTGCTGGTTTTCACGAGGGCTTTCGCTGTTACCAGGTTACTTTTTATTTCTGTTGGTTCTACCACCCACAAGCTGTTGTCCTCACAATCTCCCTCCATGCGCACCCATAATAAAGTTTCTGACCCTGCCTGTATTTTCTGATGACTTATGGTTACTAGCTTTCTTACTCTATCCGCTTGCTCATATCCAGCATCAAGGGGTATTTCAACATTACGCCAAATCATAACTTTTTGCCCCATATGCAGATTAATGTCGTGACCAATCATGAAATCTGCACCAATGATTACTGCGTCTACAATATCGGCAACAATAAATACGTGATTGACGCTTATGTTGGCAATCGTTAGTTTTACATTTATTTTACCATAGACAGAGGCAGGCTCCCCAGTAGCTGTCCGCAGACTTACCCCGTATAGTGGTTCAACTGCCTTTTTCACTAAATCGGGCCTGATGACTGACTGTAATGCTCCTGTGTCTATCGTAAAAATGTGCTTTCGCCCGTTGATGTACCCATAAAGTAAGATTGCTTTTCTCCTGCTGTATTACTGATATGAAGATTGTGGGGCCATCAGTTGTGGGAGCTAGCTCATGCCCCGTAGTGCTAGCTCTTTTTAGCTTAACGGTGACTCTTTAGGTAATTGCTGATCGGCCCGGAGGCTCTTCCTTGGTGCTTTGCAATTTCGTTGGAAATGTCCCACTCTACCGCAGTTGTAGCATTTATCCTTGGCCTTGACTTGATTCTCCCGTAATGCCTGCTTAAATGCTTCTTTTTACTCCGTGAGCACTTCTCTGAGTCCTTCTGTTAGCTTATATCTTGCTCTCTTTCAGCAGTCACTTCGAGGTTACGCACCTTAAATATTTGTGGCTTCGAAATAACCTTCGATTTCTGCGTAGCACATACCGCATGTCTCACATCAGAATCCCGAATTCCGTTCACAAATGCTTCAATTTTGAACTGATTTAAGAATGAATGATTTTCGCCCTGATAAGTTAACTGCACCAACCGTTCAATTTCTGTTGAAAAGTCCTGTAACGATTCGTTTGGTTTCTGCAGTCTACCTCTTAGTTCCATTCTGTATATTTCTTTTTTGTGTTCGCCACCATACTTTCGCTGCAGTGCCACCATTATGTCGTCATAATTATTTCTGCAAGTGATTGGCACACTTTCTAGAATTTCTGCAGCGTTTCCTCTTAAGGCCACAATCAACTCTATAGCCTTTTCTTCGTTGTTCCACATATTTCTGGCGGCAACTGTCTCAAACTTGAACTTAAAAACAATATACGGTACGCTGCCGTCAAAAGTAGGGGCCTTTGCTCTACCAGAACTTTCCTGAATAATTCGTACTGGACCCTCTTGACATTGGAGATTAATTACTTTATTTTCTAGATCTTGTAGTTTTCTCTCAACATCTTTGGCTTGTATTTCCACGCCGGTCTCTAAGTCGGACAACTTTTTGTCAAATCTGTCCATTTTCTCATTAGTGGCTCTAGAAGTTTCCTAAAACTTTTCTTTCATCTTCGTTAGCAATTTCGCGTTCGTCTCCATCTTAGTTAATAATTTCTCGTTCTCTGCTCTAGAAGTTGCTTAAAGTTTAGCTAACAATTTTTCGTTATCTGCTCTAGAAGTTTCCTGAAGTTAAACTAACAAATTCTCGTTGTCTACTCTCGAAGCTTCTAAGATTTTTATGTTATCTGCTCTAGAAGTTTCTAGCTTTTCCATCATAACAGCCAACATTGTGCTTAACTCTATGTTAGCTTCTTTTTCGTCAAATTCGTATGTAGAAATGTCAATGTTACGCCGCTCAAATTCCTCTATGAGCCTCTTTTGCAATTCGACTTTATTTCCTGCTGTCGGTAGCGCCAATTTGCTCAATTCCTTCTTGAGCTGTTCCACCTTAAGCTCCTCCAATTTCATGACTGCTTATTATTTTGCAATCCCACTTCTGACACCAATTGTTACAGTTTTTCCCTTTATAAAATCGTTGATTTATTTACCTTTTAAATAAATCTAGTTCTTTCTATATTGCAAATAATAAACACTGTTTGAAATTATTTATAGCTCTATTTATTTATAACAGTCACTAAAAATTACAGAAAAACACTTTAATAACACACTTTATTTACACGATGTATATGGACTTAACGTTAGCCACACTTAAGTTCTTCGCACTTTGTGTTTTACTTATGAACTGAACTGCTGCGTCACCGAGTACCAGTATTTATATGAGTAGTCAGGTATTCTAGTTATTTCCAGTTTATTACGACAGCTGTTAAAATCAGTGTGAAGAAATTTCTAGGTGTAGAAATTTCGTGTAACAATATGTATGTAGAATTTTACGCATAACAAACACATCCATTTGTTGAAATTCTTTTCTTTCATCTCCATAACAAACACATACAAAAATTTGTCATTTAAATAAAAACCAAACAAATCTCTAATGAACGAAAACTATTTATGTAATGATTCCGCATGACCTTAATAGCTAAGTTGTCTAAACGCTATGTCACAAATGCTTTTTTTTCTCTAAGGCCGCGGGTTCGAATCCTACACCCGCTCAATTCAACTTTTTTTGTACAATTTTTTTTTTATTTTCTTAAGACTTTTTTTTTGTTTATTTTTTGTTTTTTTTTTTTACATTTAATAATTAGTTTAAATAAAATTTTATATTAATAATTAAATAATCCATAAATAGGCTACAAACATCAATATTTTTATAAAAACCCTCTGATACAAACAAAATACAAACGGTTTTATTTCTATTTTTTGCTCCGATTTAAAAGAATTTATAAAAAGATTTTTAAACCATTTTATTTCTCATATATTAAGAAAATTTTATACATAATTTTCCTTTGAGTGCAACTATTTTAGGTCATAACTTATAATAATTTATAAAAAAAAATTTATAAACTATTTTCCTTCAAATTTTTAAAATTAAGCTAAAGAAATTACAAATATTTTTTAATAAAAAAGAGGAATAAAATCCCAAATGCAAATTTGCCAGCTAAATCAAACGTTTTTGTAGAAATAAAACACATGCAGTTGTAGTGATTTCTTTTAACGATTTGTTGAAATTCTTTTCTTTCACCTCTTCACCTTTTATACACAAACAACAAACACTATTCTAGAGCTGTAATATGACCTATGGATACGTCTTATATAGCAAAAGATCGAAAATCTTTAGTATAACATATTTGCTGAAAAAACTCGGAAATATCGGTTCAGATACAAAAAAGTTATGCCCAAAACATATTTTTTTTTAAATACCTATTTTCTGGAACCATAAATCTTCCCGAGTCCAAGTTTTATCACCAAACTAAATTGTTAATTTCCTCTTAAAGGCGTCCGTATATAAATCTGTCTCATTCCATATATGTCCATGTATAAACTTCAGTTTTTTCCATGGTGAAGGGTATATAAGATTCGGCATAGCCGAATTTAGCCCTGTAACTTGTTTATCAATTGTTTAAATGCAAAGAAACATGAACATTTTATTAGTAAATTATAGTGAATAAAAATTTAAAAAATTCGAGCAGAGCCAGCAATCATCAAGCAGTAATCCAAAAGGGGCATGGATACTGAAGATGGTTGTGTAGCGATAATAATATAAAAAAAAAAAATACTAGTATTGGGTCATTTCATGTCAAACCGCACAGAAAACTGTCATTTTCGGATTTGTCATCTCCGATTTTAATGAAATTCGCCACAAATATTGTAAATGGGTAGAGTTTGTTAAATCATTAACCCAAACCTTTTCGGTTTTCGAAATATGACGTCATGAAGATTGGCAAAAACGTCAAAATACCGAAAAAGTGTCCATACAAAGACGCCCATAACTTCTAAACAATACAATCTAAAATTTTTCTGTTGGTACCATTTTAAAGGTGAAAACAATGCCTTCAAAATGGCGTGCCAAAAGTGCCATTTTTATAAGTTTAATCTTCAAAGACCCATATCTCAAAATCCAATTCTCTTAAAATTCTGACTCATTTGGTTCCTGAGTTATGAAGGAAAACGTGGTCGTAAGCAAATTTTCGTCGACGAATTCATATGCACACATGTACACTCATAGTATGTAAAAGATTTTTCGTATGAAACCGTCAAGATAAATTTGCTTACGACCACGTTTTCCTTCCTAACTCAGGAAACAAATGAGTCTCCACCTTAAAATTTTGCCACAAATGAAGAGAGGCCTTAAGTTTTAACATATATTTTTTTCAGAATTTCAAAAGAATTGGATTTTGCGATATGGGTCTTTGAAAATTAAACTTAAAAAAATTACCTTTAACATTTTAATACAAAAAAACTTTTGGGATGCCATTTTGAAGGTAATCTTTTCACCCTTAAAATGGTACCAATAGAAAAATTTTAGGTTATATAGTTTAGAAGTTAGGGCGACTTTGTCGGGACACTTTTTCGATATTTTGACGTTTTTGCCAATTTTCTTGACGTCATATTTCGAAAACGGAAAGGGTTTGGGGTCGAAAGATTAATGATTTGATAAACACTACCCATTTACAATATTTGTGGCGAATTTCATTAAAATCTGAAATGACAAATCCGAATGCTGTGCGGTTTGACATGGAATGACCCTATTCTATCTTGCTGGCTCTGGCCAAATTTTTTAAATTTTTGTTCTCCATAATTTAGTTATAAAATTTTTCTATTTATTTGCATTTAAAGAATTTATACAAAAAAGATTATGATTATGTGATCTAAAATCCTACTAAATATCATTCATTTACCTAAATAACAGATCAACAATACTTAAAAACTTCTTTAATTTCTTTATTTTAACGTTTGAATATATTTAGCAATTTAGAAAAACAAAAATTTTATTATTAAAAAATGCGGGATAGTATTCCTTTTTAAAAAATCCAAAAAAATTGTCAAAAGTTTTTCGCAACAAAAAGGAACTTAACCTTCTTTCCGCACAAGAGTGATTTTTAGTTGTTTGGTTTTGCAGTGTAAATTTTTTTAATGTAAAAAAATTCCTGACATGTGCAATGCCAAAAATGCTCAGTAAGGTTTGCTATTTAACCATGAATAGACTAACAAACGAACAACGCTTGCAAATCATTAAATTGTATTATCAAAATTCCTGCTGTGTGAGAAATGTTAAAAATTGTAGAAAATTGTCTTTAGCGAAGCCGTTAATTTTTGGCTCAATGGGTACGTCAACAAACAGAATTGCCGAATTTTGTGCGAAGAACAGCCAGAGGCACAGTGGATAATATAAGGTGAATGCATCTCATAATTCATTTTTGCAAATGTTTGAAATTAACCATAAAACAAGTTCTATCGTAAAGCTAAGATGTCAAGCAATAATTACACTATGGAACATTTTTGGGATTATTGTCTGGGGGGTGAGAAATTCCAAGTCAGGGTGATGGTACTAGGTCAGTATAGTAAAACCCTCAAAGGGCGTTCGTATGTGTCAGTTTTTTTTTATGACCTTTTAAATTTTTTCCTTATCTTGATGTTTTTTCGCTTAGTTGTAACATTTTGGCAAAAACGTAGTTTAACATAACTCGAGAACCACTTGTCCGATTTTGCTAAAACAAACTCAAAAAAAGAATTAGAATTACAATGTCTTTAATCCGTTCATATAACGTTTTTCTTTATAATCAACAGTTTTGCCGGTAAAAATAAATTTGTGGAGAAAAAAAAATATTTTTTTGCCTAAAAATTAATATTTTTTTTTTAAATTCATAAAAAATCCAAAACGGAAAAAAGGATCAAGTGTTATTAATTTCATGTAAAGTCACATAACCTATAAACAAAATGCGACATAGATCATAGAAATCGATTAACGCATTCTGCTTTTATTTACAATTAGAAGGTATCCCATTTTGACAAGAATATTGATATTTGTTTTTATTCAAAAAAGTGTCATTTATCGCCTTTTTTATAAATTTTCCCCAATAACTCCAGACTTCTGGCCATAAACTACTAAAAAAATTAAGTAAACATTTTTATAATTTTTTATTTTTATTTTATTTATTTATTTTAATAAATATTGCCTAGACTTTTTCGATGGTGGTTGTTCGGGACTAGTGGCATCGCATTCATCGCTATCATCAGTTTCTGAACCACACATAATGTCAATGTGTGACTCCACTGTTGGCCCTTCTGCATCTCCTGAAAATTCTTTATCATCAAGATCATCCTTCTCTTGCCACACAAGCTTACTCCACCAGCAAATTTTCGCAATTATTGCACTCGGCGACTATTTGCCTCTATATCTGTAAGTTTTTGTTTTATTAAAATGAGTTTGAAAAAATAAAAAATCAGTATTACCTCATTTCAAATGGCATAGCAACTTGATGATAGCGTTCACCTTGTTCATCAGATTCGGTAGCCAATTGTTTGCTGAAGTAGTCCAGATGATGATGTAAATAATTGATTTTCCAGGACATGTGGACACCAATTTCCGAGAATGTTCTTAACATCCTTGCGACAGAAACATCGTAGTTGTTAGAACGATGCTTTCCCAACAAGCCTTCTATTACTTCTTTGATTGCCTGCCATGCATTCAATTCAGCGTCAATCAAAATATTGTTGAATGCGTCACTTTTAATCAGCTTTCGTATATCTGGACCATTTACTACGCCTGATTGGAAAAAATTAATTTGTTAAGATGGAAAATCATGGGAAATGAATGTGATATAACTTACCTTCTTTAATTTTACTTTCGCTGAGTCTCGGGTAAATTAGTTTCAAACACAAGAAAACTTCATCTCTTTTGGCGACAGTTTTGATAAAATTCTTAACAATTCCAAGTTTAATATGCAGTGGAGGCAGCAATATCGTCTCCTTCGGCACTAGAGGCTCACGAATAATATTGGCCGTTTGTAACCTGCTGTGTTCTCTGAGTTTCCATCCGTGGCATGCATATTGGTCACCGGAAAGTCGTGTGTCCCAATCGCACAAAAAGCACATATATTTTATATAGCCGCTTTGAAGACCGCAAAGCATTGCTACAACTTTTAAATCGCAGCATATGCGCCACATATGTTTGGCGTAGTTAACCATTTTTAAAATATTTTTCAGTGCATCATATGTTTCTTTCGTTTCTGTACTATAGGTTTTTTATTGGTCTTATGCAGTAAAACCGCCTTCAAGCTGAGTTTTGAACTGTCAATAAATAATCTCCGGTCATCTGCTTCATATTTTATTTCCATTGCGTCCACCAATTTTCCTACATCCGGGCAATATGCAGAAGTTTTTTCATCATTCACAAGGAATAAACTTTGGAGTGTTGCCTGACGACTTCGATAAGCTGTGACTTTCACACCGGGTGCCAACAAATTGTTTGATTTCAAAATGGAAGCCAGCTCTTCCGATTTATGCTGTGTTAATTCCAACTTGGCAACAATTGAATCAAGCTTATTTTGATTTATTAAAATTGGCTCATTGGATACTGATGGCTCATATGGGGGATCATCACTTGCATGATATGTCGGAGCAGTCGTAGAAGAGAAAATATCTGGGCTAGAAGCTTTTGGCACAGGGATGTGCTCCGAATGAGGCAATGGTGTTGCGGCACTTGCAACACCAACGTAATCATACGATTTTCTTATCCTTTTTGCGGCTCCTTTATTCGCACATGCATAGCAATTCAATAGATTGTGACCTTCGCCAGGATTAGTCCAAGTCATTGGGATACCGGATGGCATACTTTCACGTCTTCTATTTTTCCAATCCATTAGACGGTTGTAGCAGCTTTTACACACTATATTTGGTACCCAATTTTCGTTCACTATAACATTTTGGTTGAAGTACATCTCGTATGTTTGAACAAAATCAGTACTGAAATTTCCCCTTTTTTTGTGTGTTGAGACATATTGACCACAGCAGTAGCAAAAGCTATTTATATCTGGCTTGCACAGTTCCATATTCTGTTCAGTTTTGTTCACTTTTAAAAAACTGGAGAAAAATCACTTTTACTGTTCGCGTTCGTCGGCACTTGTTGAATGACAAAAATCACAGAACCAGTGTGAGAAAGAGAAGAAGTATAATGACAATGCATGTTTTATGTGAACATTACAGAACCAGTGTTGCCACATCAATATTTCTCTTTTAGTACAGTAGAAAAATATGAGAGAGTTCGGCTTGTGAGTGTCAATGTTTTCTCCAAATAATGTTGTGCATATCTGGAGCAAATTTTTGAAATTCATACATTTACCTAATGTGAATAAATGAGAAACGCGTGCATTGATTTTCATGATCTATGCCTTTTGTTGCTCATGAGTTATGTGACTTTACGCGAAAGTAATTAGTTTTGGCACTTTTTTCCATTTTGGATTTTTTATGAATTTAAAAAAAAAAATATTTAAATTTTTAGGCAAAAAATACTTTTTTCCCTTCATACATTCATTTTTAACTTCGAAAGTGTTGCACATATAGGAAAACGGTATAGAAACAGATTAGAGAAATTGTAATTCTTAATTTTTCTAAATTTGTTTCATCAAAATCGGACAAGTGGTTCTCGAGTTATGTTAAACTACGTTTTTGCCCAAATGTTACAACTAAGCGAAAAAACATCAAGATAAGGAAAAAATTTAAAAGGTCATAAAAAAAAAACTGACACATAGGAACGCCAAACCCTTTGAGGGTTTTACTATACTGACCTGACTCACCCTGACTTTTTCACCCCCCAGATTGGCTGTTGTACTGTGTTATTTGCAGAAATTATATTTATTATGCCAACAGAAGTATTCGAAAATGGCAACAGAACACATTACTTTCGACTTTAAAGATTTGGGGAAATAAAATTATACCATATTCAAGAGCGTATTTTTAATTATTTTTTTTAGGATTGTTATACCTTGTTGGAAAGGGTATCTTATCCAGATTCTAGTTTTTTGATGAGTTTTGTAAATGTTCTTATCAGATTTGAAATTTATTCATTTGAAATATATAATCTTTTTTGGCTTCCCTACGCAACTTTGACTAGAATTTTAACAGTTGGCGCCGTTTGCCGCCGATCTAGTTTTAACATCCAATTAAAGATTAACTTATTATCTAAAAGATATATCGAAACTAGCTGCCTTTTTATGCCTGTAAAGAAATGGCATGCAAAAATGTTGAGCACATGCAGGGAAAAAACATGGTTGCAACATGATCACTGCTACTATATTAAGCTTGGTGCAATCGGGTATGATTGTCACAACCATGTTATTGGTTTTTTAACCATCGAAATGGTCGCTACCATCATTATTATAGTAAATATTTTACTATTTTATGATTGACACCTTCTATTTTATAACATGATTGGCTGTAACAATACTGTGGTAACAAAAATTTTGACTATGAAAAAAATATGATAATTACGCAACCATAAAATGTTGGTAACAATCAATAAATAATTATACATTAAATAAAATATGACTTACGGTCATAATATTTTCTTGTTTTCATAAAAAATAAAATTTTGCCAGTTCAGTCAGTTTGTTTTTACTACAAAATGTCTTAAACAAATAATCATGTATGGTTTACTAAAACTGGACAAATGTCAGATGGGTTTTCTCCTTTCATGTGGCATTAAAAAATTTCATCAATTGACATATTAAGATCCAGTTAATTTTTTTTTTTAACTTTAGATTTTTGAAAGGGTTTTTTCGAAAATTTCTTACACTAATCAGTTCATTGTCAAAAAGATTATATATAAAGATTTTATATTTTTTAATTCGTTTCAATAAAAACAATAAGAAATATTTTTTAAAAATATATATTTATTAATTCATTTCTTATAAAAAGTTCTTATAATATTAATAAAATATTTTTTTTTTTCGAGAACTCAAGTTTTTTTTTTATTTGTACGAAAAGATTTTTCTTACACAAAATACTAGATATTTAGAAATGTATCTGATAAAAGCATTTTAAGATTTTATGGACTTTTACTTAAACTAAAATTCAATATCATAATATGTTTATTTAGATAATAATATGGTAATTTTTAAATCATATTATGGTAAAATTATGGTTATTTTATTATCATAATATGATAACCATATTATAGTACGAATATGGTTGGCACAATCATAAACCCAAAAAAATATGATGCTCTTCGAATTTGATTGTCCCAACCATGTTTTTTCTCCGCGTGCAACTTAGAAATTAAAAACAAAATATATAAATTTAATTAGCTTCTTTATCTTGGCAGTTTTCCGTTTCTTAATAAACAAGAAATGAATTTACGTTATTTGTCAACCAAAAACTTTTTATAATCGGTATAAACAATTTGGTTTTTCACAAAAAACAACGGATTGAAAAATAAATAATTTTATGGTTGTTTTTCTAATTTTAAATTACTTATAGAAAGATTTTACGTAATTCTTCAAGTTTTGTCGTCTGGTTTACCTATAGACCCTAAAAAATTTGGGGATTATGCACTGGCAAAATCATATGTCTAAAAATGCAATTGGTATTACGTGCCATTGTCAGTCCACAAAAAATTTAATACATGGGGAAAGTATAATAAGTAATTTCGCAATATTGCCTATTGGGCAACTTTCGGAACTGTTAAATATAGGGACTACAAAATAAAAGTTAAGTTAAAGTTAAAAATGTGATTGAACACGCCAAAAATTATTATTCCTACCAGGACAAAGTGGATATCACTGGTATGCAAAATGTTTTTTCAATAAGGCATTAAATGGCTGAAGGAATTAACCATTAATGGACCAACTAAATAATTTTTTTTTGTACTATAATTATAAATTGTTATAAAAAAATATTAAAATTAAAAAATTTATATGCTTTTCAATGGAATTGTTACAAAAAATTTTATTCTTATGACTTCATAAGTAGGGGTTTATATAAACATTTTGGAAGTTGTTTAAAATGACTTCTTACAAATCGAAAAATTTGCACTATTAACTTCTTTGGATGTTCTGAAAAAGAGATTTGAAAAGAAAAACATCCATTTTATTTTGCTGGGAAAGAATACAAACGATACCGCTTGCAGCATTCTCAAAAGTGTTCTCGATCTGCCACTTATGGAGACGTGTTTAATAGACTCCTCTATATCTCCGATGCATATCTATCGAGCATCAGAAAAACACTCTTAAAACTTATAAAAGATTTTCATTAAGATATTTTAAAACTTTTGATGTTTCCCCAATTTTTAAGAAATTCTTTTGGGACGCCATTTTGAAGGTAATGCTTTCACCTTTAAAATGGTACCAATAGAAATTTTAGGTTGTAAAGTTTGGAAGTTATGGGCGACTTTGTATGGACATTTTTTCAATATTTTGACGTTTTTGCCAATTTTCATGACGAAACCGAAAGGGTTTGGGGTCAGAAGGTTAACGATTTGATAAACACTACCCATTTACAATATGAAACACTACCCATTTACAATATGACAAATCCGAAAATGGCAGTTTTCTGTGCGGTTTGACATGGAATGGCCCATATACCATATAATAACACACGGCTACAAAAAAAATTGCAAGAACTTGTGAAATGACCTAGAGTAGGTTGTAGGTACGGTTGCCAGACGGGCTGGACTTGGCTGAATTGTCCAGCTTTTTCTGCTCTTGTACAGTGTCCAGCTAAAATAAAATTTGTCCAGCTAAATTGGAATTTTCGAAAAAAAATTCAAACAAGGCTTTTTTTAAAGTTATAAATATCCTTATTATCACATTTAATATAATAACTTTTGAAAAAGTGTCATTTTTATTTTCCCTTTGTTGGCATCACTTTCAACATATTAGTCAACACTGATTATTTATTTTTGTACAATGTTGTGTTAAAAAAGATCATCTCTGATGTATTGCCTCTTTTATCATCACTAACAACATCTACCAACACTTGAACAGCTGATCTTGTAATAAATATTAGGTCTGTACGAGGTAATTTTGGGTAAAGTCTGGTAAAATGAGAGTAAGCAAAAAATTCTCTCACAAAACCATAAAAATGCCCATAATACTGCGAACGCACAAAACCACATTTCATACCCAAAAATAAACGTCAAATTTATTCATATTAAAAAACAGCTTAAATTATGAATATATTTGAAATGGCAAATATCTATTTATATTTTCAAATGTACTTTGTATTATTAAGAAGGAAAAGTTCTTTATAGTAAATTTTTATTTAACTTTAATTTTTTCCAAAAATGCAAAACAGCTAATTTATTAGCAACAGCTGATGGTTTGACAATTTTACCATTTTACCCAAACAAAAAGTACGGGTAAGTTCTGGTAAAATGAGAAACACAATTACTCTCTCACGAACGCTCTCATTTACCCAATTTTTGTTACAAGAAACGCTTTCTGGTAAGATTGGGTTCTCGCGGGCACCCGCGGTAAGGTACGTCGTACACCTATTGTTGAAAGAAGTAGAAGGTAATAAGTTTTCTTTTATTTTTATTTTATTTTTAAATAAGCTTTATAATTTCTAGAACAACTTATTGAAATGGAAAATGAAGAAGATGCTGGCCCATCAAAAAGAAGACTTACAACTTTTTGCGAACAATGGAAAGGATTTCCAGAACATGCGAAATGGATACGAAAAAAAGATGATTACACGGTAGAGTGTAAGTTATGTCAAACAGATATTGAAATAAAATATGATGGCAGTCGATCGCTAAATAAACATATAAGAACAAAAAAGTATGTTAAAATGGAGATGTCGCAAAAATTGTCTCAAACAATTTCAAAATTTGTCATCCCAACAGAGACAAAAGTTGAAACACAAATCGCCAGGACGGAGTTAGTATGTGTCTACCACAATGTTAAGCACGGTCTTAGCTACAATAGTCTTGATTGCCGAATTAAATTAAGCGCAGTTTTATATTGTGATAGCAAGATCGCCAACAAAATAACTTGTGGGCGAACAAAAGCAGCAGCAATTGCCAGAAATGTTTTAGCCCCTTACTCACAAGAAATAACCGTTGATGCTCTGTAAGTAGCGATGCATCTAATATTGGTTATATCAAAACCAACCCATACGGTATTCAGTATTGATCCAGAATATGGAATTCGCAAACAAGTTTTAGACTTTTATAGCGATCCATATGAATCTTCAAGGGATATTTTTTCAAATATATTGAGAATAACTAATGATTGTGATTTACACTCACCAAAAAAAGTCTGTAATGGCAACTGAAAATTTTGCTGTTATTTCGGGAAATTCTGATAATTTGAGCCCAGCGGTATTTTTTGCTAATCTTAGCAACACATGTCTGCTGACGTGTAGTACAATGAAATAAGTAGAAAATTAGTAGCCACTACTAAATTTTAGTAGACTTTTTGTAAAGTGGAATTTAAAATCTGTTTGCTAAAATCAGCAAAAAAATTTCTAAATACTATTAATATCAGTACAGAGTTTTAGATTTATTTTTTTTATCGAGCATCAAAAATTTTGATTATGGTTTTTAAAAGATGTTTTATATAAAATGAAAAAAAAATTAAAGGCTTAAAAATCTTAAAAATTGTTAAAACATAAACGAATTTATCATTTTGTTTTAATTTGGTAATTTCTGTTTTGAACAATATATTAGTCCATTTTTTTTACTTTTAAGGTTAAATTTAATTGTTTTTAAGGCTGATTTTCAGGACTAAAAAACCCTTTTTAGTGCTATTTTAAGTGGATGTCCTCTTTTTAGACATGAGTCGGTATCTTCACTTCCGATCCCTTTTTTAATCCTATGTAACATTTTAGGACAATTTAAGTTTGTATGTATAAGTTTAAATTATTAGAAATAACATTTTCGTCAATATCGACTTTTTTAAAATTAGTAATTTTTTTTGCTAATTTTAGCAAATCGGTTTTCAAAAATTTGTAAAATGATTTCTGAAATTAGCAACGAAAATTTGTAGATATTCTGTAAAAATTCTGTAATTTGTAAAATGTAAATAGCAAAAAGATTTGCTAAGTAATAATTTTTTTACTAAAAATCAGTACAAAAATAGTAAAGTGGGATTGAAAACCGTTTACAAATTTTTCTACTAACTTTTTTTTCTGAGTGTAGATATAAAGCAAATTACATCATATAGTGCTGATAATGCTGCTGTTAACTACGGCATTCACAACTCTGTTTACAAAAATTGAAAGATGCGTCAGAGCAAATTATAAAAGCAAATTGTAATTGTCATATTGTAAACTGCCTTAAAAGATGTAGAAACCATTATAATAAAAATATTCAATGAGTTTAGTTTATCGGTGTTGACCACTGAGAAACTAAAAGATTGTTTTGCGTTTGCTGGTATAGAATATAAAGAACTCTTGAGGCATATTGTGACGAGGTGGCTCTCCCTTTTACCAGCTATTGATCGTCTAATTTTTTGTTGGCCAGCTGTAAAAATGTATTTTTTGAAAAAGGGAAAAAATAAATGCCAAAAAGTTTTATGGGAATTTATTTCATATGGAATTACGACAAATGATATCAATGAAGATGATGAATGTAAAACTGAAGGCTTGTCAGAAGCATATTTATATTTTGTACACAACATAATGCAAGAAACTCTTGAAAGTGATTCTTGTACGATTTTAGAGTTGTTCAATGTAGAATAAACGACAAATTTTTTGGCAGCAAGGTCAACACTATTTTGAAAAATATTTCTCTTAATGAACAAAAAATGTTTATGACAGAAGCAGAAGATTTTTTAAAAACAGCTGTTAATTATTTAGAAAATAGTTTCTATTTGGGAGATGATTCTTTTTAAAAAAAATAGTTTTTTAAACTTAAAAAAAATCTATTTTCTTGGGTAGATTTACAACAACTTCCACAAATTTTATAAATATCTGAAGCAGCAGACAACGACAAGTTATATAGCGATTATTGCTGCCTTCGTGAAGCTTATGAACACTTGCCAAAAGATATGTCAAACGATAAAATATGGTCTCATTTTTTTACCAAAAGTGATAATGAATTCGAAAAATTATAAATTCGTGTTTTCAATACCAGTAAGCAACACCTTTTGTTAAAGAATTTTCAGCATTTTAAATAATCTTAACACCAAAGAAAGAAACCGAATGTCATTCGACTTAATTAAAGCTGAAATATTAATACGACCAAATTTAGAGGAATCTTGTAAAGATTTTCAAAAGTTTTCACAAACTTCCAAAGGTTCGGAATTGACACAATCCGTTAGTTCCAATACAAAATACATGTGGCGGAAAAAGTAAAAGTATTTTATATAGACTGAAATGTTATTTGTTAATTGTTTTTTTTTAACTTTGGTTTGTTTTTTTTATTTTAGTTTTAAGATTTTTTTTTTTTTGTTAATTTTTTGTTATTAATATTTAATTTTAAATATCACAGAGAGACTGAATTGAAAAATTTTAAGTTTTTTTTTTAATTTTTTTATTTATTATTTAAATCAAACAAATTTCAAAGACTGGATTAAAAAATGTATATGTATATTTTTTATGTACCTAACAATGTGGAAAATATTTTTTAAATAAAAGTTATGTTCACAAAACAACCTTTTTTTCGTAAATTATTATTTGAAAATGTCCAGCTTTTTTCAGAAAATCCAGCTTTTTTAATCCGAATGTTCAGCTTTTAGCGAATCTGGATATGGCATCCCTAGTTTGTAGGTCTAGCTGAGTTTATAAGTTGCAATATACCCTCAAAAGTTCGAGATATAGGGAAAAGAGTATTTTTTTGAACTGGCGCAATTAAACTTTTCTAACTCAGTAATTTTTTAACCAAGAGCTATCAACAATGGAAAAGCGGTTCGAAGGAAAAAGTCAGATCAGAATGCTAGCGAATTACTGCTGGTTGCCTTACAAACGTAGTAGATTAAGTAAAGATTTTTAAAAAATAAACGTAATTAAAAAAAAAAATAGTTCGTTCCTTAAATTATTTCCTTTGTTGAATCATATAATCGAAATCTGGTTTTCGTTGTTTAGAAAAAGTACTATAACTTTGTCAATTTTTAACCGATTTACACGAATAAAAGCTTGTTTTACTCAGAAGGACACTTTAAGATTATTGTTGTTTTAACAGAAGATTCGAAAAAACCTTCGTAGAAAATGAAAAAGTTAAAAAAAATTAAAAATTTTTATATTATTGAAAAAATCTCTACACATTTATATAAATAGTATACAGAATGTATATATATTTCGAAAGAGTGCGTTCATTTCTAATTAATGCCGTTGACCGTTTTGATATCGGTTAAAAAATACTCGCCAGTCCAAAAAATACTCTTTTCCCCATATCTCGAAATTTTGGAGGTATATTGCAACTTATAAAAACGGTTATATAATACACTCAGCTAGACCTACAACCTACACTAGGACATTTCGCAAGTTCTTGTTCAGTGTAGCACCGCGTAATTTATAAAAACCCAAAAACGTATAAAATAAATAATTTATTTCATTGTAGATAATAATTATTAAACTATTGTTACCAAAATAAAATTTCTAAACCTTAAACTTGGAAGCATTTTTTATCTATCTTACATTTGCTACCAATGAAATTTTATTTTAACTCTACTGCAGCTGAATATGTTTTTAAAAAAATGCAACCTTTGGCCTTTGTAAATATTGAGGCCGAAAGTTGCCGTTGTACGAAAACTTAAAAAATCAAAATTGTATTTTTAATCGTTTATAACTCTTTTCGATTATTAATTGAAAATACAAATTAAAGCCCAAAGTCCAATAAAAAAAATCATAAAAAAATACTCATCCACTCAAAAGATACAGATTTTTGATTCGAAAATGACCAAAATTTTCTACTGTGCGGCATGCGATACCATGAACCTATTGAGAGGCGAGTTTGGTGAGCAATTAACCTCATGTTGTGGAGCAGTCCATTGGCCGCCAAGATCATGCGACTGTAGAGATACGTGAAGTCTCTCGTGTACAGGGACAACAGTACGTACACCCAGAAAACATTTTCGTGCTAACAACCGAATTTGTTGACAATTGAATGGTTCAGTTTAAGCCGACTACCGAATTGTTATTGAGGCAACCAAAATACTGTTGTCACAGTCAAATTACGAATTTGTTTTCTCTGTGTATGCCAAAATTGGAGCTTAAGGATTGACAACCTACGGCGTATCTGCGGGCAATCAAATAATATATAAAAAGTAAATGGAAGGCATTAACTTATCGCCGTAAATAAATATTTCATTCACTTTTGGAAATTATCTGTTTTTTCAAAACCCAAACGGTTAAAAAATCACCCTTACAATAAATTGTACGTAAAAATCTTTGCGAGAAGAGAGAGTTCAGAAAGTACTGTTCAAAAGCAACATACACATTCCCAGCAAAAAAAAGTAGCAAAAGAAGAGAAAAAGAAGCAATGATTTTGATTCCAGTGTTGTGAAAATTTGGATCGGAACCAATGATTTTTACATAGGGGTGTCATAGGGTGGAAGTTTTCTTTTATGATCCTTTTTCATTGCATCTAAAGCCCTTCTTATGGTTTAGTGAAAAATTAAATATTTTGTTCTTCCCAAATAAATTTTGAATTTGTAATTTTGATTTCTACAGGACATCAGTAATCGGGCCTTAGCCTCATTTTCACAATCTCCCGTTAGCTTCTACCTGGGAATTTAACTGACACATTTGTTGTTGTTTCCTATACAAAGTTTGAGTTTTACTGTTCGTTAAATTTTAGCGGGAAATTCAGCAATCGGACCTTATTTATCTCTATTCGAAATCCTTGCAATTTTTACTACAATAAATTTTTTACTTTTTGTAGCGTCATAGATTTCATTAAAAATCACATTTTTATAAGTTGTGAAAAAGAACTTCCTTAGAAGAGAAAAATCAGAACTAAACGATACTTTAGAGTCAATGAATAATTAATTCCTTAAGAATCACTTCCATTTATTTTTGCTGGGTTGTTTTATTTTCATATCAATTATGTATGTATCTAAATTTTGAAAAATATAGAACACAAGCATGAGTTTGTATTATTTTAATATTTTCTTTCATACACGACATGTATAGTTCACCTTATGTTTGTTCCAATACTTAAACCACACACTTTTGAGTGTAGGTATAATTAATGTTCATGTATTTTACGGCTACAGCTAAAAAAAGTACATGTACGATAGACATTATCCATTTGCGATCGGAAAAATGTGTTACCTGTAAATAATTGTTTCAATCAAATTAAAATTTTTATATTTTCATGACTATTTAGCCGATTGCCACTATTTAAATTGCATTATAAAGGTACATACCTCTAGTTTTATAATAAATAATTGAAAAACATATATGTCAAAAAATTTATTTTTTCAATGCAGTTTAATTTTAAATCCTTTATTTATATATATAATCTATTGTTTCCAATTATTCGACACTGCCGTTTAGTCGGTTAGGTCATTATTCGAAAAATGAAGAAAATTGATTTACCGGTTAATCAGGTCTATTTATCGGGAAAATTGGCGATTAATCGATTAATCGTTTAATGCATAATAAATGTATTTCTTTCATTAATAAGAACACAAAGAGTTGCTTTTTGCTGAAATATCAAGGTAAGTCTATTGCATTTGTTTCTAAAGTGTTTGTTTTATTGTGTCACTGTGTCACTGATAAGCAGTATGCTGCTGCAGGGTTGTAGTTAGTGGCCAAACCATATGGCAACGCCACCAGTAGAAGGTTGTATTTTGAAGGAGAAAACCATCTGGCATCACGTTATTTTATGACGTGAAGGCCTGTGATTGGCTAATTAGGGAAGATGGCGGCGTTTTGAAAAACTTGGCGTCAGTAAGGCAAGCGAAGTTTGCTTCGGGTTTTTTCTTTTTTGGTTTTGACTAGCATGGAGTACGGTGGTGAGTAAAGGAAGTTGCAGGTTATCATAGGACACGCGATATTAATTTTTTGTAAATCTGTGAATACCTTCTTTCAATACCATTAAATAAATACAAGTATTTTGAATCTTTAGTAATGTCTAAATAGAAAGAAGCAAAAGTTAAGCAGTGCACATAGTATGTATAAAGAAAGTAAGAAACGTATATGGAATTATTTAAACGACAGCACATGATAACCAATTACAACAACAACCACGACAAGCTACGGCGACAGCACCGCATACGTCTACCACAACCTTCACGACCTCTCCAAAAGCTGCAGTAGGTGCAACATAAATCATATTGGCTAGAACCATATAAGCACAACATCTGCTGCATCATATTGGCTAGAACCAATATAACCACAACATCTGCTGAATCATATTGGCTAGCACTAATGCAACCACAACAGCTGCTGCATCATATTGGCTAGAACCAATACATCCACAACAGCTGCTGCATCATATTGGCTAGAACCAATATAACCACAACATCTGCTGCATCATATTGGCTAGAACCAATATAACCACAACATCTGCTGCGTCAGATTGGCTAGAACCAATATAACCACAACATCTGCTGCATCATATTGGCTAGAACCAATATAACCACAACAACTGCAGCATCATATTGCCTAGAACCAATACAGCAGCAGCAACAATAACCGATAAAAACAAATAACAACAATATTGGTTATAACCAACAACAACAATAACCAATAACAACAAGTAAATACAGCATTGGTTATAACAAATAGCAACAATAACAAATAACAACACCTAATAACAACAATATTGGTTATGACCAACAACAACAATAATCACCACGAGTAAAAATTAGGGAAGATGGCGGCGTTTTGAAAAACTTGGCGTCAGTAAGGCAAGCGAAGTTTGCTTCGGGTTTTTTCTTTTTTGGTTTTGACTAGCATGGAGTACGGTGGTGAGTAAAGGAAGTTGCAGGTTATCATAGGACACGCGATATTAATTTTTTGTAAATCTGTGAATACCTTCTTTCAATACCATTAAATAAATACAAGTATTTTGAATCTTTAGTAATGTCTAAATAGAAAGAAGCAAAAGTTAAGCAGTGCACATAGTATGTATAAAGAAAGTAAGAAACGTATATGGAATTATTTAAACGACAGCACATGATAACCAATTACAACAACAACCACGACAAGCTACGGCGACAGCACCACATACGTCTACCACAACCTTCACGACCTCTCCAAAAGCTGCAGTAGGTGCAACATAAATCATATTGGCTAGAACCAATATAAGCACAACATCTGCTGCATCATATTGGCTAGAACCAATATAACCACAACATCTGCTGAATCATATTGGCTAGCACTAATGCAACCACAACAGCTGCTGCATCATATTGGCTAGAACCAATACATCCACAACAGCTGCTGCATCATATTGGCTAGAACCAATATAACCACAACATCTGCTGCATCATATTGGCTAGAACCAATATAACCACAACATCTGCTGCATCAGATTGGCTAGAACCAATATAACCACAACATCTGCTGCATCATATTGGCTAGAACCAATATAACCACAACAACTGCAGCATCATATTGCCTAGAACCAATATAGCAGCAGCAACAATAATCGATAAAAACAAATAACAACAATATTGGTTATAACCAACAACAACAATAACCAATAACAACAAGTAAATACAGCATTGGTTATAACAAATAGCAACAATAACAAATAACAACACCTAATAACAACAATATTGGTTATGACCAACAACAACAATAATCACCACGAGTAAAAACAACATTGGTTATAGTTAATGACAACAACAAATAACAACAGCAACATTGGTTATGACTAACGACCACAATAACCAATAACAAAAACAAATAACAACAATTGGTTATAACCAACAACAACATTTACCAATAACAAGTAAAAACAGTATTGGTTATAACAAAAAGCAACAATAACAAATAACAACAACATTGGGTATGCCTAACGACAACAGTAATCACACGCAGAGAAAAAACATGGTTGCAATATGATCACTGCTACTATAGTGTGCTTGCTGCAATCGGGTATGGTTGTCATAACCATGTTATTAGTTTTCTAACCATCAACATGGTCGCTACTATCATTATTTAGTAAATATTTTACTATTTTATTATTGGCACCCTCTATTTTATATCATGGTTGGCTGTAACCATACTGTGGTAACAAAAATGCTGACTATGAAAAAAATATGATAATTAAGCAACGATAAAATGCTGTCAACAATCAATAAATAATTATACATCAAATAAAACATGACTTTAACATTTACAGTCATAATATTGTCTTGTTTTTATAAAAACCAAAATTTTATCAGTTCAGTCAGTTTGTTTTTACTACAGAATGTCTTAAAAAACAATCATATATTGTTTACTAAAACTGGACAAATATCAGATGGGTAGTAAATACCTTTCACATGTCATTAAAATATTTCATCAATTGACCCTTTAAGATCCAGTTAACTTTTTTTTTAGCTTTAGAAGATTTTTATTTAAGGGGTTTTATATTTACATATAATATTATTTATACTAATCAATTCATTGTCAAAAAGATTCTGTTGAAAGATTTTTTATTTTTTAATTCTTTTCAATAAAAACAATTAGATTTTTTTAAATATGTTTATTAATTAATTTTTTGTAAAAAGTTCTCAAAATATTAATAAAATATTTTTTTAAAAGAAAAGGCCTGTAGAACCCATGATTTTTGTTTTTGTACAAAAAGGTTTCTTACACAAAATAATAATATGTATATATTAATAAATTTATCTGATAAAAACCCTTTTATATTCTATGGAATTTTCATTAAACTAAAATTCTCAGATTCTCCAAACTGTTTCTTAAAAAGAAAAATTCATAGATTCTGAAGACTTCTCATTATGAAAAATACTTAGATTCTAAGGACTTTTTCTAGTAGAAATATTCTTAGATTTTAAAGACTTTTTCTTAAAGAAAAATTTTTAAAAACTTTATAAAAAATCTTAAAAATGTCTAACAAAAAAAGTTTAGAATCTATGATTTTTTCCTTAACAATTTTTCTTCAAAAAGTCCTTAATATCAATTTTTTCTATAAAAAACATTTCTAAAGGAAATATTCTTAAATTTAATGAGTTTTTTCATAGTTTCTAAGAACTTTTCCTATAAGAAATTTTCTTGGATTATGGATCATGTAATGATAATCCAGGAATCATAATCTATTTATGAGGGACCATAATATATTAAAATTTTGAGCATACTATGATTACGTGCGATCATATTATGATAAATTCAATATAACATGTTTATTTAGGATCATAATATAACTGTAGGTACCATTTTATGGTAATTTTATTATCATAATATGATAACTATATTATAGTAGGACTATGGTTGGCGCAACCATAAACCCAAAAATATATGATGCTCTTCGAATATGATTGCACCAACCATGTTTTTTCTTTGCGTGCAATAGCAACAACAAATAACAGCAACAACATAGGCTATAACTAAACAATAACAACAGTATCGGCTGAACCCAAGCAACACCAAACGGCAACAACAGATAGCACCAACATCGATCATAACCAATAACAACTGCGACAGCCACAACAAGGATCACGGCAACTACAACAGTAAAGTCTACACACAACTACAACAACTACCAACACGTCGTAAATATGCACTTTTAATTTATTATTATTATTTCTATTATAATTATAATTATTTTGAATTTTTGTAGCGTTTGAATAGGAACTGCGCAGTTTAATTTAGGATATTTGTTTTGTAAATAGGGAAAAGAAAGAAAAGGGAATAAAACCACATGAATTGTAAAGAAAATTAATTAAGTTTTACCGTCACCATGAAGGCATAGAGAAAAGTATTCATTAGAGGTAACGTATAGCGGCGGCTAATTCTTAGCCGTGACTTTTAGGGGCGCGGTACCGTAAGTCGCCAGCATGGGATAATACAAGTTATCCAGAGGGAGGGCAGCGGTGGGTCATAAGATCTGGCAACCCACCCATCAATGGAAGCAGCTTTCGACTCTCGCGATATCCGTCCAAATCTCTTTCAGACAATGGCACTCATCAATTTTTTTTGTAATATGGAGGCGGCAGGTAGACAAGAACCTCACACATTTTCGGCGAGCAAAGCTGGGCCAAATAAGAGTGCACCCGTCCACCAAGGGTTAACTCCCTCGCTTTCCCCACGCACATGTGCTTACGTATGTACGTGAGCGTGCCAGACATTACATTTTAAGACAATTCAAAGATTTTTTAAAGAATCATGCCTTATAATTTTGGGTTTTTTTCAGAGGAATCTGACGACTCTTTAAAAAGAAAATGTCAGACGTCGAAGTAAACCCTTAAAAACGCAGTGTGGATAGTGTTTTACCGAAGTGGGACTGTCCAGAATAAAAAATGCTTAATAAACAAGAGCTGCCTTCAAAAAATACAATAAAGAATTCTTAAAAATACGGTATGAATGGTTTTTTCGAAATTTTCAAACAAAGTTTGATAGAACTGACACTGTTTCCTTTCTCATTCAATTCCTGGTTTAAAGAGGTTATCTATTAGAAGAGATATAAAAATCACGCATATCCTCACCGATTTTCCTGTGTTTGCGCAATTAAGAATTCAAATAAGCAAATAATTAATTCTAATGAAGTTGCTACTTCATCAAAATTTGTTGATATATCAAATTAGAAACGAAATTCCATGTTTTTTTTTAGTTTTTATAATTTTTTTCATAGAATTTTAAATGAAGCTGTTTTTTAGAAAATACAGTTTTCGAATTTAAATCAATTTTATATTACTTGTGTTATTATTAACATAAGTAACTTCATAGTGCTTGTTAGGAATACACTTATTCACGTGTTTCATTGCTAAGGAGAAAAATATATATTTTAATAGGTTTTTGATAAAGCTCTGCTTAGAGGCTCTAGCTTTTCTAAACCCTCGAGTTCTGATGAGATCTTTTGTCAGCTCGAAACACATGCACACGAAAAAAACTATAGGTAATATTGCCTAAAACTATAGGTGATATCACGTATTTTCATAGGCAACCTAGAGTTTGCTATGTTGTACGGAAATATTACAAAAAAAATAGTTATTTGCTATGTCCGAAAAAATGCAACACTGTTTTTCTTAAGGCTTTGTTTATTAGGATATTTAACCCTTTTCAAAAGGTAAATTAACTATGCACATATTGTAGAATCTACGTAAAATAATCGTTGTTTTAAATTAAAATTTTTATTATTGCGCTTTACTAATATTTCCAAACTCAATTTAATTAAAAAGACACTTGTGATTTGTTTAATTTGCTTTTATTATTAAAAATATTTGGATTTCTTTATTTTTCTAGCTAAATAACTAAAAGTAATTAAAACTATGTTTAATGTAACTTTATTAAAGTGTAATATTGTGTTTACTAAAAAGTTTGCTGACTTTCAAACAGTTTATTTTAACAGACCTTTAACGACAGCTTTAGTTATCAGGTTATCAACGAAGAACGTTTATTAACAACAAATTTTTCTTAGACATTCATTTTACATGCACAGATCCACATCTTCCAAAATTAGAATAATAAATTTTTTGAGAGCTTTGTAATATTTTTCGCCGGGTAGAACATGTTTACATTTCTTTGATGAACTATCATTTGCAAATTATAAAATTATTTAGAAAACCAAAAAGCTTAAATTTTAATCAGGATAATCAGGTTGTAGGTCTGCAAATTTAATTAGATCTGCGTCAAATACGGTGATTTCTTTTTCAAATCTGCGGCAGAATAATCAGGTTATTGGTTCAGTAAATTTAATTACTTTCAGTTTAATGGGCCAGGATAATCAAATTGCGTCGATGATTAATTCCCAAGACGATAACTGACGACACCAAAACTGAATTAAATGGCTATAAATATTCCTTGCACCTATCTTCATTAGATCCTGTGAATTTATAAAAAATTTATTCAAAATTTTCATTTAATTTTATTTTACATATGTGTAATATGTACGTACCTTTTTTTTAGAATAAAATATTTTTAAATTACATTTTAAAATAACAAAAAATAACGTCAATTATTTTCTAAGAGTTGCTAAGAGTTTTCAATAGCAGAAATAGCAATGCCAATAGGTAAAACATTAACTATTAGTATAGGCAATAAAACATATTTTTTTAATTTCATACAAAAGTGGGGGTACCTATGCCAGCCAAGGCAATATATGTTACCGTCTTAAATTTTTTGTGTGTGTATACGGAGGTTGAAATTTCTATTTAAAATTTTTTAGATATTAATTTATAGTTTTATATTATTTTAAATTTATTTTTTAAAGGAATTGAAACAAAAATAAAAATTGTCTTATCATTTTTCCTAAAGCCTATATAACATTTGCTTTGATTCAGTCGATTTGAAAATAATTTAAAATATAATCAAAATCGAATGACCTAAGGTAAAATCAAAAACTTTAATTTTTACATAATTTATTTTTTATTGTAACAATTCAAACATGTATGTATTCACATCACAATCACTGAACTTGCTAGAGGCTAAGTTTTTCTGAAAATCGGTTAAGAATGTTGTGGTATCGGCTAAGAATTTTCGTAGTCGCATCATTTGGCATCATGGCATCATGGGTGGCTAAAAATTTGGTAGTTTGTTCATCCTGGTTTCAAGGGTCCTTGCTTGAAACCAGGATGAACAAATTACCAAATTTTTAGTCACCCATGATGCCATATGATGCGACTACAAACAACATTCTTAGCCGATTTTCAGAAAAACTTAGCCTCTGGCAGGGAATGTTCCAATTCAAAATTGTATATATACATCACAATCACTGTACGTGCGCTACAACCCTTGCTATAGGCTAAGTTTTTCTGAAAATCGGCTAAGAATGTTGTGGTCTCGGCTAAGAAATACATTTATTGCATAATAAATACATTTATTGCATAATAAATGTATTTCTTTCAACAATAAGAACACAAAGAGCTGCATTTTGCTGAAATATCAAGATAAGTCTATTGCATTGGTTTCTAAAGTGTTTGTTTAAGACAATTCAAAGATTTTTTAAACAATCATGTCTTATAATTTTGGGTTTTTTCAGAGGAATCTGACGACTCTTTAGAAAGAAAATGTCAGACGTGGAAGTAAACCCTTAAAAATGCAGTGTAGATAGTGTTTTACCGAAGTGGGACATTTTGTTGATAAAATTGGGTTTTATTTTCTTAATATGACACCGTCCAGAATAAAAAAAATGCTAAATAAACAAGAGCTGCCTTCAAAAAAATTCTTAAAATGAATGGTTTTTTCGAAATTGTCAAACAAAGTTTTATAGAATTGACACTGTTCCCTGTCTCATTCAATTCCTCGTTTTATCTTTAGAGTTAAAGAGGTTATCTATTAGAAAAGATATAAAAATCACGCATATCCTGTGTTTGTGCAATTTAGAATTCAAATAAGCGAATTATTAATTCTACTGAAGTTCCTACTTCATCAAAATTTGTTGATATATCAAATTAGAAACGAAATTCCAGGTTTTTTTAGTTTTTATAATTTTTTTCATAGAATTTTAAATGAAACTGTTTTTTAGAAAATACTGTTTTCGAACTTAAAGCAATTTGATATTACTCGTATTATATAACATAAGTAACTTCATAGTGCTTGTTAGGAATATACCTAGTCACGTGTTTCATTGATAAGGAGAAAAATATATATTTTAATAGGTTTTTGATAAAGCTCAACTTAAAAGCTCTAGCTTTTCTAAACCTTCGAGTTCTGATGAGATCTTTTGTCAGCTCGAAATACATGCACACAAAAATAATTACTATAGGTAATGTAGTAATTATTTATAACAAGTAATTTCGTGTTTAGCTCTGATGAGCAACTGCTTTATTCATTTGTATTTAAACTTAATCTAACTTAAAGATTAAACAAATTGTCAGTGGGATATGCTGAATAAGCATATTCCCACGTTAAAGGTATGTAGCGTAGACTACTCAAAAATATGGCTTTTTAGCCAATCACCGTTAAGGTGTCAGTTGTCATACAGAGGGTACGACAACAATGGTTTGTCAAATACGCTACACCTCCCTTTTTGGGAAAGGATTAATCAATTTCGACTAATTGATCAATCTTTTACAATATATAACTTAAAATCTTTTACTTAAACATAAAAAAAATTATTTCAAAATGATCTATGGATTTGATCAGAATCCACATATTATTTCTTTCAAAATACATTCTTTTATTTACAGTTTTCTTCCTTTTCTTTTTTTTTTGAAATTAGAAATTTTTATTTACTCTTAATTTATTAAATCTTTTTCCCATTTTATTTTAGCAATGAAGTTTTTAATTTTCAAATTAAAATTTTCTTTTTATTCTAATTCAATTAGTTATTTATGTTTAAAATTTTAGATATATTTATTTATTTTATTTTAGATATTTATTTGTTTATATTTTCTTCTTTTTCTAATTCCTAATCATTATCGTCATCGTCGTATTCTGTCCAAATGTACTGTCATTGTCTTGTCATCACCCAAAATACAATTGTTCCTATTATCTAGACCTATTACCTTATATGGGCCCCTATATAAGGAATCTAACTTATGACCAGTCTGGTCATAAGTTATTTTTATCCTTATACTATTCTTATTCTTATCATACAATATTTTACGTTTGCATTTGTTACTATCGATCAGTTGTGCTGCCCTCTTATGTGCCAACTGTAATCTAAATTTGGTTTCCTTTTCATAAGCGTCCACAATGTATAATGGCGATATTTTATCATCGGATAGAAATTCCAATATATATATATATATATATATATATATATATATATATATATATATATATATTCATTGCCCATACTTTGAAGACATCTGTATATACAGCCAAAAAAGTCCCTATAATATGCGCTGTCCTTAAACTTTTCGTTATTCTAGTGTTTACTCTGAAGACATTTTACTGGACACAGCGCATTTTATAGGGACTTTTTTGGCTGTATATACAGATGTCTTCAAAGTATGGGCAATGCATATATATATATATATATATATATATATATATATATATATGCATTGCCCATACTTTGAAGACATCTGTATATACAGCCAAAAAAGTCCCTATAAAATGCGCTGTGTCCAATAAAATGTCTTCAGAGTAAACACTAGAATAACGAAAAGTTTAAGGACAGTCCCCAAAGTAACAAAATGTCTTCATAGTAACTTGTGGAACGAAAACCTGTCCCCGCAACATGTGCTGTGCACATATATATATATATATATATATATTCATTGCCCATACTTTGAAGACATCTGTATATACAGCCAAAAAAGTCCCTTTAATATGCGCTGTATCCAGTAAAATGTCTTTAGTGTAAACAGTAGAATACACGGCGCATGTTGTGGGGACGGGTTTTCGTTCCACAAGTTACTATGAAGACATTTTGTTACTTTGGGGACTGTCCTTAAACTTTTCGTTATTCTAGTGTTTACTCTGAAGACATTTTACTGGACACAGCGCATTTTATAGGGACATTTTTGGCTATATATACAGATGTCTTCAAAGTATGGGCAATGAATATATATATATATATATATATATATATATATATATATATATGTATATATATATATATATATATATATATATATATATATTCATTGCCCATACTTTGAAGACATCTGTATATACAGCCAAAAAAGTCCCTTTAGTATGCGCTGTATCCAGTAAAATGTCTTCGGTGTAAACAGTGGAATAACGAAAAGTTTAAGGACAGTCTCCAAAGTAACAAAATGTCTTCATTATAACTAGTGGAACGAAAAACCGTCCCCGCAACATGTGCTGTGTACATATATATATATATATATATATGTGCACAGTACATGCTGAAGACATTTTACTGGATACAGCGCATATTATAGGGACTTTTTTGGCTGTATATACAGATGTCTTCAAAGTATGGGCAATGAATATATATATATATATATATATATATATATATATATATATATATATATGTGCACAGCACATATTGCGGGGACGGGTTTTCGTTCCAGAAGTTACTATGAAGACATTTTGTTACTTTGGGGACTGTCCTTAAACTTTTCATTATTCTAGTGTTTACTCTGAAGACATTTTACTGGACACAGCGCATTTTATAGGGACTTTTTTGGCTGTATATACAGATGTCTTCAAAGTATGGGCAATGCATATATATATATATATATATATATATATATATATATATATATATATATATATATATATATATATATATATATATATATATATATATATATGCATTGTCCATACTTTGAAGACATCTGTATATACAGCCAAAAAAGTCCCTATAAAATGCGCTGTGTCCAGTAAAATGTCTTCAGTGCAAACAGTAGAATAACGAAAAGTTTAAGGACAGTCCCCAATATACTCTGAAGACATTTTACTGGACACAGCGCATTTTATAGGGACTTTTTTGGCTGTATATACAGATGTCTTCAAAGTATGGGCAATGCATATATATATATATATATATATATATATATATATATATATATATATATATATATATATATATATAGTCGCCTGTAATTGCTAGCCTGGCGCTATTTTTATCTTTAAATTCACTCAACGCCTCGTATACTTTTAATTTACTTGATGACCTCATCATTGTCCCTCTTTTCATTCGTCGTTTCATTTGCGGTTCTATTCTTTCTATTATTCCCACTTGCTGTCTCGTTGTTACTCTAAGTTTTTCCGCATTTGTCTCTATTTTTCTTATTTCCGAAAAACCTAAACGAGATAGAGCATCAGCAGCGAGGTTATCTTTTCCCCTCATGTACTCAGCGGTAAAGTTATATTCCTCCAAATCTAATCTCATTCGCGTTAATTTGGAAGACGGGTTCTTCATAGCAAATAAATATGTTAATGGTCGATGATCGCTTCTAACCAAAAATTTAGTGCCATATATATATGGTCTGAAATGCATAATTGCCCAGTGAATTGCTGCCAATTCCTGTTCAATAGTTGATTTATTGCTCTCGCCTTTCGTAAAAGACCTTGAAGCATACGCAACAGGAAGTTGCAAACCATTATATTCATGGCTTAGTACTGCACCGCATGCATGTTTGCTTGCGTCAGTAATTATTAATTTATTTCAGTCTATGGACACAAAACTCCTTACAGACTATGATTAAAGTAAATATAATATATAATAATTTAAAATAAGTATAAAAAATATTTATAAGGAAAATAAATTTTATTGTAATACGGCAAAAAAAATAGTTTAAAATTATCTTTTGTTGTGCAAAATTCAATAAATGATTTAGATTTTTTCTGAAGACTCAAATTAATATGATTAAAAGTTATAACGTACCATTGATAGCATAATTAGTCCGATGAATTGGAACATTAAAGGCATCAATATACCTAAGACTTCTTAATAAAACACAAAATGGAATCAAAGATAGCAAGTCGAACAATCAATATTATAATTGATTATATCAAATAAAAGTAATGCCGATTGAAAAGTTTGGGGGAATTCTAAAGTTCGCAAACCAATAAAAAGGCATTTAGATTCATATTGAACAGATTCTTCGTAATAAAGTGATCTTAACGCAAATTTTGAAAATAAACGTTGAACTCTTTCAGTACGGGAGATATGAGTAGAGACATGAGGACTCCAAACGACAGAAGCATATTCTAACTTCGATCTCACGAAGGAGGTATAAATATATTTAAGTGTGTAAGCAAGCATTTTATAAGCTTTAGGAATAATGTACTCAATTTGAGGTACAAACGACATAGCGGTATCAAATACCACACCTAAGTCGAGTTTAGATTTAATTCTTTTTAAATCATAGTTATTAATACTAAAAACAAAAGAAAAAGGATGCAAAGACCTATAAAATGAAATATGATGACACTTGCCAAGATTCAAATGTAGGTTATTTGATTTACACCACTCTCCAAGATTATCCAGATCGTTTTGTAAATCAAAAACACCCCTCACTTGTAAAAATATTTTTAAATCATCTGCATATAAAAGAAATCTTGATTTCTTAAAGCAATAAATAAATTAAAAAACAACGGGCCCAAAACGCTACCCTGCGGTATAGGGTCTGGATTCAAAGCCCTCAATTACAACTGTACATACCCTATTAGATAAATATGACTTGATCCAGCATAAAAAGTTTGAATGAAAGCCAAATTGCAGTAATTTTGAAAAAAGAATGGAATGTGACATTTTGACAAATGCTTTAGAAAAAACGGTATAAATTACTTCAACTTGGCTGAAATGTTCAAGAGCAGTTAAACAATATTCACTAAAAACTGTTAAGTTCGTTACCCTAGATCTACCAGAAAAAAACCATGTTGGTTTGGAGATATCCAAGATTTAAAAAAAAAAACTATATATCGTATATGAACGACATGTTCAAAAATTTTTGAAACGTAGGATAACTTGGAAATTGGTCTGTAACGCATCACGTCATCCCTTTTCCCATCCTTAAAAACTGGTGTAATTGTTGCCGATTTCCATCGATCAATAAAAACACCTTCTTTTAGCGATAAATTAAAAATATAAGTTAAAGCAAGTGTTAGGGAAGAAGCACATTTTTTCAACAGATAAGCACAGAGACCATCGATATCTGATTTAAAGCCATTCTTAATTTTAGAAATTGCATTAGATACATCTTCTACAGAAATAACCAAAAAACCAATATTCAAATTAGTGTATGGTGTTGAAGAGGAAAAATTATTAACTGTTAAAGACTCGAAATTAGATTTAAAGAAAGATGCAAACATATTGACAGCATCATCACATGATTGTGAAATATTATTTTCAAATTTAACTGTTGCTGGAATATCTGAAGTTTGTTTTCTGGATTTTATGAATGACCAAAAAGCTTTTGGATTGCTTTTAATTTCCTGCTCCTTTTCAATGAGATATTGCTTGTAGAGAAATTTATTTAAAAAATTGATTTCTTTCTCGGAAATGTTATCAAGACAAACAGCTACAACTTTATTTAAAAAATTTTCATAGCATACTGACGTTATATGCCCCGAATTGAGCACATCAAAATTACAAAGGTTAAAATTAAAATTATTGCAAGATAAGGATCGGGAATATTTAAAAAAATTATAATTAGACATTTCAATTATTAACGGAACATGGTGTATAGTGGGTGGAGAAATTGACAGTAAAGGTTCATAAATTTGATATTTACAATTATCTGGAATTAAAATGAGATCCAAAAAACGACTAAGTTTATTGGAAAAACAATTGACTTGATTTAAATTAAAAGAATTATCCAAATATTTTGACCAAAAAATATCTTTAAGATTAAAATCTCCCAAAACGCAGAGATTATCATTTACTGTCAAATTCTCACCCAATGAAGTGATATTACAAATATGAGCATCATATAAACAATCTGGACTATTAGGAGGAACATATGACACAGCCAAAAACAGAGAAAAATCAATACCCGAGACGGAAACAATTAATTGATCTAATAAACCACTATGACTATTAATACTACATAAAACTGCTTCTTACGGCAACCAAAACACCACCACCCAATGAAAGTCCTGTGAGTTCAGCATCTCTATCTTTACGGTAAACATTAAAAAGCTTTGTTTCAAAAAATTCTGCATCAAAAAAATCCACCAAAACAATTACGTCAAAATCACATTGGGACGAAAAATTTAAGACAGTTCTGGATTTGGTTCTCATACCCGATAAATTTTGATAATATAATTTGATATTATTTCCACCACTGGCTAATGTTGATTTAGAGGTGGAGCCTTTTTTTGAAAATTTAAAAAAGGACGCACTTTAATACCCTTTGGCCAAAGCTCAGGTTTAAGTATCTCATTATAGTAGCACTGAGATATACCAAATTTAAAGTTTATTCGCTTAAGTTGACTTATATAAGAATTTTTTTTAATTAATTTAAAGCAAGAATACTACCAATATTGGCATTTTTTTCAATATAATTTATTATTTCTTCACAACTGACAGTTGGCTTAAAAGAAGACAGATGCACCCATATTTTTTGAACAACAACACCCAGCTCTTCAGAAGAATTGGCACCATATGCAATTAGCCCCTTCTTTTTTTACGCCTCTGTACACTAATCCAATCAGTTGTGTTGTTGTTGGTATTTAAATTATTCACAGCAGCATTAGACGAAACAGATGGTAAGGATGTAACAGAAAAAACGGGTTCTTTATTTGTTTTGTTTTTAACATTTACATCATCAAGTACACTTGCACTTTGATTAGCAATAACTACAACATTATCACTTTCTGTTGTATTAAGAGCAGAAGTTAAAATATTTGATTTTTTTTTTCTTTTTGCTCTGTGTTTTTCCTTTATTATTAGATTAAGACTTTTCAAATCATGAAGTTCTATTCTTGGTAATGGAAATTTATCCGCAATCAATTTCTTGTTTATTCCCCTGTAATCTACTACCAACCTCCATCGTTTCTGGTCGCTTCCAGCTAGAGATTTCTTTGGCACCAAAAGAATTGGGCTATTGTATTCAGAAGCAGATGGTTCTATAGTATCATCATCGTGTAATTTATCTATTTGCCTTGTAATTTCCTCCTTATGTGTATAAGGAATTCTATAATTTTTAATATATACTGGATCCTCGTCCTTCAAGCGTAATTTCTGCTTGTAAAAGTTATTAAATGAGATTCTTTCAGTTTCAAGTGCAAAAATATCTAAATATCGTTTACATAGATCCTCTAGTTCAGATCTAACAAATTCCGGAAAATTTTCGGATAATTTCCGTAATTTAATTCCGCCATTGCACTCATTATCCGAATTTATAGTTTCAAATTCATCCAAGTTTTCAATTTTTAGGTTATAGTTCCGAATAACAATATTATTGGGTGTTGTGTTGATTATTCTTACAAAGGTTCGGGTGTTTGATGCAATAGTATTTTTTTTTTTTATTTTTTTTTATTAATTCAAAATAATTTCATTT
Organism: Eustalomyia histrio; assembly: GCA_949748255.1. NCBI lineage: Eukaryota > Metazoa > Arthropoda > Insecta > Diptera > Anthomyiidae > Eustalomyia > Eustalomyia histrio. The sequence continues at coordinate 85,907,943 of OX456523.1, forward strand.
TACAATTGATTTTTTGCCTCAGCGCCTTGAAGGCTTTAAAGAGACTGTATGGCAACATTATGTTACATATTTAGAAGAGAAAAAAAAAAATAATAAATTAAAGAAATTAAAAGAAACAAAATAATAAATTAAATAAATTAAAGATATTAAAAAAAACCACCTATATATACATACATAATATACATATGTACATATATATTTCCTTATTTTTATAAAATTTTTAGGTATGACTATATTATTTGTAAATGATTTTATTGTTTACATAAGAAGTGTTTCTATATTCTGCAGTAAGTCTTTATGTGATTTTTAAATGCTGATATAACCTGAATATTTGTAGTATTTGCAACAAAAATTCCATCTTGAAGTTCCTGGTTTGGAATAAAAATATTTTCACTCGAACTTTGGACTTATCACTCTTATCACCTCCGAACGAGCTGGTATAGATATAGAATTTATGTTCGGTAAATTAAGCATTGGAATGGTAATGTCGTTCTTGATCCTCTTGATAGTCCAGCACGCAGTTGTACTTTCGAATAAAATCAAGACCGAGTATTCCATCAGATGAAATAGGAAATTCATCACTAATTACGTGAAATTCGTGTTTTACCAACAGGTTTCTAATTTTCAAATCAGTTGTAACTTTCCCCAATGTATACGTTATACATTTACCGATGCCGTGAAGGCTAGTAATTCTATTTAAATTAATAGAATTGTTTTCTACTTGGTTAATTTTGACCACAGAAATATCCGCGCCTGTGTCAACTAAAAATATTGACCGTTCATCATCCCTCAACGTTGTCCTTAGAGAGACGTATGACGTCAAATTCAAATTAATATTGTAAATTTTACCATTGTATTTGTGCCCGTCTATTGAGCACCTGGGGTTAGGTCGTTTTCCGCGCTCTCTAGTGTCAATCGGACATTACGACCTCTGTTATTATTATTACCATGGTTATTGCGATATTGACGATTATCATTGCAATATCGTCCATTTCCTCTGTAATGTTCATTATGATTACCACCACGATTGTAACCGTTGCGATTGTAATTACCACGATTGCTATTTCTATTACGACCTCGGCCTGTACCGCAATCGTAATTTCCGCCATGCCTGCGGTTACAAGCGTGTGCATTTCCTCTAGAATTGTAGAACATTATGCCAGATTTGTTTGCATTCGCATCTGTGCTTGATCCTACAAATTTAGAGATTACATCGTTCATGGTGTTAAAGTTCCCTGACTCCATAATGAGTCGAACTCTTTCATTTGATGCATTCCTCGTAACTGACTTTACAGCCACTTGCGTTGAGTATTTCTCCGCCAGTGAAGCCGATAATCCATCAGCGATGTACGCGGTTAACAGCGCTTTTGTCAACTTTTCTATTTCATTTGCAAAAGCGTTAGCAGATTTGCCGTTCTGTCTAACGTTCAATATTTTAGCGGTGATCACTTCGGTGGACTCACCTTTAACTGATGCCTTTAATTTTGCAATTATTCCCTGTATAGTATCTTCGCTACCTATCAGGTTCCTTGCTGAGCCCTTCAGCATTGTTTTAATTATACTAACAGCCACTAATTCGTGGGTCTCTTTAATAGACTCCACTAAATTCAAGGCATCTACAAAACGTTGTAGGTTTTCGGTTTTGCCATCAAAATCCGGTAGGATCTTTGTGACCAAACCCAGAATCTACGTTATTGTCTGTGGCATACCTATATTATTTTCCAAACTTGCTCCACTATTGTTAATTAAAATTGTGGGTAGTTTTTCTACTTTTTCCCCTGTATCTGTCCCGTCCTGTGGATTCTCGATTTCCACTTCATATGTTACTTCTTCATGAAGTGTAATTGGTAATTTAATTTCGATTATTCCTTCGATAATTTCCTTCAGCGGCTGGCTGATGGGCAGTTGTTAGTCGTGGGTAATACTCGTTAAGTATTACTCTTATTCTCTCCGATTTATCACACAAAATTCTAATGTTTCGTCCTTTGTTGGCCTATCAATATTCAATCACTTATCGAAGTCTTCTTTCAATAATCTAACCTGCTGTGAAATTAATTCAAATTTGTCCATCCCAATTCTCAATAAAAAAAAATCATCCCCAATTCCAGCCATAGCTGGTCCAGAATCATAAAAATTCAAGGTGCCCTTAGTATTCAAAAATTGGCCAACTTTAAATTTTGTCCAGTCCATTGGCAACCGAAGCCGCGCGCACTTAATTTTTCCGAAGGGGTCGCTTATGTAATTGGTACAAAGTCGTCAGTAATTGGAGCGCAAGTATCGCTATTATTAAGATGAAGTAAACTTTGGGAAATTCTATTTCCACCGTTACCTCATTTATGACATTAGCGTTTGGGTTCGTAATTTTCAACTCCTTTCTACATTCGATCCGTATTTTCAAATACATAATTTATTTCTTTCTTTTTCTCTTATTTTTTCTTTAAATTTAAATAATTAAAACATTGGACTGTTTTTTTTTTCTTTTTTTAAATTAATAATATACATAGGGTCCGCCAAATAACTTTTTTTTTTTGAAAATGCTATAAAAAAAACTACTGAATATTTTCTCAAATTTATTTTTTTATTTGAAAGTACAATCCTTCCGGTTAATAATGGTAAATAATTTCATTTAAATGGCTGCCTGGGCTGGCCATGCAGTAGCCTACACGATCGGTCCACTTTTTAAGCACATTATCGATTGTGTGCAGCTGTATTTCACCAATGGCTTCACGAATATTGTCCTTTAAAGCGTCAGTTGTCTCTGGCTTGTCGGCGTAACACTTGTCTTTGACGGCACCCCACAAATAATAGTCCAACGGTGTCAAATCGCAGCTCCGTGGTGGCCAAACGACATCAGCTCTGCTGCTGATAGTGCGATCTTCAAAAACAGGGCGCAAAAGTCGAGCTTTGTGGCACGTAGCGCCGTCCTGTTGAAACCAAATGTTGCCAATATCCTCCTCTTCAATTTTTGTGAACTAAAGTTCGTTCAACATGGCCCGATAACGATCGCCATTGACTGTAACGGCCACTCCTTGCTCATTTTCGAAGAAAAATGTCCCAATTATGCCTTTGGACCAAAATCCGCACCAAACAGTGACTCGTTTTGGGTGCATCGGCTTTTCAATGTATGCGTGCGGGTTTTCTGTGCCCCAAATGCGACAATTTTGCTTGTTTACATACCCGCCAAGATCAAAATGAGCTTCATCTGAAAAGATGACATTGGAAAGATGATATTCTGCAACATTACCATGATTTTCAAAGTAATGTCGCAATATTTCCCAGCGTTGTTCAAGCGTATACACAACCACATTCGTTCAGCGGAAGGATAAAACTAATTATTTGTCAAATCAGACATAAGCTAAGTGTTACCATTCACGAAATAAGCACTAGTTGAAAAAAAAACGTTAGATGTCGGACCCTATAAAAAAAATATTAAATATCAACTACTACTGCTGCTGCTGCGAATTTTGTCGTTACCGGTGCCTCTAATGCTGGTGCTGTTTCTGTTGTTGCTGATGTTTTTGCTACTGCTTTTGATGCTGCTGCTATTGTTGGTTGGTGTTTTGGCCACACCAGTCTTCCTTCGGGTAACTCGGCTTGTTACCCTTTTTTTAGTCTTTCTAACATTATTAATTTTAAACTTCTGGTTGTTTTTATTGTTGTTGACGTTTTTATTACAGTTATTATTTAAATTGCGTTATTATTTACTGCTTTATTTATTTTTGTTAACTTTATATTTCACTTAAACTAATAAGTTTTTTTTGTTGTAATTAATTGTATTACACATACACATTTTTCAATTTTATTTTCAGTTGCATCCACATTTATTTTTAAAATCTTAGATTAATTTAGAATTTCTAATAAATTTATTTTATATAGAATAAGATGATAAATTTCTTTTACTGTTCAGTTTATTTTTAATTTTTGTATATTTTATTTCATATTTTAATTGTTTTTTGTTTTGTTTATTTCTATTTTGGATAATTTTCAATATTATCAATGTTTTCACTTGACACTGTTAATTATTTTCCTGATTTTTATGGATTTTTTATTTTTACTACCGATTTGGCAGGATCGCCATGTAGTAATTATTTATAATAAGTAATTTCGTGTTTAGCTCTGCTGAGCAACTGCTTTATTTATTTATATTTAAACTTAATCTAACTTAAAGATTAAACAAATTGTCAGTGGGATATGCTGAATAAGCATATTCCCACGTTAAAGGTATGTAGCGCAGACTACTTAAAAAATATGGCTTTTTAGCCAATCACCGTTAAGGTGTCAGTTGTCATACAGAGGGTACGACAACAATGGTTTGTCAAATACACTACAGTAATATTGCCTAAAACTATAGGGTGATATCACCTATTTTCATATGCGACATAGAGTTAGCTATGTTTTACGGAAATATTACAAACAAAAATAGGCATTTGCATGTTTGAAAAAATGCAACACTGTTTTTCTTGATGCTTTGTTTATTAGGGTATTTTACGCTTTTCAAAAGGTAAATTGCCTTTGCATATATTGTAGAATCTACGTAAAATAACCGTTGTTTTAAATTAAAATTTTTATTATTGCGCTTTACTAATATTTCAAAACTTAATTTAATTAAAAAGACACTTGCGATTTGTTTAATTTGTTTTTATTATTAAAGCTATTTGGATTTCGTTATTTTTCCAGCTAAATAACTAAAAGTAATTAAAACTATGTTTAATGTAACTTTATTAAAGTGTAATATTGTGTTAACTAAAAAGTTTGCTGAATTTCAAACAGTTTATTTTAACAGACCTTTAACGACAGCTTTAGTTATCATGTTATCAACGAAGAACGTTTAGTAACAACAAATTTTTCTTAGACATTCATTTTACATACACAGATCTACATCTTCCAAAATTAGAATAATAAATTTTTTAGTTCTGAGAGCTTAGTCATATTTTTCGCCGGATAGAACATGTTTACATTTCTTTGATGAACTTTCATTTGCAAATTATAAAATTATTAAGAAAACCAAAAAGCTTAAATTTTAATCAAGTTGTAGGTCTGCAAATTTAATTAGATCTGCTTCGAAAACGGTGATTCCTTTTTCGAATCTCCGGCAGAATAATCAGGTTATTGGTTCAGCAAGCTTAATTACTTTCACTTTATTGGGTCAGGATAATCAAATTGCGTATAATTTTCAAGAGTATTGTTCGCTCTCACGAATTTTTTAGTACTCTCTTAGAACACGAATATAGTTTGGCGGCAACAAAGGTGAGTTTTGGTCGGCAACTTTTAGTAGTATTTAGCGGTGCTGCCATATAACCAATTTTAATTATTTTTTTGCTGTTTTTTGGGATGCTAGAGATTTTTCAGATTATTTCATAAAAAATATGTTTTTTTATTTTATTCATGTATTTTTTCAGATTTTTCATATAAAAATATAATATTTATTCAATATACTATTTATTTTTAATAAAATTAGACATGTCTAATAAAGTAAAAAAATACAACCAAACTTTGCAATTGTGTTAAAAAATAGTTACGAATTCAAACATAACATTGTGACATGAAAAGTATTAAAGTGTGTACACACACATTGACCAACTATGTCTATTCATATCCATTATTTCCCATTTCTATGGTAAAAATATAATATAAAGAGAATAAATATGCTATTAATTGTTGCAACATATAATTAAAAAACCTATAAAAAATGCAATAATTTGAAAAAAAATTGTTTTCATGAAAAAACTGGTAAACAGTTAAGAATCCCAAAAACTGGGATAAAAAATTAAACTGTTTATGTGGCAGCACTGCATACACCAAATTTAACGTTTTTCAACACATTAGAAACTTTGAACATGTTGTCGCTGAACATGTTGTCGCTGAACTCTGTACCATGTTGAATTTCTGGTAGACTGTAAAAAACACCGGTCTAGACCGGTCTACCCGGGTTTTAGTACTTTTTGCAAATGTTCGTTTTTGGGGTACTTATAATTAAATAATAGAAAAATTCATAAGAATTTATATAAATTTGTAAAAAAAAAAATAGAAAAGTTTTATAAAAATCGGACTTAAAGTTAAGCAATCGTTAAATGGGGGTGAGTACATATCTTTTACAACATTGTATTGATGAAGAGTGGAGACCATAGGTACATGCTCTTGATACGAAAGTGATGCCAGAACAACACACTGGAGTAAATATAGCCCAAAAAATTAATGAAATTAAAAAAAAATGGGTAGAAAACTCCCAGATATCTGGTATTGTCACAGACAATGCAAGAAATATGTTGTGTGCAGTTCGAAATGTTGAAGACGTGCAAATTCGAGACCAAATTACTTGCGCTGCTCACAGTTTGCAGCTCATAATTAGTAAATCTTTGGAAAACGAAGATGTAAGTATACTTCTGGCACAAGCTTCGAAGGTTGTTGGCCATTTCAAAAAGTCCTCTCGGCCCACAGAGGAGTTGAAAAATAAACAGCATCGGCTAGATCTGCCACAACTTAAATTATTTCAACAAAATAATACGCGGTGGAATTCCACATTTTATATGCTAGAGAGATTACTTCAAAATCGTGGTGCAATAGTTAATGTATAGGCTTATAGAATGCAAATTATAGAATTGCAAATGGCTAACTGTTTCTGTAAATCGCCTAAGAATTTCATGGTGTCGCCTAAGAATTTTTTGTAGTTTCGTCATTTGGCATCATGGCACCATGGCATCATGCGTGGCTAAAAAAAATGTAGTTTGTTCATCCTGGTTTCAAGGGTCCTTGACGAAACTACAAAAAATTCTTAGGCGACACCATGAAATTCTTAGGCGATTTACAGAAACATTTAGCCAAATGCAATGGTACAACTCCAAGTACAGTGATTGTGTTGTGAATGTATACATGTTTGAATTTTTTTTTTCCTAACATTCAACAAAAACACAATATTAATTATTATTATAACAAACAAATGGATATTTGATTGTTTTTGCTTAAGACAACAAACAAAACAATGGTAAACGTGAGTATGAAAGAGACAAAAAACACAAAACAACGGTAAACATGAGTAAAGATAAAAAAACCCATTTTAATAAACGTTTACATATTATTATAATATTTAAATTTTTAATGTAAATTTCTTAAATATAAATAAAAAAATTCTTAATTTTACTAAAGAAACGTAGAATGAATATTAATTAATGAATAAACAATGATCCGCTGTGTCGTCTTTGTGTGGAGTTTAATAAGTTTTATTAGCAAATTCAGTTATCCAAAAATAGAATGACCTTAAAACGCAATATTATTTTGTATTTAAATAATTAATGTTTTTATTTTGTTTCCTGTATATTTGTATTGTAATCCTTAGTCTGTAAGGATAATTATAATCTATTGACTTAATAAAAAAAAAAAAATTAGAAATAAATTTTTTTAAAAATAAATGAAATCATATTTTATTAAATTTATCTTTAAGAATATAATGAATTAAAAAAGTCATATTTATCACAGAATTAAACAAAACTTAGAGCAAACAAATTATCATTTTCTTTCCTGAATTACATGGAAAATAGTAAAATTAAGAATTTATTTATTTATTTATATTTAAGAAATTTACATTAAAAATTTAAATATTATAATAAAATGTAAATGTTTATTAAAATGGGGTTTTTTATCTTTACTCATGTTTACCGTTGTTTTGTGTTTTTTGTCTCTTTCATACTCACGTTTACCATTGTTTTGTTTGTTGTCTTAAGCAAAAACAATCAAATATCCATTTGTTTGTTATAATAATAATTTATATTGTGTTTTTGTTGAATGTTAGGAAAAAAAAAATTCAAACATGTTTACATTCGCAACACAATCACTGTACTTGGAGTTGTACCATTGCATTTGGCTAAATGTTTCTGTAAATCGCCTAAGAATTTCATGGTGTCGCCTAAGAACTTTTTGTAGTTTCGTCATTTGGCATCATGGCATCATGGCACCATGGCACCATGGCATCATGCGTGGCTAAAAAAAATGTAGTTTGTTCATCCTGGTTTCAAGGGTCCTTGGTTGTACCATTGCAAATGGCTAACTGTTTCTGTAAATCGCCTAAGAATTTCATGGTGTCGCCTAAGAATTTTTTGTAGTTTCGTCATTTGGCATCATGGCATCATGGCACCATGGCATCATGCGTGGCTAAAAAAAATGTAGTTTGTTCATCCTGGTTTCAAGGGTCCTTGGTCTCGGCTATCATTTGGCATCATGGCTTCGTGGCATCATGGCATCATGGGTGGCTAAATATTTGGTAGTTTGTTCATCCTGGTTTCAAGGGTCCTTGGTTTAAGTATGTTCCAATCAAACAATTGGTCAACTATACATGTCGTGTATGAAAGAAAATATTAAAATAATACAAACTCATGCTTGTGTTCTATATTTTTCAAAATTTAGGTACATACATAATTGATATGAACTTTCTGAACTCTGGTTTTAATCAAGTATTCGCCAATGAGTTCTCGCAAAGATTTTTACATAAAATTTATTATAAGGGTGATTTTTTAACCGTTTGGGTTCCAATCAAACAATTGGTGAACTATACATGTCGTGTATAGAAGCAAATATTAAAATAATACACAAACATGCTTGTGTTCTATATTTTGCAAAATTTAGATCAGTGGTCGGCAAAAAGAGAGAATATGAATGTATTGGTGTTTTACACCGTAAGAAATTATTTTATCTTTCTAGACAAATGAACGAATTAATAAATGAGTTAATCGATAAGAGAATATCCCTGTTCATTGAATTAAAATAGTTCATGTTTTTGTTTTCTATTTCATAAAAAATAAAAATAATTCATAATAATGATATTAATAATAATTTTTTGATTATATACAAGGTACTGTGCCTCATTTAATATATTTCAAGAAAATAAAAAATCTTCACACTCAACGTTACACATTTTTAAGTTAAAATGTAAACGAAAAACAAAATAAATACCTACAATAAAAAAATATCTATAATAAAAAAATATGTATTGTTACATGAAATTTCTAGTTATAGAAATTTCTCCACACGAATTTTGACAGCTTGAAAAATCTAGTATCGTAATAAGCTGGAAAAAACTAGAATACCTGACTACTCATATAAATACGGGTATTTATTGACGCAGCAGTTCAGTTCATAAGTAAAACGCAAAGTGTGAAGAACTAAAGTGTGGCTAACGTTTAGTCTATCTAAACCGTGTAAATAAAGTGTGCTATTAAAGTGTTTTTCTGTAATTTTTAGTTACTGTTATAAATAAATAGAGCTATAAATAATTTCAAACAGTGTTTATTATTTGCAATATAGAAAGAACTCGATTTATTTAAAAGGTAAATAAATCAACGATTTTATAAAAGGGTAAAATCGTAACAATTGGTGTCAGGAGTGGGAATGCAAAGTAATAAGCAGTCATGAAATTGGAGAAGCTTAAGGTGGAACAGCTCGAAAAAGGAATTGAGCAAATTGGAGCTACCGACAGTAGGAAATAAAGTCGAATTGCAAAAGAGGCTCAAAGAGGAATTTGAGCGGCGTAACATTGACATTGCTACTTACGAATTTGACGAAAAAGAAGCAATTGAGGTTAGTACCCGTAAAACAGAAGGTAATATGGAGTTAAGCGCGATGTTTGCTGCTATGATGGAAAAGATGGAAAAAAATGAGAAACTTCTAGAGCAGACAACGAGAAACTGTTAGCTAAAATAGAGACTTCGAGAGCAGATAACGAGAAACTGTTTGCTAAGATGGAAGAGAAACTTCCAGAGCCACTAATGAGAAAATCTCTGAGGTCTCCAAAAGAGTTTCCGACTTACAGAACGGTGTAGATAGATTCGAGGTACAAACCAGAGATGTTGAAAGAAAACTACAAGATCTAGAAATTAATAAATAATCTCCAATGTCAAGAGGGTCCAGTACGTACCGTATATTGTTTTTAAGTTCAAGTTTGAGACAGTTGCCGCCAGAAATATGTGGAACAACGAAGAAAAGGCTATAGAGTTGATTGTGGCCTTAAGAGGAAACGCTGCAGAAATTCTAGAAAGTGTGCCAATCACTTGCAGAAATAATTATGACGACATAATGGTGGCACTGCAGCGAAAGTATGTTGGCGAACACAAAACAGAAATATACAGAATGGAACTAAGAGGTATACTGCAGAAACCAAACGAATCGTTACAGGGCTTTGCAACAGAAATTGAACGGGTGGTGCAGTTGACTTATCCGGGCGAAAATCGTCCATTCTTAGATCAGTTCAAAATTGAAGCATTTGTGAACGGAATTCGGGATTCTGATGTGAGACATGCGGTGTGTGCAGAAATTGACTTTTGCTGAAACTGTCTCATTAGCGCTGGCCCAAGAAACTGCGAAGGTGATTTCCAAGCCACAAATATTTAAGGTGCGTAATATCGGAGTGACTGCTGAAAGAGAGCAAGATATAAGCACAAAGTTGAAAGAAGAATTCAGAAAAGTGCTTACGGAATTAAATGATGCATTTAACCTTTAGAGTACGGAGTCTAGTTTTTGACATAAAATACGGAGTGGGGTCACTGAAGTCCCCCACTCAAAAATGGATTTTGTTTTGTTTATAAGTTGGCATAATAATATTAGGAAGACTGTTAGAAAAGTAAAAAACGATTATTTGATTAAATTTGCAGCATTTATTTTCAAAAATTTAATTTTTGACATAAAATAAACTTATAATTAATAATTAAAATAAAAAACACAAACTAAGAAATTCAATTTTTTTAAAATTCATTGCATCAGCTCCATCTTTATCATTATCAATAATTTCTTTATTCAGAGTCACTGGAATCCATAGTATGTTTTAGACAAACGATTTTCTTTTCTTCAGTTCTATGTTCATTGCAAACAAAATTAGAGCATAAACAACATTTCACTCTAGACTTTTTATCTTTATTTCTAGGACACAGAAAGCAACGACCACGTTTTAGTCCATCCTTTGTTGTAAACTTTTTACTTGTTTTTTCAATTTCAGCTGCAACACCAAAAGCCGACAAAGCGCGTCGTAAGTTTGGAACGGTTTTAGCTTCTTTTAGCAAACGTTGTCTCATGTTTGGCTTAGGTAGTTTTTGTCCAAGATTTAATAGAAATACCTTTCTTCGTGATGAGTTTGTATGTTTCCATTTAGGGTTCTTCTGTGTAAAGATTATAAATGCATTGAGTGCAGCTATTCATATTCATAAAAATTCTAAATGGCCAACGTGCAGTTCGTCTGCCACATGAGTATTCTCTTATAAGTTTATCGCTATTGTCTGCTGCTCCCTTAGTTCGATTATAGTCCATAATTATATTTGGTTTAGAATAAATTTCATTAGAAACTGAACTGTCTGCATGTTCGGAATATATGATACCATAGTTATGGCTTTTGTGAAACAAAATATCGAAGAATGCTCCTTTCGATGTTTTGATAATTTTAATTCGTTGGGTGTGTCTGTTTTGTTTTTTCTGACAGTACCCAAAAGCGTCATATTTTTTGTAAGAAGGAACTCTTATGGCAGCTAACTTGTCTGTCTCTTTTTGAGTTTCTCTTCTTGTTTTATCATCAAATCTTATATACTTAGACAATGCAATAAATCTATCACGAGGCATGGATGCAGTTTATATATTTATCCGAATGGATTAGTCAGTACTCCACATTTCTTTCACATTTTCTCTTCTACAATGAAGCGCTCACCTTCAGTTACTTCTTTCCAGTTTTTGTTTTGCCTTTGGGGATACTTTTCATTGTATTTATCTAATACTCTTTTGGCTTCTTCGTTAGTATGAAGACAGATTTTATTTTTCATCATTGGTGTTATAAGATGATTGAATATATCATCCATTTCGGTTGCAGTACTCATGTAACTAGTTACTCCTGGAGTTACGTTCACAATATTGCATGCTAACCTACGTGTATGTGGAAATGGCTTCGAAGACCAAACTCGACCAGACTTGGCAGTGTAATATTCTGCACTCAAAGGAAAAGCATCATTATCTTCGCTAATATCAATATCAATATCCGGAAGAATATCTTCTGCTTCTTCTTCAAGTTCCTCAATCTCGTTTTCCGTTTCGCTACTTTCACTCGCATAATCATCAGGTATACAACTAGAGTTGTCACTGTCACAATCTGTGTCCCAAGGATCTTCCTCAATATCACTTCTGGCATTCAAATGGTCTTCTATTTGTCGCTGGGATAATTTTTTTCTGCGGTTTTCCATTTTTTGTCCTAAAAAACACAATGAAAATTTGTAACGTAAAGTACGACGTGGGGTACAAATAAATTAATATTATAATGCCACTAGTACGTTTTGATATAGTGTTTAAAATAAAACTCGACTACCTAAAAGTACAAAGAGAGAAAGAAATTATTTTCGAAGTTATTAAAGAAAAACTAATCTTGGGTGACCTAAAGTCCCCCACTCCGTACTCTAAGGGTTAAGCAGGCATTAGGGGAGAATCAAGTCAAGGCCAAGGATAAATGCTACAACTGCGGTAGAGTGGGACATTTCCAACGAAATTGCAAAGCACCAAGGAAGAGCCTCCGGACCGATCAGCAATCACCTAAAGAGTCACCGTTAAACTAAAAAGAGCTAGCACTACGGAGCATGAGCTAGCTCCCACATCCGATGGCCCCACAATCTCCATATCAGTAGCACAACAGGGGAAAAGCAATTTTACTGCTTATGGGTGCATCAATGAACAAAAGCACATTTTAACCATAGATACAGGAGCATCACAGTCTATCACCAGGCCCGATATAATTAGAAAGGCAGTCAAACCATTGCACGGGGTAAGTTTGCGAACAGCAACCGGGGAACAGGCTTCTGTCTATGGTAAGGTAAATGTGAAACTAACAGTTGCCAACAAAAGCGTCGATTACAGAAAACTAAACGATATCACCAAGAAGGACAGCTATCCAGTACCGAGAATTGACGACACTCTAGACACGCTAGCAGGAACCAAATGGTTCTCCACATTGGACTTGCAAAGTGGTTATTGGCAAGTAGAAATTTGTGACAAAGACAAGGAGAAAACTGCCTTTAGCACAGGTGACGGATTATGGCAGTTTAATGCAATGCTCCAGCAACATGCGAGCGGTTAATGGAAAATGTGCTGAAAGGACTCCACGGGAAAACTTTCCTAGTGCACCTTGACGACATAATTGTCATGAGAAAAACTTTCGATGCACATCTAAAGAACTTAGCAGAAGTTTTAAGACGAATATCTGCGGCTGGACTTAAGCTTAGCGCAAAGAAATGTACACTGTTCCAGAGGGAAGTCAAGTATTTAGGTTACCGCGTAACTGCAGAGGGTATATCAACCGATAAAGATAAGATTGGGGCTGTAAAAGATTGGCCTCGCCCGCAAAATCTGCATGAGTTGCGCAGCTTTCTAGGCCTCTGCACGTACTACCGACGATTTGTACCAAACTTTGCCAGTGTGGCTTCGAGTCTACATGAGCTGACTAAGAAGATGCGACCATTTAATTGAGGAGAAGCCCAAGAACAAGGATTCCCAAGGTTCAAGGAGTTATTATGTACGGTACCGATTCTTGGATATCCTGTGGCCGGAGAAAAATTCGTGCTGGATAGCGATGCAAGCGGACACGGAATAGGAGGCGTGCTTTCGCAGGTGATCAATGGAATCGAGTACTTTCGAAGCCCGAAAGGAACTACTGCGTAACACGGCGGGAACTCTTGGCGGCGGTAGAATGTGTAAAGCACTACCACAAGTATCTGCACGGTCAGCATTTTCAACTAAGAACCAACCATTCTGCACTCAGGTGGCTGCTGCAATTTAAACCACCAGAATGGCAGCTAGCTTGTTGGAGGTGAATTCCATACAAAAGTACACAACAAAGTCAAATTTTCATATTATTAATTTTTTATAACTGGAAAGAATATTGAAGATGACGAGGATAACTCATTTTAATGTAACTGCACATCTTCAAAAAAGAGTTTAAGCGCTAAAATAAATTTATTTGTAATTCCAAAAATTAAATGAATCAAAAACTGTATAATCTTAACTTCATAACTTTAACTTTAACTCTTCATATTATTTAGTGTCGTGTAAGTCACAATTTGTATGTCGTGTAAGTCACGCGAAAAAAATATTTTTTGTGAAAAATAAAATGAATTTCACTAAGTTGAAGCCATTTTGTCGTTGTTTGTATTTCTCAAATACTTTTAGTGCAGTTTAAAAGGAATCGGACTACACAATTAACAGAATTTTTAAACTATCTTTGATTACCCTGAAATCAATGGATTTGATGTCGTGTAAGTCACAACTAATTATATTAAATTAAAAATATGTATGCATGAATTAATACGTATGTTCGTGTAGATGTTATTTCTTAAAGCGAAAAAATTATGATTGTACCAGAAATTTTATCAAAAATGACAAAAGTTTTGCCTCGTGTCGTGTAAGTCACACGTGGAATTCACCTGGATTGAACGACTTCAAAGCTATGATTTTAGCATCGAGCACAGGAAAGGCATAAAGCATTGTAATGCGGACGCCCTTTCAAGACGCCCCTGTAATTTAGAGTGCAAACATTGTTCGATGGCTGAAGGAAAAGAGTGCATCGTTGATATAAGACTAACGCATATTGAGTCAAGTGAAGTCTGGCCAGCGGCGCAACATAATGACCCCATACTGCCAAAAATTATGTCAGCCAAAGCAGAGGGCAGGCGGCCTACCCGTGAACAAATATCAGCTGAAAGTCCGCTAATAAAGGAGTATTGGGCCCAGTGGAACAGTCTACGGGTAATTAATCACTGCTTATACCGTATATGGGAAAGTGCGGACAGCAAAACTGAGACAAAACTAATTGTGGTGCCGTCAAGCAAAATAGACGAAGTGTTAAAAGAGTTCCATGACGGTCCCAGTGGTGGTTATCTTGGTGTCACGAAAACCCTAGAGAAGTTAAAACAACAATTGTGGTGCCGTCAAGCAAAATAGACGAAGTGTTAAAAGAGTTCCATGACGGTCCCAGTGGTGGTCATCTTGGTGTCACAAAAACCCTAGAGAAGTTAAAACAACGATTGGGTCGGCTGCCAGCAAGCTGTAATCGACTGGATAGCAAATTGCGCGCAATGCATCGCAGCTAAAGGACAACAAGGAGAAGTCGTGGGCAACTTCAACAATACAACTCGGGTGCCCCATTTGAGCGGATAGCAATGGATGTATCATGCCCTTTCCCTGTCAGTGATTCCGGAAACCGTTACGTTCTTGTGGTGATCGAATATTTCAGTAAATGGCCTGAGGTATACGCTATACCGAACCAGGAAGCCAGAACGATAATATGCGCATTTCTGAACGGCTGGGTGTGCCGGTACGGTGTTCCGATAGAATTACACTCAGGCCAGGGAAGGAATTTTGAATCTGCTATCTTCAAGGAAATATGTAAGTTGTATGGAATAAGAAAACAAGAATCACCCCGCTGTATCCACAATCTGATGGTATGGCCGAAAGATTCAATCGCACTGTAGAGGAATACTTAAGAAAAGTGGTCAGTACTCATCAGAAGGACTGAGACGAACACATCCCCAAATTTCTGCTGGCATATAGATCGGCTGTTCACGATTCCATCTTCCGGACGTCTGCAAAAATAATTTTCGGAACGGAACTTAAGACCGCCGCTATAGATAAAGACAACAACAACGCTTCCCGGGAACAAGAAGACCTTAACGAGCTTCATGAGTTTGTTCGCAAACGAATTGAAATAATCAGCAATAAGATGAAGGCGAGGTACTATAGGGCAGCAAATTGCGAAGGATTTAATGAGGGTCAGCTGGCTCTGCTTTTTAACCCGCAACGAAAGAAATGATTATCTCCCAAACTACAAACGCATTGGGACGGACCCTATAGAGTAATTAAAAGGTTGAATGATGTGGTATACAGGATACAGAAAGATCAGAGCCCAAGGTGCAAAATGAAGGTTGTTCATCTGGAACGACTAGCCAACTATGGAAAAGGAATATCTATGTCTGTTCGGGACGAACAGGCTTAAGTGGGCAGCAGTGTTACAAGAAATTTCTGGGTATTGAAATTTCTTCACACGAACTTTGACAGCTGGAAAAATCTAATGTCGGGTCGAAAGTGTGCACTCCCTCTAGCGCTGATCCTTACAATTTTTTTCCATTTAATAAAATAAATTAGTGTTTACTATTCGTTAGTAACATTAAAAATTATGATCTTGAGCCTGATAAAAAATTATAAATATATAATTAAAACAGATAGATCAAATAATGTACAAAATTTACATATAAAAACATAGGGCACGATGTAATTTATAATCTAATATAACAAACAACACTTAAATATGTTGTGACGTGAAAAATATTAGTATGCCAGATTCCCAATTCGTTCCCAGAAATGGAAACATTAACAATTGGAATGGCAACCCTGTCAATTTGTGCTTCGAGAATCGAGGATGATTGCCAAAGGGTATTCTATAAATAGATGGAAAAAAGCTCATTTGTATGGATAATCATTCACTAATGAAAAATTTAATTTCACATTGTCATTTTCCTTAGAGTGTGTGATATAAATGCCTGTTCAAAACCATGAGTTATTTGTGTTGGGTGGTTCAGAAGGAGGCTGAAGATGACCTGGTCGTTCGGGTCGAAAGTGTGCACTCCCTCTAGCGCTGATCCTTACAATTTTTTCCATTTAATAAAATAAATTAGTGTTTACTATTCGTTAGTAACATTAAAAATTATGATCTTGAGCCTGATAAAAAATTATAAATATATAATTAAAACAGATAGATCAAATAATGTACAAAATTTACAAACTGGAAATAACTAGAATACCTGACAACTCATATAAATACTGGTACTCGGTGACGCAGTAGTTCAGTTTATAAGTAAAACGCAGAGTGTGAAGAACTAAAGTGTGGCTAACGTTTAATCTATCTACATCGTGTAAATAAAGTGTGTTATTAAAGTGTTTTTCTGTAATTTTTAGTGACTATTATAAATAAATAGAGCTATAAATAATTTCAAACAGTGTTTATTATTTGCAATATAGAAAGAACTCGATTTATTTAAAAGGTAAATAAATCTACGATTTTATAAAAGGGTAAAATCGTAACAGTATAATAAAAAACAAATTTTTAGTGTACTTTATTTCTTCAACAAAGCGGCACATACTTGCTCTGTTGAAAGTTAGTGTACTACTAAATGAAATAATTGAATTAGTTCCTCCTAGTTGTGAGATTTGTGGACATTCGTGTAGTGTACGTGTAAATCAGTGATTGGCACTCATAGCACTCAGGGGCCGAACAAAATCGGCAATTTACACGTACACTACACGAATGTCAACAAATCTCACAGCTAAGAGCACAAAAAGTACAATTATTTCATTCAGTAGTACACTTACTTTCAACTGAGCAAGAATATGCTGCTTTGTTGAAGAAATAAAGTACACTCTAAAAATTTGTTTTTTTTATTATACATATTTTTTTTATTGTAGGTATTTATTTTGTTTTTCGTTTACATTTTAACTTAAAAATGTGGAACGTTGAGTGTGAAGAATTTTTTTTATTTTCTTAATATATATTAAATGAGGCACAGTACCTTGTATATAACCAAAAAATTATTTTTATCACTATTATGAATTATTTTTATTTTTTATAAAAGAGAAAACTATTTTAATTCAATGAATAGGGATATTATCTTATCAATTAACTCATTTATTCCTTCGTTCATTTGTCTAGAAAGATAAAATAATTTCTTACGGTGTAAAACACCAATACATTCATATTCTCTCTTTTTGCCGACCACTTGTGTAAATTGCCAATTGTGTTCGACCCCTGGGTGCTATGAGTGCCGATCACTGATTTAGATCAGTGGTCGGCAGAAAGAGAGAATATGAATGTATTGGTGTTTTAAGCCGTAAGAAATTATTTTATCTTTCTAGATAAATGAATGAATGAATAAATTAATAAATGAATTAATCGATAAGAGAATATCCGTATTCATTGAATTAAAATAGTTCATGTTTTTTTTTTCTCTAGTTTACAAAATAAAAATAATTCATAATAATGATAATATTTTGATTGCATACAAGGCACTCTGCCTCATTTAAAATATTTCAAGAAAATAAAAAAAGCTTTCCACTCAACGTTCCACATTTTTAATTTAAAATGTAAACACAAAACAAATACCTACAATAAAAGAAATACCTATAACAAAAAAAATTAGAGTGTACTTTATTTCTTCAACAAAGCTGCATACACTTGCTCTGTTGAAAGTAAGCGTACTACTGAATGAAATAATTGTATTTTTTGTGCTTTTAGCTGTGAGATTCGTGTAGTGTACGTGTAAATTGCCGATTGTGTTCGGCCCTTCAGTGCTATGAGTGCCGATCACTGACTTAGATACATAAATAATTGATATGAAAATAAAAATATGTATATGTTGCTTTGAGCTGTGTTTGTTAACATTTATGTACGAGTTTTTTATACAGTGTGTGTATTTTTCTAAACCCTGATTAAAACAATATTTTCTGTGGTATTGTAAAATATTCTTAAAAATATGTTTGATTTTTTTTCAAGATTGATGTTGAATAAAAGCTGGATTAGCCAGACGTAAACGTATCTGTGTACAGCAAATTCAGTGAGTTAAATAAGAATAGAAGATTTTGTGTTGTATATATTTGTGTCATTCTTGTGCATTGAAGATATAAAATACATACACAAAACGTAAGCATACAACGAAGATCTGTTTTGATTAAATTTTTGTTGTGTATGTACGTTTTGTGTATGTATTGTATATGTTCAATGCATAAGAGCGACACAAAAAATACAACACAACATCTTCTATTCTTATTTAACTCATTGAATTTGCTATACACAGATACGTTTACATATACGTCTGGCTAATCCAGCCTTAAGCCTTATGTCAATGTCATTTTAGTTTCGTATGTACATAAATATATGTATGTATTTAAAATATAACATAAAATTTTTAATTCAAATAACAATATGTATATTTGTATATGTACCAGATATGTGGTTACATAACCATATATATGGCAATAGGAACTAGTAACTTTTCTTACTACATTTATGTGAGGATGTAGCAAAAAATAATGCGCACCAAAATAATAATAATTAAAAATATGTTGCTACCTATATGCTTA
Source organism: Eustalomyia histrio (assembly GCA_949748255.1). NCBI lineage: Eukaryota > Metazoa > Arthropoda > Insecta > Diptera > Anthomyiidae > Eustalomyia > Eustalomyia histrio. The sequence continues at coordinate 85,927,077 of OX456523.1, forward strand.
CTAGTATAAACAAAAATAATGAGTCTTAAAAATGTTTATATTTATTTTTCATTTCATTTGGTTTATTAAGCCAATGCAATATACAAAATTCCTTACAGACTAGATACAAAATATATTAATATATGTATGTGTATTTAAAAAAATTAAAAAAAAAATAATATACAAAATATTAGACGTCTACTCGAGACATAAAACCAATGCTTAAAAACAGTAAAAATTCATGCAAAACAACAATTAAGAAAAATAATATTTTGCTTGTACTTTTCTTGCTTCAACTATATGGCTTGTATTTACAGACGTTAAGTTAAAAATTTACAAATTAAAAATTGCAAAAAGAAACAGTTTAAACATTTCTTTCGAAGTGCAAAATTCAATAACGTGGTTTAGATATTTATTGAATGCAATCTCTTTGATAGAATTGAGATCATTACACGTGCGATTTAAAATATTATTTTAGGCATAGTTTGTGCGAGAACAAGGAATATTAAAAATATAATGATATAACGAATTATTCTACATGGCACATAAAATGTTATCTGCGATTATAGCTCAGGACAATCAAGAAGTCCAGAAATAATATCATATATAAGTAATGCGGATTGGAATCTATGTCGATTTTCTAACGGTTCCAAGCCTATAAGTAAAACCTTTGACCTATATGAAGGTTATAGCTGGGCACTTTACAGTACCAGTAAAATTTCAGTAAAAATAAATTTTTACTGGTAATGCAACGTAATTTTCAGTACCAGTAAACTGTTACTGATTACTGGAAGAAAATTGCAGTTACCAGTAACGTTTTACTGATTACTGAGAAAAAATTGTAGTAAACAGTATTTTTTAACTGTTTAAAAAAATCCAGTAATTAGTAAATTTGTACCAATAATTTACTAATTACACCTAATAGCATTAAATATACCAACTGTGAGCTCCCCGGTAGGCTAGTTGGTAGCGTGCTAACTTATCATTGCGGGGGTCGTGGGTTCGATTCCCACCAGAGGCTCTGGTCTGTTTTCGCTACAACGAGCCTTTGTTGCTAGTGCTCGGTTAGGGTATTAGGATATAATTTGTAATTTGATGATTAATATAAAATTAAAATAAATAAATATACCAACTAAAAATGCGTGTTATAAAAAAATATGCCTGGTTATCATTTTTAAATTTGTTTATTTTACTCTCTGCATTATTGTCTCTTAACATCTCCTCTCTTGTTTATTGTGTCTAAACCAGTGTTCGGCAGAAAAAGAGAATATGAATGTATTGGTGTTTTATACCGTAAGAAATTTTTTTATCTTTCTAGATAAATGAATGAATAAATTTATAAATGAATTAATCGATAAAAGAATATCCGTATTCATTGAGTTAAAATAGTTCATGTTTTTGTTTTCTCTAGTATAAAAAATAAAAATAATTCATAATAATGATAATAATAATATTTTTATTGCATACAAAGCACTCTGCCTCATTTAATATATTTAAAGAAAATAAAAAAAAAATCTTCCCTCTCAATGTTCCACATTTTTAATTTAAAATGTAAACGAAAAACAAAATAAATACCTACATTTAAAAAAAACCTATAATAAAAAAAACAAAGTTTTAGAGTGTACTTTATTTCTTCAACAAAGCGGCATATACTTGCTGTGTTGAAAGTTAGAGCACTACGGAATAAAATATTTGTATTTTTTGTGCTCTTAGCTGTGAGATTTGTTGACATTCGTGTAGTGTAGGTGTAAATTGCCGATTGTGTTCGGCCCCTGAGTGCTATGAGTACCGATCGCTGGTCTAAACGCATTACCCTCATCTGCACCTGTAAAACGATTGTTTTCATTCGCTAGGATTGTGAATCGTTCCAGAAGGCAAAAACTCAGTGATGTAAATTTTGAAATGCTTGTGATGAGAAAGGCTAATCATATTTATTAAAATAGTTCTTCAAAATTCTGAAGAACTTCTCCTAATAAGCGCAAGCATTGCATAAATCTTTGGAATTATGTAAAAACATGGGAAATAAAAGACATGGTTGAATTGTAAACAACACTTAAATCAGTAATCATGTCGGTTTTCTCTAAAATATTATTTCCTAACCTAAAAACTGATTGAATTGGATTTCAACATCGGGAGTAAGAAACGTGAAAACATTTTGATAAATTCAAACAAAGGCAATTTAGCTCACACCAGTAATAGGAGACTATTTAAATCATTTTGCATATGTATGTCAAAGATTCATAACCTTCAACTACAACTTTACAAGTTCTATCTGATAAGTACGATTTTAAGCAATTCAGAATGATTGAATGGAAACCCATTCCTTGCAACTTTTCATATAGAATATTATGAGACACCTTCTCGAAGGCTTTAGAAAAGTCTGCATAAACTGCTTCAACTTGTTTAACGTTTAATAAATTGGCAGATAAACTATCAGAATCCGATTAAAAATTATTATTTATCTTGCTTATTACATTAAAGCCATCATCTTCTGAAACTTCTAAGACACCGATGACTAGCATCGGTAAAAGGCAGGCGCGGATCCAGCTCAAGCTTTTGGGGGGTGGAACTTTTTTATATTTTATACCCCCACTATATATGGTGAGGGTATGTACCAGATTGTCATTCCGTTTGTAACATATCGAAATATAGGTCTAAACCCCATAAAGTATATATATCCGTGATCCTAATGTTTTTTAGGTCGTGTTAGCGATGTCCGTCCGTCTGTCCGTTGAAGTGGTGATCACGGCTCGTAGAAGCAAGCGAAAGTGGTCATATTTAACTAGATGAATGTACATCCTCTTGAGCAGTTTGGTATTGAAAATGAGCAAAATCGGTCCAGCGATTATGAATGAAAATGTGAAGGTACCTCTAAATCATAGTAGCGACCGGTAATTAATATCTTTTCTCATATTTTTTACCAGTCACTTAGAAGTGAATAATATTTTATATTCCCCTCAAATATTTTTCACCTCTAAAATTTTTTTCTCCACTAAATTTTTTATACCCTTCACCACAGGTGGAGGGTATAATTTCTATAATATAATTTCTATAATATTGATCTTAGACCCTATAATGTATATATATTCTGGGTCCTTGTGAAGAGCGAAGTTAATTTAACGATGTCCGTCTGTGTGTTGAAATGGGTTTTCCGAAGACCCCAGACATGATGAGGACTTGATTGTTATATATTTCTGTTACATGTGATCCATTTCTGTTTGCTATTGAAAATCCAGATCGGTTGATAAATGGCTGAGATATTAGCAAAAAACCACGACTACCTCCAATTTTTTACGAAAAATCCTTTTGTTGTTATATCCTTCACCACAGGTGGAAGGGTATATATAAGTTTTTTATTCCCTTTGTAATTTCTACAATATTGATCTTGGACCCTATAAATTATATATATTGAATATTACGCATAACAAACACATCCATTTGTTGTAATAATTTTCTTTCACCTCTTTACCTTTTATACACAAACAACAAACCAATCCAAAGATTTGTCATTTAAATAAAAACCAAACAAATCTCTAATGAACGAAAACTTTTTATATACCTCTATTAACGATGATTTTATATGAGCTTCAATGGTTCAGTAGTCTAAACGCTATGTCACAAATACTTTTTTTTCTCTAAGGCGCGGGTTTGAACCTACTCCCATCATAAAAAGGCAAAATAAAGTCCCAAATGCAAATTTGGCAGCTAAATCAAACGTTTTTGTAGAAATAAAACACTTTCAGTTCTAGTAATTTCTTTTAACGATTTGTAAAAAAATATTTATTTGTCGAAAATAGTTTTTTTTACAACTAAAAAGATTTCTGAAAAAAATAATATGACAACACTGATTGGCATTATGTTTGTTGTTGTTGTTCTTTTTTATTTTCTTTTCTTTCACCTCTTCACTTTTTATACACAAACAACAAATACATACAAAGATTTACCTAAAATCCAAATAAATTAGTTTTGAACGCAAACTGTTTATTTACTTTTATTAACGATGATTGCGTATGTGCTTCAATGGCTCAGTTGTCTAAGCGCTTTGTCACAAATAGTTTTTTTCTTTTAGTCGCGCGATCGATCCCCGTCTATTCAAATTTTTTATACATTTTTTTTACATTTTATTTAGACTTTTTTATTTGTTTTTTTTTTATTTTTTTTTAACATAACAAATACATACAGCACAGTTGACTTAACGATTTCGGTCAGTTTTTCTGTATATTTGGAGAACGGAAAGAGGAAAAGTTTCAAAATAAGGTACGAACATCAATACACAACATCTGACACAAAATAGATTACTTTATATCTTAAGAACAGTAAGACCGAAATTAAATAATACATAAATGGGCTAAAAACAACAAAATATTTATAAAAACTAAAATTTTAGAGCTGTAATATGACCTATGGATTTGTCTTATATAGCAAAAGATCGAAAATCTTTAGTATAACATAATTGCTAAAAAACTCGGAAATATCGGTTCAGAAACAAAAAAGTTATGCCCAAAACATAAATTTTGTAAATACCTATTTTCTGGAACCATAAATCTTCCCGAGTCCAAGTTTTATCACCAAACTATATGGTTAATTTCCTCTTAAAGGCGTCCGTATATAAATCTGTCCATTCCATATATGTCCATATATAAACTTCAGTTTTTTCCCAACCATGGTGAAGGGTATAAAAGATTCGGCATAGCCGAATTTAGCCGCTCTTACTTGTTTTCACTACTAACATGTCTATTCCTAAAAAATTGTTTTCACATCCAAAAAAAATGTTCACCTCAAACCTCCATAATTTCACATCTATTTTTTTTACATTATTTATATCAAAACACTCTTGAGGACAGGGATGATAGAGTTTGTACTTAAGTACCTTTAGAGTTGTACTTAAGTACCTTTTGAATCATTTGGTACTATTTACAAATGTTCCGTTTCTATTTTTTTTATTTATGACAGCTTTTGTGATCTAATTTCTTTTAAAGTTTATTTGATAAAAAATAATTTTTTGGGGATATAGTTTATACGTACTATAATACATTTTGTGCCACACAATTAGAACCTTAGATAAACTTTTATTCCTAAAAGAATTAAAGATATAAATGTATGTCACTTCTAATACCATATAAAAGTTTGTATTTTCTATAATATGGTTGATTTCGTAGATATTTAGACAATTATGGTTTTAATGTAGTTTCGCACACACACAGGGAAGACCATGAGAATACGTGCCATGCTTTTATTTAAAAATTGCAACAGGCCCAAAAGTTTGTTTCGATATGTACTTACCTGGAAAAAGTATTTTTATTAAGTGAACCCAAAAGAAATCCGCTAAAAACTGAAACCATAGTTTTTAGCGGATTTCTTTTGGGTTCACTTACCCCCAACGAACACATAATGTAACGTTTGATTTTTAGAAAGCTTTGTATTTTTTTAGAATCGGTCTATAAGTATGTAATGTAAATGTGTGTGGAGTTAAAACAAATATGATCAACCCTTTTTATTTTAAAACATTTTGTATGATAGTGCTCCCAGGATTAAATAAAAAAGCTCAAAAAACATATATGTTAAATCAAAAATTTACCGAAAATATCGATTAAATTTTAAAATATTTTGTTGACATGTGTAATGTCAAATGGGTGACTTTTTGGTGACATGTCCACAAAGCGTCTATACTTTTTACATTCCTTTTCTGTAGCTGCAAAGCTGTGCTTGTTCTTGATTTGTTTATTGTTTTATTTTGTTGAAAAAACATGTCCATAGCTGCATGCAAAATTAAAGTTTTTAATAAAAATTATAAAGAAAAATGAATTTAAAAGGTAAATATACAAACTTGAACATAATATATAATGAGCAAAAGAAATTACAAAAAAACTTGTGAAAAAAAAACAATTATTTCTGTATAAAATAAGGTGAAAGAGACAACAATTTTTAGTGAAAGTTGCAACTCTAGAGATTTTGTGGAGCCTGATGAAGACTGTGGATAATTTTGTGCAGTCTTTTGAAGATTTGTCTACCCCAAAATTAAATTTGCACGAAATATTTTTTTTTACTTTAATGAAATTTATAAAAAAAAATTTTATTAAAAAAATATCTAATTTAACAAAATAAATGCACCTGTTTAATCTTATTTCCTTCCTATTGTGGAAATCAAGTAAAAAGTTCTAAAAGTGTAGACTAGAATTACTAAAATGTACTAGTGAATCTCTGGTTGCAATGTCAACACCTAGTCAATAGTTGTGTAGATTCGCAATGGCACGCACATGTTAAATGTCTACAGCAGAGAGCTTTGATTTGGGTATAATTAGTCAGTAGTACTGGTGACAAAGTCAAGAGTGAATCAGTACAGTTTCACTATCGACATTTCCTGCAGGGCTATTACCTGTGATTAGGTAAATGAATGTGTTTTTAGGACATGGGTGGAGGGTATTAAAATATTCGGCACAGCCGAATTTAGTATTTTTTTACTTGTATATTTTAAAATTCCTGTTTTTTGTTTTGCTGTTTTACAAAGGTTCATTATATTTTAATGAGGATCCATTTATGCTTTATGGACAAAATTTTAAATGAATCGAAAAATTTAAAAATTTGCTTTAGTTTATTATAAAAACCAAATAAAAAAGCCTTAAATTATGCTAAAATTACACTAAAAAAAAATTTAAAATGAATTCCGTACAACAACTTAAATTACTTAGTCTTTACAAAAAAATTAAAAAAAAAAACAAATTAATCGGACTTTCATATATTTGCAAAACAAAAATAAATTATTAAATTAATAATTTAATTTAATTTAAATTATTTTAATTTTAATTGTTCAACAATAAATTAATATAAAAAACACAACATGTTAAATAAATTAGTTTTTACATAAAGAAGTTGCATAAAATTTTTGAAAAAAAATTCCAAAATAGTGAAAAAAAATTTAAAAAATAAAATAGTTATAATTGAGTAAGATTAAAAGATACATCGTTTTTAAACTAACTTTTATTTCGATTCTGAAAATAAATTTCTTATCGGTCAAGTAAATTTTAGATGAAGCATTACGATTTTTATTTCTTTCATTACATAATCTTTATAAAAAAATATCAAACTCTTTTTTTAACACGTAAATTTTGTACGTTATCCATCATAGGACCTTGAACAATCTCAACGTCATTATATAAATTAAAGCTGAACTAATTCAACTTTTGACTGTGCCAAAGTATTTTTTTAAAAAATTCTGTATAGAAAAAGTGTAATATAAAAAGTAAAAAGTGCTAAATTCACAAAAAGTTGACATGAACGTGGTTCAATCCAGAAACCTTGTTCCGAGTGGTCCAAGGTTCCTGGATTAAAGATAAGTGTATCCAAAAGTTTGTCTTCCTGCGAGTTTGACATAGCCTCCTCGCTTTTAGGATCTGAGTTCTCCGGGTTAGAAGTGACTGCTGGTGTTTTCGGCACCGCTTCCTGTGTTACCATGTCGTGTTTGGCCATGGCAGCCCCTCCAATGGGTATCTTCCATCAGACTCCTATTTCCTGTGAAAAACCTCCCATTTCTTTACGACTAGTTTGGCGTTTTGGCTGCCTAGAATTTCCAATATGCGCTCATCCGCCAGTTTGCTGCCCCATCCTTTGATGTAGACAGTGGATCTCAAGAGCATCGGAAGTTCCTTCCTCTTCACTAGTCCTAGCTTGGCGCCGTCCCAGGGAGGAGACATACTCTCCACTAAGTCCTTCAGGGTGCAAGCACATTGATGTGATGCCAGTCTCATGATCATCACACCCCTGATGAACTCGCTACTAACGCTCTCTATGGGCTGTTTGCCCTTAGACGCGATTGCGTGGTCCACTATTTTATTATTGACCAAGTCCTCGACTCTACTCCGTTGGTCTGCTGGGATTTTGTCTGTTGGATTACCAGTGTCATATACTGCATAGCATATATCGTCCTGGTATTTCCTTTTGGCAATTTCGTTTCAGCGTTCAGCTTCCTCTTCCGCGTCGGGGGAGGCTCCTTAATAGTTGCCCTTCCCTTCCTGGTTGATTTAGCCGACGTGCTCGCCTTCTCAATAGCTAATTTTGCTTTGCCTCCCTTACTCGTCGAATTCTGACAAGAGCCTTCTATGAGTGAGGTATGGCTAGGCTCAACCAGTCTATTTGATGGCGGGGAGCTCTTTATCTTCTTGGGCTTATTCTCAGTATTCAGCTCTTCAGGAGATCTGATTCTCTTCGTCACAGAGACCGAAGGAGGATCCGATACCGTCGGAGTGTCCCGGGATTGGCCCAATATGTTTTTCTGTTGCATCTTCTTCAGCTTCCCTCGTTGTGGCCCAGATAGCCGTTTTTTGGGTGTTGATAACATGGCTATGCTATCACTGACCTCTTCCACCATACGATCTACCTCATCCTTGTTAGGGTTTGGTATGCTGGTGTTGTTGTTTTCATTTGAGGATTCGGAGTCGGTCCCCTCACCCTTATTCGAGGGCTGAGGTTACTTTAAGCCCCTTCTGAGTGCGTCCTTCTATTTCACCCCTACATTTATGCCATAGGCATTATGTACACTTGTCACATTACTTGCTGCTGAGGCTAAGGTACCCACCTCCGTAGTAGTTTTATGCTCACGATCGCGGAATGACGACGGCACATGACTCGCAAGCAGATCAACGCTTGCCGCTGGTACTGGGTATTTAAGCCCTGCACCGTAACTTTTATATTATTTTCGTTCATTTCCCCTATCCGCCACCTGATGACGCGTCCGGTAGGAGAAATTGACAAAAACACCCCCGAAAAACGTAAATCACTTAGGTTTTTTGGGATTTGTAACCGAGTTGGGGTCGGGGGGATACACATATCCCGTAATCCCCCCTTAATCCGCGCCTGGTAAAAGGAATATCAGAAACTTGTTTCTTCGCTTTTTCAAAAGACCAAAAACACTTGGAATATGATTTTATCTAGCACACTTTCTGTGAATAAATTATTTAAAAATTAATTTTTTTTATAATGAATAAACTTTGGTTATCATCAAGACTACCCGAATTAACAAAACGTTTATAAAACTTGTTACGCAGATTCTTAAGCTTTATAAGATCCGTAGTGTACCATGGTACTTTATAAGGTTTAGACCTCTTGAGAGGAATTTTTTCTCTACATTAGCACACCGAAATCACACTGTTTAAAATTAAAATTAACAGAATTTAAGTGTATTGAATATTTTATAAACTTATAGGAATTTATTTCAATTGCTAAAGGAGTATAATGAATATAAGATGGTGAAATTGGCAGTAAATAGTCGCGCACGAAAAATTTACATTCGTTTGGAACAAAAATTAAATCTAAGAAACGGCTTAATCTGTTTGAAATATTATTAATTTTATTCAATTTTATCAATGGAATTTATTTCATTGCTTCTGTTGACATTACCCGGTAATAAATCAAAACTATCACCAATAAATTATCTTTGAGATTAAAATCTTCCAAAACACAAATACTTGAGTTTACTGCCAAATTAGAATCCAATGATACTATTTTTGAAACATGTGACTCATACATCTCATCTGGACTATTTGGTGGTATATATGGCACACAAATACAAAATGTTAGATTAAATTCATAAATAGATAGAAAGAGTTGATAAAACAATCCATTCTTATTATCGATGGTATGTAATTATTAGTGAGAAATGCATTTATATCCTTACGATAAACATTATAGAAATTTAGATTAAAAAATTCATCATCTGCAGAATATGCACTTAACCATGTTTCAACCAACATAATCACATCATACACATTTAGTACGCATTCCAGATATATTTTGGTAATATAATTTAAAACTCGACTACCCAGAAACTAATTCTGCCCGTCCGCATGACTTCGTATAGGGAGTCGAACCTGGGACTCGAGATTTTTAGTCGACAGCTCCACCATCTGAGTTACCTCGACATGTTATATTTGATAGAATCAAACATATTTGACTTGCTGTACATAAGAATGATTTAAGTGCCAAAAAATAAAAAAAATATTTAGTTATATAATTCCTTACGAGAGATGAAATAAATTTAGTCTCAAAATAGATTAAAAATTAAAAGAATCTAGGACAATACTTTATATTTGAAATACTGATAAAAAAAGTCAAAATTGGTAAACCATTATTTTTTGGTTTGAAATAATGAAAAATAACTAGTTATTAGTAAGTCATTGTTATATTTTTTTAAACTAACGCAGAATGTAGGTAAGTGTTATTACTGGTAGTCAAAAAAATAATGATACGTCATTACTGTTTCTACACTAGGTATGTAATACGAAATTTCTATTTTTTTTAAACTGCAGCTGCAACATACTGAAATAAATTATGTACTATATTATACTGACATAGAACATGCAAAAATACACAAACATCTTATTAAATATATTAAAATACATATATTTATTTAAAGAAAATATAATTTTTTTTAAATAAATTCACAAAAAGTTTAAACGACAACAAGGACTCAATTAACTAAAGACAATAATAAAAAAATACCTAGAGAATTATTGAAACCTTAAGATATTTTTTATGTTCATAGTATCCGTGTATAATCTAAACACCCACAAAATCTTTACACATATTTAAATAATATAAATTTTTTTTTAGCAATTCTTAACAACCTTGAAGTGTAAACAAAAAAACTGTCTTATATTTTTCATCTGCTGGAAGAAAAAAAAATACTTAAAACATACTTTAGGCATTTCAAATAACAGCAAACAGTATAAAAATTACATCATTTTATATATTTTCTATCATGATTAAAATAACGAATCATGCTGTGTGTTGAAAAGATTTTTCAAAAATTTATACATATTTTAGGTCTTTTGTGATTTTTTATTCTTGTTCTTCATGGCATTCTGGTGGAAAAAATGAGTTTTTGAGTACTTTTCAAAAACTTTGTGAATCAACAAAAAACGAGATGTAAGAAAACTAAACTTTTCTTTACTTTTTTAAATCAGTCACATTTTCAAGTATGTTTAACTTTGCATAATGTATGCTACAATAGTAGCGTACATTATGAAAAAATTACAAACGAGTTTCAGAAGGTTTTGAAAATATCGCGTAAACGATACTGTTAATTGCTGAAAATTGTTAAGTTTAATTGAAACAAAATCCAATTAATATAGTCATATATTAATTTAAGCATTAATTAAAAATTTAATTATTTTTTTTATGATATTGACCTAAAAAAGTGTTGAAATGTGTATCCGTTTTAGTATTAACCCTGCAAACTTTGGGATTCGAAATTGTTTCTAAATCGTATCGCCTGAAAGGAAAAACTTATTGCGGCAATAATCATTTTCTTATTGCGGAAAATCTTATTCGGGAAGAAATGTCCGATCCAAAGCGATACTTCCAAATAATACGAAAGCATCACATCTGAAAGATAAATCGGCGATATTGCCAAATAATCATTTGGAAGAAAACTAGAAGATATCGCTGAGTAATCATTTGGAAGATAACAAGAGGATATCGCTATTTTATCACCCTGAATATAAAAACTATTGTTTTTTTGTGCTTTTTAATTTTAAGAACAAAAAAAAAAACATATTAACATAGTACAATGGTTATTAGGGTGCGCGTTCCTTATATAGGCCAAAATTTTTTAAGAGATTTAGACCGTAACTCCCCCTAGAAATGTTCCTATTAGTGTAAAAATAAATTTAGGCTGATCGAATATCGGGAAGGCGTGGCTCAAAAGTTGCTAAAATATGTGAAATTTGTAGAAAATTTGCGAAAATGTTAATTTTAAGCTACACCTATGCCACTACCGCTTACCGTAAAGTACCGTTACCGAAACAACTGAAATATTATTACCACTAAAATTTTGTTACTGAAATAATTAAAATAACGTTAACCTTTAAAATGCCGTTAATAAAATATCTTTGACCGTTACCGGTAAATTGAATTCTCTAGAAAAATTTAACTACAACTTATTTATATTTTTACTCTAGTTAGTTAACCTTATGCTGTTTTCTGACTAAAAATGTTGCCTTTTTTCTGCCCTTATTTACAAAATAGAAAAAGCGGACATATTAGGTATCAAATTAAAGGTATTTAAGAAACTTATTTAGATGTGTTTTAAATATGTCGAAGAATGCAAAACTTCTTTAATTTAAGGCATGATTCAACATAGTTTATACACATTAAAAAAGAACTTTTAAATACCTTTAATTTGATACCTTAATTGTCCGCATTTACTTTTTATTACTATGCAAAAAAAGACATTTTGTAAAATGGGCAGAAAAAAGGCAACATTTTGTGTCAGAAAAGAAAACGGCATTAGTATGAAGTGTAAAAATAAAAAACAAAAGAAGTATAAAAATAGTCAAAAATATTTTTATAAAATATATTTTTTAAAACGTGAAAATTAAAAATGTTTAACCCTGTTTTGTTTTTGTGTTTCTGGCCATATAAAAATAATACACTTGATCTCGTCATTTTTTAACTGTATTGCAGTCCCTTTTACATTTTTAGTAAGCTAAAATTTCATAAATGTTATATTTGCAGTAAAATTAATACAAAAAGTTGTTACGATATAACAAATATATCTCTATAACGAATGAGCCTGCCAATATACCGAGCTATGACTGTACATTAGGGCAAGTAGATTTGTAGGGAGTACAAGGAAAATCGTATTCTAGGGATCAAAATAAGAAACTTTGGCGAAGGAACCATACCTCTTAAACGAATTCTGATGTCCCGACTTTTGACCCGTAGGGTCAAATTTTGGAAAATCCCACTTTGACCCATTTAGAGTGCCCCAATCTAGTCCAAATGTATGACCGACCCCCAATAACTTTGTAGGGCCGACCCACCCATGCCAGTGGCACACCCTCTGGAACCCCTGGAGGGTTCGCCATACCAATATTTCAAAAAAGCACCATTTTTGGCACTTTACATAAAAAAATCAGCGAAATGGCTATGTTTTTTTTTTTTCTTTTTGGAGGTTATTTTTCTCTTTAGAAATTTATTTAGTCAGAAAATATGTAAATGAAAAAATGAATTTAACTTAGTAATAGAAAAGAAACTAAAAACAATTACTAGAAATTAGCGTTTTTTTACAACCCTTTTAAAACAAAGGCATCACTTTGATGCATTTGCATGTCGTAATCTTACTTGTGTGGGTTTTTATTCAACCCTTTTAAAAAATGAAGGTATCACTGTGACACAATTGCAGGTCGTAAAAATGCTTGTGTGGGTTTTTTAAGCCACCACAAGACACAGCTGCATGTCGTAAACTTACTTATGTGATTTTTTTATATCACCACTTAAGAAATGAACGTTGTTTTTACAACACTTTTTGTGGGTTTTTTATGGCGCTTTTTTTGCAACCATTTTAACAATTAAGGTATCACTGTGATGCACCGCAACCATTTTAAAAAATGAAGGTATCACTGTGACACAATTGCAGGTAGATTAACGGAGTAAAAAATAGTATAAATAAGTAAAAACTATACCAAGAATCCTTGAAACCAGGATGAAAAAACTACAAAATTTTTAGCCACCTATGATGCCAAATGGTGCGACCTCAAAAATTTCTTAGCCGACACCATGAAAATCTTAGCCGATTTACACAAGTACAGTGATTGTGTTGTGAATGTATACATGTTTTATTAATTATTATAACAAACAAATTATTAATAATTATAAAAACAAATGCAAAATTGATATTTTTATTTTATTATTTTCTGTATAAAGCTACTTTGATTGTTTTGAAATCGTATAAACTTTTTTGTAAACAAATGATATTTCAATAAATTATAACTAGTTTTTTTATGCATTTGTGCTATTTCAATACCATTAGTAATGAAATTTTTAAAGGAAAAAATTTCATTACCATTAAATGGTAATGACAAAAATGGTACCAATAGAAAAATTTTAGGTTGTATGGTTCAGACGTTATGGGCGACTTTGTATGGACACTTTTTCGATATTTTGACGTTTTTGCCAATTTTCGTGACGTCATATTTCGAAAACCGAAAGGGTTTAGGGTCGAAAGATTAATGATTTAATAAACACTACCCATTAACAATATTTGTGGCGAATTTCATTAAAATCGGAAATGACAAATCTCAAAATGACAGTTTTCTGTGCGGTTTGACATGGGATAACCCATCTATAAAATATATTTTCAAACAAAAAAGTTAAAAAAAATTTTTGGAACTTTAAAAACAATTTATTCCAAAGTACAAATTATATGTTTATATATATATATATATATATATATATATATATATGCATTACTCTGTCTTCAGAGTAAACACTAGAAAAACGAAAAGTTTAAGGACAGTCCTCAAAGTAACAAAATGTCTTCATAGTAACTTGTGGAACGAAAACCCGTCCCCGCAATATGTGCTGTGCACATATATATATATATATATATATATATATATATATATATATATATATATATATATATATATATATATATATATGCATTGCCCATACTTTGAAGACATCTGTATATACAGCCAAAAAAGTCCCTATAAAATGCGCTGTGTCCAGTAAAATGTCTTCAGAGTAAACACTAGAATAATGAAAAGTTTAAGGACAGTCCCCAAAGTAACAAAATGTCTTCATAGTAACTTGTGGAACGAAAACCCGTCCCCGCAATATGTGCTGTGCAAATATATATATTTATATATTAGGGCGGGTCGATTTATTTTTCGACAATTTCCCTATGATTTCCGTATTCTATGGGTTATTCCATGAAAATTTGCCGAAGGAACCATACCTCTATCGTTAAAATCGAGTCCCCTACTTTTTGTTGGTAGATTTTTTCCCAAATTGACGTTCGTATGAAATATTACCTACACGTTCACATCCATAACTCAAAAACTATCCATCGGATTTAATCGTAGGCGCGTTGGAAAGGTGAGCTCATTTTGATAAATTTACAAAAAAAATCTCCAACATTGGTCCAACGGTTCAAAAGTTACGGGCATTTTTGTCCAAATTTTGGAGCCTTTTTCCATTTTTTTCATGATTTTGTCCAAGAATATTACTTTCATGGCCATTTTTTTTGGCTCAATCCATTATTTAATTCAATTTACAATTCAAAACGAAGAGTTTAAGCCCAAATTTATCGAATTCGGTTGATTAATTCATGCGATATTGCTAAAACAAAATAACACATAAAACCAACTTTTTGATTTTTTTTCCCTTTTTATTTTTGCTCTCTTTTTTGGGTTTGCATACGATTTATAAAGAATAATTCTTCGCTGACGTCATTTTGACAACAACAAATACACAGCAATTCTAATTGGACGAAACAATCAGCTGTAGTTGGCGGGGTGGGGATTCCAGTGTATGCTAGTTTTGTTTGAGCGTCATTTCAGTGAAGTGTTACTTGAAATAACTAACAAATAATCAAACTATTTTTAAATTTAGAAAAGATTTAAAGGTAAGTGTAAAAACATTGCTAACTATTATAGTTAATAGTTATATTATTATTCTATGAAAAACATATATAATTCTTTTAGTGACGGTTTAAAAAATGGATTCAGAGCCTGGTTCATCGCAAAATCCAACAGATACCCAACGCAGTAGTTTGCAACATTTGGTCTCTCATGATGTTTTTTCTTTTGGCGTGGGCTGTGAATTACCTGATATTAATCTGTCAACTAAACGAGATATATTGAAGTACTATTTTTTCTTGGCCGAACGTTCAAAAGCCCAAAGCAAAATGTTTTCGTATAAAAGATTTACTCCCCAAGTAGCAGACAGATTGTTAGAAATTTGGAATCAACTTAATATTGAACTTATACTCAAAGGTAGCATCATTAGAAAATTGAATAATTTGCTTGACGCATATAGTAATGCAGATAAACAACGAGTAAAACGCGCAACAGAATTCAAAAAATTCGTAGAATCAACAAACCAATTATTCAACATTGGAAAATGTAAATGCAACTTGAAAGAAAACGACTGCTCATGTGGATCTATCCCAGAAAACTTAAAAGATTTCATGCGCGATCAATATAATGACAGAATACAAACGATACCGGAACACGATAGTGGAAGTGAAGAGACGATACCAACGACTATACCAACAATCCCAGTGAGCAACGATCCTACATACGAACCACATTATGACGAAATGGAAGTTGATGTGAGAGGAGGTTCAGAATTAGTTCTACCACCACAAACATACACTCCCAGATACAATACTAAAAACTATGCAATGATGTGTGACAGATTTGGTGTGCATGATAGAATGGGATCAGCATTGGCAACAGCTCTGATGGAAGACCTGGGCGTAAAAGATGCTCATGGCAATCTTGTCATCATGGATAAAAGTAAACTTCGTAGAGAAAGAGAAAAATGGAGACAAGACGCACTTCGTAAGCGGTATGATGGTTCGAATTCGATATCATTTTCATTCGACGGCAGGAAAAATGATGCTCTAACTGTAGAAAAAATTGATGAGAAGTTGCATCCAAGGATGGTTAAGGAACCTCATCTAGTTGTTTTGAGGGAACCAAATTCTCAATTGATAGGCTACACAAAACTAGAAAGTGAAACTGCGGCAAGCAAAGTCAACAAATTGATCGAATTCTTCCAAGAAAAACAATTGTCTCTCGATTCATTAATTGCCATATGCGCTGATGGTGAACCAACAAATACTGGCGTGCACGGTGGAATTTTGCGACTATTCGAAAAACAGTTAAAGAGACCACTGCACTGGTTTGTGTGTCTTCTGCACTTTAACGAGCTTCCGTTTAGACATTTGTTTGACACTTTAGACAAATCAACCACCACTGGACCACGATCAACTACCGGAAAGTTGAGCTCAAAAATTGCTGATTGTGAAAATCTTCCGGTATGTAATTTTTATAGCTAATTCTTTACCATTTTTTATTCTATTTTTTAGCTTGTATGTTTTCTTTTCAGGTGGTAACCAATTTTGAGGAAATCGCTTTGGAAAATATGCCTCCTGGTGATTTAAATCCAGAAGAATTATCTACTGATTCGAGGTACTTGATGTTAATGGCCAATGCAATTTCTAATGGTGTGGTTCCTGCGGATTTATCTCACATAAAACCAGGGCCAATTGCACATTCTCGTTGGCTGACCAAAGCCAATAGATTATTACGGTTGTATGTGACAACTAATAATCCAACTGAAAATTTAAAAATTCTGGCTAACTATATAATAAAAGTATACACGCCAATGTATTTCAATGTTAAGTATTATAGCTCTGCCGCATACGGTAGTACATTACTTTTTAAATTTATTACTTGGACACGATTTTTACCACGGAATTTACTTGGAGTTGTAAATACAGTAATTCAAGATAATCCATATTTTGCACACTCAGAAAATATCTTGCTATCTATGTTGTTTGATGATAGAATGGAAAAACGAAACATTGCTATAAAGAAGATTTTACATTACCGAAGAGATATTGTCGACCCAACGGAACTTAGAGTTTATAAAAAATCTCTTATAAACTTTAATTGTACGGAATATACAAATATGATTGATTTAAATGACGATACCATTTTATTCGAACCACCGTTTACGCAAAGTTATTCGTATGAACATTTGGAGGGATATTTAAATTACGAAGTGCCACCGTTCGATGATCCACAAATTCCTTTACACATTCAAGGAACGGAAAGACATGTCCAATTGCTGGCTGCCACTGCTAAACGAGTTGCAGGAAAGAATGTAGAAGGCGCTATGGCGACGACATTAGAGAGCCGTACGAAAACACCCAGACTTGAAAGCAAACAAGACTTTCAGAAAAAATAATGTTTTTTTTCACATTTTGTCTTTTACTACACTCAAATTGAATATTTTTTTTGATAATAGGTTGATAGATACTTTATTATCTCTTAATTTGAATTTTTGTAGAAAAAAAAATAAAAAGGGGAAAAAAATCAAAAAGTTGGTTTTATGTGTTATTTTGTTTTAGCAATATCGCATGAATTAATCAACCGAATTCGATAAATTTGGGCTTAAACTCTTCGTTTTGAATTGTAAATTGAATTAAATAATGGATTGAGCCAAAAAAATGGCCATGAAAGTAATATTCTTGGACAAAATCATGAAAAAAATGGAAAAAGGCTCCAAAATTTGGACAAAAATGCCCGTAACTTTTGAACCGTTGGACCAATGTTGGAGATTTTTTTTTGTAAATTTATCAAAATGAGCTCACCTTTCCAACGCGCTGTATCCAGTACAATGTCTTCAGTATATATAGTAGATTAATGTAAAGTTTGAGGTCAGTCTCCAAAGAATCAAAATGTCTTCATAGTAACTTCTGAAACGAAAAACCGTCCCCGCAACATGCGCTGTGCACATATATATATATATATATGTGCACAGAACATGTTCCGGGGGGGACGGGTTTTCGTTCCACAAGTTACTATGAAGACATTTTGTTACTTTGGGGACTGTCCTTAAACTTTTCGTTATTCTTCTGTTTACACTGAAGACATTTTACTGCATACAGCGCATATTACAGGGACTTTTTTGGCTGTATATACAGATGTCTTCAGAGTATGTGAAATGCATATACATATATATATGTGTGCACAGCACATGTTGCGGGGACGGGTTTTCGTTTCACAAGTTACTATGAAGACATTTTGTTACTTTGGGGACTGTCCTTAAACTTTTCGTTATTCTACTGTTTACACTGAAGACATGTTACTGGACACAGCGCATTTTATAGGGACTTTTTTGGCTGTATATACAGATGTCTTCAAAGTATGGGCAATGCATATATATATATATATATATATATATATATATATACTTTGAAGACATCTGTATATACAGCCAAAAAAGTCCCTATAATATGCGCTGTATCCAGTAGAATGTCTTCAGTGTATATAGTAGATTTATGTAAAGTTTGCGGTCAGTCTCCAAAGAATCAAAATGTCTTCATACTAACCCGTGAAACGAAAAACTGTCCCCGCAACATGCCCTGTGCACATATATATATATATATATATATATATACACTGAAGACAATTTACTGGATACAGCGCATATCATAGAGACTTTTTTGGCTGTATATACAGATGTCTTCAAAGTATGTGAAATGCATATATATATATATATATATATATATATATATATATATATGCATTGCCCATACTTTAAAGACATCTGTATATACAGCCAAAAAAGTCCCTATAAAATGCGCTGTGTCCAGTAAAATGTCTTCAGAGTAAACACTAGAATAACGAAAAGTTTAAGGACAGTCCCCAAAGTTACAAAATGTCTTCATAGTAACTTGTGGAACGAAAACCCGTCCCCGGAACATGTGCTGTGCACATATATATATATATATATATATATATATATGCATTTCTCATACTTTGAAGACATCTGTATATACAGGCAAAAAAGTCCCTATAATATGAGCTGTATCCAGTAAAATGTCTTTAGTTTATACAGTAGATTAATAAAAAGTTTGAGGACGGTCTATATATATATGTGCACGGCGCATGCTGCGGGGACGGTTTTTCGTTCCACAAGTTACTATGAAGACATTTTGTTACTTTGGAGACTGTCCTTAAACTTTTTGTTATTCTACTGTTTACATTGAAGACATTTTACTGGATTCAGCGCATATTATAGGGACTTTTTTGGCTGTATATACAGATGTCTTCAAAGTATGCGCAATGAATATATATACACTCTGTAAACTCTGAATAGCCTCATAATCTTTTTGGCACAATAATATCAAATGTTTTAAAATTGGCGAAGCTGATCCCATTTTTTTTACAGTGTCTTGAAGAGAGTGAACTCTCTTTCAATAAAAACAACAACATTACTCAACTGAGCAAAAGTTAACGGTAAATTTAAGTGATCAGTTTGTATCCACAAAAATATACGTACTGCATGGTGTAAAGTCAGAATAGAATCAATGCAGTTTTTTCAGTTTACTTTTGACTTTGATAGTGTTTAGACTAAAATTTTTAATAAGTTCCGTAAATTCAGTGGTTTTTCTTAAAAACACAGCATTATGGGGCGATGTAAAGCGTTAAGTGCTGTTGAAATAGCTAAAATCCAAGCGTATCACGAACAAGGTCTTTCAAACCGTGAAATCGGTGCAAAAATAAGCAGAAGTCCAAAAGTTATAAATAATTATTTTAATAGCCCAGAGGAATATGGAAAAAGATATACAGGAAATCCCTCGAAGAAAGTTCCAGAAAGAGAGAGACGAAAAATCATAAGAGTTGCTTCAAATTCAGCCATGCCATTACGCCAAATTGGAGCTGCTGCAGGGGTAAACGTAAGCAAAACAACGATTAGTAAAATTTTACGAAGCACTGAGTTTATAAAACGAAAAAAACTTGTGAAAAAACCACCTCTAAATGCTTCCCGTAAAGAACAACGTCTGCAGTTCGCAAAAAAACACATGACGTGGAAAGTGCAAAATGGACTACATCCGAACGATTGGAAGAAAGTCGTGTTTTCCGACGAAAAACGATTTAATCTGGACGGCCCGGATGGTTATAACTTTTATTTTCACGATATAAGAAAGGAGGAAAAATTTTTGTCACGTCATCACAGCAGAGAAGGAGGAGTTATGGTATGGGGCGCCATAACGTACTATGGGGTGGCTAAACTCGTTTTTGTTGATCAAAAAATGACTGGAGTGGGCTACAAAAACATACTGGTGCCGGCATTTGCTGAATTAAAAGAGCTCTTTGGTCCACTTTCATTTATTTTTCAACAAGACAACGCACCTATTCATAATTCTCGCGTTGTTAAAGAGTGGATTCATGCCCAAAACATCGAGCTATTAACTTGGCCACCTTATTCCCCTGATCTCAACATCATAGAAAACGTGTGGGGTTGGTTGACTCGCAAAGTTTATAATGAGGGAAAGCAATATACATCAACAGAGGAACTAAAACGTGGAATAAAAAGTGCTTGGAATGAAATTTCTTACGATTTTTTGGATTCCCTATACCAATCCATGGAAAATCGCATATTCGATGTGATTTCGAAAAATGGTGGACACACAAAATATTAAATTTAAGCTAACAGTGTATTTTAACCAATAAATATTATAGTCGCTGCTAAAACCTAATAATTCCATCATATTTTTCATTTTTATAAAATGAGGCTATCCAGAGTTTACACCAAAAATCGTATGATTTTACATATTGATTTAAAAAAAAACCTTTTTAAGTTCCGTTAACTTTTACTGATTTTATTAAAATTGTTGTTACAGCAAGCAGTGAGTGCACTTTCTCAAACACATTGCAATCTATTTCTATAGTGCAGCAGTATATACTTAAATTTTGTGTTTTATGTTAAGAAAAGATTGTGAGGCTATTCAGAGTTTACAGAGTGTATATATATATATATATATATATATATATTCATTGCACATACTTTGAAGACATCCGTATATACAGCCAAAAAAGTCCCTATTATATGCACTGTATCCAGTAAAATGTCTTCAGTGTAAACAGTAGAACAACGAAAAGTTTAAGGACAGTCCCCAAAGTAACAAAATGTCTTCATAGTAACTTGTGGAACGAAAAACTGTCCCCGCAACATGTGCTGTGCACATATATATATATATATATATATATATATATATATATATATATATATATTATATATATATGTGCACGGCGCATGGTGCATGGACGGTTTTTCGTTCCACAAGTTACTATGAAGACATTTTGTTACTTTGGGGACTGTCCTTAAACTTTTCGTTATTCTACTGTTTGCACTGAAGACATTTTACTGGTTGCAGCGCATATTATAGGGACTTTTTTGTGTGTATATACAGATGTCTTCAAAGTATGGGCAATGAATATATATATATATAATAAGGAAAAGTTTAAGGACAGTCTTCAAAGTAACAAAATGTCTTCATAGTAACTTGTGGAACGAAAAACTGTCCCCGCAACATGCGCCATGCACATATATATATATATATATATATATATATTGTGACAGATTTTTATAGCTAACATTAAGTTATGTGTTGTTAGACAGATTTGTCAATATTTACATTTAAAATTTAGTTTGTACAGTACTTTCTCTTAAGGGTTGCTTAAGTTAGGTCATGACATCAGTTAACACGATTGGAGATATACACGGTTAGTTTTTGGTATTCATTGGGTTGTTTTCTTTATAATAATAAAAAAAGAAAAGAGACATAATTTGAAAACGATTTGATATTAATTGATTATTTAATCAATTTAATTTAAAAAGCATACCACATGATGACTGCATAAGTGAATAGTATATTCGAAATTCTGCTCATATGTTTCATTTATTATAAGCTTTTCTGCAATGAGAATATTCTCATAAGTTGAAGTGGTCAATCATAAGTACTTGCCTTTTCTTTCTTTCTTGAACTCCATGGTAATAAGTCAGCTAATCAAAAAGCTAAAGAGAGTGCAAAAAAAAAAAAAAAAAAAAAAAAAAAAATCACATTTTAATTGCGTAGTAATAAAATTATATTTAAATCTTGAACAAAAATTTTTTTCTTAAACCGTGAAATAAAGAAGAATATTACTTTTGTTAAGTATTCCGAAAACTTATAATTTTTTTATTTAATTTAATATACAAACTTCGGAATCTTGTACATTTGGTAAGAAAAGTGAAACTTTATTACATAACCACAATGCATCAAAATCTTACGTAACACTTTAATTTGGTTAGGTTCCGTCAACTTTAATATCAATTTTATTAACCATATATTTCCCGTGGATTGAATATCTGTGGCTTAGCATTCAGATAATTCAATCCATCAATTTTGCCGGAGTGTTATAAAAAAAAAAAAATAACAAAATTATACAGAAAAAAAAACCAAGGGACAGGAAGTGACATAACGTCCAAAAGAAGTCACATCAGAACCTATCCCCACCACAAATAGAAGATTTAAATAATCCACAAAATTTCCAAAAAGTAAAGTCGTCTTTGGTTTCCAAACATCTAAAATAAGAAGTAAAAGGTCGAGCATGTAAAAGTTCTTGCCAGTGACTATGGCCATCAATTTAAGAAAAAGAAGAAAAACCTAAAGACTCTACGTTTTTATATACAATATTGTGTATTTAAATACAAGAAATAGTGTTAAATTATCAAATATCATGAGAGATTCAACATTCCATTATTATATTGGAATTATAAATTAAAAATAATTTGTCATAATTTTAAATCAACCTGTCCACTGTGCAGCAGCAATAAAGTTTTATTGCATTAAAAACAAGCTAAGCCATGACGTCACCAACAAGAGATTGAAGAGGTTAATCCACACAACCAACATCGTACAACAACAATAAGACCATCTGTCGGTGCAGTCACACACAATAATCTATTTTGTTTACATTTTTTTGGGTTTTAAATCATTATTATTCTTAATCATTATCATTTCATTCTATTTAATTATACTAACAATTATTACTTCACTAATTATATCTTTTGGTGAACGAACCCTTCAACAATTCAATAATGTTGTCAAACTTCGTTTCTTTATCATAATAATGAAGTCTTATTTTCAATTTAAGATAATAATTAAACCTCATAATGACATTTAACTTCATTTAATTTTAGTAACTAATTACGAATAATTAAAAAAAAAAAGAAATAACAAAACATGAAGTAACGTAATTTTAAAATTACTTAATTTAAGAGTACATTATGAAGTTATTAAAATTGTTACAAAATCTATAATTATTAGTAATACTTATAGATTTAAGAAATTAAATTTTATTTAGATATTGGCATGATTGAATTTATATAGTAAATTCTTTACATAGCTTAACTAACTTTTTAAAATTTATATAGTTAATGCTGTCGTAAAGATTTTACATATATTTTTTTTGGAACTTACTAAAACACAAATGGTAATTTAAACAAATTTTAATCTAATTTCTTAATTACAGAACAAACTTAAACTATACGTTGGATTGAGCTCAATACATCGTTGCAGTTGAATTTGAGGAATTCATAATTTTAAAAATCCCCTGAATTATTATTATTATTTGTTGTAATCAATCAAAATCCTTTTTCCAAGGATCGTAAAATGTAAGTGTTTAAAAACATGTATTCGATAACCCATATCAATTTTTTTACATATATACTAACTATTACGATTAGATTCTGTTTCTGAATTATTGTACATAAAGTACGTTCGAATTTAAATAATTAAAATAATCTAGGTTAAACTTTAGACTTCCCATGTTAACTTTGAAGGGATTTTCTTTAAATAAATGAATTGTAATGTTAAATTTTAAAATGGAGTAGAACCTTTGTTTGGGAATGTGGGTTACAAGATAGTATGGATTGATAAGTAAGTGATTGTTAATTATATTTTGGGAAAAGACTAAACATTTTTATAAGGACACAATGTCATTTAGAGCTGATGGGTGGGAAAAACTTTTAGAGTGTCCTTTGCGATAAAAACACCAATCGCCTAATGGAGTAAAAGAAATTCATATTAGTATACCAAATTATTTTATAAATAGCAGAGGGTCAATTCTCGTTCTGTGATAATGTGAAATGAAAAAAAACTTTTCATTTTCGTTTTCATAAGCACTTTTCACTCGAACTTTTCACAAATACATAAATTGCGATTCTCGTATGTATTATGAAAAAAATGTTTCATTCGCACTGTACCCATGAAAATTTTGTAACTGTGTTATCCAAAATTTAAAGCAAATGTCAAAACAGAGAAAAACGTAAACAAAAGAGAATTAAGTTCGTAAAATTTATTTTAAATAATTATATAAAAATATCTGGATTAATTGTATTATTGGATATTACTCAAAGAATTCCGGATGAACAAAGGTAAGACAATGATGTTACAAGCATTTCATTGCAGTAAATAATTTAATAACTTATAGGAATTTTTTGAGAGTGCTGAGACGCATACTTCGTGCTGACCACAATGCATTCGAGATGACAACCGACAAGCACTTCATGGATTAATATCGGCTTACTTTAAGTGAACTATATTTGGTGCGCGTATGAAGTCTAATATTACTTAAAGAAAAAAAAATTTCATAAAGAATATAAATAAACTATATATAAATATGCCATACTTTTGCCATTTTTCACTGTCCTTTTGGGTCCCACTAAATCTGCTAAGGCTCGCCGCTAATTCGTTACACTTTTCGTCTCTAAATTTGGCACCATCTGCAGTTACAAATCTGTAAATATGGGATTAATAAAAGTGTGATTATGGTTATTAAGCTACTTACTTATCGTTTGCAATGTCCACATGCTTTTCTTAATAATTAATTAAATACTCCTTTTGGCTTTCGCTGGCACGCTTTCCTCTTACAGTCTTCTCCATGTTTATTTCACTTATAAATAGTCTGTGTAAACAATTTTTTCATATGAAAATATTTTGACAGTTGTTTGCACTGTTACACAAAACAAGAATCGCCAGTGCTGTGCAATCGTGAAAAAATCTTGTTTCGTTCCACTTTTTTTTCATATGAAAACGTATTGATATTTCTTTACATTTTTTCACAGAACGCGAATCAAAAGTACTATGAAAACGTGAAAAAACTTTTCATTTCACCGTTTCACAGAACGAGAATTGACCCTCAGTAATCTATAAGACTTGGAATGAATTTTCTTATTTTTTTATTGTCGATAGTTTAAGGTTTTAGTAAGGCCAAGAACCACCCCAAACCGGCGAGCTAAGCCCATTTCTAACATTCCAAGCCCGGCCAAACTAAGACAACAACAATACGAACAAAGTTTTTTTTTTTTAAACCAAATTTCTACGGCAATAGATGGCGCCCAACGATGTCGCTTTCAGACGATATCGAATTTTGATTTGTTTTAATGCTGGTAAGTTAGTCTACAACTATTCTCAATAGTGAAATGGTTTGTGAAGCAACTTACATTCTTATTTATACATTTTTTGTTGGACCTAATTTGAGGACTAAATCCTTAATTTTAGTTGTAACAAAGGATAATTTTTAAAGAAGCTAGTCAACGTACTATGAAGGAAATAATATTGTTCGTTTGTCAGCTACAGGATCTTATTTTTGTTTTTACTGGTATTTTATATAAGTCATGATTAATTTTAATAATAAGTTGAGGTTATCATTTGCGATATAAAATCCAGTTTCCAATTAACAAATCTATTTGGTTTTTGCATAAAAAGATAACTGATTTTGTTTATATTTTATATAAATTTATCCATATAAGCCATAATCCATATAATCTTACAATATTGACCCCCATTCCCAATAAAGATTATAGAAAATTGATTGTATAGAATAAGTTTGTTTATAGATTATTATGTTAAATAGAAGACGTAAAATAGGAAATTTAAAGTATCACGAAGACTCACTAAGTGATAGTCAAATTGATTATACATTCGACTCCGTTGGAGAATTTCGAAATACTGGTGTAGGAAGCCCTAGATTTAACCGAAGCCCTATTGTAATTAGACCAGTAGGCAAAAATAACACTGTAGGGAATCAAAGGTCAATTTCCAATATAATAAATATGCAAGCTAACACAAATCTACAGGACAGTAGTGCAGGAGCATTAGGTTCAGTTGGAAGTGCTAATAATAATATAGGGAGTTTAGAAACCATGTTAGAAAGAGTTTTAACTATTAATCACAATTTACTTTACAACGAAATTCAGAGTATAAGGAACACTTTAGCCGAAACTATGAATAGGAACCGAAATGATGTTCATGACATCAATATTTCCAGAATTTCTCACGGTTCTCCCGTAAACAATACTCGTTTACAATCTGATATGAATTCAAGGATTAGCTCCGCTGGCACTAATCCAGTTAGGATCGATAAGTGGAATTTATGTTATGACGGCTCACAAGATATTCATGATTTTCTTTTCAAGGTAGACACTCTCCGCAAAAGATACAATTACACTGAAGACCAAGTTTTTACAAGTTTTCATTTGTTTTTGAAAGGGAAAGCTGACACTTGGTTCTGGTTCTATTTAAAGCAGAACCCAACTTCAAATTATTCGGAACTTACAGATGCGATTGTAAGGGAATTTGGAAAAATGGAAAATGATTGCGATAAAATAGTTAAAATGGTAGAAAGGCGTCAAATGCCGAAGGAAAGTTTTGATGAATACTTTAATGAGCTAGTAAATATGAACTCTCGTCTTACCCAACCCATGAGTGATCAGAAAATGATTGAACTCATCAAAAATAATTCTAAAGAATCTATAGGATCACTACTATTTTCTTATGAACTCTTTAGTTTGGAACACCTTCGTGAGGCAGCCCGAAAGGCAGAGAAATATATAGGTCGCCAATATCATTTGAGACAGCAAAAGCGATGTGTGACTGAAATAGACACTGACCAGGAACATGCCTTTAGAGGAGAACAAGAACTTGATATTGCCGCTATCAACTACCGTAGCAATCAAAATAGAAAGCCAGTCGATACATCCAAGTTTCGATGCTGGAATTGTGATCAACTGGGTCACTCCTTCTATGATTGTCCCTCGGTGACACGGAACTTGTTTTGTTTCCGATGTGGTGAGAAAAATGTCACCACGCCACAATGTAAAAAACATCTGGGAAACCATCAAATGAACGAGTAATAGAGGGTCACTCGTTCATTCTGCAAAACCCCTCAGATAATGAAAATTTTATTAGTAATTCTAGGAATTTAATTTCAAATTCTACAAATTTGAGCACAAATTCTCAAAACCCATTTTCAAATTCAAATCGTCCAAATCTGGCTACCAATACGTCTTCAATTTCTCCAATATTAATCACAGATTTTGAATATCCAAATTTAATTCCAAACTCAGACACAATTTCCAAAGAATTGAAGAATAATAAATTTAATAATAGTGTTTTACTAGAAGGTGAAGATTTTTTTGACAAGGATGAAAAGTTAGTAGAGGATAGGTTAGTAGCACAAGTACATAAGCCTACAAATAGATTATCCTTGCATGAAAGACAGGTTAAGTACGATGAAGCTAGAGCTAGAATATTTGGGAAATCAATTGCACGACCATTAGCAAAGTGCAGGGAACGATTTAGAAAGCGGAAAATGTTTTCGAAAATTTTAGAGTCAACAATTTTAAATGATAGTGACGGTGAAAGACCTTATGCGAAAATACTTCTAGATTCATTAGAAGTTTACGGCTTGTTGGATTCCGGTGCTTCTATAAGTGTTTTGGGGAAAGGTTGTGATGACATTATGGAGAAGCTAAAACTGAAAATTTCTAAATTTAACAGTTTCTTACAAACTGCAGATGGCAATAGGCAAAATGTTATTGGATTCACTGAAATCCCAGTGACTTATAAAGGGGTAAGAAAAAATTTAGTGTTTTATTTGTCACCATCCTTGCGACAAGGGATTTATTTGGGCGTAAATTTTTGGAAAGCCTTTAACATTGCCCCACAGGTTTTCATTTCCGAGGTTTCAGTAGATTTTCAAGATTCCGGTAGGGATATGGATAATAGTATTTTGCATAATCTAACTGACATGGAAAGGACAGAATTGACGAAGGTTATAGCTAATTTTCCATCATGCGCGGAACTAGGATTAGGAAGGACAAATATTGAGACCCTTAGCATAGACACTGGAAATTCCCTGCCGTTTAAGATGAAGCATTATCCCCTCTCTCCCCCACGTCAGCAAGAGGCGTATGCAGAGCTGGACCGCATGCTTTCCTTAGGGGTAATAGAGGAAAGTAATAGCCCATACTGTAGCCCAATTGTATTAGTCCGAAAACCTGGCAAGAATCGACTTTGCCTAGACTCACGAAAACTGAATGAACTAACCAAAAAGGACGCATACCCTCTTCCACACATAAATGGACTTTTAAGTCGTCTTCAGGACACTTATTTTATTTCTGGTATTGACTTAAAGGATGCCTTTTGGCAGATACCATTAGATGAGAGTTCAAAAGAAAAAACGGCATTTGCAGTACCTGGTCGGCCACTGTATCAATATACAGTTATGCCTTTCGGGCTTTGTAACGCCGCACAGAGGATGAGCCGTTTAATGGATAAGGTTATTCCTAGCCGACTCCGGGAAAATGTGTTCATCTACTTGGATGACCTATTGGTATGTACCCGCGATTTTAAAAGTCATCTAAATGTGTTGAGAGAGGTTGCGGATTGCCTTAAAAATTCTAAACTTACTATAAATGTTGAAAAGAGTCGATTCTGCCAGAAGGAAATCAAGTACCTTGGTTATATTGTAGGACAGGGAACTCTACGGACGGACCAAGCCAAAGTAGAGGCTATTACGAGTTTTCCATTACCCGCAACACCTAGGCAGATACGTAGATTTGTAGGCATGACTGGGTGGTATCGTCAGTTTATACC
This sequence comes from Eustalomyia histrio, assembly GCA_949748255.1. Taxonomy (NCBI): domain Eukaryota; kingdom Metazoa; phylum Arthropoda; class Insecta; order Diptera; family Anthomyiidae; genus Eustalomyia; species Eustalomyia histrio. The sequence continues at coordinate 85,956,343 of OX456523.1, forward strand.
AAATTACGCGGAATTGGCAGCTCCGCTTACAGATTGCCTTAGGAAGTCAGAAAAATTTAAAATAACTCTTGAGGCAGAAGAGTCTTTTAGGAAATTGAAGGATGCATTAACGACAGCGCCTGTGTTAGTTCAACCAGACTTTAGGAAACCATTTACGATACAGTGCGATGCCTCAAGAGTAGGAGTAGGCGGCGTTTTGGTTCAGATAGACAATGATGGACAAGAACACCCAATAGCTTATGTTTCTCAAAAACTTAACAAAGCTCAGAAAAATTATACAGTAACAGAGCTTGAGTGTCTTGCCGCTATTGTCTGTCTAAAACGTTTTCGACCGTATGTCGAGGGTTTGAAATTTAAAATAATTACGGATCATAGTAGCTTACGTTGGCTAATGTCTCAAAAAGACTTGTCAGGCCGGTTAGGAAGGTGGAGTCTTAAACTGCAGTCATTCGATTTCGGTATAGAATATCGCAAAGGATCCTCTAATATAGTCCCAGATGCACTATCTAGGGTTGGTGAAGTTAAAGAAATTATTGTTCCTTCAGTATCATCTGAAATTGATTTATGCTCGGAGCAATTTTCGTCCTCAGATTATAATGATCTGAAAGAGCAAATATCCCAATTTCAGGAAAATTTTCCAGATACATGTGTATCTGATGGATATGTTTATCAGAGGGTGAAGTTTAGAAAGGGAGAGTTTGAAGAAGAGGAAGCATTATGGCGGTTTTGGTTACCAAAGGGGTTACGGGAAATCGTAATTGAAAGAAATCATAATATCACTTCATGTCACGGAGGCTTTACTAAAACTTTTCATCGCATTCGTGAAAAGTACTTTTGGCCGAAAATGGCTAAGGATATTAGGGCCTATATATCGAATTGCGATACGTGTAAATGTGTTAAACCAACGAATCAAATTCTTCGACCTCCTATGGGCCAACAAATGAAAACCGATCGCCCATTTCAGCGTCTTTATATGGACCTTTTGGGGCCATATCCCCGCACTAAAATGGGTAATAATATGATTTTTGTGGCAATTGACCATTTTTCGAAATATATATTTTTGAAGCCGTTGAGGAAAGCCACAACACAATCCATAGTTGAATATATTGAGCAGGACATTTTCCATAAGTTTGGAGTACCCCAGTATATTCATACTGATAATGGAAAACAATTTGTTTCTAATCAAATGATAGAATTTTTAAGTGCCTACGGAGTTACCCATGTGAAGACTGCATTTTATTCACCGCAGGCCAATGCTTCGGAAAGAACAAACAGGGAGTTTTTAGTAAAGTTGCGGATTTTAATCAGGGAAAAGCAGGACAAGTGGGATAAGTATGTGTCAAAAATCGCTAGCATATTAAGGAGTGATTTTCACGAGAGCCTTAAGTGTTCACCCTATTTTAGTTTATTTGGCTATAATATGGTTCATCATGGTACAGCATACCCAATATTGGAAAGAATAGGCTTATCACAGAGTGGTCAGGCGACTTTTCTACCCAATGATACAAGAATAGCATTGATGCACGACCGAATTCGGGAAAACTTAGCTGTTGCTCACGAAAAAGCTACTAGAACATACAACCTGCGCTGTAGGGACGTTACATTTAAGAAAGGTCAGGTAGTGTTCAGGAAAAACCGTGCTCTAAGTGATCTTAGTAAAGGCGTAAATGCCAAACTATTGCCACTGTATCTGAAATGTCGAGTTCGAAAAAAAGTTGGTTCCTCTTTATACCAACTTGAGGACATGAAGGGCCAATACGCAGGACTGTTTCATGCAAAAGATATAAAGGGAAGAATTCCGTTATAGTCTTCAAACTTAAATCTGCATACCAATTTCAATTACCAGTCATTGACTGCATTTTTCTTAATGAGAATGAACATACACGTCGTTGCGTTTTATAGATTTTTAGTATCTTCTACACTCAGATAGGCGAAACTGTAAAAGATACCGATGATTAAATAAAATAAAATCGGTAGTGAATATTGGTGTAACTCTTAAAACTGCAAACGAAAAACCGATTTGTAGGATTCAGCCAAATTTTATAAGGTGAAAATTCTTTTGAATACAATTTCAAGTATTTTAGACCATACAAAATTTCCTGCTCACGAATTTCTCAAGTGTGAAAAGGGGAAAATAGAATTGTTCCCAATTCAAGCAACTCACTTTGAAAATTTAGTAGAATATTTTGGTAAAATCTGCAGTGAAAATTCATGATAAGAATTTCCTTTTGTGATCTGTAGTTAGAGACTAGAATTTTTTTCACAAAAAGGAAAACGAGGCTTAGTCTTATTTCTACTCGTGTAGTTTGATATATAAAAAGCCGATCTTTGAAATCGAATGAGTTTGTCGATATATCTTATCGAGTTAAATATTAAAGATTTTTCGCTGACCTTACATTAGTATGAAAGGGGTTGAGAACCCGGCTAGGTGTTATCTCAGGGTATGGTCGAGCCCCACGAATGAAGAAGTAAAATGGAAAAAAAAAAATCTGTTTTCCTTATTTTCAAATTTCACAGGTTTATTTTTCAAAGAAGGTTTGTGACAGATTTTTATAGCTAACATTAAGTTATGTGTTGTTAGACAGATTTGTCAATATTTACATTTAAAATTTAGTTTGTACAGTACTTTCTCTTAAGGGTTGCTTAAGTTAGGTCATGACATCAGTTAACACGATTGGAGATATACACGGTTAGTTTTTGGTATTCATTGGGTTGTTTTCTTTATAATAATAAAAAAAGAAAAGAGACATAATTTGAAAACGATTTGATTTTAATTGATTATTTAATCAATTTAATTTAAAAAGCATACCACATGATGACTGCATAAGTGAATAGTATATTCGAAATTCTGCTCATATGTTTCATTTATTATAAGCTTTTCTGCAATGAGAATATTCTCATAAGTTGAAGTGGTCAATCATAAGTACTTGCCTTTTCTTTCTTTCTTGAACTCCATGGTAATAAGTCAGCTAATCAAAAAGCTAAAGAGAGTGCAAAAAAAAAAAGAAAATCACATTTTAATTGCGTAGTAATAAAATTATATTTAAATCTTGAACAAAAATTTTTTTCTTAAACCGTGAAATAAAGAAGAATATTACTTTTGTTAAGTATTCCGAAAACTTATAATTTTTTTATTTAATTTAATATACAAACTTCGGAATCTTGTACATTTGGTAAGAAAAGTGAAACTTTATTACATAACCACAATGCATCAAAATCTTACGTAACACTTTAATTTGGTTAGGTTCCGTCAACTTTAATATCAATTTTATTAACCATATATTTCCCGTGGATTGAATATCTGTGGCTTAGCATTCAGATAATTCAATCCATCAATTTTGCCGGAGTGTTATAAAAAAAAAAAAAAAAAAAAATAACAAAATTATACAGAAAAAAAACCAAGGGACAGGAAGTGACATAACGTCCAAAAGAAGTCACATCAGAACCTATCCCCACCACAAATAGAAGATTTAAATAATCCACAAAATTTCCAAAAAGTAAAGTCGTCTTTGGTTTCCAAACATCTAAAATAAGAAGTAAAAGGTCGAGCATGTAAAAGTTCTTGCCAGTGACTATGGCCATCAATTTAAGAAAAAGAAGAAAAACCTAAAGACTCTACGTTTTTATATACAATATTGTGTATTTAAATACAAGAAATAGTGTTAAATTATCAAATATCATGAGAGATTCAACATTCCATTATTATATTGGAATTATAAATTAAAAATAATTTGTCATAATTTTAAATCAACCTGCCCACTGTGCAGCAGCAATAAAGTTTTATTGCATTAAAAACAAGCTAAGCCATGACGTCACCAACAAGAGATTGAAGAGGTTAATCCACACAACCAACATCGTACAACAACAATAAGACCATCTGTCGGTGCAGTCACACACAATAATCTATTTTGTTTACATTTTTTTTGGGTTTTAAATCATTATTATTCTTAATCATTATCATTTCATTCTATTTAATTATACTAACAATTATTACTTCACTAATTATATCTTTTGGTGAACGAACCCTTCAACAATTCAATAATGTTGAACGGTTTGTTTATTCAAACTTCGTTTCTTTATCATAATAATGAAGTCTTATTTTCAATTTAAGATAATAATTAAACCTCATAATGACATTTAACTTCATTTAATTTTAGTAACTAATTACGAATAATTTTAAAAAAAAAGAAATAACAAAACATGAAGTAACGTAATTTTAAAATTACTTAATTTAAGAGTACATTATGAAGTTATTAAAATTGTTACAAAATCTATAATTATTAGTAATACTTATAGATTTAAGAAATTAAATTTTATTTAGATATTGGCATGTTTGAATTTATATAGTAAATTCTTTACATAGCTTAACTAACTTTTTAAAATTTATATAGTTAATGCTGTCGTAAAGATTTTACATATATTTTTTTTGGAACTTACTAAAACACAAATGGTAATTTAAACAAATTTTAATCTAATTTCTTAATTACAGAACAAACTTAAACTATACGTTGGATTGAGCTCAATACATCGTTGCAGTTGAATTTGAGGAATTCATAATTTTAAAAATCCCCTGAATTATTATTATTATTTGTTGTAATCAATCAAAATCCTTTTTCCAAGGATCGTAAAATGTAAGTGTTTAAAAACATGTATTCGATAACCCATATCAATTTTTTTTACATATATACTAACTATTACGATTAGATTCTGTTTCTGAATTATTGTACATAAAGTACGTTCGAATTTAAATAATTAAAATAATCTAGGTTAAACTTTAGACTTCCCATGTTAACTTTGAAGGGATTTTCTTTAAATAAATGAATTGTAATGTTAAATTTTAAAATGGAGTAGAACCTTTGTTTGGGAATGTGGGTTACAAGATAGTATGGATTGATAAGTAAGTGATTGTTAATTATATTTTGGGAAATGACTAAACATTTTTATAAGGACACAATGTCATTTAGAGCTGATGGGTGGGAAAAACTTTTAGAGTGTCCTTTGCGATAAAAACACCAATCGCCTAATGGAGTAAAAGAAATTCATATTAGTATACCAAATTATTTTATAAATAGCAGTAATCTATAAGACTTGGAATGAATTTTCTTATTTTTTTATTGTCGATAGTTTAAGGTTTTAGTAAGGCCAAGAACCACCCCAAACCGGCGAGCTAAGCCCATTTCTAACATTCCAAGCCCGGCCGAACTAAGACAACAGCAATACGAACAAAGTTTTTTTTTTTTTAAACCAAATTTCTACGGCAATAATATCTATATATATATATAGAGCAATTCCATATGAAAACGATCAAAATTGCCAAATTTTTGGACGACCCCTCTCCGATTTTAAAATAAATAGTCTCAATCGATTGCCCAGCAAAAAATAATGTACCTACATATTTTTTTTATTTTTTTATAGTGACTGGTTTAGTGGTGGTGTACACCACTGTCATGTGACAAAATTGAAGAATTCTTCATAAGGGACCTCATTGAAAGTTGTTTTAAAAAAAAACTACGAAAGCGATCGCAACAAGTGATAGCTCGTTGGCAAGGTATTGAATCAGGCTTTAATTGAAAAATAAAATTTTTCTAATTTTTCTCAGAAATTTAAATTTTTTCCCATGAAAATTAAATTTTCCCATGAAAATTAAATTTTCCGATTTTCCACAGAAGCTCCTAAATTTTCCGGCTAATTTTATTTTTTTTGGATTCCTCATAATTTTTGCAAGAATCAGCAATAAAAAAATGGGCCCGACTCCTTGTTTGGACAGGAGAAGAGCATTTAAGAGACCACTTTGTTCTCATTGTTTTTATATTTTTTATAATTGAATTATTTTTAATTATTTAACATTATTTTATTTTATTATTAAAAATACATTTTAAAAATTATTTTACAGTTAAAAATACATTTATGAAGAAAAAATCTTTCTTATTTTGCTGCTTATACTTAATTACAATATTTATTAAAAAATTCAATTGTCTTGGCATCATTATAAAATTAAAGTAACTTTAAATTTAGCACGTCGGCAGACGAAGAGTACCGCTTTACATTAATTGACATATCAGAAATATTTGGTATGAAGCAATGAAACTTTTGCGTTCCAGTTATAGTTTTGACATTATTATATCTGTTTTGAAGTCGTCGGTCCATGGCATCGTGTTCTTTTTGAGTGCATAAAACTGTGTTAATGGCAATTTCCTTGCTTTGAATCCACGAAAACAAATGTTGTACATTTAAGATCTGGTCAGTATATGGCCTTTGCAAACTTGCCTTAGTCGCCATGCGTTTTAGGGTTCCCCCTAACGCATCGCATGGGCCCTTACGTGGGACGTCGCAAAAAAGTGCCACTCGACCTTGCAGCTTTATTCTTTTTCAATTATGCAAAGATTGTAAAAATTTTTTTTATTCTTGTACTGAGAAGCCGCGCCGTCTGAGAAAAACGTTACTTTGTCGATTGCATCGAATTTTGATCTTAAGAATTCAAACAGTTTCATTTGAAATAAATAAACGGACACATAATTATGAGCTAAACTCTCCGCGACAACAACAAGGCTTACGGTCTGTAGTTCCTTATCTTCGTTTTTGAAATAAATGCAAAAAGGATGCACCGTGCACTGGTCGTTTGCAGAGTGATAAGCTTGAATTTCATCCTGAACGAGAAAAGTGTAATTCTCGGCAAAGTCGCTTATCACAATGAATTCATTTTGGGCTAATTTCTCCTTACTTTCCTTTAGAAATTTCGATTGCATCTCGGATATGAAATGGTGCGCCTTCAGTTCATTCAACTTGAATCCGAATTCCTCGATGAATTCCGGAATCTGCTTTACCACGGTCTCAAGGGAACATCTGCCGCTGCTAATTAACCACTGTTTGAAATGCACCTCCTGAATTAACAGCTGTTCAAACTTTTCCGCCAAATATTGCTCTAGCTCGTCAATCTTCGGACAATTGTCGCATTTGGACAGATGACAATTTTCCGTGGGGTATGCGCACAACGACTTCGACAGGAGGTCCCTATACGTTTCAATTTCACCGTGTAATACTTTCAATTTCTTTCATGGAAAGAACATTAATTTGATGTTTTGATGAAACATGCAAACGCAGACTGAATGCGTTCCGTGCCTGTCTAATGCCAGCACGCATTCTTTTGGTCGTAGGATGGCAAACTTAGAAAATCCCACTTTTTCTGCTGGGTATTTCTTTTTGAACTGATGGTATGCTTCGGATAGATTACATAATAATCTGCGCTGCTTGTGTACTTTTTCTCCATCTTCACGTGTGATAACATAGTCACGTGTACCTGGGCAGGCGCGGCTGTTGTCATCATTGCAGTAAAAATCTTGAATCAATTTCACCGTTGCTTCGCTGAGGGTCCTTGATCCAAATTTCTTGGTAAGAGTCGCCAACATGCCCTTCTGTCGAACTAATTCTTTGCTTCTTCTCGCGATGTAAAAAGATGTTTGAAACTGTTCAGAAATCTTGCGTATAGACCATGATTGAGGCAGCACAGATAAAATGAGATATTTCTCCGGAAAAGTGGTCGCTAAATTGAATTTTCTTTTCAACTGCTCAATCATTTGTTTGCCGTCATCAACGTCATCTGCTTGACTGCATTCGTTATCAGAGCCTTCATCAAATATTGTCGCGATTGCACTCATAACCTTGCCTTTTTTATCTTTCCTGTATTTTTCACTTCGCAACTTTCTTTTTCTAATAGGCGTTTCATCTAAAGTGGTAATAGCCTCATTCAAAGGACTCAAAGACATATTGACCATCGGAATGTCTGCCTCACAATCAGATGAAACATTTTGTTCAATTGTCATTTCACTCTCGGATTGTGGTTGCATTTGTTTCAATGCATTTGCTTGTTGAAACAAATCGATTTTACACTTGGGGCAAATGAATTGTGCTTCTTCACCGTATTGTATATTTAATTCATTCATGTATCGCTTCGAAACACCAGTTAATTTTAATACTTTTATCTTTTTCGAACGATGTCCACTCTTGTTAAACGGATTGCAGCAAAATTTATTCATTTTACTTTAAATTGTCTTTACAGCTTCACTCTTTACTTTACAAAAAAAACACTTTAACACTTTCACGTTTAGTATTCAACTGAAATTTGACTCAGAGTGTGTGAAGTATTTATATTTATTTTTTGGTAAAAAATAGGTCAAAAAAATAAGCGATATTTGCACGGATTTTCCATAAATATGGCGAAATATTTATTACCTGGTAATTTAAAAAATTTACAAAACATTTTATGACCTGTAGCCTCAGTCGGGTTTGGTGTGCCATTACATGCCACTGCTGCTATTATCCATGGATTTATGGCCGATCTTGTGAAGGCAGGCAGACCATATTCACTACACACTCAACTTGGGGCTCTTAAAAAAAATTGATTTTTTCTTTATAAATGTATTTTTAACTGTAAAATAATTTTTAAAATGTATTTTTAATAATAAAATAAAATAATGTTAAATAATTAAAAATAATTCAATTATAAAAAATATAAAAACAATGAGAACAAGGTGGTCTCTTAAATGCTCTTCTCCTGTCCAAACAAGGAGTCGGGGCCCATTTTTTTATTGCTGATTTTTAAGCAAAAATTATGAGGAATCCAAAAAAAAAAAATTAGCCGGAAAATTTAGGAGCTTCTGTGGAAAATCGGAAAATTTAATTTTCATGGGAAAATTTAATTTTCATGGGAAAAAAGGTAAATTTCTGAGAAAAATTAGGAAAATTTTATTTTTCAATTAAAGCCTGATTCAATACCTTTCCAACGAGCTATCACTCGTTGCGATCGCTTTAGTAGTTTTTTTTAAAACAACTTTCAATGAGGTCCCTTATGAAGAATTCTTCAATTTTGTCACATGACAGTGGTGTACATCACCACTAAACCAGTCACTATAAAAAAAAATATGTAGGTACATTATTTTTTGCTGGGCAATCGATTGAGCCTATTTATTTTAAAATCGGAGAGGGGCCGTCCAAAAGGTGATCGCTTTCATATGGAATTGCTCTATATATATATATATATATATATATATATATATATATATATATATATATATATATATATATATATATATTCATTATGCATACTTTGAAGACATCTGTATATACAGCCAAAAAAGTCCCTATAAAATGCGCTGTGTCCAGTAAAATGTCTTCAGAGTAAACACTAGAATAACGAAAAGTTTAAGGACAGTCCCCAAAGTAACAAAATGTCTTCATAGTAACTTGTGGAACGAAAACCTGTCCCCGCAACATGTGCTGTGCACATATATATATATATATATATATATATATATATATATATATATATATGTGCACAGCTCATGTTGCGGGGACGGTTTTTCGTTCCTCAAGTTACTACGAAGACATTTTGTTACTTTGAGGACCGTCCTCAAACTTCTCATTTATCTACTGTATAAACTGAAGACATTTTACTGGATACAGAGCATATTATAGAGACGTTTTTGGCTGTATATACAGATGTCTTCAAAGAATGCGAAATGAATATATATATATATATATATTTATTACATATATATATATTAGGGCGGGTCAAATTGTATGGAACGATTTTTTTATGAAGCGTTTTTATGAAACGTAATCTATATGTGATTCTGATATATTTTGCTCAAGAGACCATAGCTCAAGTCGGATTTGGAGCACCCCAAAATTTCAAAATAGAAATTTTTCCATATATACATAGAACAATTTAATTAAATTCGTCATAAAATCGGATAGAATTATAGTAGATTTCTCAATCTGGGAACAACTTTGTAACACTGAATAATGACGTTACAAAATAATGACATTTACCAACACTAAACGTTGCCAAGCTTGCTTTTCCTTCTTCCTTCGTTCATCGTGCAATGCGCACTAAGTTTGCCAAAATACTTAAATAAAAACTCGGTTATCACAATACCAATATTTTTTTGTATTTTTAAATTTAGTGTGACACAATCAAAGAGTGCAGTGATAATATCAAAGTTATTATGGATAATCAAGAACCATCAACATCGTCTGCGGTGTCTTCGCAAATGGAAGCAACAACATCAACAAGTTTTGACTCTAGATTGACTAACATGCCTCATCAAGATATTGTTGTTTTTGGTTTATCAAGTGATTTAAATGATCTTAGTTTGCCTACTAAATATGACATTTTAAAATATTATTTTTTTTAAGTGATCGTGCTTAATTTGAAAACAAAATTTTCTCGTATAAAACTTTTACTCCCCACGTAACAGATAAATTGATCCAAATTTGGTGTAAATTAAATATTAAAGTGATTTAAAAAAATTAATTGGTTTGCTTGATAAATACCAGAAACATGTACAACATAGAAACAAAAGAGATGAATTTAAAGCATTTGTTGATTCAATAAACGAATTGTTTTATATTTGCAAATGTAATTGCAAATTAAAAACAACAGATTGCTCGTGTGGATTGATTCCAGAACATCTAAAAGAATTTATGATGGACCAGCATAATGATAGAAAATTCACAATACCTGAATATACGGAAGACGTTGAAGAAATAGCTGCAACAATACCAACACTTACAACTGGTACCGATGATCCAAGTTACGAACCACCTGAATTACACATGAAAATGAAGCAACAACAGAAGTTTCAAAAGCAACTGTTCAAATGAGACGAGGTCATTATACTCAAAGATGCGATGCCTTAAATTTTGCTATGCACGCAGAGAAAAAACATGGTTGTAATATGATCACTGCTACTATATTGTGCTTGTTGCAATCGGTATGGTTGTCACAACCAAGTTATTGGTTTTCAACATGATCGCTACCATCATTATATAGTAAATGTTTTACTATTTTATGTAACCATACTGTGGTAACAAAAATTCAAACTATGAAAAAAATATGATAATTATGCAACAATAAAATGTTGGCAACAATCAATAAATAATTATACAATCAAAGAAAGAAAAGTTCTTAAAGTCTGTGATTTTTTCCCTAACAATTTTTCTTCAATAAGTCCTTAATATTAATTTTTTATAGAAAAAACATTTATAAAGGAAATATTCTTAAATTTAAAAAAACTTTTTCATAGTTTCTAAGAAGCTCTCCTTTAAGATTATCCAGGAATCATAATATAGTTATGAGGGGCCATAATATGATAACATTGTGAGCATACTATGATTACCTGCGATCATATTACGATAAATTCAATATAACATGTTTATTTAGGACTATAATATGGTAATTTTTGAATCATAATATAACTGTAGGGACCTTATTATGGTAAAATATGGTTATTTTATTATCATAATATGATAACCATTATATAGTACGAATATGGTTGGTACAACCATAAATCCCAAAATATATGATGCTCTTCGAATATGATTGACCCAACCATGTTTTTTCTTTGCGTGTGATGTGTGATAGATTCGGTGTTTCAGATAGAGTCGCTTTATGTTTAGCAACAGCTTTATTCGAAGATATAAATTTTAGAGATGTTCATGGTAATCTTGTTATTATGGATAAATCAAAAGTGGCTAGAGAAAAAGTTAAAACTAGAGATGCAGTGCTTCGTACACGACATACAAATTCTTCCATAACTGCTTTCTCTATCGATGGTAGAAAAGATGACTCATTAACTACAGAGAAAATTAATGACAAATTTCATACCACTATGGTAAAATAACCGCATTTAGTTTTTCTGAAAGAACCCTATAATGAGTTACTTGGATATATAAATTTGGGTAGTCAAGAAGATGCAAAAACCAAACACAGAAAACTGAATGAATTTTTCAACAATAAAACATTAACAGTTGATCAATTAATTGGCATATGCAGTGATGGTGAGCCAGCAAATACTGGAACAGAAAATGGTGTTTTACGATTTTTTGGAAAACAGTTAAATAGACCAATTCACTGGTTTATATGTCTACTTCATTTCAATGAACTGCCATTTCGTCATTTATATGAAGCATTGGACAAAACAGTCACCAGTGGACCACGAGCAGCATGTGGAAAGTTATTCAAAGCTATTCAAGAATGTGAGAAATTGCAGGTATGTAACACTTTATTTGATTTATATAATCATTTATTATCATTATTTATTGTCATTATTTTACTTTTTCGATTGGAATAAAGTTAAAATAAAATAATTGCATTTTAATTGATCTAAACATTTCATTTTTCATGTAGTAGCTGATTTTGATCCAATACCACTGGAGAATATGCCAGCAATTATGGATCATGAACATGAGCTCGAACTATCAACAGATGTTTAATATTTATATCAAATAGCTAAAGCAATTTCGAATGGTATTGTTCCAGTTGATTTAGCTAACATTAAACCAGGACCAATTGCACATTCTCGTTGGATAACCAAAGCTAGTAGATTACTACGATTATATGTAACAACTAATACACCATCGACCAATTTAAAAACTTTGGCAGTTTATATTATTGCAGTTTATATTATTACAGTTTATGTGCCAATGTACTTCAATGTGAAGTTTTATAACTCTGTTGTGTACGGCAGTGCACTTTTATTAAAATTTATACGTTGGACACTTACAACCAAACTTTCGTAATATTGTAGATGGTGTAATTCAAAACAACTCATAATACGCACATCCAGAAAATATCTTATTAACAATGTTATTTGATGATCGAAAAGCAATACGGGATAGAGCTATCAAAAAGATTTTACACTATCGAAAAAAATTGTACGATCCAACTAAACTCACGAGTTTACAAAAAATATATCTTAAATTTCGATGCTACCGATTATGTCAATATGGTTGATATGAATAACGACGATATATTATTTGAACCAGCATTTACTCGACAGATTCCATATGATCACTTGGTAGAATACTTAGATTTCGATAAACCACCACTGGCTGATCTACAAATTCCAATGCACATACAAGGAACAGAAAGACATGTACAATTATTAACGAGTGTTTCAAAACGAGTTATAGAAAAGAATCGTGAAGGAGTTATGGCAGTGACTTTAGAAAGTCGTAAGAAAACTCCTCGAATGGAAAGTAAAAAGGACCGTAAAAAAATAATATTACCACGTTAACACATTAAATTGTAGGTCGAGAATAACATTTAAAAATAAATTTAATAAAAAATGTAAAAATAGTGTTTTTTGTTGAAACCTTGAAAATGTTGATTTTTTCAGATCGATTTTCCTACAAAAAGGAGTTCGAAAACAAAAAAAAAAATTGATCGTAATAAAAGTTGTTGGAAATTATCTGAACTTTCATAATCTGCAAGAAAAAAAAAATCGAAGAAAATTCAGAATTTATAAGTTAAAAGTTCGTTTTAGGCTATTTTTCGACAAAAAAATTCCTAATATCTCTAATAAAAATAAAAAACATGGTTGTAACATATTATTGGAAGCACTGTAAATTATAACGGGAAATTCTTACAGACTATGTGCTTTAGCTTGCCATGTGCTTTAGCTTGCTTCACTTCAAGTTTTGTTCTTATTGTGAAAGCATCAAATGTTGTAGTATTTTTGGTTGGTCATATAGTTAGGGACAAACACTGCCAACAAGCTTATTGCGAATATATGTTTAAAATTTCTGGTCACTTTAGTTAGATATGTAATAAATAAGCAAATTCCAATTAATAACTGATAAAACAAATCATAGCAATGCCACGCCACAAGCCATGTACTCCAGATTTCTGTAAATGAATTGTTTGGATGATGATCGCTTAATCTGCAAAACGAGCAAAGCTAACCCTTTTATGAGCTCGAAGTGTCTGGTCAACTGAGCCAAAAATTTCTATAAATGGTTTGCAAGGATGCATTGCTAGAAGAAAACCACATGTATCCAAAAGAAACTTAAATCGTCGAATTCATTTTGCAAAAGAACACCTAGAGAAACCGTTGGAATTTTGGAAAAAAATACTCTGGAGTGACGAATCTAACTTTAATTTATTCGGTTCGGATGGGAAAAAGTATTTGCGGATTCCACCAAACCAAGAACTTAAACCTCGCTATACTTTAAAAATATAAAGCATGGTGGAGGCAACATTATGGTTTGGGCGGCATTTTCATGGTACGGCGTTGGTCCCATTTGTCGCATAAATAAACGTATGGACCAAAATTTGTATAAAAGGATATTATCTAATACAATGAAGCCGTATGCAGATCAAAACTTGCCCGAAAATTATATTTTTATACAGGACAATGATCCAGAAAATATTGATATTTTGGATTGGCTGCGCAGAGCCCGGACTTTAAACCAATTGAAAATCTTTGGGGAGATGTAAAAACAGCTTTGGAGAAAAAAAAACAACAGGAATGCAAATGAGTTATTTCAAAATATTAAAAATATTTTGAATAATATTCCTGTCGAAAGATGTCGCAAGTTAGTTGAAAGCCTTCCAAGTAGATGCAGTGCAATACTTAAATCCAAAGGTTTTCCAACGAAATATTAGCTTTAAAACCTTTTAGTAACAATATATTTAATTTTGTAAGGAATTTTTTCATATTTATTTATATATATGCACTTGTCCTTATTTAAGTGTCCAGGCAAAAAGTGAAGTATTTTATTTTTGATTAGAATCATTAGAAGAAGTTTGTTATTTTGTTATATATTTTTTCTCAAATAAATATATTTTTCATTGAAGAATTTACTTTGTGTTTTAGTTTTTATAATTGATTTATAAATGGGCTGAAAAATTCTCCTTAATACACAACAAAAACTCGTCACTAAATAGCTGACCACGACTGTATATATATATATATATATATATATATATATATATATATATGCATTGCCCATACTTTGAAGACATCTGTATATACAGCCAAAAAAGTCCCTATAAAATGCGCTGTGTCCAGTAAAATGTCTTCAGAGTAAACACTAGAATAACGAAAAGTTTAAGGACAGTCCCCAAAGTAACAAAATGTCTTCATAGTAACTTGTGGAACGAAAACCCGTCCCCGCAATATGTGCTGTGCACATATATATATATATATATATATATATATATATATAAAATATATATATATATTCATTTCTGTATATACAGATGTCTTCAAAGTATGTGGAATGCATATATATATATATATATATATATATATATATATGCATTGCCCATACTTTGAAGACATCTGTATATACAGCCAAAAAAGTCCCTATAAAATGCGCTGTGTCCAGTAAAATGTCTTCAGAGTAAACACTAGAATAACGAAAAGTTTAAGGACAGTCCCCAAAGTAACAAAATGTCTTCATAGTAACTTGTGGAACGAAAACCCGTCCCCGCAGTATGTGCTGTGCACATATATATATATATATATATATATATATATATATACATATATGCATTTCAAATACTTTGAAGACATCTGTATATACAGCCAAAAAAGTCCCTGTAATATGCGCTGTATCCAGTAAATGTCTTTAGTGTATACAGTAGATTAATTAAAAGTTTGAGGACGGTCCCCAAAGTAACAAAATGTCTTCATAGTAACTTGTGGAACGAAATCCCGTCCCCGCAACATGCGCTATGCACATATATATATATATATATATATATATATATGTGCACAGCACATGTTGCGGGGACAGGTTTTCGTTCCACAAGTTACTATGAAGACATTTTGTTATATATATATATATGCATTTTTGTTATATATATATATATGCATTGCCCATACTTTGAAGACATCTGTATATACAGCCAAAAAAGTCCCTATAAAATGCGCTGTGTCCAGTAAAATGTCTTCAGAGTAAACACTAGAATAATGAAAAGTTTAAGGACAGTCCCCAAAGTAACAAAATGTCTTCATAGTAACTTGTGGAACGAAAACCCGTCCCCGCAATATGTGCTGTGCACATATATATATATATACAGCACATGTTGCGGGGACGGGTTTTCGTTCCACAAGTTACTATGAAGACATTTTGTTACTTTGGGGACTGTCCTTAAACTTTTCGTTATTCTAGTATTTACTCTGAAGACATTTTACTGGTTACAGCGCATTTTATAGGGACTTTTTTGGCTGTATATACAGATGTCTTCAAAGTATGGGCAATGCATATATATATATATATATATATAAAGTCCCTATAAAATGCGCTGTGTCCAGTAAAATGTCTTCAGAGTAAACACTAGAATAACGAAAAGTTTAAGGACAGTCCCCAAAGTAACAAAATGTCTTCATAGTAACTTGTGGAACGAGTGCACAGCACATATTGCGGGGACGGGTTTTCGTTCCACAAGTTACTATGAAGACATTTTGGTACTTTGGGGACCGACCTCAAACTTTTAATTATTCTACTGTTTACTCCGAAGACATTTTACTGGATACGGCGCATATTTTAGGGACTTTTTTGGCTGTATATACAGATGTCTTCAAAGTATGCGAAATGAATATACATATATATATATATATATATATATATATATATATATATGTGCACAGTGCATATATATATATATATATGTGCACAGCACATGTTGCAGGGACGGTTTTTCGTTCCACAAGTTACTATGAAGACATTTTGTTACTTTGGGGACTGCCCTTAAACTTTTCGTTGTTCTGCTGTTTACACTGAAGACATTTTACTGGATACAGCGCATATAATAGGGACTTTTTTGGCTGTATATACAGATGTCTTCAAAGTATGTGTAATGAATATATATATATATATATATATATATATATATATGTGCACAGCACATGTTGCGGGGACGGGTTTTCGTTCCACAAGTTACTATGAAGACATTTTGTTACTTTGGGGACTGTCCTTAAACTTTTCATTATTCTAGTGTTTACTCTGAAGACATTTTACTCGACACAGCGCATTTTATAGGGACATCTGTATATACAGCCAAAAAAGTCCCTATAAAATGCGCTGTATCCAGTAAAATGTCTTCATTCTAAACAGTAGGATAACGAAAAGTTTAAGGACAGTCCCCAAAGTAACAAAATGTCTTCATAGTAACTTGTGGAACAAAAACCCGTCCCCGCAACATGCACTGTGCACATATATATATATATATATATATATATATATATATATATGTGCACAGCGCATATATATATATATATGTGCACGGTGCATGTTTCGGGGACGGGTTTTCGTTCCACAAGTTACTATGAAGACATTTTTTAAGGACAGTCCCCAAAGTAACAAAATGTCTTCATAGTAACTTATGGAACGAAAAACCGTCCCCGCAACATACGCCGAGCACATATATATAGATATATATATATATATGTATATGCATTTCACATACTCTGAAGACATCTGTATATACAGCCAAAAAAGTCCCTGTAATATGCGCTGTATGCAGTAAAATGTCTTCAGTGTAAACAGAAGAATAACGAAAAGTTTAAGGACAGTCCCCAAAGTAACAAAATGTCTTCATAGTAACTTGTGGAACGAAAACCCGTCCCCCCCGGAACATGTTCTGTGCACATATATATATATATATATATATATTCATTTCGCATACTTTGAAGACATCTGTATATACAGCCAAAAAAGTCCCTATAATATGCGCCGTATCCAGTAAAATGTCTTCAGTGTAAACAGTAGAATAATTAAAAGTTTGAGGACGGTCCCCAAAGTACCAAAATGTCTTCATAGTAACTTGTAGAACGAAAACCCGTCCCCGCAACATGCGCTGTGCACATATATATATATATATATATATATATATTCATTGTGCATACTTTGAAGACATCTGTATATACAGCCAAAAAAGTCCCTATAATATGCTCTGTATCCAGTAAAATGTCTTCAGTGTAAACAGTAGAATAATGAAAAGTTTGTGGACAGTCCCCAAAGTAACAAAATGTCTTCATAGTAACTTGTGGAACGAAAACCCGTCCCCGCAACATGCGCTGTGCACATATATATATATATTTATATATATATATGCATTTCACATACTTTGAAGACATCTGTATATACAGCCAAAAAAGACCTCGTAATATGAGCTGTATCGAGTAAAATGTCTTCAGTGTAAACAGTAGAATAATGAAAAGTTTGTGGACAGTCCCCAAAGTAACAAAATGTCTTCATATTAACTTGTGGAACGAAAAACCGTCCCCGCAACATGCGCCATGCACATATATATATATATATATATATATATATATATATATATATATATATGCATTTCACATACTTTGAAGACATCTGTATATACAGCCAAAAAAGACCCCGTCATATGAGCTGTATCCAGTAAAATGTCTTCAGTGTAAACAGTACAATAATGAAAAGTTTAAGGACAGTCCCCACAGTAACAAAATGTCTTCATAGTAACTTGTGGAACGAAAACCCGTCCCCGCAACATGCGCTATGCACATATATATATATGCATGTGCACAGCACATGCTGCGGGGACGGTTTTTCGTTCCACAAGTTACTATGAAGACATTTTGTTACTTTGGGGACTGTCCACAAACTTTTCATTATTCTACTGTTTACACTGAAGACATTTTACTCGATACAGCTCATATTACGAGGTCTTTTTTGGCTGTATATACAGATGTCTTCAAAGTATGTGAAATGCATATATATATATAAATATATATATATATATTCATTGCCCATACTTTGAAGACATCTGTATATACAGCTAAAAAAAGTCCCTATAATATGCGCTGTATCCAGTAAAATGTCTTCAATGTAAACACTAGAATAACGAAAAGTTTAAGGACAGCCTTCAAAGTAACAAAATGTCTTCATAGTAACTTGTGGAACGAAAAAGCGTCCCCGCAACATGCGCCGTGCACATATATATATATATATATATATATATATATATATATATATATATATTCATTGTGCATACTTTGAAGACATCTGTATATACAGCCAAAAAAGTCGCTATAATATTCGCTGTATCCAGTAAAATGTCTTCAGTGTATATAGTAGATTAATGTAAAGTTTGAGGTCAGTCTCCAAAGAATCAAAATGTCTTCATAGTAACCTGTGAAACGAAAAACCGTCCCCGCAACATGCGCTGTGCACATATATATATATATATATATATATATATATATATATATATATACATGTATTTCACATACTTTGAAGACATCTGTATATACAGCCAAAAAAGACCCCGTAATATGAGCTGTATCCAGTAAAATGTCTTCAGTGTAAACAGTAGAATAATGAGAAGTTTGTGGGCAGTCCCCAAAGTAACAAAATGTGCCCGCATGTTGCGGGGACGGTTTTTCGTTCCACAAGTTACTATGAAGACATTTTGTTACTTTGGGGACTGCCCTTAAACTTTTCGTTGTTCTGCTGTTTACACTGAAGACATTTTACTGGATACAGCGCATATAATAGGGACTTTTTTGGCTGTATATACAGATGTCTTCAAAGTATGTGTAATGAATATATATATATATATATATATATATATATATGTGCACAGCACATGTTGCGGGGACGGGTTTTCGTTCCACAAGTTACTATGAAGACATTTTGTTACTTTGGGGACTGTCCTTAAACTTTTCATTATTCTAGTGTTTACTCTGAAGACATTTTACTCGACACAGCGCATTTTATAGGGACATCTGTATATACAGCCAAAAAAGTCCCTATAAAATGCGCTGTATCCAGTAAAATGTCTTCATTCTAAACAGTAGGATAACGAAAAGTTTAAGGACAGTCCCCAAAGTAACAAAATGTCTTCATAGTAACTTGTGGAACAAAAACCCGTCCCCGCAACATGCACTGTGCACATATATATATATATATATATATATATATATATATATGTGCACAGCGCATATATATATATATATGTGCACGGTGCATGTTTCGGGGACGGGTTTTCGTTCCACAAGTTACTATGAAGACATTTTTTAAGGACAGTCCCCAAAGTAACAAAATGTCTTCATAGTAACTTATGGAACGAAAAACC
The DNA here is from genome assembly GCA_949748255.1 of Eustalomyia histrio. NCBI lineage: Eukaryota > Metazoa > Arthropoda > Insecta > Diptera > Anthomyiidae > Eustalomyia > Eustalomyia histrio. The sequence goes on from OX456523.1 coordinate 85,976,249, forward strand.
GTCCCCGCAACATACGCCGAGCACATATATATAGATATATATATATATATGTATATGCATTTCACATACTCTGAAGACATCTGTATATACAGCCAAAAAAGTCCCTGTAATATGCGCTGTATGCAGTAAAATGTCTTCAGTGTAAACAGAAGAATAACGAAAAGTTTAAGGACAGTCCCCAAAGTAACAAAATGTCTTCATAGTAACTTGTGGAACGAAAACCCGTCCCCCCCGGAACATGTTCTGTGCACATATATATATATATATATATATATTCATTTCGCATACTTTGAAGACATCTGTATATACAGCCAAAAAAGTCCCTATAATATGCGCCGTATCCAGTAAAATGTCTTCAGTGTAAACAGTAGAATAATTAAAAGTTTGAGGACGGTCCCCAAAGTACCAAAATGTCTTCATAGTAACTTGTAGAACGAAAACCCGTCCCCGCAACATGCGCTGTGCACATATATATATATATATATATATATATATATTCATTGTGCATACTTTGAAGACATCTGTATATACAGCCAAAAAAGTCCCTATAATATGCTCTGTATCCAGTAAAATGTCTTCAGTGTAAACAGTAGAATAATGAAAAGTTTGTGGACAGTCCCCAAAGTAACAAAATGTCTTCATAGTAACTTGTGGAACGAAAACCCGTCCCCGCAACATGCGCTGTGCACATATATATATATATTTATATATATATATGCATTTCACATACTTTGAAGACATCTGTATATACAGCCAAAAAAGACCTCGTAATATGAGCTGTATCGAGTAAAATGTCTTCAGTGTAAACAGTAGAATAATGAAAAGTTTGTGGACAGTCCCCAAAGTAACAAAATGTCTTCATATTAACTTGTGGAACGAAAAACCGTCCCCGCAACATGCGCCATGCACATATATATATATATATATATATATATATATATATATATATATATATGCATTTCACATACTTTGAAGACATCTGTATATACAGCCAAAAAAGACCCCGTCATATGAGCTGTATCCAGTAAAATGTCTTCAGTGTAAACAGTACAATAATGAAAAGTTTAAGGACAGTCCCCACAGTAACAAAATGTCTTCATAGTAACTTGTGGAACGATAACCCGTCCCCGCAACATGCGCTATGCACATATATATATATGCATGTGCACAGCACATGCTGCGGGGACGGTTTTTCGTTCCACAAGTTACTATGAAGACATTTTGTTACTTTGGGGACTGTCCACAAACTTTTCATTATTCTACTGTTTACACTGAAGACATTTTACTCGATACAGCTCATATTACGAGGTCTTTTTTGGCTGTATATACAGATGTCTTCAAAGTATGTGAAATGCATATATATATATAAATATATATATATATATTCATTGCCCATACTTTGAAGACATCTGTATATACAGCTAAAAAAAGTCCCTATAATATGCGCTGTATCCAGTAAAATGTCTTCAATGTAAACACTAGAATAACGAAAAGTTTAAGGACAGCCTTCAAAGTAACAAAATGTCTTCATAGTAACTTGTGGAACGAAAAAGCGTCCCCGCAACATGCGCCGTGCACATATATATATATATATATATATATATATATATATATATATATATATATATATATATATATATATATATATACATGTATTTCACATACTTTGAAGACATCTGTATATACAGCCAAAAAAGACCCCGTAATATGAGCTGTATCCAGTAAAATGTCTTCAGTGTAAACAGTAGAATAATGAGAAGTTTGTGGGCAGTCCCCAAAGTAACAAAATGTGCCCGCATGTTGCGGGGACGGTTTTTCGTTCCACAAGTTACTATGAAGACATTTTGTTACTTTGGACATTTTGTTACACTAAAGACATTTTACTGGATACAGCGCATATTATAGAGACTTTTTTGGCTGTATATACAGATGTCTTCAAAGAATGCGAAATGAATATATATATATATATATATATATATATATGTGCACAGTACATGTTTCGGGGACGGTTTTTCGTTCCACAAGTTACTATGAAGACATTTTGTTTCTTTGGGGACTGTCCTTAAACTTTTCGTTATTCTACTGTTTACACTGAAGACATTTTACTGGATACAGCGCATATAATAGGGACTTTTTTGGCTGTATATACAGATGTCTTCAAAGTATGCACAATGAATATATATATATATATATATATATATATATATATATATATATATATATATATATATATATATATATATATATATATATATATATATATATATATATATATATATGTATATATATGTGTATAGCGCATGTTGGGGGGACTGGTTTTCGTTCCACAAGTTAATATGAAGACATTTTGTTACTTTGGGGACTGTCCACAAACTTTTCATTATTCTACTGTTTACACTGAAGACATTTTACTGGATACAGCGCATATTACAGGGACTTTTTTGTATATACAGATGTCTTCAAAGTATGTGAAATGCATATATATATATATATATATATATATATATATATATGCATTGCCCATACTTTGAAGACATCTGTATATACAGCCAAAACTGTCCCTATAAAATGCGCTGTGTCCAGTAAAATGTCTTCAGAGTAAACACTAGAATAACGAAAAGTTTAAGGACAGTCCCCAAAGTAACAAAATGTCTTCATAGTAACTCGTGGAACGAAAACCCGTCCCCGCAACATGCTCTATGCACATATATATATATATATATATATATATATATATATATATATGCATTTCACATACTTTGAAGACATCTGTATATACAGCCAAAAAAGACCCCGTAATATAATATATATATATATATATATATATATATGTGCACAGCTCATGTTGCGGGGACGGTTTTTCGTTCCTCAAGTTACTACGAAGACATTTTGTTACTTTGAGGACCGTCCTCAAACTTCTCATTTATCTACTGTATAAACTGAAGACATTTTACTGGATACAGAGCATATTATAGGGACGTTTTTGGCTGTATATACAGATGTCTTCAAAGAATGCGAATATATATATATATATATATATATATATATATATATATATATATATATATATATATATATATATATATGTGCACAGCGCATGTTGCGGGGACGGGTTTTCGTTCCACAAGTTACTATGAAGACATTTTGTTACTTTGGGGACTGTCCACAAACTTTTCATTATTCTACTGTTTACACTGAAGACATTTTACTGGATACAGAGCATATTATAGGGACTTTTTTGGCTGTATATACAGATGTCTTCAAAGTATGCACAATGAATATATATATATATATATATATATATATATATATATATATATATATATATATATATATATATATATGCACAGCGCATGTTGCGGGGACGGTTTTTCGTTCCACAAGTTACTATGAAGACATTTTGTTACTTTGAAGACTGTCCTATATATATATGCATATATATATATATATATATATATATATATATATATATATATATATATTCATTGCCCATACTTTGAAGACATCTGTATATACAGCCAAAAAAAGTCCCTATAAAATGCGCTTTGTCCAGTAAAATGTCTTCAGAGTAAACACTAGAATAACGAAAAGTTTAAGGACAGTCCCCAAAGTAACAAAATGTCTTCATAGTAACTTGTGGAACGAAAACCCGTCCCCGCAACATGTGCTGTGCACATATATATATATATATATATATATATATATATATATATATGCATTTCACCTACATTGAAGACATCTGTATATACAGCCAAAAAAGACACCGTAATATGAGCTATATTCAGTAAAATGTCCTCAGTGTAAACAGTAGAATAATGAAAAGTTTGTGGACAGTCCCCAAAGTAACAAAATGTCTTCATAGTAACTTGTGGAACGAAAACCCGTCCCCGCAACATGCGCTATGCACATATATATATATATATATATATATATATATATATATATATATATATATTCATTGCCCATACTTTGAAGACATCTGTATATACAGCCAAAAAAGTCCCTATAATATGCGCTGTATCCAGTAAAATGTCTTCAGAGTAAACACTAGAATAACGAAAAGTTTAAGGACAGTCCTCAAAGTAACAAAATGTCTTCATAGTAACTTGTGGAACGAAAACCCGTCCCCGCAACATGTGCTGTGCACATATATATATATATATATGTATATATATTTTATGTTGTAGTTAATCCTGATTTGTTTTTTTTTTGTTATTTTTGTTAATAAAAATATTTTCTTTTTATTTAAAATGAGTTTTTTGTATTTAAAATGCGTTTTTTTATTTGCGATTTTTTTTTGCCGAGTTTTGTAAATTGAAGTGCCGATTATGCCGATTTTTTTTAGAAACGTGCCGATTTTTTATCAAAATCATCTGGTACCTCTGGCCAGTAATAAAAATGAGTATTTGCTTTAAAATATGTTTTCTATGCCTCTAAATTTTTCATGCAAATTTAGTACAATTTCATAGTAGCGACTCTTACATAATATATTTTCTCATATTTTTTCACCAGTCTCTTAGAAGTGAATATTTTGTATTCACCTCAAAAAAAATTTTCCACTAATTTTTTTTTCACCACAAAAAAGTTTTTTCACCTCTAAATTTTTTTCCACCAAAAAAGTTATTTTCACATCTATAAAGGTTTTTCACGTCAAAAAATTTGTTCACCTACACTCAAAAAAAATTGTTTCGTATTAAAGAAATTTTCCTTAATTGAAGTAAAATAAGGGAATGTTTAAGCTCCAAGGAAATATTTACGAACAAAATGTATAACTTTTTTCTTATATTAAGGAAATAAAATTTTCTGTAAACAAGCAAAAATGTACTTTGGCATAGTAAAAGTGTTCATAAATCCAAATGTTTTTTTCGTTCAATTAAGTAAAATTGTCTTTAAAATTTTTTAGATTTTTGTGAAAACTTTCCCTTGTTTAAGGAATGTTTCCTTAAATTAAGAAAAAAAATTAACGCGAAATAAGCAAAAGTTTACTTATATTTAATCAAAAAAACTAATTTGTTTTCCAAATATATATGTTTTTCCCTAAATTGAGTAAAAAACTTCTTCTAAATAAGTAAATGTTTATTTGTTTTAAGTAAATAGTATACTCATAATGGGTATATCTTAACTACGGAAGAGTAAATAACTTTCATAAAATATGTTAATATTTCCAAGTTTTAAGAAAATCATATACACAAAATTTCTATATTTTTAATTAATAAAAGTAAAAAACTTCCTATTAATATGTAAATGTTTCCTAGGATTAAAAAAATAATATACTTAAATTAAGAAAATAACTTTCTTAAAATATGCAAATATTTCCTTGTTTTAAGAAAATAATATACTTAAATCAAGAAAATAACTTCCTTAAAATATGAAAATATTTCCTTGTTTTAAGGAAATAATATTCTCCAATTTTGCAAATTTTTACTAAATAATTGTAAAAAACTTACTTTCAATATGAAAACGCTTCGTAGATTTAAGGAAATAATATACTCAAACTTTGCATATTTTTACTATGTTGCAGTAAACAATTTCTTTTGAGTAAGTACGTTTTTACCTAAATTTAGTAAAAAATAGCATGAGCTTTAAGATATAATACTCAACTCGAGTACATTGCTTTACTTATTATGAGTTAATTATGTCATTATTATCAGCAATTATTAACTTTATATTATTATTTTCCCCTCTTATCACATTCTCCTATAAATTCAAGACAATTTTATAGTATTTTTATAGAGCAAAAATTACCTAGTTTTTGAATTTTTTACTAGCAAGAGCGAATACCTTGGTAGTTTTTGCTCAGTCTAAACATATTATAAAATTATCTGGAATATATAGGAGAGTGAGATTAATATGAGGAAAATCATTATATAAAGTAAATAATTTAGTGTTTTAATATACTTAAATTGAATATGAAATGTATAAGTTTATTATTATTCTTAACTTGAGTTGAGCATTACATTTATATTTTAATAGAAAATCCCTATAATTAAAGAAAATGGTGATTTTTTTTAAATTTAGTTTTATTATATAATAAATAATAATTTCTTAAATTATGAAAATGTATGTATATACTAAAATGTATTATTTTATTCAGTTTTAAATAACATTTGTTTTGTATTTTAAAAATATTTAGAAAACAAGAATTATAAATTAAATTATACAAACAAAACCAGTAGAGAACATCTTTTTAGGATGTTGGTGAATGGTATTCAAAGATCCGGCACAGTTAAATTTAGCCTTTTTTTACTTGTTTTATTTCACACGTGCAAAAATTGTATAAACCACAAAAAATGCTGTCAAATTTTTCTGTTTTACTTTTTAACGACAAAATTCTATAGTTACATAATCAAAATTCTATAAATACAACAAAATTTGTTAAAAGTTATTCTGAAACTTTCTTCTACCGATACTTGTAGTTAAAAAAAGTAACCTTATCAAAGAAATTTTTTTGAAGTCCAAGTTAACGATTTTTGTCGTTAGTTTATAAAATTTCAAAGTAAATAAATGTTAAATTAATAACTTTTGTCGGTATCTCTTGTCAATATAAAATAATATTTTTAATTATCATAATTACCAGTTTAATTTGTTAAAATATCTCTTGTAGGGTGAAATTTTATAAAATAGCTTTGGTTACACGCTGAAAAAAACTCCGTGCTGGATATACAATATGCTGGTAATATACATATATTTGGAAACGCTGTAAGTTATATTTGCCGCATTTATAATACAATATGCTTGCCTGCGAATATAATATGTTTGCTCGTAAAAATATATATGTTTGGATCCTCTGAAATGCATCCACCGGCAAATATATATATGTTTGCCTGCAAATAAATATATGTCTATCATTATTATGTTTGCATTCCACAATTATAATAATGATTATTTGCATTATTTTTATTAATTTAATAAATTTTAATTAATAAAAATAAACTTTTCTTTCCTGTTTTGCTAAAGTTTTTCCTTTTCCTTTTTTAGCCATTGCAAATTCTTTATTTACACACTTTTCTCTTTTTCCAACTAATATAAAATCACCTGATCAATTTAAAGCCATTTGAACTTAAAACTGACTTTAATTCTGACTATAATAACAAAATAGCTAGTAAAAGGTTTTTAATTTAAAGTCGTTTTTAAAATAGGCGACTTTAGTGATGGACTATGACTACGGGAAATTGTTTTCAAACGGATTCTTATTCATTTTATATTCGAAATAGATTTTTTTTAAATATTTTTATAAGTTTTTGGTGACAGGGTAAATTTATGAAGTTTATTGGACATTATAAGGAAAATTTTTAAAAATAAGTGCCACTAAATCGGTATTTTAGGGGTAAGGGTACTTTTAATTATTTCTGTAACGGTATTTTAAGGCAGCGATATTTAACCTATTTCGGTAATGGTATTAAACGGGTAATGATTTTTTAATCATTTGGGTATCGGTATTTTAAGGGTAATGATTTTTTAATGATTTCGGTAACAGTATTTTAGCGATAACGCAATATCTTTTTATTTTGGTAACGGTATTTTAAGGGTAACAATTTTTCAGTTATTTCGGTAACAGTATTTTAGGGGTAACGATATTCAGTTCAAAGGGTTTTGAATAGTGTTTCCAATCGGTTAATCGACTAACCGATTCCTCGATTAATCGCCTCTATTTCGGTTAATGTCGAAACAAATAATTTAAGACTCAAATAATTATTCGACCCGTATAATCGGTTAAAATAGGTCTATTAACCAGTTAAATTTTTTATATGGAGACTCTTTAAAATCAGATAACTTATTTAACCAACTCAAAGCAAATGCTGTAAAGGCTTTAGGAAATAAAATAGACATTTTTTAATTTTTGTTCTAATTCCTTAAAAAATTCAAATTAATGTATATTAACTCTGTAGGAATTCTGTCCAGAAAATTATTTTGAAATCGGTTCCCAACCAAGCCTATTCTACATGTTCTGTCAGAACAAATTCCATGGAACCCGAACCCGTTTACTTAAACTTAAGATATAACTAACTAGAACTAGCTCCTGAAGTGGTTCATGGAATTCTTGCTTACTTTTTAAATAATTAAGAATTTAATAATTCAATTATTTATCCAGGTTCTGAAAAAAATTCGCTCCCAAAAATTCTCATATTCCGAAGCTCAGGCCTCCAAAATAGGCAGAGATTAAACAAAAAATCGTTTTAAAGGTATATTTTGTTCCAATCAATCAAACACGTGGCTAAGTATTTTTTTTACAAGAACGTTACGTATGTTTCAATTCGAAAATATTATTTGTTTAAAAAAAGCTTCTTCAAAAGCTAAATACAAAAACTAACAAAAGTTGATTTACCAAAAACTTTTGATAGAGTACAATAACTTAAGTAGAACCAAAAAAAAATCGTTATAATTTAATAGGTAATCAAAAATTTTAAACACTACAAAATTTGGAAAAATTTTTTAAGTGGACTTAAACCTACAGATATGTATTATTTCATTTTGCATATTATGAAATTACAATCACTGACCACATACTGACAGTAATAGTTCTGCCAAACTTTGTAAATTTTGCAAAACAACACAATATTTGTAAGAATTTGCTAATGAATAGTGTTTGTGTTTATTCATAAAATTTTCTAATTTCTCGAAAATAAAAAGAGTCTTCAGATTCTTCCCAAAAACCCCAAGATTCTTAGGCCAAATTCTTTAAAAAGTCTGAAATTGCTTTGAATTTCCCTGAACAAACACTTTATACCACCAACGCAATAGACTTAATTTGATATTTAAAAAAAAAAAAAACAGCACTGTAGGATAGATATTAGGGCGGGCCAATTTGTATGGAGCCGAAAAATTCGATTAGAGCCGCCCCCTAGGATGATTCTATGTACAATTCTAAGCATCTTTGGTGAAGGAACCATAGGTCTATCTCGATTTTCGAGTCTCCCACTTTTCAAAAAATGATTTTTTCAAGTCAATTAAAGACAGTTTTTTTCGTTTTTCGTTTCAAATCAAAATTTGACATTTGAATATAAATAAAATCCTCACCATTTTTACCACTGTGTAGTTACCAATTTGTAGGTGGAAGAAATATATTCGAACCAAATGTTTTAAAATATACTAATTTCAGTTGTTTTTTAATTTTTAGTAAAAGTATACAATGGATCCAAATGCATTGCCGTCTACATCGCAAACCGCAACAACATCAACGAGTGCCGAAAGTCATTTGAAGCATTTGCCTTCGCACGATGTTGCTGTTTTTGGTGTATCTTGTGATTTGAGTGGACTCAATCTGCCAACGAAACAGGATATTTTAAGATGTTTTTTTTTTCTTGGCCGAACGTGCTAAACTCCAAAACAAAATGTTTTCATATAAAACATTCGTACCGCACGTAACAGACAAATTGATGGAAAATTGATGGATGGAGTCAACTTAATGTTGAAATTCTAACAAAAAAAAAGTGTTGTTAGAAAATTGGGTACATTGATTGACAAGTATCAAATCGAAACTAAACATCCAAAAATCGCCACATTCAAAACGTTCGTGCAATCTACAAAAGAATTGTTTTACATCGGCAAATGTCAATGTGACTTGAAGGCAGCATTATGCTCATGTGGAATTATTTCAGATCATTTGAAAGAGTTTATGCGAGATCAAAATAATGTCAGAAGATTGACGATACCGGAATTCGTGCCAGAAGTTGAAGAGCCAGCACCAACGTCAACAATAATACCAACAAGCGTTGAAGAGAGCCATTTAGCATATGAACCAAGTACTGATACAGATGAGCCAAGTTCAAATCCACAAGATGTTCCGCCAATGATACGAGGACCGTATACTCCCAGATACGATGCTCCGAACTTCTCTGCGATGTGTGATCGATTTGGTGTGTCTGATAGAATAGCAGCAGCACTCGCAACATCTCTTATGCAAGACATTGACATAAAAGATGCACATGGCAATCCTATCATCATGGATAAAAATAAAGAGAAGAATTGCTTCGTAAGCAGTATGATGCATCCAATTTGAAAGCATTTTCATTCGACGGCCGAAAAAATGATGCTTTAACAATAGAAAAAATCGATGAGAAGTTGCATCCAAGGATGGTGAAAGAACCACCATGAAGGAACCAAATTATCAATTGATAGGCTACACAAAAGTCGAAAATGAAGATGCTGAACACAAATTGATTACATTGAATGCATTCTTCGTCGAAAAAGAAATTGCTCTCGATGCATTAATCGGCATATGCTGTGATGGTGAGCCAACAAACACTGGCGTAAGAAATGGGATTTTGCGTCGATTTGAATTGCATTTGAATAGACCGCTGCATTGGTTTGTGTGCCTTCTGCACTTCAACGAGCTGCCATTTCGTCATTTGTTTAACACTTTGGACAGATCATCGACCACTGGACCACGAACAACAACCGGAACGTTGGGCAAACAAATTGAAACTTGTGAAATTCTTCCGGTATCTATCATTTGTCATTTTTCTCATCGATTTTTTCCATTATTAAATGGAAAAGTTGCATTTAATTAATTTAATTTCCTTTTTTTTCAGCTTGTAGATGAATTCGTGATAATCGTGCTAGAGAACATGCCACCTGATTTAGATCCATTTGAATTATCCACCGATTCAAATTACCTATACAAAATGGCCAATGCAATTTCGAATGGTGTTGTTCCTGCGGATTTGTCTCACATTAAACCAGGACCAATAGCAGATTCACGTTGGCTCACCAAGGCGAATAGATTGTTGCGGTTGTATGTGTCAACTGAAAATCCATCGAGGAATTTGAAAATTCTGGCAACATACATAATGAAAGTGTATGTGCCGATGCACTTCAACATCAAGCACTATAATTCGGTTGTCCTCGGTAGTGTATTATTTTACAAATTCATTCGTTGGACACAATATTTGGATACAAATCTACGCGGAGTCGTGAATAATGTCATTAAAGATTCATATTACGGACATTCCGAAAATATTTTGCAATGTTATTTGATGATAAAAAAGAGACACGAAACATCGCAATCAAGAAAATTTTACACTACCGAAGAAATCTGTAAGACCCGGCACATCTTAGAGTTTATCAAAAACCTTTGATAAACTTCAATTGTACAGATTATACGAATATTAAATAAAGATGATGTCTTTTTCGAACCACCGTTTACGCATACCATTCCGTATGATCATTTCGAACAATATTTAGAATACGATGATTCACCATTGCCTGATCCAAGAATTCCGGTACACATACAAGCAACGGAAAGACATGTTCAATTGCTGGCTAGCGTTTCTAAACGTGTTTTAGAAAAAAGTCGACACATTGTTATGGCAGTTACATCAGAAAGCCGTGCAAAATACCCCAGACTTGAAAGCGAGAAAGACTTTCAAAAATAACTTATTTCGCTTTTCTTCCACTAAATTAATTTTTTTTACACATGTTCTTATTTTTTAGGATGAATTTCTGTTGAAAAAAATAAAAATAAAGATCAATTTTACCGAAAAATTTTTCTCGGAAAATAGACGAAAAATAGTTAAAATATGCATGAAACGCCCTCTGGTGGTGGTCATAGGTAAAAATAAAGATCAGAAATTAATTTCTCGACCCCAAAAACCCCCCATATACGCACAAAAAACATAATACAACGATGAATAAAAAATCGAATTTTGAATCAAAATGATGGTATATTGAAAAAATCATTTTTTGAAAAGTGGAGACTCGAAAATCGAGATAGACCTATGGTTCCTTCACCAAAGTTGCTTAGAATTGTCCATAGAATCATCCTAGGGGGCGGTTCTAATCGACAAAAATTTGGCCAGCCCTAATAGATATACATTTATTTTGCATTAAACGGCTAATGGATTAATCGCCAATTCTGCCAATTAATCGACCCGAATCACCGATTAATCAATTTTCTCCATTTTTCGAATAATGACCGGCAGGGTTCAATAATTGGAAACACTAGTTTTGAATCAATGATTGTATTTTAGAGCTATTGTCTACCAACCCTGTTGTTACCTTATTTTTATACATTTTTAATTGAAGCTATTATTTGATCACGCTCTTATTTTACTTTTATTTTGTATGACTTATTTTACTCATTATTAAACCAGGATGAACAAACTACCAAATTTTTGGCCACCCATGATGCCATCAAGCCAAATAATGCGACTACAAAAAATCTTAGCCGTGATCACAACCTTCTTAGCCAATTTTCAGAAAAACTTAGCCTCTAGCAAGGGTTGTACCAATTCAAAGATGTATATATTCACATCACAATCACTGTAATACAACCCTTGCTAGAGGCTAAGTTTTTCTGAAAATCGGCTAAGAATTTTTGTAGTCGCATCATTTGGCTTCATGTCATCATGGGTGGCTAAAAATTTGGTAGTTTGTTCATTCTGGTTTCAAAGATCCTTGATTATAAGTGCGTATTTATTTTAGTCCTTATTGCTAACCTGTGCTTTCAGTGTTATAAGTGATTACTATTTTCAGTAATTTCTTCGTTAGCTTTGGGTAACCATTTACCTCCAATGACACAACCATGTTAAATAATACTAAGATACCTGCTACGGTGTATTTCATTTTTAATTTTTATTTATGACAGTTATTTTTGTTCGGGTTAAACCGTTGATTTATGTTATTGTAACAAAAATATAATACACACAATTACTAAGGAGGAATGATTGCCTTCCCTTTTTAAAATTCTTTGGTCCGTTTGTCTACTTTTCTAGTAAAGTTTAGTAAAAATTACTAAAAAAAATATTTAATGTGTTTTTTCAAATTCTTTGTTTTTTAAATATATTAAAGTTGCCTTTAATTTCACTCAGAGAAACTTTTTTCATCAAATTTCCTCCACATTTGGTTTAAAATTAATGAAAAAAAAAAACGAAGAATTAAAAAACAAAACGAAGAATGAAAAAACAAAAATGAAAACAAAACAAGCAACTCCGTACCAACCTCCACTCTTCCTTCCCCTCTTTCCCACAAACTCAAGAGTTGCGCGACAAATGTTGCTCTGTGTGAAACGGGACTGAGTATTTGTATAAACAAACACCTTCCAGTAAAAACTTTTACAAATTTGTACACATTTTTGAGTTCCCAAACAGTGAGAAAAATAATGTATGTATGTAAATCAGTGGTCGGCAGAAAGAGAGAATATGAATGTATTGGTGTTTTACACCGTAAGAAATTATTTTATCTTTCTAGATAAATAAATGAATGAATTAATAAATGAATTAATCGATCAATTAAATTTAATTAAATTAGTTAATGTTTTTGTTTTTTCTATTATAAAAAATAAAAATAATTCATAATAAAGACATAATAATTTATTGATTGCATACAAGACACTCTGCCTCATTTAATATATTTCAAGAAAATAAAACAAAAAATTTTTCCCACTTAACATTCCACATTTTTAATTTAAAATGTAAACGAAAAACAAAATAAATACCTAAATACCTATAATTAAAAAAAACAAATTTTTAGAGTTTACTTTATTTCTTCAACAAAGCGGCATATACTTGCTCTGTTGAAAATCTCTCACGAACTTTTTAGTACTCTCTTAGAACACGAACATAGTTTGGCGGCAACAAAGGTGAGTTTTGGTCGGAAACTTTTATTAGTGTTTAGCGGTGCCAATTTTAACTATTTTTTTTGCCGTTTTTGGGATGATAGAGATTTTTCAGATTATTTCATAAAAAAAATGTTTTTTTATTTTATTCATGTATTTTTTCAGATTTTTCATATAAAAATATAATATTTGTTCAATATACCATTTATTTTTACTAAAATTAGACATGTCTTATAAAGTAAAATAAATACAACAAAAATTTGCAATTGTGTTAAAAAATAGTTACGAATTCAAACATAACATTGTGATATGAAAAGTATTAAAGTGTGTACACACACATTGACCAACTATGTCTATTCATATCCATTATTTCCCATTTCTATGGTGAAAATATATAATAAAGAGAATAAATATGCTATTAATTTTGCAACATATAACTAAAAACCTATAAAAAATGCAATAATTTAAAAAAAAAAAATAGTTTTCATGAAAAAACTGGTAAACAGTTAAGAATCCCAAAAACTGGGATAAAAATTACACTGTTTATGTGGCAGCACTGCAAACACCAAATTTAATGTTTTTCAACACTTTATCAACTTTGAAAATGTTGCCCTCTCATTTAAAAATGTTGCCGCTGAACTCTGCTCCATGTTGAATTTCTAGTAGAGCGGGAAAAATACTCTATAGAAAATTATATACTTTTTGACTACTGAATGAAATAATTGTATTATTTGTGCTCTTAGCTGTTAGATTTGTTTTCATTCGTGTTGTGTACGTGTAAATTGCCGATTCCGTTCGGCCCCTGAGTGCCGATCACTGATTTAAAGAGAGTCGTAAAAACCCCTTATTTACATTTGCGTGATAAAAAATATTTTTAGAAACATTGGTATTGTAAATTATATTTGATTTTATATGCACTTAAATTATTTGTTAGACGTAAGCAACGCAATGTATTAAAATGTTAATTAAGCAGACAACACCAGGCTAATTCCAAACAAATCAATTCACAGTTGTTTTGCTATTAAATTGTATACCAGGCTTCATAAATAATATTCGATTGTATTGTGTTAATTCATATTATTTCTTATTCGGTCAGCCAGAATCTGTCTTAACATATTATTTTAAAACATTTTATGAATTTTATGAAAAATATTTATGTTAAAAATGAATATTCACCGCCTAAGTATTTAACTTTAAACATTTTGCTTCAACTGTTTCCTTGTTAGATTATAATTTAAGATATACCGAAAAAGGAGATAAAAATGTAGAAAACACTAAACCCCCTTAATCCCTTTAAACACTAGAAACCCGTTTTATAGTGAACACTTAAGTAAAATCAAATATTCAAGTAAATGGTAATACATCTCAATAAATCTTGTATTTGTGTGGTTCTTGACTACTATTTAAAAGTTATGCAAAAGTGAAATGATAGTAGTTATTTACATACTCGTATTTGTCTGTTTTTCTTTCTACATCTTTAAATTTATATTTGTTTAGTGAAATAAATTGTACTCTTTATTTGTCAAAGGATATCACAAATATTTACTCTACTAAGACTTCATTAGAAAATGAATATCTGTTTAAACTGGCAATCAGATAACACTTCTCATATTTTCTTTCTTTTGAAAATAAAGCAATGGTAAAAAGCAGTTCAACCACAAAATGATGCAGAAAACAACGAAACAGAATGAAAAAATAAACATGAACGGAAATAAACCATAGAAAACCAAGTGACAGTTAATAAAACTCATTTTATAATTGTAAATATATAGACATTTACAAAAGCTCATCTAGCTTTTGGAAGGACCTAATGAAAAAAAGCACACAAAAGATGATAATCTTCTTATTCATTAAGAATACAATAAAAATAGTAAAAATCTTATCTCACATAGAGTTAAAGACTAAAGAACAAGAAATTTTGTCTACATAAAACCAACCAAAAGATCTTACAAAAAAATTCAAATTTACTTGTTATAGTAATAAAAAAATATTATTTCTTCTTTATTGTAATAACATACACTTATTTAGAAAATTGGTTTTAGTTTAATTTTACTGAAAATGCTTGCAATCCAATAGAAACACTGTTTCCAAAAAATGTAGCTGTCTTACAAATTAAGATAAAATATTTTTTTAATAATGGAGAAATATTTGCCAAATATTCAATTTGTTTGATGTGTTTAATTAATAAATTAATTTGGCACCCATCTTTGATAAACAACTTCTGGTAACGATATTAGTAAATCGAAATTTTGTTGTAAAATGACATAACACTACCGCCAAGTTTCATAAACTAACGAAGGCTCATAAATATAATACTTTATATTTTCAAACCCCTTAAAAAAAACACGGACATCTTAAAATATTTTTTTGCGCTTATCCCCAGGTGGCACACTCACCAAATTTATATAAATCATTGCGATAATGCAAATTAAAGCTTTAAAATGTAAGTAAAAATTTTAAAGTAATTAGATAGAAAGTCATTTTTCAAAAATAATACATTATGCTTATGACAGGATTTAAAAAAGTGGCGAATGCGCTTCAAAAACCCTACTCTTCAAAAATCTCATTTTTACAGAAGCTTATACTTATAAAACTTTACTAAAGTATTCTGGCCTCCTTAGCCCTAGAATGCATAGCCGCACTTAAAAAAGTTTTTAAGTTAAAATAACTGAAAATATCCTTTAAAAGAAATGATATTTCATTTAAAAACCGGTCTACTTAATTTTTATTTAAATTAAATGCCATTTGTTATTTATTTTTAAATGTTGATTAATCAACTGACACATCCGTAAGAAATAAATGATATAATCAGTTAAAATAAATGTCAAAATTTTACCTACCAATCCTTAAAAAATAACTGTTTCTTCATTTATTTGAAATTATTTCCGTTTTTGTATTTTTAGTTTTTTTTAATATACTCGTATAATACAAAATATATGTATGCATATGAAGCTATAAATACTTTTTGTGTGAATGTTTTTGTGTATGTAAGTGTGTTTATGAAGTTCTTGTAATTTGTATTGAAAAATTTTGTATATATACAACCAATTTAAATAAAAAAACAAATTGAAATTTTTTGAATATTTTTTTTTGAAACAGACAGCAAACAAAATTTAAATTTGTAAAAACTGTTTCGGATACAAATAAACCACAAGTTTCCGTTTTGTGGGTCAATTTTTATTAAATTTCAAACAAATGAAAAAAATAAATGAAACTGAAAAAAATGGTAAATGATAGTAAATTATTTCGAATAAATGTATAAAAAAGTTAATATAGATATTTCTTTGAAAAATAAATGTATGTTCCTTTATTTTTAAATGAAACGGAAAACTTTTTTATTAAACTACAAACAGTTAACTACATAATATTCTGAGTGCGGGTACCCGTGTGCCCACTAGCGACTTTAAGCGTTTGTAGCTGCAGACGCAATTTGTTACCGAGTGTTTCAGGCACATTGCCTTCTTGCAAATGCTGCATGCTTTCCGCGTTTTTCTTCTCCGTTTTGCTTCCTGAATGAAGCATAAATAGCTAGATCCAGTTACTGGCTTTCTCGATCCTGCTGCAGTAGATGGTGATGGACCACTTTCGTGAATAATTTCTAGTGGTCGATTCAGGTAACTTTCTATGGCTATTTTCGTACTAAAGTACCTAGTTACTTGATGATTGAGTGCACGTTCCTCAATGATTGGCATGCACTTTTCTTCACTCAGTTTTCGAAGAAAAAGCTTTCGTCTGTTTGCAGAATTTGGGATCATGTCGTTGTTCACGTAGTACAATTTATAAGCAGCTAAGGGCGTTATGCCCAAAACGTTGAAAAATAATGATAGTGGCCAACGCTTTGTAGTATACTCTGAGAATAACTGGTCGATGACGTCAACGCCACCTTTAGTATATTGTAAAACTCTATAATTTCAGGTTTCCCACTTTCTGCTATCTCGCCATCATAGTGCATCGACCAAAGCAGCAACACAGCTTTGTTTTTACGGGGAACATATGAACACATTGTAACATTTTTTCGGAAATCAAACGTCATTGAATCAATAGATCTATCCTTCTGAGCTTTCATTTCTGCCGCGATATGTGTTTTATTTTTCCTGAGGATTTCAACTAGCGTTAAATTCCTCTGAATTTGTAAGCCAAGTCCTTCGCCACTCGTTCGCCTTGTTTAGTTTCTCTTCCAGATGCGGCTTGGCCGGTAAATATCTGCCCATGCAGTGGAAAAGAATTCAATGCCTTTATTCCGTATTTTGATGGTTTCGACGGAATACTGCGTGAAACGCGTGCGACCACGATAAGGAAAAAGTTGTTCATCAAATTTTCACTAGGCTTGTAGTACGAAGCTAGATTGTTGTTCATCATAGTCCATTTATCTCTTATCGGTGCAGATTAATTTGTTTGCACACGAGTATCCCGAATGTTTGCATCATCAAACCTTTTGAAACGGAGTAGTGCACAAGCGCGATTGTTTCCCATTACTGCACGATACAATGGGAAATTTATTGCGCTCCATAAGTCTCTGACACTTTCAGTGCTATTGCGGTTTATGGCTGCCATAATTAGTATTCCAAAAAATGCATATAACTCTGCTGCTGTCACTTCCTCCCATACCTTTGATAATGAGCTATCATTTCCGGAGTCATAAAACATTTATATGTTTGTTCCATGGACATCATTTTGGTGTTCTTTGATGGAACACAGCTTTGTTACACGATGTTGTGCGTCAGTGCTTGGCGAGCGAGGTTTGGTTAAGCATTCCACTCAGTACCATCACGTATATCTACATATAATGTAACATATGACTATGCTTTGATACAATACAACTTAATAAAAGTGCTGTTTTTGTTCAATAAAAAACAAGAACAAGCTTGGTTGTAAATAAATCGTCATTTTATATGTATCACAAAAAAGAAATTTCATTTATAGTTATTGGCATCATTTTTTGTTTTTTTTTTATAATTAATAAACAATTAAAAATTTGATAAAATATATTAAATTATTTAATTAATTTGTTTATATATTTATTTAACGGGTTTTTAATCAAATAGTTTTTCTGTGAAGCTGAAAATGATTAAAAATTATAATGCGGTACACGGGTACCCTGGTTATGTGTTTGCGTGGTATTTTTTGGTTATGTGCTCTACGGTTAATACAAACCTTAACTCGAAACGTTCCATCAAATTCCCCTTTCAAAAATTGGACCTTTCCTTTTTTATTTCTGATCCAGGAAAAAATTATATGATAGTGTACTTAAATGTAAACCAATAAATAACACGTAGTGAAGTTGATTTCCTAACAGGCACAATGATGATATTAAAATTGAAAAAGGACAAACATTTTTTATTTCTCTAAAATAAATTGGTATACTCTGGCTCAACACGTCTTTTAACATCACACGCCAAAATTTTAGCTGTCCAACTTATTACAATTTGGCAATTAATTAAAATACTAATAAATGATCAATTTCCATCCCAGTTTTTATATTATCTATTAAGAAAATCCATCATTCATGATTTATATAACATTAAGGTCGTCAAAAAAATTTAATTTGAGAGCTCTACAACCCTACAAATATGCCATAATAGGAAAAATATGGTTTGCCAAAGAAATTAAAAAAAAAATGGTTTTATTTAGAGGTGCTTACGCCATTGAAGTTTCAATGATTTAAATAAATTAAAAATTGAGAGAATCAAATTTAATATATTTTTGGGTGTACATTACGAATACGAATTTCGCGAAAATTTCATACAAAAAATTATCGATCAAGAAGTTTGTCCACGAAATGTCTTATTATATGAGACAGGATATTTGTTAACAATTTAATTTTAATACGCTAAATAATAACGAGATACTAAAAAAGGCAAATTTTACGTTCAGTTACAATTATAACTATTATCCTTTTAAAATTAAAAAACAATGTGATGTCTAATGAAAGCCGTCGGTAAGTAGATTACAAAAGTACAAGAAGTTGGATTTTTCGATGACAATCGGTTTGTTTTTATCGAATTTTATATAACTATTCCATACAAATTTAAGTAGATATAGACCTGCTCAGTAATTATAGATATAGCTACTTAAAAATTAATAATGTATAAAAATGTTGCCAAGTCTTAGAAATTATTTGCATTTCTCTTTTAACTGTAACAAAAATATTTGTCATAAAAATATCTGAAATTTTTGTATTTTTAATTTGATAAAATATTAAAAAAAACAACAGAAGCTAACAAATTAATTAGGTGTTTGTAAGTAAAGATAGAGCAGGCCAAATAATATAATTTCACTATTTCGCGTTCCCGCAAAGTCTATATACGAAAAGAGCATTCGTACGAAAACGGCCCCAAATGTTGAAATTGTATTTGTTTACAAAAAATAAATAAAAGTCAGGTAAGTAGGGATAGTCGGTTTTTACAAGTATTTATATATATAGATATAAAATTCGAAAAAAACACAGCTAATGTTTTTAGATAGTTACGAAAATACCACAAAAATTCGAATTTTGTTGAGTTTTCAAAAACCGCGAAAAATTTAAAAACCACAAATTTGTTTTCCAAATTTGATTGGAGATTCGTAGTTTTCATAAAAATTAAAATTTGATTAGAGAAATTTGTACATAGTATAATGTGTTAGCCAGTTGACTTTTTACTTACATCTTTTAAGAGAATTTTGATATTTTGAATAAAATATGTATTTTACGTATGAACTAAAAAAAAATAGCGAACTAATTAAATGTTACTGATTTGTTTGCAAATTTCGATCTCCAATTCCTTTTATGAACATTAATTAAGACCGTATTTTTGTGTAAAGTTTAAAAACCAATTCAATTTATAGTCAACTTTTTGTTTAACATAAATTATTCCAACGACAAATTACTTACTCTTAAATGGTAAATTTTTGTGCACAGCGCATGTTTCGGGGACGGTTTTCGTTCCACAAGTTACTATGAAGACATTTTGTTAGTTTGGGGACCGTCCTCAAACTTTTCATTAATCTACTGTACACACTGAAGATATTTTTACTGCATACAGCGCATATTATAGAAACTTTTTGGATGTATATACAGATGTCTATATATATATATGTGCACAGCACATGTTGCGGGGACGGTTTTTCGTTCCACAAGTTACTATGAAGACATTTTGTTACTTTGAAGACTGTCCTTAAACTTTTCGTGCTGTGCACATATATATATATATATATATATATATATATATATATATGTGCACGGCGCGTGTTGCGGGGACGGTTTTTCGTTCCACAAGTTACTATGAAGACATTTTGTTACTTTGGGGACCGTCCTCAAACTTTTCATTAATCTACTGTATACACCTAAGACATTTTACTCGATACACCGCATATCATAGGGACTATTTTGGCTGTATATACAGATGTCTTCAAAGTATGCGCAATAAATACATATATATATATATATATGCATTTAACATACTTTGTAGACATCTGTATATACATCCAAAAAAGTCCCTATAATATGCGCTGTATCCAGTAAAATGTCTTCAGTATATATAGTAGATTAATGTAAAGTTTGAGGTCAGTCTCCAAAGAATCAAAATGTCTTCATAGTAACCTGTGAAACGAAAAACCGTCCCCGAAACATGCGCTGTGCACATATATATATATATATATATATATATGTGCATAGCGCATGTGCATTGCGCCGTGCATATATATATATATATATATTCATTATGCAGTAAAATGTCTTCAGTGTAAACAGTAGAATAATTATAAGTTTGAGGACGGTCCCCAAAGTACCAAAATGTCCTCATAGTAACTTGTGGAACGAAAACCCGTCCCCGCAACATGCGCTGTGCACATATATATATATATATATATGTGTGCACGGCACATGTTGCGGGGACGGTTTTTCGTTCCACAAGTTACAATGAAGACATTTTGTTACTTCGGAGACCGTCCTCAAACTTTTTATTAATCTACTGTATAAACTAAAGACATTTTACTGGATACAGCTCATATTATAGGGACTTTTTTGGCTCTATATACAGATGTCCTCAAAGTATGCGCAATGAATATATATATATATATATATATATATATATATATATATATATATATATATATATATATATATATATATATATATATATATATATATATATATATATATATATATATATATGCATTTCAAATACTTTGAAGACATCTGTATATACAGCCAAAAAAGTCCCTGTAATATGCGCTGTATCCAGTAAAATGTCTTTGGTGTATACAGTAGATTAATTAAAAGTTTGAGGACGGTCCCCGATGTAACAAAATGTCTTCATAGTAACTTGTGGAACGAAAAACCGTCCTCGCAACATGCGCTGTGCACATATATATATATATATATATATATATATGCATTACCCATACTTTGAAGACATCTGTATATACAGCCAAAAATGTCCCTATAAAATGCGCTGTGTCCAGTAAAATGTCTTCAGAGTAAACACTAGAATAACGAAAAGTTTAAGGACAGTCCCCAAAGTAACAAAATGTCTTCATAGTAACTTGTGGAACGAAAACCCGTCCCCGCAACATGCGCCATGCACATTTATATATATATATATATATATATATGCATTGCCCATACTTTGAAGACATCAGTATATACAGCCAAAAAAGTCCCTATAAAATGCGCTGTATCCAGTAAAATGTCTTCAGTTTATACAGTAGATTAATAAAAAGTTTGAGGACGGTCTCCAAAGTAATAAAATGTCTTCATAGTAACCTGTGGAACGCAAAACCGTCCCCACAACATATGCTGTGCATATATATATATATATATATATATATATATATATGCATTTCACATACTTTGAAGACATCTGTATATACAGCCAAAAAAGACCCCGTAATATGAGCTGTATCCAGTTAAATGTCTTCAGTGTAAACAGTAGAATAATGAAAAGTTTGTGGACAGTCCCCAAAGTAACAAAATGTCTTCATAGTAACTTGTGGAACGAAAACCCGTCCCCGCAACATGCGCTATGCACATATATATATATATATTCATTGCACATACTTTGAAGACATCTGTATATACAGCCAAAAAAGTCCCTATTATATGCGCTGTATCCAGTAAAATGTCTTCAGTGTAAACAGTAGAATAATGAAAAGTTTGTGGACAGTCCCCAAAGTAACAAAATGTCTTCATAATAACTTGTGGAACGAAAACCCGTCCCCGCAACATGCGCTATGCACATATATATATATATATATATTCATAGCACATACTTTGAAGACATTTGTATATACAGCCAAAAAGGTCCCTATTATATGCGCTGTATCCAGTAAAATGTCTTCAGTTGCGGGGACGGTTTTTCGTTCCACAAGTTACTATGAAGACATTTTGTTACTTTGGGGACCGTCCTCAAACTTTTAATTATTCTACTGTTTACACTGAAGACATTTCACTAGATACGGCGCATATTATAGGGACTTTTTTTGGCTGTATATACAGATGTCTTCAAAGTATGCGAAATGAATATATATATATATATATATATATATATATATATATATATATATATATATATATGTGCACAGCACATGTTCCGGGGACGGGTTTTCATTCCACAAGTTACTATGAAGACATTTTGTTACTTTGGGGACTGTCCTTAAACTTTTCGTGATTCTACTGTTTACAGTGAATACATTTTACTGGACACAGCGCATTTTATAGGGACTTTTTTGGCTGTATATACAGATGTCTTCGAAGTATGGGCAATGAATATATATATATATATATATATATATATATATATATATATATATATATATATATATATATATATATATATATATATATATATATGTGCACAGCGCATGTTGCGGGGACGGTTTTTCGTTTCACAGGTTACTATGAAGACATTTTGATTCTTTGGAGACTGACCTCAAACTTTACATTAATCTACTATATACACTGAAGACATTTTACTGGATACAGCGCATATTATAGGGACTTTTTTGGCTGAATATACAGATGTCGTCAAAGTATGCGAAATGAATATATATATATATATATATATATATATATATATATATATATATGCATTTCTCATACTTTGAAGACATCTGTATATACAGCCAAAAAAGACCCCGTAATATGAGCTGTATCCAGTAAAATGTCTTCAGTGTAAACAGTAGAATAATGAAAAGTTTAAGGACAGTCCCAAAATGTAACAAAATGTCTTCATAGTGACAAAATGTCTTCATAGTAACTTGTGGAACGAAAACCCGTCCCCGCAACATGTGCTGTGCACATATATATATATATTATTCTAGTGTTTACTCTGAAGACATTTTACTGGACACAGCGCTTTTTATAGGGACTTTTTTGGCTGTATATACAGATGTCTTCAAAGTATGTGAAATGCATATATATATATATATATATAGATATATATATATTCATATTATATGGACTTTTTTGGCTGTATATACAGATGTCTTCAAAGTATGCACAATGAATATATATATACATATATATATATATATATATATATATATATATGCATTGCCCATACTTTGAAGACATATATATATTTGCACAGCGCATGTTGCGGGGACGGGTTTTCGTTCCACAAGTTACTATGAAACGAAAAACCGTCCCCGCAACATGCGCCGTGCACATATATATATATATATATATGTGCACAGCGCATGTTGCGGGGACGGGTTTTCGTTCCACAAGTTACTATGAAGACATTTTGTTACTGTGGGGACTGTCCTCAAATTTTTCATTATTCTAATGTTTACACTGAAGATATTTTACTGGATACAGCGCATATTATAAGGACTTTTTTGGCTGTATATACAAATGTCTTCAAAGTATGCATAATGAATATATATATATATATATATATATATATATATATATATATATATATATATATATATGCATTGCCCATACTTTGAAGACATCTGTATATACAGCCAAAAAAGTCCCTATAAAATGCGCTGTGTCCAGTAAAATGTCTTCAGGGTAAACACTAGAATAACGAAAAGTTTAAGGACAGTCCCCAAAGTAACAAAATGTCTTCATAGTAACTTGTGGAACGAAAACCTGTCCCCGCAACATGTGCTGTGCACATATATATATATATATATATATATATATATATATATATATATATATATATATATGTGCACAGCGTATGTTGCGGGGACGGTTTTTCGTTTCAAAGGTTACTATGAAGACATTTTGATTCTTTGGAGACTGACCTCAAACTTTACATTAATCTACTATATACAATGAAGACATTTTACTGGATACAGGGCATATTATATGGACTTTTTTGGCTGTATATACAGATGTCTTCAAAGTATGCACAATGAATATATATATATATATATATATATATATATATATATATATATATATATATATATATATATATATATATATATATATATATATATATATATATATATATATATATATATATATATGCACAGCACATATTGCGGGGACGGGTTTTCGTTCCACAAGTTACTATGAAGACATTTTGTTACTTTGGGGACTGTCCTTAAACTTTTCATTATTCTAGTGTTTACTCTGAAGACATTTTACTGGACACAGCGCATTTTATAGGGAATTTTTTGGCTGTATATACAAATGTCTTCAAAGTATGGGCAATGCATATATATATATATATATATATATATATATATATATATATATATATATATATATATATATATATATATATATATATATATATATATATGTGCACAGCGCATGTTGCGGGGACGGTCTTTCGTTCCACAAGTTACTATGAAGACATTTTGTTACTGTGGGGACCGTCCTCAAATTTTTCATTATTCTAATGTTTACACTGAAGACATTTTACTGGATTCATCGCATATTATAGGGACTTTTTTGGCTGTATATACAGATGTCTTCAAAGTATGCGCAATGAATATATATATATATATATATATATATATATATATATATATATATATATATATATATATATATATATATGTATTACATATACTTTGAAGACATCTGTATATACAGCCAAAAAGTCCTTATAATATGCGCTGTATCCAGTAAAATGTCTTCAGTGAAAACAGTAGAATAACAAAAAGTTTAAGGACAGTGCATGGCGCATGTTGCGGGGACGGGTTTTCGTTCCACAAGTTACTATGAAGACATTTTGTTACTTTGGGGACTGTCCGCAAACTTTTCATTATTCTACTGCTTACACTAAAGCCATTTTACTGGATACAGCGCATATTATTGGGACTTTTTTGGCTGTATATACAGATGTCTTCAAAATATGCACAATGAATATATATATATATATGTATATATATATATATATATGTGCACAGAGCATGTTGCGGGGACGGGTTTTCGTTCCACAAGTTACTATGAAGACATTTTGTTACTTTGGGGACCTTCCTCAAACTTTTAATTAATATACTGTATACACTAAAGACATTTTACTGGATACAGCGCATATTATAGAGACTTTTTTGGCTGTATATACAGTTGTCTTCAAAGTATATGTAATGCATATATATATATATATATATATATATATATATATATATATATATGTGCATAGCGCATGTTGCGGGGACGGGTTTTCGTTCCACAAGTCACTATGAAGACATTTTGTTACTTTGGGGACTGTCCTTAAACTTTTCATTATTCTACTGTTTACACTGAAGACATTTTACTGGATACAGCTCATATTACGGGGTCTTTTTTGGCTGTATATACAGATGTCTTCAAAGTATGGGAAATGCATATATATATATATATATATATATATATATATATGCATTGCCCATACTTTGAAGACATCTGTATATACAGCCAAAAAAGTCCCTATAAAATGCGCTGTGTCCAGTAAAATGTCTTCAGAGTAAACACTAGAATAACGAAAAGTTTAAGGACAGTCCCCAAAGTAACAAAATGTCTTCATAGTAACTTGTGGAACGAAAACACGTCCCCGCAATATGTGCTGTGCACATATATATATATATATATATATATGTGCACGGCGCATGTTGCGGGGACGGTTTTTCGTTCCACAAGATTCTATGAAGACATTTTGTTACTTTGGAGACTGTCCTTAAACTTTTAGTTATTCTACTGTTTACACTGAAGACATTTTACTGGATACAGGGCATATTATAGGGACTTTTTTGGCTGTATATACAGATGTCTTCAAAGTATGGGCAATGAATATATATATATATATATATGTGCACAGCACATGTTGCGGGGACGGGTTTTCGTTCCACAAGTTACTATGAAGACATTTTGTTACTTTGGGGACCGTCCTCAAACTTTTAATTAATCTACCGTTTACACTGAAGACATTTTACTGGATACAGAGCGTATTATAGGGTCTTTTTTGGCTGTATATACAGATGTCTTCAAAGTATGCGGAATGAATATATATATATATATATATATATATATATATATATATATATATATATGCATTGGCCATACTTTGAAGACATCTGTATATACAGCCAAAAAAGTCCCTATAAAATGCGCTGTGTCCAGTAAAATGTCTTCAGAGTAAACACTAGAATAATGAAAAGTTTAAGGACAGTCCCCAAAGTAACAAAATGTCTTCATAGTAACTTGTGGAACGAAAACCCGTCCCCGCAATATGTGCTGTGCACATATATATATATATATAAATATATATATATATATATATATGTATATGCATTTCACATACTTTGAAGACATCTGTATATACATCTGTATATACAGCCAAAAAAGTCCCTATAAAATGCGCTGTGTCCAGTAAAATGTCTTCAGAGTAAACACTAGGATAACGAAAAGTTTAAGGACAGTCCCCAAACTTTTCGTTATTCTAGTTTTTACTCTGAAGACATTTTACTGGACACAGCGCATTTTATAGGGACTTTTTTGGCTGTATATGCAGATGTCTTCAAAGTATGGGCAATGCATATATATATATATATATATATATATATATATATATATATTAGGGCGGGTCGATTTGTAGGGAGTGAAAAAATTCACCAATTTCCCTATGATTTCCGTATTCTATGGGTTATTCCATAAAAATTTGCCGAAGGAACCATACCTCTATCGTTAAAATCGAGTCCCCTACTTTTTGTTGGTAGATTTTTTCCCAAATTGACGTTCGTATGAAATATTACCTACACGTTAACATCCATAACTCAAAAACTATCGATCGGGTTTAATCGTTGGAAAGGTGAGCTGATTTTGATAAATTTACAAAAAAAATCCCCAACATTGGTCCAACGGTTCCAAAGTTACGGGCATTTTTTTCCAAATTTTGGAGCCTTTTTCCATTTTTTTCATGATTTTGTCCAAGAATATTACTTTCATGGCCATTTTTTGGCTCAATCCATTATTTAATTCAATTTACAATTCAAAACGAAGAGTTTAAGCCCAAATTTATCGAATTCGGTTGATTAATTCATGCGATATTGCTAAAACAAAATAACACATAAAACCAACTTTTTGATTTTTTTTCCCTTTTTATTTTTTTTTCTACAAAAATTCAAATTAAGAGATAATAAAGTATCTATCAACCTATTATCAAAAAAAAAATATTCAATTTGAGTGTAGTAAAAGACAAAATGTGAAAAAAAAACATTATTTTTTCTGAAAGTCTTGTTTGCTTTCAAGTCTGGGTGTTTTCGTACGGCTCTCTAATGTCGTCACCATAGCGCCTTCTACATTCTTTCCTGCAACTCGTTTAGCAGTGGCAGCCAGCAATTGGACATGTCTTTCCGTTCCTTGAATGTGTAAAGGAATTTGTGGATCATCGAACGGTGGCACTTCGTAATTTAAATATCCCTCCAAATGTTCATACGAATAACTTTGCGTAAACGGTGGTTCGAATAAAATGGTATCGTCATTTAAATCAATCATATTTGTATATTCCGTACAATTAAAGTTTATAAGAGATTTTTTATAAACTCTAAGTTCCGTTGGGTCGACAATATCTCTTCGGTAATGTAAAATCTTCTTTATAGCAATGTTTCGTTTTTCCATTCTATCATCAAACAACATAGATAGCAAGATATTTTCTGAGTGTGCAAAATATGGATTATTTTGAATTACTGTATTTACAACTCCAAGTAAATTCCGTGGTAAAAATCGTGTCCAAGTAATAAATTTAAAAAGTAATGTACTACCGTATGCGGCAGAGCTATAATACTTAACATTGAAATACATTGGCGTGTATACTTTTATTATATAGTTAGCCAGAATTTTTAAATTTTCAGTTGGATTATTAGTTGTCACATACAACATAATAAACTATTGGCTTTGGTCAGCCAACGAGAATGTGCAATTGGCCCTGGTTTTATGTGAGATAAATCCGCAGGAACCACACCATTAGAAATTGCATTGGCCATTAACATCAAGTACCTCGAATCAGTAGATAATTCTTCTGGATTTAAATCACCAGGAGGCATATTTTCCAAAGCGATTTCCTCAAAATCGGTTACCACCTGAAAAGAAAACATAAAAGCTAAAAAATAGAATAAAAAATGGTAAAGAATTAGCTATAAAAATTACATACCGGAAGATTTTCACAATCAGCAATTTTTGAGCTCAACTTTCCGGTAGTTGATCGTGGTCCAGTGGTGGTTGATTTGTCTAAAGTGTCAAACAAATGTCTAAACGGAAGCTCGTTAAAGTGCAGAAGACACACAAACCAGTGCAGTGGTCTCTTTAACTGTTTTTCGAATAGTCGCAAAATTCCACCGTGTACGCCAGTATTTGTTGGTTCACCATCAGCGCATATGGCAATTAATGAATCGAGAGACAATTGTTTTTCTTGGAAGAATTCGATCAATTTGTTGACTTTGCTTGCCGCAGTTTCACTTTCTAGTTTTGTGTAGCCTATCAATTGAGAATTTGGTTCCCTCAAAACAACTAGATGAGGTTCTTTAACCATCCTTGGATGCAACTTCTCATCAATTTTTTCTACAGTTAGAGCATAATTTTTCCTGCCGTCGAATGAAAATGATATCAAATTCGAGCCATCATACCGCTTACGAAGTGCGTCTTGTCTCCATTTTTCTCTTTCTCTACGAAGTTTACTTTTATCCATGATGACAAGATTGCCATGAGCATCTTTTACGCCCAGGTCTTCCATCAGAGCTGTTGCCAATGCTGATCCCATTCTATCATGCACACCAAATCTGTCACACATCATTGCATAGTTTTTAGTATTGTATCTGGGAGTGTATGTTTGTGGTGGTAGAACTAATTCTGAACCTCCTCTCACATCAACTTCCATTTCGTCATAATGTGGTTCGTATGTAGGATCGTTGCTCACTGGGATTGTTGGTATAGTCGTTGGTATCGTCTCTTCACTTCCACTATCGTGTTCCGGTATCGTTTGTATTCTGTCATTATATTGATCGCGCATGAAATCTTTTAAGTTTTCTGGGATAGATCCACATGAGCAGTCGTTTTCTTTCAAGTTGCATTTACATTTTCCAATGTTGAATAATTGGTTTGTTGATTCTACGAATTTTTTGAATTCTGTTGCGCGTTTTACTCGTTGTTTATCTGCATTACTATATGCGTCAAGCAAATTATTCAATTTTCTAATGATGCTACCTTTGAGTATAAGTTCAATATTAAGTTGATTCCAAATTTCTAACAATCTGTCTGCTACTTGGGGAGTAAATCTTTTATACGAAAACATTTTGCTTTGGGCTTTTGAACGTTCGGCCAAGAAAAAATAGTACTTCAATATATCTCGTTTAGTTGACAGATTAATATCAGGTAATTCACAGCCCACGCCAAAAGAAAAAACATCATGAGAGACCAAATGTTGCAAACTACTGCGTTGGGTATCTGTTGGATTTTGCTCTGAATCCATTTTTTAAACCGTCACTAAAAGAATTATATATGTTTTTCATAGAATAATAATATAACTATTAACTATAATAGTTAGCAATGTTTTTACACTTACCTTTAAATCTTTTCTAAATTTCAAAATAGTTTGATTATTTGTTAGTTATTTCAAGTAACACTTCACTGAAATGACGCTCAAACAAAACTAGCATACACTGGAATCCCCACCCCGCCAACTACAGCTGATTGTTTCGTCCAATTAGAATTGCTGTGTATTTGTTGTTGTCAAAATGACGTCAGCGAAGAATTATTCTTTATAAATCGTATGCAAACCCAAAAAAGAGAGCAAAAATAAAAAGGGAAAAAAAATCAAAAAGTTGGTTTTATGTGTTATTTTGTTTTAGCAATATCGCATGAATTAATCAACCGAATTCGATAAATTTGGGCTTAAACTCTTCGTTTTGAATTGTAAATTGAATTAAATAATGGATTGAGCCAAAAAAAATGGCCATGAAAGTAATATTCTTGGACAAAATCATGAAAAAAATGGAAAAAGGCTCCAAAATTTGGACAAAAATGCCCGTAACTTTTGAACCGTTGGACCAATGTTGGAGATTTTTTTTGTAAATTTATCAAAATGAGCTCACCTTTCCAACGCGCCTACGATTAAATCCGATGGATAGTTTTTGAGTTATGGATGTGAACGTGTAGGTAATATTTCATACGAACGTCAATTTGGGAAAAAATCTACCAACAAAAAGTAGGGGACTCGATTTTAACGATAGAGGTATGGTTCCTTCGGCAAATTTTCATGGAATAACCCATAGAATACGGAAATCATAGGGAAATTGTCGAAAATAAATCGACCCGCCCTAATATATATATATATATATATATATGCATTTCACATACTTTGAAGACATCTGTATATACTGCCAAAAAAGTCCCTATAAAATGCGCTGTGTCCAGTAAAATGTCTTCAGAGTACACACTAGAATAACGAAAAGTTTAAGGGCAGTCCCCAAAGTTACAAAATGTCTTCATAGTAACTTCTGGAACGAAAACCCGTCCCCGCAACATGCTCTGTGCACATATATATATATATATATATATATATTCATTGTGCATACTGTGAAGACATCTGTATATACAGCCAAAAAAGTCCCTATAATATTCGCTGTATCCAGTAAAATGTCTTCAGTGTAAACAGTAGAATAACGAAAAGTTTAAGGACAGTCCCCAAAGAAACAAAATGTCTTCATAGTAACTTGTGAAACGAAAACCCGTCCCCGCAACATGCTCTATGCATATATATATATATATATATATATATATATATATGCATTGCCCATACTTTGAAGACATCTGTATATACAGCCAAAAAAGTCCCTATAAAATGCGCTGTGTCCAGTAAAATGTCTTCAGAGTAAACACTAGAATAACGAAAAGTTTAAGGACAGTCCCCAAAGTAACAAAATGTCTTCATAGTAACTTGTGGAACGAAAACCCGTCCCCGCAACATGTGCTGTGCACATATATATATATATATATATATATATATATATATATATATGTGCACAACACATGTTGCGGGGACGGTTTTTCGTTCCACAAGTTACTATGAAGACATTTTGCTACTTTGGGGACTGTCCTTAAACTTTTCGTTATTCTAGTGTTTACTCTGAAGAGTAAACACTAGAATAACGAAAAGTTTAAGGACAGTCCCCAAAGTAACAAAATGTCTTCATAGTAACTTGTGGAACGAAAACCCGTCCCCGCAACATGTGCTGTGCACATATATATATATATATATATATATATATATATATATATATATATATATATATATATATGTGCACAACACATGTTGCGGGGACGGTTTTTCGTTCCACAAGTTACTATGAAGACATTTTGCTACTTTGGGGACTGTCCTTAAACTTTTCGTTATCCTACTGTTTACACTGAAGACATTTTACTGGATACAGCGCATTTTATAGGGACTTTTTTGGCTGTATATACAGATGTCTTCTAAGTATGCGCAATGAATATATATATATATATATATATATATATATGTGCACAGCGCATGTTGCGGGGACGGTTTTTCGTTTCACAGGTTACTATGAAGACATTTTGATTCTTTGGAGACTGACCTCAAACTTTACATTAATCTTCTATATACACTGAAGACATTTTACTGGGTACAGCGCATATTATAGGGACTTTTTTGGCTGTATATACAGATGTCTTCAAAGTATGCATAATGAATATATATATATATATATATATATATATATATATATGTGCACAGCACATGTTGCGGGGACAGGTTTTCGTTCCACAAGTTACTATGAAGACATTTTGTTACTTTGGGGACTGTCCTTAAACTTTTCATTATTCTAGTGTTTACTCTGAAGACATTTTACTGGACACAGCGCATTTTATAGGGACTTTTTTGGCTGTATATACAGATGTCTTCAAAGTATGGGCAATGAATATATATATATATATATATATATATATATATATATATATATATATATATATATATATATATGCATTGCCCATACTTTGAAGACATCTGTATATACAGCCAAAAAAGTCCCTATAAAATGCGCTGTGTCCAGTAAAATGTCTTCAGAGTAAACACTAGAATAATGAAAAGTTTAAGGACAGTCCCCAAAGTAACAAAATGTCTTCATAGTAACTTGTGGAACGAAAACCCGTCCCCGCAATATGTGCTGTGCACATATATATATATATATATATATATATATATATATATATATATATATATATATATATATATATATATATATATATATTCATTATGCATACTTTGAAGACATCTGTATATACAGCCAAAAAAGTCCTTATAATATGCGCTGTATCCAGTAAAATGTCTTCAGTGTATATAGTAGATTAATGTAAAGTTTGAGGTCAGTCTCCAAAGAATCAAAATGTCTTCATAGTAACCTGTGAAACGAAAAACCGTCCCCGCAACATGCGCTGTGCACATATATATATATATATATATATATATATGTGCACAGCTCATGTTGCGGGGACGGTTTTTCGTTCCACAAGTTACTATAAAGACATTTTGTTACTTTGAGGACCGTCCTTAAACTTTTAATAAATCTACTGTATACACTAAAGACAGTTTTCTGGATACAGCGCATATTATAGGGACTTTTTTGGCTGTATATACATATGTCTTCAAAGTATGTGCAATGCATATATATATATATATATATATATATATATATATATATATATATATATATATATGTGCACGGCGCATGTTGCGGGGACGGATTTTCGTTCCACAAGTTACTATGAAGACATTTTGGTGCTTTGGGGACTGTCCTTAAACATTTCGTTATTCTACTGTTTACAATGAAGACATTTTACTGGATACAGCGAATATTATATATATATATATATATATATATATATATATATATATATATATATATATATATATGTATATATATATATATATATATATATATATATATATATATTCATTATGCATACTTTGAAGACATCTGTATATACAGCCAAAAAAGTCCTTATAATATGCGCTGTATCCAGTAAAATGTCTTCAGTGTATATAGTAGATTAATGTAAAGTTTGAGGTCAGTCTCCAAAGAATCAAAATGTCTTCATAGTAACCTGTGAAACGAAAAACCGTCCCCGCAACATGCGCTGTGCACATATATATATATATATATATATATATATGTGCACAGCTCATGTTGCGGGGACGGTTTTTCGTTCCACAAGTTACTATAAAGACATTTTGTTACTTTGAGGACCGTCCTTAAACTTTTAATAAATCTACTGTATACACTAAAGACAGTTTTCTGGATACAGCGCATATTATAGGGACTTTTTTGGCTGTATATACATATGTCTTCAAAGTATTATATGTGCACGGCGCATGTTACGGGGACGGATTTTCGTTCCACAAGTTACTATGAAGACATTTTGGTGCTTTGGGGACTGTCCTTAAACATTTCGTTATTCTACTGTTTACAATGAAGATATTTTACTGGATACAGCGAATATTATAGGGACT
Organism: Eustalomyia histrio; assembly: GCA_949748255.1. Taxonomy (NCBI): domain Eukaryota; kingdom Metazoa; phylum Arthropoda; class Insecta; order Diptera; family Anthomyiidae; genus Eustalomyia; species Eustalomyia histrio. The sequence goes on from OX456523.1 coordinate 86,010,755, forward strand.
TTTTTGGCTGTATATACAGATGTCTTCAAAGTATGGGCAATGAATATATATATATATATATATATATATATATATATATATATATATATGTGCACAGCTCATGTTGCGGGGACGGTTTTTCGTTCCTCAAGTTACTACGTTATTCTACTGTTTACACTGAAGACATTTTACTGGATACAGCGCATATTATAGGGACTTTTTTGACTGTATATACAGATGTCTTCAAAGTATGTGAAATGCATATATATATATATATATATATTCATTGTCTTCAGAGTAAACACTAGAATAACGAAAAGTATAAGGACAGTCCCCAAAGTAACAAAATGTCTTTATAGTAACTTCTGGAACGAAAACCCGTCCCCGCAACATGTGCTGTGCACATATATATATACATACATATATATATATATATATATATGTATATATATATATATATATATATGTGCATAGCGCATGTTGCGGGGACGGGTTTTCGTTCCACAAGTTACTATGAAGACATTTTGTTACTTTGGGGACTGTCCACAATCTTTTTATTATTCTACTGTTTACACTGAAGACATTTTACTGGATACAGCGCATATTACGGGGTCTTTTTTGGCTGTATATACAGATGTCTTCAAAGTATGTGCGGGGACGGTTTTTCGTTCCACAAGTTACTATGAAGACATTTTGCTACTTTGGGGACTGGACTTAAACTTTTCGTTGTTCTACTGTTTACACTGAAGACATTTTACTGGATACAATTCATAAAATTCCATTACTTTACACACAAGGATACAGTGCAAAATATAATTCAAAATATTGTCTATTCATTAACTATCAACATAGATTAAGTTGTAGATTTAATGTGGATTAAGACAAACATTTGATATTAAATGCTTCATATAAGCTGTGTTATTTGATACTTAAAGAATTAAAGTTCATAACAATAAACTGTAAAATATAGAAGATAAATATAAATTGTTAAATTTCGTTGATGTTAGTCTAATTGTGTTGTTGTTTACAAGTTTGTTAATTTGTTTCCTTACACTCAATATAAAATAGACAATCATCAACAAGCAATGACCGCAAAAGGGAGAAGAAGAGCATGGATATTGACAAGGTTGGGTAGCGCCAACCGAAAATACTAAGTATTCTATCCTGCTGGCTCAGTGGAATTTCTCAATTTTTATTCTCTATAACTTACTAATAAAAATTTTCATGTTTCTTTACAATAAAAATAATTAAAAAGAATATGATATGATCTTAAAATCCTACTATTCTATTCACTTACAAAATAACAGATCAACAATTCATAAAATTCCATTATTTTTTCAAATTTTCAATTAATAACAACAACATAAAGTCGACTTTTTTAAAAACAATTTTATACTAAAAACCTGTTTTTATTTTTTCAGCTACTATAGTAAAAAATAAAGTCAGTTTTAAGTTTAAGTCAGCTCTAAATTGGTGTCACATCAAATGTTTGCATACACATTGTACTAAAATATTTGGAAGTGGCTAGATTGAACAGCTGGTTTTAAATTACCTCTCAAAACAAAAAAAAAAAAAAAAATAAGAAAAAAGTGTATTATTGTCATAAAGCTATTAAATGCCTTTAAATTTTTTAACAGCAAATCCTGAAAAGGTTAAATTGCCCTCCAATGGAGACGGACACACAGAAAAAAATGGGTGTGATATTTATAAAAATTAGAGTAAAATTTTACAAAGTTTTGTGGTTAACGATAAATTTTGTTTCACGCCATCAATTTAAATTTTTTTAAGTATTTTTAGTGTCTACGCAAATCTGACTCAATACGATAAAATTGTTAAAAAAAAAAGCGGAACAAATTTTGGTACCGCGAGGATCGAAAAGTACAATTTGTTTGTCTGGTTGGTACAATAACAGAAAACATATTTTCCATCCCTGATACAGGTAGTTTAAAAATTTTTCTTATATAGCAAAAGTGAAGGTTTAATGTTTCCTGATAGAGTGACGGTAGACCAGTTTCTAAATGGAGCATATAATTGGGTGTATTTTTTGGGAGATATAACATTTTCTTTAAAAAGTAACGTAACAATTTCTCAACTTTGTCATACCTGAGAAAACCCCAAACTTGAGCGCCATAAAACATTATGGATTTTGCGGCTGTATGAAAAATTTTAATTTTTTTAGAGAAGTTAATTTTTAGGTGATGAATGTAACTTAACCAAGTGGAGTTTATAGCAATTTTGGACGATGCAAGCTTAGATTCCAGATGTTTTTTAAAAGACAGATTATAAGTTAAAACAATTCCAAGATATTTGTATTCGTTCACTATTTCTATACCATAATTCCATGAAAGACTGTGGCTTATTCTTGTACACGTTCTAAATATCATTATCTTGGACTTAGTTAGATTTATTTTCAAGCACTATTGGCTGCAGTAAGTGTATTATGCATCAATCATTTTCTGTAGCATCGTTGGAGAGTCTGACAGCAAAACAATGTCGTCTGCGTTTAAAAATACTTTTACTACAGTCCCACCAATAACGATACCACCTGGTAAATGACTGTGGAGGTCATTTAAGTAAAGAGCGAACAATATTGGACTAAGCAAACATCCTTGCTTAACGGCTAGTTGTTTTATCGTATAATTTTTGTAATATCACCAACAATTTACGTACAGACCTATACTACATAGGTTATAGAACAACGAGTTTCTTGGTATCATGTCAAAAGCTAAAGAAAAGTCAACGAAAAAAGTATATGTTTTCTTATTTTGGTTAAAGTTAAGATTAACAATACTAGTTAAATTAAATAAATTGTCTTCAGTAGAGTAATCCTTGCGGAAGCCCGCTTGATATTCATTCATTATATTATGGTAGTATATCTAGCTATTAATACGGTTGAGAATTAAGCCTGTGAAAATTTTATAATTCGTGTCTAGGAGAGATAATCCTCTATAATTTGATACCATATTAACGTTACCCTTCTTGAATAATTGTATTATAATAGAGTTACGGAACGAATCTGGTATGTTATCATGCAAAAAAAAATATTGTTAAATAATGATAGGACCTCGTTCAGAAAACATAATGGGGCGTTTTGATAGAATTCATAAATTACCCAAATTGTTTCCCAATTAAGGCTTGCTGTTCTTCATTGAATTAGTCAATTTCCAATTGCTGCTATTTTTAACCTTGTTTAACTTTTCTATATTTTTCATTTTGTATCTTAACTTTTTCTCCTCACATAACTTTGAATATTTTGATCTACTTTCTACGTAAGATTTTCTGTCAGTTTCTAAATTTGATTTACGGTACTGGTTGAGTTTTTTGAGCATACGTTTACGAGTATTTTCGCACTAAGAATCATACCAATAATTTTTGGGATCAAAACTTTTTTTAATAAAATTATTACCATCAGCTGTACGAATTTTCTCAGTACAAATGTTGACTTTATCTTGTATACTTAAGTTTGATTGCAAGTATGCTGGGTCCGAAAGTCTTTCAAGGGATTTGTTGTATCTATTAATGTTCCTAGGCAACCAAAGGTGTTTTTGTGGCAAAACCAATTCTTTGGTATGTGGATTATTTCCAGACAACAATTTTAATATGCAAATGCAGTAATCAATAAGTGAACTTCCCATAACACCGTAAAACGTATTTTCACCTTCAGAGTCACCCGACATTTGTCCATTTATAATTATGCCACCAATGTTCTCTAAAAGAGCTAACAACTTTTTACCTTTGCTATCAAGAGTTCTATCTTTAGATAAACGAGATTCGAAGATCAAGGGAACGTCAGTCAACAAATTCTCTTCAAAAACTTGTGCGTTAGAAACCCGAGCATTCAAATCACCAACTATGCAAAATGCAAAACGACGCGGCATTTAAACTATATATTAAATTTTCAAATATTTCAAAATCATGTGACCAATTTGTGCAATTTAGGTAACATAGAATGATATGAAAACTGACACCGTGTGTATTTCAATGAAAATTCAAATTTCAAATTTCAATGAAAATTTATTTTGAACGTTTTTCTTAAAACCATACAACCCACCGCAGATTGCTCGGCCCATATTATGATTTTTTGTGGCATCCACCCAGTAAAGCACGTAATCCTTTAAAAACCTAGAAAATTGTTTATCCGCAAGAACATGGGTTTCAAAGAGAAAAATTATATCAAAATTGTTAATAAATGTGAAAAAGTTTCCAAATTTTAGTTTTGTATTAAGGTTGGCAATATTATAAGACACATTTCTGTTTGCTAATTTGAGCTAGCTGTATTCGAAGAGGTAGAAGCAGGAACACTACTGGATAATGAAGATTTCACATCGATAATACAATCATAGTTTACTTTTACAAACAAATTACGTAAAAATTCAGCATCCACTTTGTTAATAGCAATGACTTTTTCCCCTACCCAAGAGAATGGTTTGTCATTTATAAACGTTGATCACCATAACGAACTTTTACATGTTTGTCAGCATTTTTACATTTTTGCCAATTTGACGTAGAAAATACCTTTTGGATCGTTCGTCAGCTGTGTAATCTTTGTCGATATATATTTTAGAGCCAACAAGTAAACGTTTTTCAGCAATAATGGCGTTTACTTCCATGGGCGAGTTGAGAGAAAGTAGGAAAGACTTTCCAGAAGCTATTTTTCGGGCATCGACAACATTGACTGATACTTTAAGAGTGGAGGAACATATTTCGTTGAATTCCCTTAGAGCTTCAGGAACAAGATTGCTTTTGAGTCCACTTATGACAATATTGTTGCGTCTGCTTGCTTTATGAACAAGTTCCAGTCTGTTTTTCATTACTTGGAGTTCCTTCTGGAGACGGGTGTTATCACAGCGCAGTTGTTGGATTTCAGTAGAAATAGGGGCAAGGTCATCATTTTTCTCAACGTTTTCCAATTTTGCATCTAGGGCACTATTTAGCTTGCTATCAAATACACCCCAAGAAAAACAATCGGCTGCCGTGGTGCAGCTTTGTTATTGTGGCCAGCCACATTGATATTGGGAAAGGTAGTAGCAGCATTTGATGTATTGGTACTCATCCTGTTGATTTTATAATGTTTCTTTGGAGTGTTGTCTGCAAAAATATCCGGCGAAATTTGTTTTAGGCTTCTTTTTTGTGTATCCATAAAATTTAATGATCAATAAAATTGTTTTTGTATAGAAAATATTATTTTGTTTTTTATTTTTTCTTTATTGCTTTTTTTATGTTTTACTTCTAGGCATCACAAAATGAATAAAGCACAAACAATAGAGCACCCCACAAATTATAGTCCAACGGTGTCAAATCGCAGCTCCGAGGTGGCCAAACGACATCAGCTCTGCGGCTGATAGTGCGATCTTCAAAAACAGGGCGCAAAACATCCAGTGTAGCTTCGGCTGTGTGGCACGTAGCGCCGTCCTGTTGAAACCAAATGTTGCTAATATCCTCCTCTTCAATTTTTGTGAACAAAATTTCGTCCAACATGGCCGGATAACGATCGCCATTGACTGTAACGGCCACTCCTTGCTCATTTTCGAAGAAAAATGGCCCAATTATGCTTCTGGACCAAAATCCGCACCAAACAGTGACTCGTTTTGGGTGCATCGGCTTTTCAATGTATGCGTGCGGGTTTCCTGTGCCCCAAATGCGACAATTTTGCTTGTTTACATACATTGATTTACATACATTGATGACATTGAAAAGATGACATTCTGCAACATTACCATGATTTTCAAAGTAATGTCGCAATATTTCCCAGCGTTGTTCAAGCGTATACACAACCATATTCGTTCAGCGGAAGGATAAAACTAATTATCTGTCAAATCAGACATGAGCTAAGTGTTACCATTCACGAAATAAGCACTAGTTGAAAAAAAAACGTTAGATGGCGGACCCTATATTTAATTTTTCTCAATTTATAATTCATTTAAAATAATAGAACAAGTACAGCTTTGAAACTTCAATGGCGATGTGCTACGTCAAATAAAACTTTTTTTAATTTCTTTTGCAGACCATATTTTTATCCATAAAGGCATTGGTTGTGGAGCTCGTGAATTCGAAATTTGTTTTACTTTGGACTAACTTAGTATATCTCTATATATCATGGAACAACGTTACTGACTGACTCACTTACTCACACACTCACTCACTCACTAACTCACGCACTCACTCATTCAACATCGCCCAGCCCAAACCGCAAGAGGTAGGAGGCTGAAATTTGGAATGTAGGTTCCCCCTCCGGCGTAGACATCCGCTTAGACGGAGTGTTAGGAAATTCCTTCGGGGAGGGGCAAAAATTCCCCTTTCACGGCTTCCCTAAACCCCTTAGCTAGAAAAATGAAATTTGAAAAATGCCTCCCTGGGAGTATGTACTAACTCTTTGATAAGGCACATTTTAGAATTTCGGCCAGTGACGTTATAAAAACGTTATAAAGACAAAATTAGGCTTAGACATCTACCCAAGAGGCTTTTTGAAAATTCCTACAGGGAGGGAGAAAAAGGGAAAAGGTCTCCCCCTGAACAGCCTGCCAAAATCCCTGCAACTAGAAAGTTGAAATTCGGTATGCAGGTTCCTTCTCCAGTGTAGATAACAGCTAAGGCGTGACTTTTGAAAAATCTAAAGCGGAGAGGCAAAAAAGCGGGAAATTCTCCCCCTTGAGGGCATACCAAAACCGCTGAAGCTGGGAAGTTAAAATTTAGTACATAGGTTCCACCTCTAAAGTAAATGTGCATATATGCAAATTAACAAAATGTCTTCATATTATGCATTGGAACAAAAAATTCCCCACAGTATGCGCCGTATGTACACAGAGCAAAAACTGCCTAATAGAATCAAGAAGATTTTCTCTATGAAACGTTTTTAGGCTACGGGGTATCCCAGCAGAAAGAAGAGAAGATTTTTCCGAAGAGATTCCTTATTATTTTCATGTGCTAAATCTTTTTAATTTTATCAAGAAGGAAAACAGATAAAATCAAGATGAAAACTTGTTATTCACAATTTTTTTCATTCAATTTCCGTTATTTTCGGCACCAAAAAAACAATCCATAGAGAAAAACTTCTTGATTCTATTAGGTGTTCTTCTGAATTGTATAAAAAATGGATTTCTTATTGATTTCATTAGGCTACGTAATTGATATTTTCAAAAAGGTTTCCCTTATTGATTTCATTAGGTTCATGATCATGTGTAAATCATCTTCTTGATTTTAATAATAAGGAAATCTTCTTGACTACATTAAGTTTCATTAGGTATTCTTCTTGATATTTTCAAAATGGTATTCCTTATTGATTTTATAAGGCTATCTTCTTGATTTTTTCAAAAAGGTATTCCATATTGATTTCATTAGGTTCCTGTATGATCATCTTCTTAATTTTTTTAATAAGGATATCTTCTAGATTATATTAGCTTGCTTGTTATTTCATATACACGTGTCACCGCTCATAACTGTACTTCTTAGTTCTTTGAACTTGACATATTAAAATTAAACTTTTAGTTGAAAGTAAACAAGTGGGAAGTGAAGAGTGTTATTTGTCCTTAAATAAAAATAAAATTTAACTAAAACAAAGGAATATAATTAAAAAAAGTGCATCTTAATCAGTGATCGGCAAAGAGTCGCCCATAGGCGACTCACTTATACTAACATACTAACACAGATAGCATGAAAATGAAAATAATAAATCAGTCTCAGTTGAGCTTTCGTGCAGTAAGGTAGTGTCGACGGATAGTACGTACATTACACTGAACGAAATGTCTTGCAAAGAATGGGCAAACTTGAATGTTTAATATATCAGCGTCTTTTATTGTTGCTGCTGAACTTGCAACTCGTTGCCGTCCATTCGGGGATGGCCAGTTTTTCAAGGATGTTATAAAATATGCAATGAATGAATGAAATTACAAATTATTTTGTAGTTTGTAAGCTAAAGTATATAAAAATCTTTAATATTTCTCTATTTATTTTTATTTATTTATTTATTTCTTTCTTTAATTATATTTTTATTGATTTATTTATATATATTTATTTGTGTATTTAAAATTCATATTTAAGTAGGGAAGGGTTTGACTTTCCCAGGCTGTAACTGAGAAACTTCTTGGATCTTAAAAGATTTTAATTATAAATTTTCGTTTTTTTGTTGTTTTTTTATTTGCTTTTGTTATATTTTTTTTTTTGTTATGCTTTTTTTGTTCTTATCCTTTGTTTTTTTATGTTTGTTTATATGTACATAGTTTTAAGAAAATTACAAACACATTTCCTTCAGTGCATTAAGAGAAGGAGAGCGTAACTCTCCTATACAATGGCAACAATATGGTTGTATTAGTTTGCCGATCACTGATCTAAATTAATACGTGTGCAAGTAAGTGTGTATGTACAATGTAAGTAATATAAATCATTATTTAAAAAAAAAAACGCTATTTTCTAGTATTTCGGTAACGTTATTTTAAGGGTAACAATATTTTATATTATTTCGGTAACGGTATTTTAAGGATAACGCCATTTTCTATTATTTCGGTAACTGTATTTTAAGGATAACGATTTTTTCTATAATTCCGTTACGGTATTTTAATGATAACGCTATTTTCTATTATTTCGGTAACTGTATTTTAAGGATAAAGATTTTTTCAGTTATTTTGGTAACGGTATTTTAGGGGTAACGATAGTCAGATGAAAGGGTATTGAATCGATAAGGGTACTTTAGTGGTTTGGCCTGCCAACCCTGCTATTTTATGAAGTTTATATGTATTATTTCAGTTCCATGCAAATAATGGCGGACCAAAAAAGTTTAATTGAATATATCGATGTTTTGCTTATTTTTAAGTCATGGGAACTGTGCGATGAAACGTGTCACATTCTTTTCACCTTTGGAATTACATCTACAACTATATTGAAAAAAATTGAAATAGAAGACATTGAAAATTTATTCAATAAATTGGAGCAAAATATACTGCGGAGCTAATAACGTTCAAAACAGGCTTAAGGGAATGGAGGAAAAATATTGTACGTACAAAATAATTTTTATGAAAAAATAAATTTTCACTTAAGTATTGTTTCAGAATTTACCATTAAACATATGCCGTGATTCAGACGGACCGCCTATCCATTTTTACTTACTTAACCATTCGTCAGGCATATATTTTGAGCCCATAGTTCTGGTACATGGTGTCTGGCCAGACCCCTATACACTCAGAAAAAAAAGTTAGTAGAAAAATTTGTAAACGGTTTTCAATCCCACTTTACTATTTTTGTACTGATTTTTAGTAAAAAAAAATATTATTTAGCAAATCTTTTTGCTATTTACATTTTACAAATTACAGAGTTTTTACAGAATATCTACAAATTTTTGTTGCTAATTTCAGAAATCATTTTACAAATTTTTGAAAACCGATTTGCTAAAATTAGCAAAAAAAATTACTAATTTTAAAAAAGTCGATATTGATGGAAATGTTTTTTCTAATAATTTAAACTTATGCATACAAACTTAAATTGCCCTAAAATGTTACATAGGATTAAAAAAGGGATCGGAAGTGAAGATACCGACTCATGTCTAAAAATAGGACATCCACTTAAAATAGCACTAAAAAGTTTTTATTTCTAAAAATCAGCCCTAACAACAATTTAAATTTCACCTTAAAAGTAAAAAAAAAAAATTGACTAAAATATTTTTCAAAACAGAAATTACCAAATTAAAACAAAATGATAAATTCGTTTATGTTTTAAGAATTTTTAAGATTTTTAAGCCTTTGATTTTTCTTTTCATTTTGTATAAAACATCTTTAAAAAAATATGATTAAAATTTTTGATACTCGATAAAAAAAAATAAATCTAAAATTTTGTACTAATATTAATAGTATTTAGTATTTTTTTTTGCTGATTTTAGCAAACAGATTTTAAATTCCACTTTACAAAAAGTCTACAAAAATTTAGTAGCGGCTACTAATTTCATTGTACTACACGTCAGCAGACATGTGTTGCTAAGATTAGCAAAAAATACCGCTGGGCTCAAATTAGCAGAATTTCCCGTAATAACAGCAAAATTTTCAGTTGCCACTACAGACTTTTTTTGGTGAGTGTACATTTACATGCATTTGTATGGAAATAAGGGCTGTTTGCCGTTAAATTTTTTACTAAGATAAGAAAATATTTGTTATATTTTGTGTTTCTATTTCTTTTTACTCTGTTATTAGCTACCTGAGGAAGAAAAAATAGACCTGAAAAATTCTTTGGAATGAAAAGGGCAACAATTTTTTTGTTCTATATATATTTCTCTTTATTATGGGTAAAGTAATAAATGTTTATGACAAAATAGAAAATTATCATGAAGAATACATTGATTTTTTTATTCAGAATTTTGCGGAAGGCAACAAAAACATAAATAATCTACTTTTGAATGTTGCTGACAAACAGGATTGTTGCATTTGCAGCAAAAAAAGCGTGTCTTACAGCGTATTTTGTCACCTTGCTGCAGGCAAATTCTGCAATATTTTTTGGCAGCTAGTGTGTCTGGACCACTGCGTGAAGCCACATTACGGTTTGCTATATTGAGAGGTCTCCCAAACACGCTTCAAATGCTATACGAGTTGTTGGTTAAGCCACAATGTGCGGATTATTGATGCGATTTTCAACGTTGGCCAGTACCAATTGCTTTGCAATTCATCATTTAGCTTACATATAATGTAACTTGCCAATGCCATCACATCAATCATGTTGCAGAAAAACGCGTATGTCCAGCGTCTGGTTGACCGTTTTGTTGTGTAATGAGTTAGCATTTGATCCATCGTATCGACTCCGGCTTTAGTTGAATTATAAAATAAAATTGCTTCCGGTCTCATGGCTACGCCTTCAACATATTTCGTGTAATGCACGGTTGAAATTAAATTGACTGCCTTATTTTTTTTGGGCACGTAGCTGCAAAGTGCAACAAGATTTTCATGAAAACCAAACACACTTGAAAGAATTGGTCATCTGGTGCTCTTCATAACTTCCTTAGGAAGACATCTTTTGTTTGCTCGAATGGTGCCAACAAATGCCAGTCCCATAGCAGCCAGTCGTTTAGCGCCGTTCAATGAGGTGAAAAAATTATCAGAAATAATTGTTCTGCCGCTGTTTGCGTAACAATTTGCGAAATACATTAGAACGTTTTCACCTTGATTTATCTCCCGATTGTCTCCTTCCTTTCCAGTGTATAGTTTTCCTTTCAATGGAAATTTAGTCTTAGCATCGCATGCCCACCAAACTTTGATCCCATAACTTGCAGGTTTTGATGGGATACATTGGGTAAACTTTGTGCGTCCACGATACGGAAACAACTGCTCATCGATGGTGATATTTTCATAAGGTTCAAAATAATTTTGCAGATTTTCATTGAGAAAATTCAAAAAGGTCCCGGATAGGAGCTGCTTTATCTGTTTGCTGTCGGAATGCCCGCGTACAACTATTATCGAAACGAATATATCTGGACAGAGTAATGAATCGTTTGTGCGACATAGCCGCACGGAATATGGGCAGCGAATCAGAACGCCACAATATACTGGAGTCTTGCATATTATTATGGCTGAGACCAGAAGCCAACAAAATCCCAATGAATGCATCTAGCTCAGAGCTTGTCAAATCAATCCATTTTCTTTGGGTAGACTCTGGATGTTCTTCATTCCATTTTCTAATTGATTCTCGCCCATGCCGATTTGTTTCACTAATGATGACGAACGTAATATTGGTTGAGAAAAAAAAACTTGAATACCTCAACTGGATTGGTGAGCCTTGTTTTTGTTCCAGATCGAAAACGCATGATATTATGCTGGCGCAAACGAGATGCAGGGGGTTCAGTTTCGTTCCATTTAGTACCGTCTTTACCATAAGAACAGCCTGAGTCGACTTCATTTGCTGCTTCAGCATCATTTCCACTTTCTTCTTCTTCATCTACGTCTTCATCACTATCATAAAGTTCTTTAGGTTCAATTTCCAAATCATTTTCTATGTCTAATGCATCATCTTCTGGCACATAATCAGAAGTGTCGTCACCATCGTTTTCAAAAACATCATAATTTTCATCAGCTTCTACCTGACTTTGAAAATCACGCGCTAATGCCTCTGACAATTGGGGTTGCAAATTCGCGCTACGCAAGCGTGTATTATAAATAAATTCCAGTTCATCAGCCATAATATACTAACAACGCAACAAATCTACCTGCGTAAAATTATTCACAAGTTCAAAATTACCGCACAAAAACTAGATTACTTCTTTACTGTTCAACGTTCAATGAATAACTAACTCACAAACAAAATCAGAAGAAAGAAAGAAGCATAAAAGAATAAAGTAAATACAAATTTCCAACTCGTGCCATGTGCTTTGCCTATTCGTTCATGCAAAATGCATAGGGGTCTGGCCAGACACCATGTACCAAAAGTAAGGTGAAGATTTTTTATTTGGCTTTTTTGTCCTGTTCCAAGGACTTTTTTTCAATTATTAATTCATAGATCGAAAGCCAACAATATTTTGGGAGATTACCTGAAATTACAGCCATGTACCTAAAATAGAAGTATGCTTAATTGAAGCAAGTAAATTAAATATGTCTGGCCAGAACCATGTGCCACTTCGAGGGTTAACAATGGACTTAAAGTTGTTCGAGTAAAAAACTATTGGTAATAGTATTTACTTTTTATTATTATATTATTATTACTTTTTATTTTTATTATTATTCCTATGTAAATATATAAATAAAAAAATCAATATAATTATTAAATAAAATCTAGAAGAAAACCTTTTTAAAAAAATCAATAAGATAGCTTAATACAATCAAGAAGAAAACCTTTTTGAAAAAATCAATGAGATAGGCCAATTAAATCTCGAAGAACCCCTTGTTGACAAAACCAATAAGATAGCCTAATAAAATAAAATAAAAAACCTTTTTGAAAAAATCAAGAAGAATACCTTATAAAAACCCTAAGTTTTCTTCTTGATTTTTTCGAAAAGGTTTTCCTTATTAAAATAATAAGACTTTCTTCTTGAAAAATAACCATAGAGATATTTTATTAATTTTGTTCTATTTTATTAGGTATTTTTTATATACTGTTTTTTCTGTGTATGTTTTGCCCATTATATGGGGGACATCTGTATCTACACCCAAAAATGTCATATATATTCATCTTATGACATCTTTGGAAAAGAACAATAGCAAAAAAAACGAGAATTTTCCTGTTTTGAAAAAGATAGTAGTTGGTGAAGACTTTATAAACCTTTAACATGAACAGAGGAACAAAAAATAGCGAGGAATAGATTTAGGAATATTTTAGGTAGCCATTTAAATAGATAAAGTTTAACAAATATAAATACGTTTTTGTTAGATAAGGTAATAGGACTAGAAAATTCTTAAACAATAATAAGGATCTACTTATTTTAAATGCAAGCAAGGGAAATACCACTCTGGCAAAGAAAAAGTGTGATAATATTTTGAGAATGAATGATATTGTGGATGATATTACCACATACAAATTATCAAATAGGGATCCTACAAACAAATTATAAAATATAATTTAGTTAAAGATCTTTTCAAATTGAAGATTATTACATCTTTGGAAGAGAACAAACTTAAAACATATATCTGTAGCACCTAGATTATATGGATTACCTAAAATCCATAAGGAACATTTTCCGTTGAGACCAATATATTTATTTGTCAATTCCCCATCTTATGAACTTTGTAAATATATTACAAACATTCTTAAAAAGAAAACTGAAAATTCTAAGCATAATGTAAAAGATTCATTAAATTTTAGAGAAAAAATACGAAATTTAAAGAAAGAAGATGATAAAAAATTAATTTCATTGGATGTTGTGTCTCTATTAGCGAGTACAACAATTGATATACACCCAGAAAACAGTATCAGTTGTGGCCACCTAATTTGTTGCCAATCGAATTCTGGCAGTTACGACAACTGTTTTCATATTAAATTATATTTTTAGTTGTGAAAGCCAATATTCTGTTGTACAATTTAATATTAATATTTCACAGATATATTATTACGTTTCATAAAATTTTATTAAAAAAAATTATTTTTTGATTTTTCCGGTATCGAATCTGGGCAATTATATTCATAGTTCATACTCTTGCTTACTGAACCACAACTTGCTTTAATTTTCTTTGATATATTTACCATATAAACTTTTGAATATATTATTTTAATTAAAAAAATGTTTTTTTAAATGTTTGCCTTTTCCAGGATTTGAACTCGGAAATTCGGAGTACTGAGCTACCTCTCTACCAACCACACCACAAACACTAATAAATTTTGAATTTAAACAATTTGTAAGGAAAACAAATATTAGTATAAAATTTGTTTGTCAATACCAATCATTAGTGACGTATATTACACAGTACGACCAAATCACATTTTATTGAGAAATGTTAACAGAATATGAAAATAGGCTTAAAATAAAAAAATACGTGTATCGGCTTTTTGCTGTAGCACGTCAAGCTTCACTTGTAATGTAATACTAGGAGGTGCACTTGTAATGTAATACTATTAAAGAAAGTTCTATAAAAACAGAATGGGTGAACCGATTTTAATGCTTGAGCCAGTTTTGAAAAGGGAATTTAATTTGGATTTTTTTTATTAAAAACAATCTTTTTCTCCACTAGATGGCGCTTTAATTTTCATGTAAAATTAAAAAATAACCAAAAATGTACGAAATTCATTAAAAATACAATGTTGTTAATTTGAAATCCAATAACTAAAGTAGAATCTGCTTTGTGAATACTTCATCGCCTTAACGTTCTAAGCCAACGACCAACTTGTTTACATTGTCACTAATGGCAGTCTTCTCTCCTTTTTCTCCTTCTCTCTCTCACGTATAAATGGTTTTTTTTTTCATTACAATACGTTCACCTTTCCTTACTTCACGCACTTGTTTAATTTTTGTTATTGTTCTACATTTTGGTGGGGCAGTACCATATTTTATATATGTATTTGTTTCATCTGGAGTTGTTTATAATTGAATTTCAACGAGCTAACAGATCGGGTGTCGTCTGTAACATCCACATGTTAGCTATTGACATTTTATATTGGTATTTGTTTAAGTGTATATGTGTTGCCCTTATGGTAGACCGATTACTTTTTGTAGTAGGTACTTGATTAGTTGCATTTGTGACCTTACTACATAGATACATTCCTTTTTGCCAATTCATTTTAACACGCAGTATATTATTTTTTATGAAAATTAAATAATTATATTAACCTTAATTAAAAGCGAGTTTTATTTGGCGATCTAAAAATATAGAAAACTAACAATCAGAAGTGAGATAAAGCTATCCACGAGCGAGAGATAAAGGAGTTTTCATCATTCTCATTTTAGTACGAGTTGTTGCTGTTGTTGATGCCGGCTTGTGTTCATAAGACACCAAATTGTTGCTGTTGTATTGAGGGTGGCGATATAGAGTATTATTGCTGTTGTTGTGTTGTGTGGCAGTAAGCGGCTTGGGTTGTTGAATATTAGCGGCAAATTCATTGAAATTGAAAGCGGCAAAAGTGAAAATATGAATAACACTGATGAACCAAATGTCTCAAATGACATGATATCAAGGCTGTTGGAACAAAATGCTGAACTTATTCGGGCTCTTACTTTAAACAGTTCTATAAGTGCAGTTAATAATAATTCAAGTACAAATTTCAATGTTGTGCCAGATTTGCTCAAATCAATCAAAACATTTAGTGGCAGGGAATCCGAAGGCGATGCCGCTCAATGGATCGAGTCCATTAGGGGCATGGGCGATTTACACAATTGGTCCGATTCGTTTCGACTTGAATTAGTGCGTTCAAATCTGACTGATGGTGCGACTGATTGGTTTTATTCGTTGAAGGTAAAAACTTGGCAAGAATTTGTATCGGAATTTGAGAAAACGTTTATGGGAAGAGAAAGTGTTGCCGAACAGTGGTCTACGTTTTTAAATTACAGGCAAGGAAAAAATGAAGATGTTTTTGATTATTGCTTTAAGAAGAAGAGATTGTGTGACAATCTTAGATTACCATTTTCGGAAACTAAGGTTCAGATAATACAGAACCTTTATGATAGAGAACTAAAAACGTTTTTGCTTTGTAAGACTCACACTGAATCAAATGTTCTGTTGGCGGATATTCGCGAGTTTTACCGAACTATGGGCACACAAGTAAAGGAACGTGCTTTTGTATCTATGAGACCAATAAAAGTGGAAAAGGTTGAAAAGCTGGAGAAAGAATCAATGCCAAGAGTAAAAGATGTTGCGGACATAACCTGTTTTCGTTGTAATTTAAAAGGACATTTTAGTAAGAATTGTACTTCACCAATTATTTGTCAGAAATGTAATAAGCCTGGACATGTCAAGAAAAATTGTCCTGTGGATGGCGATGGTAATAAAAAGAGAGAACAATCTGGCGGTCAAAACAAAAACTGTGCCATTGTACAAAATCAAAATGAGGCGATTACTATGAATCAAAAATATTTCTTTGATTCTGAAATAAATGGAAAATTTGTAAAATCATATGTTGATTTTGGTAGTCAATGTGTTATGATGAAAATGTCAGCGGCAAAGGAATTTAATTTTAAATTAAGTGCACCTCCAATCGATGGTTCAACAGTAAGAGGTGTAGGTGGTGGTATGGCTACTACTTTAGGTGTTTTTAATGCTACTTTAAAAGTTGATCAAGCTGTTGCGGACGTTTTGGTATATGTTGTGGCCGATGATATTATTGATATACCGTTATTAATTGGCCAACCATTTACGGAGCAGTCTCATATTGTGTATTATAAGAAGAATAATCATTTGCGAATTTTCGAACAGTATGATTTGCCGGAAAATGATCTGAATCAAATGGAAATTCCAAATCTTCCTAAATTGAAAAAGAGTTTATGGGTTAAAGAGGCGACAGTTTTACCACACAATCATGTCGGTTTTGTTGCTGTAAGTACTGGTGAAGCAATGGATGAAAATCAAGATATTTTTATGAGTTCAACAACAAACAGCATTCCCGCTTGTATAATCAATGGTGTTGCCGATGGTTTTGCAGTTCCTGTTATAAACGTGTCGTCAACTAATGTAGTTTTTAAAGAGGGTGAACGTGTAACTAAAGGTGAGTTATGTATTTTAGATGAAAATGAATTCAGCTACCAAAAATTGGATGTCAATGGGGAAAATTCTTGTGATTTGATCGTTATAAACCCCGAGATAAAAGATGTACTTCAGAAACAAGTGGAGCTTACCAAAGATGACTTACGAATTCATAAGGAATTCAAAATTGTGAATAGTCGAGTATATAAGGTCGAAGATGAAAAAGAACTTTTGTATATTCCCGACAGTGCCAGATATCGTATTGTGCAGTCTTGTCATGATGAACTGGGTCATATTGGTGTTGACAAGGTGGTTTCCAAAATTAGAGAAAAATATTGGTTCCCTAGACTTAGAAATTATGTGAAAAGATTCGTTGGAGCATGTTTTGAATGTTTATATAATAAACAACCTGCTGGTAGAAAACAAGGATTCTTACACCCAATAGATAAAATTGGAATACCATTTCATACGATACATGCTGATCATCTGGGTCCGTTTGTGAGAGGTAGATATGGAAACATGTACATTTTGGTTATTATTGATGGATTTACCAAATTTTGTATATTTAAACCCGTACGTAATGTCAAAAGTGAAACAACAGCCCGAGCGTAAAATGATGTGGTGTCTATGTTTGGAATGCCAACTCGTATTATAACTGATAGAGGTACTGCGTTTACTGGTTCCTCATTCCAAGAATTTTGTAAGGAAAAAAATATTGTTCACGTTTTAAATGCAACTGCGACGCCAAGAGCCAATAGTCAGTGCGAAAGGCTAAACCGAACTATAACTCCAATGTTATCAACGTTATGTAAAAAACCAAATGGTAGTGATTGGGATCAACATATTGGTCTCGTTCAGTGGAGTGTTAATAACACTGTACATCGAGTTTTGAAAACTACTGCATTTAGATTGCTTTTGAATTATAAACCGAGAAGACTTATACCAAATAAGTTAGATGATGCTATAATAAGCGAACGTGAAGATAACGTAATCGAGTTTCGTCAGAAGGTTATCGAACGTATTAGAAATGATCAGAAGAAACAAAGGCTACAATTCAATAAAAAAGGTGTGAAGCTCAAAATTACGCACCTGGTGATTCTGTTATGATACGACGTGATTCTGGTAGTACTGGAGAATCTACAAAGCTGTTACCTTTGTATAAGGGTCCATATATGGTAACTGAAATTTTGCCAAATGATCGTTACCGATTTCCCAGATATGCAACGAAGTCAACGATTTTACGAAGGTGTGGTAGCTGCCGAGGACATGAAGAGGGTAATTCCTTCTCCTGAAAGCTTAGAAGATAATTCTACAACAGATGATGAAAATTTAAACCCTAGAAGACCAACCCGAAATAAAAGTACCCCTAAATATTTGGATGATTACGAACTTTGATCGGATCGAGGACGATCCTAGATGAAGGATGGCCGAATGTTAGCTATTGACATTTTATATTGGTATTTGTTTAAGTGTATATGTGTTGCCCTTATGGTAGACCGATTACTTTTTGTAGTAGGTACTTGATTAGTTGCATTTGTGACCTCACTACATAGATACATTCCTTTTTGCTAATTCATTTTAATACGCAGTATATTATTTTTTATGAAAATTAAATAATTATATTAACCTTAATTAAAAGCTAGTTTTATTTGGCGATCTAAAAATATAGAAAACTAACACACACCAATTAACTTAACAATATATAGTCCACTAAAAATAAACATAAATTAACAAAGTGAACCATACTTTATAAATGACAGTTAATGCTGCATTTTTTTTTTTTTTTGCTTTGACATTACACGTTATTATTTGGTGGCAAACAGTAGTAAACAAAGCGTTTTTAAATATAATGTGATGTCGACAAATTTCAATTATCTACTATTTCTTCACAAACAATTTTTCTTGTGTCAGAAAATTTGTAGAAAAATGTTTCTTCATAAATTGAAAAGTTATTATTAAAAATAAATTAGTTTTTACTCAATTCTTAAAATTTTAATAATATATTGTTATAAGGTTTTCAACATGGAATGGTAAATTGTGTCATTTATTACGAAAAGTATTGTCGCTGGTATGGGTTAGATAGGTGAATTTTAACTTATTATTTTTTTCTGTTTGTTTTGGGGCTGACGACGAATAGTGGAATTTTGTCAGCTGGTGGGTGGGCCTTGGTATGTTTGTAGCGACTAATACCTTTAGCTACAAAACGTTCATCAACAGGTAGTTCTTGAACTTTTCCTATATGGATCGCTTGATGTTGTTATTTTGCTACCTAAATTTAAATCTTTTGTAACTGATTCGGAAATAAATAATTTATTTTTTGTGTGGCTACCACGTACAGAACATTCACCTGATACTTGTTATTTTTGTTTATCATATCCAAAAACAGTTGGTTTTAAATACAATATAAGTGAAAAAATTGAATATGCTGATGTTGATTCAATAATTTTTGCTAAAATACGTTCTGAAGAAAATCCAACGGCTCCTTCTGAAGAAACATTTGAAATAGAAAGTAATATTGATATGCCTTCGGAAGCATCTGTAACAACAACATCCTCTGAATTTGTGCCAACAACAAGTGAATTAGGATTCAAAGTACCACATTGTATTACACAAAAAGATTTTAATGACCTAGTTCGTGATTCACGTATGACAAAAGAAATTAGTGAGGTTGTTGGTTCACGTTTGAATCAATGGAATTTGGTAGGCAATGATTTTAAAATAACTGCTAGACGTAAACGTGGTCATAATGTTGAATTTGATGAACATTTTGATTTATATGAAGATGAAACAAAAAAAAAATGCTTACTGCAATAATGTTGATGAATTGTTGAAAGAAGTGGGACAACGACATATTTCAAATGAATGGCGTCTGTTCATCGATTCGTTTGTGGAAAGCCTTATAGGAGCGTTATTGCACAATGGAAACAAACATCCATCAGTTCCAATCGTTTACCCAAGAAATTAATTCTTGTGTTAATTAATTACAATCAATATAACTGGATGATTTTTTGTGATCTCAAAGTTGTTGGAATTTTAGCAGGTTTAAAAAAAGGTTTTTCAAGTTACCAATGTGTTTTATGTTTGGTAAAAGACATATACATTTTACTAATAATAAATGGGATGCACGTGTACAATTCAAACTCGGTCAATTCAAACTCGGTCAATTCAGCATCGATCGCATTCCTTTGGTAGAGTCCAACAAAGTTATTTTACCGCCATTACATATCAAATTAGGATTAATTAGAAGTTTCATTTGTGCATTGGGTCATGAAAGTGAAGCTTTCAAGTATTTAAAAACTGTTTTTCCTGATGAAAGTGACGCCAAAATTAAAGCAGGTAATAAAAATTTAAAGTTTATAATTTATTTTTGAACTTTAATTGATTTTATTTTCTTGCAGGTGTATTCGATGGTCCACAGACAAAAACACTAATTCAAAATGATGTGTTTAGGAGTTTATTGGATCCTGTTGAAAAACGTGCATTGGATGGTTTCATTGATGTCCTAAAAAATTTTTTGGGAAATAAGAAAGCGGATAACTACAAAGATATTGTTAAAGAAATGGTTTCAGCGTATGGTAAATGAAAGTTAACATGTCTTTAAAAATAAATTTTTTGCACAACCATTTAGACTTTTTTCCTTCAAATTTGGTGATTTAAGTAATGAGCATGGAGAACGTTTCCATTGAATAAATACGGGTTAAAGGGAGCGGCAAGATGGCTACCCTCTTGTGAACAAGTCCTTAAGGAATTGTATATACAAAGAAAAGATGGCGTTGGTAATGTTACAAATTATATATTTATTTAACCTTTGGTTACAAAATTCACTTCGGGTTACACAATTCAGTTTTGGCCTTAGGGGCTATGTATAAAGTATAAATTTTGATTAAATGTATGAAGGGATAAATGTTGTAAAATTAGATTTAAGTTTTAACACTAGATTTAAGTTTTCAGCACTAGAGTTAAGTTTTTTTTCATTAGATTTAAGTTTTGAACACTAGATTTAAGTTTTTTAGCATTGGGTTTAAGTCTTTTCACATTAGATTGTAGTTACAATATAATTAAGTTTTTAATATTAGGGTTTAACACTTTAAATTTTATTTTTCACTTTCTTTTTTCTGCACAAGAGATGCGGCCTTGTTTTTTTTCTGTTGATGATGAAGACGGCTGAAGTTTTATTGTGCTATACGTCATACGGTGAGAAGAGTTAGTGTTGGCACTCTTGGTAATATTTGGTACCTTTTGTTCAATAGGTGAACATTCTCCCCGACTTTACGTATCTGTAAATGAAATCGAAAAATAGACTTCAGTATTGGTTCAATCTTTATGGGTATTAAAGTGTGTAGAATATGTACATTTTTACAAATACTTGGAATTATAATTGGGTTAGGTTATCCAGAGAACGGTCCCATTATGAGCCACCCAAGAGTGGAATCCTGGGCCATTAGAGATCCACCCACTATAGTGATGGTGTTTGCATTTCAAATAGTCGTGTATAGGTCGCCACTAGTTTCCATAGACACGGGGGCATTGGAGTAAAAGTTGGGATCTGCCAGTGCAAGATGCCCAAACTTTTCTTTTATGAACTCGTTAAATTGGGTGGAGTAAGGGTTTTTTGGTAAATCCTTCGCAACCAGCCAGCACATCTCATATTTAATGAGCGATGTCATGTTGGGTGTGATGGTAAGATTCACGTAATTTTTTCCTTCGAGTGAAAAGGGTTTTAACTTGTTTTCTCGCACAAACGCAGCTGCAATACGAACTGGGATTTAAAATTGCTCTAAAGAAACACGACCATCCTCGGTCATTCCGTAGACTTCGACCGTAGGAACAAATGTTCGGGTTATGTATGACGGAACTCCAAGGGTTGAGCTGGTAGATGGCGCCGTTGTAGCTTACCTGGGGTTTACCCTACGAGTAGCCCATGAGATTCGGTGGGTATATCTCTTAAAACGCGTTGGTGGCCATAAAGTACGTTATGATGGTTTAAACCGCAGACACGACAACGCGCTTGTTGGTGCAATCACCGACAAGATGGTTCCTGGCCAGGCAATTTGTACAGTAATGTAACTGTAGCACAGTTTTATACTTTTGCGCCAAGTTCTGATCCAGGAACTTTTTGCAGGTCACAATACGGCGGGCTTGACCGTACTGTGGATTCCTGCCTGGGTCTTCTGGGTTGGGTTGTAGCCGTTTGGCGTCTGCTGACTCGTGATGCTCGTCTACACGTGTTGTTCTTTGGGTTTGGGTGCGTGGAGCCATTTTCTAAATGAAATGAGGTAAATAAATTAGCATAATGTGGTGAATAATGGAGGTTAGTGTGTTAGATGAGTGTACTGAGTGAGTTTTAGGTGAGTATGTAGTGTTAGAGGTTTAAGATACAAATGGGGTTAAGGGTACTATAAAAGGGTTAGTTTAGTTTGTGGGTAGAACCACGACTTCCGTTATAGGCCTAGTCAAACGTTCCAGTTGGAGTGTGCACATCTAGTACGGCCGTCGGATCCATTCATTAGGGGCTAGATTGTCCTGCTTGATAACGACAATATCACCGACATTAAGTTGACGCCTTGGATTTTTCCATTTGTATCGCTTGTGGAGCTCCTTTAGGTACTCATCCGTCCATCTTCTGCAGAAGTAATGGTGCTGAATCCTGATCTTCTGCCACCTATTTGCCAATGTAATGTTTCCATCACTTAGGTCTGGTTCGGCTGGGGTTAGTAAGGGTGAACCTATCAAGAAATGGCCTGGGTTATCTTGAGAGTTTTCGCTCGACGGGCTAAGGGGTCTAGAGTTCAAACAGCCCTCAATTCGAGCAAGAAGGGTAGCAAACTCCTCAAAGGTATACTTGAAGGTATTCATCTTACTGAGGTGGGACTTAAAGCTTTTAACTCCTGCCTCCCACAATCCTCCCATGTGTGGGGCTCCTGGCGGAATGAAGTGCCACGTCAGATCTTGAAAACTGTTCGTTGACGTAACAGATTCCTTCATGTTCTTAATAAATTAATGCCCCTTTTTCTTTAATAAATGGCTAGCTCCAACGAAGTTTATACCGTTGTCCGAGTAAATGGCGGCAGGGCATCCCCGCCTCGAAAGAAACCGTGCGAAGGCTGCCATAAAGGCCTGGGTAGATAGGTCCGATGTTGGTTTCAGATGAATGGCTTTTGTCGCAAAACAAACAAAAACGCATACGTAGCCCTATGTCATTCTACACGTGCGGCCAGAATATATCTTAATGTCAAATGGTCCAGCGAAATCAATTCCGACATTAGAAAAGAGTCAGGTTAACTGGGTGCATTCCGGAGGAAGTACTGCCATTAGCTCAGTCGCCTGACGATTTTTATATCGTACGCAGTGTGAGCACTTGTTGGTAACTAGGCTAATCAAGTTCTGAAGTTTTGGTACCCAATAGCCTGATCGAATTATTCTCACATAACCTGATTTCCTCCATGTAGGGTTACGAAATGGACATGAAGGTAAGTAATTTGGCAAAACAACTTGCATATGGTAATAAAACTGGATGTCGTTCATCATAAGCTAGACAATTAGATTTCGCTAATCGGCCATCTGCACGAAGAATATTTTTAAAATCTAAAAACGGTGTAAGGGTAAGTAGGCTACTCTTTTTGGGTATTCGGGTTTTCTTTTTCAAGCAATTATATTCGTCTGTGAAGAATTGGATCTAACACAGTATTATTCGTCTATTTTTAGTTGAGTTTATTTCTTGCGACTCGAGTGTGATACTTGGGTGATCTAATAAAATATTAAGCCTGTCATTAGCTGAAGTCGTTTTCCCACGATTAGGAACAACTCTTTCATGGCGAGGGATATTTTGTCGGGTAACTGAAATGCGATCACAGAAGCGATAGACATGTGAAATGACTCGACGAGCTTTAGACCATTTTAAAAATCTGCTCAGAATATCAGGGTCCCCTGGCCCCTCTGGGTTGGTATTCACAGATATAACAAAAGATGGCGTGGGTTTTGCCTCAGCTTGAGTTGCCAATTTTTGGGCTGTTATTGGCCATTTTGACGAGGGTTCCTTCAACCATGAAGGTCCATTCCACCAAAGGGAATCTACTGCTAACTCATCGGCTACAGTTACAGACACGGCCGGCAACATCGTGACTCGACGTGACTCTAATTTTTGACTCCGATAGTTTCCAAAATTGTAGCAACACGGTTTGCAACAAATGTCTTCCACAAGCTTGGTTGCTTGCTAAGCCAAACTAAGACTATGGATGAGTCCGTCCAAAAATGTGTTCGATGTTGCGGTAAATCGAGTTGTGTGAGTAAATTGTGTACCATATTAGCCAATAACACAGCACCACAAAGTTCTAATTTGGGTAAAGGTACAACTTTGATGGGTACAACTCTCGTTTTTGCAAAGAGTAGGGTTACGAAACTAGGTCCGTCTATGGGTGTTACTCGAGCGTATAAAACGGCTGAGTAAGCTTTCTCAGAAGCTTCTGAAAAGCCATGAAATTCAATATCGACTTCGGGTGTGTAACGAATCCATGTTGGAATTCGAATTTTATCAATATTATCATAATATTGTAGAAATCTTTGCCATTTTATTAGGGTGAGAGGTTTGAGACATTCGTACCAAGCTGTGCTGTCCTGCCATATTTGCTGCATAATAATCATAGCAGAAATGACAATAGGAGCTAGCCAACCAGCTGGGTCAAATAGGACCACAGATAAAACTGTGCGCTTTGTGTATGCCGATTTTCTCTCAATCTTTGGTACATTGAAGAAAAATACATCTCCTTTGCATTCCATTGAATGCCAAGGGTTTTTGCGTTCGAATCTGGGAGGGTTAATAGATCAACATCGAGTAGATGGTCTTCGGGTATTGTGTTCAAAATATCAGCTGTGTTTGAAATCCATTTTCTCAATGGAAAGCCGGCTGAGTCCAGCACTGTGACCAACTCTTGTTGAGCTCTTTAAGCGTCATTAATGGTAGGAGCACCAGCTAAAACATCGTCCACATACATATTGCTTCTCAAAATTTGAGATGTTATTGGGTGGGTAGTTTGAACCTCTTTAGCCAGTTCTAAAAGAGTCCGAATTGCCAAATAAGGTGCGCAATTGACTCCGAACGTGACGGTTTGAAGCTCGTAATCTTGAATGGGTTCGTTGACGCTTTTACGAAATAGTATTCGCTGAAAGGGGGTTTGGGTAGAGTTCAATAAGATCTGCCGATACATTTTTGTAATGTCGGCATTAAAAACGATCTTATAAAAGCGCCATTTTAAAACTACAACAACTAAATCTTGTTGCAGTGTAGGACCAGTAAATAACGCATCGTTTAAGCATTTGACGTTCGATGATTTGCTCGAAGCATTAAAAATAACTCGAACTTTTGTCGTAATACGATCCATTTTTACGACAGCGTGATGGGGTAAATAATAATTAGAAATTGAAGAAGCATTTGGGTAATATTTAACGGTTTTCATATGACCAAAGTCAATACATTCTTGCAGCGCGTTATCATATTCTTCTTTTAGCTCGGGTTTCTTCATCAGATTCTTCTCGTTCCTTAAATATTGTGCAATCAATATATGGCGAGAGTTTCCTAACTCCATTTGTGGGATTCGAAACGGAAGATCTACCTGATAACGGCCATCGGGTAAGCGTAGGGTTATTTTCGTGTAATGTTATTCGCAAAAAGAATCTTCGGAAGACTTAATGGGTTTTGTTGGGACTTCTTCAATTTCCCAGAATTTAGTTAGACACTTATCAAGTGTACTTGTGTGGAAAAATGATACAACGGTCTGGGGTTTCTCGTGATTTATCAACTGGTCCCGTTAATATCCAACCGAAATTGGTCTCCTGAGCGATAAGAGTATCAAGAAAAGCGTTCTTAACACCTGTTAAGATCACCTTTGGATAATATTCGCTGCCGATAAACATGTCGACAGGTCGGCTCTCATAAAACCTTTGGTCAGCTAATTGAATATCGCCTAGATCCTTTGCGATACTTGGGTTAATGCTATGGCTGGAGACTCCTTTCACGACAATGGCTTGCATGTTCATTTTAAAATCTTTTTGCGTGTTAGATCTTAACATTACATCGCATAATTTATTGGATTGAGTAGAACCAAGGTCCTCCCTCTAACCCTGCGATTTCAGTAAATATGGGTTTGGTGGGTATTTGCAACTTCCGCCTGAAGTTGTCTGTGATGAAACTGTCATCTGAAGCTGGGTCAATAAGAGCTCTTGCCGGAAAAAATTCGCCATTAACCTCAACATAAAGAATCGGTGTTCCCAATAATTTCTTGTTTTTAGGGTAAGATTTATTCGTTGCGAAAGACTGCGCCGCATTTCGTGACGTCGACTCTTGAGCCAAATTATTCGCATTATTTCCGGTATTTGAGGCAGGAGTGGGTTTATGCAATAGGGTATTATGGTGATAACCACATTGCCTGCACGAAAACGTACTGCGGCAATCCTTAATTGCATGGCCAACAGCCAAGCAATTGTAACAGATTCTGTTCTTTTTAACGAAATCTATTCTCTCGTTTACTCCCAAAGAAGTAAACTTATCACACTCTCTAAGAGTATGATTGCTCCTGCAAAGCATGCAGATGGAGCCATCGGGTCTATTGTATATGGGTGGGTGGGTTGGGTTTGAGACTTTTCGTTTGTTTTGAGATTTACCATAATGTGTCTGCTTTTTGGGTGTGTGGGTTATCGTTAGAAAAGTATTGCCTCTTCTTTCATTTGATTTTGGGTTCTGGGTTGATGTCCTAGTTGGGTTTTGGGTTGGGTTTCTAATTGGGTTTTGGGTTGTGTTTCTAATTGGGTCTTGGTTTGGGTATTGTGTTGTTGGAGGAGATATAGCTTTGGCATCGGTCGCGGATTCAAGACCTCTATACTCCGCCGTCAAAAAATTATCTAAATCCTTCCACGATGGGACCACAGTATTGACAGTGAGGGTTCTCTCGAATATAACGAGAGTTTCTTTGGGTAACTTGGAAGTGCAAATCATTGCATCTCCCCATCTCTCCTTCCCATAACTATTTATTGTCCTCTGAAGCCTTCTTATAGCTACTCCGCACTGGACATTTAAACTGGGTAAATTCTGTAACTTTCGGAATTGAGCATTCACTTGCATGCGAACGTTCTCATATTCCTTAGTTTATTCTCTCCAGGCGATATCAAACGTTTCATTCGTCGATGGTGCGTCATCGACTATTGATTTCGCCCCCTTTCGGACTTATTCCCTAAGGTAGCACAACTTTTCGATGCCACTTTTCCGCTTGTTGTCTGTGGCCCAATTTTGGAATTTCCCATCAAAGGCGGGTATTTCAGAGGGTGAGACTCTAATTGAGGTTAAATCTTCTTGGGTGTGTAGGGTGTTTTGACTAACTGAGCCTGCTCCTAAACTTTCAGGAGTTACAGACTTGGTGGCTGCCTCAAGGTCATCTACCAAGGAGTATTTTGCACTTCTATAACGCGCCTTAGCCTCCACATACTCCTGTGCGATGTCGAGATTAACGGTATCCACTTCCTTCGGCTTATCAAGGAGTGTGGACTCCTGTATACCTATGAATCGGGTGCTTATTTTATTCCACAGTTCTTCCAATTCGCCTTGTTGACACCGTATCACCGCAGCTGATTGAGGGTTCTCCCTAAGTCACAATCAAAAAACCTTGCACAAAGACCTTAATGTAGTCATATTTATTTGGAAATTTAGGTGTAATTACAATAAATTTAAGGCTGAGAAAACATTTGGGGTAGGGTATAGCTGAAAAAAGGGGTTAAAACCCACTTAGTTTTTAGGGTATGAGGTAAAAAAGTAACAATTTACTTATTCCCTTGGGTTTGTAGGCGAAAACGGGTTAATTTTAAATATTTGTATGGGTTTATGGGTAAAAGAGGGTTAAATGCGGTTTGCTGTGATAAGCGGGTTAACCGTGGTACAAAATGGGTTAAAAAACTCTTTTTTATAATTCAGCGAGTTGTTTTTGGGTTATCCGTATTAAAAGGGTTAATTCAGCTTTTACGGTATAAAAAGGGTTAAATGAGGGGTTTCGGTGTAAAAAGGGTTAATATGGCGTTTGCGGTGCAAAAAATGGTTAAGGTAAGTATAAATTATTTTGTACAAGTAACAATTATATGTATGTATGTAAAAATGTGTTTTGTTTTTTGTTTATTTTCTTTTGCTGTTTTGTTGCCGCTTAATGCAGTTTACTTTCAAGTTCAAGGTTCATATCAGAGAACTGCAAAATCTGATTGCAAAACGTTCATACGCAATCAACACAAGAATAAATATGTGTTTGCGTTCAAACGTTGAATATACTCCAACACACATATTCGTTGATAATTGTAAATCAATCAAACGAGGTGCAATTGTTGTCACTGATTTATAATCAACTGTCGTTTTTATACCATTGATTTTATTCTGTTCATTCGAGCCAACAATAATTATTTTGATGTAGAATAAATCAGAAAAAACAACAAACAACGTGTATGAGTGTAATCATAATTAAAACAAAATAGTTTCTTATCTATAAAAAGGGGGTGGTTTTGTAGAAAAACATTTCATATATGTTATATGTATATTAGGGTGG
Source organism: Eustalomyia histrio (assembly GCA_949748255.1). Lineage (NCBI taxonomy): Eukaryota > Metazoa > Arthropoda > Insecta > Diptera > Anthomyiidae > Eustalomyia > Eustalomyia histrio. The sequence continues at coordinate 86,039,373 of OX456523.1, forward strand.
GTCTAAAATACGTTTTTTATAATTTTTATTAGGAATACCAAAAATATTGTTCTTTGTGAATTTTTTTTTTTTTTAATTTAGGTCGATATCTCAGGCTCTCCCAATCCGGTTAAAGTTAAATATTGCCTAATTTTCCAATCAAAATAGATGAAAAAAAATTTAGACAATATTTAAATTTTTCCGGATTAGGCAAGTCTGAGATATCGACCTAAATTTTTTTTCCAAAAAAATATTTTTATTTCACAAAGAAGAATATTTTTAGTATTGTATTACTAATAAAAATTCTAAAAAAGCGGGTTTAAGTCCCACCCTAATGTACATTTATGAAGTGTGTTTCTATTTTGTTGTAATTATGAACACACTCATATGCGTTGTTTGTTGTTTTTTCTGATTAATTCAGCGCTGACTTTTTGTTGGGTGATTACATTTGCAGTAAACATAATCGACATATGATTCACACTGATCCCAATTACGCGTTCAGTAACATGATGCTGATTTTATTCTACAGTGAATTTTGTTGAATTATTAAATGTGAACAAGAATTTTTGTGTATGATTAAATCAAGAAAAAAGTTGATTTTGCAGTTCTCTGGTTCATATATGTTTAACACAGTTTTGTTTATAGTAATTAAAAAAATTTATCGTATACTTTAAATTTTTTTAAATTTAGTAAGTAGGGTTTTGTAATTCAAATTAATTTAAATAACAATTTGCTATTTTATTCAAAAAAAAAAAATTATTATATTTTTGAATACACTTTTTGCAATTGGTATACAAAAATATTTGTGTGTCATTGTTCACTTGTTCTGTTTGCAAAAGTGTAGCTTTGTATTGTTGTTGTTGTTTTTTTAATGCTTTTCAATATATATTTACTTTTATAAAACCATTTTTCTTTGAATTTCACAATATTTCTATCACACTTTTAATATGTTTTTCCTTTTGTTGTGTTGTTCCAATTTATTTACATTTTTAGGAAAAATTCGATTTTTTAGAGGTGGGTTTTTTATTTTAAGATTGTTTTTATGACTATTTGTCTAGTGTTTCAAAACTTTTTGTCTTTTAATTTTGTTTCTTTTAATTTGTTTTAATATTTTCTAGAATTTTCTAGATTTTAAAACGTTTTAGCGGTTGTTGTTTTTGTGTGAAGTTTAAAACTGTTGCAGCGGTGTTCATAAAAAAAAACATAAATCAAGTTTCAAATACATATTAGTTAAAAAAGATTTTAAGCCTAAAAAAGGTTTATTAAAAATTCGTATTCATAATCAGTATTTTAACTAAAAAGTTTTTTTAACTTGAGGATGGTAACACTGTAGGTTTTATTTATCACATCTATCGTAATGTTGCAAATCAATGATTACTAAAACATACGGTACTTGTTTTATATGTATATTTTTTTGTCGTTTTTCAGAAAAATATTGTTTTTATAAAATAAAAAATTTATGAAAACTTGTTTATTAATTAAAAAAAAAAAAAGAAAAAGAGCCAAAACAAAATGCCCAATAAAAGTGTTACATAGATAATCATTTTATTGTAGATAAAAAAGTATTCAAATAACCGGTTTTATTTTCTTTGTTTTGATTAAACAACACACCACTAGTTTTTTTTTTTTTTTTTATTTACTATCAGTATAAACAAATAATTTATAAAATATATAAAAATAACTTAACTAATATTGAGATTTTATCTAAAGATATTACAACAAATATTTATATTTTTAATGAATTATCAACCATTTGTAAACTTAACACGAATTTATAGGAAAAAGATAGTAAAAAACCTATTTCTTAGAACAAAAAGGAAAAAATAAAAGCAAGAATGGCAGGAGGCTATAAGACAACCACTAATGTCATCTATATTCTATAGATAGATTTGTTAGTAGTCGTCAGATTATACCTCGCAGATGTTCAAAATTTGATCTTCTGCATTTTTCTTTAAATGTCAGAGTCATTTCGCTAATAACGGTATCAATAGTCTTCTGGTTTGAAATCATATGTAAGTCATCAGTCGGGTATATCCAAGGGAGATTATATATAATCTTTAAATTTTTATTCTGGATAATTTGCAATCGTTTCCTGTGCGATTTCGCGCATTTATTCCATACTGGACATGCATAGGTAAGTATCGGCCTAATACACATTTTGTACAGTAAGAGTTTATTTTTTATATTTAATTTACTTCTTCTATTTAAAAGTGGGAAAAGTGATCTACCACATTTTAGTGCCTTTAAACAACTGATATCTCAATGTTCCTTAAATAATAGTTTACGATCAAGTGTGACTCCAAGATATTTTATAGAATCTGAAAAAGAAATCAGTTTACCTTGTACTGAGAACGGACGTAAAGGAATTCTCTTACGAGAGTTATTAAAAGGAAAGATTATAGCTTGGGATTTATTCTCGTTTATCTTAATTTTCTATTTAGTGAAATACTTGTTCGCGGAATTAAGACATCTTTGCATACGGTTTACTATAGCATTAGATACCTTGCCATAACTAACAAACGCGCTGTCATCTGCATAGAAAGCTACATCATTACCTCTGAGAGATTTAAAATCCGATATATATAACGAATATAAGAGAGGCGATAGCACAGATCCTTGTGGAACACCAGGATCTTTAAGAAAATTCATAATAAGTTTTACTAGATACATAGGTAGTTGCATTTTATGGAGTTTATAAATAAGCCCTGCATGCCAGATCGAATCGAATCGAAAGCGTTTTCGATGTCCAGAAACAGTACCCCTGTTGAGTGTCTCTTATATATGTTATTTCTAATCATGTTCACTACTCTTTGGACCTGATGCGTTGTGTTGCATTCTAAATCCATATTGACATTTATGAATAAGATCTCTTCCGCAATATATTTTATTCGCTCAAAAACTATTTTTTCAAATACTTTGTCAAGACAACTTAACAAACTGATAGGCCGGTAGCTACTTGGAGATTTTGGGTCTTTTCCGCTTTTAACAATTGGAATAATTTTCGCTTCTTTAAAATGCTTGGGGAAATGAGAATTTTGTATACAGAAATTAAAAATTTTAACTAGAAAGTTAAGTGCTGATTCGGGAAGTCTCTTGAGAAGTATATTGTGAATGCCATCAAGGCCGGGGGCTTTATTATTTTTAAGTCTTTTTATGAAAAACTTTATCTCGTCTAAATTAGTTAAGGCATCCGCAACAACTTCGACTGAGCTCCGTTCAACTGTTTTTATAAAAGATTCGACTTTTCCATCCATTCGACCTTTCATGTGGACAGTTGTGAGATGCGCGTTAGAAAAGTGGTCGGCAATAGCATTTGCCTTTGCTGTGTTATCCGTAATCAAACAACTATTAACTTCAAGAGTTCCCAAGGACTTGTTCTTACCTTTAATGAATTTTGATAGTTTCCAAAATTTCTTGTTTCCGACGAGTAATTTCGAAAGCATGTTGGCCCATTGTTCATTTTTTTCACCATTAATGTGAAACGATATTAATTTGTTCAATTCCCTAATTATTGCGCCAATGGTGATTCTTACGTTTGAGTCAGAAGATCTTTGAAATTGTCTTCTATAATTGTTTCTCGTAGATATCATTCGCCTGCATAAGGAGGAAACTTTACGAATTCTTGGATTGACAGATTTGTGTGGAATGGTTTCCAAACAAACTTCGCTCAATATAACCGTGAATTCATGAATTATATTGTCAACATTTGAGAATGTTAAATTTGAGTTAATTGTAGTGGACGAATTCATTTTGATTTCAATTGTCCTACGAAAAAAAGCCCAATCAGCCCTACTATAATCAGGGTAAATGGTTTCCTTTATGTGGAAAGTAATTGGTATGTGATCAGAATTCAATTCAAATGGGTGTGTCACAAGGTCAGTATGAGAAAGTGACGAGTTCGTAAGCAATAGGTCTATAGTTGATGGTCTCCTATATACAACATTCTGCGGAATTCTAGTTGAGTTAAATGGAAAATGAATATAATAATTAGAAGATAATTGATGATTAAATAAGATTCGCCCAGCGGTATTGGTTTCCGCACAGTTCCAACTAGGGTGATGAGCATTAAAGTCTCCCAAGATAAAAAAGTCACCATTAATTGATGTGAGTAGTTTTAGATCATTTAAAAATTCGGCAGTATATTTTGGGCAGTATGCCGCTACGAACATAACTTCTCTGTTATTGATTTTTATTGACAAGCAAGTGTTTTCAAAAAGCTTTGTTGGAAACGACTTCTGTAGTTTGTGGTTAATAGATGATCTTATAGCGATTGCAACACCGCCCCCCTTACTGATTCTATCATTTCTGTATATGTTAAAACCAGGCAATTTTAAATTGTGCTCAGGTTTAAGTAATGTTTCGTTTAACAATAAAATATCTATAATATGCTTTTTCATAAAAAGATGTAGTTGCACAGATTCAGAGAATTTGGAAATTCCCTGGCAATTCCAATGCATTACTTTAAGTGTACTTAGAATATTTGTATTATATGGCATATTTGAGTAAAGACATAACAACATTTAGTTGGTCAATTTTGGTAGTGCATTTACGGAGGTCAGCTGTTGCACCAGTAAAGGTGTTGAATAGCTCTTCGACTGTAAAGAGATCATCTACTTTGTTGGTATTTAGGTTCGTGCGTTTTAAAACGTCTGAATAACTAGTTCTGGAATTTGATGGTTTAGGACTAAGTACATCAGGATTTGAGTTATACTCATCTGGCACTTGGCGAGTTGAGTTATAAGATCTGCGATTAATTTTGTTGTTGCTGAAATTTTGACGTATCAATAAATATTCTTTGCGGCTTGGACAGCGGGGATCATCAGCTCGATGATTGCAGTTTAATGATTTTTTTTTTAAGCAGTTAAAACATTTGTAGGTAGCAGTACCATCTGTTTTATTAACGGGACAAGCCGAAAAATCGTGATTACCACCACAAGCAATACAAATATTAATACGATGACAGTTTTTCGTGCCATGCCCATACATTGCACATTTAGTGCAGAAAGTTGGGCCTCTGTCGAATTTTTTTGGATTCCTCTACTTGATGACGATGCCTCGTAAATATCTAATTTTTAGAATATCACGCTTGGTCAGTTATGATCTGTTGAATTCTAGCATGTACAATGCATCATCAACTGAGGAACGCGATGTTTTGATTTCTTTTATGCTAACTGCAGTGACGTTATATGTAACCATAAGCTCCTCGGAAATATCTTTCACGTTAGTTAGGGGTAATCCAAATAGAACTAGTTTGAACCACTTTCTGTCTTTGACATCATGTGTGTAGTACAAGTACTTAACTTCTGAAAGCTTAGTTTTAGCAGCATTAAAGTCTGCCAGAGTAGGTGATATTATTTTAGTACCAATCGATATTTTTTTGAATTGATATGTTGCTCCCAGTTCATGATATACAGATGAGAATCCATGCGCCGCATCAACAACAATTGGTGGAATCAATACTTTGAACTCCAATATCTTGAAATCTGTTGTGGTTAAAAGCAATTTTTTTTTTGGAGCACTTCCCCAAAATTTTTTGCGCTTTAATGCGTTCATAAGCACAATTTAAATTATTTTGTCTTTGTTTTCTTTACTACTTTCTAAAAAGTACAGTTTTCTTTCTTTGTTTTGTTTGTTTGTATTTTTGTTACTTTATTAATTTTTGTGTTCGTTATAGAACGGGAGAACGTCTTTGTACAACGAATGTAGACAATCGACTGACACCACTAGTTTACATTTAATAAATAATATCAAAATATTATTATTTCTGCTTAAACTCTTTATCCGTAATTGAAAACGGGTCGCTCCACTTTTTGTAAATTTTCGTCTGACGAATTTTTTTTCATTTGGGCAATAGTTTCTATTATAAAGAATGTCTATTATTTATTAAACAAAAACAAATAACTTCTTTTGATTAAATGACAATTTTTTGCAAAAATGTTTAAGATGAAAATAATCACAAAGCAAAAATGTCATTTTAAAATAGGTTTAAAATAGGGCCGAACCAATTCTAAAATTCGTTTGTTTACACAAGGTTTAAAAAAGGTATTTAAAGCTAAAATTCGTTTATGAATACAATTTTAGCAAATTTGGCTTAAAATTGATTTGAAATGCTGTTTAAAATTTTTATGAATACCGCTGTTAATATTTTGGGTATATGTATAACTCTTTTTGTTGTGTAAGCGGACTGTAATTTTTTTTTATATAGATTATTATTTTTTTTTCATATGAAGGACCATGAATAAATACGGGTTAAAGGGAGCGACAAGATGGCTACCCTCTTGTGAACAAGTTCTTAAGGATTTGTATATACAAACAAAAGAGTAACGTTAAAAATTATATATTTATTTAACCTTTGGTTACAAAATTCACTTTGGGTTACACAATTCAATTTTGTCCTTAGGGGCTATGTGTAAAGTAATAATTTTGATTAAATGTATAAAGGGATATGTATGTTGTTAAATTAGATTTGAGTTTTAACACTAGATTTAAGTTTTCAGCACTAGAGTTAAGTTTTTTTTTTTTCATTAGATTTAAGTTTTGAACACTAGATTTAAGTTTTTTAGCATTGGGTTTAAGTCTTTTCACATTAGATTGTAGTTACAATATAATAAAGTTTTTTAAAATTAGGGTTTAACACTTTAAGTTTTATTTTTTACTTTCTTTTTCTGCACAAGAGATGCGGCCTTGTTGAAGAATGACAATGTTATGTTTTTTTCTGTTGATGATGAAGATGGCTGAAGTTCTATTGTGCTAAACGTCATACGGTGAGAAGAGTTAGTGTTGGCACTCTTGGTACTATTTGATACCTTTTGTTCACTAGGTGAACATCCATAAAGATATTGTTACAATATAAAATCGTTTTAAAGGAAAAGACATGACTCACATACTTGGTGAATATTGTTGGAATTTATGCCGTGATACAAATCCTGAAGCTTATGGTGAAACGAAAATTAACATGTCATTAAAAATTAATTTTTTGCACAGCCATTTAGACTTTTTTCTTTAAATTTAAGTGATTTAAGTGATGAGCATGGAGAACGTTTCCATATAGATATTCTTACAATAGAAAATCGTTTTAGAGGAGGAGACATGACTCACATGCTTGCTGAATATTGTTGGAGTTTATGCCGTGATACAAATCCTGAAGCTTACACACGAAAAAATAAGCGACCAACATTTTTAACACAAAATAATAGTTAAGATTTCATATTCATTTTTGTATTTTTACATTACATTACATTTTTGGTTATGGCGATCTAGCGGAGAAAAAAATTGTTTTTTTTAATAAAAAAAATCCAAATTTAATTCCCTTTTCAAAACTGGCTCCAGCATTAAAATCGGTTCACCGATTCTGTTTTTATAGAACTTTTTATAATAGTATTACATTACAAGTGAACCTCCACGGTCCTTCGAAGCTTGAAAATCGATTTTCTCAAAATTCTGACGTGCTACAGTAAAACGCCGAGACACGTACTTCTTTATTTTAACCATATTTTCATATTCTGTTAACATTTCTCATGTGTACCAACCACTGTCGTACTGTGTTATCAATACAATCCACAAATCGGTTGCTTCTACTGAAACCCTAATTATTTGATCAGAATAACTGTACTTGTAGTTATCATTTTTGAATATCGACAATTTTTTAATAAATTTGATAGATTGTACCAAATTACTAATATATTCTCTAAATAAATGGTTGCTTCTACCGCACACAAATACTTAACGAATTTTATTTCTAAAGATGATGGGAAATACCAATAATTGAATAATATGATTGATTTTTGGTTTCTTTTCCCTTTTTTTAATTTGCAATACAACAGTTTTGCTTATTTAATGGATTTTAGGTTATTTTGAATAAAATTAATCCTCACAAATAAATGTTAACGGTTTTGATCGAATTGCAACCAATCTTTTCTCTGGGTGTAGTTTTACATATTATGGAAGAAAAATGGGATATTATAAAGGATTATACAGGAATTTAAAAGAACCTTTTTATACGTATTCTAAAATTTTGTATAATAGACAACAGATATTTTAAATATAATAAAATATATTTACAACAAAAATGACTTCCAACGGGATCTCCAGCTTCTCCAATTATATCTCATATTGTAATGGAGAAATTATTAGATTCTTGTATAGAAAAATTGGATTATTCTATTAAACCATTTCAAGACAATGTAAAATTGAGAAATAATGTAATTCTAAAATTTCTTATTTAATAAGAAAGGGTGAAAATTTATAAATAGATTGGCATCAAAAACCCACAGCTTCTGATATTGTAATGGAGAAATTATTAGATTCTTGTATAGAAAAATTAAATTATTCTATTAATGATATTTCATCAACTTTTAAACCATTTCAAGACAATGTAAAATTGAGAAAGAATGTAATTCTAAAAATCCTTATTTAATAAAAAAGGGTGAAAATTTATTAATAGATTGGTATCAAAAACCCACAGCTTCTGGGAGAGTTATTAACTATTGTTCTAAACACCTCAAAAGAATTTAATTGGAAGCTTATCAAAGATAAGCGATACAGAATTTCATAAAAATTAATACAGAAAATATTAAAAATATTTTGGTAAATAATAATTACCCAGTTCAATTAATCTGTAGATTGATAATACAATATAAAAACTGAACTAATTTATTACGAGAACTGTTACTGAACTTAAAATTTATAAATCTCTAACTTATGTTCCTCTTATACCTGAAAGAAAAATCAAAAATTTATGATAATAAAAAGAAATATATACGTAGTTGCACATCAACATATAACACATTTTATATATTATTTAGCAAAACGAAGGATAGAATATATAAATCCGAAAATTCCAATTTATTTTATAAAATATATACCTTGCAGTGGAAATTATAGTGAGAATTGGAGTAAAGTATATTCAGGTGCAACAAAGAATAAATTAAAAACTCGAATTGCAGGACATAAATATGATCAGAACTACAGGAACACCACTTCTACGCCAATTTTAAACACAGAAACGTTACAAATTATGAAAGTACCATCTACACAACGAATTAATTATAAAACGGACAAAGCAAATATTGCACATAATAAATATTATTATATTAAATAACATGTATTTCAAATATTTTTGTTCATGTAATATTTTAATTTTTCAAATATTGTTATTTGTGTTTTCTGTGATATTTTTATTTTTTATTATTGACAAATAAAATGTTGATTCCCGCCTTTTTTAAAAAATTGTTATATATAAGTTTTTAATTTATAATGTATTAATTCTTCAAAAACAAAAATGTATCAGTTAAAAAATATATTTCTATGAATTTCAATTGATTCTTCATTTAAAAACAAACTCTACGTATTACTTTTTAAATAAACTACAGTCCGTAACGAAAAATATTGTTCCGATTTTAACTTTTAAAATCGTTAATTTGTTTCCTTTAAATAAATCTAGTTATTTTTATATTGCAAATAATAAACACCGTTGAAATTCTTTTAAACCTACTCTTTATTTAAATACAAACTTCAAACGATTACACAAGAGACTTTGTTTAAACTCTATTAAGTTTACACTTCCACAGAATATTCAATTCAAATAATCGTTAATGCTTCCTCATTAGCGTTTTATTATCAACTTACTGCCATGCCACCTTGCTGGCGTATTTATATTAACGGGTAAAAAAACTAGAAATTGGCAGCACTGTTCGGAAGCTGCACACTGGAAACTTCGAGAACAGAAGAAACATTAGTTATGGTGAAGTGTTGCCACTTAACAGTTTTATATTTCAGGGCTAACTATTGGGATTTGTGTTTCTACGAGTAAATGGAAATTCATGAATCGAATTTCTGTAACACTCCCACCCACATAAGTCTGTTCGACCAGAACAGACATAGTATTCGCCTTTCTATAGTCAACTAGTCGTTCCAGATGCACATCAAATTCTAAATCGCCGGGCAATTTTAGTTCCGTCCCGAAGATAACTTTTGCAGGTGTGCGGGAGGAGAAGTCGTGAACAGTTGATCGGTATGTCAGTAGAAATTTTGGAATATGTTCGTCCCAGTCCTTCAGATGTGTACTGTCCACTTTTCTTAGGTACTCCTCTAAAGTGCGATTGAATCTCTCGACCATGCCGTCAGATTGCGGATGCAGTAGCGGAACACCCAGTTGTTTACAAATGTGTTTATTTCCTTTTTGCTTTCCTGGTTCGGAATGTCATATACCTCAGGCCTTTTCCTGAAATAATCAATTACCACGAGAACCAACGTTTCCGGCCTCGACATCCATTGCTATCCGTTCAAATGGGGCACCCGATTTGTATTGCAGAAGTTGCCCACGACCTCCTAACTGGTACTTGGCTGCGATGCATTGCGCGCAGTTTGCTATCCATCCGCCTACAGCTTGGTGACAACCGACCCAGTAGTAACGATGTTTTAACTTCTCTAGTGTTTTAGTGACACCGAGATGACCACCACTGGGACCGTCATGGAATACTTTCTTTATTCTTGATGACAGCTCCACAATTAAATTGACCACAGTTTTGCCGTCGGAACTTTCCCATGTACTGTATAAGGAACCATTTAACACCTGTAGGCTATTCCACTGGGTTCAATATGCCTTCATCAGGGGACTTTCAGCTGATGTTTGCTCAAGGTTAGGCGTCCTGTTTTCTTTTTTGGCTAATATAATTTTCGGCAATAAAGGGTCATCTCGCGGCGTCGCTGACCAGGAGGCTTCACACGAATCGATATGGGTTAGTCGAAAATCATCAATGTGCTCATTTTCTTCGTCTCTTGAACAATGATTGCACTCCAAGTTGCAGAACCGTCTTGAGAGGCATCCAACTTATTCAGATTTCCTGGGCGAGGCCAATCCTTTAAATCCCGTGTTTTATCCTCATTGGTTGATATGCTATCTGCGGTTATGCGATGCCCCAAATACTCGACTTCCTTTTTGAACAACACACATTTCTTAGGACTTCTTCTAAGTTCTTCAGGTGTTCATCAAAATCTTTCCCCATGAGAATTATATATCGTCAAGGTACACTAGTCGGTGGAGTCCTTTCAGCACACTTTCCATCAAGCGCTCGAATGTTGCTGGAGCATTACAGAGTCCGAATGGCATGACATTAAACTGCCATAACCCGTCGCTTGCGCTAAGGCAGTTTTTTCTTTGTCCTTTCTACTTGCAAATTTCTTGCAAATTTTTACTTGCCAATATCCACTTTGCAAGTCAAGTATGGAGAACCATTTAGCGTCTCGTCAATTCTAGGTAGCGGATAGCTGTCCTTCTTGGTGACGTCGTTCAGTTTTCTGTAATCCACACAGAATCGGGTGTTGCCATCCTTCTTCATTAAAACTTTTGGCGTGCTCCATGGGCTGTAGGATATCTCGATTACCCCGTGACGCTCCATTTCGCTGACTAACTCCTTCACTTCGCTACGTTTTGCTAGGGGAATACTTCTGATTAACTGTTAGAATCTACTTATATTAGGCGGCGACAGTTCTTTAACCCATTTCTCCACATATTCTACCAGCATTCCTCGTTTTTCAATGGACACACTGGAAGGTCCAGGCTGACAACTTTTCACAACTTGATAGGTTAAGCACTCTTGCAGAAACTCGTCTGTCTTTGTTGGTTTTGTCGAGGGCTTTCGCTATTATCAGGTTACTTTTTATTTCTCTTCATTCTACCAGCCACATGCTGTTGTCCTCACAATCTTCCTCCATGCGCAGCCATACTAGAGTTTCTGACCGTGCTGGTAGTTTCTGATGCCTGATGGTTACTAGCTTTCCATTTGTTCATATCCAACATCAAGGGATATTTCAACATTCCACCACATCATTACTTTTTGTCCCATATGCAGATTAATTCCGTGACTAATCATAAAATCTGCTCCAATGATTACTTTGACAACAATATCGGCAACACTAAATACATGATTGATGCTTATGTTAGCAATCGTTAGTTTTACATTTACCGTACCATAGACTTCTGCCTGCTCTCCAGTAGCTGTTCGCAAACTTACCCCGTGCAATGGTTCAACTGACTTTCTAATTATATCGGGCCTGATGATTGACTGTGATGCTCCTGTATCTATGGTTCAAATTTGCTTTTGTCCGTTGATGCGCCCATAAGCAGTAAGATTGCTTTTCTCCTGCTGTGATACTGATATGGAGATTGTGGGGCCATCGGTTGTGGGAGCTAGCTCATGCCTTGTAGTGCTAGCTCGTTTTAGTTTAACGGTCACTCTTGGCGTGATTGCTGATCGGCCCGGAGGCTTTTCCTTGGTGCTTTGCAACTGCGCTGGAAATGTCCCACTTTACGGCAGTTGTAGCATTTATCCTTGGTCTTGACTCGCTTTTCCCCTAGTGCCTGCATAACTGCCTCTGCGAGCTTCTTTAACCTGGTGCTTATATCCGTTTTTTCAGCAGTTACTTCGAGGTTACGCACCTTAAATATCTGCGGCTTAGAAATCACATTCGCAGTCTTTTGGGTCAGCGCGAATGAGACAGTTTCAGCAAAAGTCGGTTTCTGCGTAGCACATACCGCATGAATCACGAATTCCATTCACAAATGCTTCAATTTTGAACTGATCTAAGAATGGATGATTTTCGCCTGGATAAGTCAGCTGCACCAACCGATCAATTTCTGTCACAAAATCTTGCAACGACTCATTTGCTTTCTACAGTCTACCTCTTCCACTACTACTAGTTCCATTCGGTATATTCCTTTTTTGTGTTCACCATACTTTCGCTGCAGTGCCACCATTATGTCATTATTTCTGCAGGTGATTGGCACACTTTCTAAAATTTCTACTGCATTTCCTTTTAAGGCCAGAATAAATTATATAGCTTTTTCATCGTTGTTCCACTCATTTCTGGCGCCAACTGTATCGAACTGGAACTTAAATACATTAAATGGTTTGCTGCCATCAAATGTAGGTCCTGTTGCTCAACCAGAAGTTTCCGAAATAATACACACTGGGCCCTCTTGACATTGAAAATTATTCACTTTACTTTCAATATCTTTGTAGTTTTTTCTCGACATTTTTGGCTTGTACTTCCACACCATTCTCTAAGTCGGACAACTTTTTGTCAAATCTGTCCATTTTCTCATTAGTGGCTCTAGAAGTTTCTTGAAACTTTTCTTCCATCTTCGTTAGGTTAAGGTTACGTTAAGAAGGGTTATTCGCCCAAGGGACGCATTTCCACCCGGAGTCCAATGCGGTCCATTGTGAATCCCTTCAGTATAGAGAAAGAAGAAAGAGAGAGAGAAGTAAAGGGGGAGAAAGTTAAGAGGAATTTCGTTAGGAATTTCTCGTTCGTCTCCATATTAGTTAATAGTTTCCCGTCTGCTGTAAAAGTTGCTAGTTAGCTAAAAATTTTTCGTTTTCGGTTTCTAACAGTTTCTTGTTGTCTGATCTAGAAGTTTCTAGTAGTTTCTCATTTTTTTCCATCTTCTCCATCATACCTTCTGTTTTACGGATACTAACCTCCATTTCTTGTTTTTCGACCAATGTCAATGTTGCGCCGCCCGAATTCGTATATCAGCCTCTTTTGCAATTCAGTCTCATTGCCTGCTGTCGGTAGCTCCAACTTACTCAACTCCTTCTTGTATTGTTCCACTATAAGCTGCTCCAATTTCATGACAGCTTATTATATTGTTTAGGGATCCCTTGCCTACATTTTGACGTATTTATTCTTTGAAATGTATTTATTTAAAATTAGTTACGTTTTTAATTAAAGTCTTTGAAGTTTAATAATTATTCTTATTCTTTTAAAATAAAGAACATTTTTATATACAAATTATATTTTTATATTTTATTTGTGGGATTCAAATGGATACCTACAATTGGCGATCCTGCGAACCTAGAGATTGCTTGAAGCAGATACAAGAAACAGGATTTAATAAAAATCTCTTATTATATTTTGTAAAATGGGATTTTTAACAACAGATTCTTTAATTTTTACCACGAAACCTTTTTATTAAAATTGGACTTTAATCAAGAATTATTATTAAAATTTCGACACATTCAATAATTCAAGATTTATTAAGTCTAAAATATATTTCATAAATAAAAATTTATCAAACAACCTATGCTACAACCAAACAATTTGAGCATTCAGGTAATTAAACTTTACGGGGATTATCGTCCGGCCAATTTATCTCAATTGAAAGATCAGAATTTGAGCAAGACAATTGTATTCCCTTCACAATGAGCAAGTCAATGTGTATTCTCTACATTCACATATTAAATCTCAGTTCCAGAAAATTAAAAAAATGGACTATGAAATTGAATTAGATGATTAATTCAAGTAAACTATGAACAGTTTTTGATATGTGACATTTAGGTGCTTGAAACTACCCCAACTTCAAATCAATTTAAACTTTTACTACAAGAGTTTTCCTGTTTAAAATAACACGATATGGATCCTTTCTACAGAATAATCAACTCAGATTGCCAGCAATCATCCTCAAAATTTTCCAATTTTTAAAAAACTATAAATGTATTTTTTTCATGACTTTGGTTATTGCTCTCAAAGATATTCCATCAACCGGACTTACAAAAGCATAAACCAATATTTGACAAGATAATTCAAGTTTTTATTACAATCGCGTGGATTAACATTCAAACATCTGATTTATCAATTACATTAAATAAAATAAAGTTAACTTTCTTTTTTTTGGAAAGGGGTAGTTACAGGTTGGTTGAAAAGTTCCTGCGCTCGAAATGAAAGAATACTGTTTTTGTTACGAAATATATATTTTTACTTAATATAATCTCCTAGAAGTTCAATACACTTGTTCCAATGATCTTCCAATAATTTTATCCCATCCTTATAATGGTTGTCCAAGAGCTCTGCAAAATAACCGTCTACGGCTGCTATGGCCTCTTCATTCGACGAAAAATGCTTTCCAGGAAGAAATTGTTTGAGATTTCTGAAGAGATAGTAGTCACTGGGAGCCAAATCTGGTGAATACGGTGGATGTTCAAGCAATTCGTACTTTAATTCTTTGAATTTAGCCATCGTCAAAACACTTTTGTGAGCAGGTGCATTGTCTTGATGAAAAATGATTTTTTTCTTCTTTAAACCAGGTCTTTTCTTACGAATTTTTTCATCCAGCTGATCCAAAAGGCTGCAATAATATTCAGAGTTGATTGTTTTACCTTTCTGAAGATAATCAACCAACAAAATTTCTTTTGCATCCCAAAAAACTGATTGACATAACCTTCTTTGCTGATCGTTGAGACTTCACCTGCTTTGGAGCTGAACAACCAGCTTCAGTCCACTGTAAACGTTCTTGTTTCAATTTAGGATCATGGTGGTAGATCCAAGTCTCATCCATAGTTATAAAACGACGCAAGAAGTCGGTTTTATTCGGCTTAAAACGCTCCAAATTACGATAAGAATTTTGTTTTCAATCCAGTTTTTGTTGAATGTGTGCGGCACTAACTTTCCAAACAGTTTTTTCATACGTAATTCTTCATGTAAAATATGGAGTACTCATTCGTCTGAGATGCCTTTGGCATTAGCAATTTCACGCTTAGTCAAACTTGGATCTTCAGTAACCATATTATGTACCTGCTCAATGATTTCTGCTGTGGTTGCAGTTTTTGGTCGTCCTTCGCGTGGATCGTCTTCAAGGCTGGTACGACCACGTTTAAATTCACCAGCCCAAAATTCAAAGGTGCGTTTTGAAGGTGAGGACTCCTTATACACTTCTAACAATTGTTCATAAATTTCCTTTGCTTTTAAACCCTTCAAAACAAAGAATCTAATGACTGCACGATATTCAATTTTTTCCATATTAAAAAAAATCAATGACACTTCAACTTCAAATGGCTTGTAAACAAAGAAAGAATTGACAGAATGACTTGCAACTTTGCATGTGTTCTCAGGAAATTTATACCAACTTGAGAAAAAAAAAGTTTGAAGCTAGCAGTGTCATCTCTTGGTGAGCGCAGGAACTTTTCAACCAACCTGCATGTAGGGATCCCTTCCCTAAATTTTTATGTATTTATTCTTTAAAATTAGTTACTTTTTTGATAAATGTCTATGAAGTTTAATAATTATTCAAATATTTTCTTTTAAAATAAAGAAGATTTTTATATACAAAAAAATTTTTATACTTTATTTGAGGGATCCAAATGGATATCTACATACTGCAATCCCACTTCTGACACCAATTGTTAGGATTTTACCTTTTAAATAAATCTAGTTATTTTTACATTGCAAATAACAAACACCGTTGAAATTCTTTTATGGTAACTCTTTATTTAAATACCAACTTAAAACGATTACACAAGAGACTTTATTTAAACTCTATTAATCGCCAATGCTTCCTCTTTAGCGTTTTATTATTAACTGACTGCCATGCCACCTTGCTGGCGTATTTATATGTGCGGGTAAAAAAATAACTAGAATGTGGCTGCACCGTCTGGAAGCTGCATAATAGCAACTTGGAGAATGTTCTTTTGAAGTTTGACAGAGGAAACATTAGTTAGGGTGAAGGGTTGCCATTTAACAGTTTTATATTTCAGGACTAACATATAGGGATTTGTGTTTCTAGGACTAAATGGAAATTGATGAATTGAATTTCTGTAGCAATATATTGTGTTATAATAAAATCACAGTATGGCTGTATGCATTGAATTAGATAGTGTTATTAACATTAATTTTACATTCGAAAAAATTGTGTAGTATTTTTATAAAAATATAGTAATACTAGCGGACAAAGCTCGCTACGTTGTTAGCGTAGAAAATGGTTGTCCGGGCTAAAGCCCGGGATTGCTCGGGCTGACGCCCGAGAATATACGGAGTTCCCCGGTAATTTCCCGGAGCCCCCAATTATTATTATGCCCCAGACCAAAATTCTGAGATGTATAATGAGTTATCTCATACTCCAGTTAACCCTCATTTTTAACATGTACCTGGCTAAAATTCTAAAATGTAGATGATCAATGAGTTAGCACATACTCCAGTTCACATATTTAAAATTTCATGTTTCAGGAGGAGACTGTTCACCTTTTTGCCCCTACCCGTACACATTTCCAAAAATCCGACCTAGGTAAATGCCTACACTGCAGGAGGAACATTTGCTCCAAATTTCAACTTACCAGCGCCAGGGGTTTTGGCAAGACGTCAAGGGTGAGAATTTTTCACTTGTCTGCCCCTCCCCGTTGGCTTTTCCAAAAATTACGTCTTAACTGTTATCTACACTGGAGATGGAGCCTGCATACTAAATTTCAACTTCATAGGTCAAAGGGTTTGTGCAGGCTGTTAAATGGAAGACTTCATCGATGAAATAGCACATACTCCAAGAATAGCATATTTCAAATTTCAGGTTTCTTGCTACAAGGGCTTGGCAGGCCGTGAATAGGGGTTTTATCCGTTTTGGTCTACCCCCTTTTAACGAATGTCTACGCCGCACGGGAAACCTACATACCAAATTGTAGCGTCCTAACTCCTACGGTTTGGGCTGGGAGATTTTGAATGAAATAAATAAATATTTACATATTTACACATTTTTTTATTCACACATTTGCAGATGTGTATATTTACACATTTACATTACCATCAAACTATCGATCCATCAAACGCTAAATCTATCAAACCATCAAACAATAAAATGTTCATTGTTGCACATTTGCACTCTTGCAAATTTGCATATTTTTTCATTTGAAGTTTTGCAAATTTGCACTTTTGCAAATCTGCACATTTGCATTTTCTAAATTTTTACATTTGCACATGTGCACATTTGTAAATTTGCACTTTTAAAAATTTGCACTTTTGCAAATTTGCACATTTACATCTAAATTGGAGGAGGAATCTATGTACCAAATTTTAACTTCCCAGCTCAAGCGGTTTTAGCAGGCCGTCTAGGGGGAGAATTTTCGCTTTTTTGCCCCTCCGCGTTAAATTTTTTAAAAATAACGTCTTATCTGTTATCTACACTGAATAAGAAACCTGTATACCAAATTTTAACTTTCTAGTCTCAGCGGTTTGGGCAAGCCGTTTTGGGGAAACTTTTGCCCTTATTGCACCACCCAGTAGGAATTTCCGAAACTCCAACTTGGTTGCACGTCTGCGTTGGAGTGGGAACCTATGTACCAAATTTTAACTGCCCAGCTCTAGCGGTTTTGGCAAGTCGTCAAGGGAGACCCCCGTTGGATTTTCCAAAATTGACATCTCAGCTGTTATCTAAACTGGAGAAGGAGACTGCATACCATATTTAAACTTCCTAGGTCCAGCGGTTTCGCCAACCTGTTAAAGGGTACCCATTTCATCCTTTTAAATCCCATTTTTACCACGTCCCTGCCTAAAATTATAAAATGTAGCTTATCGGTGAGTTATCGGTGATGTTTAAAATTGCAGGTATTTTGCTATTCCGGTGTGGGCTGGCCGCTAAGGGGGAGATTTTCCCCCTTTTTGCCCTTCCCCGTAGGAATTTACAAAAATGCTACCTGGGTGGATGTCAACACCTCAGGTGGGTCAAATATACACAATTTCAACCTTCCAGCTCTAACGGTTTTGGCAGGCCTTTGAGAGGAAGAATTTCACCCTTTTCTGCCCCTCCTCGTTTGATTTTTAAAAAATCACGTCTTATCTGTTATCTACACTGGAGAAGGCTCCTGCCTGCATACCAAATATCAACTTCCCATGTCCAACGGTTTTGGCACGCCGCACTGTGGGGATTTTGATACCAAAAATGGGAATTAATTGCAAAATTAAATTTAGGAGAACCGATTAAGTTTTTGTAGTCGGTAAAAATACACAACATTCCACATCACTAGTGCAAAAATTTTGTTTTTGACAACTAGCTATTTGACATTTTCCTCGAGTGCAATATAGAGCAATTCCATATGAAAACGATCAAAATTGGCAAATTTTTGGACGACCCCTCTCCGATTTTAAAACAAATAGTCTCAATCGATTGCCCAACAAAAAATAATGTACCTACATATTTTTTTTTTTTTTTATAGTGACTGGTTTAGTGGTGGTGTACACCACTGTCATGTGACAAAATTGAAGAATTCTTCGTAAGGGACCTCATTGAAAGTTGTTTTAAAAGTTGTTTTACTAAAACGAGTGATAGCTCGTTGGAAAGGTATTGAATCAGGCTTTAATTGAAAAATAAAATTTTTCTAACTTTTCTCAGAAATTTACCTTTTTTCCCATGAAAATTAAATTTTCCGATTTTCCACAGAAGCTCCTAAATTTTCCGGCTAATTTTATTTTTTTTGGATTCCTCATAATTTTTGCTTTAAGAATCAGCAATAAAAAAATGGGCCCCGACTCCTTGTTTGGACAGGAGAAGAGCATTTAAGAGACCACTTTGTTCTCATTGTTTTTATATTTTTTATAATTGAATTATTTTTAATTATTTAACATTATTTTATTTTATTATTAAAAATACATTTTAAAAATTATTTTACAGTTAAAAATACATTTATGAAGAAAAAATCTTTCTTATTTTGCTGCTTATACTTAATTACAATATTTATTAAAAATTTCAATTGTCTTGGCATCATTATAATATTAAAGTAACTTTAAATTTAGCACGTCGGCAGACGAAGAGTACCGCTTTACATTAATTGACATATCAGAAATATTTGGTATGAAGCAATGAAACTTTTGCGTTCCAATTATAGTTTTGACATTATTATATCTGTTTTGAAGTCGTCGCTCCATGGCATCGTGTTCTTTTTGAGTGCATAAAACTGTGTTAATGGCAATTTCCTTGCTTTGAATCCACAAAAACAAATGTTGTACATTTAAGATCTGGTCAGTATATGGCCTTTGCAAACTTGCCTTAGTCGCCATGCGTTTTAGGGTTCCCCCTAACGCATCGCATGGGCCCTTACCGTGGGACGTCGCAAAAAAGTGCCACTCGACCTTGCAGTTTTGTTCTTCTTCAATTATGCAAAGATTGTAAACATTTTTTTTATTCTTGTACTGAGAAGCCGCGCAGTCTGAGAAAAACGTTACTTTGTCGATTGCATCGAATTTTGATCTTAAGAATTCAAACAGTTTCATTTGAAATAAATAACCGGACACATAATTATGAGATAAACTCTCCGCGACAACAACAAGGCTTACGGTCTGTAGTTCGTTATCTTCGTTTTTGAAATAAATGCAAAAAGAATGCACCGTGCACTGGTCGTTTGCCCAGTGATAAGCCTGAATTTCATCCTGAACGAGAAAAGTGTAATTCTCGGCAAAGTCGCTTATTACAATGAATTCATTTTGGGCTAATTTCTCCTTACTTTCCTTTAGAAATTTCGATTGCATCTCGGATATGAAATGGTGCGCCTTCAATTCATTCAACTTGAATCCGAATTCCTCGATGAATTCCGGAATCTGCTTTACCACGGTCTCAAGTTAACATCGGCCGCTGCTAATTATCCACTGTTTAAAATGCACCTCCTGAATTAACAGCTGTTCAAACTTTTCCGCCAAATATTGCTCTAGCTCGTCAATCTTCGGACAATTGTCGCATTTGGACAGATGACAATTTTCCGTGGGGTATGCGACTTCGACAGGAGGTCCCTATATGTTTCAATTTCACCGTGAAATACTTTCAATTTCTTGCATGGAAAGAACATTAATTTGATGTTTTGATGAAACATGCAAACGCAGACTGAATGCGTTCCGTGCCTGTCTAATGCCAGCACGCATTCTTTTGGTCGTAGGATGGCAAACTTAGAAAATCCCACTTTTTCTGCTGGGTATTTCTCTTTGAACTGATGGTATGCTTCGGATAGATTACATAATAATAATCTGCGCTGCTTGTGTACTTTTTCTCCATCTTCACGTGTGATAACATAGTCACGTGTACCTGGGCAGGCGCGGCTGTTGTCATCATTGCAGTAAAAATCTTGAATCAATTTCACCGTTGCTTCGCTGAGGGTCCTTGAGCCAAATTTCTTGGTGGGAGTCGCCAATATGCCCTTCTGTCGAACTAATTTTTTGCTTCTTCTCGCGATGTAAAAATATGTTTGAAACTGTTCAGAAATCTTGCGTATAGACCATGATTGAGGCAGCACAGGTAAAATGAGATATTTCTCCGGAAAAGTGGTCGCTAAATTGAATTTTCTTTTCAACTGCTCAATCATTTGTTTGCCGTCATCAACGTCATCTGCTTGACTGCATTCGTTATCAGAGCCTTCATCAAATATTGTCGCGATTGCACTCATAACCTTGCCTTTTTTATCTTTCCTGTATTTTTCACTTCGCAACTTTCTTTTTCTAATAGGCGTTTCACCTAACGTGGTAATAGCCTCATTCAAAGGACTCAAAGACATATTGACCATCGGAATGTCTGCCTCACTATCAGATGAAACATTTTGTTCAATTGTCATTTCACTCTCGGATTGTGGTTGCATTTGTTTCAATGCATTTGCTTGTTGAGACAAATCGATTTTACACTTGGGGCAAATGAATTGTGCTTCTTCACCGTATTGTATATATAATTCATTCATGTATCGCTTCGAAACACCAGTTAATTTTAATACTTTTATCTTTTTCGAACGATGTCCACTCTTGTTAAACGGATTGCAGCAAAATTTATTCATTTTACTTTAAATTGTCTTTACAGCTTCACTCTTTACTTTACAAAAAAAAACACTTAAACACTTTCACGTTTAGTATTCAACTGAAATTTGACTCAGAGTGTGTGAAGTATTTATATTTATTTTTTGGTAAAAAATAGGTAAAAAAAAAATAAGCGATATTTGCTTTTCTTTAATAGGAAAATTTGCGTGAACTACTGGTCATAAAATGTTTTTTAAAGAGGGACTTAAGTGGTTACTGCCAATAAGCCGACCACAGGTCATAAAATGTTTTGTAAATTTTTTAAATTACCAGGTAATAAATATTTCACCATATTTATGGCGTCATTTTAGGCGAAATATTTATTACCTGGTAATTTAAAAAATTTACAAAACATTTTATGACCTGTAGCCTCAGTCGGGTTTGGTGTGCCATTACATGCCACTGCTGCTATTATCCATGGATATATGGCCGATCTTGTGAAGGCAGGCAGACCATATTCACTACACACTCAACTTGGGGCTCTTAAAAAAAATTGATTTTTTCTTCATAAATGTATTTTTAACTGTAAAATAATTTTTAAAATGTATTTTTAATAATAAAATAAAATAATGTTAAATAATTAAAAATAATTCAATTATAAAAAATATAAAAACAATGAGAACAAGGTGGTCTCTTAAATGCTCTTCTCCTGTCCAAACAAGGAGTCGGGGCCCATTTTTTTATTGCTGAATCCAAAAAAAAAAATAAAATTAGCCGGAAAATTTAGGAGCTTCTGTGGAAAATCGGAAAATTTAATTTTCATGGGAAAATTTAATTTTCATGGGAAAAAAGGTAAATTTCTGAGAAAAATTAGGAAAATTTTAATTTTCAATTAAAGCCTGATTCAATAACTTTCCAACGAGCTATCACTCGTTGCGATCGCTTTAGTAAAACAACTTTTAAAACAACTTTCAATGAGGTCCCTTATGAAGAATTCTTCAATTTTGTCACATGACAGTGGTGTACACCACCACTAAACCAGTCACTATAAAAAAAAAAAAAAAATATGTAGGTACATTATTTTTTGCTGGGCAATCGATTGAGACTATTTATTTTAAAATCGGAGAGGGGTCGTCCAAAAGGTGATCGCTTTCATATGGAATTGCTCTATAAATTTCAACTTTTGGTGTCATAAAAATTAGTTTTGAGTATTTTCTGAAGTGACAATTAAAAATATTTTAATGGAACCTTAAACCTCAGGTTAGTAAGATTAATTTATGTTTTTTTTGTTTTTATGTGTAATTTGTGTTAGAATTTTTAATTAATTTTCACGCGTAAGCCTATAAATTAGTGGACTTCGGGAGATATGTCGATAAATAGTTGTGAATAAAGCCAAATTAAGAAAAAAAACCTTTTTTTTCTAAAAATAGAAACGCTTATGAAAATATTTATGAAAAATTTGTCTGCAAAAAAGTGCACATTTTAAAATAAAATTTTAAATATATTGTTGCACCTACGTATAAAAAATCAACTTTTTATAAAAGCAATACAAACATTAGTGTTATTATTGCTTTTGTTTTCATGAGAGCTTGCATTTAATTATTAAATTAGAGTAGATAAAAACAAATTGAAAGAAGAAAGGCAAAACAATAACAATTAAAAACAATATTTTTTTTAAATTAATATATTTAACTATAAATAAACAAATAGTGGAAATATAACTTAGTTATTATACACAGTCCCACAACGGGCTCTCAAGTATTTTATATATAATGAAACAATTTTTTTTATAATACTTATTAATTGTTATTAAAAAGAATAAATATATTGAAAAAAAGCGATACAGTATATGTAAGCATATTAGTTTTTTACTTCAAATAAAATGTAAGAAGTTCTGAAACTATTTTTATATGAGAAAGTGGTTCCCAAAAAGTCTTAAAAGAAATATATTTAAAAACACAATAATAAAAATATTTTGTTTACTTAATAATTTAAACGTTTTTAGGTAGTTCTTTGTGTCATAAAAGCAAATAAAAATAGGTTTTACTTGTTGTGATTTGAAAAGTAATTTGTCTTTGTGCACTAAGTGTAATAGTTCTTCGTGTTTTTTTAAGTTTTGTATAAAATCATAGGACCGTATTTATTAATTCATAGGCACATCCTCGAATACGATTTTTATTTCTCGACGAGAGCTTTTTGAAATAATGATGAAGTCGGATTGTTAAAATATCCATGGGCAATTGACCTTTCTTAAAGAACAAATACTGAAACGTTTATGCCAAGCGAACATAATATAAAAGTTTGCAATGAAACGATGAATGCTTTTTGTTTTCAATTCAGGACTCGCTGGGTTTCATCTTTGCGAATGAAGGAACGTTTTGTTCCGATTAATAAGACATGGCTATTTTCTTCAATAGGCTTCCCTCTTCAATCTGGTGTTAAACGTGGTAGAAAGGAGCTTGATTTCGAAGATTGTGGTAAACGAAGTGAAAACAAGGAGACCATTACTACTTCATCCTTGTTGGCAGAGATTGTAAATTAAAAGCTTCAAAAATGGTCAAAGAAATTACAACCACTTCACCATCTGATGTAGACAAATTTTAAATAAGTTTTTCAAAACATTCTACAGTAACCCAAATGTCTAGAGAGGAAGCATTGGCTGTTTTGGTTGAAGCCAAGTTGTCACGACATCAACATAATATTCACAAGTGCTACTAGCGAAAAAGGATTGCTAACCCAAAAATAAGTGCCTTACGATTTGTGAAACTTCAGCAAAAATAAGTTTGCAGGCTCTTTTGGACCATACCGTAGAGCGCATTATATCACTCAAAAACAGTCTAATTGATGCATTAAAAAATGATGAATTAAACAGTTTCTGTCTATACACGAAATGTGGCTTTGATGGTAGCTCTGGTCACACACCTTATAAGCAAGCATTCCACGATCCGAATGCTACATCAATCGTGCCAAAAAAATTAATGTGCAACAGCATAATCATATGGCAAAATCCTCGTCCAGCATCTCCTAGATATTGTAGGCCATTGAAAGTGGAATTTATAAAAGAAACCACGATTGTTGCTAAGAACGAAAAAGATAGAGTGGATCAGGAAATAAAAAACCTTAAAGAGTCTGCCATTTCTTATGGAAAAAAAAAACGTTTAAAAGTCAATCATAAGTTGGTCATATCCATGATTGATGGAAAAATATGTAATGCACTCACAGAAACTACTACTACACAAAAATGCTTTTTATGTGGTGCTACTTCCAAAGAATTTAATAATATTGACAAAATGATTTCTTTGCAAGTAAACAGAAAATTCGGTGTTCGGTTTGTCGATTCTGAATGGATGGATCAGATTTTTTGAATGCCTGCTTCATTTGGCATATAAGCTTCCAATAAAGAAATGGCAAGCTAGATCGGACATCGAAAAACAAGTTTGTTGCAAAAAATAAAGCATGTATTCAATAGGAGTTCAAAAATAAAACTGGTCTTATTATTGATCATCCGAAACCTGGCTTTGGAAATTCGAATGGCGGCAACACAGCTCGGCGCTTCTTTCAAAATGCGGACATTTCAGCGCAAATTACAGAATTGATAAGACAACTGGTTACCGTTTCTAGCGGTTTTCAAATAAATACTAATGCCTTTCGAGATTTCGCCAACCTTTCGAGATTTCCCCAACTATCCATAAATTTTTCATCCATGGACCAGAAATAATAAATCACGCTTTATTACCAATTGGATAGTTGACGGAAGAAGCAGAAGAAGGTCGAAACAAAGATTTAAAAATTTTAGGGAGCCTTTTTCGCGAAAATTTTCTAGAGAAAAATCAAATGAAGATATATTTAAAAGACTATTAGTTACTTCAGATCCAGTAATATCAAATATGAGAAAATTGAAAGAGAAAAAAAACCATAATTTGCCTATGGAAGCAATTCAAATGTTAATATTTGAATCAAATCTCTGGTGAAGAAGGTGCCGATAATGATGATATTGATACCTATACTAATTATAGTGATAATGATGATAAAGAATCGGATAAGGAATAGCAATGTGTGAATAAATATTATTCTTTTTATTTTTTTTGGAGATATTGCAATTTTTAGCAATATTAAAGGTATGTTTTAAAAATTAACTAATGGAAAAAAAATAAAATTTGTACTAAATAATATTAAAAAATTGATTAGTTTTACTTCTTAAAGTGAATTTGACTGAAAAAAGTTAAAATTAGAAGCAGGGAAAGTTATCTGGAATTAATTCCCACTTTTGGTATCAAAAACCCCACTGTGTGCCGTCAAGGCAGAGAATTTTACCCTTTTATGTCCCTCCCCGTTGGATTTATTAAAAATCACGTCTTTGCTGTTATCTACACTGGAGAAGGAGCCTGCATACCAAATTTCAACTTCCTAGGTCCAACGGTTTGGGCAGGCCGCAAAAAGGGAGACTGTTCGCCCTTTAAACCCTCATTTTTACAACGTCACTGGCCGAATTCTAAAATGTACCTCATCACGGATTTCATATTTCAAATTTCTGGTTTCTAGCTAAAGGGGTATGTGCAGGTCGTGAAAATGGGGTTTTTGCCCCTCCCCGAAGGAATTTCCAAAAACCCCGTCTTAGCGGATGTCATCGCCGGAGGAGGAACCTACGTTCCAAATTTCAGCCTCCTACCTCTTGCGGTTTGGGCTGGGCGATGTTGAATGAGTCAGTCAGTAACGTTATTCCTTTATATATAGAGGTGGCAAAGTAAATTTTGCTGACTTATATTCATTTTTTATTGTATTTTCTAGTTTATGTTAAAAAATTTACTAGTTCAAATACGAAGTTGTGTAATATGAATAATAAGTATATAACATTCCCTAAATTCCTACTTACATATTGTTAGTAGTGCGTGTAGCACACATACATATGTAATGTCCTCACAAATGTTTATTACGCATTATGATCATAATTTTTATTTTAGACAATATATTTTAAATTTTATCTAACAACTAAAGTACCAATAGGATTGTTTGGCCTAAATGTATGAATATATTTGTATGAAATATTGTAAAGTACAATGACCATACTTTAGTGTTGATATTGTTTGTAGCGTTCCTACGTTCGTTTGTTTATTTGTTCTGAAAGTCCTGTCGTTTGTGTGCATACGTATGTATGTGAGTAGCTACAATATTTAAGTTTATGGTCTTCATAAAATTTTATTTTGCATACTTGCACTGCAAGTTGCTGTATGTGGGTAAGGGAAAATAATTTGTTCTTTATGTGTAAAACCAGAAAAAATTACAACCAAATCATTGTCATATTTTGTAGAAATTTAAACTAAATAATAGTATGTACTAAATATTAGGTATATAAGTAATGGTATATTAAATTCATTTAAGGAAACCATTACATTTTTTAAGGGATCTATAAAATATGTGTTTTTAATTAGTTGAAAATTTCTTAGCGTTACGATATTGCAGATGTAAGCAGGGACGAATACAAAAAATTTCATAAAATAATATAAAAATTTAGGGTGGGTGGTGGCTAAATAAAATCAAAACTAAATTCAGGTTTCGAATTTTATTTGAAATTTGAAACATTGTTTAAATTTTTTAAACAAATTTCAAAACCTTTTGTATATTTGTATTTAGTATAGAATTTATTTAGCCACATTGCAAAGGGCCTTAATATACAATTCGCTTGCTTTGTTAACAATTTCATTCCCTGCGGGAAAAGAACCTATCCCAGGACATGTCACATAACCGGTTCATTGTGATAGGGACCGGTCACGGGACCCATCACTTTAACATGGGCTTATCCTAGGAGGGGGTCAATTGTGACATGTCACAGGACTGGTCTAAAAGGACAAGTCGTGACTTTTAAACCGGTCACGTGATAGGTACTTTAGGAATCGGTGCTCTTTTCACCTATCCCGTGATATGTTTTTTCGGAACCGCTTCAGTTTTCACCTATCCCGGGACAAGTTCCAATTCCCAACTGACCCCTTTTTTCCCGCAGGGTTTATATCTCAATTTAAACAAGTTAATCCAAAAGAAATATAAAGGAGTTCACAAGGTGTACTCCTATCTTCCTATTAAAAAAAATCAATTCTGAAAATTTTTATTACATTATAGTGTCAAACCATGTCAACTCAATCAGTAAAAGGGCACTTTTCGATTTACCATCTCCGATTTAAATGAAATTCACCATAACTATTATACTCGACAAGAACTTAACGAAACATAATTTTCAGATCATGGGCCCTTTAGGTTTCCGAAATAAATTTACTAAAGTATCGTTACCAAATCGACTACAACTTTTAAACTGTAAAAGATACAAAATTCGTCTTGGCCTTATTAGGTGAGAAAGAGCACTTTAATGCATATCAATTCACTGGAAAAAAGGTAATTTTTTTGGATCTATAGTTCAAGTCCATGTTTCTGAAAATTCTCATCTCTTGTTTTTGCTTAAAAAATTATATGTTCAATTACATTTGTGTGAAAAAATTAAGGTTGACACTTGATTCGTCTCTGAGTTATAGCCAAAAACGTGGTCCCAAAAAGGATTTTTTATAGGATTTCGCATAGGATTTTTTTAAATACAAATGGAATTTATAACTTCACAATTCTTCGAGCTTATATTTTCAATATTAAATATTCAATTAAATATTGAAAGTAAATAATAAAATAATAAAAAAAAACAACTTTTGTCGATAAGGCCTGGCTTTTGTTCTCGATAAGTTAGATAATTTTCTAAATAAACAAGAGCTTGCATCAAACAGTGTTCAATAAGAAATTCTTAAAAATATTGTGCTCTTTTTGCTAAATTTACAAACTTTGTCAAAACTGTCACTACCAATTTCGCTATCTGGTTTGGGCTTTAGAGCAGTGGTCGGCAAAGAGTCGCCCTACCCGACTTACTCATGCTAACGTACTAACACAAATAGTATGAAAATGAAAATAATAAATCAGTCTCAATTGAGCTTTCGTACAGTAAGGTGGTATAGACGCATATTGCGAGCATTACACTGAACGAAATGTCGTGAATAATGGGAGTATGAAAATTAATAATGGGAGTCGAAAATTTTTTCGGCAAACCAATATATTTTTATTTCTTCATTTATTTATTTTCTTAAAACTCATATTGCTTTTACCAAGCTTTAACTTAGAAACTACTTGTTTCTGTGAAGGCTTTAATTAAAACACCTCCTCCCCCTCTCATAATAAATAAATATTTAAATAAAAGAACGAAACAAAAGAAATAATTAAATGAATGGGGGAAAATTGTAATTTTTATACCCTCCACCATATATGGTGAGGGTATATATAAGTTTGTCATTTCGTTTCTAACATGTCGAAATATAGTTTTAAGACCCCATAAAGTATATATATTCGTGATCCTTATGCAATTTTAAGTCGATTTAGCGATGTCAGTCTGTCTGTCAGACAGACAGACAGTCCGTCTGTCTGTTGAAATGGCGATCACGGCGCGAAGACGCAAGCGGGGACGTCTATTTTTACCCAGAATATTGAACGTCCTCCCAAGCAGTTTGGTATTGAAAATGAGCAAAATGGGTCCAGCGGTTCCATACAAATTGGAACAATTTTTCTGTTAATCTTTGTTGGTTTTTCGTTATTAAAATGTATTTTTTGTTTTTGTAACGTAATTGCTTTAGTGCCGCTTCTTTTGAATAGGTGGCGCAGAATCACATTAAAACAATACCCTGCCCCATGGCCAGGTTGATATAGCCTTGGATTAGGCTTTCAATTAATCTAATGCATTCAGATGTTACTAGTAGACTTATTACATAATTTTAAAGTAAATTTTTCAAATGTTTGACGTAATAAAAGCATTTGTTTCACATTTTTATGTAAAAAAAAAGAAATTTTCATAGAGGAAAATAGTATTTTTTTATTCCATTTGTATTTGTATTTTTGAGAATTGAGGGAATGGCAAATGTATATTTATGTTAATTTTTTTTCTTTCATAAAAAAATATACATGAATAAAGTGCAATATTGTGCTCTTAAACATCTAAATAAATATTGATTTAAAAAATTAAGGTATAATATGCACATAAAACATATATTTTTCATAGTTTTTGGCAAATATTCATTTACGTTACGAAGAAAATAGAAAATCAATAATACTCTACTGCATATTGTAGCACAATATGGCTAATGGAGACTAGCTCTGTCGCAAAATATGCCTAATGGAGAGAATGCACCTTCTGATGGGTATAATAGATCGTTTTGGCAAACGACCACTACCGAAATTAATTAAAAATGAAACGCACTCGTTAAAGGTCACAGTCAAACTCTACTCGTCTTTATTTATCATCTAGTCTTATATGTACTTAAAGAATTAGAATAGTGCAATAATTAAATATTCACCATAGTCAATCATATGTTATGATTGATGTCAATCATATGTTATGATTGATGTTTTTTATTAAGAAGAAAAATATATTAATTAATTTAAATGTAATATGTATATCAAAAATTGTTTTTTTTTACTGAATATTTCTCCCTTTTTCACAAAAATGATGAAATAATCAAGGTGATCAGTCTTGGTTATTTCATGATTTTTATCTTATATGTTTATTATTTTTCAAAATATATTTTTTTTTTTTCAAATTAAATATGTTTTTTTTAATATATTTTTCTTATGTTTATATATGGATATATTAATTATAAAAATATTGATGTATACATAAATTGGTTTTGTTTTTCAATAAAAAATTTTGATAAATAATATAAAATATATAATTGGTTTTTTTGGTTAAGATTTTCTTACTCTGTTTTTGTGCACAATTTTTTCTTGTTTAGTTAGTTTATTATAAATTGTTACATTGGCTCCGTCAATATCTTTTACAATGTATGGGCCTTTATAAATACTCTTATGTTTTTCATATGGTTCTTTTTGAAGAACTACAGAATCATTTATTTGTAAATTAATTGGTTTGGCAAGTTTATCATAAAAAGATTTATTTCTTTGTTTATGTTTATTTAATAATTGTTTTGCAATTAAATTAGTTTTTTGTAATTTGAATTTAGTTTCCTTACTGTAATTTTTAATATTGTAAATTGGTTCTAAATTGTTATTTGTTTCATTAGGCATTGTTGCGTTTTTACCAAAAATTAATTTAAATGGTGTTAACTTGTTGTCAAAAACTGTATTTGATGATGTGTTATGATAAAAAGTAAAGTATTTCAGATAAGTATCCCAATCGGATATGTTTTCACTAATGTATGCTTGAATGTATTCATTAAAAACTCTGTGGTTGCGTTCCACTGTTCCTAACGTCTGGTGACGATAATTAGTCGAAAATGTCAATTCAATTTTTAAAAATTTACAAAGTTCGGAAACTATTTCGTTTTTAAATTCAGTTCCTAGATCCGATTTTAAAATTTTCATTTTTCCATAAACTAGAATAAAATTTTCGAATATTGCACGAGCTACAGTTTTTGCTGACTTGTCCGGTATTGCTATTGTTACTAAATATTTAGATAAATCACATATCAATGTTATTGCGTATTTATTTCCATAATTTGATTGTGGTAACGGGCCTATCGTATCTAATACAACAATGTCAAATGCCTTACTTGGAGTAGGCGTCAAAACTACTTTTTCTATATTTGATGGTTTTACCTTATTTAAATTACATTTTGTACAATTTCTCACAAACTTCGCAATATCTCTTGTCATTCTTTTCCAGTAATACTTTGTTCTAATTTTTGCGTAAAGTTTTTTCTGTCCGCAATGCCCTCCCATGAGTGGATCCTCATGATAAATTCTCATTAATTTTTCTTTTTCGGCTTCTTCCGTTATTGTTTCAATTGGTTCTGTTAAAATAATTTCAAAAGTATTTAATATCTTGGCACCGTAATCTTTTAATTCTTGTATTGTATAAATTGTAAAAAATAAATTATCTTTTGGCCATTCTGTAACGTAAATTTTGTGATTGTTGGCTTTATTTTGTAGCCTCGAAAGCAAATAGTCTAAACTTATTGTTTCGTTAACAAACTAAAATCAACGAACAGTAATTTTTTGAATTTTTTATAAAAGTTTATGCGCAATATTTTAATGTTTTCATCAATATTTATTATTTGTGTTCTAATTTTTGGAATATTTTTATTAAAATCGTGTGAGAATTTATCGTAAATTTTAAGTTTCGAATTGTTTTGTTCTTCGGAAGATTGTTTTAAATTAATTTTATTGTTATTTGTGTCTTTGGACATTGAACGAGTTGTCATTGCAGGTTTTTGGTTATCAGTGTTTTTCAATTCATCGATTGAGACTCTTGATAGAGCATCGGCTCCACCATTATCTTTACCTTTGATATACTCTACTGTAAAGTTATATTCTGATAGTTCGAGACGTATTCGGGTTAGTTTTGATGATCTTTAATATTGAATAGATAGACTAACGGTCGGTGATCTGATCTTACGGTAAAAGTAGTTCCATACACGTATGGACGAAATTGTGTTATTGCAAAATGAATTGCTAGAAGTTCGAGTTCAATAATTGGCTTTTTTTGTTCTGATTTGGTAAAAGATTTTGAAACATAATATATTGGTAAATCGTTACCGTCAAAGTTTTGACTCAAAATGGCTCCACAGCCAAGTTTCGATGCATCAACTGTAATTAGAAATTGTTTTGTAAAGTCAGGGTATTGTAAAATTTTTGGTGATAGTAGAACAGATTTTAATTTACAGAAAGAATTCTGACATTGTTCAGTCCAACTGAAGATAACATTTTCTCTTGTCATTTGATTAAAAGGTGCTGCAATGGTAGCAAAGTTTGGGATAAATCGCCTGTAGTAGTTGGCAAATGCCACAAAACGTCTAACCGAGTCCTTATCATATGGAGTTGTGTAATTTTTCACTGCATTTATTTTGGAATCATCTGGTAAAAGACCATTCGCCGTACATTTATGTCCGAGAAATGTGACCTCAGATCGAAAAAAATTACATTTATATGGATTTATTTTCAAATTGTGTTTCCTAAGAATTTCAAAAACGTCTTTTAAATTATTCAAGTGGTGTTGTTTGCTACAACCGATAATAATTATGTCATCAATATATAAAAAAGCTTTATTTGGTTTGAAACCAGAGAATGCAATGGACATCATTCTTGAAAATGAATTAGGTGCTACGTTTAAACCAAATGGTAAAACTTTCCATTGAAAAGAACCTTTATCTGTACTAAATGCGGTAATGTCACGAGAATCTTGATGTAAAGGAATTTGATGAAATCCAGAAAAAAGATCGATAATTGAGAAATGTTTCGCACGACCTAAATTGTCTAAAATATCGTCAATGCGTGGCAAGGGAAATTTATCTGCAATAAGTTTTTTATTTAGAGCACATTCTGTATGATTTCCGATTATCTGAACTTTTTTTAGGTACAAGAATAAGTGGACTGTTAGAATTTGAACTACTAGGTTCTATTAAATTGTTGCTTAGTAAATTTTGAACTTGTTTATCTATCTCTTCTTTTTGAGTATGGCCAAGTCTGTAATTTTTAATAGGTGTGTTCGACGTACGTTATCGCGGGTGCCCGCGGGAACCCAATCTTACCAGAAAGCGTTTCTTGTAACAAAAATTGGGTAAATGAGAGCGTTCATGAGAGAGTAATTGTGTTTCTCATTTTACCAGAACTTACCCGTACTTTTTGTTTGGGTAAAATGGTAAAATTGTCAAAACATCAGCTGTTGCTAATAAATTTGCTGTTTTGCATTTTTGAAAAAAAAATAAAGTTAAATAAAAATTTATTATAAAGAACTTTTCCTTTTTAATAATGAAAAATACATTTGAAAATGTAAATAGATATTTACCATTTCAAATATATTTATTAATTAAGCTGTTTTTTAATATGAATAAATTTGACGTTTATTTTTGGGTATGAAATGTGGTTTTGTACGTTCGCAGTATTTTGGGCATTTTTATGGTTTTGTGAGAGAAATTTTTGCTTACTCTCATTTTACCAGACTTTACCCAAAATTACCTCGTACAGACCTAATATATACTGGAGATGAATCGACTAATCTGAATTTTTGTTCGTAGAAATTATTAATTGTCATTTTGTCATTTTTTAAGGAAAAAATATCTGCGAATTGTTCACAAAGTGGCATTAATTAACTTTGAACGTCACTTGGCATTCGATTTCCAAGTATGTTTTTCAGTTCTATTATACGTTCGTTGTTTATCTCATTTTCATTAATTGAATATATGTACAAATTTTTAAGTTTTTCAATTATAAGTCTATCATTTTGAACACATTTGAACTCGTTTGAAATATTGACTATTCGTAGAAAAGGATTGTTCGAATCTATGATTCCTTTCCCTATAAAAACATCTTTGCAAATTTCTTGTGAATCGGCAAACATAGGTTCAGTAATGTTACGAAGGTGAAAAATTCTAAATACCTCACATCTAGGCGGAATAATGAAAGTAAAGTTACTTGTTCCATGCTGTATTGGTATTTTCAATCTAGTATTACTAGCAGAAACTGAAATAGTCATATCTTCATAATTAATTTTACATTTATTATCTTTAAGGAAATCTTTGCCTAGTATTCCATTTACTGGGATACGAAAATCATCGCTAACGACGTGAAAAACTTGTTCTATAAAATCGTTTGATATAATTAAATTTGTGTAATTTGTTCCTAATGTGGATATTGCATTTGGTGTTATACCAGTGATGCTTATGATTTCGTTTTCATTTAAAATTTGTTTGGAATTAATACAAGAAATTTTTATTAGAGATATGTATGTCTGCTTGTGTATCGACAAGAAAAGTACATGGTGTGTTACCGTCGGTGAAGTTTAATTTAATGAAGTCAGTACAATTAAGATTAAGGCTATAAACTGATTTTTGAGAAATTTGTTTGTCTATTAGTTTTCTTCGTCCACCCTCAACATTGTTTGTTGAGGGACTTCCGAGTTTAAAGTCCCAACTGAAGCTCTTTGACTATTATTTCGAGAAAAATTATTTTTGTTGTTTCCATAATTATTATTCCGATCTTGATTGAAATTGAAACTGTTCCCTCTCTGATAATTTCTACCACGAAAATTACTGCGGTTGTTTCCTCTATAAGAATTGTTACTTTGAAAATTTTTATGATTAAATGAATTATTGCTACGAAAATGATTGAAGCGATTATTTTGATGAAAATTGTTTCTATTCCTATTATTTTGTTGAATTGCTAAAACTTGTTTTTCTTTCTTTTCATTTGTCTGTTCGACTATGAGTTTCGCTACTACTTCTTTCGGATCAGTAAAAACAGATGAAGCTAAAATAGATTTCACTAAGTCGGATTTCGCATTTAATCGACATACTGTAACTGTTTGTTCGATTGCCATTTCGTGAGCTTTTGACTTCGTTATGCCCTCAATGACCAAAGAACGCTCTAATGCAGCAGCAAGATCTTCTGCCTGTTTTGCAAATTCTGTAAAATTGTTATCTCCAACGTTTAGTGCAGCTATTCTGCCGGCTATGATTTTAGAGTTATATGGTTTTATTCTCTCCTTCAAAGCCCTTTTAATGTCGTCTACCGTACTAATATTATCAGGCAATGCCTCTCGAGCCTTTGCGTCGAGTTTCGATTTAATAAAATTAAGAAAAGTTGTTTGTAAATTTGGTTCTGTCAGATCTTCGATCAAGTCAATTTTGTCCAAAAATGATTGTAGCGTTAAAGGATTTCCGTCATAGTTCTCTCGAATAATCGAAGCACACATACTTATGAAAGATCTTTTTTGGTCAATTGTCGCCATTTTGGTTTCTTTTTCTGAAATATTTTCACTAATAATATTTTGTAAAATTCCTAAATCGCTATGTTTAGATTCTTCTTCTTCGCTGTCTATCATAACGTTTTCATCGGTAAGTGTAAATGAATTTAAATTTTTCGGTTCTTTAATATTATAACTGAGCTTAGAAAAACATTGAATTAATTTTTGTCTACAATGATAAATTTTTTTAAAAATTGGAGTTTTGACAAGTTGTGGCACACCTTTTGAACTATTATTTGCGTAAATCAAAATTTTATTGTAATTTTCCATTAAAAGTTTAATATATTCATTTATTTTAGTTAGATTTGTCGACAATGGTCTGTTTTGTAGAATTCTTTTTACAATATTATAAAAGTTATATTGTAATTCTTTGAATTTGTCAATTTCAAAATCTGACATTTATCAATTTCCAATGAGCTTTTAGTTAAATTTTTTTTTTTAAATAAATTTCAAATATCGATTTTATAAAAAAGAAGGAAATTTTTGTTTAGTTTTAGTAATTGCCAATATAGTTTTTAAATATGAGAAAATATAATTATTAATTTTTCATTTTTTGATTGTATCAATTGATAGACTATTATTTGTAAAGAGAGTAAATTTGCTTGTATAATGTTTGGATTCTTTTTTTTTTGGTGTTTTAAAAGATTATATGTAATTAAACTTCTGTAAAAATGTTAATGTTGTTGATTCTGTATTTTTGATATTTTCGTGTTTTAAAAGTTTCTATGTATTTAAGGTTCTGTAAAATTGAAATGTTATATTATTAATTTTGTATTTTATATTCATTCAGTGTTGTCAACTTAGCACTTTCAAAAAATTTTAATGCTTTTTCCATTAGTAACAATAAATTTTTGATTTTTTCTCAATGTGAATATCTAAAATTTAATTCACTTTTAATGCATATATTCACTGCTTACTCAATGTAGTGTTTAGCACTTTGAGGTTGAAGCTTAAAAGTTACGTTTTTAAATAAAAAAAAGTAATGTAAAGAAACGAGAAAATTCT
The DNA here is from genome assembly GCA_949748255.1 of Eustalomyia histrio. Taxonomy (NCBI): domain Eukaryota; kingdom Metazoa; phylum Arthropoda; class Insecta; order Diptera; family Anthomyiidae; genus Eustalomyia; species Eustalomyia histrio. The sequence continues at coordinate 86,075,656 of OX456523.1, forward strand.
TCTTATAGGAGATATCGAATACATAAAGTAAATATGTTAAATATTGTTGCTTAAATAATGTTTAGAAAATATCGAAATTTGAAAATGAAACCGTTTCTGTCACATTTTTCGATTATAATTAGGAAATAATTAACTTGAATAAAAGCATGTAAAAAAATATAATTGAAAATTGTAGTTTTGTAAAAAGAATATTCAAACTAAATATGTTTGTTTCCAATTTTGTTTTATATTGTTTTTTTTTTCACTTGGAAATTTTATTTGTGAATATTCATAGTTTAATTTACTAAAATGTTAATAGTAAAAAGAAGTAAGAAAAAAATTTTTATATTTTAGTGCTTTTTTTTCAATTTCAACGTTGACAACCCTGATCATATTTATTAAGAAAATCTTTTTTTTTTTTTTTTTTTTACTCTTTAATTTGTATACATGTGTATTTTCTATAGTTTGTGTATGTTACTCTTTAATTGATATTTTAATGTTTCTCTTTGATGTGTTTAGATCAGTGCTGTTCAAAAATAAAAATGTAGTTGTGTTCGTGAGAAAATGAGAATTGCACTGTAAGAAATGTTCAATGGGTTAATAACAGTGCTAGTATCTGAATTTTTTTTTTTTTATTGAAAATATGAAACTGTAACAGCGGTATTCATAAAAATTTTAAACAGTGTTTCAAACCAATTTTAAGCAAAATTTGCTAAAATTGTATTCATAAACGAATATTAGCTTAAAATACCTTTTTTAAACCTTGTTCAAATAAACGAATTTTAAAATTGGTTCGACCCTATTTTAAACCTATTTTAAGATGACATTCTTGCTTTATGTTTATTTTCATTTTAAACATTTTTGCAAAAAATTGGCATTTAAACAAAAGAAGTTATTTGTTTTTGTTTAATAAATAATGGAACCTCTATATTCGATGAAAAGAATTAGTAAGAACCATTTTTATATGGAAATTGTGATATTTTTAGTTGTATTTTGTTTATAATAGAAACTATTGCCCAAATTTCAAACAATCGTCAGACGAAAATTTACAAAAAGAGGAGCGACCCATTTTCAATTTTGGATAAAAAATTTTAGCAAAAATAATATTTTTGGATATTATTCATTGTGTTTTATAGTGGTGTGTTGTTTAATCAAAACAAAGAAAATAAAACCGGTTATTTGAATACTTTTTTTTTCTACAATAAAATCATTATCTATGTAACACTTTTATTGGGCATTTTATTTTGACTCTTTTTCTTTTTTTAGTTAATAAACAAGTTTTCATAAATTTTTTGTTTTATAAAAACAATATTTTTCTGAAAAACGACAAAAAAAATACATAGAAACGAGTACCGTATGGTTTAGTAGTCATTGATTTGCATCATTACGATTAATATGACAAATAAAAAATACAGTGTTGCCATCTTCAAGTTAAAAAATCATTAAATCGTTTATTAGTTAAAATACTGATTATGAATACGAATTTTTAATAAACCTTTTTTAGGCTTAAATGTTTTTTAACTAAAATGTATTTGAAACTTGAATTAAGATTTTTTATTAATACCGCTGTAAATGTTTTGTGTAAAAGTGTTTTAAAGAAATAAAAATTAAACAAAAATTACATTTTTGATTGCATAAAAACAAAGTTAAAGATTTTTTTAATCAATAATAAAGATTTCAGTATATTTACATATTAATAAAATATCTTTAAGATGTTAGATTTCTTTTGTTATCCTGTTAAATGGAAAATGCAATGTTTGGAAGGAATAACACATTCGATCGGAATAAATGAATGAACGATCGAAATCGAATTTTTCAAAACATTTCAACTTTTATATTAAAATTTTTTTTTTTATTAAGTCTATTAAAGATTTTTATAGATCTTTGAGTATCACAAAAAAATGTTCGTACATTGCTATTAATTTTTTTCAGTGCATTAAAAAAAAAATCAGCGTACATCCGCTACACATGTTCACTCGTCGCTGTTTCAGTGACGACTAAAAGCAAGAGCGTAAGAATACATGTGAGTTGAGCAGGGGACAATTGTCCCACGAAATGAACAGCACTGGTTTAGATTTTTGTTTTGTTGTTCTCTTTTATAATTTTTTTGATTTATGTTTAGTCTTTCTCTGTAATTTAGAATGTATGAAATTTAGAGTTTTTTTGTAAGTAAAGTCGTTTGAAGAATGTATGTATGTAAATTTTATTGTTATTGCTTTTTATTTTTTTTGTTTGTTTTATGTATGTATGTATGTTAAATATTTTAAACAAATAAGAGAAAAATATGTTTGTAAAATATTGAAAATATTTGTATAAAAATATTAATTTTTTTTTTTGTTTAAATTTTATTAATTTAATTTTTCATTAGTTTTATATTTTAGTGAATGGAATAATTAGGTGTATGTAGAGAAATAATTATATAAAATAAATGTAAACAATTACAATTTGCTTGCTTGATTTTTTTTTTGTTTATAAGCAATTTGTAGTAATATGTGTAAATATAGGTTAATGTTTTAAGAAATTATGTAAAAAAAATAAGTTATTAAATAGACAATTTAATAATATTATATATAAAATAATTGAGAATACATAACTTAACATAATTAATTTCAAATATTTACGAATTAAATTGTTATTTTGCTGCGAAAGAACTTCTTGTTATTGATTGTTGTTATGGCTGTGCTAAATTATTTTCCATTTCTGCTGTTTTCTCATGTTCATTATTGTTGTTATATTTGTTGACATATTGTTGTTATTTTAGAGTTGTATTTGTTGTTGTCAATATAATTGCAATGTGCTTTTTTCCATGTCTATTTTTTTTAATTTTTGTTATTTTATTCAAATTGTTGACTTTTAGTTCTTTTCGAATGTTGTTTAGATTCCAGCAGTTTTTTTTTAGTTTTGCATTTGTTGTTGTTGTTTTTTTTTTTGTTTAAATTATACATTTTTTTGTGTTCTCTTAAACTATTGTTTCTTACTTTTTTCCTTTATGCATGTTTTTTTCCAATGTCGCCTGATTTTGTTTTAACTTTTTCTTGATCTTTTCTTTTTTGAAGTTAACTGTAATAAATTTTTGTTGTTTCTTATTTTTTTGGATTTCAATGTCATATTTTTTTTAAGCGTTTTGTTACCAGGCCACTTTTTTTTTAAATATGTAACCGTTAATTTTGCATTTTATTCATATTGTTATTTCTATTTTTTGTTTAAATATTTAACTGTTAATTTTGCCTTTTTTTCATGTTGTTGTTTCTATTACTTTTGGATATTATATTTTGCATTCTTATGATATTGTTTAAAAAAAATGTATAACTTTTATTGTTGTTGTTCTTAGATTTAAGTTTTATTTTCATTTGTTTTTTGTTTTGTAATTTTTCCGAAACTGTACCATTTTTTATTGTTTTTTTTTTTTGTGTGTTATAAAGGGTGTTTAAGATAATTTTTTTTTTTGTATTTAGAAAAACGTATTTTTTTTATAAAATTTTTAATTTTACATATTTTTTTATGCTTTTAGTTTATTTTTTTTATGTTGTTACCATGGTGTAATTGACATTATTGCATCAAATTTTTTTGTTAACGTGTATGTTGTAGTGTCTTTACACGTTTTTTTTTTAAACTTTTTAAGTTTATGTTTTTATGTTTCTTCACTAAATTGAAAAACATTTTTATTTTTAGTTTTTAAACACATTTTTATTTTGGAGTTTTTAAACACATTTTTGTTTTTATTTGTTTTTTAAAAAAATGGTTTTGTATAATTCATATAATTTTTTTTGGAGTTTTTTTTTTAAGATTAGTTAATTTTTTCTTTTTTTTCTTCATTTTTAAGTTTCACAATGTTTGTTTCGTTTAGTTAATTGTTGTAAAATATTTTTCAATATATCAAAATTTTTTTTTTCGCGGTCACGGTCGCCATATAATAGATCGTTTTGGCAAACGACCAACTACCGAAATTAATTAAAAATGAAACGCACTCGTTAAAGGTCACAGTCAAACTCCACTCATCTTTATTTATCATCTAGTCTTATATGTACTTAAAGAATTAGAATAGTGCAATAATTAAATATTCACCATAGTCAATCATATGTTATGATTGATGTCAGGGATGGCACTATATGGGCCATCTATTGACAAATAGTTACAACTCATGTTTTTTCTTTAACAAATTAATTTCTTTGCTGCAGAGTAGGCCCCATTAGCCAGTAACAAACTTGAGTATTTGCCAAAAACTATGTTTTAAAATGTGTGTTTTGTGCAGTCCATGGTAAAAAAAACTATTGAAAATGTAAAGGTGCTCTAAATTGCCGATACAAATTTAGTACAATTTCATAGTAGCAACTGTTACATAATTTTTTTTTCACCAAAAAAGTTCTTTTCACATCTTTTCAACTCAAAAAATTTGTTAACCTACATAATTTTACTTCAAAAGTTTTTTTATATTATTTGTATCAAAAACAGCAGAGAACATCTTTTTAGGGTATTGGTGGAGGGTATTCAAAGATTCGGCACAGCCGAATTTAGCCTTTTTTACTTATTTTAAATAATTTTATAAAAACAATGGAGTTCTAAAGTTGACTTTTCTTAAAAGTATACTTTAGGCCTACTATAGAGAAGTAAAAGTACACTTTAATCGTTAAAGTTGGTTTTATCCAATTTAACAACGCTTGCGATAAAAAATGTTTGAATTGCAAAATATTGAAAGGAAAATTATATCAATAAAAAAGAGATTTTGAATAATATTTATTAAGTAAATAAATTTTTATTAATAAAAATACATTTTTCTTTCCTTTTTTTTATAAAGTTCTTCCTTTCGGTAAACCTATTTGTTGATTTATTTTTATTTCCTTATATATTTTTTAATTCTTTATATGCTTATTTATTTATATATTTATTTATATAAAATTCATATACAAGTAGTTCAGGGTTTGATTTTCCCAGGCTTTAACTTTGAAACTACCTATACTTGGATCTTTGAATGAAAATTTAAATAAATCGACGAAACAAAGGAAACAATTGAATGTTTGGGGGAAAAATTGTCATTGTTTCTTTTTATATAATTTAATAAAAACAACGTTTTTCGTTTTCTTGTTTTATTTTTTTATTTGCTTTTGTTATGCTATTTTCTTTTTGTTTATACCTAACTTTAGAAAAATTTCAAACACATTTCTTTCAGTGCATTAAGAGAGGGAGAGCGCAACTCACCCATACAATGACAACAATATGGTTGTGTTTGTGTGCCGACCACTGCACTAAAGCAGTATTAAGCAGAATGTATTGGTGTTTTACACCGTAAGAAATTATTTTATCTTTCTAGATAAAAGAATGAATAAACGAATTAACCCTCCGACGGTTGAGTCATCCGTTGCCCTTATACGAAGTACAAGCTCCACAGGAACCTATTTCTATGGGATTTTATATGAAAACGCATTTTTTTAAATTTTTTTGGTTTTGACTTATTATTATTTACTAATTATACATGTATAATGAATGTTAGAAATTTTTTTTATATATAACAGCCTTAGCCTAAAAAACTATTGTTGTGTAGATTGTCCCTCGTCCAACATATTTTCTGTGCAGGTGTAGCATCGATGCATAAGTATTGAATGCTCTGCACAAACTGGATTGTTACAGGAATGGCAATAGGCCCTTGTTTTCCGCTGCCGTCCGTACTCAGAACGGCATAGACGACATGACGGTCTGTTCGTTCCTTCTGCCGGTCTTGATAATATCTAAAAAGAACATAATTATGTAGTTATTCTGCTTTTGAACATTGGAATTGTTTTCTTTTCAGTTTGCATGTCCATAATGTTGTGTCGACAGCAAAATTACCGCTTGGTTCTTCTTGGGCACATATGAACATAGTGCTATATAGCCTTCGTTGAAGCCGAACAATGTGCTATTGACAGGACGCGTATTATTTTTTTTGGAATTCCCGAGGCACACATGTCTTATTCGAGCGCACTGTTCCAACATATGCGGTTTTCTTCCTGATCTTCCAAAGTTGTAAAAAAATTGTCGGCATAAATTGTACAACATTCTGTCCTTGATTCACCTTTCGTGCCTGGTCAGGCAATTTCCCAGAGTTAATCATTCCTTTGTCAGGGTAAAATGATTTTGAGTCGCACAACCACCATATCTTTATACCGTACTTGGCAGGCTTCGATGGAATGTATTGTGTGAAGCGGGTGCGGCCCCTGTATGGAATAACTGCTCATCAACGGTCACTGCATCATGCGGAGTGTAAGCTGCTGCCAAGTTAGACTGCAACATTTACCAAATATCATCAATAGCCGCAGTTTTGCTGTGATTAGACGCTGCAGTCGCGTGTTTCCATTGTCGAATCTAAGGCATTGTTTTATGCACTTCATACGATCTAATGATAATGCAGCTTTATATATTGGACAGCGCGTTGGGCCCCATAACTCTTCAAGAGGTTCACTATTCGATTTAGTGAGTCCAGCATACAAAATAATAGCCGAAAAAGCATCGAACTCTTTCAAAGTTATTGGTTTCCATTCCTTTGTGTTAGTTGGATTTGCCGAATTCCATGCAGCGTTCACTTCCCTGCCTTTCCGATTTGATTCGCGTATTATGATGTACGTCATGTCTTCGGTGATGAGCGAGCGGAATATGGTAAAGGGATCATATGTGGTTCCTACTGGTCCCGGATTCCTCCTTGTGTAGTCCACCACGTTATGAGCACGAGTACGGGAAGTCGGTGGTGCATTTTTAGTCCATTTGGTGCCATCTTTGGAAATGAAGTAATTTTCACTTGTTTGCTGAGCATCAGTTTCTTCCTCGTCATCATCGTCGTCATCACAAATATCTTTATTGTTGTCTATATGTGGTTCAGTTTCCGCATCCGAATCATAAACATGAAAATTTGCTTGATATGTGAAATCGTCATCATCCGCACCTTCAAGACCAAATGCAGGAATAGCACCTTCATCACTCATCTCCGCACTCATGAAGTCTGCAAATCTATCATCCACTGCACGTCTTTCTTCCTTACTCATTTGCTGGTAGCGTGTACTACGACGTACCACAATATCAGCAATGTCTAAATTTTCCTTTGCCATTGTATTGTGCTTTTATTTCTCTTTATAAAATTCAAAATAAAATTTCGAACTCGATGTTCACTGTTCACTGTCTCAACCTTTACTGATTTGGTTTACGAAACTAGAGCCGCTTTTATACCCTTTTCTACGTCTACCTGGCTCCTAGCTTGTACATCTGCGTCTATGTGAGAGACTACTCTTTAATTTCAGTTTGAAAATGTAAAAGGTCCCCAGAGACCTTCTCACCCGCCGGAGGGTTAATCGATAAGACATTCAATTGACCGCTCTCATAGTGAACAGATCTATAAGGCGCAACCGATTGCATTAGATTCAAAAAATTAAAATACGCACGTGTATTTAAGTTTCGGTATTAATTACTCTCAAAAAAAAAACTAATTGTTTAAATATAAAAACATTAAATTGGCACAAAGCCTATGATATTTATAATGACAGAACCTCCGAATCGGGGTGGTAATACAAAAAAAACTAACTTTTCTTACACCCGGTGAAAAATTTCTGATTATGGAAAGAATTGAAAGTAGTGACACCCTTGCCAAAGTCTCACCCTTTTTAATAAAGAAGGTTATAGATACCCAGCAAAATAAAATGGATGTTATTCTTTACGAATCTCTTTTTCAGAACATCCAAAGAAGTTAATAGTGAAAATTTTTTGATTTGTAAGAAGTCATTTTAAACAACTTCCAAAATGTTGATATTAACCCCTACTTTTGAAGTCATAAGAATAAATTTTTTTGTAACAATTCCATTGAAAAGCATATAAATTTTTTAATTTGAATATTTTTTATAACAATTTATAATTATAGTAATATCCACTTTGTCCTGGTCGGAATAATAATTCTGGGCGTGTTCAAAATCACATTTTTAACTTTAAAACAGAGCCACAATCTATTTTTATTTTGTAATCCCTATATTTAACAACTTCAGTAAACTAATGAAAAAGTCCATCTGATCATCGATTTTTCATAGCACCGAAACAAACTACTTCCTCCCAATGACACGCCAATGTTAAAATCATTAATGATTCACCGAAATTTTCACAACTTCGGGTTCAGTAGATGTAGTGTTTAACTACTTCTTCCTCAGTTCTAATTTTGCTGGGTAGTGTTGCAGATGGAAGGGTACAGCAATGCAAAAGGGTAATCCACGGCTCTATACTTATCCAAACAAAAAATTTTATTCAAGCTAAAAAAACTCGTATCATTGTCTCTAGAAATAAAAGTAAACATAAGAGAACATCCTGGCCTTAATTACGCAAAGGGAATAATATATTCAAACAACTTACGTGGAATTGGAGAGGCTGAAATATTAAATGAATTAAATAGCCAAAATGTAACGTATGTAAACAAAATATTACAAAACTTTAATGGCATCTTAACTGAAACAGGGCTGATCATAATTACATTTGCTTCAACCAGTATTCCATCCATTGGCTATGAAAAATGCAAAGTACGAACCTACATTCCACTCCTGCTAAAATGCAAAGACTATGTTCAATTCGGACATGCAGCCAAAAACTGGAAAAATTTAAAAACTTTTACTAACTGTTCAAACACTTTCCATAGTTATGGGGAATTAAAAGAAAAATGCACAAATCCAGCATCATGCATAAACTGTATGAACTCAAATATAAAGAATTCTAATCACCCAACAAACGACAGAAGCTGCTCAATATTTTTAAAAGAAAAAGAAATTCAAGCCATCGCAACTTTAGAAAAAGTAGGAAAGAAGAAGGCGGCTGCTTTAAGCAACGTCATCCTCATCAGAGCACACTTTACTGTACAATAGCTACATCTAACTTTGTCAAACCTTCCCCCTCCTCTTCTAATTCGGAGCAACCAACTGACATCAAAAAGCCAAGTTTTGTTACTACTTCGATATCATAAGTGATATCGATAATTCAGCATCTGAAATGGAAACTGACCAGATAAGTAACTCATCCCAAACACCTAAAGAAAACTACCTAATAATTTTACCCAAAAATGCGTCAAATAGATTTAAAAAACAAATTAAAGAAGCCACTCGAAAATCAAACAGAATAAGTAAAAAATAAATAAACACATGTTAAAAGCTAAACTCACTTTGAAGGCATGGAAGACGGAGAATTTCGACTATATATTATCAAAACTGTACATAAATTCATTATAAATATTTTAACTTCACATTTATTTTCTCTCATAATTCACTTTAAGATTAAAATTTATAAAAACTCTAATTATTTTTCAAATAATTTTCTCTTATATTTCACTCTCTTTAACATAACATATCTTTTTCGATCTCATCTAACGGTTGTTCTTACTAAATTTACTGTAACTTCTCAAATCTACAACAAAAGGTTAGACTACATCTATTTAAAACACGATCCTCTCCAGTTTATTAGTTTACCCACATTTATAAAATATTTCTCTTTAATTCGTTTTCTTATTTTTACCTACTTATTTTTTACAAAACTCAATACCAAAATATAACTTACGTATATTATTGGGGCCGTTCTTTTTACTATTTAATAACATTAACTATAGTACATATAATTAAATCATAAAATATGCCAGAAACTTATCATGTATTTTAACATAATACATATGGAATATGAATGGTTGTCTAAATAATTTGAATGAAACAGATCTTAATCAAATCTTACAGTCCAAAAATAATTTGTATCCAAGAAATTCACATTCATTCTCTTACTAAGTACCGCATTCCTATTAACTTTTCTATTTATGCTACTAACACATCCCTTACCAGGTATGGAGGAGTGGCAATACTGGTTCATAAATCGCTACAACAAAAGCAAATTAGGGTACCAATGGTCTTTGACACGGTATGTGTTGAGATAATATCTAAAGTTAAATTTAAAATTTTTAGCTCGTATAAACCACCCCCACCAAATTTTAACAATAGAAGTCTCGACAATGTTTTCACATCGAATTCACAATCTCTTGTTACCGGGGACTTTAATAGTCCACACAAAATATGGGGTTTTAACTCTAATAGCCGTACTGAAACTATTTTGGCTAATTTTGTCAATACATCTGACTTTGTTCTACTAAATGACAACCTTTTTGGAAGTGACCATTTTCCGATAATTTGTTCACTATTTTCTGCAAATATATATCATAGGTCGTTAATTAAACCTAAGTTCAACGTGAAATATGCCAACTGGCCAAAATTTCAGAGCTATTGTAATAGTTTCAAAACTAAAAGAACGGTATCCACCAATATAAATAAAGAAACTGCAAACATATGCAAAATAATAATAGAGGCAGCTAATATATCCATTTCTCAGTCCCAAAATAGACAATTAATCCTAATACCCAGCTGGACAGAATATGGACAAACCTTCGTAACTTCACGGGATACAAAACAACACATAAAGTACACAAAAATAACTCATACCAAAATTACACCTCATCTATACAATGCCCAGGGGCACTTATTATTGAAAGCAATATAAACTACATTGACCTTCCCTCAACCTTGCGCAATTTAAAGGGAAAAACCCCGGGATTAGACAGGATCTCGTACCCAATGCTGAAAATGTTGCCATATACACTAAAACTAAGAGTTTTGAGCTTATTCAACAAGATATTCTTAAATCATATTTCTCAACAATTCAAAAATAGTGTGGTCATACCCATTTCTAAGCCCGAAACGGATAAGACTATGATAAAATCTTATCGTCCCATCTCCCTAAATCCCTGTTTATCCAAACTTTTGGGCAAAATTGTGGCTACTAGATTGTGGTGGTTTGTTACTACCAACAAACTATTGAGCAACCGACAACTAGGTTTTAAAAGAGGATGCTCGACAACTAACAGTCTGCTTTATGCAGACTATCAGATTGCAAATTGCCTCTCGTCACGGAAACATGCAACTGTAATTTCGCTAGACTTCGAACGAGCTTTTGACAAAATAGGCATTCATACAATACTGAATCAACTCATCGAGTGGAAAGTGGGACCTAATATCCTTGGATATATAATGAATTTCATGAGTAAAAGAAGAATAATAGTCCGAATAGAAAATTGTCATTCTAAGTCTTTTCCCCTTCACAATGGATTTCCCCAGGGTTCGCCGTTATCTGTCATTATTTTCGTAATTTCTTATAACAAACTATGTTCAGTTATATCCTTTCATAAGGAAATTGATTTTTTTGCCTATGCCGATGACTTAAATCTAATAATCAGAAGTGACAGAGGAAAAAACTTTGTTCTGAACTTGGACGATCTCTTCAATGATATAGGCGAATATTGTGATGGAGCTGGTGCTTCACTTTCTTCTACGAAGTGTAAATATCTCCACGTTTGTAGATTAAAGAACTGCAATATCAGGATACAATCAACTAACAAAGCAATAACGCGAGTTGACACGCTAAAGATACTAGGAATTAAATAAACGCTACAGATGGAATGATCATATTGACTATCTTAGTTCTTCTCTGACACATCGACTCAACATTGTAAAATGCCTGTCCAGTTCACGATTTAATTGTAGCTCTGTCTCTCTCATTTTTATCACAAAAGCCCTCATACTATGAAAGATGAATTATGGTCTACCAGTTTTTGGATATGCAATTAAATCCCAAATAAGGAAACTTGACTCCATAATGAACTCGGCAATAAGAATTGCTTTGGGCGCATTTCGATCCCTTTATACTCAGAGGGAAATTTCAACCAGGAAATTTTTTCGAATCTTTTTATATAACACAAGTACACTGCTTAGACAATTAGCGAATAAGGTGAAATGAGCTAAGAAAATACCTAAGGTGCCATCGACCATTTACAGGACTAAAAAAATAATACTTTTATATCGAAACAACTTCCACCTTGGTCATTTGAATCAACGTCAATTAATACTACCCTACATGAGCGATCTAAGCCCGACACTAACTCATTTCAATACAAAATTATGTTTGCCATAATTAAAGATGAATTGAAAGATTACAAATCTTTATTTACCCATGGATCCAAAACCGATACCTCAACGACCTATAGTGCTACAACAGAAAATAATATAATTAAAGTTTCAAATCTCCCTACCCACAGATATATATTTTCAGCAGAACTCATAGCAATATCGTATGTAAAGGGAAAAAGGGGGAAATTCGCAATTCGTTCCGATTCTCTCTCTGCATTGAACAAAGACTATTATGTGTCATACATAAGAAATGCCCTTACTGAAAAATTCCCACACTTAAAACTGGTGTGGGTACCTGGTCACAGAGGAATAAAGGGAAATGATTATGCAGATTTTTCCGTCAAAAATGCTTCCAAACAGCCCTTCTGTTCCACACAGAATACTAACCGAAAAGATCTGGACTTACAAGTAGAAAGTAAGTATTCAGAGGACGAGAAAAACAATATTTTTAACTCAACCTCTTCATGGTATAGGAGAGTTAATGGTGAACGCAAAACAATTTACGATTTTATGAAAGATAGTTAAACGAGAGTTACAAGACTAGATTTTATTAAATTTGAAAGACTTCGCCTGGGTCATACCAAAGCTACACAAGATTGGTACACCATTCTGCAATTGTAATATTTCATATCCAACAAAACCTTCCCACATTCTTTGTGATTGCCCAAAAACTAGTAATTTCCGATTAAGTATTTTTCAAAACTCAGATCCATTATATCCACTCTCCTACCCTTCTATTGAAAATATAGAGCTACTAACTAAATTTCTCAAAAAATCAAATATGTACAATGTAATATAAAACCTTCCTTTAACTGTAACTTTACCTAATAATTTTAAATTTATTGAGCTGCTATTGCTCATAATAATAATTTATTTTATAATTTGTAACTATAGGATATACTAAATAAATAAATAAATCGATAAGAGAATATCCGTATCATTGAATTAAAATAGTTCATGTTTTTGTTTTCTCTATTATAAAAAATATTCATAGTAATGATAATAATTTTTTGATTACATACAAGGCACTCTGCCTCATTTAATATATTTAAAGATAATAAAAAAAAATCTTCCCACCCAACGTTCCACATTTTTAATTTTAAATGTAAACGAAAAAAAAAAAAAATAAATACCTACAATAAAAAAAAACAAATTTTTAGAGATTACTTTATTTCTTCAACAAAGCGGCGTATACTTGCTCTGTACTGAACAGGGATGGAAAAGTTGATGCACTTGTAATTTTTTGATACTATTTGATTTAAGAAAGTACCGTGATACTCCCGAGACACATTTGATACTCTCAAACATTTTTCCCAACTAAAAATTTTATATTCACTTATTTCAACATTTCCCCTTTTATATTCAATGTTTATCTAGTATGGCGACTCCTTGATTTTTTCTTTTCGTATTTTCTGATACTTATGAGATTTTACTTTTATTAAACACAATAAACGCTATATTGTGTTTTTAGAAAAAATTGTATTTTTCATACCAAACATTTGTTTTGATGTTGCAGTCAGTAAAGTTAGAAAAAAAAATTTAAACGGTTTTCAATCCCACTATACTATTTTTGTACTAATTTTTAGTATACAAAATTATTATTTAGTAAATTTTTTTGCTATTTACATTTTACAAATAACAGAATTTTTAGAGAATATTTACAAATTTTTTTTGCTAATTTCAGAAATCATTTTACAAATTTTTGAATACCGATTTGTTTAAATTAGCAAAAAAATTTACTAACTTTAAAAAAGTGGATATTGAAAGAAATGTTATTTCTAGTAATTAAACTTTATAAATACAAACTTAAATTGCATTAAAATGTTACATAGGTTGAAAAAAGAGAGCTGAAGTGAAGATATTTTTCACAACCGACTCATATCCAAAAATAGAATATCCACTTAAAATAGCAATAAAAACTTTTTTAGTTTTAAAAATCAGCCCTTAAAACAATTAAAATTTGACCTTAAAATCCAAAAAATTCACAAAAAATATTAAAAAAAAAAAAAGTTAGCAAATTAAAACAAAACAAGTAAAAAAAAGCTTTAATTCGGCTGTGCCGAATCGTAGAAAACCCTCCACCAACATCCTAAAAAAATGTTCTCTACTGTTTTTGATACAAATAATGTAAAGAACTTTTGAAGTAAAATTATGAAGGTGAAAAAATTCTTTGATGGAAAAACTTTTTTTGGTGTAAAAAAAATTTTTTTGTGGTGAAAAAAAATTTTAGTGGTAAAAAAAATTTTTTGAGGTGAATACAAAATATCATTCATTTCTAAGCAACTGGTGAAAAAATATGAGAAAATATTTTATGTACCAGTCGCTACCATGAAATCGTACTAAAATACACCAATTTGTATGGAAAATTTAGAGGTATCTTCACATTTTTTCTCATAACTTTTTAACCGCTGAACCGATTTTGCTCATTTTCAATACCAAACTGCTCGGGAGGATGTCCAATAGTCTGGATAAAAATAGGCACCCCTCTTGCGACTTCGTGTCGAGATCACCATTTCAACAGACAGACGGACATCGCTAAATCGATTAAAATTGCATAAAGATCACGAATATGTATACTTTATCGGGTCTAAAACCTATATTTCGACATGTTACAAACGGGATGACAAACTCACCATTTATGGTGGAGGGTATAACGATAAATGCGTATATGTTTTTACTATTTTTTTAGCCTTAGATTTTTTTTTTTTTAATTTTGTCTGAATTATTTTTTGAAAAAAAATAAATAAAATAAAAAAATGTTGCTCGATAAAAAAAATATAAATTTGTATGTTCGACTTCGTAAGGCATCCCAAAAAACGGCAAAAAAATAGTTAAAATTGGTTATATGGCAGCACCACTAAACACTCCTAAAATTTGCCGACCAAAACTCACCTTTGTTGCCGTCAAACTATGTTCGTGTTCTAAGAGTACTGTAGTGTATTTTTATATTGGAGTGTATTTTTATATTGTAACGCACTGTATATTTTAATTGCATAGTCTTCATTCATAAAGTACAGTTCAACTTTAGGATATGTAGAAGTGGTAGCTTGCCAATCAGACTCACTTAGACTATAAAGTCCCCGTCGAACTATCCCGATTGCTTCAAAAAGCCCCTAAGTCGGCCGATATCGATATCAGCCAAATCACCCAGGTCCTCCAAGAAACATGAGCCCAAATGCAGTCCTCTCCTGCGAGCCAGGGCAGGACAAGTGCAGAGAAGGTGCTCCACAGACTCCTCCTCCTCATAATCACAGCTTCTGCAAAAGTCACTAGCCGCAACCATCAACCTAACTGCGTGCCTTCCAATCAGACAGTGTCCCGTCATGACGGACACAAGTAGGGATATATCGGGCCTTGACATTGATAGCAACCTGTGCGTGCCCTTCCTATCCAGACGGGGCCACATCTGTCTGGAACGAATACAACATAAGCGCTCTCCCGCAGCCGAAACCTGCACGTGGCCAGAGGCATGCCCCCAGATTCCATTTCGTGAGGAACGTGTTCCACACTTTAAATATTATGTCAAGTTGTTTATAATGCATATACATTCGTATGTACATATGTTTACTATTATTATGAATTTTTTTTTATTCATAAATTTCTTAAACTATAGAATACTCAAAATGTACTCTTCCTTATTCCAATTAGTATATTAGATTACTCTTTCTTATTCCAATTTATTTTACATTACTTAATGGTAACATAATTTAGGATTAGTCTCTCATTTTAATTACTCTAAGTTTCTCAATTTTATTTTAATAGTTATTTTGGAAAACTACCGTTATTTTTATTTATAAGGAATGCATTTTTCAAAATAAATGATCACTTTTGATCTTGCCTCCAAATCGGCATTTTTATTTTTAGAAAGCATTCAAGAATTTATATTATTAAGCCAGTGGCGCGTATTGGCGCCAGCAAATTCCGGGTAGGAACCTTTTTTATTTTTTTGAATTTTGTTTTTTTTTTTAACATTATATGGCGATCCTGCCAACGACACGGAAAAATTGTCCCGTGCCCAAGAGTGTGGTCCGAAGGCAATAACAATAGAGGAGTACAAGAGACGCCAGCTAAAAAGAATAGAGGAAAAATTTGCAGCAATACCCAAAACTAAGTTAAAACGAAAAAGGGGTGGAAAAATAGTAAAAATTAGAAGACAAATAGCAAGACTAAGAGAAATTGTCAACTCTGATCCACCACCAGCCTGGGAACGCGCAAATAAAATCTGGCAACAAATTGCGGCACTAGAGGAAGAAATGACTGCTCATAAAAATAAAAAAAAGCATAAATTAAAAATAATATTTTTATATATGTACAAAAAAAGGAGAAATTATACAAAATGAAATTTGTTTGAAATTGAATTTATTATATTATACTTTGCAAGTAAGATTTTTTTTAAATTATAAATAAATAAAAAAAACAACCTAGATGAATTCAATAACAGAATATTATAAGGAATTGAAAAAACTAGAAGAAAATATAAAAAAAAATAAAAATAGAATTTATTCAAGGCAGTATAGAATCGAGAAATTAAAAAGATTAGACACGATAAAGAAAGATTTTGATTTTTATGTAGATTTAAAAGAAAATATAGTAGATCCCCTAATTGAAGAGTTTAGGAATTTATATCGAAAAATATACCAGACAATTCAGAATTTTGAAACAAAAGATAGTAAAGACTTTGAAGAAAATTCAAATTTAATTGATAAATCTGAGGAAGAAAGGAAACAAATTGATAATTTTGCAGGTATGGCACAATTCGATATTTCGGTTGTTGAAAAAAACCTACAGATTTTAAAGGATAATATGAGGCGTTAGAAGACTTTTTAGTACAAACTGAATTATTACATGACATTTTAAGAACATAAGATAGAGAAATTTTCATGAAGTACGTCTATAATTTCAAACTTGCAACCCATGTTCCTAGCATTTTAGGTCGATCCAATAAACCAACTACATTTAATGAATTGAAATCCTTTTTAATCCAGGCATATCCTAATCCTAGAACCTTGCAACAAGTTTTAACAGAATTTGGTACAACAAGACAAGACAATTTGAGCATATCTGTTTACAGGAAAAAGATATTATTACTTTCAGAGCAACTAAGCAATTTTGAAATAATGTCATTAAAGAATCCAACACAGGAGGCAAAGATTGCAATTTATAAAATGAGCGAGAATATGGCTCTTAATGTATTTATGAAAGGAGTAAATATAGAATATTAGAACATATTATTATCCAATTCTCCGAAAACTTTTAATGAAGCAGTAGAAAAATGTATTACAATGAATAGAAACTTACAGACCAATAATAATAATATTTTTAAAATTTGGGGAAGAGGAACCGAAAACTTTAGTCATGCAAATAGAAATAACAGAAAATGTTCAAATAATATGAATAACAGAAATTATTATGGTCACAATTATATTGGTAACAATAGAAACAGAAATAATAACAATGATATTAGAAGACCCAACAACTCGGGTAATACGCTAAATAGTTCTAATAATAATAAATACAGAAACAATAACACTGGCAACAATAATTTTAACAATAGAAATAACGACAAAAATAACAGGATAGAACAAAACTCAGATAATGTATCGAATAATAATGATAATGGCAGTAATACTAATCGGTATAGAAACAATAACATAAAATACATGCAGAGGTATGATAATAATGGTTCAAATATTTTTTATAAGTGTAACAATAAGTATTCTCAGGGAAACTAGAAAGGCTGGATAGCAAAAACTGCTATCCGAGACAGCCAAAATTATTCAAACTTTCAAAAAATACGGATAATTCAATTACAATAACATGTAAAGGCATAGACGAAAATCTTAAATTTTTAATAGATGCAGGTGTAGATGTTTCTATCTGTAAATTAGGACAATTAGAAGATATCAATATTAGTGATTTGTCGACACTTACTGGAATAACACAGGAAAAAGTTAGCAGTATCGGTACGGCAAATTTAGTCTTGAAATTCGATGATAGAAAAATTAACCATATATTTCATATAGTTGAAAATGATTTTCCGATTCCCACAGATGGAATCATTGGACGTGACATTTTAGAAAAAATATCTATGCAAAATTGACTTCGAAACACATACAATTTCTTTAATTATAGATAACCAAGATTTTGTTAGACCCTTTTCTTCAAAATGTGCTCACAACACGCTCGGAATATATTGAAAAAATTAATGCAAACCCAGAGAATGATAGCATCGTTTTAAGTAAGGAAATATTATACCTGCTGAAGGTATACCCTATATTAAAGTACTAAATACAACAGATAAGGATGTAATCCTACATGATTTAAATTTCGAAACTAAAAGCTTATCAAATTACAACATATATAACTATTTTAGAGAAACATCGACAAACTCAAAAAGGATACAGGCAATTAAAAGGAACTTGAATATTGAACCAATTGATCCGAAAGCAAGAAAATCCTTACTTGATATAGTGAAATGATACATTAACATTTTTCATCTAGATGGCGAAAAACTTACAGTGAATAACTTTTATACGAAAAATATTCAAACTTGATTCAACACCAGTATATATAAAAGTGTATAGATTACCAGAAGCTCAGATGAGTAAAATAAATGAACAAGTTGATAAATTATTGGACGACAACATTATTGAACCATCGGTTAGTCCTTACAATTCCCCATTATTAGTAGTACCAATGAAATCTGCAAAATATTGAAAAAAATGGCGATTAGTAGTTGACTTTAGGAAACTGAATGAGAAGATCGTTAACGATAGGTTTCCATTGACAGGAATAGAGGATGTTCTCGATAAACTAGGAAGGGCAAAATATTTTTCCACACTGGTTATGTCAAGCTCCTTCCATCAAATTAATTTGGATGAGAAATCCAAACCGTTGACAGCATTTTCAACAAATAATGGACATTTTTAATTCACTCGGTTACCGTTTGGACTAAAAATATCTTCAAATAGCTTTCAGATAAAGCTAACTATAGCACTAAGTGGTTTAGGTGCAGAGGCATTTTTATATGTCGATGATATTATCGTATTTGGTTGCAGTTTACGGCATCATAACGAAAACTTATAAAAAGTTTTTGAGAAATTAGAACAATATAATTTGAAATTAAACCCCAGCAAATGTTACTTTTTAAAGACCGAAGTAGTATATTTAGGTCATTTGATAACCAATAAGGGAATACAAACTGATCCCAGCAAACACGTTATTATAAAGAACTATCCTGTTCCCAAGAATCCTGACGATATCAGACGTTTTGTAGCCTTTTGCAATTATTGCAGGCGTTTTATACTAAATTTTGCAGAGATAGCGAAGAATTTGAACACGTTACTTAATAAAAAAGACCATATATATGGGATATAGATTGTCAGAGGGCGTTTGAAACTCTTAAGTATAAACTAACAGAACCACCGATACTTCAATACCCAGACTTTCAACGACTATTTATATTAACTACTGATGCATCTAATTTCGCACTTGGAGCAGTATTGTCACAAGGCGAAATAGGCTCAGATCTACCAATATCCTACGCGAGCAAAACATTATCGAAACATGATCTAAACAAATCTGTTATTGAAAAGGAACTCCTAGCAATACATTGGGCTTTAAATTTTTTTCGTCCATACCTTTTTGGTAGAAAATTTTACGTTATAACTGACCACAGACCTTTAGTGTCATTGTTTTCACATAGAAACCCTTCATCTAAAATGACACGCATTCGATTAGATCTATGCGATTACGATTTTGAAATAGTATATAAAAAAGGCAAAATGAATAGCAATGCAGATGCTTTATCAAGGATCTTAATAAATACTGACACACTAAAAGCAATGCTACCCACCGAAATGGACCAAAACTCCAAAGGAATTCTTGCACTGACAAGAAATATAAAGAAGAAATTAGATAGGAATTGTGATAACAAATGTAAAGAGAATATAAAAACCGATAAACCCTTTATATCGGAATGTACGTCAATATCAGACATTAGGAAAATAAAGAAACTTAAATTTAAAATAGACAACAGGTTAAAGGAACCATTGATTGAGGAATATGACACAGTGATAGTAATAAAATGTAGTGATAATCTAATGGACACACAGATGTCTTTAGAGAAACTATCATCCAAAATGCTATCCCTAGGTGTAAAGGAGGTCGCATTAGAGGGGAATGATGAAATATTTAATATAATGACAAATGAACAGTTTAGAAATATCTTTAATAATTTGAAAAGAAAAAATAAAGAGGATTTAAAAATTTTAATATACAACGAACACAAAAGAATATTAGATAAAAATATGCAAAATTTACTAATAAGAGAATATCACGATTCAAATTTAGGAGGACATTTACGAATCAGAAAAACTATTTTGAAACTTAAACAAAGATATATTTAGAAAAATTTAAGTAAAATGGTAAAAAATTACGTAAGGAATTGCCAAGAGTGCAAATTAAATAAAATAATCAGACATACGAGGGAAAAATTAACTATTACAGATACGCCAGGTACAAGTTTTGAGGTTGTGTCTATAGACACAGTAGGTCCCCTAAAATTTTCAAATGGATTTAGATACATATTTACCATGCAATGTGACTTAACGAAATATATAATAGCACGCCCTATTGAATCAAAGGATGCTAGAACAGTGGCAAAAGCCCTAGTTGAGAATTTAATTCTAGTGTATGGACATTTCAAAGTCCTTAAATCGAACAAAAGTTCTGAATTCGTAAACGAGTTAATGGCTGAAGTTTGTAATGTACTAAAAATAAAACAAAATTTTAGCACACCCTATCACATTGTAACTTTATGTTCCATAGAAAGAAATTACAGAGCTCTTAATGAATTTTTATTAAACTTCTGCAAAGACGACGAATGGGAATATTGGATCCCTTATTTTTGTTTCGCGTACAATACAACGCCACATATTGATACCAATTATACGCCTTACGAATTATTATTTGGAAAATTATCAAATTTACCGAATGATAAAATTTACACTATAAACCTGTATATAATACAGATAATTATGCAAAAAAAATTAAAAGTAAGATTACAGTTTTCATATAAAAAGACTAGAGAACTATAGGGGTTTTCAATAAGAGCGCTACAAAAGTTTTTTTTTTGATGCCATTATGTATGGAACTCGATTTCTTTTGCATGGCCACCATGGGCACGCTTGCAGAAGTCCAGACGCTGAACCCAATTTCCGACGGTTTTCAAGCATAAATCGGCCGAAACTGCTGCAATTTCACGTTCGATATTCGTACGAAGTTCATCAGTCATCGCCGGCTTGTTGGCATAGACCATAGACTTGACGTAGCCCCACAGGAAATAGTCTAACGGCCATTTCGTGAGACAACACGTTCTCCAAACTTGGTTTCCAATAAATTGATTGTGGCATTCGCTGTGTGGCGCCGTCCTGTTGGAACCACATGTCCTCCAAGTCCATTTCATTCAATTGGGGCCATAAATATTCGGTTATCATTGAACGGTAGTGATTCCCATTCGCAGTAATGTGGCGGTCTTGATCATCACGGAAGAAGTACGGCCCAATGACGCCGCCGGCCCATAAACCGCAACAAACCATAATTTTTTCGGTATGCAATGATGACTCATGGAGTACGTGTGGATTGCTGTCTGACCAATAACGCATATTTTGTTTATTGACGAAGCCATTCAGCCAGAAATGAGCCTCATCGCTGAAGATGATTTTTCGATGAAAATCCGAATCATTTTCAAGTTGTTGCTCAGCCCAATTCACGAACATACGACGCTTCTGGTGGTCAAGCGGCTTCAGTTCGTGCGTCAATTTAATCTTGTAAGGATATAGGCCAATATCTTTTCGCAAAATTCGTCACAACGACGTCACAAAGATGCCCAACGCTTGAGAACGACGTGTGAGAGACACATTTGGGCTTTCTTCAACTGAAGCCTCAGCGGCAGCAATATTCTCGACACTACGGGCACTTCTTTGTCTCACTGGCATGGGAACATTTTGTACTGTGCCTGTGGATTTAAATTTTTCCACTAGACGCTCAATGGTTGATCTGCTAGGACGATTATGACGACCATATATTGGACGTAGCGCTCTTTACGTTGAGGCCACTGATTTCGAATTTCGGTAGTAAATTTTAATAATTTCGACTCGTTGTTGTCTCGTATATCTTTCCATCATGAAATGGCAAACCTTACTGAAGAGAAATGTCAAAAGGGCGGCAAGAAATATGGCGTCGTTTGCTGTCCCTGTCGCTCTACTTTTGTAGAGTCCCTGTTGAAAAACCCTTTATTAGAAATAGTAAAAAAACGAGTTGATCAACCTATAATGATAAACCCGTTGAATTTAAAAACTGGAGATATGGTATTAGTAAAACATTTTAATAGGAGGAAGAATCAACCATCATACCATGGTCCCTATAAAATAGTAGAAGTAAAGGGAGTAAATTCCAGATTAGATGTAGGACATAAACTGAAAAATTCCATAATAACAATTTGAAAAGAAATTAATTTTTTTTTAAATAAAAAAAAATGATTGTATTGAATTTGTAAATATATATATGTATATTAAAGATGTAATACAAAAATAGCATTTTAAACATATTATTTCCTTTTATTTTATTTGCCTAAAAATTTAAATATACTTTTATATGAATATATTTTTAACAAAAATTTAATATATAAAAAAAAATGTAAAATTTTTTCTTAAGGGCCAGGGAGTAGTGTATATTTATATTGTAACGCACTGTATATTTTAATTGCATATTCTTCATTCATAAAGTACAGTTCAATTTTACTCGCTATAACTATTATGTCAAGCTGTTTATAATGCATATACATTCGTATGTACATATGTTTAATATTATTATGTATTTTCTTATTCATAAATTTCTTAAATTATAGAATACTCAAAATTGTACTCTTCCTTATTCTAATTAGTATATTAGATTACTCTTGCTTATTCTAATTTATTTTACAATACTTAATGGTAACATAATTTGGGATAAGTCTTTCATTTTAATAACTCTAAGTTTCTCAATTTTATTTAAATAGTTATTTTTAAGGAATGCATTTTTCATAATAAATGATCACTTTTGATCTTGACTCCAAATCGGCATTTTTATTCTTCAAAAAGCATTCACTTGCTTTCTTTCATTTGCTAAGAATTTATATTATTAAGTCAGTGGCGCCGGAAAAATCCGGGTAGGAAAATTTTTTATTTTTTTAAATTTTATTTTTCTTTTTTAAGAAAACATTATAGTACTAAAAAATTCGTGAGAGCGAACTATACTCTTAAGAATTAAATACTTTTTGACGTCACTGAAACAGCAAAAGTATATAATTCTCAAGAGTATAGTTCGCTCTCACGAATTTTTTAGTACTCTCGTTGAACACGAACATAGTTTGCCAGCAATGAAGTTGAGTTTTGGTCGGCAACTTTTAGTAGTGTTTAGCGGTGCTGTCACACAACCAATTTTAACTATTTTTTTGGCAGTTTTTTGGGATGCTAGAGATTCTTCAGATTATTTCATAAAAAAATATTTTTTTTATTTTATTCATGTATTTTTTCAGATTTTTCATATAAAAATATAATATCTGTTCAATATGCTATTTATTTTTACTAAAATTAGACATGTTTAATAAAGTAAAAAATACAACCAAACTTTGCAATTGTGTTAAAAAATAGTCACGAATTCAAACATAACATTGTGACATGAAAAGTATTAAAGTGTGTACACACATTGACCAACTCTGTCTATTCATATCCATTATTTCCCATTTCTATGGTAAAAATATATAATAAAGAGAACAAATATAATATTAACTGTTGCAACATATAATTAAAAAACTATAAAAAATGCATGAATTTGAATAAAGTTGTTTTCATGAAAAAACTGGAAAACAGTTAAGAATCCAAAAAAATGGGATAAAAAATTAAACTGTTTATGTGGCAGCACTGCATACACCAAAATTAATGTCAATAATAAAAATCAACTGTATGTTAGCATAAAATAGCTTTTTCCGTTGATTTGTGAGTTAAATAGAGATATTTACAATTGGTAGTTCGGCACAAAGAATGTTGATGAAAGTCGTAGCTGACCAGAAAATGCATTCCATTCGGCTGGTGTCTAATAACTTTTTTTGTGTATTCTCCATGTTTACTAAAATTAAAAAATAAGGGAAAAAAAATTTTTCATATGAAAAAACTTTTCCTATGATCTCGAGTCAAACTAAAAATACATTTTCATATATATGAGAAACATACTCTATAGAAAATTATATACTTTTTGTGAAACAGCAACGAGTGAACATGTGTAGCGGAGGTATGCTGATTTTTTTTCAATGCACTGAAAAAAATTAATAGCAATGTACGAAAAATATTTTGTGATACTACAAGATCTATAGACTTAATAAAGAATAATAAATAAATAATAGACTTAATAAAGAAACCCATTTTTTTAAAATAAAAGTTGAAATGTTTTGAAAAATTCGAGTCCGATCGTTCATTCATTTATTCCGATCAAATGTATTTGTTTTTCCTTCCGAAAAATGCATTTTTTAACAGATATTTTATTAATATGTATATATAATGAAATCTTTAATATTGATTTAAAAAATCTTCAACTTTTTGTTTTCTTTAAAACAGTTTTACACAAAACATTAACAGTTTCATATTTTCAATAAAAAAATAAATTCATTCAGATACTAGCACTGCTATTAACCCATTGAACATTTCTTACAGTGCGATTCTCATTTTCTCACAAACACAACTACATTTTTATTTTTGAACAGCACTGATTTAGTCCCATTTGAGCATTCATGTGCGCGGGTTGGGTAGTCGCTTGTTGCTTATACTCAGAGTTGCCTATATGATATTAGATTATTCATAGGAGCAGGTTGTGTAGTCGCTTGTTACTAGACAAGACTGATCAATATTTTTAATATAGAGTGGGAAAATGCTTTTTTTTTGCCGAAAATTACTTAGGTAAAGCTGAGTGATTAGTATGCCAACGCACTGTGATAAGTGATCAGACCTCGAAAAAGATAAATCTTTATTGAATTAATTCGCGAAAAAAATAATTCTTTTTGTAAATCAGTGAGTTGATTCAATACTTTAAAAATCAATTTATTAAATCAGATTTAAAATCATAGTTGATTAGCCAATTTCATTTGAATTTTTTTATTTAATTGAATCAAATCATTTCAAACATAATTTTTTTTAATTCGCGAATTAAAAAAGATTAATTTATTTTGCGAATTAAACCAAAATAAAAAACATTAAAATTGACTTGTAAATCGCGCTTAGTTTTCTAGATATTCGCCTTTTTGGGAAATGGTAATTTTATAAAATGACCGGTATCTCGAAAACTAAGCGAGATAGTGCAAAACGGGAAAAAATGTTTGCTCTATTAGAGTTTTAAAATACTCCGATAATAAGAATAGGCCAGGTCCGGAAGACATTCCGAGGAGGCTGTCTTATAAAAATTCCATGAAACCCTTCGGTTTTAAAATTAAAGTAATCGTGATTTAAAAAAAATTAATTCGCGAATCAAATCATATTAGAAAGAGAGGCATTGTCGATTACGAGTATTACATTGTTTATTTGAATATAAAATAATGCTAATTTTAATATATTTATATCACACGTGGAGATTGTGTGGGTTTTTTTAAAATTTGTTCGGGAACAGCGACGAATATATCTTGGCAACCCTGGCAGAGTGAGAAAAATTAAATTACGCTCAAAAACAAACAACCAACACAAACATAAATGTGAATGTATGTGTGTGGGGATCACTGCTATAAAGCAGTGCTGTTCAAAAATAAAAATGTAGTTGTGTTTGTGAGAAAATGAGAATTGCACTGTAAGAAATGTTCAATGGGTTAATAGCAGTGCTAGTATCTGAATGAACTTATTTTTTTATTGAAAATATGAAACTGTTTAAAGAAATAAAAAGTAAACAAAAATTAAATATTTGAAAGAAAAAAAAGAAATATATACAATAGGGTGTCTTTTTTTATTGTATGAAAACAAAAAGTTGATGGTTTTTTTTATCAATATTAAAGATTTCATTATATATACATATTAATAAAATATCTCTAATATGTTGGATTTCTTATGTTATTCTGTTAAAAAAAATGCAATTTTCGAAAGGAAAAACAAATACATTTGTTCGGAATAAATGAATTTTTCAAAACATTTCAACTTTTATTTAAAAAAAAATGGGGTTTTTTATTAAGTCTATTAAAGATTTTTATAGATCTTGTAATATCACAAAATATTTTTCGTATATTGCTATTATTTTTTTTCAGTGCATTGAAAAAAAATCAGCTTACATCCGCTACACATGTTCACTCGTCGCTGTTTCAGTGACGACTAAAAGCAAGAGCGTAAGAATACATGTGAGTTGAGCAGGGGACAATTGTCCCATCAAATGAACAGCACTGGACTAAATGTTTTTATTTAATAAAAATACAAATTATCTTCTCTTCATTTGTGAGATAGCATTGGCACATGTGCGGTGTCTTGAGGATCTCTGCCAGGGATGTTAAAGTTGGTACAATTGTACTTTTTTTGGTACATTTTGACCTTCTAAAGTACCGTGGTACTGCCGCGACTCATTTGGTACAATTTAAAAATTTTTAATTTTTTTGCCTTTTTTAATTTTTAGTATAACAAACAAATTGTTTTGTGTCCTTTTTCATTGCATTTATTCGTGTAATGTAATAGGCGCTTAAAATATATGCGACCACATCTGCCAGATTTGACGATTAATCGTCATTTTG
Organism: Eustalomyia histrio; assembly: GCA_949748255.1. Lineage (NCBI taxonomy): Eukaryota > Metazoa > Arthropoda > Insecta > Diptera > Anthomyiidae > Eustalomyia > Eustalomyia histrio. The sequence goes on from OX456523.1 coordinate 86,102,413, forward strand.
ACGATTTTGTAGAATAAAATTGAAGATTTTTCACAAAATTTATCTGGCAGCTCTGTACGTGACTAGTATTGTGGTGTATAGAGCTCTTACATATATTGACACTTGTTGCAGCCAACTTCACTTCTATTTTGAACGTTTTGCTTGCTTATTAAAATTTTGTAGAAGTCAAAATATTTTTTTTTTAAATAAAGTTTCTTGTATAAATAACTAATTTATATTTTTTTAATAATTATTAAAAAACTTGTTTATTGTTATATTTAGAAATGGATTTAAATGTAGTCGGTTACGATATTGCATAGTATCAAGGTATTTAAAAGTTAACTTTATTTTTTTTGTAGAACAAGCAAGCAGACAAAACCCTACGTTGTACCATTTCGTGAAGATTGGACAAAATTATTTCCATGGCTAGAAAAAGAAGGAAAAGGCAAAAGATGTATTCTCTGTAGAGTTCCCATAATTGGTGGTGTTGCCCATATAAAGAGACACGAGATATGGGTGGAGACTTATTAACACTTAAAAAAAACCAACCTTCAAGGTTGTTGTCACTTTATTAATTAATTCTTTCTTATCAATATTACAATTATTTATACTAAAAGAAATGCAGATTAAGCTTTAAAATAATAGGTGCAAAAAAATACAGAACAAATAAATGTTTATAAAAATTCTTAAGAAATTTGTCTGGTGTATAATATTGTTAATGTTGCATTTTCGTTAGCGGAAATGCACTTGAAAATACAATCAATAAAGTTATTAAAATTCTTTGGAATTAATGTACTTGGACAATTTAATAAATACAAATAATAAGATTATTAAACTTATTTGGAATTAATGGTGCATTTTGTTAACTGTTGCATTTTCGTTAGCGGAAATGCATTTGGACAAACAATTCTTGGGAAAATACAATTAATAAATCATATTGCAAAATATTAATTGGGTTAACAAAAAAAATATAAATAATTCAACTAAATAATTTCTTATGTCTAGATCGTTGACTTTTGTGTTGTTGTTTTTACATTTAAGCCAACCTAGGTGGTTTTGCTGGTGGAGTTGTTGTTGTAGATGATATTATGGGGGTTTCCATAACTCCTCCCCCCTTAGAGTGGAGCGATGACCAAAAGTTTTGACGGCCAGGAGCGACTAAACTTGTTGTAGGTAGTTCTTTCACATCATATTTTGTTTTCCGTTTTGTTGCAAAAATTATTATGATAATGAGAATTATTGCTGCTACTAAACCATAGTTTATATGTCTATGTAGGACTGTTCGAGTCGATAAGATTTCGATTGCCAATTTATTCTTTAGGTGGTATTCTTTGAGCTTAGGTATACTCAAACTTTCAATTGTAGAAAAAGGTTTTATATTTACTTCAGCTGTTGTGTTAATAATAAAATCATCCCAATAAATGTTTGGATTTCCTCTGTATACTATTTCATTAATAGTGACATCACAGTTATTAAAATGTATTAGTAGATTTCCTTCAATACTTAGTTCCTTCGAATCGCATGATGTCTTTATTTTGGTTGGTGGTAAGTTTGTTGCTAACACAAATCCGTGTTCTGGTTGAGATATTTTGGTGATTTGGCCAACATCGTTTAGATTACAGGTAGCTTCTTGGTTGTTTATAATTTTGCCGAAGCATGGAGATTTTTCTAAAGCTTCTTGTTGTAGGCTCTCCTTGCAGTAGAACAGGTTTTCGATTTTTTTGCATAAATTGTCAAAATATTGAATTTTTTTATTGTTATAAATTGTATATGGTTTTATAATAATTTCTTTGGTTTTATTAATTGGTATGGGAATTGTATGAGAAATTGTGAATTGTTCTGGAGGGATATGAGGAATGAGAATATTGAAAATAATATTTGTATTATTGTAGTACGCTTGTAATTCTAGTAGCTCATACAAATGTTCTATGGTTTCAACTTTAATAGACTGGTTTCCTAAATTATTCTCGATTTCTTTTAGTTCCTCTATATTTAAGATCATTTTTGGTATGATCCCGAGTGAGGATAAAGTCATTGCTTCAGAAATACTTGTGATATGATTTGTTAGTAAATCGATATGATAGTTTATTTGATTAAGGTATTGAATATCGCTTATAAGTTTGAAGTTGGAGAAGATGCCACTTTGAGAGTTTCGTAGTGATTTAACAATAATATCTTGTTCGGTATCTATATGGTTTGTAATATTTTCTAGTCTTTCGACAATTCTAGTATTAAGTACATCTTGTTCATCTGTCCCGATCTGTACTTTAGTTGTTAAATTAAATATTGCCTCATTAATACGGGTAGCATCATTGCTATCCATGTTACCTGTAATGAATTCCACTACTGATCCTATGCCACTAAATAATCCTCTTTTATTGCGATATCTGGGTGTTATTGAATTTAATTTGTTTTTAAGATCTGTTAATTTAAAGTTTTTCATTTTTAACGATCCTTTGTTATAGTACGATGATGTGAAATGTTTTAATGATTCTTCGATTCTCATGATATTGTTTCTATATGAATCGAGTTTAATGATATGTATGAGATTGGTGTAATCTGTTATTGTTTTAGCCGTTCCTAATTTTATTTGTAATAACCCTGTGCGTGTATTGTGGTTATTAATCTGAAAAAGATGGTATATTATTTTAAATTTCAAAATCGTTTTTTCTTTATTTTTGATTTGTGTAATTTTTTGTTTTGTGTAGTAATTAATGTGACTTTGTTATTTCTTTTTATTTTGTGTTTAGTAAATCCTGGTGTAAGTTTATTTCTTCTACATTCTTTTCTATATATATAATCATTTTCGTCGTAATTTATAGGGTCTTGCCTATTTGCATTAAGTTTCTCTATGCGCTTATCTGTATCGGATTGTAGTTTATTTCTGATACAATCATATAACTGAATTTGAAATTGATTGATTTTGGAAAGATATTCATGTTCATTATTGAATGTGATCTCGCGATTGAATTTATTTGTTCTGCCATAAAAAAGTTCAAAGGGTGTTAGTTTTGTGGAGGAGTGAATGGCATTATTGTATGTTATTAGAGTTTCAGTCAAAATATCGTCATGATCCATTTCAAATTTTTTATTTTTTATTTTTTCTGTTATTAATCTATATATTTCAGTTAATGTTGAATGAAGTCTTTCAACGGGGGCATTACTACTTGATTGTTGAAAAGAAGTGAAGTGCAAATTAATCTGATATTGTTTACAAAAATCTTTAAATAGGTTTGAATTGAATTCGGTTCCTTGGTCACAAACAATTTTGTTAGGGATGCCATGCATACTCAGAAAAAGTTTTAAAGATTTTATCACACAAATACTATTTCTAGCCGCTAAAGTGTATGCCGCAGAAAATTTAGAAAATTTATCTATAATTGTAAGAATGTTTTTAGCGTTAATTGTGTAAATGTCTATGTGAATTATTTCTAACGGTTTGGTTGGTGTTGGCGGGTTTTCAAATTTAGTTTTGGGAGGGTTCCTATCGTACTTAAGCCTTTGGCATGCATCGCAATTATTTATTGTTTGCGATATTTTAGATTTCATGTAGGGAAAATAATATTCACGCTTAAGGTGATCTAAGGTTTCTGTAATGCCTCTATGGTTGTTATTTTCATGATAGTCCTGAATTAATTTATCTTGGTTATCGTTTTCTTTTACATCTTTTACCATTTCAGTGCATCTAACCAAACGAAATATCTTACTTTGTGAAAAATGTTTTGAATATACGTTTTGAATCAAGCGAAAAGTTTCGTCGTCAGTAAATATTGCGGTAGTTTTATTAGGAGCAAGGTGGTTCTTTAGAATTTCTGTTATTATTTCTTCTGTATAATGGGGGTAAGTAAAGGTTTTTCTATGTCTATTTTTAAAGATAACTTCAAGTTTCATATGATAATTGGAGTTTCCTTTCTTAAATAGAGTTTGTAAATTAAAATCATTTATTGGTTTTTCCGAAATAGGTATGCCATCGTTAATATTTTCTTCTGCAGAGTGAATTGTACTTCCTGATGTGCCTTGGATAGATTCTGTATCAAATGTATTTATATTTTGATCAAATGGAGGATTAGTTTTTATACGGCTAAGTGCGTCTGCATTAGTATTTAGTTTTCCTTTTTTGTAAACTATTTCGTAGTCGTATTCTTCTAATTTTAATCGCCAACGGACAAGTTTTGAGTTTGGTTCTTTAAGACTCATAATCCACGTTAGGGGTTTATGATCCGTTATGTTCCTGAAGCGGTGACCGAATAGATACGGTCGAAAATATTTGGTAGCCCAAACTATGGCTAGAAGCTCTTTCTCTATTGTTGAATAATTTATTTCTGATGATGTTAGTGTGCGGCTTGCATAACAAATTGGTTTGTCGCTTCCAATTGGACCTTGTGACAGGATGGCTCCAATTGCGTAATTACTCGCATCTGTTGTGAGATTAAACGGTTTTGTTAAAAGACTCTTGCAGATTTCAAATGTTTCTTTATATTTATCATTTATTATAACAGGTTATTTTGTTATTTTGGCAAAATCTTTAATAAATTTGCGGTAGTATCCCAAAAGACCTAAGAAAGATTTTATTTCTTTCTGGTTGGTTGGAATTGGAAAATTTTGAATAACTTTTATTTTATCAGGATTCGGTTTTACACCTTCGGTTGATACAATATGACCTAAAAAAGCGCATTCCTTATGTAGGAATTCTGATTTTTCTAGCTGTACTTTGAGATTGGCTTCTCTAAGAGCTGCAAAAACTTTTTTCAGATTCTCAATATGTTCTTGAAGAGAAGTGGAATAGATGATTATGTCATCTAAGTATACTAGGCACACGGTTCCTATTAGATTTTTAAGAATATAGTCCATCACTCGTTGGAACGTGGATGGGGCATTTTTAAGGCCAAATGGCATTCTAACGAACTCATAGTGACCTCCTTCTACCGTGAAGGCAATTTTGGGTATATCTTTTGGGTTCATCTCTATTTGATGAAAGCCACTTGCCAAGTCTAATGTGGTAAAATACATACATTTCCCTAGTTTATCTAAAATTTCGTTGATGTTTGGTATTGGGTACCTATCTGATATTGTTTTTTCATTTAATTTCCTATAGTCTATTACTAGACGCCATTTACGTTTCCCACTAGCATCTAATTTTTTGGGCACTATCCACACTGGTGCGCTCCAAGTTGAAAAGCTTTCTCTAATTATACATTGATTTAGCATCTCTGAGATTTGTCTTTTGACTTCTTCTTTGTGGATGTGTGGATATCTATAGGATTTTGTGTAAATAGGAATGTCATCTTTTGTGAATAGATTATGTTTAATCTTGTTAGTAAAGGTAAGACGTTGATTTTCCTGAAAGAAAATGTCTTCGAATTCTTTACATAATTTGGTTATTACCCGTTTTTCTTCAGAATTTAAGTGATCAATTCTCAGATTTTCGATTAAATTAATGCCGTTTTCAGAAGAACATTCTAAATTAATGTTGTTAAATTCTATGCAATCTGAATTGGTTAATAGTTCTACTTTTATTGGACTTTCAATTAGAATTACTTTGTTGGTGTCGGATTTGTTGTTTACCTCAACAAAGCTGTACCAGTTTTTTGCGTTATATACACCAGTAGAGATTGTTACTTCTGGTTGTATGATTACATTAGGAATAAAGAAATCACCGTTTTCGATGTCTACAGGTACTTTAATAATAGCTTTTGTTTTCGGGTTTATTAAGAATTTCCCTGAAGTTAAATTCGGTTTGAAAAGCAGTGGAATGATCGTGTTTCTTGTTAGTAATTGTTTGTTTTCAAGATCGATTTTTGCATTTAATTTAGTAAGAATATCCAATCCAATTAGACCATCAAAATAGTTGTGAAATTTGAATATAAAAAATTCTAACTTTGTGTTTTCTTGAAATTCTACGAAAGAGGGCATGTTTACTTTTGAATTTAATTGATGTTTGTTGAGAACTGTAGTTATTGTTATTGGTGCGCATTTTTCCATTTTTAATCGCTTGGTGTATTTTGGATTGATGAATGATGCGGATGCACCTGTATCTATTAAAAATCGGAGTGGACGTCCGAATGGTGATGAAATATTTATTTAAGGGAGGTAATTACCATGTTTATTAATATCTAAGTATCCCCTTGATTCCTGGAGGCACTGAATTGAAAATTTTCAGGATCTGATATTTCGTTGTAGTTGTCCATATTTGGTAAATAGTTTGGGATATTATAGTCTTCGGAAAAGGTGTTTTCAGTTGTGTGATCAATTTGGTGCAGTTCCCTTGGGAATATTCGTGTTTGTTGGCTTGTATTTCTATGGTGTGTATAGCCTGAGCTAGTGTCCATTGGTTCTGGTGTCTGATAGTTGTGATTTGGTTGCGGATGTTTTATGTTATTTAATTGGGTTTGGTTATTTTGAATTGTATGATTGTTAGTTTGTCTTGGTGTTTGTGAGTAGAAATTGTGTGGAATCTGAGGCCTATTGTATGATTGATTGTTAGTTAACCGTGGATTATATGTAGGAGGATTAAAATATTGTGGTCTAAAGTTATTACCTACATGTGTTCTTGGAGTGAATGGTTTCTGATAATGAGGAAATGAATATTGTGGAGTATAATGCTTCTGAGTTTCTTGTTTTTTAATTAGGATTCTGTTTTCTTGTCTAATATAAAACATGTTTTGCTCTGTGACGCAATATGAAAAGGCTATTGGAAGTGTCTCTGGTTTCATAGCTCTTATAGAAGATCCAAGTGGTTCTCTAAGGCCAGATAAAAATGTATTGAGGCACATTTTGGCAAATAGATCGCGTTTTGCAGCGATAATGTTAGGATCGATTTCATGAATCATTAAGTGATTACTAATCGTAGCTTGAATTTCTACCACTGAACTATAAAATTCTTCTAGTGTTCTATTATTTTGTTTCAGCTGGTGAAGATAACGAATTAGTGAAGTTTCATTACGTTTGTCGGAGTAATGGAGAATTAAATTATTTTTAATGGTTTCCCATCGAAGGTCTGTGCTATACATATTTAATATTTCGTTGGCTTCTCCTTTGACTTTATTTCTTATAGCTCGTAAAATCATTTTTGCAAAAGGAGTGCCATCAATTGGTGTTAATACAGAGAGTATTTCTTCCACATTATTAATGAAATCGTAGAGTAATCTAGGATTACCATCGAATTTTGGAAGATCCTTGACGGCATCTGGGATTCTTAAGGAATCCAAGATATTTTTAACATTCGAGGGTGGATTAATATTATTTCCACTATTCTCACTTACACTCATGTCTGTTTCTGGTATTGGAACAAGAACTCTAGGAAAGATTTGATAAGGACGAAATCTAGGCATATAACAGTTGCAAAGGATTTAATTTCACAAACTTGTTAAAAGTAGTATTGATTCAACTATAAAATATTCACAGATTTGTAAACGTTAATATTTTCCGTTTTCAAAAATATTCACTGACTATGTATATAAAATATTTTTTGTTATAATTAATACACAATTGTTCCCATAAATCACTTTTAAAAAAATTTCCAATAATAAAATTTCTTTTTACAATATTAATAAAAACACTTCTTTCTTAATTTAAATTTAAATTTTAAATTTTTATTTTTAATTTAATCTTCTTTGTTTTACCATATACTTTTATTTTTTTATTATTTTATAATTCAATATTTGACATACACAAAAATAATCAGCATCGTAGGTTCGTGTTCCTTTTTTACGATAATCCGTCGTACTGGAACTGGAAGACTGCGCCAGATATGGGTGGAGACTTATTAACACTTAAAAAAAATCAACCTTCAAGGTTGTTGTCACTTTATTAATTAATTCTTTCTTATCAATATTACAATTATTTATACTAAAAGAAATGCAGATTAAGCTTTAAAATAATAAGTGCAAAAAAATACAGAACAAATAAATGTTTATAAAAATTCTTAAGAAATTTGTCTGGTGTATAATATTGTTAATGTTGCATTTTCGTTAGCGGAAATGCACCTGAAAATACAATCAATAAAGTTATTAAAATTCTTTGGAATTAATGTACTTGGACAATTTAATAAATACAAATAATAAGATTATTAAACTTATTTGGAATTAATGGTGCATTTTGTTAACTGTTGCATTTTCGTTAGCGGAAATGCATTTGGACAAACAATTCTTGGGAAAATACAATTAATAAATCATATTGCAAAATATTAATTGGGTTAACAAAAAAAAATATAAATAATTCAACTAAATAATTTCTTATGTCTAGATCGTTGACTTTTGTGTTGTTGTTTTTACATTTAAGCCAACCTAGGTGGTTTTGCTGGTGGAGTTGTTGTTGTAGATGATATTATGGGGGTTTCCATAACTCACGCGACACGGAATACCCATGTTAAAAACATGAATGCGACGAAAACTACCCCAAAAATTAATAGTTTTTTGACCGCCGCCGCTAGATGTCCTGTAGCAGAGTCGGCTAGAAAATTATAAATAATGCTCAGCGCATTTGTAGCTGAGCATAATATTCCGTTTGCCACATTGGACCACCTCAACCACATAATTAAAAATGGTATAAACGACTCACAGATTACTGCAAAATTAAATATTTACAGACAGAAAGACCAGCAAATCGTAACAAATCTAATTGGACCTGAAAATACCACTTCCATTTCAAGTTTCTGCAAAAACAACTACTATTCCTTAGTTATAGATGAAAGTACGGATTGTAGCATTTCTAAAAACTTAGCGATAGTTATTCGAACATTTGATGGTCAATGCCGACACAGATTTTTAAGTATGGTGCAGCTAGAGGACGCTACTGCTAATGGTATATATGAATGCACCATTAAAACGCTACATGAAAAAAATATTCCCATTCCAAATATGGTTGGCATTACAACGGACAATTGCGCGGTCATGATGGGATCTCAAAATGGAGTTCAAATTAAATTTAAAAACTTAGTGCCTCAATTATTTTCAAATGGGTGTATTTGTCATATTTTAAATTTGGCTTCTTTGGCCGCCGCAAAAATCGGAGTCCCGAACGAAATTGATAAATTTATAAGGGACATAAACTATTATTTTTGCAATAGTGCTAGTCGAAGAGACGATTTTGCTAAATTTCAAGAATATTTCGGGAACGATATTCATATTATTTTTAAATATTGTTGGAACCGAATGAGAAATGGCATACATCACTACATTTCTCCTGCACTTTATATTATAGGTGCAATTTATTGTACCTTTTTAAATACCATTGTATTGCAACTCTGCTATGATATTACTAACTGTTTTGCATTGTAACATTGTATTCAGTCTATTAAATAAATTCTTTATCAACAGGTTATGGGTCCCTGTCGCGCGTGTTTTTTAGACTAATAAAATTTTTCTTTTATCGTTCATAATAGTGGATAGTTTTTAGAAAAAAAAAGAAATGGCAAATCTTCCGGTCGGTTTTTCGTTGGAACGTTTAAAAGGACGTGAGAATTTCGACGTATGGAAGAGACAGGCAAAGTCCTGTTTAATCATCAAAGGTTGCTGGAAAATTGTGGAAACTGGCATGGTTGGTGAAAGCGACGCCATTTTGAATGAACGTGCTTTAGCGGAAATTACTTTGATGGTAGATCCCAGTAATTATGGGCATATTGCTACAGCCACAACGGCAAAGGAAGCGTGGGATGCCTTGATGAACGCATATGAAGACACAGGCCTTACAAGAAAGGTTGAGTTGCTCAGGCAACTAGTCAACATAAAGCTTCAAAATTATGGTTCTATTCAGGAATATGTGAACGAGCTAGTGATAATCGCCTTGAAGGTAAAAAATGCGGGGTTAAACATTGATGACGAACTGACAGCATCTTTAATTATCCGTTGACATGGTGAAGAATCTCCTCCTCCAAGATGCAAAATTCGATAACCAAAATGGTGAAGATAAGGCAGTGTTATACACGAAAAATTCCAAAAAGGAGAAAAAACCAATACAGTGCTACGGCTGTAAAGAATTTGGGCATATTTTTAGAAATTGCCAGAACAAAAACAGCAACAATAACAGCAGTAACGGTAAATAATACAGAAAGAATGATAGAAAAAAGAATTCATCAACGCTTTTTGCATCAAGCAAAAGCTTACAAGTGTGTACTAACACCAACAAACAAAACGTTAAAAGAGAAGACAACAGTTACGTACATTGGTACATCGACAGCGGCGCAAGCAACCACATGATAAACGATTGCAGTTATATGTATAACAAACACAACATAGAAAATAAAAAAGTCATTGTTGCTAATAAAAGTGAACTTCAAGTGGACTGCGCTGGTGACGTCGATCTAACGATTTTAAATGAAAAGTGGAATAAAAAAGTAACAGTAAAAAACGTTGAATATGTACCTAACTTATGTGCTAATTTACTTTCTGTAAAGCAAATGACAAGAGATGGTAAAAGAGTAGTGTTTGAAGGTGAAACCTGCAGAATTTTTGATAAAAATAAACTTGTTACTTCTGCTGTAGTTTACAATGATCTATACCGTATAAATACTAAAGCGCACATTAAAACTAACGTTTTTTTGGCTAAAAAAGATTTTGATTTGTGGCATAGAAGAATGGGCCACATTTGCAATAAAAATCTAACTAATGTGAAAAAAGCCTCTTATGGCATTGATTTCAAAAGTGAAAATAAAAACCCTTGTGTGATTTGTGTAAAAGGCAAACAGACCAGAAAGCCTATTAGGGAAGAAGGTTCCAGGGCCACTAAATTATTGGAAGTGATACACTCTGATGTGATTGGACCGTTAAACGTAAATTCATTTTCTGGTGCTCGTTTCTTAGTAACGTTTGTGGACGATTTTTCAAGAAAAGTTTTTGTATATCCCATTAAAATCAAATCTGATGTTTTCGAAACTTTTATAGAATTTAAGCAGATGGTAGAAAATTAGTCTTCGGCAAAAATAAAAATTCTACGGACGGACAACGGAACTGAATATTTAAATAAAAGGTTTTATGTTTTTTTTAAAGAATAATGGCATAAATCATCAGAAAACGTGCAGGTATTCGCCGGAACAAAATGGTGTGGCGAAAAGAATAAACCGCACGTTGATGGAACGAGTTCGTTGTATATTAATCGACAGCGGTCTGGACCAGCGTTTTTGGGCTGAGGCCATAAACACCGCTAGTTATTTGGTTAACAGAGTTCCTTGTCGTAATGATAATCGTAGTCCTGAAGAAATATGGTCTGGTCGTCGACCTGATTTAAAGTTTTTGCGAGTTTTTGGTTGTCCTGCTCTTGTCCACATACCAAAAGAAAAACGTCGCAAGTTAGATCAAAAATCAATTGAATGTATTATGATGGGATACAGCTCTCAAAGCAAAGCGTACAGATTATTTAATCCCAAAAACAACAGTATAATCATTAGCCGTGACGTAGTATTTTTAGAGCAAAGTAAGGTGAGTGCCAACGTACAAAACGATTTTTATTATCCAGAATTTATGCAAACTATTGATGGTGCCAATTCAGAGGAGAGTGTTGATATTGAATTGACACCTGATATTGAACCCACAAATGAAAATTCTGATTCAACTAATGATGACACAAATGCCAGCGAGTACGATGATTCTGTGGGGTGACCATCGTCTGAAAATGCACCGGCTGAAGGCGATGATGATGAATGGTCCCCGAATTCGTACGAGGCAAGATCTCTTCCCGTGGTTGAAAATGTTCGTCGCTCGAGTCGTATAGTGGGTCAACGTGCGCAAAACTTTTGTGCAATGCAATTTGTTGGTGATGAACCATCAAACGTAAAGGATGCAATGTCATCAAGCAATGCGGCCGAATGGAGGGTTGCCATGAAAGAGTAATTAGATTCATTGGCTGCAAATAAAACATGGGTATTAACAAAGCTGCCACCGGGTGAAAGGGCTATTAAATCAAAGTGGGTGTTTAAAACGAATCGGGATGAACACGGTAATCCTATGAGACGAAAAGCCAGATTGGTGGCGAAAGGTTTTTCTCAACGTGAGGGAATTGACTTTCTCGAAACCTTTGCTCCTGTCGTCAGGTATGATTCCATAAGATATTTATTGGCACTGGCTGTAAAACATGATATGTATGCTCACCAAATGGATGCAGTAAGTGCATATTTGAATGGTTCGTTAAAGGAGACTGTGTACATTAGACCGTACCTCAAAAAAAAAGTTCACCGTACACCCTCTAATATAAAGTATTTTAACAAGAAAATTTCGAAAATATTTTTTTTTTTTGGCCGAACGTAGGGGTCGCCATTTTATATTTTTCGTTATATCTTCGCCATTTACCGTCCGATATTAAAGTGTTGTATATCAATGTTTTTTGTCTCGCGTATACCGATGTTTTTTTCGAAGGAGCCATTGACCTCAAGTAACCCGTTCTAGTATTAACCCACCAGATCTCAGTTGCTACCACCTGAATGTACTACCCTAATATTTTAAAATGAAAGCTCGCAAAAAAGCAATAAACTTTTGCTAGAAAAGAATTCCAATAATTCCAGCGGAACTATTATTTTATTTTTTTTTAATTTTTTATGTTGCCGAATGTAGGGCATTTTTATTTTTTTGTCATATCTTCTGTATTTACAGTCGGATCTTAAAGGGTTATATATCAATGTTTTTGTCGCAATGATACCAAGCACCCTTTTATACTACTTAAGGGGTAACACCTATGTAAAAAGCCTATAAATAAAAACTTCCTTTTCTCTAGATAATTTAGTTGCTCATCGGTGACCGCCATAGAAGATTCATGTACAGCTTATCCGTGCCATTCTCAAAACACCGATCGTTTTGTTCATGTAGTACATGAATCTTCTGGGGCACATTTTTTCTAAACTTGACAGCCGCCAAAAATACAGCCAACTTGAATCCCGTCAAAATATGATTGATTAAAATTTGTGTTATTTTATAAGTGATCCACGGCACTCAGCATAATTTAACCAATTTTAGGTGGATCGCTCTGAAACATACACTTTATATAGAAAACTAAATTATCTAGAGAAAAGAGCATGAGTTTTTGGGTATATAATTTTTGACAAAACAGCGAAGTGTTAAAGTCAAAATATCTACTTTTTTACTCTTAAAGAAACAGCTCTAAGTCAAAAAGTATTTGACCTATCAAAAGCTCCTACGCGCATCCATAGATAATTTAGTTTTCCATATGCATTATAAATTTCAGAGAAATCCACCAAAAATTGATTAAGTAATGCTGCGTGCCGTGGACCTCTATTGTAAATATACTATCATTTTGTAAAACTTTGTGTAAAACAAATATTTTTTTGTACTGCTTCATAAATCTTGTGAAAACCAATCTTTGTTAACACATCTCCGTAAATAAAAAAATAAAAAAGGAAGTTTTTATATATAGGCTTTTTACATAGGTGTTACCCCTTAAGTAGTATAAATGGGTGCTTGAGGTCAATGGTTTTTGATGCAACAAATTGGTATCACTGCGACAAAAACATTGATATATAACCCATTAAGATCCGACTGTAAATACAGAAGATATGACAAAAAAATAAAAATGCCCTACATTCGGCAACATAAAAAATTAAAAAAAAATAAAATAATAGTTCCGCTGGAATTATTGGAATTCTTTACTAGCAAAAGTTTATTGCTTTTTTGCGAGCTTTCATTTTAAAATATTAGGGTAGTACATTAAGGTGGTAGCAACTGAGATCTGGTGGGTTAATACTAGAACGGGTTACTTAAGGTCAATGGCTCCTTCGAGGAAAACATCGGCCTCCGCGAGACAAAAAACATTGATATACAACACTTTAAGATCGGACGGTAAATAACGAAGATATAACGAAAAATATAAAATGGCGACCCCTACGTTCGGCAAAAAAAAAAAAAAACATTTTCGAAATTTTCTTGTTAAAATACTTTATATTTGAGGGTGTACGGTGAACTTTTTTTTTTTTGCCTATAAGGTGGTACGGTCTAGTGTACATGGAACAACCCGAAATGTTTGATGATGGTTCCAAAAAAGTTTGTAAATTGGAGAAATCAATTTATGGCCTGAAACAGTCGGGTCGCGTTTGGAATGAAACCATCAATAATGAATTACTCAAAATGGGACTTGTAAGAGGCGAAGTTGATCAATGTATTTACAATAAAATCGCAGGTGGTCAAATGTTGTACGTGGCTATTTATGTCGACGATGTTTTGATATTCTCCAACAATTTAAAATCCATAAAAGCATTGAAGCAAAAACTTGCCAGCAAATTCAAAATGAAGGATATGGGAGAGGTGTCATCAGTATTAGGTATGAAGATTAGCCGTAGTGAAGATACAATTAAAATTGATCAATCGCAGTATATATCAGATGTTTTGATACGTTTTGGTATGAACGATTGTAAGCCAACTTCGACTCCAATTGACTACGATCAGAAATTGTCAACGAGTATGTCTCCTAAAGATGATAAAGGTAAACAACAGATGTCAAAAATTCCGTATATGCAGGCGATTGGGTGCTTATTGTTTGCGGCACAAACTTCTCGCCCTGACATATGCTATGCCGTAAATTTGTTAAGTCGGTTTGGAACGAATCCTGGTAAACCTCACTGGGAAGCCGTAAAAAGAATTATGAGGTATTTGAAAGGCACGATTGATAAAGGTATTGTTTACAAAAAGCAAGCAGATGACGATATAAAAGGTTACTGTGATTCTGATTGGGCCGGTAATGTAGATGACCGCAAATCAACAACTGGTTATGTTTTTGTTTATCAATCTGCTGCCATATCATGGGCAACAAAGAAGCAAAAGACAGTGGCATTGTCTTCGACGGAAGCCGAATTCATGTCAGTAACTGCTGCAATTCAAGAATCAGTTTGGTTGAAACGCTTAGAAGGTGAACTCAATCATAAAGGTAGTAAAAGTATGATTCTATTTTGTGACAATAAGGGCGCTATACAAGTAGCGCTCAACAACAACTATTCGCCAAGAACTAAACATGTGGATATTAAAGCCAAATTCATCCGCCAGAAGATAGATGATAAAGAAATCGTTTTGGAATATCTATGCACAACTGAGATGGTCGCAGATGTATTCACAAAGGCCGTTACTCCCCAGAATCTTGAATATTTTAAAGATAAATTTGGTCTTTACTAATTCATTTTATTATTAAACTGTAACACAATGAAATTTGTTTTTTGAATTGAAATGTACACTTTATTTTTTTATGCTAAGTTATTTGAATGTAAAGGGTGCATGACAAATTCGTGTTTTTTGGTTAGGACATTTGTCATTCAGGGAGGGTGTTGGAACCGAATGAGAAATGGCATACATCACTACATTTCTCCTGCACTTTATATTATAGGTGCAATTTATTGTACCTTTTTAAATACCATTGTATTGCAACTCTGCTATGATATTACTAACTGTTTTGCATTGTAACATTGTATTCAGTCTATTAAATAAATTCTTCCTCAACAAATATGCAACAACCAGATGGCTTTCCCGGCAAGAAGTCGTTGACCGGATTGTGGAACAATGGAAGCCACTACAATACTATTTTACCTTAGAAAATTTTGAGGCAGATGCCAGAAGCGAAAAATTATTGTTTCTCTCATCATGATTTAAAAATCCTTCTTTTAAATTACATTTTTTATTTATGCAATATGCACTTAAAATTATTAACATGGTTAATTTAGAAATGCAATCAGAAGATGCGCGAATGCATGTATTTTTACAACGGCTAACTTTTTTGTTCCGCCAAATAGCACGTAATTTCATGAATAAAAATGTTTTGGATGAATGTGATATATCTACGGTAGACCTATACAAAAATCATATGCCCTTTGAAGAAATTTATTGCGGAACAGAAGTGGACTTATATATTTCTACAAATAATATCAATATTGATATTGTTAAAGAAATGAAAGAAAACGCCAAACAATTTTATATAAAATTATGCGAAACTTTGACAACCAAAGTCAACTTTAATAACGAAGTATTAATGTGGTTCCATAAATTTAGTCCTGAAAATGTTATTTCAGGTAAAACAAGTAGTATTGTACCTCTTTTAGTAAAAATGTTCCCGAATGAAACTGCTAAATTTGATTCAATCAATAATCAATTTAGAGCTTTAGCTGATGTTGAGCAACTGAAGTCGTTAAAAAATGAAAACATTTGTAGTTTTTGTTCGGTAGTAGCTAATTTAAAAAATGACCTGAATGTTCATATGTTTTCAGACATTTCTAGAGTCGTTGCTGGAATTTTATCCATTCCACACTCGTCTGCAAATGTGGAAAGAGTATTTTCTTTTCAAAATATAATAAAAACCAAGGAAAGAAACAGACTACATGTGCCAACATTATCAAGTCTCATACAGACAAAGGATTGGTTAAGATCGACAAATTCATGCTGCTATGATGTAAAAATTCCAAATAGTTTATTAACTAAACAAATAATACAAATAAGACTTTTATGTACCTTATTTCATTCATACATATATTGTATGGTTATTGTTAAGTTTTGTTTTTTTTTTTATGTGTACAAGTGAATTTTTATGTACTTTTTTTGTTGTTTTAATAAATTTAAAAAAAAATGGTACCGTGAAGGTACAAAAAGTACAATTTTTTTTTTTGAGGTTGGTACAAAATTGAAAACCCCATTTAACATCCCTGATATCTGCTCTATAGTAAATTATACCAGTGATGTCAGATGTAGGGAATTTTCCCTTTTCGTAGGGAATTTCTTAAAAGTTTTTAAGCGTAGGGAAAAAAGGATAGATTTTTAGTTTTAGGTGAAATGTATAGAATTTAAAAATATGTTTGGCTTTTACTTTAAATAGCGTAAATTCTTTAAAATTCTTTAAAAATTCTTAGCCGATTAACAGAAACATTTAGCCGCTAGCAAGGGTTGTAACGCAGTTACAGTGATTGTGATGTGAATGTATGCATGTTTGAATTGGTACAACCCTTGCTAGAGGCTAAGTTTTTCTGTAAATTGGCTTAGAATTTTGTGGTCTCGACTAAGACATTTTTGAAGTCGCACCATTTGGCATCATGGGTGGCTAAAAATTTTGTAGTTTGTTCATCCTGGTTTATTGGGTTTCTGGTTTAACATATATAAATCCAAAAAATTTAATAATTCCTTATTATTTCCAAACTTTGCCAAATTGGCATTAGCATGTGGTAAATGCTAATCCGGATGCTGAAAGAATATTTTCTTTAGTAACAGATGTCCGAACAAAAAAAAAAAAAAAGTAACAAGTAAAGCGACGAAGTTTTAAACTCAATTTGTATAATTAAATCTCACTTACAGGGTGGTTAAATTTTAAGGGCCGATGTTGATTTTGACATCGCCACCACGTGAGATAACACGGCAATTGAATTTGTCGAATTGGTTCGTTAGCTGTGTGGCACCGTCCTGTTGAAACCACATATCGTCCAGGGTCATATCCTCAATTCCTGGCCACAATAAGTTCGTTATCATCTCGCGATAGCGAACACCATTCACGGTAAATGCTTGGCCTGGGTGGGCATGCACAGGTGTTTTCACAGACCCGGTTTGTTAAAACTTTCCCACAATTCTCCCGATTGTGGACACATTTGGTCGATTATGCTGACTGAAAAAATCACGAAGTGCATGCAATGCATTTTGATTTGAACGCCCATTTTCATAATAAGCCTGAATAACTTTAACGCGTTGCTCGATTGTGTATCTTTCCATGGTTCAAATTGAGTTAGTATGAAATTGAGAAATGTCAAATGAAATGCAGAAAAAACTTAACGTTTAGGTGTGGTTCACATTCAACATCGGCCCTTAAAATTTAACACCCTTTACAATGAACTGCATAAGTTTTAAGTGTACAACTAGTCACTTTAAAAAAAATGAACTCTAAGGAACTTTATAACTAACTATTTTTTATTCACTTTAAAAGTTAATTTTTTTCTAGTTTTTATTTTATTTGTATATATATATATATTTTTAATATCTTTGCAACCGTTTTTGTTTTGTTAATGAAATTTAAAAATATGTTTTTCTTATTTCTTATTACATACATGTATTGTACCTAATTGAACTAATGTTCCAACCTTACAAAATGCAAATAAAATTTACTTTTGTTTAAAAATTTTATTCTTTTATTAAAATCAATGGGAAAAATTTAGAGAAAAAAATTTTGGGCGTAGGGAAAAAAAGGGATTTTTTTGAGAAGCGTAGGGATTATCAAATATTTCATCTGACATCACTGAATTATATACTTTTTTAACAGCGACGAATGAACACGTGTGGCGGATGTATGCTGATTTTTCTTTAATGCAATGAAAAAAATTAATAGCAATGTACAAAAAATATTTTATGATAATACAAGATCTAACAAAATCTTTAATAATATAAAAGTTGTAATGTTTTTAAAAATTAGATTCCGATCGTTCATTCATTTATTTCGATCAAATGTATTATATTTTTTTCCTTCCAAAAATAGCATTTTTTTTAATAGGTTTTCATAATAAATCCAACATATTAAAGATATTTTATTAATATGTAAATATAATATATTCGTTAATATTGATGGAAAAAATTTACAACTTTTTGGTTTTTTACAATGAAAAAAGGCGCCCTAATGTATGTATGTATGTATTTATTACACAGTGCAGCATTTTTAAGGTCATCGTGTGGTTCCTCCTTCATACCCGTTTTTTTTTTTGAAGTATATATCGAAACTAAAAAAAACCTGCAAAGGACTTGGCCAGATTACATCGAATTTTTTTTTTATGGACACCCTAAGTTTTTGTACCCAAACACGATTTTTTTAAAAAAGGAAAATTTTTATGGAATCCATATATCATAAACCGTTCGGAATTTTGTTTTTATGTCTTTGGCAAAGTTGTAGATCCAAACCAAAGCAAAAAAATTCTCATATGGACCGACCCAAAAAAATTGCATCCACTGCATCAAAATTGCAAAAAAAAATGGGAAAAAATGCTATTTTTTCATGATAATATGGAAATAGCCAAACTTCTTAAAAAATGTTTCTGAGTGGGTGTGATTGTCATGTGTGTTTTATCTTCGTGTTGCGGTTTTTAGGTGGAACTGGGTTTTTACAACACCTCATCTTCCTAAACAGGATTTTAAAATTGGTGTGATGTGCAACACGAAGATAAAACACACATGACAATCACACCCACTCAGAAACATTTTTTACAATCAGACAATCAGACTAGCACGCAGTATAAATAACAGTTCAAGTATCGTTTCATTGTCATTCAACAAGTGTATTCGAAAGTCAAAAGTCTAATTATATCCGTGTTTTGTGCAAAATTTTACAATTCAACTATTGTGCAATATGGAAAATAGCCAGTGTCCAAACATTGATTATTTTTGTTTAGTTTGTGGTCATATGGTGCCTACAAGTGTGCAAAGGAAAAGGTCTACTCCGGAATTTAAGCTAGCCTATGCATCTTATTTCGATGAGGTTGATCCCAGCGGTGAAGATTACACTCCAAATACAGTGTGTGGCACTTGTTACTTCCGCCTTTTGGATTGGTATCATCGACGAGGTAGAAATTTAAGTTTCATGAAGCCAATGGTGTGGATAAAAGACCCAAATTCACACGACAAATCCCGGTGTTACTCATGTATCAATTACTCCCCTAAGTTAAATAAACATATGTTAAAATGCAAAACATATGTGGCCGCTTATACAGGCATACTCCCGGTGTCAATGCCTGATGGTGTCAAACCACCTAAGCCTCCGAGTCCGGATGTTATGTCCACACGGTCATCCACTACGACTTTCACAAATCAATCAGATTTCCAAGATGCCGATTATGAGCCTGATATTGACGACGATAAACCCGAACCGCTCGTACAAAACTAAATGGACTATGTTGTGGCTAAGATGGGCTTATCACAGCGGAATGCAGAATTTCTAACCTCATTTTTGAAGCGCCGAAAGCTTACAGAGCATACCGTTAGTGCCTCATCATACCGGAGCCGTCAAACAAAGTTCCAAACATTTTACACCGTCGATGCAGCGAACACGTTTACCCACTGCATTGACATCGAAGGATTAGTGAATCAGTTGGGAATGGCGTATGCTGCTGATGACTGGCGATTGTTTATTGATGGCTCAGTATCAAGTTTAAAAGCTGTGCTGCTCCATAAAACTAACAACAAGCCTTCAATTCCATTAGCATATGGCACTAATATGAAGGAATGCTATGAAACTTTAGGTAATATATTGGAGAAAATCAAATATGAGGAGCACAAATGGAAAATTTGTTGCAATTTAAAAGTCGTGAACATAATGCAAGGTACTATTTTCTATTTGTATTTAGTAGTATCCTTTCTCAAGTGCTCATCTTTCAGGAATAATTTCAAAAGGTGGCTTCCCTAGCTTCTTTTGCTTTATTTGCGATTGGGACTCACGATACCCGGGTAATCAGTATAAGCGCACAAACTGGAGTGCAAGAGATGCCGAAAACGTAAAACAACTTAAACTGAAAAATGAGCCGTTCATAAGGGAGACTAGTGATATATTACTTCCGCCGCTCCACATAAAACTAGGAATCGCTTCAAAGTTCATCAAAACTGCTGTTGAAAGTAGTGATGAAGTTTTTGATTGCTTGAAAACTATATTTCCGAAACTCAGCGATGCAAAAATTAAAGCTGGTAATTATGTAATTTTAATTATTTTTATATCTGATTTCGCGGGTCCCGCTTTATCTATACCTATCTTAATCGTTTGTAATAAATTTGTTTACATTGAACAGGTGTCGTGAACGGCCCAGATATCAGGAAGTTAATGAAAAACGATACATTTACAGCTGTGCTTACAAATGTAAATTTGAATCTCCGAAACGCATGGGACGCTCTCAAAGCTGTAATTCAGAATGTTTTAGGAAAGGATCGAGCAGAGCCAGATAAAGCAAAGAAATTAGTGGCAACAATGCTGCAATATTTTGAAAATATAAATGTATCGATGACGCTGAAATTGCATTTTTTGCATCATCATATTGATGTTTTTTTAAAACAATTGCCCACCGAATCAGATGAGCAAGGGGAGCGATTCCACCAGGTCACAATGCCAATGGAAAAAAGATTCAAAGGCAAGAAGCTGGACACAATGCTTGCAGAGGTTTGTTGGTGGAGCCACAAGGTGTGCCTGTGTGAGGATGGTGATATGGAAGACCCAGGAGACACTGGATTTAGAGATGTGCCTTTGGATCCTCTTTCTTCTTGTAGTAGTGCAGAGTCAGATCATGACCTTAAACCACCACCAAAAATATTTAAACCTTAACAGGCGTGAGTAGCAATGGTATGTTATTTATTTATTCTGTTAAAATTATATATTTTCTTATTTTAGTTCTGTTCGACAAACGTTACCTCGCGAACCCGCTTTGACTCCATCTTACCAAAAAGCGTTTTTATTAACAAAAATTCGGTAAATGAGAGCGTGATAAGAAAGTAATTGTGTTTCCCATTTTACCAGAAGTTACTATAATTTTTTCGGGTAAAATCGTAGCAGAAAAAATCATCGGCAGTTAATAATACACATGTTTTGCATTTGTATAAATAAACAAAAAATAAAAAAAAAAATTATGAAATTGTTAATTGCGTTATAAAATAATTACTTTTTATTAATAAAATAAATATATTCATTTTTTCAAAAACATATCAGCATTACAACAATAAAATGTTTAAATAGTAAATTTGAAAACAAGTAACAACAAAAACGGCATTAACCTATATAGTCTTTCTTTGTCGAAACGACAAACATTGGCTATGCAAAATAAGTGTGAGCAAAAAGATGTGCTTTCTAGGGTTAAGGAATGTTCGTATTAAGATGACATGTACTAGAGAGTTGTTTATATTGTTGTTAGATATAATTTAGCTGAAGAAAGATTTCTTAAATTCCCAGTATTTAAGCCATTTCAGGACAAAATCATGAAAAAATCATAAAAAAATAGCATTTTTCCCAATTTTTTGCAATTTTGATGCAGTGGATGCAATTTTTTTGGGTCGGTCCATGTGAGAATTTTTTTGCTTTGGTTTGGATCTACAAATTTGGCAAAGACATAAAAACAAATTTCCGAACGGTTTATGATATATGGATTCCATAAAAATTTTCCTTTTTTAAAAAAATCATGTTTGGGTGCAAAAACTTAGGGTGTCCATAAAAAAAATTTCGATGTAATCTGGCCAAGTCCGTTGCGGATTTTTTTTAGTTTCGATATACACTTCAAAAAAACCGGGTACGAAAGAGGAACCAATTTATGTGTTGCACTGTGTTATTTTCCTTTCAAAAATTTACTTTTTGTTTAACTTATATTTTTTTAAAACTGTTTTACACAAAAGATTAACAGTTTCATGTTTTCAATAAAAAATAAATTCATACAGATACTAACACTGCTATTAACCCATTGAACATTTCTTACAGTGCAATTCTCACTTTCTCACCAATACAACTACATTTTCATTTTTGAACAGCACTTATTTAGACCAAAAAGTATATAGCAACGAATGAACACGTGTGGTGGATGTATGCTGATTTTTCTTCAATGCACTGAAAAAAAATTAATAGCAAGTTACGAAAAATATTTTAAGACAATACAATCTTTGATAAACTTAATAAAAAAATGTATTGTATTTTTTTTTCCTTCCAAAAATAGCATTTTTTTAAAAGGATATCATAATAAATCTATACATATTAAAGATATTTTATTAATATGTAAATATAATGAAATCATTAATATTGATGGAAAAAATTTACAACGTTTTTTTTTATAAAATGGAAAAAAGGCACCCTAATGTATAAATGTATTTATTATATTCCATTCAAAAATTTGCTTTTAGTTTAATTTATATTTGTTTAAAACTGTTTTACCCAAAACATTATCATATTTTCAATAAAAAAATAAATTCATATAGATACTAACACTGCTATTAACCCATTGAACATTTCTTACAGTGCAATTCTCATTTTGTTACCAACACAACTATATTTTTATTTTTGAACAGCACTGCTATAGAGTATCAGAAATACTCAACAAGAAATTCACCATGCTACAGAGTTCAACGAGAACATGTTTAAATGAGTGGGTAACCTTTTCAAAGTTGCTAATGTGTGGAAAAACATTAAATTTGGTGCATGCAGTGTTGCCATATAAACAGTTTAATTGTTTATCCCAGTTTTTGGGATCCTTAACTGTTTTCCATTTTTTTTTTTCATGAAAACAACTTTTTTCACATTCATGCATTTTTTAAAGTTTTTTTTAATTATATGTTGAAACAATTAATAGCATATTTGTTTTCTTTATTATATATGTTTACCACAATGTTATGCTTCAATTTGAAACGATTTTTTAGCTTTTTTACTTATATTAACCACAACTTATTTTAGTAAAAATAAATATTATATTAAAAAATATAATATATTTTTATATGAAAAATCTGAAAAAATACATGAATAAAATTAAAAAACATTTCTTTTATGAAAAAATCTGAAAAACCTCAAGCATCCCAAAAAACGGCAAAAAAAAAAAATAGTTAAATTGGGTTATATGGCAGCACCGCTAAACACTACTAAAAGTTGCCGACCAAAACTCACCTTTGATGCCGCAAAACTATGTTCCTGTTCTAAGAGAGTACTAAAAAATTGGTTAGAGCGAACTAAACTCTTGAGAATTAAATACTTTTTGTTTAGACCAGTGGTCGGCACACTAATACAACCATATTGTTTCCATTGTATGGGTGAGTTGCGCTCTCCCTCTCTTAATGCACTGAAAGAAATGTGTTTGTAATTTTCCTAAAGTCTTATTTAAACAAAAAAAAAAAAAACAACAAAAAATTAACAAAAACAAATAAAAAAAGACAAAGCACAAGAAAGCAAGCACTTAAGTCGGTTTTTTTTAAACGACTTTAAATGAAAACCTTTTATTATCTATTTTTCTATTACAGTCGGAATTAAAGCTAGTTTTAAGTTGAATCGGCCTTAAATGGGTACCACATCAAATGTACCAAATACCCGCATACATTTTGTACTAAAAAATAAGCAAGTGGCAACATTGATCGGCTGATTTTATATTAGCCGAAAAAAGGAAAGTGTGTAAATAAAAGATTTGCAATTGCAAAATGTGAAAACTTTATAAAAGAATGATAGAAAAGTGTAGTTTTATAAATAAAAATTTATTAAATTAATAAATATTATGCAAAAGCCCTTACTTGTCATGTATAACCCTGGGAGTTTTATGCTAGGCATGAAGATTAAAAAAAAAAACTCCCGGTGGCATATGTTGTTGGTAACGCTGTCAGTTGGCGTTGCCCGGCCAGTGACGGCAGACCGCGTGGGTTCACCAACAACATAGCCACAAGTTAACTTGAGCAAAAAATTTAAAAACTGAAAAACAAAACGTATTCCACTACTAACAAGGGGGTAACTATTGACATTCTCATTGTTTTTCATTTGTGTTTACTTACGAGCTTTTTCCTTCATTCCAGGTTTCTATCCCTCAGCATGTACCGCTTTGGCGGGCAGCATTGATGGTTTTTGCTGCTGGACCTGCCCTCCCTCAACCATGGCAAGCTATGGTCCTTATTTTGTTAGCGTTGCCCCAAAATGATATCCTCTACGGCTTCTTTCTAACTCACTTACCTTGTAGAAAAATAATACCTATTTCCACATTCCTATGGTCTCAATAAACGTTATAAATAAAGATTTCGATTTATATAAAATATTCTTATTTATTTTTGGTACTGTTTGGATTTCATTAATTTTGTTCTTTGTGATTTACTAAGTGCTTTCCTCCTTCCGGTCAAAAGAAAAGTATCAGATTATGGCTTCTATAAAAAAAAATAGATTTGGTACATTAATAATAATACCACGAATCTCACTTTTTCCTGCGGGCCCTACCTACATTCACTTCGGGACCTGTGCCAGCTACTTCGGCCCAAGGACTCCTCACAGGGTTTGTCCGTCCGTTTTCCGTCCTAAAGGTATGTATTCTTACGACTAAAATAATTCCTAAAATAGATCTATTCTCCCCTTCGGACAGATTTTCAGGGTAACTTGGGAGTGTTTTGCGGCCTACTGAGGCGGTATACCTAATTCCTAATAGGAATGAGCTCAACCTACAGGGACTGGTGAAACAAAAAAAACATACAACCCGACCGTTGCCCTTACCCCTATACCTACTAAGGGCAATATATATATTTTTACTCTTTACAGAGGGAGGGTCACGTCAGTTCTCTTTCCGGGTCTAAAACGTCGTCCGAATGGTCCGAAAACCCCTATCAGAATACCTGACCTTTCCCCTTTTGAGGTTGCTGTTGGCTGGTGTTGGTACTCCCGTGGACGGCTACCTTTTTGTGTCGCTTATCCTCCTCGAACCGTGTGTTGTGTGTGTAGTTTGTTGTTTATAAATGCTGTGGTATTGATGTTGTTTGTTTCTATTGTTTTTAATAAAATGGTGTTGGGTTTATTGTTGAACTAATTATTCCTTTTTTTTTTAAACAAAACGTATTTATGTTGGTGTTTTTGTGTTGTTTTTTTTTTATATTAAAATTATAATATTTTTCTCAATTGCACAAAATGTATTTTATGTTGGTGTTTTTTTTTTTTTGTGTTGTCTTATTCTTATTGAAATTACAATAATCTTTTTCTTAATTGTAACAAAATGTATTCATGTTGGTGTTTTTGTGATGTTCCTTTCCTTTTTTTTTATCAAACTATAACATTTGTTTTTTATAAAACCAAAAGGTATTTCATGCGGATTTTTCATTCAAATTATAACCTTTTCCTTATATAGCACAAAATGCATTGATGTTGATGTTTTTTTTTCAAAATTATGACATTTTTCTTATGTAGAACAAAATGTAATTATGTTGATGTTCTTGTGTTGTTTTATATTTTCTTTTCATTAAAATTATAACATTTCTTTTTTTTTATAAAACAAAGTACTATCCTTTTCACAAAAAAAAACCGATCTTATCTGTACCACGCTCCGTTAACCAAAAAACCTCCATTTCTTCCTAAAAATCCTTTTTATACCTCCTAAAAAAAACGGGAGCTTTTCTCCATTTTTCATATTTTTCCTTATTTTTTTTTTATCAAAACAAACATTTTCCAGGCAGCCATCCCCCTCCCCTGTCATCCATTCCCCTCTACAGTTTTCTGCAAGGCTGCATTCTAGTACAATTTAAGTGTTGCCACCCTTTCAGTGTTGCATTAGAATGCAACCTTAACCCTCTGAGAGGTGAACATGACAAACCCGCCCATCCTGCACTACGACCCTGTATAAAGGATGGGGGGGGGGGGAACTAAGACTCTCATCCCTTCGATAAATTTATCCCCTTTTTTCTTCTGAGATTATTTTCCGCGTGTAGTTGGCAACAATTCTTTTGTTGACCCCTAGTCGACAACTTCACATACCAAACTCCAACCTGGCAGCACTTATTGGCTGACATGTTTTTTTCCTTTCATAAGAAGAAATCTTGCACAGCCGCCACACATGTGACGCCGTAAAATCAAAAAAAAGAGAGTGCAAAAACACGAGGTGTGCATCCAGCAAAAATTTTAATTTACCAAGCATAGAAACACAATTCTATTTAAAATATGGGTAAAATAAAGAAAAACATCCTAAAAAAGCGTACTGCCGCCTCTAAAGAAAGTGAATCAAGCGATTTGGTGGAAGCACCACCTTCCTTTATCATTCATCGTGGCCTATATCCCAGATTTAACATTAGATTTCCGTGGAATTATGGAATCCGTTACAACCAGTGAATTAAAGGAAAAAAAAAATCACATTAAAGATTTTGTCGCCGTTAGCAGTTTTTTCCCATGTTTCACATATGGGCATCTTTAATAAAGCGGCCACACAATTTCCCTTCAAAATTCTAAGGCTCCCAAGAGGTCCGACGATTACCTCCAAAGCGCATCAATTTACTTTAGCCCGTGATGTTATTTCAACTAATAAAAAAGCAATTTACCGATGAAGATATCTTCAACCATTCCCATTAGTGGTTATGAACCACTTTACTGGTGATGGTAAACATTTGAAACTTATGGCTCATACATTTCAAAATATGTTTCCAGCTATAAATTTAGCAGAGGTGGGATTTTAAAAGACGAAATTTTCTAAAAAGAAACAAATTAATTACATATTTTTCTTTATTTAAGGTAAATATTGACACTATCAGGAGATGTGTTTTGTTCTCATACAATCCCGACACAAGTTTAGTGGCCATGCGTTACTACTCCATACAAGTAGCACCAGTGGGATTATCTAGAGGTGTTAAAAAGTTGGAAATGTTGCCTTAAATATTGTATATCTTTGTGACTGCTACAGTAAGTTGTAGGTAACTTAAACAACGGCTAATAAGATGACAGCAAATTATGTATGTATACAAACAATATAATAGTAATTGGTTTAATGTATTAAATCATAAAAAAAAACATGATGAATTTTTTCTTCAGCAACAACGTTTTTGCAACGAGCTTAGCGGCATAATATAAAATCGTTACCAATTTATTAATATTTGTTTTACTCATACTTTCATATATAACCTAAGACTTAAGTTAGCAACATTTATTTTTCCCACTTAAAATGATAAGCAGTTTTTAGTAGCAGCATTGTGTAGAGATTGGTTGAATTCTGATGTTGCGGATTGAATAAAAAAAAATAAACATATTTACACTTAACATTAACATTTTGGAAAAGAAAATAGCTTGAATGTGATTAAAATTTAAAAGCGAATTTAGCAGCAGCAGCAACAACATCATTTAATACACACATATTAGTTAAAGCTGTTAATTATGTCTTGCTATATATTTTTGAAGTAAAGTATTAATAATGCTGTTGCTTAGCCGTTAACATAAAGCAACCCAAGAAACATTTTCACGGACTCTCCGATACGTACGGATCCATGAATCCTGCTTTTACTGCACGTTTACGGTCCAAAAATACGTATCCGTCAAAGCTTGTACGTAAACGGAACATTAACGGACCGTATAATTGAATTTTCGAAAATAATACGTTTTTACTCATTTTTGGTGTATCCGTTTCTGTTCCATCAAATACGGACCATTTGTTTTTCATCAGTTATCAAAAACGAATACAGAAATATCCATGAGGTATACATTAATGAAATTTAAAATAAGTTTTGCGATGATGTGTGCAAATTTATGTAGATTTGCAAATCAAAATATTGCCTGATAGTTTATAACAGATTTTTTGAACAAATTTGCAAATTTACACTGTGCTACATCATATTGTAATACCACCATTTAATCGAAAATCAAATTTTTTTTTTTCATGATTTTTAATGGGCCACAATCGCAATGATTGATGGATGCTAATTGTGCTGGAGATAAATATTTAGTAGTTGATGTATTTAATTTGTAAGTTTTATTCTCAATATTAAAATAGATAATTGCACAAATACGTTTTTTGTTAAAAAAAAAACGGTACCAATACGGACTGAATGCGGATCCGTACACAATCCGTCATTGACGGACTTTCAACGGACAGCTCCGTTTTTCATCCGATATATCCGGTCCGTAAACGGTCCGTCATTGACGGTTTTTAAACGGATTCGAATCATTTTCGATGTTCCTTAAAATCCGTTTTCTGGGCCGTATACGGCTCCAGAAAACAATACGTAAATGGAGTTGGATTCCGTTTATGACGGACCGAAAACTGTACGTAAACGGAACGTATTGTTTGTTGGGAATAGTTGTTAATTATATAAATAATAATTGCTAGTGCTATTTATTTTTTTCCCCTTTTTTTTTTTTGTTCTCTTCAATTTTTCCTTTTTATTTTAAATGTTATATAAATATAAAAAGCCCTATGACTCGTTAATAAAACCTTATTTCCTTCCAAAGAAAACAACCCATATTGGATATTCACTTTTTCATGTTTTACGATATACCCTTATTACTTTATTTCGCGAATAAAAACGTACGTTCCTAAAAAACAAAACTCATGTTGTAAAAAAAAAACCAATTCATAAACGCCTTGACCCCTTTCGTTGTTGATAACTTTTCCATTTAACATTATACGCCACGACCTGCCGTTTAAAGGAACAATTCGAACACGGTTGCGGCTTACTCTTGCTTATTACCAAAAAGTTACCGTTTAAGTTATACGTTAGGGAAATTGTTATGTGTTCCGTAAAGAAAAAAACTTATCTGTAATTTTGGACTAAATAAACCCGTCTACATTGCAAAAATTCGTTATGCTCTATTTTTTCTTACTATTTTTCCTTACTGCCCTATGGAAACCCAACGACCCGATATTGTCTAGGTAAGCTATTGTATATTTATTATATTCAAACTATCAGTATTTATTCACTGTATGTCGTTTACTCATTACACTTAAAATTAGGATCAGAATTCCCTATTCAAACTGTTGCCGAGGCTAAACGAAACTTTGAATTTTATTTAAACAACCTGATTATCGTTTTTTTTTTTTTTAAATCTAAATTTTAAATCGGATGACGAACACAGACAGATGAACCCTTCACTCATTGGTCGACTTGGTCGGCAGATTTTAACTTACTTCTGCAATGAGCTGCT
Source organism: Eustalomyia histrio (assembly GCA_949748255.1). NCBI lineage: Eukaryota > Metazoa > Arthropoda > Insecta > Diptera > Anthomyiidae > Eustalomyia > Eustalomyia histrio. The sequence goes on from OX456523.1 coordinate 86,131,912, forward strand.
TAAATCTGAAATTATTAACTTCCTATATCCTTTAGCCTTGGTTTGGCCTGCCGTAAGGTCCGGGTTTAGCTTGCCATGCAGTGCTAGCAGACTAACGGGGTCCATGTCGCCTAATGTCATAGCTACCCTGGGACGGTCCCCGCTGCAATAGCACTCATGCTAGTCTACAAATGTAGCGTGCTAAAAACGGTGGCAACTGGTCGACCAAAACAAGGGTCTGCTCATTGAAGAAATTCAAGTTTACTCTAGCCGTTAACTGCTGAACCAACCACCCAATTAGAAAAATCTCCAGCCGTCTGACGGTTCGTGCATCCAGTTCCCAAAAAAGAACGATTATTTACCTTTTCCTTTTAAGAAAAAAAAAACCCAAAACAAATTCGAATCAGCCTCAACAACGTATTGAAATAAATATTCAGCTGTAAAGACCCCTATCGTATATCAAATTTAGGTATTTATTTTTAATTCCTATCGCTTATAAGTATATCATAGCCTAGTTACTACCTAATTAACTTCAATAAAGATTTATTTTATTTTCGAAAACTAAACTATTCTACTTATTATTTATAGCCTAAACTTCATTCTCTACTTAAAAATTCATTTTCTAATTAACTCTTTGGCCTAAAAGAGTAAATACCAAAAAAAAAATAAATATATATATATATATATGTATATACATATATATGTATATATATGTGCACAGCACATATTGCGGGGACGGGTTTTCGTTCCACAAGTTACTATGAAGACATTTTGTTACTTTGGGGACTGTCCTTAAACTTCTCATTATTCTAGTGTTTACTCTGAAGACATTTTACTGGACACAGCGCATTTTATAGGGACTTTTTTGGCTGTATATACAGATGTCTTCAAAGTATGGGCAATGCATATATATATATATATATATATATATATATATATGCATTGCCCATACTTTGAAGACATCTGTATATACAGCCAAAAATGTCCCTTTAATATGCGCTGTATCCAGTAAAATGTCTTCAGTGTAAACAGTAGATTAATTAAAAGTATGAGGACGGTCCCCAAAGTAACAAAATGTCTTCATAGTAACTTGTGGAACGAAAAACCGTCCTCGCAACATGCGCTGTGCATATATATATATATATATATATATATATGTATTTATATACATATATATAAATATCGAAATAACAAGAAAAAACAATCCGATGGACTTTTTTCTTAAGTGTCGTAGGAAGTGACTACAGGGAGTATAACGTAAAAACTTGGAAAAATTTAACCTTTGCATTAGAGATCAGGAATTTAGAAATAAAGACTATAAACGGGTTTACAAAAAGCTAAAACGGAAAAATCTCAATTTAGATCAAAGAAACGAATGAATTTACTGTTTCATATCTTTGGCGTGGTAAACCCCGATTATTTTCCCCTGCAGGTCTTCCAGTTCGTAGTAGCACTTTCCGATTGGACGAACGACTCTACATTTTAAAAACTTCTTGCCCATTTTCGCGTTGTACAATTTGCTGGAATCACTGAGGTTAAAATTACGACGAAAAACCTCTTGTCCGGCTCGAAACTTTACCTGACGCGCGCGCTGGTTGTATTCCTTTGCTCGCAGAGCGTAGCTTTGGCTCAGATTTTCTCGAATTTTTTCACGTATCACGTCGTTTTTCTGCGGTTTCGGTAGAACGTTAACCTCTGTATCTTCCAGCAATTCGAGTTTCCTTGCAAGTTTATAAACGCTTCCATGCGTGATCATATTTGAACCAAATAATGCGAAATAAGGGGTCACCCCAGTCGAAGAATGCACCGAAGACCTAAGAGCACACTCGATTTCTGAGAGATGGTTATCCCAGTCTCTCTGGTCTCCTTTTAGATACGATCTAATGCCTGCTAAAATCGACTGATTGACTCTTTCCGACGCGTTCGACTGCGGCGAATAAACTGCCGTGCGCATATGATAAATACCAAACGATTTTACCATTTCTTCAAATTCTTTCGACACAAATTGGCTCCCGTTGTCAGACACCACAATTTCAGGCACGCCGAATTTGTGAAAAACTTCTGATACTAGAAAGCGAATCACATTTTTAGCAGTGGCTTTAGCCATTGCTTTTAGTAAAACGAATTTGGAGAAGTGATCCAAAACTATAAAAATAAACGTATTGCCGGCCTTTGATCGGACATATGGACCCAAAAAGTCCACGTAAATCTTTTGGAACGGCCGAACTATCTGGACCGTTTCCCCTCCCATCGGTGGCCTCAACATTTGATTGGTTGGCTTGCTTTCCTTACAAATCTCGCAATTTCTTACAAACTCTCGCACCTGAATGGTCATATGTGGCCAATAAAAATATTCTCTTAAACGTTTAAGAGTTTTATGGAACCCGCCATGACTGGCAATTGGAGGCTGATGAGCTTTGGCTATTAAATTTTCCTTCAAACTGGCTGGAACCCAGAGCTTCCATGCAAAATCGTCCCTGATCTCATCACCAGTATAATTCAAGGTACGTTTATAAATCATATTGTCTTTTATTTGGAAATCTGGTAATTTCTCTTTATTTTCCTCTATACTAGCGATGAGTTCCAAGTACGCGCTGCTTTTAAACTCTGGTGATTCCAGATCAATGAGATCGTTTACCACGGCGACTATTTCTTCCATGTTGTATCGCGACAGAGTGTCTGGCACCACATTCTTGCTCCCTTGACGATGTTCTATATCGAACGAATAGGATTGTAGAAGGAGGCTCCATCGTGCTAGCCGACCGCTGAGCTCTTTATTTGACATAATCCATTTCAGGCTGGAGTGATCGGTGATCACTGTGAATGGCATGAGCTCAATATATGGTCTGAACTTCTTTATTGCCATCACTACGGCCAGACACTCACGCTCTGTCACCGAGTAATTTCGTTGCGCTGGCGATAACTTCTGCGATGCAAACGCAATTGGATGCTCCCCTTCGATTTCATCTTTCTGAAATAAAACTGCGCCGATGCCTACGTCCGACGCATCGCATTGCACGTAGAAAGGTTTCGCGAAATCCGGATGACGCAACACGGGACTACAGGTGAGTGCTTCTTTAAGTTTATTAAATGCTATTTTCGCTTCATCCGTAAACGAAAACGTTTTCCCTTTCCGCAGGGTGTCAAAAATCGGAGTAGCAATCGTCGCGTAATCTTTTATAAACCGCCTATACCAGCCGGTAGTGCCCATAAACCCGCGTACCTGCCTGGTCGTTTTCGGATACGAGAACTCCAGTATAGAGGAAATTTTGTCGGGATCCGGTTTTAATTTCCCTTCCCCTACTATATATCCTAAATACCGAAGTTCCTTGAAGCAAAATTTTGACTTGTCGACATTTATCGTTAACCCGGCATTAGAAAGCAGTTCGGCCACCCGCTGGAGTATATGTATGTGCGTGTGGAAGTCTGGAGTAACTATGAGAAGATCATCCAGGTACACAAACACTCGATCTCGCAGCTCTGAGGGGATCACTTTTTCCATTAACCGGCATAACCTTTGGGCTGCATTGCACAGACCAAAAGGCATGACCGTGAAATGGTAAAGTGGCCGCCCTGGCACCGTAAAAACAGTTTTTTCACGGCTCTCCATATCCAATGGGATTTGCCAGAAAGCATCTTTCAGGTCCACATTGGATATAAAGTGCGTGTCACCCAATCGGCTGAGCAAACCCTCAATATGCGGCAGAGGATAGGCATCCTTGACTGTGAGTGCATTGAGCTTCCGTGCGTCCAAACAAAGCCTGCTTTTGGTTCCCTTGCGCACCAACGTCACTGGGTTATTCCAGGGGCTTTGACTAGGCTCAATTACACCCATAGCAAGCATCCTATCCAATTCCGCATACATGAGTTTTTGAACTGCCGGCGAAACCGGGTAATGTCGCTGTTTTACGGGCTCTGCGTCTCGCGTATCGATTGTGTGTGTCTCCATAAATGTTTTCCCAAGCCCTTTTTCCACGAAAGAAGGATACTCAGCTATGGCTGCCTCTAACTGCTTTCTATCTTGATCACAAAGGACATGCATTGCAGGATTTGATGGATTTTCGCCCATCTCTTCGCTCCAAAGCATATCATTTGTAGTCAAGCTATCCACGTTAACGATAAGTCGGAACGCTTTCATAAAATCCACGCCCAGGAATAACGCCCTCTTCAAGGTCGGAACCATATAGAACGTGATTTCACGTTCCATACGGTTGAATTTTATTTTGGCTCTGAACCTACCCTGAATTTTATGAGGCCTACCGTCTGCCGTGCGAACCGTCGAACAAAACCTATGAACTTTGACACCTGCTTTTGATATAACGTCCTCGCATCCTTCCCCGAGAACAGACACCGTCGCCCCACTATCCAGAAGACCCTCGATCTCTACCCCATTGATAGAGATACGGGTATACAACCGGAAATCATCGCCCTCGTATAACGAGATATTCGCGATCTCACGCCTAATTTCTCTTCGCTTTTTAAACCTCTCCCGAGCTTTTTCAATTCGAGTCTTTCCAAAAATCCTTTTCCTAGCCTTTTCATATTCCCTTATTCTAACATGCAACGGTTTAATTTCCCTAACTTTTAACTCTCCTGCCTTTTCACTTATCCTAACTTTATTATTCATAAGAATCCTAACTACATTCTCCTCTTTTACATCCTCCAGCAGACTACTACTCTGGACCTGCCGCTTCACTGGGCTCCTGGCCTCGGGCGCGTCTCCCCAGTTCTGAACGTGTCCGACCTCCTGTTTTCCGCACAGCGTGGACATTCAGGGCACGTAGTGTTTTCCAAACCACACCTGTAGCAAAACAACCGGCGACTTGGAGCCGGGCATTCCATGAAACTGTGGCCTCTTTGGCGGCAATTCCAGCATATATACCTAGTGGTGTTGGCGGTATTAATAGCGTTTATCTCCACAGTAGGCTGGATTGGGCCTTCATAGTCTATTTCATTTACCCGTGGGCCAAATTGACGGTGTCCGAACGCCTGTCGCTGATTCTTAAGCAATGTTTCCGCCTTTCTGCACTCAATTCGAAAGTGACTTACACCAAACATACGGATAGGAAACACCAGCTGCGCCATAGCCGGACGAAGATTCGACTTCATCATTTCCACCAGGTCACCCTCGGAAATTTTCCTAGTTTGCTGGTTGTATAGCTTTAGAACTTCATTACAGAAATCTTCAAACGGCTCTTGAGGAAGCTGGCGTCTATCCATAATCTGACGAGTCACCTCAAAGTCACTTTCAAAGCGTCTAAAGCGTCGGATCATCAAGTCGCGCAAATCCAGCCACTGGGAGATTTGCGTATGTTACCGCTGAGACCAATACCAATTTAACGCCTCTCCTTCGAGAAGATTATGAAAACTTGCCAATAATTCCTCCTCTGGGCAGTCATAATCCCTCTGCATGGTTTCCACGCGAAACACAAAATCAGCAACCGGCATTGACTTACTGGTACCATCAAATTTCACGTTCCATTTCTCCACTCGTGGCCTGTGGTCTGCGAACGGCCGCTGATGCCGTGGAGTTGGTGTTGGATAACTTGGTTGGTTCCCTGTGTGTGGCTGGTATCGCTCATTGCCGGCGTACGGCTGTTGTTGTGGCGTTTGGTTATGTGCCCACGGTTGCTCCGAGTAATGATGTGTCGCTCTGGGCGGTGCTGGCGCACCGGGTACCGGTGGTGGCTGCGAGGCTATTGCCGGTTGCTGCATAGCAGCTGTAGGCTGACTTCCGATTCCGCCATATCGTGCTTGGGCCGGTTGATTACCATTCTTCGACGCCCCCGAGCGCGACCGTAAGCTGTCTGCTACTAATTGAGGTACCAAAACGCGCAACCGCTCTTCAAAAGTCCGCATAATTTCCACCTGTGCCAAACTTGTTGCCATGTCTATTTGCTGCCCCGTTGTGGCCGCTGTGGGAACATTGGGCTGAGCGATCGGTGGCGCAAATCGAGACGAGGTTGGTTGATTTCCCTGCGGGCCACCTGGTAGGTTACTTCTCAGATCCTGCCGTATGCCTTGTGCCGTCAGACTACTAAAGGGTGGCGATTCGATGGTACTTAGCGGACCAACTTATTCATCACGCATATCTGCTGCTTCATCTCTATGACTGATACCGTACTGATTATCAATTTCAGCCGAATTCGGACTAGATGGATTAACAATAACCGGTTGTTGAGCGTTAGGGTCCATTGTAGCAGACCCCTCAGAGGATGGAGAAGTGTTATTCATCCTTTGCCTTCTGGTCCTCACCATAACCTAAACCTTGAAAATAATTCCAAAGACAAACTTACTAATCCTAACTAAAAAAAAAATTTCAAGCAAATTACTAAAAAAAACAAAATTTCACTAGCAATAATAAACCCTAAATAAAAAGCAAACCCAAAAAAAAAAATAAAAACTTAAAATAAGTAATACAAAATAAAATAATAAAACCTTATAAAAAAAATTAATATAAAAAAAATAAAGAAATAATATTGAATCTTAAAAAAAAAAACGAAAATAAATAAATTTATTTGACTGCAAATATCCACTTTTGCACCAAATAAAGCTAATGAAAATTAAAAAAAAATCATGAAACCTAATAAAACAAATGTATATAAAAAAAATAAAGAAATAATATTGAATCTAAAAAAATAAATCAATTTATTTGCCTGCAAATACTAATTTTTGCACCAAATCAAACTAATGAAAATTAAAAAAAATATAAAACCTAATAAAAAAATTTATATAAAAAAATAAAGAAATAATATTGAATGTTAAAAAAAATCAAAAATAAATCAAAAAAAATAATAAAACCTAATAAAAATTTATATAAAAAAAAATAAAGAAATAATATTGAATGCTAAAAAAAAAAATCAAAAATCAATCAATTTATTTGACTGCAAATACTAATTTTTGCAATCAAATAAAATAAAAAAAATAATAAAAATATGACTTGCAATATTTCCCAAAATGAAACCACAAAAAATAATTTTTTTTTCCGCTATGCGGCAATAAAAAAACAAAATGTCTTTTCTGCAACCGTTATTAACCAAAAAAAAAAAATTGCTCTTACAAAAAAAAAACAAAATGAAAATTTAAGACCCAAAAATTAAAAACTCATAAATTTAATAAAAACTGAAAACTTTACTTAAAATCTCGGAAACCAAAATTGTTCTTTATAATATAATCGGTAGTGAGCTTCGAAAGACCGTAGGGATATCACCGCCAAAACTGAATACATGCCTGGAATAAACCACCCAAAACAAAAGAAAAAAACCCTATTTTTTCCTTTTTGCAAACAATTTCTGAAAGCTCTTTTAAATTTTTATTTTCAGAAACGAAGAAAACAACGATAATGCCTTGTATTAAACTGGTAGTTAACCTTACCCAATCACCCTCTCGGAGATGATCGCATGTGCTGCCCACCCTTGGAAAGAGTATGACATCACGACCTATCAGCCCCTAAAGAAGTGATCTGGCAAGTATTATAACTTTGGGCTATTGAAAATTTATTAACTGAAATGTTTCTTGCATGTTAATTTTTCTTCCAGGACACTGCAGCTTATGATACTCACGAATCTCTATTCTCCAGTAATCATGGCTTACAGATGTCCTTGAATAAAAATTAACAGCAAGCCTTTCTGGACTTTTATCCAACAGGAGCCATCCCCTCAACGTCGCAAACAAGTGCCTGCCTTGACTGACACGAACACCGTGACTTACGCTGAGGAACATGACTCTGCTGGATTAAAGTTCACAAAGCTACTAATGCACGAGGTACCCGAATTTCGGGCCCCCATTGTCGGGCGCCATTTTGTCATGTATAACCCTGGGAGTTGCCATCACTTTTATGCTAGGCATGAAGATTAAAAAAAAAAACTCCCGGTGGCATATGTTGTTGGTAACGCTGTCAGTTGGCGTTGCCCGGCCAGTGACGGCAGACCGCGTGGGTTCACCAACAACATAGCCACAAGTTAACTTGAGCAAAAAATTTAAAAACTGAAAAACAAAACGTATTCCACTACTAACAAGGGGGTAACTATTGACATTCTCATTGTTTTTCATTTGTGTTTACTTACGAGCTTTTTCCTTCATTCCAGGTTTCTATCCCTCAGCATGTACCGCTTTGGCGGGCAGCATTGATGGTTTTTGCTGCTGGACCTGCCCTCCCTCAACCATGGCAAGCTATGGTCCTTATTTTGTTAGCGTTGCCCCAAAATGATATCCTCTACGGCTTCTTTCTAACTCACTTACCTTGTAGAAAAATAATACCTATTTCCACATTCCTATGGTCTCAATAAACGTTATAAATAAAGATTTCGATTTATATAAAATATTCTTATTTATTTTTGGTACTGTTTGGATTTCATTAATTTTGTTCTTTGTAATTTACTAAGTGCTTTCCTCCTTCCGGTCAAAAGAAAAGTATCAGATTATGGCTTCTATAAAAAAAAAATAGATTTGGTACATTAATAATAATACCACGAATCTCACTTTTTCCTGCGGGCCCTACCTACATTCACTTCGGGACCTGTGCCAGCTACTTCGGCCCAAGGACTCCTCACAGGGTTTGTCCGTCCGTTTTCCGTCCTAAAGGTATGTATTCTTACGACTAAAATAATTCCTAAAATAGATCTATTCTCCCCTTCGGACAGATTTTCAGGGTAACTTGGGGGTGTTTTGCGGCCTACTGAGGCGGTATACCTAATTCCTAATAGGAATGAGCTCAACCTACAGGGACTGGTGAAACAAAAAAAACATACAACCCGACCGTTGCCCTTACCCCTATACCTACTAAGGGCAATATATATATTTTTACTCTTTACAGAGGGAGGGTCACGTCAGTTCTCTTTCCGGGTCTAAAACGTCGTCCGAATGGTCCGAAAACCCCTATCAGAATACCTGACCTTTCCCCTTTTGAGGTTGCTGTTGGCTGGTGTTGGTACTCCCGTGGACGGCTACCTTTTTGTGTCGCTTATCCTCCTCGAACCGTGTGTTGTGTGTGTAGTTTGTTGTTTATAAATGCTGTGGTATTGATGTTGTTTGTTTCTATTGTTTTTAATAAAATGGTGTTGGGTTTATTGTTGAACTAATTATTCCTTTTTTTTAAACAAAACGTATTTATGTTGGTGTTTTTGTGTTGTTTTTTTTTTATATTAAAATTATAATATTTTTCTCAATTGCACAAAATGTATTTTATGTTGGTGTTTTTTTTTGTGTTGTCTTATTCTTATTGAAATTACAATAATCTTTTTCTTAATTGTAACAAAATGTATTCATGTTGGTGTTTTTGTGATGTTCCTTTCCTTTTTTTTTTATCAAACTATAACATTTGTTTTTTATAAAACCAAAAGGTATTTCATGCGGATTTTTCATTAAAATTATAACCTTTTCCTTATATAGCACAAAATGCATTGATGTTGATGTTTTTTTTTCAAAATTATGACATTTTTCTTATGTAGAACAAAATGTAATTATGTTGATGTTCTTGTGTTGTTTTATATTTTCTTTTCATTAAAATTATAACATTTCTTTTTTTTTATAAAACAAAGTACTATCCTTTTCACAAAAAAAACCGATCTTATCTGTACCACGCTCCGTTAACCAAAAAACCTCCATTTCTTCCTAAAAATCCTTTTTATACCTCCTAAAAAAAAACGGGAGCTTTTCTCCATTTTTCATATTTTTCCTTATTTTTTTTTTATCAAAACAAACATTTTCCAGGCAGCCATCCCCCTCCCCTGTCATCCATTCCCCTCTACAGTTTTCTGCAAGGCTGCATTCTAGTACAATTTAAGTGTTGCCACCCTTTCAGTGTTGCATTAGAATGCAACCTTAACCCTCTGAGAGGTGAACATGACATACTCATTGATATAATTTTCCTTTCATTAGTCTGCAATTTAAATTGGATAGTTTTAATTTTAAAGCAGACTTTACTTTTAAGAAAAGCCGGCTTTAGAACTCCTAAAATATAATTTATTTTAACAACGAATATGCGCAATTGTTTTTATTAAGTTATTAAAAAAAAATGACAATTTTTTCCCAATTCATTTGATTGTTTCATTTGTTTCGTCCATTTATTTAAATTTTTATTTATTGTGAGAGGGGGGAGAAGGGGTTTTAATTAAAGCCTTCAAAGATACAAGTAGTTTCCAAGTTAAAGCTTGGGAAAAGCAATATAAATTTTAAGTAAATAAATAAATAAATGAAGAAATAAAAATAAATCGGTTTGCCGAAAACATTTTTGACCCCCATTATTCATTTTCATACTCCCATTATTCATGACATTTCGTTCCCGAAAGCTCAATTGAGACAAAAAGTATATAATCTCAGGAGTATGTTTCTCTCTCACGAACTTTTTAGTACTCTCTTCGAACACGAACATTTTAGATTATTTCATAAAAAATATGTTTTTTTATTTTATTCATGTATTTTTTCATATTTTTCATATAAAAATATGATATTTGTTCAATATACTATTTATTTTTAATAAATTAGACATATCTAATAAAGTAAAAAAATACAACAAAAATTTGCAATTGACCAACTATGTTTACTCATATCCATTATTTCCCATTTCTATGGTAAAAATATATAATAAAGAGAATAAATATGCTATTAATTGTTGCAACATATAACTAAAAAACCTATAAAAAATTCAATAATTTAAAAACAAATTGTTTTCATGAAAAAACCTGTTTACCAGAATCCCAAAAACTGGGATAAAAAATTACACTGTTTATGTGGCAGCACTGTATACACCACATTAAATGTTTTTCAACACTTTAGCAACTTTGAAAATGTTGCCCTCTCATTTAAAAATGTTGCCGCTGAACTCTGTACCATGTTGAATTTCTGGTAGAGCGGGAAAAATACTCTATAGTAAATTTTATACTTTTTGATTGAGACTGATTTATTATTGTCATTTTTATGCTATCTGTGTAAGTATGTTAGTATGAGCGATTCACCCATGGGTGACTCTTTGTCGACCACTGATTTAGACCCAATAGACCAAAAAATAAGTAAAGTATACAAGTTCTTTAGAAGAAGATTTTTTTAAAAAAAAAAGTATTTTTTAACCATGTTTGAAAAACTATTGTCCTTCACAATATGTTTTTAAACATGTATATAAAAAGTTTAATAATTGTAAAAATTTAAAGAGTCACTCAATCTTGTTTGAGAAACTATCCGCCTTCTTAATATTTTTTTAAAATGCTTGTAAAAAGATTACTATTACCAAAAACATAACAGTTTCTCAGGTATGTTTGATAAACTATTCTTCTTCACATTATTTTTTCAAACTTTATATTATTATTTTGTTTTAAGTCTCATGTACGTTAATATTTTTTCGCCACTTCTCTGTTTTGCTTCTATTTATTTATATTTAAAAAACTATTATTCACTATAAATATATATTAAATATGCTTGTCGTATTTTGCATTTTCTCAACAGCATTGTTAGTATAACAATAAAAGTTTTATTGCAAACAACAGTTTCTAAACTTTTTAAAGACTTGTTTCAGTAAAGTCCCGTTAATTTTACCGTAAGTTTATCGTTAGTAGTAGGGAATTGGGGACTCATATTGATTTGATTGCTTTTTGATAGGGACTCATATTGATTTAATTGCTTTTTGATGGGGCTCATATTGATTTAATTGTTTTTGTATGGGGAAGGAGAATGCTTCAATTGCTTTTGTATGGGGAAGGAGAATGCTTTAATGTTTTTGTATGGGGAAGGAGAATGCTTTAATGTTTTTTTTCTATGGGAAAGCATATTGATTTAATTGTTTGTGTTTCATGTATCACGCGTGTGTTTTCATGCGCTAGCCTAACTAAATTTTTCTTGTGCGTGTTTGGCTAGGTGTGATGTGACGAGGATCTTTTTGAATTTATGTAGTTAGTGTGGTCGCCGGTTGTATGCTTATAATGTAAAAGTGGTGGGTTATACAAAAATTGTCATGTGTGTGTTTGGGTAGAAGATGTGAAGTGACAAGGATCTTTTTGAAATTATGTAGGGTAGCGTTGTCGTCGGTTAATTCTTTTTATCTCTTGTATTTAATTTCTATTCTTTGGTGGTATATACATTCTACTTGTGGATGTTTTTTTTTTTTCGTGTATGACATAAATTGAATATTTATTAATAGGAGATTTTTTTTGGACTGTACAATTTTTAGGATCAAGTGAAAGTCATTGATCTACGTATTTGTTTTTGTATTAAGGGGAAATTTGCATTAAGTGAAAGTCATTGTTCTACATATTTGTTTTTGTATTAAGAGGAAATTTGCATTTTTTTTCTTGTATTTAGGTTCTATTTTTGTTTTATTTTTTTTTTTGTGTGTGTGGTATATACATTCTACATATAAATGTACGAGTAGGTCATAAATTAATTATTTATTAATGTGACATTTTCATTAATCTACAAATTTTTATGTTTTAATGAAATTCGAATCTGTTTGTTTCTTGTTCGGTTTTGTTTCTTGTAATAAAGCGGTAATTGGAATCTGTTAGTGTTTTGTTTGTTTGTTTGTTTAGTTGTGTATAATAAAAAACAATACTATAAATTAGTTTTATGTATTTGGTTTTATTTTACTTTCTTTTTAAATAATTCTTAAATTAAAATCTCATTAATTATTTCTTATAAATTTAAATACGTATAATATAATAATTTCGGGTTTTTTTATTTAATTAAAAATTTAGACGTTTATGATAGAGATTTATAAGATCGTTGACTGAATTTTCTCTAAATTTATAGATGATGCAACTACATGTATCAGGTCCTTCAGTACATCTGTCGCATTTATAATGTGAATATTTAAACTATTTGACAATACTATGAAAATAAAGAGAGCAATTTATTGTAGTATCTTTAGGATACATTTCACAATATTTTGAAATAAAGAGTGAAGAAATAATCCGTCTTTGAAAAAAAAACAAAAAAAGAGAAAACAAATTTATTCCTCTTTTCATATTAGTCCATGCAATTTATTATAGTAATTTTAATATATAACAAGAAGTAAATTTAAAATTTAATTCATATGAAAGTTTCATTCTTAACAAAGTCTTCAAAGAAACAACAACCATGAGCGCTGTATCAAAATCATTAATAAACAAATTTGATGACCTCAATAACAAACCAATTCTCCATATTAAAGATATGGAGGATCTTAAATTATATAAAATATTGAAAGCAATTAAAATGCAAACAAAATATGGGGAAAGTATCCAGATTGAGGGAGAAAATTGTGTCATCTTTCTGCCAAAAAGATTTAATGCTATAACTGATGATGAGATAAAGGAGTTATCATCTGGCAATTACTTCATCAAACAGGCAATTACTTCATCAACAGTAGACGATAAACACTTCCGATTAGAGTTGGAGTTATTTGATTTAAATGAATATATTGTTCCTGAAAGTGGCAAATATCCGCTTTGGAGATGAAATTGTAAATTTGTATTTAACAACAAGAAAAAAATATTAAAATACATTGAAAACAAAAAGAAAAAAAGTTGTGTTTTAATTTATTAATAATTTCATACAAAAATTTCAGGCATAAGTGAACATAATTAAATGAATTATATTTTTGATGTCTTCTATAACACTAGGTCACAAATAACAAACTTTTGTCTGTTATTTGTTTCTAGCATACTTTTTCTCATGGATTTGGACCTACTGAACACAAAAATGAATTTTAAAAATTTTTCTGTCGATTGGTTTGCGAGATACAAATTTTTTAATTTTTTTTTTTTAATTTTTGGAGGTACACTTACTATTTTGAGCATATCTTTAGTCTTCTTTGACCTATTTTATCCTACTACTACTCAAATTAAAGACAATTGAGCCGTCTACAACTTATTCTCAGAAAATTTTCAAATCGGGTTAGTAGTTTTGATGTTGGCGGCTTAAAAAGGTTAAAAAACTGCGTTTTTTTAGTAAAAATGTGGCTGAAAAATTCATATAAAAATTCATATAAAATGTAAAACGCGATGTTAACAGCGATTTTAATTTTTTTACGTATAGCTGACACTTTTCCAAAGAAAATAAGCCCTTACTTAACAAAATCTGATGACAAATGGCCGACTTATTATTTTTTTGGTAAACGACCGAAATTCCGCTATTTCACGATTTTTTTATTTTCATTATTTGCACAGCTTACCTACCCAACGCAAACGAATAAATACATTTGAACTTAATTTAAAATAAACAAAGTAGTCTTCGTATATTTTTTTTTAATTTATTTACAGCACTACATGCTCATACATATTTAAACATAAGGAGACACGGTTATCAATTGCATTTCAAAACTGTCTGTGAAAGTGTAAAGAAGTTAATATTTAGAAAACGCAAGGAAGACAATGAGTAAAAGACTACGTGTGTTCGAGTGTTTGAACGATCCAGACAATTTCTGCAATGTTTGTGGCCAGTTTATAAAAAAAAATCACGCACACAAGTTTACTCCAGCAGTACAATTGCACTATTTGAATTATTTTGGTATTTCACCAAATATCACAGAACCATGGACACCTAAGTCGCTGTGTGATCTTTGCTATATAATCTTAACCAACTGGGCAGCTGGCGGAAGGTAAGAATTTTTATTTAAACACATTATACATAGCGAATATAGTAATTTATTTTAATTTTAGCCGCCATATGAAATTCGATACACCAATGATGTGGAAAAAGCCGCTATGCCATTCCACAGACTGTTATTTTTGCCTCACCACAAACAGTGGGGTAGGAAGATTTTTTAAATGGAACTACGCTCAAGTGGGATCGTTTGCGCTTCCAGTACCACATTCGCATGATGTGCCATATCCAGTGTGCCCTGGTGCATCTCTTCAAAAAGCAGAATCGTCAGAAGAAGAGTCTGAGTCAAATGCAAGCGAATTTGAGCCGGGTGCAAAGCGAAAATTACTGTCACAGGCCGAAATAACGATTGGGTGCGCGATTTTGGTCTCACTAAGGAGAAATCCGAACTTTTTGCGTCTCGGATGATACAGTGTGGATTTGCGGCTTCAGAAGTGAAAGTATCAGCGTACAGAAACCGTCACAAGGAGTATGCAAAATTTTATACAAAGAAAGACCAAATATGTTTTTGCAGCGACATTTCAGGCTTGTTCCAAGAGCTTCAACAAATTCACAACCCCAACGAATGGAGGTTGTTTATTGACAGCAACAAAGAGAGCTTGAAGGCAGTTCTCTTACATAATGGGAATGAAAAGCCATCTGTTCCTATTGCTCATGCGGTTCATTCAAAGGAGAACTATGAAACTATGGACATTTTGCTGAAATGCATAGAGTATAGGAAATACAATTGGAAAATATGCGCCGACCTTAAAGTTGTGGCCATTCTGTGTGGACTCCAAGGAGGCTATACGCGACATTGCTGTTTTCTGTGCCTTTGGAATAGCCGCGCTGATGATCAGCATTATATAAAAAAAAATGGCCGGTACGAACGAAACCTGTAGTTGGAGAAGCGAATGTTCAGCGCAAACCACTAATAGAGAACCGTGAAAATATAATACTTCCGCCGCTGCACATAAAATTGGGTTTGATTAAAAATTTTGCCAAAAAATTAGACAAAGAAGGTGAAGCTTTTGCCTATTTACGGTCAATTTTCCCTTACCTTTCGCTGGCAAAAATTAAAGAAGGAGTCTTCGCAGGACCCGAGATAAAAAAAATGTTGAAAGATGAAAAATTCCCAAAGCTGTTATCACCCATCGAAGCCGCAGCATGGAATTCCTTCAGGCTTGTTGTGGAAAACTTTTTAGGAAACAACAAAAGCCCGAATTATAAGGACATAGTTGAGGATCTGGTAAAGAACTATGAAGCCATGGGAGTGCACATGTCACTTAAAATACACTTTCTGGATTCTCATTTGGATTTTTTCCCTGAGAATTTAGGAGACGTGAGCGACGAACACGGCGAGCGCTTTCATCAGGAATTGAAGGCTATGGAACGACGCTATCAGGGCAACTATGACACGGCTATGATGGGTGACTATATTTGGACCCTAATACGTGAGACCGATTGCAGCGAATACAAAAAACAAAGAAGAAGTCAGCAGTTTTTCCACATGGCATAAAATGTACACTTATATCTTTGTTTTTACTCATTTTTTTGTGCGTTGATTTGCTTAATTTAATTAGTTAGTTTAATTTCGTTAGTTTAGCTAATTGTGCGATACATTGAGCATGTAGTGCTGTAAATAAATTAAAAAATAATGTACGAAGACTAATTTGTTTATTTTAAATTAAGTTCAAATGTATTTATTCGTTTGCGTTGGGTAGGTAAGCTGTGCAAATAATGAAAATCAAAAAATCGTGAAATAGCGGAATTTCGGTCGTTTACCAAAAAAATAATAAGTCGGCCATTTGTCATCAGATTTTGTTAAGTAAGGGCTTATTTTCTTTGGAAAAGTGTCAGCTATACGTAAAAAAATTAAAATCGCTGTTAACATCGCGTTTTACATTTTATATGAATTTTTATATGAATTTTTCAGCCACATTTTTACTAAAAAAACGCAGTTTTTTAACCTTTTTAAGCCGCCAACATCAAAACTACTAACCCGATTTGAAAATTTTCTGAGAATAAGTTGTAGACGGCTCAATTGTCTTTAATTTGAGTAGTAGTAGGATAAAATAGGTCAAAGAAGACTAAAGATATGCTCAAAATAGTAAGTGTACCTCCAAAAATTAAAAAAAAAAAATTAAAAAATTTGTATCTCGCAAACCAATCGACAGAAAAATTTTTAAAATTCATTTTCGTGTTCAGTAGGTCCAAATCCATGAGAAAAAGTATGCTAGAACCAAATAACAAAATGGCTGTTGCCTAGTGTAATTGTACACTATATTTGAGCCCAAATATGCTACTTATTCAAGTGGTGGCTGCAAATTTCCAAAACTATCAAAGTACTCCTTATGATCTTTATATTTGTAGTATCCTACCCAATGAGTGCCTGCTCCAATTAATTGCGTTGTTTCTATCTTTAGGTTTTTCTCTCTTTAAAGTTGCCGTAGCCATTCGTATTGCTGTGCCAAAAATTTTCTTTCCAAATTTATTTTTTGACTTTAGCCTTCATGGCGTTAGTTATAAAATATGAGTTTGTTTTTTCTCCTATACTGCTTTCGATAAAACTCGTTCCCAGGCTCGATTTTCAAGTATTTTATCTGCTTGGTGTCGCTTACTGATTTCCTTATTTTGAGAGTAAGCAATATCGTGCTCTCTGCAAGCAGCATCCAACGGATTTATCCCCTTATCACCCCTCTTTAAACGTTTTTCTAGCTTAGTACCTGGTCCACAAAATTCATAACCCGGTAAATGAAGTTCAAATGGTAGAGAATTTATTACTCTATCTACTAATCCACTCCCAGTGACAGAATGCATATGATTGATAATTCTATGATATTGTTAGACCTATTTATATATTCTGAAAACTAATTAAAAGGGAAATTTTAAACTTTGGTTTTAGTTGTTAAAATGCGGTTGACCAAACAACATAAAAATATAGTTGTTAGGAATGTTGATTCCTCAACAAGTACAGATATGAGAATCAAACACAGTTCTCTATTGCCAAATTCTATAAGAGCACTTATAGTGGGACCTTCGAACTGTGGAAAGACTAATGTAATGAATATTTTGATTGAAAGTCCTAATGGATTAAAATTCGAAAACATCTATTTATATTCAAAATCAATATTTCAACCTTAATATGAGTACTTAAATAAATAAGGAATGGGTTTTTTTACATTTTCTAACAATTTAAGTGTTATTCCACCAGATGAAGCTAAAAATAACTCAATAATTATATTTGATGACGTTGCATGTGAAAATCAAAATAATATACGTGCATACTTTTGTATGGGTCGTCACAAAAATGTGGATTCATTTTACTTGTGTCAAACTTATACCCGAATACCTAAACATTTGATACGAGATAATCCCAATATGATTATAATGTTTAAGCAGGATGAAATGAATATGAAACACATCTATAGTGATCATGTTGGAACGGATATGTCCTTTGAACAATTTCGTAAAATATGTCAAGAATGTTGGAAAGAAAACTATGAATTTTTGACAATATGTAAAGATGATAACTTAAAGGCTGGTCGATATAGAAAGACATTTAATGTTTTTATTGAAATATAAGGATGTTGGAATAATATGATGATATTAGTAAAGTTTGACCTCTTGAATCGATAGGATCTGATCTATTCCTGGTCTGATATGACTGAAGTGTTGGAGGAACTGGTCAAGGTAAGAAATGCTTTGAAGTAGAAATGCCGAAGAATAAAAATGGGAGTATTAGACTCATGAAACACTACAAAAAACATTTAAGCCCATAACTAACCCGCTGAAAGAATTTATAAATAATTCTTCTAAAGAAAAGAGAATTTCTAAAGATGAAAAAGAAGAAATTAAAAATGAAATAAAAAATGAAATAGAAAATGAGACGAGTTTATCGTTTAGAAAATTACCAATGAAACTGGGGACAAGTACCCCAAAGAAAGATTTTACGAGTGATGAATACAAAACAATTGATGAAAATGATGATGATGATGATATTTACTATCAAACTGAATCCCCCGCTGATGTTACAAACGATACAGTAATAAACTCACTCGATTTATCGCATTTAGCTCGAAAAAATGAACTGGAAACGCTTTATGGTCCTCATAAAGATTCGAATGGTGAGTGGAAATTTGGAAATAGCTACATTAAGTTGAGTGATGATAAAATTATGCTAGGAAATCAAAATTAGTTGCTAACACCAGGTTTGGTTCAGTTAATGTTTTATAAAACTCCAAAAAATTATGATAAAACAGAATTGGAGATTTACAAAAAGATTTTAATGGAGACAAATGCTCACAGAAGAGACAATAAATCGGACGGGCAAATTAAAGGGACAAGAGGCTACAAATATGTAAACATTATCAGCAAATTATTTAAAAATGACAAAACAGGAAGTGGTCTAATGAAATTAAATTCTAATAAACCTAATTATGTATATTGGAATGATCCGAATGAGTTAGTTGACCGCTTCAGATTATTAATCGCCTCTCAAGCTGCTGGTCATAACAATCATAACAATGAAATTGTTTCTATTATCGAAGAACTGCAGGAAGCTGATATAATATTATAATATATATAAAGTTTTGTGAGTTAAGGATATATATTGAAAATGTCTGTCGACAAGTTCGGACACTATTACAATTCTAAGCTGAACTATAATAATATAATAAGAAAGAATGATTCGAAAATATTTGGCGCCATTTTGGATAGCGATAAGAACTTTAATATCCAAAACAAAAGAATTAAAAATGTTGCGAGCCCTGTGGAAGATTTTCTACTCTTGCAAGTCAACCAAATGCAGACAGACATACTTTTAAATATAGATAAAAATAATGATGTAGTATATAAGAAAATTTATGATATAAATCATAATCAAAAATCGTACTTTGACAGAGAACTTGAGTTGTTGCGTCAACGAATTAAACTTTTACAGAGTTTACTACTAAAACTGATGCCGAGGGAAGAAGTGTTACATATAATGTCTAACACTGATAACATAATAAACTAATATATGTTGTCGAGTTGCATAAACAGGTTCGAAAAAATTTTAAGCGTCGAAGAGTTGTAATGAAAGGTATTGATGATTTATGGCAAGCAGATCTAGTTGAAATGGGTAAATATTCATCGGATAACAAGGACTGTCGTTATCTGCTAACGGTCATTGATACGTTTTCAAAATATGCTTGGGCAGCACCTCTCAAATCTAAAAGTTCATCGGTTGTTTGCAAAGCAATGGAAAATATATTCAATTTGGATCCTGTGCCAAAAAATTTACATACTGATGATGGCAAGGAATTCTTTAATAAAAACTTTAGTAAATTGACGAAAAAGCATAATATTAATCACTACTCAACGTATAGTGTAATGAAGGCGTCTATTGTTGAACGACTCAATAGAACTCTTAAAGGTATGATGTGTAAGGGATTTAGCTACAACCGATCATATCATTGGATTGATTTATATAAAGATTTAATTGATGAGTACAATCACAAGATTCATCGTACCATAAAAATGGCACCCATTAATGTTAATTCTACGAATGAGAAAATGTTACTAGACACAGTGTATAATCACTTGAAAATGTACAAAATCTCAAAATTTCATTTTGGAGATTCGGTACGCATCAGCAAATATAAACATATTTTTGAAAAGGGATAAACACCTAACTGGACAACAGAAATTTTTAAAATCAAATCTATAAACAACACTTATCCAGCAACAAATATTTTGGTGGATTACGAGGGAAATATAATTAAATGTGCCTTCTATGATGAAGAACTCTCAAAAAGTCGACTGCCTAATACATATCTTGTTGGAAAAGTTATTAAAACTAAAGATAATAAAGTATTCGTGAAATGGTTGGGTTTTTCAAATCAGCATAATTCTTGGATAAATAAAAATGATATTTTGTAATGTGTGTGATTACTTTTACGACTATAAAAATAAGTATAAAAGGATAAAATGTTTTCTCCACTATTTTAGTTGAATAAAAAACTTTAACTTGATAATACATTATATCTATATATTAGCAGGAGGAGAATGGATAAGATTTTTAAGAGCTCTGAGATTAAATATGAAAAACTAAAGTATTGTAATTATTGTGGTAGTAATGATCACAATGAAAATAAATGTAATGAGAAGAAAGATGATTATAAAGTTAAGAAATGAGAATCTTCTGGAAGGAATGTTAAAATTGATATATATAGGTATATACTACATGTACTTTAAGTATTGATGTAAAATTATCTAAAATAAAGAAAAAGCAACCCTTTAAAAAACAATATTTTGTTTTATTTCCTACATTAACCATTTGGTATGCAAAATGTCAATTACACTAACATTGAGCGGAAACTCTTCAAATTTATCAGCAAATTACTTTCCTTCAATAAATTTAAACGGCGATTACGAGTGTGCTCTCGTAGATTTTCACACATACAACAGCATACCAAATGTGGACAAATACAATAATTTGTTTAACATTGGTAGTAAAATTATTACAATACCTATTGGATCATATGAGCTGAATAATATTGTCGATTTCATTAAGGGGGAATATGAGAAAGATGAGTTGGGGAAGAAGAAAATTACAATGCAAGTCAAAATACAGTGCAAGTCAAATTGTATAGTTCCGAAGATTCGATATACTTTAACATGAAGAATTCGATAGGAAAATTGTTTGGTTTCAATGAGAATGTCCTCTCTCCTAATGTCCCCCCATTTCTCAGATCTACCAGTAAATATTTTTAAGGTCAATCTCTTGCGGATAGAATGTAATATTGTGGTAAACACATATATAAACAATTCTCATGCACATACATTACACGAATTTGCAATAAATGTTCCACCTGGCTATAAAATGGATGAAATACCTACAAATCTCATCTATTTGCCAGTGAATTCTAAAGAAGTAAGTTCACTAACTCTACGGATAGTTGATCAAGACGGTGATTTAATTAATTTTCGAGGAGAAGAAATTACTATTCGATTACATTTAAGGCCAAGAAAATAATGATAATTTACAACAAAGAAATTCTCTCAAATCGCATTCTTTATACCACATTGTTATCGCCAAAATCCATATTATTGCCATCAGTCAAACCAAAGCTAGCGTCCTCGCTGTTCTCATCTTCACATTCAGCCAACAATTTAACAGAATCAAATAGAAATTTTCTCAAATCATTGAATTTCCAATTGAAGAAGAAACATCAAAGAGAATGAGAGTAGAAGAAGAAAGCGGCGATAGTAAAAAAGTGGTAGCATCTTCTGCTTTCAGATTGTTAACTAATTTTGTTGCTCATCTATTTGATGAAATTCGTTATGAGCTAAATGCCATTGAAATTGATCACACTAGACACCTAGGAGTTTCAACAAATATTAAAAATTATGTTTCTTTGATGGCAACGGACGGTGCTGTCATGGAAAATGCTGCTTGAAGGAAAGTAGATGACCTAAATGTACTAAATGGACACTTTAACTTTTATGTACCATTAAAAATATTATTGGGATTTGCTGAAGACTTTAATAAAATTATTTTGAATTCCAAACATGAATTGATATTACTTCGTAGCAAAAGTGATGATGATCTCGTATATTCAACAGAATCTGTTCAAAAACCAAAAATTACTATTAAGAATATTTCATGGAGGATACCACATGCACATCTTTCTGACTTGAGTAAAATAAATATGATAAAAATAATAGAAAATGGAACAAATTTACCAATAGCATTCCGCAGTTGGGACTGTCATTTTAATCCTCCATTTTCAAGCGGAACTAATCACATTTGGAATGTTAAATTATCTGCAAATAGGGAACGACCTCGCTTCGTTTTGATAGCCTTCCTGCGTGAGAATAAATTTATTAATTGTGATTTAACCAACATCAAAGTTCACTTAAACTCAGAGTCATATCCTTATGATGATCTTAACATTAAATTTGGGGAAGAACGGTTTGCCATCCTCTATGATATGTATGTCAGGTCTCAACAAAACTACTATATGAGAGAACCTCAACCTCTACTCACTTGTCAAGAATTCAAAAATAAAGCTCCTATTACAGTTATTGATGTAAGCCATCAAAATGAAACGGTTGCAAGGGGTCCGATTGATATAAAAATTATGTTTGAGACTGGCATCAATATACCACCAAACTCATCAGCTTACTGCATTCTTATTCATGATCGTTTAATTGAATATACGCCTTTGACAGGACAGGTTCATAAAATTGTTTAAGCAATGGAAATGCCAAAAATAGTTTTTATTGATCTCCAAGGCTTTAGAGCAGATTCTAATAATTTTATTGCCAAAGGAATTGCATTGGTTTTTAACGCTAAGGAGTATATAAATTTCATCATGAAACCCCCTTTCGATTACAGTTATTTATCACCAAAGAATCAAAAACAAGTCAATTGGTTAACAAAAAATCATCATCATCTGCAATGGGAAGATGGATCCGTATCATTCAAGTCTGTGTGCAAATTTCTCAAATCAAACAAAGAGGGTTCTTTAATTTTTGCCAAGGGTTTGAAAAAGAAAAATTGGTTGGAGAATATGCTACGGAAAAATGTTTTCAATATAGAAAATATCAACTGCTGTAATTTAAGAGAGCTCGATGAAAAATATCCCGATTGCATCCGTTGTAGTTCTCACAAACATGGAACATGTGTACTGAAAAATGCTCTTTTACTACAAAAATTTTTAAACTTTAAAATAAATGAAGGCAATTTTCCATTTTTATTATCTTTATTAAATATTTAGAAAATACACACTTAAAAACAATGTCTTAAAATTATAAATAAAAATATGTATTCTTAAAATAGAAAACTAAAATACTAGTGTTTTATTTTGCTTAATAATCAAAAAATTTTAAGAGAAAAATACAAAATATATTTTTTTTCAAGAATCTCTTTTAATCTTAAACTTATTAAATTATATTATTAAAAAAAATTATTAAATTATATTATAAAATATACATCAAATTTAATTTAAAGCTATTAAAATACAACTTTTTATTCCCTAATAATTGATGCTATTAAATATTTTATCCTCAGAATCATTCTGGAATTGTACTAAGTCAATATTTACTCCCATAATAGTATTATCTCCATCTTCATCAAAAATATAATTTCTATTGCTACATTTTAGATATTCATTGTCAGGGGTTTTATTATACTGATCATATTCACAATGCCCCCTAGCGACTGTTTGAACCTGATTGTTCATAATTATTCGTTTTTCATCCTTATAACTTAAAACGATTTTATATATATTTATTGTAAAAACATTATGCAATCTAGATGCAAATAAATACATATTATCGCTTGAGATTTTACGATTAAATAAGGCAGTTTTATAATCAACCATACAATATTTATTTAAAGCAGACTTCTTAACCCCCTTTGCTTTTTTAATTTCCTTGTTGTCAATAGTTTTAATGGAATACATTTTCGATCTAAGACCAACAATAGTACCATTATTATCATCTTTCATTATACCCAAAACTTTTTTATTCACTAACGGTATGTCATAAGGATTATTAACGGGGTAATCTGAGGTATCAAATTCAGACAACAAATCATTAAGTATATCTTTGTAAAAATCTTCAGTTTTTATTGAATATATAAACGAATCGGTGTCTATATAATTGAGAATTATATTTTCACCATATTTTGACTTCATTATCCTATAATGAAAATCATATCCAATTCTGGAGCGCTTAAGGTAAAATTTTCCACACTCAACACAATGTTTATTTTTATGTTGAAGCATGTTGTGTTTGGTGTTGAAAGCAGCTTGGCATATCACGCAGAAAAACATTTTGAGCTAGTTTTTATTTTTTTATTAAAAAATAATTTCACACAGAAAAAATAAGTGGATAAAGTTCTCAGAGATATTTTTTTTTTTATTAAAAATTTGTTTAACAAAAAATTGTTAAAAAGTTCAACAAACAGGAAAAAACCGGATGATGAAGTAAGATATTTTTTTTTTTTTATTAAAAATTTGTTTTAACAAAAAATTTTTAAAAAGTTCAACAAACAGGAAAAACCGGATGATGAAATAAAGACAGAAAAAGTTCAACAAACACGAAAAATCGGATAAAGTAATCTACTTATATGATGAAGTAAAATATACTGAACTTAATTTTCTGATGGGATTTTCGTCCAACCATAATTCTACATCTTTATTATTCGACTCGCTGCCTGCGTCTCATTCGCAGTGGCAGAGGAGGGTGGGTGGGTGTCATCGTTTGTGTTTCATGTTTCATGCGTGTGTTTTCATGGCCTACCATAACTAATTTATGACGTATTTAATAATCTTTATATTTAAGATGTAAATACCACAGAAAAAAATAATAATTACATTATTGTTAAATTATAGTTACAAGAAACAAACAGATTCGTTTCTGTTTTTTTTTTTCAAAGACGGATTAATTCTTCACTATTTATTTCAAAATATTGTGAAATGTATCCTAAAGGTACTACAATAAATTGCTCACTTTATTTTCATAGTATTGTCAAATAGTTTAAATATTCACATTATAAATGCGTAGGGTCCAATAAATAATAATTTCTGGATTCAGACAGAAAGAACGACTCAGACGATTAAGATGTCAATGCGGGAACACATTGTAGAATTCCTTAATGAATATAAGGAGCTTATATGTCTAGAAGATTTACACTTCTTTTTAAAGAAAAAAAATTCTTAATTCAGCGCATGGAGAGCATTTTGAGGATTGTATGTGTTCTGAAGACAAATGTACTGAAGGACCTGATACATGTAGTTGCATCATCTATAAATTTAGAGAAAATTCAGTCAACGATCTTATAAATCTCTATCATAAACATCTAAATTTTTAATTAAATAAAAAAAATAACCGAAATTATTATATTATACGTATTTAAATTTATAAGAAATAATTAATGAGATTTTAATTTAACAATTATTTAAAAAGAAAGTAAACTAAAACCAAATACATAAAACTAATTTATAGTATTGTTTTTTATTATACACAACTAAACAAGAAACAAAAACTAACAGATTCGAATTACCGCTTTATTACAAGAAACAAAACCGAACAAGAAACAAACAGATTCGAATTTCATTAAAAAATAAAAATTTGTAGATTAATAAAAATGTCACATTAAAAAATAATTAATTTATGACCTACTCGTACATTTATATGTAGAATGTATATACCACACACAAAAAAAAATAAAAACAAAAATAGAACATAAATACAAGAAAAAAAATGCAAATTTCCTCTTAATACAAAAACAAATATGTAGATCAATGACTTTCACTTAATGCAAATTTCCTCTTAATACAAAAACAAATATGTAGATGAATGACTTTCACTTGATCCTAAAAATTGTGCAGTCCAAAACAAATCTCCTACTAATAAAAATTCAATTTATGACATACTTGAAAAAAAAACATTCACAAGTAGAATGTATATACCACCAAAGAATAGAAAATATATACAAGAGATAATTTCAAAAAGGTCCTTGTCACATTTTGTATTCAACTAGAAGTTCGATTCTCATTTTTTATTTATTTTAACAAAACGGAAATTGCACTTCCGTTCTAGACGAAATTCTGGCGAGACTAAAAGTGGTAAACAATTCTCAAGTATTGTTGACCATCCAGAAAATTGACATTTTTTAAGTATCAAAGTCAGTCTTAATCATAAGATTCAAAGTGTCTAGATCCTAAAACGATCTTTATAAATTCTATTAAGATATTGAAATTTTAATCTTAATATAAAATAAAAAAAGAATATATAAATAAATAAAAATATTTTTATTCAGTTCAATTTCTTCGACCTTTTTAATACAAATTCCAGGTAATAAGTATTCAAGCTTAAGGTCTATTTTATACAAAATTATTTATTTGTTATCCAATATTTCGCTATCTCAATGGATAGCTTCTTCAGGGATTTTTTGTTTTTTTAATTTTAAACAAATTTTTTAACATTTTTTAAAAAATTAACATTTTTTAAAAAATTAGTTTAAAATTAAAAAAACAAAAAATCCCTGAAGAAGCTATCCATTGATATAGCGAAATATTGGATAACAAATAAATAATTTTGTATAAAATAGACCTTAAGCTTGAATACTTTTTACCTGGAATTTAAAAATATTTTTTTATTAAAATCTTAAACAAAAATTCTTATTTTTGTCTACGTAAATTAACTGGCGCAGTCGGTAGGATACTCCGGGTATCCTTGAAAATTTTTTAAAGAAAATTTAAAAAAAAATAATAAAAACGGATACTGGACATTTTTATGTCCTTACGGGTATAAACAAAAAGAGGAAATACTCCTTTACAACAGGCACCATACCATTGGTGACCGAAATTCAACACGCACCATATCATTGGTGACCAACTAACCAACACTTCAAAAAAATAACAGCAACAGTGCTATCAATCAAAACAACCCAAAAAAAAAAAAACAACAGACACCATACCATTGGGGACCAACTAACCAACACTTCAAGAAATAACAGCAACAGTGCTATCAACCACAACAACAGTGCCAACAACAACAACAACAATCTAAAAATTTATCTCCAACGAGCAACAGGAACACCAATATCAACAAATAGAATATCCAAATTTAATAAAGTAAGTTTATAATTTAGACATTAATTTAAATGAGTGATATCGAATCAGATTAGAATCCGTTCGAATCAGACACCGAGAGCGAGGACTTCTACGCATTCGAAGATCGTGCGAACCCTTACCCATACGACTCGGGGTTTGATTCCAACGACGGGTATTCGACGAACCTAGACGAAAACGTACAGAGACATTTCCAAAGACCCGCGGAACGGGAATATTTTATCTAGAACTTGTGATTTTTACGGATTATATTTTGATTATAAATTTTGGATTATCAATTATAATTTAGATATAGTTTTGTTTTCGGAATCGGATAAATTATAAACGAATAAATTCGGAGAAAAAAGGGAGAACTTCCTTTTTCCTTAATACGGCCACCTTCAGTTCAGTTGAAAATTTTTTTTTCTCCACCTCTGAAGAAGAGATCAAACCTCTATGACTATACTCGAATACTTTCCGGAATCGGAAGACGAATTTGACACACCGGACAGTGACTCTGACTTTGGTGACCTATTGGGATACACAACCGATAGCAATTCCGACTTTAGTACGTACATTTCGGAAGACAGTTGCTCGTCACTGGACGAAGACGACCATCTTTTTTGGGGTAAACTACTTGGGAATTTAGACTAAGAATTTTGGAAAGAAGATGGCGGAACCACCTTCGGTTCATATTGACCCTTTGAAATACTTGAACAAATTACCGGAGTTCAATGGAAATTACAGAGATCTCCAGAACTTTGTGAACCTAATAGACAGGGTTCACCCAATATTGAGGGCATACGACGGACCCACTCAATATTTATTCTCGGACATAATAAAGAGCAAACTTAAGGGAAAGGCTAGAGAAATAATTGAAATAAACTGTCAAGCACAATCCTGGCCAGACATTAAGGAAATATTAACGAATAACTTCGGCGAAAGATTAAGTTTAGAGGAATTATTTGATGAATTAAGAGGGACAAACTTCCGAACCAACAGCGTCGAGTTTTACGGCGAAATTAAACAAAGATTAAGAAAACTTAATAATAAAACCAGCACGGTACTGGGACAAGGAGACGCAGCCAACGAATGCGCAAGGAATAATATGCGCACAGCTTTGAACGTATTTAAGGAAAAAATCCCGGAACCAATGCGAACAATATAGACGTGCAGGAACCCAGATAGCTTGGAATCAGCTATGGAAATTCTATTCAAATCGGGATATGCCTACACTACAGACAACTATAATAAACAGAACAAACATTACAATGATAGCAGAGGTAATAATAACAATCGACAACAGAATGGGAACAGATCCAAAGACAACAATAGAAATCAGCAAAACAGATCCAATCAAAATAACTATCTACGTAGTTCGGCATATGGTAACAACTACCAACCACGATCTGGAAATCATAACCAAGTACACACCCCACAAGTAAACAGATCTAACCAAAATACTTATCAACAAAATTGGAATTACCAACCACGAAACCATGTCCAACAACCAAACTACCACCGGACAAACAATCAGCCAGAACCTATGGACATTAACATGGTCGAAAATAATTGTAACTGTTGGAACCACCAACCCAAGCAACCCATACCAAACATAACATATCCAGGTAATATGGGAATTAAAAATCAACATAACGACGCTAATACTTCTGAAAATTTTTCTATACGAGCCTCACGGGACAACTACCCTATATAGTAATAAAAAACGAACTAAAATTCATCATAGACACAGGGTCTACCCACTCAATTGTAAATCCTGGTTTATGTAATCCAAAATGGAAAATTAAATCTAACCCTTTGACACTTACAACTCTCCAGAACCAAATTAGAACTAATACTATTTACCAAGTACCCTTATTTTCCGAACTTGGAAATACCAACGAAAGATTTAATTTAATAGAATGCCAGTTCCACAATTTCTACAATGGAATCATTGGTAATGACGTTCTTAAAAGATTCAAAGCTATAATAAATTATGAAAACGACATACTGATTATGAATGGAAAACGAATCCTCTTAATATACAATAAAATGCACACTATCCAGTTCATAACGACAGAGGATAATGGACTCGTTCACATTAAAGAACAAAAAAATAATAAAGGTGAAGTAATTCTTGATGAAGGGCTATATAACATTCAAAATTACAAACTGGAAATACAGAGATCTTCGGACAGTTTGGCTATAGTACATATTGATGATTCAGACATGGCAAAGGTAGATGCCAAGAATTTCTGCATTGTGGATGACGAGTTCCAACAAACAGAACCACCTCTTAACCAAATTTGCATGACCCATATGAATCCTGAAGAGAAAAATGAAGTCAAAAAAATTGTGAAAAGGTTTCACAACATATTTTACCAGGAAAATACAAAACTGACGTTCACAAGTGCCATAAAACATCGGATAAATACTACCAACAATATCCCTATTTTCTCGATATCATATCGATATCCATATATCCATAAAGAAGAGGTCCAAAGACAAATTCAGGAGATGTTAGATAATGGGATAATACGACAAAGCAACTCCCCTTATTCAGCACCTATTTGGATCGTACCAAAAAAGGAAGACGCTAGCGGTAAAAAGAAATGGCGATTGGTTGTGGACTACAGGAAATTGAACGAAGCTACGATAGATGATCGATATCCAATACCAAATATCGACGAGATCCTCGACAAGCTTGGAAAGTGTATGTATTTCACTACATTAGATTTGGCAAAGGGATTTTATCAAATTGAAGTCGAAGAGGCAGACATACATAAAACGGCCTTTACAGTAGAAGGAGGCCACTATGAATTTGTGAGGATGCCATTCGGTTTAAAAACAGCCCCCTCAACCTTCCAACGACTTATGAATAATATATTAAAGGACTACATCAATAAAATATGTCTAGTTTACTTAGACGACATAATAATATTTTCAACATCTCTCCAGGAACATGTTCAATCAATTGGAACAATTTTAAAATGTTTGAAAGAAGCAAACTTAAAAGTTCAGTTGGATAAATCGGAGTTCTTCAAAAGAGAAACTGAATTTCTAGGACACATCATAACTCAAAACGGAATAAGACCAAACCCATCGAAAATCGGATGCGTACTCAATTATCCAATCTCAAAAACCCCTAAACAAATTAAACAGTTTCTTGGACTCACAGGATATTACAGAAAATTCATCAAGGATTATTCACTTATAGCGAAATCCATGACAATGTTTTTGAAAAAGGATGCCAAAATTAACATATCTGATCAAAGATATCTAGACAGCTTTAATACCCTCAAAACAATATTGACCAACGATCCAATCCTTAGATACCCCGATTTTTCAAAGAAATTCACTCTCACAACAGATGCTAGTAATTACGCCTTGGGCGCAGTACTTTCCCAAGATGAACATCCAATTTGCTTTGCGAGTAGAACACTCAATCAGCACGAAATAAACTACAGCACTATTGAGAAGGAATTATTGGCCATCGTATGGGCCACCAAATATTTCAGACCTTATCTTTTCGGTCGTAAATTTCTTATTGAAACAGACCACAAAAAATTAACGTGGCTATTTTCAATCAAGGAACCCAACTCAAAACTCATTAGGTGGAGACTAAAACTTTCAGAATTTGACTATGAGATCAAATATAAAAAAGGTACGAAAATTGGTAATGCCGACGCATTGTCAAGAATCGAACACCCGGACATAAATTTACTAGAATCCGATCAGGCTAGTATAAAAGAAAGTGATTTGCCCATCAACATATTCAAAACACAAATTATTATCAAAAAAATAACTTCGGGTTCAATGAGAATGAAAAGTGAAAAGGTATTCAATAACACCAGAAAAACGATAAGGATCAAGCACCTCAACAAAGAATGTATTATCACCCTATTAAAAAACCATTTTAATCCAAACCATATGAACGCCATATTGATAGACGAAGAATTCTTCAAAACATTTAAGGGCGTCTACAAGGAAATCTTTTCAGTAAATGGAAACTATAGAGTAATACGATGCCACAAAATAGTGGAAGATATAGAAGACGAACTTAAACTAACGGAAACAATAGAAAAGGAACACTTGGACAAAAATCACAGAGGAATACTAGCGGTATTCGAAGAATTGAAAACACGGATTTATAATCCTAAATTAAAATTGAGGATCACCCAATTTATTAACAATTGCGAAACATGCTTGCTTGAGAGTACGACAGACAACCACCTAAAGTTCCCTTTAAAATCACGGAAACACCCAATAAACCTCGGGAAACAATACATATAGACGTTTTTTACTCACTGGGAAAAACCTTGTTTATGACAATAATAGACAAATTCTCGAAATTTGCTGTGGCTTATAAGATAAATGGACGCTCTTGGACAGAGTTCAAGACCAAACTTCTCCAATATATAAATACGCACGGAAAAGTTGAGAAAATTGTAGTCGATAACGAATTGGGATTCAAGGCAATTCCCATGCAACAATTCCTAAAAGGAGAAAACATTGATATACACTTTACATCGAATAGTAATCACACATCGAACGCCGATGTGGAAAGATTACACAATACCATAAACGAACATATAAGGCTTCTTAGACACGATAAACAAAATAAAACAGAAAGCATAGAGGATAAAATCCTTAGAATCATAGGATTCTATAACAACACAATTCATACCACTACCAATATCAAACCCAGATTTTGTTAGTGGTAAAATCCACGAAAGCAAATATCGTGAAATTCATGATAATATGGTCAGGAAGAAGGAGGACTTTATAAATCGATTAAATAAAAATAGAATGGATATAAAGTTGGAGGAAGGAACTAACTACATTCGGGAAATCAGAGGTGGAAAGAACCACCGCAAATACAGGAGAATAGACGCATTAACATTAGACGAGGAGCACATTGCGAGTAAGAAAACCGGACATAAATATTACAAAACACATGTTAGACCACGGAAGAAATATCAGGACAGAGATAACCCGACCATTAAAACTGATGAATGAGACTTTTTATCTATTTTTTTTTTAGATGACAAACTGGATTTTGGTAATAGTTCTCGTTACGACGGCTAACGCCCAGACTATCGACATACAGGACCTTACAAACAATACGGTATACGTACCAATTAAGACCGGAGAACTAATGGTAATCGAACGATATGACAAAATTCTTCACATAGTCAACATAACTTCCAACATGAAAGCTCTGGACTTAATACACAACAACATGATCTCCTTAAACACTACCACCGAGACAACAACTTTACTGGATACAGTGAACAAGAATTTCATCTTATTAAAGGGTAAGATAGAGAACCTTAACCCACACTTCAGATCAAGAAGCGGACTGATGGACCTACTGGGCAAGGGACTTAAATTTATAGCGGGAACAATGGACAGCGACGACGAGATACAAATCGACAATTCACTAAGAACTTTACACGGAGGTATTGGGAATTTAACGGACAAGGTGAATGAGTTAACATATGTTAACAATATATTGTCCACCCAGATACGGAACATTACTGATCATATAAACCAGAAACAAATATTGATAGGAAACTATCTGAACAAATTTAAAGATTTCCTGCAGAACAAAATAGCAACTCTGGAAGACGAAATGACATTTTTTGGACACATTTATCAGATAAATAATGACATATCACTTTTAAGGGGCCATATAGACGACATTGGACAAATTATATTTTCTAGCAAACTCGGAATCATCCCAACGGATATATTGACAAAGAATGAACTGAACTTGATTAATGACTTCGATAGTTACGCTAACATTAAAGTAGCCGTCAGACTTCACAATAATGATATTGTAATAATCCTACTAATTCCGAATTATTCTTTCGATGCTTTATCGAAAGTAATACTCGAACCAACTCCGAATTCCGAAAATAAATCAGTCGTTCTCCAGGACTATGAGATTCTAATAGACTCAAATAATAATGTATATAATACTAACGTAAAAGAGAACCTAAAGAAAAATTTAATTAAAGTAAACGATAAGTGCCTTATAAACATATTTAACTTTAAAGAAGCAAATTGTAATATGGAAAATTTGAATCAAACAATTGTAACGGAAATTCTTCCCGGTATTCTCATTTTCAAAAACTTCTTCTCTGAGATATCACAAAACTGCAACAAAATAGATATGAGAATTAAGGGACACTTCTTATTAAAATTTGAAAATTGCGAAATTAAAACCTTGAACAAAACCTTTTTTAATATGAAACTAAAAACATATGATAAGTTTATTCTACCAAATGTAATCACGAAAATAAGAGAAAAAAAAAATGATTCACTAACATATATAAAATTAGAAAACTTTTATGTCAAACAAATTGAACATGATAAAACCATAAAAGGAATTTTGTATCAAAATAATAGTTCTAATATCCTAGGCATAAGCATAGACGTAATAACAATTTTTTCAATTATTATATTATCTATGTATTTTGTAACCAAACGAAGAATGTCAATCTTACAAATTTCGTCAGAGCCTCAATCTAACGGTGGGGGTGTTATGTCTCCCCATATTCTCTTGGCACACAGCAATATAATATAACGTCTCCCACATTCCCTTGGCACATGCCAATAATATTATAATGTCTCCCCACATTCCCTTGATACATAATCTTTGCTGGCATTAACACTTTTAAGAAAATAACAATTCCAACGAATTGTTTTTAAATAATAACGGGAACATAATGTCCGGTCACATAACAAAATACAATTGTAACAGAACTTTAACAAAGTTTCTACAGACAAAATTCCGGATAATTTTGGCAGTTGCATTTCTTTTCACATAAATGCAATTGAAAGTAAGAGTTCAACACTCTTTTTTTTATTAATAATTTTATATAACAAAAAACCCTTAACAAGGTTTCTACAATTAACACAGAAAAAATTCCGTATAATTTTGGCAATTGCAATTGAATGTTGTTTTCAACTAGAAGTTCGATTCTCATTTTATATTTATTTTAACAAAACGGAAATTGCACTTACGTTCTAGACGAAATTCTGGTGAGACAAAAAGTGGTAAACAATTCTTAAGAATTGTTGACCATCCAGAAAATTGACATTTTTCTACTATAAATACTAGAGTAGTTTAAGTATCAAAGACAGTCTTAATCATAAGATTCAAAGTGTCAAGATCGTATAACGATCTTTATAAATTCTATTAAGCTATTGAAATTTTAATCTTAATATAAAATAAAAAAGAATATATAAATAAATAAAAATATTTTTATTAAAATCTTAAACAAAAATTCTTATATTTGTCTACGTAAATTAACTTCACATAACATCTTCTACCCAAACACACACATGACAATTTTTGTATAACCCACCACTTTTACATTATAAGCATACAACTGACGACCACAATAACTACATAAATTCAAAAAGATCCTCGTCACATCACACCTTCTAGCAAAACACACACAAGAAAATTTTACATTATAAGCATACAACCGACGACCACACTAACTAAATAAATTCAAAAAATCCTCGTCACATCACACCTTCTAGCAAAACACACACAAGAAAATTTTTGTATTTCAACCCTTACCTTCTAGCAAAACACACACAAGAAAATTTTACATTATAAGCATACAACCGACGACCACACTAACTACATAAATTCAAAAAGATCCTCGTCACATCACACCTAGCCAAACACGCACAAGAAAAATTTAGTTAGGCAAGCGCATGAAAACACACGCGTGATACATGCAACACAAACAATTAAATCAATATGCTTTCCCATAGAAAAAAAACATTAAAGCATTCTCCTTCCCCATACAAGAGCAATTAAAGCATTCTCCTTCTCATACAAAAACAATTAAATCAATATGAGTCCCCATACAAAAACAATTAAATCAATATGAGTTCCCATACAAAAACAATTAAATCAATATGATGCCCCATACAAAAACAATTAAATCAATATGAGTCCCCATCAAAAAGCAATTTAATCAATATGAGTCCCCATACAAAAACAATTAAATCAATATGATGCCCCATACAAAAACAATTAAACCAATATGAGTCCCCATCAAAAAGCAATTAAATCAATATAAATCCCCAATTCCCTACTACTATCGTTGAATATTTTGTACCGCGTGCAATGTCATTTCATTGTCATTCTAAATTTTAATTCAAGAGAGTACATATATATGTTTTTGATGATTTTTTCACTTTTGTATTTTTTTAAGTAATTTTTAATTTTTTTAATTTAATGTTAAATGTTTTTTTTTTCATTTTGTGTTATGTTTAAGTATTTTTTTAATTTTAATAAAAGTGAATTAAAAACAAACAATAAAATGTGAATTTCTTATTTGCAATCATAAGCTAATTGCAGAATTGTAGGCATAAGCTTATTCTACAATTGCAAGCATAAGCTAATTCTACAATTGTAGGTATAAGCTTATTAAACTATTATTTCAGTAATATTTTCACGGGGCTTCCTTTTTGTTTTTTCTACAATAATTTTAAAGCGTTTTTCAATAGTTTATCAAGTCTTTTTAAAGCTTAAGGCTTATGATCGCAAGCTTATTATAAATTATTTCTAAAGGGTTTTGGTCTATTGGGCAGTAGGACAGTAAAATAAAATAACATAATTTATTAAGAAAATGTTTGTAAAGGGAGCAACAAGTGTGTTCGGTGATCAATATTAATATTTTAAATGTAATTCATTTGTGATAATTTTTGTTTTCTGTATAATTTTTAATAATTTGTCAATTTGTTTTATGTACTCATTTAGAACCTCGGAAGATGACCAGAGAATCTAGTCCAAATATTGGGAAATAAAACATTAATAAAAATCATTAATTCGTGTTTTTATTTATCTGGACCTCAGAGCTGAACTATAAAATTCAAATAAACTACAAGAATTATTTTTAAAATCTAAAAAATTTTTTTATACATCGAAAATTTTTTTAAAAATCGTAATTTTTTTTAAAAATCGTAAAAATTTATAAAAAAAAATCGAAAAAATTTTTAAAAATAGAAATTTTTGTTAAAAAACAAAAAATTGATAATTTTATAAAAATTCATAAAAAATTTTAAAATCGAACAATTGAATAAAAAAAATTTAATAAAAAAATTTTATCCCGAAGAAACATTAAAAAATGTTTTCCTTTTTGTTTTTAGTCACATGTTGTTGCGTTGGTGTGTTTTTGATACACACAGAAAAAAATCATTGTAAAAGCAATTAAAACGCTATTAATTTAATAGTTTTTAATAATGATTTTGCTTCATTAGCGTTTCCTGTTAATTTAACATGATTTTACAATAAATAAAAAACAATTGGAAATCATGTAAAATTTACATTTTTGTTCCAGTAAAATTTAAGGGATTATCATGTAAAAATTATGTTTAAATCCTTTGAAATCAACAGTAAAAAATGTAAAAATACAAAAGAATTTCATGTTGAATCAACACGAATTTCATTTAAAATTTACTTTTAAATCATTTAAAATTAAAATGAGGATAAAATTGAAATAACATAAAATTTCATGTTAGTTTGAAATGATTTCTATATTAAAATAACTTTAAAGCAATATTGGTTCGGTAAAAAACAATTTACATTTTATTCATTTAATAAAGTTTACAAACATTTATTTCTTAAAAATATTTTACCATTATTAAATTGGAAAAGATATAAGGTTCTTCTTTTAAAATTATTTCATCCTTTAACATACATACATACATAGATTGTAAATGATCATCAACTTCATAACATAGAACATAAATTTGAGAATAAACACACTCCATTTACTGTAAAGAAGGTGGCTTTTGTCTGGATGCAGTACCTCGAAGTCTATATTTATCTAATAAAATAAAGAGGGCAAGTTAATAATGAATTACTTTTCTAAGTTAAGTAAAACTTACTAGTTCGTCAGATTTTCTATTATTATAAAGTGGCCAATCGCTAAGAAATTCATAATTACTTATATATCGCAATTAGAAAACTCCCTTGAGAGAGAAGCTTTTAAGACCAGTAAAACTGGTTCATCTAATTCAGAACAATCATTATGGGAATTCGAATCTGAATCTTCTTAACTATCTTTGATTTTCATTAATGAACGCACACGCTTTGCCCTTTAGTTTACGTATTTTTCCGTAAGTTTACCAGCGGGATTCGCTATCCTACCTCATGGTACAAAGTAGTATTCCTGAAAGATTAGAAAATTTAAATAAATTATTGAAGTTAATTAGGTAAAATAAAATACGTACTCTTATTTCACAAGAAAAGTTTTCTATTATTTCATCTACTATTGCTGGCAAATCTTTTGGCCATTATTTTACATTGCGATAAAAATGTCTTCCAATAATGAAAATTTTTTTCATAAAAACTTGTAATGGATTTTAATTTAAGGCTGTCTTCTAAAATAAGTTCAAGACTCTAAAAAAATAACAACAATTAATGGTTACAAAAAAGCAAACCCGTGATTTCTTAGTTTGCCTTAGATAGCTTGGAACTCCAATCTGATGTAAAAAGGGATGATTGATTTTGTAACCAAGAGCTTATTTTAATGGCAATCGATTCAGACAATATATCGTCATCAATACCATACTATAACATAGCAAACTTATGGAAAAGTTAGGCAAAAATAACCAAATGGATTATTTAAAATTCTTTGTCTTTACTCCACTTTTTCTCCAAATAAATATTTATTTTTTCGGAAACAGGCACGAAGGTGGCATAGCTTCCTTTATATCCTCTTTTGAAAAGCATTTTAGGCTTTCAAATGTTATTTCAGCTCCTAAGCAATAAATTAGTTTTTGTTAGAAAATAAATAAAAATAGATTAATTGATACTTACTTGTCAAAAAAGACTTTACTTCATTTACAATAAGTCAAAAGTTTTCAACAGCTCGTCTAATTGGGAACTCTGATTTGTATTTTTAACCACTGGAATATTTTATATTAAATTTCCTTCTACATCGCTCTTGAAATTATTGGTTTCTTAAAGAGGCACAAGGTTTTGTACCAGACTTTCTAAATTCTTATTATTATTGTTAGACGCAGCCATTATTATATTTTTTAGAATAAAATTCACCCACTTTGTTAAGCACACTACAATAAACACAATAAGAATGCTTGTTTTTTGTTTTTTAAAGTAGCTGTACTTTTTGAAATTTTTTTACGAGCTTACATGAATTCATTTAATTTTTACATTTTTCGTGTTATTTTTACATATGCTTAGTTGTTATTTTAATTTGATTTTAGTGTTAATTTTACAATGGTTAGTATTGTTTTTAACCAAATCAATGTAAATTTTATTTAAAAAACATTAATTTTTACTACAAAACTACAATTTTAAAATTTAACATTAATCAATGTTATTTATACATTGAAAAAGGTAAAAAATAATGTCTACCATTTTATTTTTACGTTTACAATATAAAATTACCAATGATTAATTTAAAATTAACATGATTAACTGTTAATTTTATATGAAACAACGTAAATATTAAATTAATTTATTTTTTTGCAGAAATTTACAATGACTTGAAATTAACATTTTTTCATGTTGATTTTACATTGGGGTTTTTTTCTGTGTGTAAAAACAAAAAGATGCATCGCTTTCATCAATGATGAACCCTGTTACGCTCTAAACCCAAAAAAGTGTTTAGGCGTTTTGTCTGGGGTGCTCCTTGACGACATCTAAAGCTTGGGTTTCCTCACCGAAGTCCTTGATAACTACAACAGAACAGCCGTAAGCCTTACGGGGCTTACAATCTTGCACAAACCAGACCATTCACCGAGTTTCTTATGGGAATCCACACGGATCAAGGGGATTTGATGTTCGTGACAGAGGGCAGTACGAGCTTCTTGTAATTGGGATCGTCAAAAGACTCAGCCAAGATACACAAAACAGCTTGACGCTTGTCCAAAGCCTGATGGATTCCGTGAACTAGACCATCGGCAATCAAAGATTTCTTCAAAACTTCTTGCAAAGCTTGATTAATATCCATTGGGCCGCCAACAACTGGAGCAGCTGAAGGTACATCTACATCAACGTCAGCCATTTTTTAATGTATTTGTCGTCCTTGAACTTTTTGACAACGGGAAAAATTTATTAATTTTATAAAAATCCATAAGTTTAGTAAAAATTCGAAACCTTTTTTTAAAAATTGTAATGGGTTTTTCTTCCGTTGGTGTAAAAATGTTTGTGGCTCGTGACATGGTAGCAACCTGGCTACTCGACGGACATGGCCATGGCCACGACACCTTGAAATGATGCTATATCCGAAAATAATGTACATAATTAAGAATACATCACAACAAATCTTACTAAAACGCCTAGGGCAGAATTATACAATCATGCTAGTTCACGGTTGAAACATACACTCAAAAATATAACTGAATTGGTCTACAAAAAAAGAAAAATATTGTTCAAATTTGATAATAATTCCACCTAAAATTAAATATCAAATTGGTCTATACTATTTTTTTGATCTCTATGTTTAATTAAAATGTGTAGTTAGATATTAAAACTCATAACCAAAAAGAACTTAGGTTTGACAAGGAAATTTTAGTTTCGTTTCCTTTGAAGTAAAATTATGGAGGTGAAAAAATATTTTTGAGTTAAAAAATATTTGAGGTGAATACAAAATATTATTCATTTCTAAGCGACTGGTGAAAAAATCTTAGAAAATAAATTATGTACAAGTCGCTACTATGAAATTGTACTAAAATACATCAATTTGTATGGTTAATGTAAAGGTATCTTTACATTTGCACTCATAACGTTTTAAATGCTAGACCGATTTTGCTGATTTTCAATACCAAACTGCTCGGGAGGAGGTCCAATTATCTGGGTAAAAATACATACCCCCTTGCGTCTTCGCGTCGTGATCGCCATTTCAACAGACGGACATCGCTAAATCGACTTAAAATTACATAAGGATCACGAATATATATATACTTTATATTTCGACATGACAAACTGAAATATACCCTCACCATATATGGTGGAGTAATAAAGGCTTAAATTCGGCTGTGCCAAATCTTTGAATACCCTCCACAAATATCATAAAAATATTGTTTCCTACTGGGTTTGATACAAATAATGTAAAAAACTTCTGAAGTAAAATTATGTAGGTGGAACAAATTTTTTGAGAATAAAAACTTTTTTGGATGTGAACACATTTTTTGGTGGAAAAAAAATTTGAGGTGAAAAAAATTTTTTGTGGAGAAAAAAATTTTAGTTGTGAAAAAAATTTTTTAAAGTGAAAAATAATTCAGGTGATTACAAAATATTATTCGCTTCTAAGCGACTGGTGAAAAAATATGAGAAAACATATTATGTACCAGTCGCTACTATGAAATTGTTCTTAAATACATCAATTTGTATGGAAAATTTAGATGTACTTTTTAACCGCTGGACCGATTTTGCTTATTCTCAATAGCAAACTGCTTAGGAGGATGGCCACTAATCTTGGCCGTGATCGCTATTTCAAAAAGACACAAGCGGACGGACGGCCGGACGGATAGACAGACGGAATCAGGTTGAATTAAAGTGAATGTGCAGTAAAATGGTCAGTCCACAATTTACCTAAAGAGGGTATTTTATTGAGTGTATGTTTCAACCGTGAACTAGCATGATTGTATAATTCTGCCCTAGGCGTATTAGTAAGATTTGATGTGTTATCTTCTTAATTATGTACATTCCTTTCTGATATAGAATCAATACAAGTAACACGATATTCTATATTTTGGGTTTCAAGGTGTCTTAGCCATGGATCACCCCAATGTCCGTCGAGTAGCCAGGTTGCCACCGTGTCACGAGCCACGAACATTTTTACACCAACGGAAGGAAACCTCATTGCAATTTATAAAAAAAATTTTGAATTTTTACTAAATAAATGGATTTTTATAAAATTAATATATTTTTCGATTTCAAAAAATTTTTAAAAAATTTTTCGATTTTTGTAAAATTTTTGTAGTTTTTTTTTTTATAAATTGTGTGAATTTTTTTATTATTTAATTAAAAGTACTACAACTGGAATAACCGGGTAGACCGGTCTACCCGGTCGACCGTAAAGGCCGGTCTGACCGCATGGACCTGGCGACAGCAAATCTGGTCTGACCGGGTAGACCGTTAAACCGGGTAATTCGGGGCTTT
Source organism: Eustalomyia histrio (assembly GCA_949748255.1). Taxonomy (NCBI): domain Eukaryota; kingdom Metazoa; phylum Arthropoda; class Insecta; order Diptera; family Anthomyiidae; genus Eustalomyia; species Eustalomyia histrio. Next base: position 86,173,213 of record OX456523.1, read on the forward strand.
AATAGGGAAGCTACACAGGATTGATATTTAAAACTCCCGGGATTGGATCTTTTTAAAATTCCGATACTAAACGCCGTGGATTTTAAGGACCTCCTGTATAACGGATTTTCGGGATAACGGATTTTTACCATATCTGGGATTTGAAATGTTAAATTTTCTGTTTTTATTACTATTATTATTTAATAAACTATTTTTTTATAGAAAAAAAAACGTTAAAACTGATACTAACTACAGATCTGTGATTGATATTTAAAACTCCCGGGATTGGATCTTTTTAAAATTCCGATACTAAACGCCGTGGATTTTGAGGACCTCCTGTATAACGGATTTTCGGGATAACGGATTTTTACCATATCTGGGATTTGAAATGTTAAATTTTCTGTTTTTATTACTATTATTATTTAATAAACTATTTTTTTATAGAAAAAAAAACGTTAAAACTGATACTAACTACAGATCTGTGAAGAATTGTGAAGCATATTTTGGATGCTACAACAAATAAATTCGGTTAATAATATGTTGTGTGTTGCACCTAAAAATCAGTTACATTAACCGAATTTTGTTTTGCCAGTTATACCAACTCATTTTAGTGGTAGGAACCACATTGTAAATAGTTTAAAAGTGACAAAATTTTCTTTGTGTGCTTATTTAATAACACATATTTTGAATGTTTAAGATAACACATGTTTGCCTAAAAAGTATGTTCGAACACAGTATTTTGTAAACAGACGCCTTGCAACAACCTTGTCAACTGAATCATTCAGTTGTAGCAACAGAATTATTTTGTTATCGTAATCAAATTTTTTTTTTCAAAAATATTTTAAATGGTGGTTCAACCATAATGTCCGACGTTAATTGTAAATAAAACAGAAATAATGGCAAAAGAGCCGTTATTTCGTTGGCTGTGTGGCAAGTGACACTATCCTGCTGGAACCACATATAGTCCAGATTCATATCTTCAATTTCTGGCCACAAGAAGTCCGTTATTATTTAGCGATGCGAACACTATTCACGGTAACTCTTGTCCGACCTCATGCCACTCTATCGCGACAGCAATGTTTTCGCAGAACAAACTGGGGAGCATGCACAGGTGTTTTCACATTTCGTTCAGACCCGGTTTGATCAAATTTGGGCACAGTTCTCCCGATTGTGGACACATTTGGTCGATTACGCTGACCAAAAAAACACGATGTTCACGAAATGCATTTTGATTTGAACGCCCCTTTTCGTAAAAGGCTTCAACAACTTTAACCCGCTGTTCAATTTTGTCCCTCTCCATGGTTATATTTGTCAAACACTGAAACAAGGAAATGTCAAATTAAGTTGGGGAAAAAAATTGACGTTAAGGTGTGACCCACAATTGACATCGTGCATTATAGTTGAACCACCCTTTATTTAAAATGTAATTTCAGTTGGAGAAACCGGCAAAACAACAAATAAACCAGATCTTACATAAGACATAACTGACTTAAGAACTGAATACTATATATATATATATATATATATATATATAAGGAACGAAAAACCGTCCCCGCAACATGTCCTGTGCACATATATATATATATATATATATATATATATATATATATATATATATATATATATATATGTGCACAGCACATATTGCGGGGACGGGTTTTCGTTCCACAAGTTACTATGAGGACATTTTGTTACTTTGGGGACTGTCCTTAAACTTTTCATTATTCTAGTGTTTACTCTGAAGACATTTTACTGGACACAGCGCATTTTATAGGGACTTTTTTGGCTGTATATACAGATGTCTTCAAAGTATGCGAAATGAATATATATATATATATATATATATATATATATATATATATATATATATATATATATATATATATTTTATAGGGACTTTTTTGGCTGTATATACAGATGTCTTCAAAGTATGGGCAATGCATATATATATATATATATATAAGGAACGAAAAACCGTCCCCGCAACATGTCCTGTGCACATATATATATATATATATATATATATATATATATATATGCATTGCCCATACTTTGAAGACATCTGTATATACAGCCAAAAAAGTCCCTATAAAATGCGCTGTGTCCATTAAAATGTCTTCAGTGCAAACAGTAGAATAACGAAAAGTTCCAGAAGTTACTATGAACACATTTTGTTACTTTGGGGACTGTCCACAAACTTTTCATTATTCTACTGTTTACACTGAAGACATTTTACTGGATACAGGGCATATTATAGGGACTTTTTTGGCTGTATATACAGATGTCTTCAAAGTGTGCAAAATTAATATATATATTAGGGCGGGTCGATTTGTAGGGAGTGAAAAAATTCACCAATTTCCCTATGATTTCCGTATTCTATGGGTTATTCCATGAAAATTTGCCGAAGGAACCATACCTCTATCGTTAAAATCGAGTCCCCTACTTTTTGTTGGTAGATTTTTTCCCAAATTGACGTTCGTATGAAATATTACCTACACGTTAACATCCATAACTCAAAAACTATCCATCGGGTTTAATCGCCAGTAGGCGCGTTGGAAAGGTGAGCTCATTTTAATAAATTTACAAAAAAAAATCTCCAACATTGGTCTAACGGTTCAAAAGTTACGGGCATTTTTGTCCAAATTTTGGAGCCTTTTTCCATTTTTTTCATGATTTTGTCCAAAAATATTACTTTCATGGCCATTTTTTTGGCTCAATCCATTATTTAATTCAATTTACAATTCAAAACGAAGAGTTTAAGCCCAAATTTATCGAATTCGGTTGATTAATTCATGCGATATTGCTAAAACAAAATAACACATAAAACCAACTTTTTGATTTTTTTTCCCTTTTTATTTTTTTTTTTTCTACAAAAATTCAAATTAAGAGATAATAAAGTATCTATCAACCTATTATCAAAAAAAATATATTCAATTTGAGTGTAGTAAAAGACAAAATGTGAAAAAAAACATTATTTTTTCTGAAAGTCTTGTTTGCTTTCAAGTCTGGGTGTTTTCGTAAGTCTCTCTAATGTCGTCGCCATAGCGCCTTCTACATTCTTTCCTGCAACTCGTTTAGCAGTGGCAGCCAGCAATTGGACATGTCTTTCCGTTCCTTGAATGTGTAAAGGAATTTGTGGATCATCGAACGGTGGCACTTCGTAATTTAAATATCCTTCCAAATGTTCATACGAATAACTTTGCGTAAACGGTGGTTCGAATAAAATGGTATCGTCATTTAAATCAATCATATTTGTATATTCCGTACAATTAAAGTTTATAAGAGATTTTTTATAAACTCTAAGTTCCGTTGGGTCGACAATATCTCTTCGGTAATGTAAAATCTTCTTTATAGCAATGTTTCGTTTTTCCATTCTATCATCAAACAACATAGATAGCAAGATATTTTCTGAGTGTGCAAAATATGGATTATCTTGAATTACTGTATTTACAACTCCAAGTAAATTCCGTGGTAAAAATCGTGTCCAAGTAATAAATTTAAAAAGTAATGTACTACCGTATGCGGCAGAGCTATAATACTTAACATTGAAATACATTGGCGTGTATACTTTTATTATATAGTTAGCCAGAATTTTTAAATTTTCAGTTGGATATTAGTTGTCACATACAACCGTAATAATCTATTGGCTTTGGTCAGCCAACGAGAATGTGCAATTGGCCCTGGTTTTATGTAAGATAAATCCGCAGGAACCACACCATTAGAAATTGCATTGGCCATTAACATCAAGTACCTCGAATCAGTAGATAATTCTTCTGGATTTAAATCACCAGGAGGCATATTTTCCAAAGCGATTTCCTCAAAATCGGTTACCACCTGAAAAGAAAACATAAAAGCTAAAAAATGGTAAAGAATTAGCTATAAAAATTACATACCGGAAGATTTTCACAATCAGCAATTTTTGAGCTCAACTTTCCGGTAGTTGATCGTGGTCCAGTGGTGGTTGATTTGTCTAAACGGAAGCTCGTTAAAGTGCAGAAGACACACAAACCAGTGCAGTGGTCTCTTTAACTGTTTCGAATAGTCGCAAAATTCTACCGTGTACGCCAGTATTTGTTAGTTCACCATCAGCGCATATGGCAATTAATGAATCGAGAGACAATTGTTTTTCTTGGAAGAATTCGATCAATTTGTTGACTTTGCTTGCCGCAGTTTCACTTTCTAGTTTTGTGTAGCCTATCAATTGAGAATTTGGTTCCCTCAAAACAACTAGATGAGGTTCTTTAACCATCCTTGGATGCAACTTCTCATCAATTTTTTCTACAGTTAGAGCATCATTTTTTCTGCCGTCGAATGAAAATGATATCAAATTCGAGCCATCATACCGCTTACGAAGTGCGTCTTGTCTCCATTTTTCTCTTTCTCTACGAAGTTTACTTTTATCCATGATGACAAGATTGCCATGAGCATCTTTTACGCCCAGGTCTTCCATCAGAGCTGTTGCCAATGCTGATCCCATTCTATCATGCACACCAAATCTGTCACACATCATTGCATAGTTTTTAGTATTGTATCTGGGAGTGTATGTTTGTGGTGGTAGAACTAATTCTGAACCTCCTCTCACATCAACTTCCATTTCGTCATAATGTGGTTCGTATGTAGGATCGTTGCTCACTGGGATTGTTGGTATAGTCGTTGGTATCGTCTCTTCACTTCCACTATCGTGTTCCGGTATCGTTTGTATTCTGTCATTATATTGATCGCGCATGAAATCTTTTAAGTTTTCTGGGATAGATCCACATGAGCAGTCGTTTTCTTTCAAGTTGCATTTACATTTTCCAATGTTGAATAATTGGTTTGTTGATTCTACGAATTTTTTGAATTCTGTTGCGCGTTTTACTCGTTGTTTATCTGCATTACTATATGCGTCAAGCAAATTATTCAATTTTCTAATGATGCTACCTTTGAGTATAAGTTCAATATTAAGTTGATTCCAAATTTCTAACAATCTGTCTGCTACTTGGGGAGTAAATCTTTTATACGAAAACATTTTGCTTTGGGCTTTTAAACGTTCGGCCAAGAAAAAATAGTACTTCAATATATCTCGTTTAGTTGACAGATTAATATCAGGTAATTCACAGCCCACGCCAAAAGAAAAAACATCATGAGAGACCAAATGTTGCAAACTACTGCGTTGGGTATCTGTTGGATTTTGCTCTGAATCCATTTTTTAAACCGTCACTAAAAGAATTATATATGTTTTTCATAGAATAATAATATAACTATTAACTATAATAGTTAGCAATGTTTTTACACTTACCTTTAAATCTTTTCTAAATTTCAAAATAGTTTGATTATTTGTTAGTTATTTCAAGTAACACTTCACTGAAATGACGCTCAAACAAAACTAGCATACACTGGAATCCCCACCCCGCCAACTACAGCTTATTGTTTCGTCCAATTAGAATTGCTGTGTATTTGTTGTTGTCAAAATGACGTCAGCGAAGAATTAATCGTATGCAAACCCAAAAAAGAGAGCAAAAATAAAAAGGGAAAAAAAATCAAAAAGTTGGTTTTATGTGTTATTTTGTTTTAGCAATATCGCATGAATTAATCAACCGAATTCGATCAATTTGGGCTTAAACTCTTCGTTTTGAATTGTAAATTGAACTAAATAATGGATTGAGCCAAAAAAATGGCCATGAAAGTAATATTCTTGGACAAAATCATGAAAAAAATGGAAAAAGGCTCCAAAATTTGGACAAAAATGCCCGTAACTTTTGAACCGTTAGACCAATGCTGGAGATTTTTTTTTGTAAATTTATCAAAATGAGCTCACCTTTCCAACGCGCCGATTAAACCCGGTGGATGGTTTTTGAGTTATGGATGTGAACGTGTAGGTAATATTTCATACGAACGTCAATTTGGGAAAAAATCTACCAACAAAAAGTAGGGGACTCGATTTTAACGATAGACGTATGGTTCCTTCGGCAAATTTTCATGGAATAACCCATAGAATACGGAAATCATAGGGAAATTGTCGAAAAATAAAATGACCCGCCCTAATATATATATACATATATATATATATATATGTGCACGGCGCATGTTGCGGGGACGGTTTTTCGTTTCACAAGTTAATATGAAGACATTTTGTTACTTTGGGGACTGTCCTTATTCATTGTGCATACTTTGAAGACATCTGTATATACAGCCAAAAAAGTCCCTATAAAATGCGCTGTGTCCAGTAAAATGTCTTCAGAGTAAACACTAGAATAACGAAAAGTTTAAGGACAGTCCCCAAAGTCACAAAATGTCTTCATAGTAACTTGTGGAACGAAAACCCGTCCCCGCAACATGTGCTGTGCACATATATATATATATGCACATATATATATATATGTGCACAGCACATGTTGCGGGGACGGGTTTTCGTTCCACAAGTTACTATGAAGACATTTTGTGACTTTGGGGACTGTCCTTAAACTTTTCGTTATATATATGTGCATATATATATATATATATGCACATATATATATATATGTGCACAGCACATGTTGCGGGGACGGGTTTTCGTTCCACAAGTTACTATGAAGACATTTTGTGACTTTGGGGACTGTCCTTAAACTTTTCGTTATTCTAGTGTTTACTCTGAAGACATTTTACTGGACACAGCGCATTTTATAGGGACTTTTTTGGCTGTATATACAGATGTTTTCAAAGTATGGGCAATGCATATATATATATATATATGTGCACAGCACATGTTGCGGGGACGGTTTTTCGTTCCACAAGTTACTATGAAGACATTTTGTTACTTTGAGGACCGTCCTTAAACTTTTAATTAATCTACTGTATACACTAAAGACAGTTTACTGGATACAGCGCATATTATAGGGACTTTTTTGGCTGTATATACAGATGTCTTCAAAGTATGCACAATGAATATATATATATATATATATATATATATATATATATGTGCACGGCGCATGTTGCGGGGACGGATTTTCGTTTCACAAGTTACTATGAAGACATTTTGGTGCTTTGGGGACTGTCCTTAAACTTTTCGTTATTCTACTGTTTACACTGAAGACATTTTACTGGATACAGCGAATATTATTGGGACTTTTTTGGCTGTATATACAGATGTCTTCAAAGTATGGGCAATGAATATATATATATATATATATATATATATATATATACAGCCAAAAAAGTCCCTATAAAGTGCGCTGTATCCAGTAAAATGTCTTCAGTGTAAACAGTAGAATAACGAAAAGTTTAAGGACAGTCCCCAAAGTAACAAAATGTCTTCATAGTAACTTGTGGAACGAAAAACCGTCCCCGCAACTTGCACCGTGCATATATATATATATATATATATATATATATATATATATATATATATATGTGTGCACGGCGCATGTTGCGGGGACGGGTTTTCGTTCCACAAGTTATTATGAAGACATTTTGTTACTTTGGGGACTGTCCTTAAACTTTTCGTTGTTCTATTGTTTACACTGAAGACATTTAACTGGATACAGCGCATATAATAGAGACTTTTTTGGCTGTATATACAGATGTCTTCAGAGTATGTGAAATGCATATATATATATATATATATATATATATATATATATATATGTGCACAGTGCATGTTGCGGGGACGGGTTTTCGTTCCACAAGTTACTATGAAGACATTTTGTTACTTTGGGGACAGTCCTTAAACTTTTCGTTATTCTAGTGTTTACTCTGAAGACATTTTACTGGACACAGCGCATTTTATAAGGACTTTTTTGGCTGTATATACAGATGTCTTCAAAGTATGGGCAATGCATATATATATATATATATATATATATATGTATTTCTCATACTTTGAAGACATCTGTATATACAGGCAAAAAAGTCCCTATAATATGAGCTGTATCCAGTAAAATGTCTTTAGTTTATACAGTAGATTAATAAAAAGTTTGAGGACGGTCTCCAAAGTAACAAAATGTCGTCATAGTAACTTGTGGAACGAAAAACCGTCCCCGCAACATGTGCTGTGCACATATATATATATATATATATATATATATATATATATATATATATATACGGGTTTTCGTTCCACAAGTTACTATGAAGACATTTTGTTACTTTGGGGTCTGTCCTTAAACTTTTCGTTATTCTACTGTTTACACTGAAGACATTTTAATGGACACAGCGCATTTTATAGGGACTTTTTTGGCTGTATATACAGATGTCTTCAAAGTATGGGCAATGCATATATATATATATATATATATATATATATATTCACTTCACATACTTTGAAGACATCTGTATGTGCAGCCAAAAAAGGCACCGTAATATGAGCTGTATCCAATAAAATGTCTTCAGTGTAAAGAGTAGAATAATGAAAAGTTTGTGGACAGTCCCCAAAGTAACAAAATGTCTTCATAGTAACTTGTGGAGCGAAAACCCGTCCCCGCAACATGTGCATAGCGCATAAGTTACTATGAAGTAATTTTACTGGATACAGCGCATATTACAGGCACTTTTTTGGCTGTATATACAGATGTCTTCAAAGTATGTGAAATATATATATGTATATAGTCATGGATTAAAGTATAGGCACAAGCTGTATAATGAAACAAAATGAATTGTTTTTGTTATTGCAGCTCAAAAAATATTTATTCTATGAATATATAATAGCTAAAGAACAAGTATATTTTACGAATAACAAACAAAATTTAACAATTTTATTCACAGTTAAAACAATAAAGAAAAATTTTAAAAAAGCTCAGTTTCCCGTGATACAAAAATATACATAGGTACTTTTGACACAAACTGGAATATTCCGTTTTAGTTTATAGTTGGGCTGTTCCGTTATAGTTTTTCATTTTTTCAGTAAGTGAAAAGTTGAAAAATATAATTTTACGAAATTATTTCCTTGATTTTTTAACAATGAGCCCGAAATTCAGTGAAACTATCACAGCGAAAGATTATTCTCAACTTGCATAACCAAGGAAAATCTTTTGCTGAAATTGGGCAATTGATGGATCGTAGCCCTTTTACCATTCGGACAATTATAAATCGTTTTAAAGGCGAAACTGACTTCCAAAGTGCTAAGCGTAGTGGTCGTCCACGCAAGTTAACTGAACGGGAATGTAACCAAATAGTAAGAGAAGTTAAAGTTGATCCGAAAATAACATCAAAACAGCTTGCAGCAAATGTTAAGGACAATTTTGGTTAGGACGTGCACTCAAAAACTGTACGTAGATTGCTACATGAAGATGGTTACAACTCACGAGTTGCTAGTCGAAAACCATTGATATCTAATATCAATCAAAAGAAAAGTTTGGCATATGCAAAAAAGTATTAAAATGAGTCTTGCAGTTTCTGGGATCAAGTGACGTTCTCAGATGAGAGTAAATTTAACCTTTTTCAACCTGATGGACACTCAAGAGTATGGCGAAAGTCCAACACTGCATATGCCAAAAAAATATAATACCAACGGTAAATATGGTGGCGGGGGAGTAATGGTTTGGGACTTGGAACTTGTATTTATTGATGGAATTATGGATTAAACAGTTTACTTTAACATTTTTAAAGATTTGGCTTGCTTATAATACAGCACATGCTTTGCCACATCCTCCGCAGTCCCCAGAACTTAACCCCATCGAGCATTTGTAGGACGAATTAGGTCGAAGAGTCAAAAAACGCACCATATCATGCAAAGGCGATCTTAAAGAAGTGTTAAAGGAAGAATGGCTAAAAATTGAAGAAAATCTTACTAGGAAATTAGTCTACTCCATTTCAAATAGACTTAAGGCAGTTATTAAGCAAAATGGATTGCCAACTAAATATTAAGCTAAGCTGCTATTTTAATTTTTTACTTTACAACAATGGTAGTGCCTATATTTTTGTACCATGGAAAATTTAACTTTTTAGATATTTTTCTTTATTGTTCAAAATGTGAATAAGTTTTTCATTAGCTTCTTTGTTATTCGTAAAATATACTTGTTCTATAGCTATTATATATTCATAAAATAAATATTTTTACGTTGCAATAACAAAAAAATTCATTTTGTTTCATTATACAGCCTGTGGCTATACTTAAGTCCATGACTGTATATATAAATTTGTAGGAAAATCTAGATTTATTTTAGGAAAGTTGTCCGTCTTTTGTTAGACTTAACAACTTTTCAAGGTCTTTTACTCGACTCTATAACGTATTTCTTCAAAAGTTACCAAACAATTGAATCTTTTTAATTATATGTCGCATTACCGTCCTCATCTTCTTGTCCGTCTGTGTTGTATATTTTGGCACTTCAGTTTTGCCAAAATTATGTCGGTCCGTTAAAATAGGCCTTTATCCTACATTCGGCCATCCGACTAATCATCTGTCTCGGATGAGGTATCAACTTCATCATCAACTTTAGAATAACGCCATAGCTTTATGTAGTCATTATTGGTGCTAGTTAAATTTGGCCCCTTAAATGATGCTGCTTCTCGAACCCCGTAACGACCATTACGCTTTACCTGTACAATTTCACATGGTCCGAGATATTCATTTGCTAGTTTTCTACCGGAAACAAATTGTGTCCCTTCTATGGCTACCAAATCGTCAACTTTATAAGCAACATTTTCCTTTCTCTTGCGATCAAAGCTTCTTTTATATTCCGCTTGAATTTTCTAAATTTGTTGTTTCGTTTCGTATCTAAGCTCCTCACGCTCTTTATCAAACTCGTTCATTAGCTCCTGTTGTAGAACTTCGACAACGTTATTTTATTTATATTAATTATATAATTACAAATTATATCCTAATACCCTAACAGAGCACTAGCAACAAAAGGCTATCGGCTGGATGTAGCGAAAACAGACCAGAGCCTCTGGTGGGAATTGAACCCATGACCCGCGCACTGATAAGCTAGCACGCTACCAACTACCCTACCGCGGCGCTCGTACTGGTATTATTATTCCTCATTTTTACGTCAAATAAAACTTCAAACGGTGAGCGGCCTGCGAATCTATGAAAACTACTGCTAATGGCTATTTGTACATTCTTCACATGCTTGTACCTTTGTTCTGGCTTTTCGGATGAGAGTTTGGATATTACAGCCAATATTGTTTTATTAATGCGTTCTATTTGATCGTTGCCTCCGTGGATATTTGGCTGGTCTTCTTTATTGATACACTGTAATAATCCTTCCTGCTTACCTTGTTTTTTGTTGAAAAGAATACACTATGCAGTTTTGTATAATTTTGTTGACTTTATTTTCTACGTGTGGTATAAAATAATATTGTTTTATTTGGTGAACCGTTTTAATTGTACCCAAATGACCGTTTTCGTGAGCTTTAGTGATAATCTCCTTCTCCATATGGCGTGGGACAAGAAAAACCTCTTGTCCACCAATTTCTTTGCATAAGACAACACCAACTAGCTTATAATTTTTATAAGGATGAATCTTTAATAAATTAATTGTTCCTTTTAATGTTTCATCAGTATTCTGTGCTTTTTGTAAACGACGTTTTAATTCAGAATGAAAACTAACAATGCTAATTGAATGCCTACTAAGCGCAACTACATTTGAGTGTCCCTTATTTTTAGACATCAATTTTTTTATGCGCATGCCTGCTGAATACTTTTGTAATGACCTAAAATATCACCAAAAAAATTTGTAGCTTGTTCTATGAAAAGCAACCCGTGCCGACTTGCGATTTAGTTCAGTCTTACTAACGTGTGTCAGTGAGATGCATTTTGTTCTATGGCCCAATGATACAATAAAATAATGTTAAGAACTATAAACTATATTCATGATTTTTTGCATATATTTTATGTAAATTTAGTTAACGTTTATTATTTTTGAGTATTATTTATTTTATATTAAGTCTTAACAAAACAATATAACGTAAGTTATAAATTTATATCTCAAAGACACATGCTCGAGTTATTTGCAAAATAACATTAACATCAATTATTTTTAAATACACAAATTTTTGTAACTGCAAACTTAAAACAGCAGCTATCTTTCATACACATAAGAATTTGAATTTTACTTGGCGGTTAAAAATTTACAAAATAAAAAGCTTTCATATAAAGGGTGTCCCAAGAAGAACGCAATTTTTAAATTTTAAATAAATCACAGATATTTAAAAAAAAATCGTGAAACTTTATTATATCGTAAAGTAGACAGAATGAGGTTATGTATGGAACAATATATCGTGCAGATGTCCGCCGCGGCTTTGCTGGCATGCACGCGATCTTTTAATGAAATTTTCAATGACCGTTTTGCATGAATGCTGCGGTATTTCATTAATGCAGCGTCCAATTTCCTCTTTTAAGGCTTGAGTCGTCGTCGGCTTATTCGCGTAAACCATCGACTTCAAAAAACCCCAAAGAAAAAAATCTAATGGTGTTAAATCGCACGATCTAGGCGCCCAATTCTGATCTCCAAAACGCGAAATAACACGACCGGGAAATGACTGATGCAGCAATTGAATTGTTTCTCTGGCTGTATGACATGTGGCGCCGTCTTGTTGGAACCACATGCCCTCCACATTCATTTCCTCAATTCTAGGCAAGAAAAAACTGCTTATCATTTCACGATACCGAACACCATTGACTGTTTGCGCTTGACCTGCCTCATTTTCATAAAAAAAGGTCCAATGATTCCTCCAGCCCAAAAACAACACCACACAGTGACACGTTGAGGATGCATTTGCTTCTCGTGAATCACTCGAGGATTTGCCTCACCCCAAATGCGACAATTCTGCCTATTGACGAAGCCATCAAGATGAAAATGGGCCTCGTCACTGAAGATGATTTTATCGGCAAAATCAGCATTTTCATGTTGTCTCTCCAATACCCAATTAACGAACTCCCTTCGCTGTCCATGGTCAGCTGGCTTCAGTTCCTGAGTCAATTGAACTTTGTATGCATGAAGATGCAAATCTTTCGTCAAAATTCGCTGCAAAGTGGATTTGGAGACACCAATTTGCTGAGATCGGAGTCGAATTGAGGTGGATGGAGTTTGAGCGACATCATCACGTACAGCTGCGACATTTTCGGTCGATCGACCTGGTCGATGGCGCGTTGTTGTCTTTACATCACTAACAGACCCAGTTTCGGGAAATTTATCCATTAATCTCTTTACAATTGACTCTTTTGGAGCATTATTGTGACCCCAAATTGATCGCAATTTGCGAACTGTAGCCGCAAAACTTTCACCATTTTGGTAAAACAATTTCACAATGAGAATGCGTTGTTCATTCGTGTAGCGCTCCATTTTTACTAACCTCGTACCTTCTACTAGCAAACAATAACAATTTTTCAAATGTCAAACAATGACACTTCGAATGTTGCCAGATTTAAAAATTGCGTTCTTCTTGGGACACCCTTTATATCTATTGATAAAGGGCGATTGCCCTTTCTACCGAACTGCTAAAGTTATGTTTCGTTTTCTATGTTTATTTGTTATTTCAATATTGTGTTTCATATAGTGTAGTCGTTTATTTTATAAAAAAATGTCTGTTGAATTGCGTAGTGAAAAACAGTCAGTTTTTCTTATCGGAATGCCTAGTCATCAAATAAATGGAGCTAAACTACCATCTAATCGACAATTTCTCGCTGTATTATTTTACAATATTCGCAAAGTCAAGCTCTCTGTTAGTGAAAGTGAAAATCTTGTAATTAGAGAATGTGTTATATTTTGGGAGAAAGCAATAATTCCAATAAAAGCAACTCCTAACTGCGTGAAGAAACTTTTAAACAGATATAAATTTTGAAAATAGAGTTGCAAAAAAATTATAAGAAAAGTCTGGTTATTTATAGGACCCGTGAAAATGATTTTGAAAAAGATCTAGATAACCCATTGCTGATACCGTTAAATATATGAGAATAGAAGAAGATAAATTGTTTTTGAAGCGGGTGTAGACAAAAATTTGGCAGACAAAGTAGAAAGGTCTAGCAAAATAAAATTGGACGAAGACAGAAGAAAAGTGACACAAAAAGAATTATCAGCAATTGTGTCGACTTCTATATCTGATGTGGAACACACATAAGTTTCTGACGAGGACGCAATACTAAATTCTGACACGGAACATGCACAATATTCTCACGAGGACGAAGTTCTAAATTCTGATTTTAGCTTGCCAGAGGCACGCTCTTCTTTTCAGTGTGACATAAGTTCGAAAAGAGATAGAAAGAACCTGATAACACCTAAGGTAGTCGCAGTTCTAGACAGGTGCCAGCTAAGTGTCAGAGATCCTACGTACAGTGACTCACAGTCAAAGTGAACCAAGGTAAATTTTCAAGTAAAATTGTTCATACGTAATAAAAAGAAAATCTGATTGGCAAAAATTTAAATTATTTTTTTATTTAACTAAAAAGCTAAAAAAAAAAACAACAATTATTTCCGATAGATTTCTTAAGTAATATAAAAAAACAACAAAAACTTAAAAAAATATTTAAATGTGCATCACAGTGAAAGTGAGCCACTAAGAGTAAATGTAGTTAATATTTAATACTTATATTTTGTTGGACCTCCTTTCGCTGAAATAACGCCCTGCAGACGTCTAGGCATCGATTGCAATAAATTTTGGGTGTACGAGGTGGGAATTGCCCTCCACTCCGATTGAAGAGCATCAATGCGGCATTTTTCGTGAGGTAATGGCATATTTTCGGATATATTTTCAATTATATTGAAATCCAGAGATTGTGGTGGAACTTCAAGTACATGTGGGCAATTATACAGTAACCATTCCCGCCCAACATACGATTAATGCTTGGGATCGTTGTCCTGGTAGAAGTAGAAGTCATCTTCGATCCCAAGTTTTTCAACACTCGGCGTGATGTTTTATTTTAAAATGTCTACATAAACAAATTTGTTCATAATTCCCGAAATGTGGTGCAAATTTTCGGTTCCACTTCCTGCCATGCACCCCAAAACCATGACAGAACCACCTCCATGCTTCACACTTGGGGTAAGTTTTTTGCCTGAAGCTGGGTGTTCTTTTGTCGCCATACCATTTGCTTCCGTCGGGGTCAAATAAGTTAAATTTACGTTCATCTGTTAATAAAACCAAACCAAACATTTTTAGTGGATATTTACTCTATTTCTCTCTTTTGCCAAAAACTCAAATTCTTTTGAACGTATTTACGAGCAAACTCTAGACGTTTTTTACGGTTTTCTTGCAACTCTTCAATTATACCCGTGTTTTCCAAACACTCTTCTAACTGTTTTAGGGTTTACTTGGATATCCAACTGACTTTTGACCATTTTCGTTAGTTTCGGAGCGCTTAACCGAGGATTTTTTTTCTCTTACAATAAAAGCCTCATTTCCTTTCGTTTCCTTTGAGTCATTTTATATGAAAACACCGAAAAAAAACTAAAAATTGTTGCTGGACCATTTTGGATTTTGTTAAAATTTAATGGAAATGTTCCTAAGGGTTCCCAGAACCAAAATCCAAGAGGATTTAATTTTTGCACACGGCACTACTGGTTCACGCAAAATAAAAAAAACTAAAAAGTCTTGTTTTTGTGCGTATGGTTTGAGCTGTTAAAATTCTGCTAGAGATATCTACATGATCAAGGCATCGTTTTAAAGCTGAAGGATTATAGTTTCTATCAAAAATATAAAATTTGACTTAATTCATACACCCGAAAAATAACGTGGTATTGAAAATAAGCATATATAATTGGTTTTTTGTGTTTTCAATGATCTCCAGTGTAGGCGCTAATGAATATAAAAGCATAATAATTCTCAGATACAAATTAGATATGTCGGAGAAAAATACAAAATTAAAATTGGCTCAATCTGGCAACCCGTTTTGAAAAATCGTTACTTGAAATTTTTAAAATTTGCATATTTCAGGCTACAATTCGGTCATGCTTGTTAGCAGATACAAACTTGAAAATTACAGAGTACTTGCTCCCTACTTTTAACTTTATAATACTTCAAGACCCGTTTAGTTATTTTCACTTCTATCGGATTTACAGGGGTTCAAAGAAAAGCCTTTTTGATTTTATGTATATATTGAAATAATAAAATAAAATTTTCATGTTTCAGTCTACAATTTGGATATGTTGGTTATCAGATAAAAAACTGATATTTTCAGAGTACTTACTCCCTACTTTTTACTTTATAACACTTCAAGACCCGTTTAGTTATTTTCACTCCTCTCGGGTTTAGAGGGTTTTAAAGAAAAGCCTTTTTGATTTTTTGTATGTATTTTTATACTTTCCTCAATTGTTATGTACAGAGAAATTAAAATAAAAACAAGTAGTATTATGAAGTAACAAAGAATAATTATGGACTAAAAAATATATTTAATAAGTTCAATAGATTTTTTATGTTAAAACATTTTACAGTGGTGGCAAAAAATTTCTGTATTTTAGCTTTTCTTTCAACACCTGTGAGTTCAATAGGAGTGGAAATAAAAAAACGGGCCTTGAAGTGTTATAAAGTTAAAGGTATATTTAATTCTAATTGTAAATGGCGTATTACCAAAAATTAAGTGTAAAGAAAGTGCAAAAAGGATGCGTACGGAAACTATTTTTATGAAGACGACGAAATTAGTAGAATAATGCCAGGCCAAAGAGATTGCGTAACTGTTCGAAATAAAAATGGCGAAAAATCTAAAGAGCAAAAACGTCTAGTACTATTAAACCTTAAAGAAATCTACGTAAAGTTCAAACTTATGCTCTTCTAACAGTAGAATTTTCTACTTTCGCTTCATTGCGTCCAAAAAATGTGTGCGTTTGCTGTATTCACCAAAGCATGAAGCTAATGTTAATGGCATGTAATATAAAATTCACTTACAAGTACTTAATTAAAATAAAACTTATTCCACGATTCTTAATTACCCACATTTAAACTATAACTTTTCTACTTTAAATTATAAAAATATACCATGTGCCTATTTTCTGCCACCACTGTAAATTTTTTTAACATAAAAAATTTACTGAATTTATTAAATATATTTTTTAATCCATAATTATTCTTTGTTACTTCATAATACTACTTGTTATACCCTTCACCACAGGTGGAAGGGTATATATAAGTTTGTCATTCCGTTTGTAATATTGATCTTATACCCTATAAAGTATATATATTCTGGGTCCTTATGAAGAGCGAAGTTGATTTAACGATGTCCGTCTGTGTGTTGAAATGTGTTTTCCGAAGACCGCAGACATGATGAGGACTTGATTTTTATTTCTGTTACATGTGATCCATTTCTGTTTGCTATTAAAAATCAGCCAGATCGGTTGATAAATGGCTGAGATATTAGCAAAAAACCAGGAATACCTGTATTTTTTTCCGTAAAATATGTTGAATATTACGCATAACAAAACATCCATTTGTTGAAATTATTTTCTTTCACCTCTTCACCTTTTATACACAAACAACAAACCAATACAAAGATGTGTCATTTAAATAAAAACCAAACAAATCCCTTTTGAACGAAAGCTGTTTATTTAATTCTATTAACGATGATTCCACATGACCTCAATAGCTCAGTTGTCTGAACGCTATGTCACAAATGCTTTTTTTCTCTGAGGCGCGGGTTCGAATCCTATACCCGGTAAATTCAACTTTTTGTTTTTGTACAATTTTTTTTTTATTTTCTTACGACTTTTTTTTGTTTATTTTTTGTTTTTTTTAACATTTAATAATTAATTTAAATAAAATTTAAAATTAATAATTAAATAATCCATAAATAGGCTAAAAACATCAAAATTTTTATAAAAACCCTCTGATACAAACAAAATACAAACGGTTTTATTTATCTATTTTTTGCTCCGATTTAAAAGAATTTATAAAAAGATTTTTAAAGCATTTTATTTCTCATATATAAAGAAAATTTTATACATAATTCCCCTTTGAAAGCAACTATTTTAGGTCATAGCTTATAATAATTTATAAAAAAAATTTATAAACCAATTTCCTTCAAATTTTTAAAATTAAGCTAAAGAAATTAAAAATATTTTTTAATAAAAAAGCGAAATAAAATCCCAATTGCAAATTTGCCAGCTAAGACAAACGTTCTTGTAGAAATAAAACACATGCAGTTCTAGTGATTTCTTTTAACGATTTGTTGAAATTCTTTTCCTTCACCTCTTCACCTCTTTTCTTTCACCTCTTTTTTTTCACACTCTACCAGAAATTCAACATGGTACAGAGTTCAGCGGCAACATTTTTAAATGAGAGGTTACCGGAATTAGATATTTTTAAAATTCCGAAAAGCCGTGGATTTTAAGGACTACGGGAGTTTAGTTGTACGAACATATTTTAGTGGTAGGAACCAAATTGCAGTTGAAAAGTGCCGAAATCTTCTTTGTGTTTTTATTTAATAATACCTAATAAAAATAATGCCTAATAAATACGTTCGAACACAGTATTTTGTAAACAGATGCATTGCAACACGCCTTGTCAACTGAATCATTCGGTTGTAGCAACAGAATTATTTTGTTATCGTAATCAAATGTTTTTTTTTTTTTGAAAAATATTATATCTAAAGTGTAATTTCAGTTGGAGAAACCGACAAAACAACATATAAACCAGATCTTTCACATAACTGACTTAAAAACTGAATACTCTTAAGCAAATTTTAGTTTTTTTCTGCTAAATTTATGTACACCTTACTAGAATAATACAATATTTTTTTTATAAATATGAGAAAATTTGATATATATTTCAAAGTCCCGAGATTTATAAAAAGCAATCAGGAATTTTGTAATCCTGGGATTTATGCGAATCCCATAGTCATAGTTTTTGAAGTTTTGTTATTTTTTATTTTTATTACAAAAATTTGTCGTGCTTTATGTGAATAATATTTGGTCATTATGACCGTTAATAATTTTTAATAACTTCTACATATAAATGAGTACACATATATGTACTACTTAGTATTTCTATGTAAACAATTTGTATATTTTCTATAGTTGATTAGGACAAGTATAAGCATTTTATGAGTTTGTAACAATTAGTTTCTTGTATTAATGTTATATTTCATTGCACGACATCATAATATCATCATCATAATATCATCATCATCAGGAAGAACAACATAACTAGTTGTTACATGTGGTAGTAATAATCATAGGTATGATTAGTTTTTTGGGGATGTTAAAACAGGTTAATGTTTACATTACCGTTATGAAACCCCCAAGGTAGACAATTAGTTTTAAGGTTATGGGTAGTTTTGTTAAGGAATGTTAGCTTTTGATATCCCATGGTTATTGTATTTTATGTAGCTGGAGAAGGTTTACGTATATACAATTAGTTAATCTGTATAAGAATTAATTTACTTAAATTTGTTTTAATAAAAGTACGTTTACGTAATTTTGTATTTGTTGCCCTAAGTATTTAGTAATACTTTTAAAGAATAATCAAAGTAAAAAAAACTGTTGAATCGTATAATTTTTTATTACACTTAATTCTTTGCTGACGTAAAATTGGCAGGTAATGTGGAATATAAGAATAAAATTTATGCTCTAATTTTGAAAACAAAACCTCTCACTTCACAAAATTTTTTAAAAAAAATCGATTTTGTAAATCACTTAAATAAAGTAGGTGCTTACTCGCGTTAAAACAGCTGTTCGTTGCGTTATTTAAAATTTTATACATACAAATTAAAATTTCATAAATCACTGCGCTGAAAAATTAATCACTTGAGATAGCAAAATTATCACTTGAACTGTTTGAGAGTTGGTTTGAAATTTTTTGTCAAACTATTTAAAAAAACACACAATTTTTAATTTGACATCAATATTGTACCGTAATTGACGTTTGGTAACACCAATACCCTTGTTGGATTCTTCATCATCCGATGAAGACGAGATATCAAAAAGTAACGAGTATATTTTTTTCTATTGATATTTTTATTTATTTTTTTTTACACAACTCTTTAGACAAGACTATTTATAATTTTCTACGCAAAATACAAAAAAAAAATATTTCAAATTGTTAGTTTTTTTATTTATTTAATTTTAAATTAGCTGTTAACATAGGTGTTGCCAATAGCAAAAAATTGGGATAAATGTAACAAACCAAACAAAAATTTCATATATGTATAAATGCAGGTAACACTGAAATTATTTTAATTTGACAATTAAAGAGATAATGCGTTGGCGTTAGAAAGTAAAGTGTAGGTGAGGCGTTGAACGCATGGGATTAACAAAATTTGGGCATTAATAAGCTTTTTTGAGTTAATCTTAGGTTTAATATTTTATTGTCTGTGAAAATAAAATACCCATTAGATCAACTGAATGTTCACAACAGCTCTCAACATTTTTACTTTAGAATTATGTGAAATTGTTGACGTTTTAATTAATCAAAGAGAACTTAAATACTGCCAAATATTTCAATAAGTTCGCATCAATAATCTTGTGTAAATCATTATTAAAATAATAAATAAATTTCTAAATATTTTAATTTTTGTTGAAAAATTACAAATAATTTTACTTAAAATTTTCAGAAAAATTGGTAAATTTTAGGAGAACTTATTCGGGTTTTACCTGGATAAACTGTTATACTCCATATAAAAGGTTTTTTACGATAATGAATTTTATTGAAAATTTAGTACAATTTGTTATCAGGAAAATATAATATACAACACTATTATTTTTCTAGTAAAAAAGTGATATTTTGGGTTAGTTGTAACTGTTTATCTTATTAAATAAAAAAGCTATTAATTTTTAAAATTATATGTATGAAAATGTATTTTTAGTCTGGTTCAAGATCATAGAAAAAAAATTTTTTTTCCCAAAAGGAGAATACACAGAAAAAGGAATTTCACACAAGCTGAATGGAATGCATTTTCTGGTCCGTTACGACCTTTATTAATATTATTTGTGGCCCTTGAAAGTCCTAATATTAAATATCTCTATTTAACTCATAAATTAAAGGAAAAAGCTATTTATGCTAACATACAGTTGATTTTTTATTATTGAGTTTAGAAGAAATTTAAATTAGGATTTGAGATCATTTAAGTCCTAGTGAAATTTTATCACGGGAAGAATTATTTACTATTCTTAATACCTAATCCCCATTATGTCAGTCAAAAAGTACACAATTACAATGTTTATATAAGTGAGAACCATTTTCAAAGTTGCTAATGTGTTGAAAAATATTAAATTTGGTGTATGCAGTGTTGCCATATAAACAGTTTAATAAAGCAATCTGTCGGTTTTTTACATTTACTGTACGCACAGAAAAAAGAGATTCATTGTGACAACCAAATAACTTGCTAACTGAAAAGGTGACAAGATTGGATTGAAATAATAAGTTTCAACAGAAATTCTATTGTATTAAACGAATTTCGGTCGCCACAAAGAAATATGTCGGTGGCCCCAACTAAACCATTCGTTTGACAATAAATTCGTTTATCTCAATGAATTTGTTTTCCCTGTGCAGTGGCAGTGTTGAAGCGATTACGTCAATGTACGCTTGGCCTTTGCCACGTTGGCACAGCGGTGGATTTTAGTATTTTCCTAGTAGTTTATATGAAACATATTTAGTAGTTTGCCAGTAAATAAAATTATTCTTTACATACATAGCTAATACTCCGTCTCCGACGGATTCTGGCATCTCCGTCGTTCGGGTCTGGAGACAGCGGTGCTATTGATCGGCTGTTGAGCACCGCCTCTAGACCCGAATGATGGAGATACACTTAATCCAGCGTATATGTTAATTGGAGAGGGTCTGCGTTCGCTGCCGCCATAATCCGTCGAAGACGTCAACGACAACAATCTGAGGTACTTGAAGCGATGGCGGATGCTATGCGCTCTCAAGCAGAGGTTTTGGCGAGCTTGGTCCAAAGACTACATCCTACGGTTGCAGGACAAGGGAAAATGGCTTAGAGACGAGCCCAAACTAAGAGTCGGCCAAGTAGTGGTGGTCCACGAGGACAATCTCCCGCCACAAGAGTGGCTGACCGGGATAATCGTCCACGTAATCGAAGGCCAAGACGGCAAGGTCAGAGTGGCGGAGGTAAAGACCAAAAACGGCGTTTACAAGCGCCCTATTACTTAACTGGCACCACTACCAGATGCTTGAAGACCTGCGGTCCTTCAATGGGGCCGGAATTTTGGAGCGTGTCATGTCCACCCCGTAAGGGGTTAAATGCTTGTAAGCAAGAAGTAAAGAAAAATAAGAAGAGAAAAAAAGGACAAAAGTGTAAGGAATATGCAACGCTGAACTGCAAATAATCCAGAGTGACAGACAGGTCTTGTCAAAATTCTAATTAGAATTTTGAAGGAAAAACTCCTTCCTTTTCCTTTGGATCTTCACGTCAGGCAGATTGTGTAGCAATTTTTATGCCGTTTTTTTTTTGGAAAAAAGTATAACAAGAGGCAATGAAATAACCTATTAAAAATTTATAGAATAATATTTATAAAAATTTACAAAAAAAAAAATAATAAATTTGTTTAAAAAAAAATTGAATCAGGAATCCAGTATCCCACCACTGCCTGACGCAACGTTCAGAAACAAGCCACCATCGCCGAGCATCCTGCAGGAGCAGCAGCAGCAGCAGCGGCAACAGCAGCAGCAACGGCAACAGCAGGAGCAACAGTAGCAGCTACGGCAGCAACAAAATCAGGTATTTCCATAGGGGTTAGGACAAATAGGACTTCTTTTTTTTGTGACCTGGAAGAGATAGGAATATATATATTGCCCTTAGTAGGGAAGAAAAATTAAGGAAAACAGTAGGGGTTTCTTGTTTCTTCTCATTCCTATTAGGAATTAGGTGTACTGGCTCAGTAGCCCGAAACAACCTCAATTGTTTCCCCGGAAATCGTTCCGAAAGGGAGAATAAATATATTTTAAGAGTGATTTTTTTATTGGAAGGATACTTACCTGTAGGACTGAAACGGACGGACAAACCTCTGAGGAACCTGCAACGAGAAGAAGCCCACTGGGGCAGCAACACCCATAGTCATTTTGAAGTTTTTTTATTTTTTCTCAACATGTCAAATTATTCCCAAGTCATATTAATTTAGTTATTCGATACCTTTTCTTTAATTCCATTTTTATATTTTCTTCTAATTTAATTTTATTTTTTTTTATAATTCAATTTTATATTGTATAAAACAAATTTTATATTTTGTATTTTTATAATTTACATTTGTTTAATTTTTTTTATAGTTCAAATTTTATATTTTATTTTTTTATAAAAAATTTGTTTTATTTTTTTTATAATTCAAATTTTACATTTTATAATTCAATTTTTTTTTTAATAATGAAGTACGCAATAGGAATTAAATTTTGTAAATAAAGTAAGAATTCTCATTGAAGATGGGTTATAAAATTTGTTTATAAAGTGGTAGTAGGGTAACCAAAATAAGTGGAGGCAACTTTGGGATGACCGAAACCTGGCAAGAGGTCATCATGGAGAGGTTCCCAGGGATCTCGTGAGGGAGGGCCGCCTATGTTGGCAGAACAACAGCCAACCATTTTGTTTTCGAGCGGACATGAGACCAGTGAGAGTGAGTATATTGGTGCAATTCCGTGTGATTTCATAATTTACCTTTTTATTTTTTTTATCTTCGAAATACCACACCACTTCGGGTCCAACTTTAACATTTGTTGATTTATTTAGAATACCCCATCTCCGTTCTGTAAGACTGGCATGGAATTTTTTTCTTTTTGTTGCTGCCAAATCGTTGACAAAATACCACCCCCAAAACCGGCGAGCTCTAGTCGAGCTTAAACGCGGGCATGCCAGCAAAAGTCAACCATCTGGCCACACCTACCTTTCCGTTTACACCGGGGCGGCAACTATAAGCGTGATGGAGTTTTTTGCCTAATGGTTTTCTCCATATGGGGTTTTTTACGGGACTAATTGTTTTACCCTTTTTGAAAAAAAAGTTGTATTTATTCTTATATATACTATTTTTTAAATAATAGCAACATTGTTATTAATTGCTTTTTTTTAATGAAGTTTAGTTAAATGAATTATTAAATGAAATTTTTTGTTTAAAATTATGTCCACACACGAATTTTATAGTGGGCATAAATAACTTTATACTAAATAACTTTGACAACCCTCCTTTTTTGATGAACTTTAAAATAATGTTAATTATAACGGCATTGCTGAAAAGAAGGAATGTGCAAAACAAATGTAAATAAAACCAGAGAACTGCAAATGTTGATTGCAAAACGTTCATACGCAATCAACACAAGAATAAATATGGGTTTGCGTTCAAACGTTGAATATACTCCAACACACATATTTGTTGATGATTTTAAATCAATCAAACGACGTGCAAATTGTTGTCACTGATTTATAATCATCGGTCGTTTTTATACCGTTGATTTTATTCTGTTCGTTGGGTCAACAATAATTATTTTGATGTAGAATGAATCAGAAAAAGCTATAAATAACGCGTATGTGTGTAGTCATATTTAAAACAAAATAGTTTCTTATTTATAACAAGCAAGAGCGGCTAAAAGTTACGATAACACCAAATAAAATTATAATATAATTTTATTTATACCTACAATTTTATTTTTATTTAATGTAAAATAAAATTGTAAGTAAACACAATTTTATTTTAGACAATATTGATATTTTGCAACTACTTTTGGTTGACCCCATTAGAATTTCAAAACAAGTAATTTTGTTTACCTTTTGTATTTTAAAATTCTTAATAAACAAGTTCATCAACCCATGGTTCATTACACTTAATATTTCCAAATAATTAATAAATGCATATTTATTGACACAATTAAATTTCCGAATAAAATATCCAATAGACAAGATATCAATATTTTAGCAATTAAGCATATTTTTTCTTAAATTATAAGTTATATATACAATAAAATTATAGTTTGGAATCAGTTAAGACATTTAATTCAATAAAGACGAAAGCCACAATAAAAAAATAAAAAAAAAATAAAAACCAAAACGAGTTTTTATTTTTTTTTAAACAAAGGTAATAACACCTAACAAAACTGGCGACGAGGATACGATGAAGGATTAATCCTTACGACTATACCTTTTCTTGGTACAAATAAAAAAAAGTGATGTCGTTAAAAAATAAAATTTTTTTTTATTAAAATTACATAAAAAAAATCCTTAGCAAAAGCATAATAATCTGAGGACAATTGTTTTAAACCAAAAAGTGTATCAAAATCAAACGAAATAAATTTAACTTTTGTGAACATTTAAAATCATAATAAAATTTAAAATCATAATAATCTGAAGACAATTGTCTAATAAAAACAAAGATTTAAAACCAAAAAGTGTATCAAAAAAAAACAAACGAAGTAAATTTAACTTTCTGTGAACATTTAAAATCATAATAAAAAAAATTTTTATAATAATCTGAAGACAATTGTACTATAAAAAACAAAAATTTAAAACAAATGAACAGTTTTATTTTATACGGAAATTCCTTTGAGAATTATTTCGATTTTCCCTTCCCCAATTAGAACACAAAGTAAGAAAACATAATGGCAAACCCCCCACAAATTCACATAGATCCAATTAAGTATTTAAATAACCTTCCTTAATTTGGTGGAAACATAAACGACCTTCCAACCTTTACAAAATTAGTGGATAGGATATATCCTATTTTGGCCTCTTATGACGAATTACCACAATTACTATTTTCCGATATAATTAAAAGCAGAATAATTGGCAAAGTGAAAGAAGTGTTAGAAATAAACACACAGGTATAATCATGGGAGGACATAAAACGTACCTTGAATAATAACTTTGGCGAAAGAAAGAGCTGCGATCAACTCTATAATGAAATGAGATCTGTAACGTTCCAAACAAACACCATAGATTTCTATAATGATCTCAAATATAAATTGAGATGTTTGAATAATAAATCAGTTATAATGACAGGAGAAGGCGAAGCTGCCAACCAAGTTGCCATTAATAACCAGAGATCAGCACTTCATATTTTTAAAAACAAAATGCCAGAACCTATGAAAACAATTTTAGCATGTAGAAACCCAACATCGTTGGAAAGTGCCATGGATATTCTGTACGAAAACGGTTACGACAAAATGGGAAAAGATGGTCGAATACACCCAGGACGTGCCAAACAAGCCAAAGATAACCAGAAGTACGAAAACAATCCACAACCAAGTACATCAAAGAATAAGGAACAAAATCACAGACAACCCCAACAAAATTTTTACAAAAATAATACCCAAGAACAAAATTGGCGAAATAAACCAAACTATCAGCAACAACAAGTAGAGCCAATGGACGTCAACAACGTTGAAAATTTTCCGCAAACAGCCTCCACGGAGAACTACCATATATAGTTATAAAAAGTAAATTAGGATCCCTTAAATTTATAATAGATACCGGGGCAACTCATTCTATCATAAACCCTGGAATCTGTCACCCAAAATGGAAAATAAATTTTAACCCTATTAATTTAAAAACACTCCAACACATTGTAAGAATAGAAGAAAAAGTATCTGTTCCACTCTTCGAAGAAATGGGCGATACCAATAATAGAATCGAATTTTTAGTTTGTAAATTTCACACCAAGTACGATGGTCTGATCGGAAACAATATTCTGAAAAGACTTAGAGCAATTGTAAACCTAAAAGACGAACTCTTACAGATCGGGGATAAACAGATCCCAATGAAGTTCACTATTGAAAATAAGGAATATTTCTTTGAAAAAGATGGTATATACAATATAGAATTAAAAGTTAATAAAGAAAATGGATTAATATATACTCCTAAAACACTATTAGATAATGAAAATATCGAAATCATGGAAGGAGTGTACGAAGCAGAAAATTTTAAAATAAGCGCTTTCGTAAACTTCAGTGGTAATACACCAAATAGTTTTAAATTTGAAACCCAAAAAACAGATGTTGTAACCAACGAAAATTTTTATGTTCGTACTATAGGAAACGAAGACCCAAAAATCCCCCTTTCAGATCAAAAACGAACAAATAACTTAAATAATGAAGAAAAGGGAAATTTCCTACAAATTATAAAAACCTTCAGGAAGATATTTTATACCGAAGATAGTGATTTAACATTTACTAACGCTATCAAACACGAGATAAGAACAGTAAATAACATCCCAATTGCTGCAAAAACTTATCGATATCCATACATCCATAAGGATGAAGTAAAAAAACAAATTACAGAAATGTTAGATAAGAAGACAATCAGAAATAGCCATTCCCCATATTCTGCCCCTGTTTGGATTGTACCGAAAAAATTGGACGCAAGCGGTAAGAAAAAATGGAGATTAGTGGTCGATTACCGAAAACTAAATGAGGTAACTATTGAGGATAAGTATCCCATTCCAAATATAGACGAAATTCTAGAAAAATTGGAAAGGTGTCAATATTTCACGACCCTAGATCTCGCGAAAGATGAAACATGAGAAGGATATACCAAAAACAGCTTTTATCGTAGAAGGCGGACATTACGAATTCCTTCGTATGCCATTTGGGCTGAAAACATCTCCTGCCACGTTCCAGAGACTGCTGAATAATGTCCTAGGAGATTTCATCAATAAGATTTGCCTAGTATACTTAGATGACATCATTATATTCTCTACCTAATTACAGGAACATTTGGAATCTTTAACGAAAATATTTCAGCGTCTTAAGGACGTTAATCTGAAAATACCACTCGACAAAAGCGAATTTTTGAAAAGAGAAACGAATTTTCTCGGACATATTGTAACTGAAGATGGCATCAAACCAAACCCGGATAAAATAATATGTGTACAAAAATTTCCGCTTCCTACTACACCAAGAGAAATAAAACAATTTCTGGGTCTAGCAGGTTACTATAGGAAGTTTATAAAAGATTATTCCAAAATTGCCAGACCAATGACCAAGTATCTGAAAAAGGATACTAATATTGATCTTACCGATCCCGAATATTAGGAAAGTTTCAGAATGTTGAAAATATTATTAGTTAACTCTCCCGTCCTAGAGTACCCGGATTTCAATGAAAAATTTGCTTTGCAAACCGATGCAAGTAATTTTGCAATAGGAGCAGTACTTTCCCAGAAGGGACATCCTATTTGTTATGCGAGTCGAACGCTAAATGATCACGAACAAAATTATAGTACAATTGAAAAAGAATTGCTAGCAATAGTATGGTCTACACAACAACTACGACCGTACCTTTTTGGCCGACGTTTCATAATCGAAACCGACCACAGGCCACTTACCTGGCTATTCTCCATAAAAGAACCCAATTCGAAATTAGTGAGATGGAGATTACGGCTACAGGAATACGACTACGAAATAAAATATAAGAAAGGAATTTTAAACGGAAATGCTTACGCCCTTTCCAGAGTAGAAATACATTTAAACAATGAAGAGAACCCCACAACGCCGATTAATAATAACATAATCGTGGAAACAAGCAATCCTTTGAATTTTTATCGAAGACAAATCATTGTCAGTATAACAAACTCTGGTTCACTAAAAATAAAAAATGAGAAAATCTTTAAAAACAAAAGGAAAACAATCTCAGCCAAAAACTTTGACGAACCAACTATTATAACAATACTGAAAAATCATTTCGATTCAGAAAGAACCAATGCAATCCTGATTCGCGACGAATCCGTTTCAGAAAAATTTAAAGAAATTATAAATAAATACTTTGAAGCCAACAATGGATTCAAAGTCCTAATATGCAAGAAAATATTAGAAGATATCTTAGACGAGAATGTACTAACCGAACTAATAGAGAAAGAACATAAAAAAACAACCACAGAGGTATAGACGAAAACTTTGCGGAATTGAGAACAGACATTTATCACCCACATTTAAAAACGAGAATAACTCAATTTATAAATAACTGCGACATTTGCAATAAAGAAAAATACGAGAGATGACCAATCAAACAAGAATTCAAAATAACGGAAACTCCAGAAAAACCCGGAGACGTAATACATGCAGACGTATTTTATAGTTTAGGAAAAACACTATTTTTAACATTTATCGATAAATTCTCCAAATATGCCCAGGCTATAAAGATAAGAAATAGATCCTGGATTGAATTCATAATAGCTTTAACACAGTATTTATCAATTACGGGAAAAATAAGAAAATTTGTTATAGATAACGAATTAGGCTTCAAACTCTGACATTGAAAGGCTACATAATACAATAAAAGAGCATATTAGAATACTAAAGCACGACCCCAACAGGGAAACAGAAACAGTCGATGAAAAAATTTACAAAATAATAATGCATTACAATAACACTATTCACTCGACAACTAAAAGAAAACCGGTTGATTTTAGAAACGATATCATTAACCAAGAAGAGTATTTCTCAATCAGGGACTCCATTATCAAAAGGAAGGAAAATACTATTAACAAACTCAACGAAACCCGAGAAAATGTTGATGTTCAGACAGGACCAATTTACATTAAAGATAAAAGAGGCGGAAAGAATCATTCTAAGTTTAGAAAAATAGTAGTTTCTGAATTAGATAATGATCATGTCATAACAAATAATGGATACAAATATTATAAATCACACATTAAAAGAAAGAAAAAATTTCAAAACACCGAAACCCCAAATATAATGAAGACAATATAAAACTTAAATTTTTATTTTCAGATGAATCTACTTCACATAATTCTACTGTTGATTTCATTTCCTGAAATAATAAAATCACAAAACATGTACATCCAGAATCTAACTGATAACAAAGGTTACATCCCGATAAAAGAAGATGACATAAAAATCATCGACCATTATAATAGAATATTTCATTTCATAAACCTAACCAACTATCATCATTCCATCGAAATAATAGAGAAAAACGTAGACCTGTTACACGGAACTACTTCGAATTTGAAACCATTATTGGATACCATTGAAAATACTTTCACCTTACTCAAAGCTAAAGTAAATAATTTATCACCACATTTTAGGAATA
Organism: Eustalomyia histrio; assembly: GCA_949748255.1. Taxonomy (NCBI): domain Eukaryota; kingdom Metazoa; phylum Arthropoda; class Insecta; order Diptera; family Anthomyiidae; genus Eustalomyia; species Eustalomyia histrio. Next base: position 86,203,052 of record OX456523.1, read on the forward strand.
AACGTGGCCTTATTAATGCGTTTGGTAAAGGAATAAAATTCATAACGGGAAATATGGACAGCGATGACGAAAAAGAAATCAGGAATGCTCTTGATGTCCTCACAACAGACATGAAAGATAAATCAATGGAAATAAGTTCTTTTATTCAAATAAGCGAAACAATTTCTTCACAAATCCAAAATATTACAACACATATTAATACCAAGCAAAACATAGTAAGAAAATATATAAACCTATTCCGGAATGAAATCCAAAACAGAATAGCAAACTTAGAAGATGAAGTAATGTTCCTGAGACACATATACCAAATCGATAATGATATCACCTTACTAAGAAACCATGTGGATGATATTGGTCGGGTCATATTTACAGGTAAAATGGGCATTATTCCTACCGATATATTAAACGAACAGGAATTGGAACTCGTTGACGATTTTAATACTTACACTTATATTAAAATTGGCGTTACATACCTTTCTGAAACTATTGTAATAATATTATCTATTCCAAAATATTCTCCTAACTCACTTTCTAAAATAACATTTGAACCAATCCCCAAATAACGAAAATAAATCACTATATTTAGAGGAAAACCAAATATTAATTGACAAAGAAAACAAAATATTTCACGCAAATTTAAGTTCCAACTCCATCGAAGATCTGAGAACATTTAACGATCATTGTATTGAAAATATTATGAGAAACGAAGAACCTCAATGCATCTTCAGAAAATTCGAACTTTATGAAATAAAGGAAATACAACAAAGTTTCCTATTATTTAAAAACTATTTCGGAAATGTAACACACAATTGCATTCGCGAAAACAATGAAAAACTGTTTGGCACTTTTATTCTGAAATTTCAAAACTGTAAAATAACTGTAGAAAATAAAACTTATTATAACAATGAAGTAAACTTTAAAGAAAATGTTATTTTATCTCATCTTATAACCGATATAAAAGAAAATACAACATTGCATGTCGATTTAAAACTTGAAGATTTATATTTAAAACAATTAAATTATGAAAATGATTTATAAAAAATTGATTTTAAACATCAACATAATAAAATATTTAATATAACAAGTAATGGAATAAATATCATTATATTCATTATTATTATTGTACTTACGTCATTAATATATAAAAGAAAAATTAATGTATATCATATTTCGTCGGAGCCTCAAACTAACGGTGGGGGAGTTACGATAATACCAAATAAAATTATAATATAATTTTATTTATACCTACAATTTTATTTTTATTGAATGTAACATAAAATTGTAAGTAAACATAATTTTATTTTACACAATATTGATATTTTGCAACTACTTTTGGAATTTCAAAACAAGTAATTTTGTTTACCTTTTGTATTTTAAAATTCTTAATAATTAACAAGTTCATCAACCCATGGTTCATTACACTTAATATTTCCAAATAATTAATAAATGCATATTTATTGACACAATTAAATTTCCGAATAAAATAACCAATAGACAAAATATCAATATTTTAGCAATTAAGCATATTTTTTCTTAAATTATAAGTTATATATACAATAAAATTATAGTTTGGAATCAGTTAAGACATTTAATTCAATAAAGGCGAAAGCCACAATAAAAAAATAAAAACCAAAACGAGTTTTTATTTTTTTTTTTAAACAAAGGTAATAATACCTAACAAAACTGCTAGATTCGGCTATGCCGAATCTTATATACCCTTCACCATGGTTGGGAAAAAACTGAAGTTTATATATGGACATATATGGAATGGACAAATTTATATACGGACGTCTTTAAGAGGAAATTAACCATTTAGTTTGGTGATAAAACTTGGACTCGCGAAGATTTTTGGTTCCAGAAAATAGGTATTTAAAAAAATTTATGTTTTGGGCATAACTTTTTTGTGTCTGAACCGATATTTCCGAGTTTTTTTAGCAAATATCTTATACTAAAGATTTTCGATCTTTTGCTATATAAGACGTATCCATAGGTCATATTACAACTCTAAAATAATATACGAGAAATAAAATAATATATGGGAAATAAAAAAATATATGTGAAATAAAATGGTTTAAAAATCTTTTTATAAATTCTTTAAAATCGGAGCAAATAATAGAAATAAAACCGTTTGTATCAGAGGGTTTTTACACAAATTTTGATGTTATGAATTATTTAATTATTAATTTAAAATTTTATATAAATTAATTATTTAATGTTAAAAAAACAAAAAAAAAAGTCTTAAGAAAATATAAAAAAATTGTACAAAAAAAAAAAGTTGAATAGACGGGGAATCGAACCCGCGCCTAAGAGAAAAAAGTATTTGTGACATAGCGTTTAGACAACTGAGGTATTGAGGTCATGCAGAATCATCGTTAAAATAATTAAATAAACAGTTTACGTACATTAGAGATTTGTTTGTGTATAAAAGGTGAAGAGGTAAAAGAAAAGAATTTCAACAAATCGTTAAAAGAAATCACTAGAACTGCATGTGTTTTATTTCTACAAAAACGTTTGATTTAGCTGGCAAATTTGCATTTGGGATTTTATTTCGCTTTTTTATTAAAAAATATTTTTAATTTCTTAAAAATAGAAAATAGTTTATAAATTTTTTTTTTATAAATTATTATAAGTTAGGACCTAAAATAGTTGCACTCAAGGGGAAATTATATATAAAATTTTCTTAATATATGAGAAATAAAATGGTTTAAAAATCTGTTTATACATTCTTTTAAATCGGAGCAAAAAATATAAATAAAACCGTTTGTATTTTATTTGTATCAGAGGGTTTTTATAAAAATTTTGATGTTTTTAGCCTATTTTTGAATTATTTAATTATTAATTTAAAATTTTATTTAAATTAATTATTTAATGTTAAAAAAACAAAAAAAAGTCTTAAGAAAATATAAAAAATTGTACAAAAAAGAAGTTGAATAGAGGGGAATCAAACCCGCGCCTAAAAGAAAAAAAGTATTTGTGACATAGCGTTTAGACAACTGAGCTATTGAGGTCATGCGGAATCATCGTTAATATAATTAAATAAACAGTTTACGTACATTAGAGATTTGTTTGGTTTTTATTTAAATGACAAATCTTTGTATGTGTTTGTTGTTTGTGTATAAAAGGTGAAGATGTGAAAGAATTTTAACGAATGTATGTGTTTGTTATGCGTAAAATTCAACATACATATAAAAGAAAGGATTTTACGGAAAAAATTAGAGGTAGTCGTGGTTTTTTGTTAATATCTCAGCCATTTATCAACCGATCTGGCTGATTTTAATAGCAAACGGAAATGGATCACAATCAAGTCCTCATCATGGGTGGGGTCTTCGGAAAACCCATTTCAACACACAGACTTACAGACGGATATCGTTAAATTAACTTCGATCTTCATAAGGATCCAGAATATATATACTTTATAGGGTCTAAGAAGGGTATAAAAATACCATACGCAATTTTGAATTCAATTGATGCTTTATTCGGAGTCATTCCAAAAGTTTTTGAAACAATCTAACAGTTTTTGAAATGGTCTTTGAAATTCAGTAAAAATTTGCATGTGGCATGTGGAACAGTTCTTATTAAATTTGCTGGTAACAATGGCAGAGCCATCATATTCCGAAATGCGGTTTTTGCAGCATCCGACGATCTTACAAAATTTTAGAACGAATAGTTTTCTATGACTGCGTCTTAGGGCTTGGCAATTTTAAAACCTGTTAAGAATTTTATTTGTTCTTTATGTATAAAAACAAAATTTTCGCCTGCGGCGCCTATTAATATACGAAAAACAAAATGCCAAATACATTTTCCGATCACGATAATGTGGTAAAGAATTTATGATTTATTGCACTAAGCCGAGTCTTTGACGTTTCGTCAAAAGAATTTTATAGCATAATAAAAATATTTTTAATCAATTTTATCTAAATGTGGAGAGAATTTTTACAACACAAAAACAATCAAAATGTACTTACTATTAAACGTATTAGATCTCAGTCAATGTAATACATAAGTTTTAAATAAAAATTGTTTATGAATTTAAAAGCTGTAAATTATGTTTTAAATGCTTCAGAAAGGTCAAAAAATTTAGGTTTAGAAATTGCCAGCTTTTAAACAAATTTTTAGAAAATAAATTTGGCCCCCTTCCCCATTTCTCCGTAACAAAATCCTGGGCACGCCACTGATTACAACGTAGTGATTTATAAAAATCGATTTTTTTACACTCGCGTTGGCGTTAGAAAGTGAAGTGTAGGTGAGGCGTTAAACGCAGAGGATTTACAAAATTGGGCATACAAATTAAAATATCAGATTTGGCTTAAAGTATCTTCACACTATTTTTTTAGACATTTAAGCGTACACAGAAAAAAATATAACAAAAGTCTAAGTAATTAAAAATATTTGTTAAAATTCAAATTCGATTTCTAACAATTTTTTGTTTGAATTGTTTGTAAATTGTTATTTTTCATATAAAAATTCTTTGAAAATAAAAATTGAAGTTACAAAAAAATAACAAAAAGTTTTTTGTATTTACAAATTCCATTGCTGATGCGCTTTTAAAAAATATATTTTTTTTGTATTTACAAAAATGTTCTATGGAAGATGTTCAATATAACAAACAGAATTTTGTAATTTTATTCTGTGTATGTATATATTTCTACACTCACCAAAAAAAGTCTGTAATGGCAACTGAAAATTTTGCCGTTATTACAGGAAATTCTGCTAATTTGAGCCCAGCGGTATTTTTTGCTAATCTTAGCAACACATGTTTGCTGACGTGTAGTACAATGAAATTAGTAGAAAAATTAGTAGCCGCTACTAAATTTTAGTAGACTTTTTGTAAAGTGGAATTTAAAATCTGTTTGCTAAAACCAACAAAAAAAATTTCTAAATACTATTAATATTAGTACAAAGTTTTAGATTTATTTTTTTATCGAGCATCAAAAATTTTGATTATGTTTTTTAAAGATGTTTTATACAAAATTAAAAAAAATCAAAGGCTTAAAAATCTTAAAAATTGTTAAAACATAAACGAATTTATCATTTGGTTTTAATTTGGTAATTTCTGTTTTGAAAAATATTTTAGTCAATTTTTTTTTTTACTTTTAAGGTTAAATTTAATTGTTTTTAGGGCTGATTTTTAGAACTAAAAAACCCTTTTTAGTGCTATTTTAAGTGGATGTCCTCTTTTTAGACATGAGTCGGTATCTTCACTTCCGATCCCTTTTTTAATCCTATGTAACATTTTAGGGCAATTTAAGTTTGTATGTATAAGTTTAAATTATTAGAAATAACATTTCCATCAATATCGACTTTTTTAAAATTAGTAATTTTTTTTGCTAATTTTAGCAAATCGGTTTTCAAAAATTTGTAAAATGATTTCTGAAATTAGCAACGAAAGTTTGTAGATATTCTGTAAAAACTCTGTAATTTGTAAAATGTAAATAGCAAAAAGATTTGTTAAATAATAACTTTTTTACTAAAAATCAGTACAAAAATAGTAAATTGGGATTGAAAACCGTTTACAAATTTTTCTACTAACTTTTTTTTCTGAGTGTATATAAAGCTCAACGAACTCTTTTTCTAAACTCGTTCAAAAATTTAAAATCATTTGAAAGATGATTAACGTAAAATTTTTTTAGTCTGTGAAATTTTATGTCATGGTGTCTTAAACAATAATTTATCAGATTTATCAGAATTTCTAAAAAGTTCTAATTTAACTAATCAAACTGACCTACGACCTGCACTTAATCACTTGACAAGCATAAAATCACTTCACAGTGAAAACAGATTCATTGTGCCAACCAAATTTCTTGGCAACTGAATAGCTTAGTTGCAGCAACCGAATTATTTGCTTCTCCCAACCGAATGTACTCCAGGTGCAATTCAAATATATGGTTTCAACCGAAATTATATCGGGTGCCCAAAAAAATCGGTTATCATAGTGAATCCGGTTTCTCTGTGTGTAGCACAGTGTTATTATACCTCAACCTCTTTAAAAAGTTAAAAGTTTGTTACCAGATTAGTTGACTTAAAATTTGCACATCAAAGACTTTGTGGCTTTAAACAAATTAAAGTTAAAATGAAGATATCGATAATGAAAATGATAATATGATAATATTAGTAAGAAGTACAATAAATATTCTTTGTACCATTCTATATGTTACAACACTCAAAAGCTTACAATGAAAATCAATTTAACTTTTTGTTTAAGTTAATTTTTGTTATTTCCTTTTACCTTAATACGATGTTATTTACTTCAAGTCAGGGTTTCCATATAATTTTTTGTATTCTGAGGAGTATTACTATGAAAATTATTAAGGATATCAATATACTACAAAAATTTTGCAGCACAAAAATGCTTGAGAAATTAAGTGTTTAAAGTTTATAAGCTAAAAGAAAAAATAAACAAAAACTTTAAATTAATTAATTTTCTGTGTTTTGACGCCTTTGTTGTTTAAAAAACAAGATATCTGCAAAACTTTTGTAAAATTTAACTTGTTAGTTACGATATAAAGTTTCTTGAATAAGCTGAATTGTCTGTATTACTCGATGAGATGACTTACAATTAACTGATACTGACATGAGAAAAATTTTACTTGTGGTGATAAATGTCGATGTTGGTTGGTGGGAGACTCCTACTCGATTTTAAGGGCAAATTGTATTAGCATATAATTTAAGGGTTGATATATATTACGCTGATTTATTACGCAAATGGATTAAGTGGTTAATTTTTATAGCTGGTACTTAAAATGTCACAAAAATTTCAATTATACTTTTCATATGCAATGTCTTTAACTTTAAATTGAAAAACATTCCCAACAAACCAAACGATATTGTTTCGTTATTATAACGATGTCATTTCGATGATACGTTTGCCCGACAATGATTTCGTAAACGATACAAAAATAAGTAATAGTAGCAGTGGAGAAAAATACACATTCATTAAAGATATCGTTATTCAATAAAATAACGATACCATTTAAATTTTCGGGCACAAGGATAACATATTCGACATATTTCAGACTTTTTGTCGTTATTTTCTCGTGAATTCATTAACGAAATAAAGTAAATATACAGTAAAAATATGATATCTTCAACGATATCTAGGATAGTAAATAAAATCCCTTAAAATTATAAAAATTGCGAAATTTTAGTTTGTGTGTTTATTTTATAAGAATAATAAAGTTAAATTACAAATGTTCTTAGAGATGTGAAGTAAAAAACTTTAAAATTTGTTTAATACATAATTGCATGGAACTACTCATTGGACTGCGAGTGGTTATTCCTCATATAGTAAATTTGTTCTAGAGGAGATAACGCCAAATTTCTATGATAATTGTAGATTTCTAACAATTGCGGAGTACTAATTATAAAGTTTTCCCCGAGTGAATGGTATATTTAAATAGAAAAACAAAAGAAAAATTAGACTTCCCAATTGATTTTTAAGGCACATTTACACGCCAGTAAAAACTGCTGCCGATAGATAAAAAACACTCATAATTGTTCCCTCTGTCACATACCCAAGTTTTATAAAAGATTCGTGGTTCGTCCAAGGAGACTTTATTTGTTTAATTTATTTGCCTATGGAATTTTAATCCTTAGAGACATTCTACAAAATAATTTAAAATTATATAACAATGAGTTCAAGATAATTTAGACTTATATATCAATAACTTTACTATGAGTTCAGAAAAATAATAATTATATTTTTTTACACTAGGATTAAGTAAAAAAATTATAATTTAGACTTATATATCAATAACTTTACTATGAGTTCAGAAAAATAATAATTATATTTTTTTACACTAGGATTAAGTAAAAAAATTATAAATCTGTATAATTGGTTAAATGTGTTACACATTCTCCGAGTGGATCAGCATAATTAGCTTTAAAAAATTTCACCGATAAAGGTATAAAATTAAAGGATACTCGCTGGGGAATGTTAAATGAAATGAAATTAATTAAAAATCCAGAACAGATATCACCATTAATAATATGCAAAATAAATATCACATTCATTTAATTGAATAGAAAATCATTTAGCGAAAAGCCTTGCTTACATTTCTCATAGACGATTGACATTGAGGAGATCTGGCCCTGATTGCACTATTGTATAGCAACAATAGTGCAATCAGGGCCAGATTGAGTTGCTGCCATGTAATAAAGCCATAGGCAACAAAGCCATATGACCTTATTTCACACCGCATTGGGAAATAATGCCATTTAGCTTTATTTCCACAGGAGGAATGAAATAAAGTCATACTCGTTTGTCAATTGAAGTGGAAATAATGCCATACAAGTATAAAATGCAATTAATTGTAATAGTTGCATATATATTGCCAAAAGAATGCGTTGGATTTGTCTAGCGTTGGAAAAGGTATGGCGTACAAGCTTTGGAAGGGGCCGGCGCGGCGTCTTCGCGGCCGGCGCGGCGACTTCGCGGCCGACGCGGCGTATTGCATTTTGATTGCTGCTCTTCAACATATTAAACCAATTGTTTTCTGGCGACTGGATATGCATGAAGAACCGTTAGTTCATATGAGCACGTTTTTCTTCCCAAGCGTTGTGCCCAATTTGTCGTGCCATTATCAAGGATGGCACGCATATTCATATATTGTTAATATTTAAAAAATCGATTCACATTTCCATTTGTAAACTGAACTTATTGGATTTATGTTTATTTTTTATTTTTGTGTAATTAAAAGAAATCAAATACACTACAAAAATATTGTACAGATAATAACCAAAGGTGCAATAATGCCATAATGGCTTCCTCATTGCTGTGTGAAATAAGGCCATATGGCTTTATTGCCTATGGCTTGATGTATTTTGTTGGTGGTTGCAAAATGAAATTTTATAAATATTTTGAAATTCTCTGTTTATATAAACTAAGCAATAATGCCAAGCTAATTATGGCCAACCTATGTGGCACAAACCATCGTTTTTTTATGACGAGCATCTTAGAAACCTAAAGCTTTTTTTTATTGAATTATCGTTTACTACATAATGAAATTTGTAAAATATGATATCATTAGGTTTATTGGGTTGGATCAAAAAAAAAACATATACTTCATGTAATCCATTCCATAGAAACTTTATCAAATTTTATAGACCATTTTAATAACACAGTAAAACACAAATAATGCATCGAATATGCAACTGATGGATTTAGGATTTGGATCACGAATGTGAATACCAAATTTAAAAATTAGTTCTACTTTTTAAAATATTCGCACTTTTAACAAATATACCTGTGAAAACTATACACAGAGAAAATCATGAAGTAAATGATTAAAAGCTAATTGCCATTGATCTTTCAAAAAAAGTAAATGATAAAATTTTGTTGATACACAGAAAAAATTTACAAAATTCTGTTTGTAATATTAAACATCGTACATAGAATATTTTTGTAAATACAATTAAAAAAATTTTTAAAAAGGCACCAACAATGGAATTTGTAAATACAAAAAACTTTTTGTTATTTTTTTGTAACTACAATTTTTATTTTCAAAGAATTTTTATAGGAAAAATAACAATTTACACACATTTCAAACAAAATATTATTATAAATCGAATTTGAATTTTAACAAATATTTTAAATTACTTAAAATTTTGAATATTTTTATCTGTGTAATAATCCAAATACTGGTGTTAAGACACAAAATAAAAATTAAAATGTAAATACCATAAATAATACTAAAATTATTCATCAACAAACAAAAAAAGTTATATTTTGCCATGTGATGCTATTGTTGCTCAAAGAGATAATGCTGACAACTGTCGCCGCAACCTCAGGACTGTGTGCAGCTGTGGTACAGAAAAGACATTATATTTTTCAGAATAGATGTCCCATAGCTCTCTTTTTTTATATTCGTTAATGAAGTTAACATAATTTTCATTATTTGCAATTGCCCTTTTCCTTTAATATTTTTTCCGCTTAATTTTACTCCACACGAACCTTCTTACTCGCTTGTTTCCGATGAACTGAACGTTTAAATCAGTGCTGTTCATTTCATGGGACAATTGTCCCCTGCTCAACTCACATGTATTCTTACGCTCTTGCTTTTAGTCGTCACTGAAACAGCGACGAGTGAACATGTGTAGCGGATGTATGCTGATTTTTTTTTAATGCACTGAAAAAAATTAATAGCAATGTACGAAAAATATTTTGTGATACTACAAGATCTATAAAAATCTTTAACAGACTTAATAAAAAAACATTTTTTTAATATAAAAGTTGAAATGTTTTAAAAAATTCGATTTCGATCGTTCATTCATTTATTCCGATCGAATGTGTTTTTCTTCCAAACATTGCATTTTTTTAACAGGATAACATAAGAAATCCAACTTATTAAAGATATTTTAATAATATAATATTCCTTATTGAGCCAAAGATCCTTTATTTATAAAAATTTAATTATAAATCTTTATTTATCCCAATATTTCGTCACCACATTGGGTGACTTCTTCAGGGGAAATTGTCTTTTTTAAATTAAAATTATAAAATGAAAACTTATATATAACAATTTTTTTAAAAAAGGCGGTAAATCAAAAATAATTTTTTGTCAATATTAATAAATAAAAATATCACAGAAAACAAAAATAACAATATTTGAAAAATTAAAATGTTACATGAACAAAAATATTTTATATACATTTCATTTAACATAATAATATTTATCCTAGTTTTTATTAACTAAATGTCTGTAATTTTGTGCAATATTTGCTATGTCTGTTTTATAATTAATTCGTTGTGTAGATGGTACCTTCATAATTTGTAACATTTCTAACATATATCTACGTCTGTAATTATTTTCCGTGTTTAAAATTGACGTCCTATCAAAATCAGGATAATGATTAAAATTCGTGCAATGTAATGGTAATGCTGTTTTCTGTGTAGAAGTAGTGTTCCTGTATTTTTGATCAGATCTGTGTCCTGCAATTCTTGTTTTTAATTTATTCTTTGTTGTACCTACATATACATTACTACAATTCTCATTATCATTTCCACTACAAGGTATTTTATAAACTAAATTGGACATTTCAGATTTATCTATTTTATCTTTCGTTTTGCTAAATAATCTACCTAATGTGTAATATGTTCTATGTGCTACTATATATTTCTTATTATCATAAATTTTCGATTTTTCTAATCTTTCACATATAAGAGGAACATAAGTTAGAGATTTATAAATTTTAGGTTCAGTAACCGTTCTCGTAACTAAATTATTCTTTTTTTTTTCATTGTCTTATCAATCTACATATTAATTGAATTGGGTAATTATTATTTAACAAAATATTTTTAATCTTTTCTATATTAGTTTTATGAAATTTTGTATCGCTAATCTTTAATATCCTTTCAATCAAATTCTTAGCCGTATTAAATGCAGACAAGGGAAATACCACTGTGGCAATGAATAAATGTGATTATATTTTAAGAATGAATGATATTGTGGATGATATTACCACATACAGATTATCAAATAGGGATCCAACAAACAAATTACAGACAATAAATAATAATTTAGTTGAAGATCTTTTCAAATTAAAGATTATAACATCTTTGGAAAAGAACAAACTTAAGACAAATATATCTGTTGCACCTAGATTATATGGGTTACCTAAAATCCATAAGGAACATTTTCCTTTAAGACCAATATGTCCATTTATTAATTCTCCATCATATGAACTTTGTAAATATATTACAAACATTCTTAAAAAGATAACTGAAAACTCTAAATATAATGTAAAAGATTCCTTACATTTTAGAGAATAGATACAAAATTTAAAGATACAAAATGATGAAAAATTAATTTCACTTGATGTTGTATCTTTATTTCCGAGTATACCAATTGATATAGCTTTGGATATTATTGAAGAAAAGTGGGATGTTATAAAGGATTATACAGGAATTGAAAGGAACCTTTTTATACGTATTCTAAAATTTTGTATAATAGACAACAGATATTTTAAATATGATAATAAAATATATTTACAACAACAAGGACTTCCAATGGGATCTCCAGCTTCACCAATTATAGCTGATATTGTAATGGAAAAATTATTAGATTCTTGTATAGAAAAATTAAATGTGAAACCAAAAATCATCACAAAATATGTTGATGATTTATTTTGGATTATTTCGAATGATTCAATTAGTGATATTTTATCAACTTTTAACTCATTTCATGACAATATAAAATTTACGATTGAGAAAGAATGTAATTCTAAAATTCCTTATTTAGATACATTGATAATAAGAAAGGGTGAGAGTTTATTAATAGATTGGTATCAGAAACCAACAACTTCTGGAAGAGTTATTAACTATTTTTCTAAACACCCGAAAAGAATCATACTTAATACGGCTAAGAATTTGATTGAAAGGATATTAAAGATTAGCGATACAAAATTTCATAAAACTAATATAGAAAAGATTAAAAATATTTTGTTAAATAATAATTACCCAATTATATTAATATGTAGATTAATAAGACAATGTAAAAAACAGAATAATTTAGTTACGAGAACGGTTACTGAACCTAAAATTTATAAATCTCTAACTTATGTTCCTCTTATATCTGAAAGATTAGAAAAATCGAAAATTTATGATAATAAGAAATATATAGTAGCACATAGAACATATTACACATTAGGTAGATTATTTAGGAAAACGAAAGATAAAATAGATAAATCTGAAATGTCCAATTTAGTTTATAAAATACCTTGTAGTGGAAATGATAATGAGAATTGTAGTAATGTATATGTAGGTACAACAAAGAATAAATTAAAAACAAGAATTGCAGGACACAGATCTGATCAAAAATACAGGAACACTACTTCTACACAGAAAACAGCATTATCATTACATTGCACGAATTTTAATCATTATCCTGATTTTGATAGGACGTCAATTTTAAACACGGAAAATAATTACAGACGTAGATATATGTTAGAAATGTTACAAATTATGAAGGTACCATCTACACAACGAATTTATTATAAAACAGACATTGCAAATATTGCACAAAATTACAGACATTTAGTTAATAAAAACTAGGATAAATATTATTATGTTAAATGAAATGTATATAAAATATTTTTGTTCATGTAACATTTTAATTTTTCAAATATTGTTATTTTTGTTTTCTGTGATATTTTTATTTTTTAATATTGACAAAAAATTATTTTTGATTTGCCGCCTTTTTTAAAAAAATGTTATATATAAGTTTTCATTTTATAATTTTAATTTATTAATTATAAAAAATACAATTTCTCTTGGAGAAGTCACCCAATGTGGTGACGAAATATTGGGATAAATAAAGATTTATAATTAAATTTTTATAAATAAAGGATCTTTGGCTCAATAAGGAATATTATATGAATAGAGAAGATCGAAGAAAACTAAAATAATTATTTTAATAATATGTAAATATAATGAAATCTTTAATATTGATTAAAAAAATCTTCAACTTTTTGTTTTTATACAATAAAAAAGACACCCTAATGTATATATGTATTTATTTCCTTCCAAAAATTTAATTTTTGTTTAAAACACTTTTACTAGCATTGCTATTAACCCATTGAAAATTTTTTTACAGTGCAATTCTTATTTTCTCACGAACACAACTACATTTTTATTTTTGAACAGCACTGGTTTAAATGCGGTAAATATTGACACACAAAGCAACGGTTGCGGGAACCGACCAAAAATATCAAAATTTTTGATATTAATATTTCTAGCAACGGTTGCGGCAACACGAAAATCAATGGGCATATCTAACCTATCTTATCTTTAAATTCTTATTGCTTCGAAAATGTAGATCCTCTCAACAATAACAACAATTCGTTGGTTGTTATTCTTGCTGATCATGCATGTAATACTGGTAGTGTAAAGGCTTCATTACTTGAGCGTAAACGTAACGCTCGGTAAACGTAAATTATGGAAGCGAGTCATATGGTTTGACAAAGTAAGTAAACGATAAAACTTTTTTATGCTTTGTGGTTATTTCCAATAATTTATAGTAAAAAATTAATTATATTAATGTATATTAAATTGGGTGTTGTTATGATGGGTAAAGTTTCCATGGATTCTGCTTCGATTGGAGGTGTTTCAACGGTGGGTGTATCCATGTTAATATTTGATGAATTTTGTGAAAATCCGACGGTTGATGGTAGTGGAAATTGTGTTTCCGAAGATGATGGAATTTGTGGAGAGAATGACGATGATGATAAAGAAAATTCTTCTAAAATATTTCTAGATGACTGCATTCTAAAATAAAAAAGTAAAAATTTAAAAATGCATTTTATTTCGTTAAGAAGTTCTTATTTTTCTTACTTACGGATGAGAAGCTACATGTGGTGCTAAAAATTTCAAACTGTCCATTAGTGTGCACCGATATTTAAAAGCAGCACCGCATCCTACGGGTATATTTTCCTGACGTTTTTCCCTTACATATCGGTCGCGAAGGCATGTCCATCTTTTGGAACATACTTCCTCTATCAGTACAAACTAATTTCTTATATACATAGTTTTTTATTATTTTTATTTACCTGGACTCCCTTTTGCTTTGCAACTTCCATCAAAAATTTTTTTTGTCCGGCAATCTATAATATGGGCTTCTGTTATTATACAGCACATCATTGGCCTGGACCAACAATATCAGCTTTTCATCATCCATTGTATGTTTTTCAGAATATGTTTTTAAATATTTTTGTTATTTTTTTCGATTTGTTTTTGACTAATCAACTAACTAATCAGATGTTTTATACTGTCACGTAAAAATGGAGAGAAAATCTGTTTTTAACAGAATAGTCAGCAAAGTTACGAAACGTACACATTCGAGTAGGTACTTATTTTAATGTTCTCTTCATAAAGTTAACGGATCAGCTGATTCCGCACGTTTACGTTCAAGTAATTTGGTCTGAACTGTTGTTCGTGATTTAAGCAATGTGGAGAATATGAGTACATATTATAATACTTTTTAATATTAACAACAAAGCAAACAATTTAGTTGAGGCTTTTAATAATACATCTACATCTTATGCTGCTATTGTATCTTATGATTCTGGTTTTGCTAAAGTTACTAAAAGGATAAAAAGTTATAAAAAAAGGAAAGTTGTAGGTCAGTGCGCTAGACGTTGTCTAACGTAAAAATGGGTACATTTGTTTTAACTTTACTGAAGTTCAAATAATATCTTATGTGGCCAGACATTTGAATATTGATAGCGAAAAACTTTATTGCTATAAGCTAGTAAAAAAGATGCTAATTTAAATGAGTTAAAGAGGATAACATTTAAGTTAGTTATTTTGTCTCTTTTGTATGATGAGTTGTTTTAACCAACATTATGGACCTCTGATGTTAGGTTTCGTCCATTTATAAAATTTTAGAGACCTCCAATTGCTCAGCAGCCAAATTAGATAAGGATGCGAATAAAAACAAATACTTAAAAATTAATTAAGGTGTTGGGATTTTGGTAGCAGTTAGTGGTTCCCTTAAGGTGTCTATTAGACTGTTTATAGCATATGAGGCAGAAACTGAAAGTTGCTGCGATCCTTGATTGCCGGGCGAAAAAAAGTTTCCATTTGGCCTACAAGCATTCAATAAAAAATTTGGGGGCGATCGGATAACGCTAAGGTCTGACAAAGTTCATTGAAAAATTAAAACACACTTTATATGGTGGAATATGGGGATTTTAATCAAAATACGTATGTTTAAGCAACTAAAAATATTTTTTTTTTTTTGATAACTAGACCTGACATCGATTTTAAATACAGTTTCTTTTCTAACAAGTCATAAATGATTAAAATCGTTAGAGAAACAAAAGTTACAATAATTTGAAGATTATATTAGATCCGACTTGTTGTGTGAGGGATATTTTTTTTGACGATATGCTTCGATGCACTGTAAGATAAATTGATTCTGTTCTTCGTCTTTCGTAAGGATCCTGTTCTAATCATTTATAAATTGTACACCGCGTTCAGCAGCGTCCTTAACAACAAACATATCACGACAGACATCGAGAGTATATTGATAATCTTCTTTCGTTTCGCAAATGGATGGATCATGCTTCAAGAATTCAGTGGTCAATCGGAAGGCATCGAAAAAATGTTTGATTTTGTATGACACGAAATCGCTCAAATTATTTTACAGCAATAGTTTTGGGATGGAGATTTTTCGAACATCATCCAATTTTACGATTGTTTCTGTTGATTGCAGGCGCCTAACCATGTTTTGTTTCTCTTCGTGTGAAACATCTGAATCGAAAAACGCTAAAGCCATTGTTTGTGGTGCCAAATACCAAGAATTACTTTTCCATTTACGTGAAACCACTTCAGACACACCTGGGTCGGTTTCAGCATATGCGATGGAGTCTTTCAAAAAATGTATATCTTGATTTGGGGCTCGATGTCATTTGTGCATGTAAACCACGCTTTGACATACAGTAGCACGAGAAAAATACATAAATCGCGTAGTCCATTCAATTCTCATTGTGTCAAAGTAAACTGCTCACGAAAGAGGTATATTTTCAAGGTGTATATGCCTTTTCCCATAAACCTTGCGTGGGATGTTGGACCAGGTATACGAAAGCTTCCGCCGATTTCACCAAGGAACGTTATTGTTAATTGTAGTAGTTCCTTGTAATCCGCGCGGATTTGTGTTTGTTGAAGCTGTTGGTTGCAGAAATTCCTAATGGGTTCGCAGTCAGCAGTTAATTGGGTCTTTGAGTCCGCTTTCAACTATTTGTGATCGAGATTTTCCCAAGTGCCAGCAAAACGATTAAAAATAGGCACTTCAGGTCCACTTGTTTTGGAATGTTTGACTTCAAAGACGTGTTTGAATACGATTTTCAACATGTGATAGCGACATGCGAACTTGATTAATTTCCGATCGAGTTTGTGCTGCAACAAAATGCATGTGCCAGTGTTTTGGCCTGTATTTGATGAAGTGGTATCGAAACCCATGGCGGAAACTTTATTAAAAATATCCCATTTGATGAGTGCATCATGAACGATCTTGGCCATATTTTGTCCTGTGCCAGCAGGGACTTTGGGAGCGCACAAAAATTTAGATGTTCCTTCATAACTGGCGAGAATTGCGAATAGATCAATTTTGCTTCTGCCAAACAGGTCCGGCAAAAGTTTCCGTCCCAGTGAATAACCATGACTATACGCTGTTGATCTACGTATTAAAAATAAAATAGAAATCGGTGAAAATTAACATTATTCGTATAACTTCGAATTAAATATATGTTTTGAACTAATCTAAATTACCTTTGTAATGAGTTCTGTTTAAGTCTCCTCCGCTTCTCGCTTACGATATTCTTTTCGTAACTCATAGATCGATTGATCACAAGCTCACCAACTGAGGTAAGAGGCGTCACAGCATTATTCATGACAGTTATTACATTATCTGCGCATGCTATCAAAATATGGACAGCATCTGAACAGCTAACTTTGGCCTTATCAAGTACTACAGTAAGACGTGGCGAGATCCAATGATGTTGTCCTCTTAAACGTTTGTTGTGATCATCGGTATGCAATTCACATGCCGCATCCGTACCCGTACTGTTATGATCTAATTCATATTCGCCTTCTGTAAACTGTATCAAGTACTGCAAAATATCAATTGATAATTTCACTTACAAGATTTAATGTTAAATTCTGAGTATTTTCTCTCCAGCGATTCTTCTTTTTGCTTTCGTTGTTCTAAACGCTGTTCTCGGCCTGCCATGTACCCTGGTCTTCCTTTCTGTCTTTGCATTAACAAAAACTTCTTGTCTTCTTGTATACGCATCTTATCCAGGGCGTTTGCACTAGCGATATCGAACAGATCGTCCATTGTTTCCTTGAAAATGTTCACGTTCGATTGATTTTTATTATTGAGTTTAGATGAAATTTATATTCTCCTTTTTTACCGTATGTCCAAATTATTAAAGACATGTGTTTTTAAAATTGTTTTTTACATATGTTAAAACAATTTTATAAGGAATTTTTTTTAGAATATATTCCAAATTGAGTTATTCGATGTTGTCAAGTATTTTCCTATAAAACCCATAACATTGCCTATAAACCTCTAAATTTACTCTACTACCAAAATAATTCCCCTAAAAAATATTTTTCTTAAAATTATAAACTATTATAAATTTGGCTAACGTTTATCTCTAATTTTTGTTTATAAAATACAAGAACTATTCAACATAGCATTTTAAAAGCGATGATTTAATTTTGTATGTCTGTTTTGTTTTTTTTTATATTATTTTTAGCTATATTTGATAATCTATTGCTGGCCAGTCTTTCTTCTCTTTGGTTTTTAAGCTATACGACAGAAAACGATGTTATTGCTGGCAAGCTGCTGCTTGTGTAATGTGAATGACTGTTTGCTTAAGTTTTACTTTTTATCGATTTAGTCTTAATTGATGTTGTTAAAACTGAAAGTTTTTTCAATGACTTCTTGATTAAAGTCTTTCCAACTCAGGTTACGTACCGTTTCCTGGATCCGTAAACGTACCAGAAAACAGATTTTAAGGAACATCGTTGAAAGCCAGTCATTGGAAGACCGGTTTCGGACAGCTGTGTATTGTAAAAACGGTCTTGAGTTTTTGGTCCTATTATTTTTTTTAGATTTCTTAAAACAAAAAAAAAATTAACAACATAAAGAAAACATTCGAAGCAATTACCATTCCATACCACGTTTTAATTTTGGCCTTTTATAAACTTTATAATACCTGATAGAAATAAAAAAAAACAAATTAGTTTATGTTCAGCTTATAATATATACAATGTAAAAAGTACAATTCGCCGCATACTTCACGTCACTAGTTCTGCACCTTGGTTTGCATTCATGCAATTTCATGTATATATTCTATTATATATGGTTGCATATTTATGTTTTTTAAAAGATTCGAACCCGCGGCCTTAGAGAAAAAAAGTATTTGTGACATAGCGTCAAGACAACTGAGCTATTGAAGCTCACACAAAATCATCGTCAATAGAGGTACATATATAAAAGTCTTCGTTCATTAGAGATTTGTTTAGTTTTTATTTAAATGACAAATCTTTGTATGTGTGTTGTTTGTGTATAAAAGGTGGAGATGAAAGAAAAGAATTTTAATTATTAATATAAAATTTTATATAAATTAATTATTAAATGTTAAAAAAAAACCAAAAATAAGCAAAAAAAAATCTTAAGAAAATAATAAAAAAAATGTACAAAAAAAAAGTGAATTGACCTAGCCGAGATTTGAACCTCGAACCCCGCGGGCTTAGAGAAAAAAAGTATTTGTGACATAGCGTCTAGACAACTGAGCTATTGAAGCTCACACAAAATCATCGCCAATAGATGTACATATATTAAAGTCTTCGTTCATTAGGGATTTGTTTAGTTTTTATTTAAATGAAAGAAAAGAATTTTAACACATGGATGTGTTGTTATGCTCAAAATTCTACATACATATTAAACAAAGGGATTTTACTGGAAAAATTAGAGGTAGTCCTGGTTTTTTGCTAATATCTCAGCCATTTATTAACCGATCTGTCTGATTTTTAATAGCAAACAGAAATGGATCACATGTAACAGAAATAAAAAACAATCAAGTCCTCATTATGTCTGGGTTCTTCGGAAAACCCATTTCAACACACAGACGGACAGACGGACATCGTTAAATCAACTTCGCTTTTCATAAGGACCCAGAATATATATACTTTATAGGGTCTAAGATCAATATTGTAGAAATTACAAACGGAATGACAAACTTATATATACCCTTTCACCTGTGGTGAAGGGTATAAAAATATTATATTAAAAAATATTAAAACCAATAAATTAAATGTTGAAATGAAATACAATAAAAAAATATTATAAAATATTTTTTTTTTTTCATATTCATTTTTTTTATTACTTTATTTATTAAATTTCTTTTTTTTGTTTGTAATTAAAACAACGAATTTTATAAGCTTTTTATTCAAATTAAAAAACAAACGAAAAAAACCGGTTGACCGGTTTTTTCTGCAAAAACCGAAACCGAAACCGGTTTTTTTAAAATTAGATTTTTCGAAGAAAACCGAAACCGTTTTTTCCAAAAGGCCGGTTTTTTGAATACTCTATTTCCAGTCTAAGAAATAGCTTGCTACCTACTTAAGTATGATATATATCTCATGTATTTTTGTACCTTATTTTATATATTTTTATTTTATTATATACTTTTAATGTACAACTGAATTTTCTGTACAGTTTTTTTTTGTTAAAAAAATTCTATAATTGGTGTTTTTTTATACAGAAGAAATGGTACAATTGAGTTCAAAAAGTACAATTTGATAATGACTTTTGTACGAAATTGAAATTCTTATTTCGCAACCCTGCTGCAATATTTTGATTGTGTTACTGAGGGTGGTTTGTCTTCGTTTTTTAGAGATTTGTTTAGTTTTTATTTAAATGACAAATCTTTGTATGTGTGTTGTTTGTGTATAAAAGGTGGAGATGAAAGAAAAGAATTTTAATTATTAATATAAAATTTTATATAAATTAATTATTAAATGTTAAAAAAAAAACCAAAAATAAGCAAAAAAAAAAAAATATTAAGAAAATAATAAAAAAAAAATGTACAAAAAAAAAAGTGAATTGACCTGACCGAGATTTGAACCTCGAACTCCGCGGGCTTAGAGAAAAAAAGTATTTGTGACATAGCGTCTAGACAACTGAGCTATTGAAGCTCACACAAAATCATCGTCAATAGATGTACATATATAAAAGTCTTCGTCATTAGGGATTTGTTTAGTTTTTATTTAAATGACAAATCTTTGTATGTGTGTTGTTTGTGTATAAATGGTGGAGATGAAAGAAAAGAATTTTAACACATGGATGTGTTGTTATGCTCAAAATTCTACATACATATTAAACAAAGGGATTTTACTGGAAAAATTAGAGGTAGTCCTGGTTTTTTGCTAATATCTCAGCCATTTATTAACCGATCTGTCTGATTTTTAATAGCAAACAGAAATGGATCACATGTAACAGAAATAAAAAACAATCAAGTCCTCATTATGTCTGGGTTCTTCGGAAAACCCATTTCAACACACAGATGGACAGACGGACAGACGGACATCGTTAAATCAACTTCGCTCTTCATAAGGACCCAGAATATAGGATTCTGAATTGAACACATACGGAATCATGAATCCGGATTGTGCGACACGTTTATGTCCGTAAAACACGTATCCGTCAAAGCTTGTACGTAAACGGAATATTAACGGACCGCATAATCGGGTTTTCAAAAACACTACGTTTTAACTCCGATTGCTGTAATCGTTTCCGTGCCCTTCAAACGGACTTTGTCGTTTTTCATCAGTCTTGATTCTTTAACAAACTTTGTTATACCCTTCACCACAGGTGGAAGGGTATATATAAGTTTGTCATTCCGTTTGTAATTTCTACAATATTGATCTTAAACCCTATAAAGTATATATATTCTGGGTCCTTGTGAAGAGCGAAGTTGATTTAACGATGTCCGTCTGTCCGTCTGTGTGTTGAAATGGGTTTTCCGAAGACCCCAGACATGATGAGGACTTGATTGTTATATATTTCTGTTAAATGTGATCCGTTTCTGCTTACTATTAAAAATCAGCCAGATCGGTTGATAAATGGCTGAGATATTAGCAAAAACCCAGGACTGCCTCTAATTTTTCCCGTAAAATTCTTTTGTTTTTATATGTATGTTGAATATTACGCATTACAACCACATCAATTTCTTTTCTTTCACCTCTTCACCTTTTATACACACAACAAACACATACAAAGATTTATCATTTGAATAAAAACCAAAGAAATCTCTATTGAACGAAAACTGTTTATTTAACTCTATAAACGATGATTTCATCTAGCTTTCATAGCCGAGTCGTCTAAACGCTATGTCATAAATGCTTTTTTTCTCTAAGAACGCGAGTTAGAATCTTGCTCAAGACACAATTCAACTTTTTTTTGTACATTTTTTTTTATTTTCTTAAGACTTTTTTTATTTTTTTTACATTAAATAATTACTTTAAATAAAATTTTATATTAATAATTAAATAATCCATAAATAGGCTAAAAACATAAAAATTTGTATAACCCTCTGATACAAACAAAATACAAATGGTTTTATTTCTATTTTTTGCTCCGATTTAAAAGAATTCATAAACAGATTTTTAAACCATTTTCTCGTATATTAAGAAAATTTTATACATAATTTCCCTTTGAAAGCAACTATTTTAGGTCATAACTTATAATAATTTATAAAAAAAAAATTATAAACTATTTTCCTTCAAATTTTTAAAATTAAGCTAAATAAATTAAAAATATTTTGTAATAAAAAAGCGAAATAAAATCCCAAATACAAGGTTGCCAGCTAAATCAAACTTTTTTGTAGAAATAAAACACATGCAGTTCTAGTGATTTCTTTTAACGATTTCTAAAAAAATATTTTTTTGGTCGAAAAAAGATTTTTTAGAACTAAAAAATATCCAAAGATCGAAAATCTTTAGTAGAACATATTTGCTGAAAGTAGTTATGACCGAAACGTAAAAAATACCTATTTTCGGGAACCATAAATCTTTTAGAGTCCAAGTTTTATCACTAAACTAAATGGTAAATTTCCACTTAAAGATGTCCGTATATAAATCTGTCCATTCCATATATGTCCATATATAAACTTCACTATTTTCCCAACCATGGTAAGATTCGGCATAGCCGAATTTAGCCGCTCTTATTTGTTTTTAGAACAAATAGATAATTCTGCACTGATGATAAAACATTTTTGGGCAACTTTAAAACATTTTTCAAAAATTTTATTAAACTTTTGTACAAATTAAAAATATTTTTGAATAATTTAAAAACTATTTGTACAATTTTGAAACATTTTTAGACAATTTTAAAATATTTTTGAACAATTTTAAAAAATTTTTGTACAATTTTAAAATTATTTTGTATAATGTTAAAACATTTTTGCAGAATCTTAAAATTATTTTGGTAAATTCTTAACTAAAACAGGAAATGGTGTAGTGTTAAATAAAATACAAACAATATATTCAAAGCAATATTTTGAATAAATTCTTTAGATTCAGAAAATATACGATATACTATTACCCAGCAAAATAAGATCTAAGAAAGAAGTAGTTAAACGCTACATCTACTGAACACGAAGTTGTGAAAATTTCGGTGAATCATTAATGATTTTAACATTGGCGTATCATTGGGAGGAAGTAGTTTGTTTTGGTGCTATGAAAAATCGATGATCAGATGGACTTTTTCATTAGTTTACGGAAGTTGTTAAATATAAGGACTACAAAATAAATATAGAAAGTGGTTTTGTTTTGTGATTTTGAAGACGCCAAGAATTATTATTCCGACCAGGACAAAGTGAATATCACTGGTATGCGAAATATGTTTTTAATAAGGCATTAAATAACTGCTGGAATGAACCATTTATGGGCCAACTAAATAATTGTTTTTTTTTTTTACTATAATTATAAATTGTTATATATAAATATTAAAATTAAAAAAAATGTATATGCTTTTCAATGGAATTTTTACAAACTATTTTATTGTTATGACTTCGTAAGTAGGGGTTAATATCAACATTTTGAAAGTTGTTTAAAATGACTTCTTACAAATCGAAAAATTTGCACTATTAACTTCTTTGGATGTTCTGAAAAAGAGACTCGTAAAGAATAACATCCATTTTATTTTGCTTTGTACTTATACCCAAAATATATTTTACGTTACCGACTGTAGTTTATTTAAAAAGTAATACGTAGAGTTTGTTTTTAAATAAAGAATGAATTGAAATTCATAGAAATATATTTTTTAACTATTTGAATCAGTCATTCAAAAAACATACTATAAAAATTTAAAGACATTCAGTAGGAGTTTATATTTTCTGTTAAATATAAATATAAATGTTTTCTGTTTCTAAAAATATAAATTCATATAATTCCTTTTTGTTTTTTTTACCAAAATAGTTTGCTTATATACAAAATTATTTCAATAAAAGTTACAAGAAGTTATTCAAATATAGATACACACAGAAAATAAAAATATATATGTTACATCTGTGTGTGTTGTGTTTTGTAAAAGTACATACAAATAAAAAAAATTCAATTTGAAAAACAAAACACAAAAATCGTTGTCAGTTAAAAATTGATGGTTATTGTAAACGACTTTCGATTCTTTTTACTACTTTTGTCGATTATTAAACAATGATTGAAAATAAATAACAAAATGGGTTGCATATAATGAAAAATCAGTAGTCCTCCTTTTGATTGTATTTTCGATTAATTTAATGTGTATTTTAGATTATTTTTAACGAAATAATATTGTGAGCAATGAAGAGTGATTTTTTAAGATATACATCGTCTTTATAGCCAAATCACTAAATTTTAAATATGAACATATGAATTCTTTAGGGAGTTCCTTAGAACAACACCAAAAAATCATAAAAGCATGTTAACTGAAATCTACGAAGCAATGAAAAAAGTTATAGTCTCAGAATGACTACCATTTTTTTTTGCTGGGTACTATTAAGGCCGTCCAAAAAAAGGTTCAAATTAACGATCTCCAAAACCTTACAAATATGCCATTATTGAAAAAATATGGTCTGCCCAAAAAAAATCTCAGAAAAGATTTTATTTAGAGGTAGCACATCGCCATTGAAATTTCAAAGTTGTACTTTTTCTATAATTTTAAATGAACTAAAAGTTGAAAAAATTATATATAATTATTACGATCGCGACTTATCATATCTAATATATTTTTGGGTGTACATTACGAAATCGAAATTAAATTC
This sequence comes from Eustalomyia histrio, assembly GCA_949748255.1. NCBI lineage: Eukaryota > Metazoa > Arthropoda > Insecta > Diptera > Anthomyiidae > Eustalomyia > Eustalomyia histrio. The sequence goes on from OX456523.1 coordinate 86,227,859, forward strand.
GGAGTCGCGTATTTTGCAAAGTTACATACAAAAAATGTTCCACTTTGATCCAAAATTCTACGCAATGTCTTCTTATGTAAGATAGGAGTTTTGTTAACAATTTAATTCGAATACGCTAAGCAATATCGATAAACTGTTATTTTTCATAAATTAAAAACGATGTCATGTCTAAAAAAAGCCCTTGGTAATTAGATTGGAAAAGTATAAGAAATTGGATTTTTTGATGACAAAGTTTTAGATAGTAAAAATACACTTTTTTAAGCTTTCAAAAACCTCGAATAATTTAAAAATACAAATTTGTTTATAATTTTGATTGCAGATTCGTATTTTTCATAAAAATTAAGGTCAGATTTGAGAAATTTACTCATAAATTAAATTGAATTATTACTTAAATCTTTTCAGAAAATTGTGATATTTTGACGAAAATAAGTATTTTTAAAGGTTGGTTGAAAAGTTCCTGCGCTCACCAAGAGATGGCACTGCTAGCTCCAAACTTTTTTTTTCTCAAGTTGGTATAACTGTCCTGAGAATACATGCAAAGTTGCAAGTCATTCTGTCAATTCTTTCTTTGTTTGCAAGCCATTTGAAGTTGACGTGTCATTGATTTTTTTTAATATGGAAAAAATTGAATATCGTGCAGTCATTAGATTCTTTGTTTTAAAGGGTTTAAAAGCAAAGGAAATTTATGAACAATTTTTAGAAGTGTATAAGGAGTCCTCACCTTCAAAACGCACCTTTGAATTTTGGGCTGGTGAATTAAAACGTGGTCGTACCAGCCTTAAAGACGACCCACGCGAAGGACGACCAAAAACTGCAACCACAGCAGAAATCATTGAGCAGATACATAATCTGGTTAGTGAAGATCCAAGTTTGACTAAGCGTGAAATTGCTAATGCCAAAGGCATCTCAGACGAATGAGTACTTCATATTTTACATGAAGAATTACGTATGAAAAAACTGTTTGGAAAGTTAGTGCCGCACACATTAACAATTCAACAAAAACTGGATCGAAAACAAATTTCTCAGCGTAATTTGGAGCGTTTTAAGCCGAATAAAACCGACTTCTTGCGTCGTTTTATAACTATGGATGAGACTTGGATCTACCACCATGATCCTAAATTGAAACAAGAACGTTTACAGTGGACTAAAGCTGGTTGTTCAGCTCCAAAGCTGGTGAAGTCAAAACGATCAGCAAAGAAGGTTATGGCATCAGTTTTTTGGGATGCAAAAGGAATTTTTGATTGATTATCTTCAGAAAGGTAAAACAATTAACTCTGAATATTATTGCAGCCTTTTGGATCAGCTGGATGAAAAAATTCGTGAGAAAAGACCTGGTTTAAAGAAGAAAAAAATCATGTTTCATCAAGACAATGCACCTGCTCACAAAAGTGTTTTGACCATGGCTAAATTCAACGAATTAAAGTACCAATTGCTTGAATATCCACCGTATTTGGCTCCCAGTGACTACTATCTCTTCAGAAATCTCAAACAATTCCTTCGTGGAAAGCATTTTTTGTCGAATGAAGAGGCCATAGCAGCCGTAGACGGTTATTTTGCAGAGCTTCCGGAAAACCATTATAAGGATGGGATAAAATTATTGGAAGATCATTGGAACAAGTGTATTGAGCTTCTAGGAGATTATATTGAATAAAAAAATATATTTCGTAACAAAAACAGTGTTCTTTCATTTCGAGCGCAGGAACTTTTCAACCAACCTGTATGTAAAAATGTGAAAAAAATGCGAAATACTAAAAACGTTACTATATTGGAAAATTTTTGTTAAATTATAGCGAATCGTTAAAAAAATAGTTCAATTTAAAGTCAACTATACTTTTTGTATAAATTACTATAACGACAAATTACTAATTTTTAAAAGTTAAGGTTTTGTGCTGCCTCTAAATATTGTTACGGATATTCGATTAATTAATTTCCATTCACTCGTAGAAACACAAATCACCATATGTTAGCCCTGAAATATAATGTTTCTTCTGTTAAACCTCAAAACATTCTCAAAGTTGCCAGTATACTCATCGTTGTTTCACACATAACAAATCTAACCAAGGGTTTTCTGTATATTGCTATATTTCCCACAATATTTATAATTGCTAAGTAAGCATTTATTCACTATAAATTGAAAGTGATTTTGTTTAATAAAGATATTTTTTGCTTAACACACATCGCTTAACATATAATTAATTTGGAAATTACATGGCGAGTCGCTTATAACAGGAAACTGTTACATGGCGACAAAGCTCCCGCTACGAAAAGGAAACTTCAACATTACATGGCGATCCTGCCATTTTAATATTACAATTTAGTTCTGATTTTCCTCTTATAAAGCAGTTCCTTTTCACAACCTAAAAAAGTGCGATTTTAAAAGAAATTAACTCTTTTCAAGTCTATGACGGTCAAACAGATATTTCCATATAAATTTGACATTTATAACTATGGTTAAATACTTAGCTTAAGGTATTTTCTTTTGTTGTTTTATTATCAGGTTTGAGTGATTTGTATAAATTTTTAACTTCCAATTTACCAGATTTTAAATTCTTAAAATTGTAGCTATCAACACCAAAAGTAAAAAATTTATTATAGTTAATAAAGGCCCGAATACTGATGTCCTCTTAAAATCTAAATTACAAATTCAAAATTTATTTGGAAACATAAAAAGATCTAATGTTTCACTAAACCATAAGAAGGGCTTTAGATGCAATGAAATAGGGTGGAAGTTTTCTTTTATGATCCTCTTTCATTGCATCTAAAACAGTTCTTATGGTTCTTAGTCGAGTACACGAAATTCTTAACCGATTTACAGAAAAACTTAGAATCTAGCAAGGGTTGTAGCGCAAGTACATTAATTGTTATGGGAATATATACATGTTTGAATTGGTACAACCCTTGCTAGAGGCTAAGTTTTTCTGTAAATCGGCTAAGAATTTCGTGGTCTCGACTAAGAATTTTTTTGTAGTCGCACGATTTGACATCATGAGTGGCTGAAAATTTGGTAGTTTGTTTCTCCTGGTTTAACTTTCATAATTTTTAAAATAAGTTACCCGTTATAGATTTGAAAAGAGCTAAATTTCATTAAAATTTTTGGAATTTGTGAAATTCTCTAGAATGGGAAATCAGAACTAAATCATACTTTGGAATCAGTGAAAATTTGATTTCTTCCATTTATTTTTGCTGGGGTTGTTATAATAATTTTATGAATAAAAATAATATTTTTAAATTTAAGGTAGTTGAAAAGAGACATGTTGAAAATACATGAATTTTGGGTTATACGATCAAATTTTTAAACCGTAGTTTTCTTATATCCAGCAAAAATTTCAGATGAATATAAGAGTTTTGGTAAAAGATGTGTTTTTGCTAACAGAATTTTAACTTTTAAAGGGGTACTATATTTTTAACGTTTTGTTCAATATAACACTTGAGTTTTTAGCTGCGTCTATAATATCAATTTTTGTACTACCAAGAAAAATATTTATTTCACCATCAACTTGTAAACTTTTTTCTTTATTATGCACTAGCTTAAAAGCCCGATACTTCGTTACTGGTAGTTTTAAATATCGAAATATTTTGAGAAGAAAATATTATTCTATTTTCTTAAGATTTAACTATTTAAATATTTTTGTTCATCTTTTAAAGTGGATGTTCAAATTGAATGTTTTGAATTTCATGTTTATAGGTCATTCAAGGAGGACGTGCCCAATGGTAACTGTTTTAATATCACTTGTTCCCCTTTCCATCCCATATCGTTCTCCTTGTCTAATGATTCATTTCCACTCGTTCCCATACCATTTATTTCCTCTCGTCTAATGTTTCTATTATATTCGTTCCCCATTCCATTTTATCCTATCAAGTGTATCGATTTCACTCGTTCCTCATGTCATTCCATTTCAGTCCCCTTGTCAAGTGTTTAAATTTTATTCGTACCCTTTCCATTCCATTTATTTCCCCTTATCCAATGTTTCAATTACACTCGTTCCCCATTCCATTTTATTTTTTACTATATTAAGTGTATCCATTTCACTCGTACCCCGTTTCATTCCATTTCGTATCCCTTGTCTAGTGTTTCAATTTTACTCGTACCCTTTCCATTCCATTTCTGTCCCCTTCCAATTTGTAATTTTACCTTGCATATATTCTCCATATACACCATAGCGGGCAAAGTCAGATAATTACCCCGAGTCCTTAATTTTGACCATGCCCCAGACCAAAATTCTAAGATGTACCTCAATAATGAGTTTGCCCATACTCCAGGTAACACATGTTTCAAATTTACCATCTACCTGGCTTAAATTCTAAAATATAGCTGATCAATGAGTTAGCACATACTTTAGTTAACACATATTTTAAATTTCAGCTTTCTAGCTAAATCGGTGGAGGCAGCCCGTTAAGGAATAGACTGTTCACTTTTTTGCCCTCCCTGTACACAATTCCGAAATCCGACCTAGGTGAATGTCTACACCGGAGGAGGAACCTTTGCACCAAATTTCAACTTCTAAGCTCCAGCGGTTTTAGCAATGGTAAGAATTTTTCCCTTTTCTGCCCCTCCCCGTTGGATTATCCAAAAATTACATCTTTACTGTTATCTACACTGGATACTAAATTTCAACTTCCTAGGTGCAACGGGATTTGTGCAGGCTGTTAAGGCGGAGACTTCATCGGTGAGTTAGCACATACGCTAAGAAAAGCCTATTTAAAATTTCAGGTTTCTAGCTATAGGAGTTTGGGCAGGCCGTGAAAAGGGTTTGTCCCCGATTTGCTCTTCCCCGGAGGAATTTCGAAGAACCTCGTATTGGCGAATGTCTACGCCGCAGGGGGAACCTACATACTAAATTTCTGCGTCCTACCTTTTGTGGTCTGGGCTGGGCGATGCTGAATGAAATAAATAAATATGTATTTTACATATTTTCACATTTGTACATTTACACATTTGCCCATTTTTACATTTACCCATTTGCACATTACCACATGTGTATATTTACATATTTGCATATTAGCACATTTGCACATTTATATTACCATCAAACCATCGATCCATCAAACGATCAAACCATTTGTTCACCTAGTGAACAAAATGTACCAAATAGTACCAAGAGTGCCAACACTAACTCTTCCCACCGTATGACATTAGAAAAAACTTCAGCCATCTTCACCATCAACAGATAATAACATTGTTATTCGTCAACAAGGCCGCATCGCTTGTGCAGTTAAAGTGAGAAAAATACGAAAAAAGAGTTTAAGCACACCATGGCGGTGTCTCTCACGTCGTAAAAAACGTTCTCTTAGTTTTGTATGTGCAGATTTCAAAGGTTCAGCATCTTTTTAAATTGGATTTTTTGCGATTCCAATTGAATTTCTTTGCAAATCCAATTAGCAGCTTTCCCAATTGGATTTGGAAAAAAGGTTTAAAAACAGGGAATTTTACTCAAATTTTTGCAGAAATCAGGGAAATTTGCTCAATTTTCCCCTGTTTTCTCAAAGTTTCCGAACCTTTGTATTCTGTATAAAATTTTATTTGGCTGCTGACGGCGTTGCATCCTCTATACTATTCTTCCTCTATGCAAATAGACAAATAGTGATAATATTCAACAAACTAAAACATAATAAAAAAAAAACAATCTTAAAAAAAACCCACCCCTAAAAATCTAAGTTTTAATAAAAATATAAATAAATTGGGACAACACAAAAAAAAGGAAAAACATATTAAAAGTGTAATAAAAATATTGTGAAACTTAAAGAAAAGCAGTTTTATCATAGAGGAAGAATAGTATAGAGGATGCAACGCCGTCAGCAGCCAAATAAAATTTTATACAGAATACAAAGGTTCGGAAACTTTGAGAAAACAGGGGAAAATTGAGCAAATTTCCCTGATTTCTGCAAAAATTTGAGTAAAATTCCCTGTTTTTAAACCTTTTTTCCAAATCCAATTGGGAAAGCTGCTAAAAACTAATTGGATTTGCAAAGAAATTCAATTGGAATCGCAAAAAATCCAATTTAAAAAGATGCTGAACCTTTGAAATCTGCACATACAAAACTAAGACAACGTTTTTTACGACGTGAGAGACATCGTCATGGTGTGGTTTTATAAAAAAAAATATATATTGAAAAGCATTTAAAAAAACAATAACAATACAGAGCTACACTTTTGCAAACAGAACAAGTGAACAGTGACACACAGAAATTTTTCTACACCAATTGCAAAAAGTGTATTCAAAAAAACTAATAAATTTTTTTTTTTAATAAAATTGCAAATTGTAATTTAAATAAATTTGAATTACAAAACCCTACTTATTAAATTTAAAAAAATTGCGTACGATCAATTTTTTAAATTGCTATAAACAAAACTGTTAAACATACAAACATATATATAAAAAAGTGTTAGTTAACCCACACCATGACGATGTCTCTCACGCCGTAAAAAACGTTCTCTTAGTTTTGTATGTGCAGATTTCAAAGGTTCAGCATCTTTTTAAATTGGATTTTTTGCGATTCCAATTGAATTTCTTTGCAAATCCAATTAGTTTTTAGCAGCTTTCCCAATTGGATTTGGAAAAAAGGTTTAAAAACAGGGAAATTTTCTCAAATTTTTGCAGAAATCAGGGAAATTTGCTCAATTTTCCCCTGTTTTCTCAAAGTTTCCGAACCTTTGTATTCTGTATAAAATTTTATTTGGCTGCTGACGGCGTTGCATCCTCTATACTATTCTTCCTCTATGGTTAACCTTGAACTTGAAAGTGAACTGCATTAAGCGGGAACAAAACAGCAAAGGAAAATCAACAAAAAACAAAACACATTTATACATACATACACACAGAGAAGTATCCTACGTTTATCAGGTCGGTAAGTGCATTTATTTATTTGTTACTTGTACAAATTTAATTGCAAAATAATTTATACTTACCTTAACCAGTTTTTGCACCACAAACGCCATATTGAAGAACTGTGTGTGTGTTATTTTAAAAATCAAAAAACACAATAACTTAAAAAACTAAAACTAAGCACAATAACTTAAAAAAACTTAACTAAAAATAACTCTGCTTCTTACATATTATTTTGTTCTATTTCACTTTTGATTTTGAATTAGTATTTCTTCTTTTCATTGCTACATCTACCAATTTCTCATATTTATTTTTTTGAGCCCGATTCGAAATCAGCGACCCAGAAAACCCCTGAGTGACGCGTTTCAAGCTAATTCAATAATATTACAAAAGGTCCGCCAATTTGGATCCCCCATAACAAATTTTTAAAATCGAATACCAGATTCGTAATCAGCGATCCTGAAAAACCCTGAGTGACGAGTTTCAAGCAAATCCAATAATATTACAAAAAATAGTCCGCGATTTTGAATTTTCAAAATATAATATCAGATTTGTAATCAGCGACGAGTTTCAAGCCATAAAAGCGTTCAGCGCATCAAAATCACCTTGTTAACTTCAAAGTCGTTTTTCTCCAAAACTTATTTTCTGACCATATGTCTAACTACCCGTGCCACATATTTTTTGATATACGAATAAACCCATAATTCTGAAATTTTTGGGATTCCAGTTAAGATTTTATCTGGTATTTGAATCTCAGATTTTTAATTAAAAAAGTAATACAATTGGAATAACGAATTTTATTGTTTAAAAAAATATACAAATTAAATAATTACATTAAGGACCTGTGCGAAGTAGCTAAAGAAAGTATAAACTAAATAAAATTTGATAAAAGGTTTTGAAATTTCTTTGAAACATATTTGACAAATTTTTAAATTTCATAGAAATTTGGAAACCTGAATTTAGTTTAGATTTTATTTAGAAAGCTCGCATCCACAATAAATACAATATTTAAAACAATAAACCAAATATATTTTTTCTTACATTCATATACCCTCCACCATATATGGTGAGGGCATATATCAGTTTGTAATTCCGTTTGTAACATGTCGAAATATAAAGCTAAGACACCATAAAGTATATATATTCGTGATCCTTAGGCAATTTTAAGTCGATTTGGCAATGTTCGTCTGTATGTCTGTCTGTCGGTTTGTCTGTCTGTTGAAATGGCGATCACGACTCGAAGACGCAGAAGAAATTTCATCGTAAGCAGCGGAAAAATAAACTGAGAGAAAAAATTTCAATTGGTCTTGCAAAGAAAATCAATTGCAAACGAAAAAATATAAGCTATTTTGTATATATATTGATACTAAAAATAATAAAAAAAAATTATTTATGAAATTATATTGGGGCCCCCTGCGCATTCCACTGCATGTATATACACTTATGTAAAAAATTTTGCTCGTTTTCTATTGAAAAATTCACATATTCGTATTGGATTGTGAATTTATGCATTAAATTTATTAAAATATTACTTGTCTAAGATCATAAAAAAACCATACTTCCGATATAATAATTCAGTTTCGCTAAAGTATTAATTAATTTGTTGTAATAATTTTCGATATTTTGTAAAAAATTTAAGTTTTAAGTACCGAAGAAAACAATGGATATATTTATATTTTTATTTACTACATATTTATGTAAAATAACAGATTTAATAATACAAGTTTGTTTTACATATAACTCCTTTTATTATAGGGTCCGCCAAATAACTTTTGTTTTTTGAAAATGCTATAAAAAAAAAACTACTGAATATTTTCTCAAATTTCTTTTTTATTTGAAAGTACAATCCTTCCGGTTAATAATGGAAAACAATTTCATTCAAATGGCTGCTCGGCTGGCCGTTACAGTCAATGGTGATCGTTATAGGGCCATGTTGAACGAAATTTTGTTCACAAAAATTGAAGAGGAGGATATTGGCAACAATTTGTTTCAACAGGACGGCGCTACGTGACACACAGCCGAAGCTACACTCGATGTTTTGCGCCCTGTTTTTGAAGATGGCATTATCAGCCGCAGAGCTGATGTCGTTTGGCCACCTCGGAGCTGCGATTTGACACTATTATTTGTGGGGTGCCGTCAAAGATAAGTGTTACGCCGACAAGCCAGAGACAATTGACGCTTTGAAGGACAATATTCGTGAAGCCATTGGTGAAATACAGCTGCACACAATCGATAATGTGCTTAAAAATTGGACCGATCGTGTAGGCTGTAGGCCAGGCCAGCCGAGGCAGCCATTTGAATCCGGAAGGATTTTACTTTCAAATTAAAAAAGGAATTTGAGAAAATATTCCGTAGTTTTTTTTTAAAGCATTTTCAAAAAAAAAGGTTATTTGGCGGACCCTATAATATGTTTATATATGTTGAGCCATATATACTTAAACTGCTCTAAGTAATTGAGTTAGATAACTAGGATGCTTTTCGAATACTTTGTATTTGGTCCAAGTTGATTTTAATCTGAGTGTCGAGATTCGACAACTTGCTCGCTATAGAATTTCAGTCCTTTTCCATTTTTTTTTTATAAAATAAAGAAACACGAAAGAATAAAGCATTAACTTTTGGCGTCACTGAAATTTTTAAATCACAATAACTTCTTTTGAAACTTGAAACACATTATCTGTAATTTGTGTTGAAAGTAAAAGAAAAACACAATTGTACAACGGCTTAAAAGCCATCAAAACACTTTAAACATACTTTAAGCAGATGATAATGCATAACTGCCTTAACAAATTTGTTTGTCTAACAGGATTTTACATGAATTTTCTGCAAATGCTTAAGATCCACACCATTTGTAACTGACATCTTCAAACTTTAACAACATTTATTTGTAGAAAGTATTTACGGCAAAAATATCAGATTATTTGTGCAATTTTAAAAAAAATTTGCAGATATACTATCACCTCCAAATATAGTAGTATTCTTTACATCTGCTGAAGGTTCTTAGCTCTCCACATTTTTTAAATCTTTCTGCAGATAATATACACCAGATACAAGGATAGGTACTTGCGTGTGAAATAATTTCTGTCATTACATTTGCTATCTTCAAACCAGTTTCAATAATTCCTTCTAAATTTTCAAGACGTAATAATGACATTAACATTGAAACATTTTCTTAATTTTCAGATGTATTAGCAACTATTGCAAACAACAAAATCTTTTTTAATGGTATCACAGCATCTTCGGATTCAATTAAATCATTTTCTAACAGATCTGAAGATTGTAGGGATATGCAAATTCTCAGGCGATGGCGGGCATCGATGCCAAATTTTAAATGATATTTTGTCAAATTCCTCTTCTCATCAACTTGCTCTATAAATTTTTAAACGTCATTACAAAAAACTACCCAGCAAAAATTAATGGAAGTGGTTCTTAATGAATCAATTTTTCATTAAATCTGAAGTATTATTTAGTTCTGATTTTTTCCATTCTAAAGCAGTTATTTTTAACAACTTTCAAAAATTTGATTTTGAATGAAATTTAGCTCTTTTCAAATCTATGACAGGTAACAATAGATAACAGGTCAATTGAAAAGTCCCCGGACTACCATAGAAAAACACATTTTTTTTTGGCAAAATTCGTTTTTTTTATTCAACATAGTTCACTTCAAGGGTGATACACTGATTACAGCGATACCATTGTTGTAGTACGATTTTTCCTTTGCTTCAAAATAGGCCTCAGTTTCGGCGATAACCTCTTCATTCGACGAAAATAAAGTAATAAATATATATATATATATATATATATATATATTCATTGTGCATACTTTGAAGACATCTGTATACACTAAAGACAGTTTACTGGATACAGCGCATATTATAGGGACTTTTTTGGCTGTATATACAGATGTCTTCAAACAAACCCCGTCCCCGCAATATGTGCTGTGCACATATATATATATATATATATATATATATATATATATATATATATATATATATATATATATATATTCATTTCGCATTCTTTGAAGACATCTGTATATACAGCCAAAAACGTCCCTATAAAATGCTCTTTATCCAGTAAAATGTCTTCAGTTTATACAGTAGATAAATGAGAAGTTTGAGGACGGTCCTCAAAGTAACAAAATGTCTTCGTAGTAACTTGAGGAACGAAAAACCGTCCCGGCAACATGAGCTGTGCATATATATATATCTATATATATATATATATATTCATTGTGCATACTTTGAAGACATCTGTATATACAGCCAAAAAAGTCCCTATAATATGCCCTGTATCCAGTAAAATGTCTTCATTGTATATAGTAGATTAATGTAAAGTTTGAGGTCAGTCTCCAAAGAATCAAAATGTCTTCATAGTAACCTGTGGAACGAAAAACCGTCCACGCAACATACGCTGTGCACATATATATATATATATATATATATATATATATATATATATATATTCACAGGTTACTATGAAGACATTTTGATTCTTTGGAGACTGACCTCAAACTTTACATTAATCTACTATATACACTGAAGACATTTTACTGGATACAGGGCATATTATAGGGACTTTTTTGGCTGTATATATAGATGTCTTTAAAGTATGCACAATGAATATATATATATATATATATGCATTTCTCATACTTTGAATACATCTGTATATACAGGCAAAAAAGTCCCTATAATATGAGCTGTATCCAGTAAAATGTCTTTAGTTTATACAGTAGATTAATAAAAAGTTTGAGGACATTCTCCAAAGTAACAAAATGTCTTCATAGTAACTTGTGGAACGAAAACCCGTCCCCGGAACATGTGCTGTGCACATATATATATATATATATATATGCATTTCAAATACTTTGAAGACATCTGTATATACAGCCAAAAAAGACCCCGTAATATGAGCTGTATCCAGTAAAATGTCTTCAGTGTAAACAGTAGAATAATTAAAAGTTTGAGGACGGTCCCCAAAGTACCAAAATGTCTTCATAGTAACTTGTGGAACGAAAACCCGTCCCCGCAAAATGCTCTGTGCACATATATATATATATATATATATGCATTGCCCATACTTTGAAGACATCTGTATATACAGCCAAAAAAGTCCCTATAAAATGCGCTGTGTCCAGTAAAATGTCTTCAGTGTAAACAGTAGAATAACGAAAAGTTTAAGGACAGTCCCCAAAGTAACAAAATGTCTTCATAGTAACTTGTGGAACGGAAACCCGTCCCCGCAACATGCTCTGTGCACATATATATATAAATATATATATATGCATTGCCCATACTTTGAAGACATTTGTATATACAGCCAAAAAAAGTCCCTATAAAATGCGCTGTGTCCAGTAAAATATCTTCAGTGTAAACAGTAAAATAACGAAAAGTTTAAGGACAGTCCCCAAAGTAACAAAATGTCTTCATAGTAACTTGTGGAACGAAAAACCGTCCCCGCAACATGCGCCGTGCACATATATATATATATATATATATATATATATATATGCATTGCCCATACTTTGAAGACATCTGTATATACAGCCAAAAAAGTCCCTATAAAATGCGCTGTGTCCAGTAAAATGTCTTCAGAGTAAACACTAGAATAACGAAAAGTTTAAGGACAGTCCTCAAAGTAACAAAATGTCTTCATAGTAACTTGTGGAACGAAAACCCGTCCCCGCAACATGTGCTGTGCACATATATATATATATATATATATGTATATATATATATATATATATATATGCATTTCACATACTTTAAAGACATCTGTATATACAGCCAAAAAAGTCCCTATAATATCCAGTAAAATGTCTTCAGTGTAAACAGTAGAATAACGAAAAGTTTAAGGACAGTCTCCAAAGTAACAAAATGTCTTCATAGTAACTTGTGGAACGAGTCCCTATAATATGCCCTGGATACAGCGCATATTATAGGGACTTTTTTGGCTGTATATACAGATGTCTTCAAAGTATGGGCAATGAATATATATATATGCACCAGTCGTACATCAAGAAGCAGTGGTTTAATTTCAACAAATTCTTTTAAAATCTATTTCCACAACACTGGTGGTTTACGTACAAAAACTAATGATGTTTTTTTGGCAGGATGTTCACATGATTTTGATGTTATTGCAATGGTGGAAACTTGGCTGACGTCACATTTTCTATCTAGCGAATTACTGGATTATTATTATGAAATTTATAGAAGAGATCGTATACTACCTGATAATATGACTAAAGGAGGTGGTCTTTTGCTGGCAGTTGGTTCAAAATATGCAAGCAAAGAGATAGATCTTCCACATAAAGTAGATAATTTAGAACAATTATGTGTTTCTGTTACCTTGCCTGGTACTTCACAACACAGTAAACGTGAAATTGTTTTCATGTTAAGTTACGTTCCACCAGGAAGCAGATACGAATTATATCATCTTCATTTATCAAATATAGAATCTTTGTTATCAAATCTTAATGATGATCAATCTCCCTGTATTTTAGGGGATTTTAATTTGAGCAGCATAAACTGGGAGTTTAGCATAGCTGACCAAATGTTGATGCCCTTTAATATAACAAAAGATTTTGAAAGCCACTTTTGTGATACTTTACATTCCCTTGGACTCACCCAAATGAATTTTATAAGGAATGATATTAACCGCATTCTGGATTTGAGTTTTGTTGACGGATATTTTAAATGTGAAGTCAGTAGATATGATATACCCTTTACAGCTGAGTCAGTACATCACAAGGCATTGCAGATTCAATTCAACTTTTATGATTCTACTATAAATGATGATGTTCGCGAGAGATATTATGATTTTAATTTGGCTAATTATGATGCTATTAACGCGTTTTTTCAACTCTATTTCCTGGTCTCAAATTTTGAATGGTCGTAATCTAACTGATATGTATGCGGCTTTCAAGCAAATATTAAATGAATGTTTTCACCTGTACGTTCCGGTTAAGAGGAAGAAGCAGAATTTGAAGTTACCTTGGTATAATCGCAGATTGCTTCATCTAAGAAATTTAAGAAATAAAGCTCATAAAAAATATAAATCAACAAACTCATCTGGCGACAAGGCCCATTTTAATCGCCTTAGACGTGAATTTGAATTTTTATCTAAGTTTCTATATAAGAGATACGTTGCTAATATGGAATTTCGTATAATAGACAACCCTAAAAACTTTTGGGTATTTTTTAATAGTAAAAGGGATTCAAATGGTATACCTCGAACTTTGTATTTCGAAAACAATATAGCCTGTGGTGAACAAGAGGTTGCATCTTTATTCGAGAAATTTTTTTCATCAGTTTATGAGAACATCAATATATCCAATACCTCTTCCGACTATCTAAATAATGTAGAAGATATAGTAAATATTGGACATTTGCAGCTGGAAAAAATTGATGTTTTTGAATATTTAATACATCTGGATACCAATAAGAGTGCTGAATTTGATCTCATGCCTCCAACTTTTTTAAAAAACTGCGCATACTCGCTTTGCATAGCATTAACAACCATCTTTAATCAGTCGCTTGCAGAAGGACATTTTTTAGATGAATGGAAATCTGCTTACGTCACACCGATTTTTAAATCAGGTCGTAGAGGTTTGGTGTCTAACTACCGACATATAGTAAAATTATCAATTATACCAAAAATTTTCGATAAGATGATAAACCAGAAGCTGTTTTGGGAGCTTAAAAACCACATTACGGTTCACCAACATGGATTTATTAATGGAAGATCAACTTGTACTAATCTAACTTTATTTACTCATTTTTGTATCACTTCAATTGAGAGTGGTTTTCAAGTCGATGCTCTTTATACCGATTACGGAAAGGCATTCGATAAACTTCAACATCAAATTTTGATAAATAAACTTTTAAAAATGGGTTTTCATTCCAATTTTTTAAATTGGATTTACTCTTACCTAACTGGTAGAGTTCTTTTTGTTAAAATTAGAACTTTTTTGTCCGATCCGATCTATGTAAAGTCCGGAATTCCACAGGGTAGCCATTTGGGCCCTTTGTTATTCATAAATGATATCGTTAAAGTTTTCAAAAACTGTCAGTGTTTATTGTACGCTGACGACTTGAAACTTTTCCACAACATTTCATCATTAGCTGATTGTTTAAACTTTCAGAGAGATATTTTTTCCTTAATAAGTTGGTGTCATATTAACCATCTTTTCCTAAACTTTTCTAAATGTAAAGTAATAAGTTATTCTCGTAAACAGTTTCCAATTACTTTTGACTATTTAGGTGAGAATAATAGCAAATTTTTACGCCAAAACTTAATAAAAGATTTAGGTATTTTTTTTGATTCTACTTTATCATTTAAAGATCATATAAATTATATTATCTCTAAATCCAATTCACAATTTGGTTATAAAAAGGAATTCAAAAATGTTCCTTAATTTTAATACTCTTAAAATTCTTTTTGAATCCTTAGTTAGGTCTCATCTCGAATACTTAAGTGTTATTTGGGACCCTTTTTATGATATCGATATAAACCGGATTGAAAGAATCCAAAAACGTTTTTCAAGATTTGCTTTAAAAAGGCAGTATTCATTTGAAAATATGCTAATTTACCGAAGCCGTTTGCAAACGCTCGGTATTCAATGGTTAATGGTTCGTAGGAAGATCCAAAGCATTACCTTTATAAAGGACTTAATGGATAACAAAATTGATTGCTCTCCTTTATTATCCATTTTGCCATTTCACGCTCCGACCAGAGCGTTAAGAGAATATCATTTATTTGTGGTTCCTTTCCATATAACCAATTATGGAATGTACGAGCCGATATCTAGATGTATTGTCTTGTATGATTCGGTATCAAACCGAATTGATTTCAATATTAGCAGACAACCGTTTAAGAGGATAATTTCCAACATGTTAGATGAGGAAGAACCATAATCTTGGACAGATATTAAAATGTTTCCAATGATTTAATGGAATGGCTGATTTGAAATTGTAAATAAAATTAAAATTTTTTGTAATTATGTATATATTTTAAATGTAATCTGTAAGGGCTAAGCCCGATAGATGAAATAAATAAAATAAAAAAATAAAAAAATAATATATATATATATATATATATATATATATATATATATATATATATATCATTGCGCATACTTAGAAGACATCTGTATATACAGCCAAAAAAGTCCCTATAAAATGCGCTGTGTCCAGTAAAATGTCTTCAGTGTAAACAGTAGGATAACGAAAAGTTTAAGGACAGTCCCCAAAGTAACAAAATGTCTTCATAGTAACTTGTGGAACGAAAAACCGTCCCCGGCGTATGTTGCGGGGACGGTTTTTCGTTCCACAAGTTACTATGAAGACATTTTGTTACTTTGGGGACTGTCCTTAAACTTTTCGTTATTCTACTGTTTACACTGAAGACATTTTACTGGATAGAGCGCATGTTATAGGGACTTCTTTGGCTGTATATACAGATGTCTTCAAAGTATGAGCAATGAATATATATATATATATATATATATATATATATATATATATATATATATATATGTGTGCACAGCGCATGTTGCGGGGACGGGTTTTCGTTCCAACAGTTACTATGAAGACATTTTGGTACTTTGGGGACCGTCCTCTTTGAAGACATCTGTATATACAGCCAAAAAAGACCCTATTGTATGCGCTGTATCCAGTAAAATGTCTTCAGTGTAAACAGTAGAATAACGAAAAGTTTAAGGACAGTCTCCAAAGTAACAAAATGGCTTCATAGTAACTTGTGGAACGAAAAACCGTCCCCGCAACATGTGCTGTGCATATATATATATATATATATTCATTGCACACACTTTGAAGACATCTGTATATACAGCCAAAAAAGTCCCTATAATATGCGCTGTATCCAGTAAAATGTCTTCAGTGTAAACACTAGAATAACGAAAAGTTTAAGGACAGTCCCCAAAGTAACAAAATGTCTTCATAGTAACTTGTGGAACGAAAACCCGTCCCCGCAACATGTTCTGTGCACATATATATACATATATATATATATATATATATATATATATGTGCACGGCGCATGTTGCGGGGACGGTTTTTCGTTCCACAAGTTACTATGAAGACATTTTGTTACTTTGAAGACTGTCGTTAAACTTTTCGTTATTCTACTGTTTACACTGAAGACATTTTACTGGATACAGCGCATATTATAGGGACTTTTTTGGCTGTATATACAAATGTCTTCAAAGAATGGGCAATGAATATATATATATATATATATGAATATATATATATATATATGCATTGCCCATACTTTGAAGACATCTGTATATACAGCCAAAAAAGTCCCTATAAAATGCGCTGTGTCCAGTAAAATGTATTCAGAGTAAACACTAGAATAACGAAAAGTTTCAGGACAGTCCCCAAAGTAACAAAATGTCTTCATAGTAACTTGTGAAACGAAAACCCGTCCCCGCAATATGTGCTGTGCACATATATATATATATATATATATATATATATATGCAGTTCAGATACTTTGAAGACATCTGTATATACAGCCAAAAAAGACCCCGTAATATGAGCTGTATCCAGTAAAATGTCTTCAGTGTAAACAGTAGAATAATGAAAAGTTTGTGGACAGTCCCCAAAGTAACAAAATGTCTTCATAGTAACCTGTGAAACGAAAAACCGTCCCCGCAATATGCGCTGTGCACATATATATATATATATATATATATATATATATATATATATATATATATTCATTTCCCATACTTTGAAGACATCTGTATATACAGCCAAAAAAGTCCCTGTAATATGCGCTGTATCCAGTAAAATGTCTTCATAGTAAGCACTAGAATAATGAAAAGTTTAAGGTCAGTCTCCAAAGAATCAAAATGTCTTCATAGTAACCTGTGAAACGAAAAACCGTCCCCGCAACATGCGCTGTGCACATACATATATATATATATATATGCACAGCACATGTTGCGGGGACGGGTTTTCGTTCCACAAGTTACTATGAAGACATTTTGTTACTTTGGGGACTGTCCTTAAACTTTTCATTATTCTAGTGCTTACTATGAAGACATTTTACTGGATACAGCGCATATTACAGGGACTTTTTTGGCTGTATATACAGATGTCTTCAAAGTATGGGCAATGAATATATATATATATATATATATATATATATATATATATGCACAGCTGATGTTGCGGGGACGGTTTTTCGTTCCACAAGTTACTATGAAGACATTTTGTTACTTTGGGGACTGTCCTTAAACTTTTCGTTATTCTAGTGTTTACTCTGAAGACATTTTACTGGACACAGCGCATTTTATAGGGACTTTTTTGGCTGTATATGCAGATGTCTTCAAAGTATGGGCAATGCATATATATATATATATATATATATATATATATATATATATATATATATATATATGTGCACAGCGCATGTTGCGGGGACGGTTTTTCGTTTCACAGGTTACTATGAAGACATTTTGATTCTTTGGAGACTGACCTCAAACTTTACATTAATCTTCTATATACACTGAAGACATTTTACTGGGTACAGCGCATATTATAGGGACTTTTTTGGCTGTATATACAGATGTCTTCAAAGTATGCATAATGAATATATATATATATATATATATATATATATATATATATATATGCATTGCCCATACTTTGAAGACATCTGTATATACAGCCAAAAAAGTCCCTATAAAATGCGCTGTGTCCAGTAAAATGTCTTCAGAGTAAGCACTAGAATAACGAAAAGTTTAAGGACAGTCCCCAAAGTAACAAAATGTCTTCATAGTAACTTGTGGAACGAAAAACCGTCCCCGCAACATGCACTGTGCACATATATATATATATATATATATATATGTGCACAGCTATGAAGACATTTTGTTTCTTTGGGGACTGTCTTCAAACTTTTCTTTATTCTACTGTATACACTAAAGACATTTTACTGGATACAGAGCACTTTATAGGGACTTTTTTGGCTGTATATACAGATGTCTTCAAAGTGTGCGTAATAAATATATATATATATATATATATATATATATATATATATATATATATATATATATGTGCATAGCGCATGTTGCGGGGACGGGTTTTCGTTCCACAAGTTACTATGAAGACATTTTGTTACTTTGGGGACTGTCCGAAAACTTTTCATTATTCTACTGTTTACACTGAAGACATTTTACTGGATACAGCTCATATTACGGGGTCTTTTTTGGCTGTATATACAGATGTCTTCAAAGTATGTGAAATGCATATGTATATATATATATATATATATATATATATATATATATGTGCATAGCGCATGTTGCGGGGACGGGTTTTCGTTCCACAAGTTACTATGAAGACATTTTGTTACTTTGAGGACTGTCCTCAAACTTTTAATTAATCTACTGTAAACACTGACAAAAAGGTCCCTGTAATATGCGCTGTATCCAGTAAAATGTCTTCAGTGTGTATAGTAGATTAATGTAAAGTTTGAGGTCAGTCTCCAAAGAATCAAAATGTCTTCAAAGTAACCTGTGAAACGAAAAACCGTCCCCGCAACATGCGCTGTGCACATATATATATATATATATATATATATATATGTGCACAGCACATGTTCCGGGGACGGGTTTTCGTTCCACAAGTTACTATGAAGACATTTTGTTACTTTGGGGACTGTCCTTAAACTTTTAATTAATCTACTGTATACACTAAAGACATTTTACTGGATACAGCGCATATTATAGGGACTTTTTTGGCTGTATATACAGATGTCTTAAAAGTATGGCCAATGAATATATATATATATATATGCACAGCACATGTTCCGAGGACGGATTTTCGTTCCACAAGTTACTATGAAGACATTTTGTTACTTTGGGGACTGTCCTTAAACTTTTCATTATTCTACTGTGTACACTGAAGACATTTTACTGCACACAGCGCATTTAATAGGGACTTTTTTGGCTGTATATACAGATGTCTTCAAAGTATGGGCAATGCATATATAGATATATATATATATATATATATATATTCGTGGTGCATACTTTGAAGACATCTGTATATACAGCCCAAAAATTCCCTATAATATGTGCTGTATCCAGTAAAATGTCTTCAGTGTATAGAGTAGATAAATGAAAAGTTTAAGGACAGTCCCCAAAGTAACAAAATGTCTTCATGGTAACTTGTGGAACGAAAAACCGTCCCCGCAACATGCGCCGTGCACATATATATATATGAAGACATTTTGTTACTTTTAAGACTGTCCTTAAACTTTTCGTTATTCTACTGTTTACACTGAAGACATTTTACTGGATACAGCGCATATTATAGGGACTTTTTTGGCTGTATATACAGATGTCTTCAAAGTATGGGCAATGAATATATATATATATATATATATATATATATATATATATATATATATATATATATATATACATGTGTGCACGGCGCGTGTTGCGGGGACGGTTTTTCGTTCCACAAGTTACTCAAACTTTTTATTAATCTACTGTATACACTAAAGACATTTTACTCGATACACCGCATATCATAGGGACTTTTTTGGCTGTATATACAGATTTATTCATTGCGGATACTTTGAAGACATCTGTATATACAGCCAAAAAAGTCCCTATAACACTAGGCAACAGCCATTTTGTTATTTGGTTCTAGCATACTTTTTCTCATGGATTTGGACCTACTGAACACGAAAATGAATTTTAAAAATTTTTCTGTCGATTGGTTTGCGAGATACAAATTTTTTAATTTTTTTTTTTTTCATTTTTGGAGGTACACTTACTATTTTGAGCATATCTTTAGTCTTCTTTGACCTATTTTATCCTACTACTACTCAAATTAAAGACAATTGAGCCGTCTACAACTTATTCTTATTATACGAGCCGATATCTAGATGTATTCTTGTATGATTCGGTATCAAACCGAATTGATTTCAATATTAGCAGACAACCGTTTAAGAGGATAATTTCCAACATGTTAGATGAGGAAGAACCATAATCTTGGACAGATATTAAAATGTTTCCAATGATTTAATGGAATGGCTGATTTGAAATTGTAAATAAAATTAAAATTTTTGTAATTATGTATATATTTTAAATGTAATCTGTAAGGGCTAAGCCCGATAGATGAAATAAATAAAATAAAAAAATAAAAAAATAATATATATATATATATATATATATATATATATATATATATATATATTCATTGCGCATACTTAGAAGACATCTGTATATACAGCCAAAAAAGTCCCTATAAAATGCGCTGTGTCCAGTAAAATGTCTTCAGTGTAAACAGTAGGATAACGAAAAGTTTAAGGACAGTCCCCAAAGTAACAAAATGTCTTCATAGTAACTTGTGGAACGAAAAACCGTCCCCGGCGTATGTTGCGGGGACGGTTTTTCGTTCCACAAGTTACTATGAAGACATTTTGTTACTTTGGGGACTGTCCTTAAACTTTTCGTTATTCTACTGTTTACACTGAAGACATTTTACTGGATAGAGCGCATGTTATAGGGACTTCTTTGGCTGTATATACAGATGTCTTCAAAGTATGAGCAATGAATATATATATATATATATATATATATATATATATATATATATATATATGTGTGCACAGCGCATGTTGCGGGGACGGGTTTTCGTTCCAACAGTTACTATGAAGACATTTTGGTACTTTGGGGACCGTCCTCTTTGAAGACATCTGTATATACAGCCAAAAAAGACCCTATTGTATGCGCTGTATCCAGTAAAATGTCTTCAGTGTAAACAGTAGAATAACGAAAAGTTTAAGGACAGTCTCCAAAGTAACAAAATGGCTTCATAGTAACTTGTGGAACGAAAAACCGTCCCCGCAACATGTGCTGTGCATATATATATATATATATATTCATTGCACACACTTTGAAGACATCTGTATATACAGCCAAAAAAGTCCCTATAATATGCGCTGTATCCAGTAAAATGTCTTCAGTGTAAACACTAGAATAACGAAAAGTTTAAGGACAGTCCCCAAAGTAACAAAATGTCTTCATAGTAACTTGTGGAACGAAAACCCGTCCCCGCAACATGTTCTGTGCACATATATATACATATATATATATATATATATATATATATATGTGCACGGCGCATGTTGCGGGGACGGTTTTTCGTTCCACAAGTTACTATGAAGACATTTTGTTACTTTGAAGACTGTCGTTAAACTTTTCGTTATTCTACTGTTTACACTGAAGACATTTTACTGGATACAGCGCATATTATAGGGACTTTTTTGGCTGTATATACAAATGTCTTCAAAGAATGGGCAATGAATATATATATATATATATATGAATATATATATATATATATGCATTGCCCATACTTTGAAGACATCTGTATATACAGCCAAAAAAGTCCCTATAAAATGCGCTGTGTCCAGTAAAATGTATTCAGAGTAAACACTAGAATAACGAAAAGTTTCAGGACAGTCCCCAAAGTAACAAAATGTCTTCATAGTAACTTGTGAAACGAAAACCCGTCCCCGCAATATGTGCTGTGCACATATATATATATATATATATATATATATATATGCAGTTCAGATACTTTGAAGACATCTGTATATACAGCCAAAAAAGACCCCGTAATATGAGCTGTATCCAGTAAAATGTCTTCAGTGTAAACAGTAGAATAATGAAAAGTTTGTGGACAGTCCCCAAAGTAACAAAATGTCTTCATAGTAACCTGTGAAACGAAAAACCGTCCCCGCAATATGCGCTGTGCACATATATATATATATATATATATATATAATATATATATATATATATATATATATATATATATATATATATATATATATATATATATATTCATTTCCCATACTTTGAAGACATCTGTATATACAGCCAAAAAAGTCCCTGTAATATGCGCTGTATCCAGTAAAATGTCTTCATAGTAAGCACTAGAATAATGAAAAGTTTAAGGTCAGTCTCCAAAGAATCAAAATGTCTTCATAGTAACCTGTGAAACGAAAAAACCGTCCCCGCAACATGCGCTGTGCACATACATATATATATATATATATGCACAGCACATGTTGCGGGGACGGGTTTTCGTTCCACAAGTTACTATGAAGACATTTTGTTACTTTGGGGACTGTCCTTAAACTTTTCATTATTCTAGTGCTTACTATGAAGACATTTTACTGGATACAGCGCATATTACAGGGACTTTTTTGGCTGTATATACAGATGTCTTCAAAGTATGGGCAATGAATATATATATATATATATATATATATATATATATATATATGCACAGCTGATGTTGCGGGGACGGTTTTTCGTTCCACAAGTTACTATGAAGACATTTTGTTACTTTGGGGACTGTCCTTAAACTTTTCGTTATTCTAGTGTTTACTCTGAAGACATTTTACTGGACACAGCGCATTTTATAGGGACTTTTTTGGCTGTATATGCAGATGTCTTCAAAGTATGGGCAATGCATATATATATATATATATATATATATATATATATATATATATATATATATATATATATATATATATATATGTGCACAGCGCATGTTGCGGGGACGGTTTTTCGTTTCACAGGTTACTATGAAGACATTTTGATTCTTTGGAGACTGACCTCAAACTTTACATTAATCTTCTATATACACTGAAGACATTTTACTGGGTACAGCGCATATTATAGGGACTTTTTTGGCTGTATATACAGATGTCTTCAAAGTATGCATAATGAATATATATATATATATATATATATATATATATATATATATATGCATTGCCCATACTTTGAAGACATCTGTATATACAGCCAAAAAAGTCCCTATAAAATGCGCTGTGTCCAGTAAAATGTCTTCAGAGTAAGCACTAGAATAACGAAAAGTTTAAGGACAGTCCCCAAAGTAACAAAATGTCTTCATAGTAACTTGTGGAACGAAAAACCGTCCCCGCAACATGCACTGTGCACATATATATATATATATATATATATATGTGCACAGCTATGAAGACATTTTGTTTCTTTGGGGACTGTCTTCAAACTTTTCTTTATTCTACTGTATACACTAAAGACATTTTACTGGATACAGAGCACTTTATAGGGACTTTTTTGGCTGTATATACAGATGTCTTCAAAGTGTGCGTAATAAATATATATATATATATATATATATATATATATATATATATATATATATATATATATATATGTGCATAGCGCATGTTGCGGGGACGGGTTTTCGTTCCACAAGTTACTATGAAGACATTTTGTTACTTTGGGGACTGTCCGCAAACTTTTCATTATTCTACTGTTTACACTGAAGACATTTTACTGGATACAGCTCATATTACGGGGTCTTTTTTGGCTGTATATACAGATGTCTTCAAAGTATGTGAAATGCATATGTAATATATATATATATATATATATATATATATATATATGTGCATAGCGCATGTTGCGGGGACGGGTTTTCGTTCCACAAGTTACTATGAAGACATTTTGTTACTTTGAGGACTGTCCTCAAACTTTTAATTAATCTACTGTAAACACTGACAAAAAGGTCCCTGTAATATGCGCTGTATCCAGTAAAATGTCTTCAGTGTGTATAGTAGATTAATGTAAAGTTTGAGGTCAGTCTCCAAAGAATCAAAATGTCTTCAAAGTAACCTGTGAAACGAAAAACCGTCCCCGCAACATGCGCTGTGCACATATATATATATAGTATATATATATATATATGTGCACAGCACATGTTCCGGGGACGGGTTTTCGTTCCACAAGTTACTATGAAGACATTTTGTTACTTTGGGGACTGTCCTTAAACTTTTAATTAATCTACTGTATACACTAAAGACATTTTACTGGATACAGCGCATATTATAGGGACTTTTTTGGCTGTATATACAGATGTCTTAAAAGTATGGCCAATGAATATATATATATATATATGCACAGCACATGTTCCGAGGACGGATTTTCGTTCCACAAGTTACTATGAAGACATTTTGTTACTTTGGGGACTGTCCTTAAACTTTTCATTATTCTACTGTGTACACTGAAGACATTTTACTGCACACAGCGCATTTAATAGGGACTTTTTTGGCTGTATATACAGATGTCTTCAAAGTATGGGCAATGCATATATAGATATATATATATTATATATATATATATTCGTGGTGCATACTTTGAAGACATCTGTATATACAGCCCAAAAATTCCCTATAATATGTGCTGTATCCAGTAAAATGTCTTCAGTGTATAGAGTAGATAAATGAAAAGTTTAAGGACAGTCCCCAAAGTAACAAAATGTCTTCATGGTAACTTGTGGAACGAAAAACCGTCCCCGCAACATGCGCCGTGCACATATATATATATGAAGACATTTTGTTACTTTTAAGACTGTCCTTAAACTTTTCGTTATTCTACTGTTTACACTGAAGACATTTTACTGGATACAGCGCATATTATAGGGACTTTTTTGGCTGTATATACAGATGTCTTCAAAGTATGGGCAATGAATATATTATATATATATATATATATATATATATATATATATATATATATATATATATATATATATATATACATGTGTGCACGGCGCGTGTTGCGGGGACGGTTTTTCGTTCCACAAGTTACTCAAACTTTTTATTAATCTACTGTATACACTAAAGACATTTTACTCGATACACCGCATATCATAGGGACTTTTTTGGCTGTATATACAGATTTATTCATTGCGGATACTTTGAAGACATCTGTATATACAGCCAAAAAAGTCCCTATAACACTAGGCAACAGCCATTTTGTTATTTGGTTCTAGCATACTTTTTCTCATGGATTTGGACCTACTGAACACGAAAATGAATTTTAAAAATTTTTCTGTCGATTGGTTTGCGAGATACAAATTTTTTAATTTTTTTTTTTTTTCATTTTTGGAGGTACACTTACTATTTTGAGCATATCTTTAGTCTTCTTTGACCTATTTTATCCTACTACTACTCAAATTAAAGACAATTGAGCCGTCTACAACTTATTCTCAGAAAATTTTCAAATCGGGTTAGTAGTTTTGATGTTGGCGGCTTAAAAAGGTTAAAAAACTGCGTTTTTTTAGTAAAAATGTGGCTGAAAAATTCATATAAAAATTCATATAAAATGTAAAACGCGATGTTAACAGCGATTTTAATTTTTTTACGTATAGCTGACACTTTTCCAAAGAAAATAAGCCCTTACTTAACAAAATCTGATGACAAATGGCCGACTTATTATTTTTTTGGTAAACGACCGAAATTCCGCTATTTCACGATTTTTTGATTTTCATTATTTGCACAGCTTACCTACCCAACGCAAACGAATAAATACATTTGAACTTAATTTAAAATAAACAAATTAGTCTTCGTATATTATTTTTTAATTTATTTACAGCACTACATGCTCATACATATTTAAACATAAGGAGACACGGTTATCAATTGCATTTCAAAACTGTCTGTGAAAGTGTAAAGAAGTTAATATTTAGAAAACGCAAGGAAGACAATGAGTAAAAGACTACGTGTGTTCGAGTGTTTGAACGATCCAGACAATCGGTCTCACGTATTAGGGTCCAAATATAGTCACCCATCATAGCCGTGTCATAGTTGCCCTGATAGCGTCGTTCCATAGCCTTCAATTCCTGATGAAAGCGCTCGCCGTGTTCGTCGCTCACGTCTCCTAAATTCTCAGGGAAAAAATCCAAATGAGAATCCAGAAAGTGTATTTTAAGTGACATGTGCACTCCCATGGCTTCATAGTTCTTTACCAGATCCTCAACTATGTCCTTATAATTCGGGCTTTTGTTGTTTCCTAAAAAGTTTTCCACAACAAGCCTGAAGGAATTCCATGCTGCGGCTTCGATGGGTGATAACAGCTTTGGGAATTTTTCATCTTTCAACATTTTTTTTATCTCGGGTCCTGCGAAGACTCCTTCTTTAATTTTTGCCAGCGAAAGGTAAGGGAAAATTGACCGTAAATAGGCAAAAGCTTCACCTTCTTTGTCTAATTTTTTGGCAAAATTTTTAATCAAACCCAATTTTATGTGCAGCGGCGGAAGTATTATATTTTCACGGTTCTCTATTAGTGGTTTGCGCTGAACATTCGCTTCTCCAACTACAGGTTTCGTTCGTACCGGCCATTTTTTTTTTTATATAATGCTGATCATCAGCGCGGCTATTCCAAAGGCACAGAAAACAGCAATGTCGCGTATAGCCTCCTTGGAGTCCACACAGAATGGCCACAACTTTAAGGTCGGCGCATATTTTCCAATTGTATTTCCTATACTCTATGCATTTCAGCAAAATGTCCATAGTTTCATAGTTCTCCTTTGAATGAACCGCATGAGCAATAGGAACAGATGGCTTTTCATTCCCATTATGTAAGAGAACTGCCTTCAAGCTCTCTTTGTTGCTGTCAATAAACAACCTCCATTCGTTGGGGTTGTGAATTTGGTGAAGCTCTTGGAACAAGCCTGAAATGTCGCTGCAAAAACATATTTGGTCTTTCTTTGTATAAAATTTTGCATACTCCTTGTGACGGTTTCTGTACGCTGATACTTTCACTTCTGAAGCCGCAAATCCACACTGTATCATCCGAGACGCAAAAAGTTCGGATTTCTCCTTAGTGAGACCAAAATCGCGCACCCAATCGTTTAGTTCGGCCTGTGACAGTAATTTTCGCTTTGCACCCGGCTCAAATTCGCTTGCATTTGACTCAGACTCTTCTTCTGACGATTCTGCTTTTTGAAGAGATGCACCAGGGCACACTGGATATGGCACATCATGCGAATGTGGTACTGGAAGCGCAAACGATCCCACTTGAGCGTAGTTCCATTTAAAAAATCTTCCTACCCCACTGTTTGTGGTGAGGCAAAAATAACAGTCTGTGGAATGGCATAGCGGCTTTTTCCACATCATTGGTGTATCGAATTTCATATGGCGGCTAAAATTAAAATAAATTACTATATTCGCTATGTATAATGTGTTTAAATAAAAATTCTTACCTTCCGCCAGCTGCCCAGTTGGTTAAGATTATATAGCAAAGATCACACAGCGACTTAGGTGTCCATGGTTCTGTGATATTTGGTGAAATACCAAAATAATTCAAATAGTGCAATTGTACTGCTGGAGTAAACTTGTGTGCGTGATTTTTTTTTATAAACTGGCCACAAACATTGCAGAAATTGTCTGGATCGTTCAAACACTCGAACACACGTAGTCTTTTACTCATTGTCTTCCTTGCGTTTTCTAAATATTAACTTCTTTACACTTTCACAGACAGTTTTGAAATGCAATTGATAACCGTGTCTCCTTATGTTTAAATATGTATGAGCATGTAGTGCTGTAAATAAATTAAAAAAAAATATACGAAGACTACTTTGTTTATTTTAAATTAAGTTCAAATGTATTTATTCGTTTGCGTTTGGTAGGTAAGCTGTGCAAATAATGAAAATAAAAAAATCGTGAAATAGCGGAATTTCGGTCGTTTACCAAAAAAATAATAAGTCGGCCATTTGTCATCAGATTTAAGTAAGGGCTTATTTTCTTTGGAAAAGTGTCAGCTATACGTAAAAAAATTAAAATCGCTGTTAACATCGCGTTTTACATTTTATATGAATTTTTATATGAATTTTTCAGCCACATTTTTACTAAAAAAACGCAGTTTTTTAACCTTTTTAAGCCGCCAACATCAAAACTACTAACCCGATTTGAAAATTTTCTGAGAATAAGTTGTAGACGGCTCAATTGTCTTTAATTTGAGTAGTAGTAGGATAAAATAGGTCAAAGAAGACTAAAGATATGCTCAAAATAGTAAGTGTACCTCCAAAAATTAAAAAAAAAAATTAAAAAATTTGTATCTCGCAAACCAATCGACAGAAAAATTTTTAAAATTCATTTTCGTGTTCAGTAGGTCCAAATCCATGAGAAAAAGTATGCTAGAAACAAATAACAGACAAAAGTTTGTTATTTGTGACCTAGTGTAATATGCGCTCTATCCAGTAAAATGTCTTCAGTGTACACAGTAGAATAATGATGAAAAGTTTAAGGACAGTCCCCAAAGTAACAAAATGTCTTCGTAGTAACTTGTGGAACGAAAATCCGTCCCCGCAACATGCGCCATGCACATATATATGCTTAAACTTTTCATCATTATTCTACTGTGTACACTGAAGACATTTTACTGGATACAGCGCATTTAATAGGGACTTTTTTGGCTGTATATACAGATGTCTTCAAAGTATGGGCAATGCATATATATATATATATATATATATATATATATATATATATATATTCATTTTGCATACTTTGAAGACATCTGTATATACAGCCAAAAAAGTCCCTATAATATGCTTTGTATCCAGTAAAATGTCTTCAGTGTAAACACTAGAATAACGAAAAGTTTAAGGACAGTCTTCAAAGTAACAAAATGTATTCATAGTAACTTGTGGAACGAAAAACCGTCCCCGCAACACGCGCCGTGCACATATATATATATATATATATATATATATGCATAGCGCATGTTGCGGGGACGGGATTTCGTTCCACAAGTAACTATGAAGACATTTTGTTACTTTGGGGACTGTCCACAAACTTTTCATTATTCTACTGTTTACACTGAAGACATTTTACTGGATACAGCGCATATTATAGGGACTTTTTTGGCTGTATATACAGATGTCTTCAAAGTATGCACAATGAATATATATATATATATATATATATATATATATATATATATATATATATATATATATATATATATATATATATATATATATGTACACAGCTCATGTTTCGGGGACGGTTTTTCGTTCCTCAAGTTACTACGAAGACATTTTGTTACTTTGAGGACCGTCTTCAAACTTCTCATTTATCTACCGTATAAACTGAAGACATTTTACTGGATACAGAGCATGTTATAGGGACGTTTTTGGCTGTATATACAGATGTCTTCAAAGAATGCGAAATGAATATATATATATATATATATATATATATATATATATATATATGCATTTCACATACTTTTAAGACATCTGTATATACAGCCAAAAAAGTCCCTATAAAATGCGCTGTGTCCAGTAAAATGTCTTCAGAGTACACACTAGAATAATGAAAAGTTAAAGGACTCCACAAAGTAACAAAATGTCTTCATAGTAACTTGTGGAACGAAAACGCGTCCCCGCAACATGTGCTGTGCACATATATATATATATATATATATATATATATATATATATATATATATATATTCATTGTGCATACTTTGAAGACATCTGTATATACAGCCAAAAAAGTCCCTATAATATACGCTGTATCCAGTAAAATGTCTTCAGTGTATATAGTAGATTGATGTAAAGTTTGAGGTCAGTCTCCAAAGAATCAAAATGTCTTCATAGTAACCTGTGAAACGAAAAACTGTCCCCGCAACATGCGCTGTGCACATATATATATATATATATATATATATATATATATATTCATTGTGCATACTTTGAAGACATCTGTATATACAGCCAAAAAAGTCCCTATAATATGCCCTGTATCCAGTAAAATGTCTTCATTGTATATAGTAGATTAATGTAAAGTTTGAGGTCAGTCTCCAAAGAATCAAAATGTCTTCATAGTAACCTGTGAAACGAAAAACCGTCCCCGCAACATACGCTGTGCACATATATATATATATATATATATATATATATATATATATATATATATATATATATATGCATTGCCCATACTTTGAAGGCATCTGTATATACAGCCAAAAAAGTCCCTATAAAATGCGCTGTGTCCAGTAAAATGTCTTCAGAGTAAACACTAGAATAACGAAAAGTTTAAGGACAGTCCCCAAAGTAACAAAATGTCTTCATAGTAACTTGTGGAACGAAAACCCGTCCCCGCAACATGCACTGTGCACATATATATATATATATATGTGCACAGCGCATGTTGCGGGGACGGTTTTTCGCTTCACATGTTACTATGAAGACATTTTGATTCTTTGGAGACTGACCTCAAACTTTACATTAATCTACTATATACACTGAAGACATTTTACTGGATACAGCGAATATTATAGGGACTTTTTTGGCTGTATATACAGATGTCTTCAAAGTATGCACAATGAATATATATATATATATATATATATATATATATATATATATATATATATATATATATATATATATATATATATGTATTTCACATACTTTGAAGACATCGGTATATACAGCCAAAAAAGACCCCGTAATATGAGCTGTATCCAGTAAATTGTCTTCAGTGTAAACAGTAGAATAATGAAAAGTTTAAGGACAGTCCCCAAAGTAACAAAATGTCTTCATAGTAACTTGTGGAACGAAAACCCTTCCCCGCAACATGCGCCATGCACATATATATAATATATATATATATATATATATATATATATATATATATATATATATATATGCATTGCCCATACTTTGAAGACATCTGTATATACAGCCAAAAAAGTCCCTATAAAATGCGCTGTGTCCAGTAAAATGTCCTTAGTGTATACAGTAGAATAACGAAAAGTTTAAGGACAGTCCCCAAAGTAACAAAATGTCTTCATAGTAACTTGTGGAACGAAATCCCGTATATATATATATATATATATATATATTCATTTAAATTTAATTTTTTTATTGTATTAACTTAAAACTAATATTTTTTAATATATCTTAAAAATCAATATTATAAAACTATATTCATATCAAATGAATAAAGATCATATAGTTTGTAAATTGGTAAAATTAGGTACGTTAGTAATTTGAACGTTAAAAACGTTTGGTATTACATAAATTTTTTTTTAATATTACATTTTAACTTTGTAAAAAGAAAATCTATTTTTCAGTTCTAAAATAATATTTTAGAAATAATATGCAATTTAAATGTTTCGTTTTAAGACGATTTTTTTGTTTGCTTTTGATAAAGCTAGAAGTGAAAAATACTCTTTCACTAATAGTAAATGTTGGATAAGTAGTCAAAAGACAATTATATAAATTTTCCAAATTTCAGTTCTTTTGGCGCATTTATCACAGGGTATACAGTGGAGACACGGTGATTAGAGCGCTTTACTTCTTTACGGTATTTTAGAAAACTACGTGGAAACTACTATTTCGACAACTATAATATACTATACAATCAACTAAGATATGACTTACTGTAGGTGAAACAACTGTATGGCAAATTATTCAGTCTCTCTTTATTTTTCAATTCGTCAGCTTATTATTGGTTTGGCCCACTCACCATTTTTGTAATAATAGAGGCGAATGTATTATATATAATATCAATATCCTCCTTCTAATTCTGAAACCCGTTTTTCGATATCTGGCATCATAACTGAGATAACTAATATCAACGTTGATATAAAATTAAGAATGAAAACCATTTTCATTGTTTTTCTTTTAATTAAATGTGTTTTGTGAGTGTGCTTATTTGCTTATACATTTCACAGATCATATAAATGTGAAACTTTGTTGTATGTTTTGTTCTTTTGAATACTGAGATAAAATTAAAAAAATACATTTATTATGTGCAAAAATGTTATAAAAACATAAAACAGTTTTTGTTATTACAATATGTAACCCAAATATAAAATTTGTTTGAGTTTGTACTAAGTCTATGAAACAACAAGTTAGTTAAAATTTTAGTAAATACAGTCATGTTGCACTTCTATGATATCTTTCTGATACTTTTGGCGATCATATGTTTTAAAACATGCTGTGTAGTTGTACACTTTTACACATTATTTTTTTGTATACATTGTTTTTAAGTCTCTTTCTCGCCTAGGACATGAATTACAACAACAACCCTCACCATACGGTTTTTGTTCACCCGTTTGACACCTGTCACTTCTGACATCACTGGTATACCCTGTGTCATTTATCAAGATATATGAAATCATCATATAATGATGAATGATTTTGTACATTCTCTTTTTTAAGATTTCGAATTTACAAAATATTCGAAACCGATCGGTTTTTTAAAATAAAGAAACCGGTTGACCGGTTTTTGGTTTCGGTTTTTGAATACTATGATCCCAAACTACAGACGCCATAACCTTGCCAGCCGACTGTTGCGTCTTTCCACGCTTAGGAGTTGGTTTATCACGTGCATTCCACTCGGATGACTGTTGATTCGACTTCGGAGTGAAATGATAGAGCCATGTTTCATCCATTGTCACATATCGACGCAAAAACTCGGGTTTATTACACTTGAACATCTCCACACACTGCACCGAATCATCAACTCGTCGTTTTTTTTTTGGTCAAAAGTGAGCTCGCGCGGCACCCACTTTGCACAGAGCTTTCTCATACCCAAATTTTCGTGAATGATACGATGTACACGTTCAGTTGATATCTTTAGAGTACCTGCTATTTCATTCAATTTCAATTTACGGTCATTCGAAATCATTTTGTGGATTTTTTTGATGTTTTCGTCCGTAACAACGTCTTTTGGGCGATCACTGCGTTCACGTCTAAACTTAGCATACCAATCCTTGAAGGTTGATTTTCCTGGGGCAGTGTCCGGAAACTCGTCATCAAGCCAAGTTTTTGCTTCAACTGTATTTTTATACCCTCCACCATATATGGTGAGGGTATATATCAGTTTGTCATTCCGTTTGTAACATGTCGAAATCCAGGTTTAAGACCCCATAAAGTATATATATTCGTGATCCTTATGCAATTTCAAGTCGATTTAGCGATGTCCGTCTGTCTGTCTGTTAAAATAGCGATCACGACGCGAAGACGCAAGCGGGGGTGCTTATTTTTGCTCAGATTACTGAACATCCTCCCGAGCAGTTTGGTATTTAAAATGAGCAAAATCGGTTCAGTATCTCTAAATTTTCCATACAAATTTGTACAATTTTTCCGTATCTATTTTTTTTTTTCTGTTAAGTAAGTATAAATGTTTCTTAAGTCTTCTTCTTGTTAGATTACATTGATTGTCTTACATACTAGGAGAATAATAACATTCTTAGAGCTATATGTGTCTTACTCTAATAACTAAGTTAACGTAAAAAGCAACATTGTTAAAGTCGCTAACAGAGCAGACCTCTGTAAATAACATTACTAAAACTAAATAAATAACATTACTAAATTTAAATAACAAAAGTTCTGTAACATAAATTGACAAAACATATTCATATTACAGTTCATGCAAAATTTAGTATATACGTATATCATCTTCAGCCCCTATGATTGCCGGAGGCTGGGCTCATATAGAATGAGTTAAGGTCCAGAGGAGCTGGATCGTCGTTAATACGTCCATTAATTATACCGACAGGAGAAAGATATGTAGATCCAGTCCAGATGGTGTTTTTATCGCTTTCATGTATTTGGCTGACAAGCATATTATCGTGTAGCGCAAGTTTCTCAACAAATCTGGCTTGCAACGACATGGAGTACCTACAGAAGGGTAGAACATCGGTATTTTCATAGACGTAACTATTTGAAAATCGTTTTATGAAATTTTCATAATTTTTTCCGATGCATTTTCTTAGGGTTTTCCGTATAGTAAACCAGATTGGGTTTTTCTGTTAAGCTTTGTTGATTTTTCGTTTCATTCCATAACATGTATTTTTTGTTTTTGTAACCAAAGACATTTATATCTTAAGAAAGAGCAAAATACATAATTGCTTTATTGCCGCTAGTTTTGAATAGGTGGCGCTGAATTGAATAAAACAATACCCTGCCCCATGGCTAGGTCCAAAGAAATTTATATAAAAAGAGCAAAATGCATAATTGCTTTAGTGCCACTACTTTTGAATAGGTGGCGCAGAATCACATTAAAACTATATCCTGCCCCATGGTGATATAGCCTTGGATTAGGCTTTCAATTAATTTATTTACCAAAAATATTAAATTAACTACGTACTTTAAATTAAAATGCATTCAGACGTTGCTATTAGACTTATTACATAATTTTAAAGTCAATTTTTCAAATGTTTGACGTAATAAAAGCATTTGTTTCACATTTTTATGTCAAAAAAGAAATTTTCATTGAGAAAAATAGTATTTTTTTTATTCCATTTGTATTTTTGAGAATTGAGGGATTGGCAAATGTATATTTATGTTAATTTTTTTTTTATAAAAATACACATGAATAAAGTGCAATATTGTGCTCTTAAACATCTTAATGAATTGATTTAAAAAATAAAGGTATAATATGCACATAAAACATATATTTTTTATAGTTTTGGGCAAATATTCATTTATGTTACGAAGAAAATAGAAAATCAATAATACTCTACTGCATATTGTAGCACAATATGGCTAATGGAGACTGGCTCTGCAGCAAAATATGCCTAATGGAGAGAATGCACCTTCCGATGGGCCATCTATTGACAAATAGTTACAACTCATGTTCTTTCTTTAATAAATTAATTTCTTTGTTGTATTCTCTCCATTAGACAAACACACTTCAATTTTTTAAAGAAAGAACATTCGTTGCAACTATTTATCAATACGTGGCGCATCAGAAAGTGCATTCTCTCCATTAGGCATATTCAGCTGCAGAGCTAGTTCCGATTATCCGGAAAAATAGGTGTACTTGACAAAAACTATGCTTTAAAATGTGTTTTTTGTGCAATCCATGTTTTAAAAATTTACAAATTTAGTACAATTTCATAGTAGCGACTGGTACATAACATATTTTCTCATATTTTTCACCAGTCGCTTAGCAATAAATGTTTTGAATTCACCTTAAACATTTTTTCACAACTAAAATTTTTTTTCACCACAAAAAATTTTTTCACCTTAAAAATTTTTTTTCACCAAAAAAGTTCTTTTCACATCTAAAAAAGTTGTTCACCTCAAAAAAATTTTTCACCTACATAATTTTACTTCAAAAGATTTTTTATATTATTTGTATCAAAAACAGAAAGAACATCTTTTTAGGATATTGGTAGAGGGTATTTACAGGGCACAGCCGAATTTAGCCCTTTTTTACTTGTTTCCCTTCAAAAAGCAATATTTTATCAACAAACTGTTTCTATATGCGTTAAAATTTAAATAAAAATTTACAACTATGTTGTGTGTAACTTTTTATTTAAAACCACAAATAGTGCTTAAAGTTGAGCAAAAAATGTATAAAAATTATTTAGAGCATTTTTGTACACAAAGTTAAATATATTTCAATATTCACAAACAAATTTTATATTAAAATTATAATAATTTAAAGCAAATTTGTAATTTAGTTTAATTTTACACATTTGTGTCTAATTCTAAAATAGTTTGTGTTTAGCTTAAATTTGTCAAAAAATTATTTATTATTGGGAAAATATATGGGATTTAAACCTGTAAATTCTAAGTTGGGTCGTAAGTACGAGGGCGGATCAATAAGTCCGTGACTTTTTGAACTTCCCTCATAGTTATATGAAATATACCACTGCTCCCATCAAGTAACCCCTGTTAAGAGACTACTGTCAAATTTTGAACAAGTTCCGTCATTTACTTTGCGTTTAACAGCTTTTCAAAACATACAACATTGTGGATTTTTTTAAAAATGGAAAAAAGTGAATTTCGAGTGATCATTAAACATTAATTTTTGCGAAAAAAACAGTCAATCAAACCAAGGAAAAGCTTGATAAATGTTATGGGGTTCTGCATCATCGATTTCAATGGTAAATTACATTCGTTGTGGACGTTGTGGACGGCCAATTGAGGTCAATACACCCGAAGAGTAAAAGTGCGTGAGATTTTTGATGCCATAGGCATTTCATATGGCAGTGTGCTTTTAATTTAGAGTGATCTTTTGGGTATGAAAAAGCTTTCCGCATGATAGGTGCCGCGTTTGCTCACAATCGACCACAAATGCAATCGTGCGACACGTGCTGTTTCTATGGCAAAAATCCATGAATTAGACTACAAATTGCTAAAGAAATGGCTCGGTGGAAAGAGATAAAATTATTGGTGAAACAAATGCCTATTTTATGGACCTCGAAAAATACTATTTTTTGGATTGAGCCAAAAGGAGTTTATGTTGGAAAATAATTTTTTTTTTTTGCAAAAAAAAACTGTGTTTCATTCAAAAAGTCACGGACTTATTAATCCGCCCTCGTATGTTTAATGTTGTTTGGGGAAGAAATATAAGGTTCTAAAATTTGCTTTATTTTTGTAGGGATGCAGATGCCAAAGCGTTTAAAAATACGGCGAAAACAACAAAATTCCTCAAAAAAATTATTGAAGATAAACCTTTAAGGCGAACCCTGAACACGCGATTTTGAAAGATGCAGCAAATTATAAATGTTTATCAGATTCGGTGGTTTTTGCTTGTTATACCCTCCACCATATATATGTAATATGTCGAAATATAGGTTTAAGACTCCATAAAGTATATATATTCGTGATCCTTATGCAATTTTAAGTCGATTTAGCGATGTCCGTCTGTCTGTCTGTTGAAATCACAATCACGACGCGAAGACGCAAGCGGGGGTGCCTATTTTTACTCAGATTATTGAACATCCTCCCGAGCAGTTTGGTATTTAAAATGAGCAAAATCGGTTAAGAGGTTCAAAAGTTATGAGTGAAAATGTGAAGGTACCTCTAAATTTTCCATACAAATTTGTAAAATTTTTCTGTATCTATTTTTTTTTTCTGTTTAGTAAGTAAAAATGTTATTAAGTCTTCTTATTGTTCGATTACATTTATTGTCTTGCATACTATGATAACTAAGTTAATGTAAAAATGAACAATGTTAAAGTCGCTAACAGAGCAGACCTCTGTAAATAACATTGCTAAAACTAAATAACAAAAGTTCGTTACATTAATTGACAAAACATATTTATATTGTTCATGCAAAATTTAGTGTATACGTATATCATCTTCATCCCCTTTGGTGGAGGGTATTCAAAGATTCGGCACAGCCGAATTTACCCCTTTTTTACTTGTTTTATTATAATTTAGTTATATATTTATGAATCATAAATTATTTAGTGATAAAAAAATGCGCAAAAAAATTGTGTTGTTTTTAATGGCCCCAATTGCGAATAAAAGAAATACTAATGTATTTCGAAGCATTTAAATAGAACAATTCTCATGACTTTATATTTTATTAAGCACATAAATATTAAATTTACACACAGACATTTAAATTTACACACTTTTAGTAATTTTATGGTTATAAATGTAGGCATCAAGTTACCTTCCATTATTTTTCATTTCGTTTATTCACGTCTATGGATATACAAAAATCCTAACAGACTAAGCTTACAACTAACAATATTTTCTTATTAAGTAATTCACAATGTTTTTAAAAATTATCTTAGATTGCGTAAATTCCAATAGCAAATAATTAATTTCTTTGGATTTATTGTTAATTTAATTAAATAATTTAAGAACTCTTGTGTTGGTTGATTAGATGCATAATACGTTCTATGGAATTTAACAAAAAAATAATCATTTTGCCGTAAATGTATTACTGGTATGTTCCAATTTATAATGGACAGTAAAAATGGACAGTCAACATTATAGTTGACAATATCATATAAGAACATAACAGCTTGACTTGATCTCCTTTTTTTTAACGTTTCTAATTCAATTAAATTGCATTGAGATTCATATGATGGAGTTTCTTCGGAAAATACTAGAGAAGACAAAGCATACTTGATAATTTTTTTCTGAATTCGCTCAATAAGGCTAGTGTGAACAATCGGCCTTATTATGAGTGTCGTATTTTTTTTTCGACAATTGTCGTAGTCGTTGTCGTTTTTAATTTTATTTGGTATCATGTAAAATTTACGACAACGACATTTTTGTAAAAGAGTGAACAGATTGTTTCACAATTCTTACTAATTTCAATATTTATGAACTACCTGATTACGGAAACTGTCAAAAACAGCTGTTTGGCGGTATAAAAACATTTATTTAAATATTTTTGGTAAAGAAATTTATGGTGGAATCGTTAAAGAAAATAAAAGTGTACAAACAAATCAAAATTTATCAAACCAAAATATAAAAAACGTGTATTTAAACACAGAGTTTTGTAATTGAAAATTGTGGTCATCATAGTTGGAGAAATTTAAAGTGTACAAACAAAAAAAAAATATCAAAAACTACAGCCGAGATGAATGCTATTCGGAGACAGTTACGGGAACAGTCCAACATATTTGCCATGCCAAATTCCAAGTAAGTAAAAAGATATGATTAAATACTTAATAGAAACGTGTAAGTTTTTTTTTTAAGATTTGTAAGTTACTTTAGAATAAATAAAGAGGGGTTTAAATATGTTTTGGAAAAAATTGCACCTAAAATAAAAGAACAGACAAGGTCGACATGTCTGCCAAATATTTTGAAACTTGCGGCGACAATGCGGATACTTGCTGAGGGTAGTTACCAAAAAGGCGCTGGTAATGACTACAATATTAGTATGTGCCAGTCTTCCGTTAGCAATGTATTCCCAGAGTGCATAGATGCTATGTACAATGTACTTTGCCCAGAATGGATTTCCTTTCCAACGGAGGAAAATGAAAAGTACGATATAAAAAATTCTTTTACAATAAGACTGGGTTTCCTGGTGTAATTGGATGTATAGATGGAACGCATATAAATATAATTTCATCTGAAAAGGAACAACAGTTTAAATACAGAAACGGAAAAGGTTTTTGCAGTCTAAATGCAACAGTGGTAAGTTGTTGAGTTTATGTTTGAAAAATTCAATATTATTTTTTTTACTACACATAGGTATGTGATCATAAGCTTCGAATAAGATATATATCATCTCATCATCAGGGATCTGTTCATGACTCCTTAGTATGGAACATCAGTGACTTAAAACAACTATTAAGAGAGCAATATGATAATGGCGAAAGAAATACTTGGTTATTAGGTAAGTTAAAAAACACATTTCATCTTCGAATTACAAATGGAATCTTCAAATTACAAATGTTGTCTTTGAATTTTTTTTAATTACATCTGTAAAAAGGGCAGCTTTTTGTTAATTTCAAGTAACCTATGTAATTGAATTTGTTTTTATAAAATTCTTTTATTTTACATCAAATATCTTTTTGTAGGGGATGCTGGGTACCCCTTAGAACAGTTTTTAATAACGCCATTCAGATCTGCTGGAGAAGGTTCTGCAGAAAGTCGTTTTAACTATATACATGCAAGAACTAGAAATATAGTTGAACGAACTATTGGTGTTTTAAAAAACAGATTCCGGTGCATACTAGGCGCAAGACAGTTGCATTACACACCAAATATGGCTGCTAAAATTACATCTGTTTGTGCAGCTTTTCACAACATATGCATTCATTATAAAACCGAAATACCTGAAATTGAGGTAATGGATGAATTACCATCAACAAATTCTGTTGTAGATGACGATTTAAACGCTTTAAACATAAGATCATTAATAATGCAATCATTAAATATTTAATTCATTTTTATTGGTACATTGTTACCTAAGTTTAATTTAAAAAATAAAATAACAAAAATAGAAAAAAAAAAAAATTTAAATAAAATTCACATTTGCTTTTTTTAAATAATGAAAAAAAAAAAACGATAAAAATATTAATACACATATGTATTGTACAAAATAGAACCAATAGGATAATTCACAGTACTAGGAAATACACTATTTCCAATTGTATTTTAAAATTTTCCTTTTTCTTATTTTCTTTTTTCTTATTTCATCTATTGCAATACGTCTTTGTTCAAGTTCTATTTCCTCTTTTTTAAGCTTTAAAAGTTCCCTTCTAAATTCTTCCTTACATTTTAACTCTTCCTTGTAAAGTGCTAACTTTTATTCCTTTAGTTTAAAGTTTTTGCGTTGATACCTTTCAATTTCAGCTAAAGAATGCTTCACTTCCTTGTACAATGCTGTTTGGACGTTTAATTGCTCCTCAAGGAGATCAGTTTTTGTTTTTTTTCTTAGTTGAGGTCTTTGTTGATGTTGTTAAACTTGATTCTCCAAGAATCTCATAGTTTTGTGTTGGGTTTTTAGTTGAATTTTTTTTTTGTTGGCTGTGAGGTACGTACTTCTTCAACATCATTACTTTGTATGGGTGTATTGATGCATGTTTTTGTGTAGAATGTAAGGAGCGTACTTCTTTTGGGCCAATATAGTTTTGTTTGGGGTTTTCGGATTGATTTAAGCAGACTGGTTGTTCAATTTCTAAATTCACACTCATTGGTACATTGTCGCTGTTTTCATTTTGATTTCTACGTTATGCTCCACTTGGATTTACAATTGTGTCAATTTGGAGTAAATTGGAGGCAGCCTCTTCAGTTGGGGATAGTACGATTTGCTTGAAAGAACCACCCCCGGTAGCACGACATTCGGCTTTATTGTGTTTAATTTTTTTTTTACTTTAAACTTAAAGTCCGCCCAAACTTTCATCCATCCTTCCCCATTCCGTGTTGGTGGTCCTAAAATGTTAAGCTCTTCTCCAATTTTGTTCCACTCCTCCTTAACGTTGATTTTGTTTATACCACTGCTAAATCCTCTAGCCAAGCATGGATTTTGCTCCAGCAGCGACACCATTCGGCTAAATTGCCTGGTGTTTGTGATTTTTGGTCTAAAATTAATGGAATCGTTAAAAAAAATCATTATTAAATAGTTTTTAAGTGCTATAAATACTTATTTTTTAGCTATATCCATTTTTATAATTTTTTTGGTTATTTTTTCGTTCTGGCGTAAACAAAAACTTTAACGACAATATTTGTAATTTTTGACATTTAAATACGACACTCATGGTACCGAAATTTGTAATAGAATTGCCAATAGTGTTGTATTTTTGTCGTTTTTCGACATTCATAATACCGATTTAAAAAAACGCCTTGTTTACGACACGACAACGACACTCATAATAAGGCCGAATATAATAAGAGTTCCAGATAAAAGAGGCATAATCAACCTTAGAGCGAACAATGCTAGAATATCAAAGTTGCTTTGTCTAAGGGTCTTGAAATTTTTACAATTTTTACGAACAAGAGCCATTAAAGAATAAGCTTTAGGCATAATATAATCAACATGATTTACAAACATTAATTTTGAATCAAATACGACACCTAAATCTAATATTTCATTCACAGAAGTTAGGGAAAATGATGAAATATTATATTTAATAACAATCAAAAATTGTGTTCTATTACTCAGTACGACAGTGGTTGGTACACATGAAAAATGTTAACAGAATATGAAAATAGGCTTAAAATAAAGAAATAAGCTTCGAAGGACCGTGGAGGTTCACTTGTAATGTAATACTATTATAAAAAGTTATATAAAAACAGAATGGGTGAACCGATTTTAATGCTTGAGTCAGTTTTGAAAAGGGAATTAAATTTTTTTCTCCGCTAGATGGCGCTTTAATTTTCATTTAAAGTTAAAAAATAACCAAAAAGGTAATGTAAATGTAATGTAAAAATACAAAAATTAATATGAAATCTTAACTATTATTTTATGTTAAAAATGTTGGTCGTTTATTTTTTCGTGTGTAAGCTTCAGGTTCGAAAAACCGTCCCCGCAACATGCTCTGTGCATATATATATATATATATATATATATATATATATATGTGCACAGCGCATGTTGTGGGGACGGGATTTCGTTCCACAAGTTACTATGAAGACATTTTGTTTCTTTGGGGACTGTCCACAAACTTTTCATTATTCTACTGTTTACACTGAAGACATTTTACTGGATACAGGGCATATTATAGGGACTTTTTTGGCTGTATATACAGATGTCTTCGAAGTATGCGCAATGAATATATATATATATATATATATATATATATATATGTGCATAGCGCATGTTGCGGGGACGGGATTTCGTTCCACAAGTTACTATGAAGACATTTTGTTACTTTGGGGACCGTCCTCAAACTTTTAATTAATCTACTGTATACACTAAGGACATTTTACTGGATACAGCGCATATTACAAGGACTTTTTTGGCTGTATATACAGATGTCTTCAAAGTATTTGAAATGCATATATATATATATATATATATATATATATATATATATATATATGTGCACAGCGCATGTTGCGGGGACGGGTTTTCGTTCTACAAGTTACTATGAAGACATTTTGGTACTTTGGGGACCGTCCTCAAACTTTTAATTATTCTACTGTTTACACTGAAGACATTTTACTGGATACAGCGCATATTATAGGGACTTTTTTGGCTGTATATACAGATGTCTTCAAAGTATGCACAATGAATATATATATATATATATATATATATATATATATATTTATTGCACATACTGGATACAGCGTAACACTAGAATAACGAAAAGTTTAAGGACAGTCCCCAAAGTAACAAAATGTCTTCATAGTAACTTGTGGAACGCAAACCCGTCCCCGCAACATGTGCTGTGCAC
This sequence comes from Eustalomyia histrio, assembly GCA_949748255.1. NCBI lineage: Eukaryota > Metazoa > Arthropoda > Insecta > Diptera > Anthomyiidae > Eustalomyia > Eustalomyia histrio. Next base: position 86,271,158 of record OX456523.1, read on the forward strand.
ATATATATATATTCATTATGCATACTTTGAAGACATCTGTATATACAGCCAAAAAAGTCCCTATAATATGCGCTGTATCCAGTAAAATGTCTTCAGTATATATAGTAGATTAATGTAAAGTTTGCGGTCAGTCTCCAAAGAATCAAAATATCTTCATAGTGCCCAGCGCATGTTGCGGGGACGGTTTTTCGTTTCACAGGTTACTATGAAGACATTTTGATTCTTTGAAGACTGACCTCAAACTTTACATTAATCTACTATATACACTAAGGACATTTTACTCGATACAGCGCATATTATAGGGACTTTTTTGGCTGTATATACAGATGTCTTCAAAGTATGCACAATGAATATATATATATATATATATATATATATATATATATATATATATATGCATTGCCCATACTTTGAAGACATCTGTATAAACAGCCAAAAAAGTCCCTATAAAATGCGCTGTATCCAGTAAAATGTCTTCAGATTAAACACTAGAATAATGAAAAGTTTCAGGACAGTCCCCAAAGTAACAAAATGTCTTCATAGTAACTTGTGGAACGAAAACCCGTCCCCGCAATATGTGCTGTGCACATATATATATATATATATATATATATATATATATATATATATATGTGCACGGCGCATGTTGCGGGGACGGTTTTTCGTTCCACAAGTTACTATGAAGACATTTTGTTATTTTGGGGACTGTCCTTAAACTTTTCGTTATTCTAGTGTTTACTCTGAAGACATTTTACTGGACACAGCGCATTTTATAGGGACTTTTTTGGCTGTATATACAGATGTCTTCAAAGTATGCGCAATGAATATATATATATATATATATATATATATATATATATATATATATGTGCACAGCACATATTGCGGGGACGGGTTTTCGTTCCACAAGTTACTATGAAGACATTTTGTTACTTTGGGGACTGTCCTTAAACTTTTCGTTATTCTAGTGTTTACTCTGAAGACATTTTACTGGACACAGCGCATTTTATAGGGACTTTTTTGGCTGTATATACAGATGTCTTCAAAGTATGGGCAATGCATATATATATATATATATATATGTGCACAGCGCATGTTGCGGGGACGGGTTTTCGTTCCACAAGTTACTATGAAGACATTTTGGTACTTTGGGGACCGTCCTCAAACTTATAATTATTCTACTGTTTACACTGAAGACATTTTACTGCATATGGCGCATATTATAGGGACTTTTTTGGCTGTATATACAGATGTCTTCAAAGTATGCGAAATGAATATATATATATATATATATATATATGTGCACAGCACATGTTGCGGGGACGGTTTTTCGTTCCACAAGTTACTATGACGACATTTTGTTACTTTGGAGACCGTCCTCAAACTTTTTATTAATCTACTGTATAAACTAAAGACATTTTACTGGATACAGCTCATATTATAGGGACTTTTTTGCCTGTATATACAGATGTCTTCAAAGTATGAGAAATACATATATATATATATATATATATATATATATATATATATATGTCGCGTATAGCTTTTTATTTGAGATATGATTCTCCATTATTTTTTTAATATATTTTATTATTTTTACAAAATGTATTCCTTTTTATTTCGATTTCAAATTCTCAATCCCCTTGTAGCAAATCTAATTTTTTTCTTTTTTTTTCATATATTATTCGGTAGCTTGCTTCAATTCAAAATTTATATTTTGTTCAAAGTATCAAATTAAACAGTATTATACGACACGGCCATCCTGTCAGCTCGCATGTCCTCATGCGCATTATCTGAAAGTAAACATAGTTCTATACAGTATCAAGAAACTTTACTCGGTCATCTCTGACCAATGCACAGCTTTTTAATCAATCTGATTTTATTAATAACAAAAAGAATTGTTAACAGAGTCTCAAAAAAAACTTAATTTATAATTTTAACAAACATAATAACTTCATCCGAAGGAAAGTCCCATTTTATTTTTAACTAACTTATATGCAATAACGATCAACAATGCCCAACCTTGAAACCTCTAATCAGATAACGATGTGATTCATCATTTTAGTTAAACGAAAATCAAATACTTCATATTTTACATCATGTGGAGTACCTCCATCCGATACTACACACACTCAATATTACTTCCATCCAGTAATCTTCACAAAAATACCTCCATCCGGTACTTTATATCCAATTTCACTACCATTTAGTGACATTAGTACCTCCATCCAGTACTACACATTCAATATCACCTCCATCCGGTGATATCAGTACCTACATCCGGTACTTCACATTCAATATTACCTCCATTGGTAATATTTCTTACTTCAAAATCTCTTTATATCGCTCATATACAGCGATTACCACTAGTATTACAGTTACTTGTAATACTACTTTCTATCAATACTACCAACTAGTGGTTCTCATAAATTGAGCATTGCTTAAATGTTACAGGTTTTTTTTTTTTTAGATTTCCTCTGAACTATTTTCAATATCAATGGGGACATATCCCTCGGGCATTTTTTTAATTCGATCGTGAGCATATTTATAGGTGCGATTACAATTAAGTGCCTTTAAAATATAACGGTCTCCGTCCAACACCTCTATTATTTTAAATGGACCCTTATACTTAGGATCGAGCTTGGTCTGATGTCGTTCCTCATTTTGTAACAAAACAAAGTCTCCTATAGAAAATTTATTAACTTTAGCTTTGTTACTGTCAAATCGCTTTTTATCATAAATGGCATTTTTATTCATGTTAGTAACAGCAACAGCACGAACTTCCTCAATGTCAACTGTAGATTCGTTATCGTCTGAAAGCATAATGTCTATTGGTCTTGCTATTCTGCCAACAAGCAACTCTAGAGAACTGGACTTTGTAACTCGATTTTGAGTACAATTTAAAGCCAATTGGATATCAGGGATAGCATCTTGCCATGAACGATTGCTAGTTTCAACAGCAGTAAGCATATTTTTAAGGGTACTCATGACACGTTCGACTTGTCCGTTGGAGCGAGAACTACCTGTAGCAATCAAATGCAATTTGATATTGTGAGACGTACAGAAGTCGTTAAACTCTCTACTAGAAAAACAACGTCCTTGATCAGCAATGATTAGGATCCCCAAATAATGAAATACACTGCTTCAAAGCTGCTATACTACTAGAAGTATCAATATTCAAAGCATGATGTAACAAAACATATTTTGTAAATGCATCGATCTAGACAAAAATATATTCCCTGTTATCATTTTTTCCACTTAATTTTCCAGTTGCATCGATATGTAAAGTATGCCAAGGAATCGCTACTTTTGGAATTGAGTGTAGCTCAGCCTGACTTTTTCCAGAATGTGACTTCGAAATTTTACAAGTAATGCAATTATCAACGAATTTTCTAACAAATTTAGACATGTTCTCAAACCAGTATGTTTCCAGCTCATATGAATGATATTTGGACTCAGCGGCTGAAGTGCGTTTACTATAATGTGCAATTACACTAAGCTTTTTGTTGGAATCTCTCTTTTGCAGAAGAACAGCACCATAACCAATCGCACTAGCGTCTGTATGAAGTTCTACAGAGCAATCAGGGTCAAATATCGTTAAAACTGGCTCAGTAGTTAATATTGAAATCACTTGCTGCCTCACAGCCTCATGGTTAGGTTTCCAATCTACTTTACGATTGCCAGAAGTCAAGACATTCAAAGGAGTCATAATTTGAGAGAAATTTGGCACAAACTGTCGAAAATATGAATAGTACAACAAATTGACGCAACTGAGTTACAGTTTCTGGTGGAGGTAACGCTGTAAATGCCTCTATCTTTCTTTGGTTGGGCCTTATCTCGCCATCACTAATTTCAAAACCTAGATACTCCACTTTTTGTTTAATAAAAGAGCACTTTTTGACATTTAATGAAAAACCCTTATCAGTAAGCACCTCAAGAACAATATTCAACCTTGTTAATGCTTCATTGACATTTGAAGCTCTGATTAGAATGTCATCCATATACACAATGACAAAAGTATTAGTGAGATCACCTAAAGCTCTAATAACTGCGCGTTGAAAGACCGAAGGCGCATTTTTGAGGCCGAAAGCATAGCAAGGTACTCATACTGCCCGGAGTTACGAAGGCTGTATATTCAATATAATCTGGGTGAACGGGGATTTGATGAAGTCCTGAAGCCATATCAAGTGTTGTAAAAAAACGTGCTCCATGTAACCTGTCAATTTGGGCTGAAATAAGAGGCAACGGAAATCTGTCTGGGATTGTGTTATCATTAAGTTCGCGGTAGTCAACACACATCCGGTCTGAGCCGTCTTTCTTTTTTACTAAGAGTATTGGACTTGCAAATGGAGATGAACTGGGTCGAATTATGTTCGAACTTAATAACTCGCTGACTTTGTCACTAACAACTTTACTCTCCTCTATGCTCAAGCGATAAGGTCGCCGACAAACAGTTTTATTCGAGTCTTTAAGTCGTATCTGCATTGGCATAGTATCAGCCCGAGTTTTAGGAATACCATGTAAAAAAATCCGATTTGATTTTTTCGACAACAACCAAAAAGCCTGGTGGTAGTCTGGAACCAAAGAGAGGAAAATCCGCAACAGAATAAATACCAAATAAAATTTTATTTTTATTATAGTAAAGTATAAAATACTTTCCTTTATTTTTTTTTCTCAACTTTTTAACAAATTTTTTGAATAAATTTAGGGATTTCTTGACGCGGGCAAAACAAACACTTCTTTTTCTAAGGAAAATTATATCGAGAGTAATGAAAAACAAAATGAAAACCTTTTCGTTAAGTTTACGAATAAACTCCAAAAGAAAATAAATGATGACACCAGAGCCATCTGGCGGGAAAAAATTAGTCCACAGATATGCCAGTACACCGATATTTTAGGGTTGTCATCAAACTGTCTTACCGAGTTGAACATCCCGGCCGCCTTGCAGTACTGCAAAATAAGATCGCTCTCCAACTCGCACCTAAGAAAAGCAAGAAGAAAAGAAGGTAAAAAAAAAAAAAAAAAAAAAAACAAAATTTTTATAATCCATGGGATTCAGTTTTATTCCATCGACTCCATCATGTACAATAAAATTCATAAAGTTAAAAATCGCTAGCAGCAAAAATCCAGGAGCCACCAGTCGATCAAAGTAAATAATAGGAGGAAAAAATTAATAAAAAGAAAGAAGAGAAAAAAAAAACTACAAAATAGAAAATAAATAAGTTTTTGTTTCATGATCCAAAATTTCAAAGAATACTCCCTACAGGATAAAAAAAAATTATGGAGAACATGATCCAGAAATTATGTATCCAAAAATGGTGAACTGCGCCAATGGTTTACCAAACGTGCCACCAAACACACCATTACGAATTATGCGGCTATAAGCATCTCCCCCAAGAATTAGGTTTGCGGGTGCCGCTAAGTGGAATTGCGGATCTGCCAATTGCATGCCAGGAAATTCTTCGATTATCTTGGCATCTAAGGATTTTAAAGGCGTCATCACCCGAAACTTCCTCCGCACTTCCGCGTAAATTTCCACTGTCACACTTACGCCGTGATTACCACGCAGCTTCAACAGACACATCTCTTTGTTTCCCACACGAACCGTATTAGCTCCCAATCGACGAACCACCTCCTCAGACATCACCGAGCATTCGTACCCTGGATCAATAACTGACCTTTCAAAAATGTATCGCTCCCTAGAGACGATTTTCACCACCGCCGTTGGCTTCAAAAATATCGTTTCACTTATGTGATACGTGGGCAACGAATCGATATTTCGGTTTTGGTCACGTTTCCTTTGTGCAGGAGTTCGATAGTTCCTAGAAGTGCTAGGAACTAGAGCATTAGACGTACTAGGTCTCTCTTGCACCAGATCATTGGACGAACTAGGTCCACTGGCCATTTTTTTGGACGAACTAGGTCCCTTTTTTGAGCGTTTGGACGAACTAGGTCCTTTTCTTGTGCGTTTGGACGAACTGGGTCCTTTTTTCGGATGGTCGGACGAACTAGGTCCTTTTTTCGGTTTATGCAGAAGAGTGTGATGCATATCACCGCACTTCTTACACTTGCCCGTGCTCTCACATGTACGCCAGGTATGATCGTGGCTCAAACACCCCGCACAATATTTATATAATGAAACGAGTTTCATCCTCTCTTCATAATCTGCACGAAGAAACCTCTTACAAAATCGAATAGGATGGTCTTTTAAGCAGACACGGCAAACCATTTTTGGTGTGGTGCGACGACCTTCGGCGTATTTTTTGGGAGAAACCATGATATTCTAAATGATCTTTTGTAGTAAGAAAAGACACTAATGAGTTGGAAGAACTACAAGCTTCACAACTGGTCTATTAACTACGCCACGTGCTGTTTTCACATCGACAACTCTAACGTGACCATCTTTACCTCTATAAAGCTTTACCACTCTACCCATTCGCCACTCATTTGTGGGAACATTATCCTCACGAATAACTACCATATCATTTTCCTCTAAGTCTTTTTGTATAAATTTCCATTTGTAACGCTTCTGCATATCTTTAAGATATTCGTCCTTCCACCTGTTACATAAACGTTGATTTAGAGCCTTTACCCTCTCCCACCGATTAATTATAGATATCGGAGCTTCAGAAATCTTCACCTCAGGTGGAGCTAAAAGAGGGCCGCCTATTAAAAAATGACCTGGAGTCAGAATGTCCAAACACTCTGCATTTTCAGTCAAGGGGCACAAAGGCCTCGAATTTAAACACGACTCAATGCGCGCTAGTAATGTAGAGAATTCCTCAAACGTGTATTTTAAGTCACCAGAAACTCTTCGAAAATGGTGTTTAAAACTTTTCACCCCCGCTTCCCAAAGACCCCCCATATGAGGTGCACCAGCGGGGTTAAAGTGCCATGAAAGTCCCTGAGGCCCATAATTTGCATTCACTTCAGACCCAGAAGTACGCAAAAACTCACGAAATTCTGCCCTCAAAACTTTCGATGCACCCACGAAATTCGTACCATTGTCAGAATACATATCCTTTGGGTAACCTCGACGTGAGATAAATCTTGTAAAAGCAGCTAAAAAGGCTGGGGTCGATAAATTACTAACGGCTTCTAAATGAATTGCTTTCGTTGCGAAACACACAAACACGCACACATATCCCTTCGTTATCAAACATGCTCTACCAGTATAATTACGAATATCAAAGGGCCCTGCAAAATCTACTCCTGTGGTAGTAAAAGGACGAGAAATTACCGTCCGTGCAGTAGGAAGTGCCGCCATAATTTGGCTTTGGGTCGCTTTTTTCTGAATAATACAGATTTTACAGCGGCCAATAACAGTCTTAATCAGATTCTTGGCATGGCGTATATAAAATTCAGTCCTTAGGACTCGTAACATTAATTGATTTCCACCGTGTAACGTAATCTTATGAATAAAATCGACCAGAAGCAATGAAAAATGAGAATCGGTGGGTAATACAATGGGAAACTTCTCATTATAAGTCAAATTTGGAGCATTTGCCAACCGGCCGCCAATACGCATTACGCCCGCGTCATCTACAAATGGATTCAAGTTCAACAAATTCCCCTGAGAAATAGGTTCCCTATTAGATAATTTGTAGTACTCGTATGGAAACGATTTTTGCTGAGCTACAATAATCAATTTCTGCTTCACGGAGTTTAATTCGGCAGCAGTGACGTCCACTGACGAATATGTGGGTCCCTTATAATTCGTGGACCCACAAACTTTTCTAATAATTCCATGAATTCCCCTCACAACTAAAGCCATAACTCGAAGGGCTCTCGAATATGAAGAAAATTTTTCTATCAAGTCACAGTAAGATTTAAAGTAAGAAAAAAAAAACCTTATGGACATTTGCTTCTTCACTCGTACCAAATTCTTTTTGAGAGGAGGAATCCCAACGAACAGTTGACGAACAGAGCCACGAAGGACCATGCTCCCAAAGTCGATTCTCTACCAAATCTTTAGGCCTAACACCTCGACTTATTAAATCCGCTGGGTTATCTGTGGAACCTACGTGCCTCCAACCTTCCCGACTGGTTTTCCGCAAAATCTTCGAAACCCGATTAGCAACGAATGTTTTCCACGACTTTGGTGGTTTCTGAAGCCAGGCTAGGACGATTGTAGAATCAGTCCATGTGTAAAATTTAGTTCGGGTCTCATCGAAATTTAAATCTTTCCTGACTGTGTGCATCAAATCAGCCAGTAAAGAAGCCCCACAAAGTTCGAGCCGTGGTAATGACACAGTTTTGAGAGGGGCGACCCTAGACTTTGCCACTAATAAATGAGATTTAACTAAGCCATCTTCATCCTGAACGCGCACATAAACACACGCACCATAAGCCTTCTCTGAGGCATCAGAAAAACCATGAACCTCCAATTTGGCTGACGGTTTGAAACCAATCCAACGAGGAACCTTGATTTTATCAATGGAGCTATAGTCCAACAAAAATTGTCTCCATTCGAGACCACTACGCTCCGACAAAACATCGTCCCAACCAGTTTTCTCACTCCATATCTGTTGCATCAACATTTTTGCAATAATGACTATAGGTCCTAACCAACCTGCAGGATCGAATAGCCTAGCGATTATGGACAAAACCTCTCGCTTTGTAAATTCGTTTTTCATAGGAATATGAGAAGTCGTAAAATAAAACTGATCTGATTTAGCATTCCACCTAATACCCAATGTTTTCGTGGTGCTTTGAGCATCAATTTCCAAAAAATTCTCATTCAAAATATGGTCAGTTGGCAACCCTTGGAGAATCCTCTCATCATTTGAGGTCCATTTTCTCATCGAAAATCCAGCCGATGACAAAGCTACCATCAATTGATCTCGCGCTTTTATCGCCAAAGCAACATCATGGGTGCCGGCCAAAGCATCGTCCACATACATCATGCGACGTAGAATCTTAGCCGCTAATGGCCATTTTCCTTCAATATCATCAGCTAACTGAAGAAGAGTCCTAATCGCTAAAAATGGAGCACAGTTAACACCAAAAGTAACCGTTTTGAGCTCAAAATCTTTCAAATCCTCATTCGGGTGATTGCGAAATACAATGCGCTGAAATTGGGAGTCTTTCGGGTCAAGAAGAATCTGTCTGTACATTTTCTCAATATCTCCATTGAAAACATACCGGTAGAACCGCCACCTAATGATTAACAACGTTAAATCATTTTGTAAGACCGGCCCTGTATATAAAATATCATTCAAACTCAAGCCCGATGAGGATCGGCTTGAAGCATTAAAGACGACCCTAACTTTCGTCGATGACCTTTCTGGTTTGAAAACTGCATGGTGAGGCAAATAAAAAGTTCTCGAAAAGTCTGACTCAGCGTACTCAGTCTTCACCATGTGGCCTAAAACTTCGTATTCAGAAAGAACACCATCATACACCTTCTTAAAATCCGGTTTTCTGAGAAGAGAACTCTCATTTCGCAAAAATTGCCGCTCAGCTTTTTCTCTGGAAAACCCTAAGCCCCTGTCATTCAAATATTGAGGCTTAAATGGGAGTGAAACTACATAGCGACCCTCAGTATTCCGCCTAGTGGTCTTTTTGAAAAATTCTTCACAATAATCATCCTCAGGCGATGATTTAGAAGCCTGCGGGGGTTCTTCTAAGGCCCAAAATTTCTCCAATTGCCTGTCCAAGCCCACTTCGGTAAAAAACGAAACACACGTTGTGAAGGCATTTTGAACCATATCAGGTAGAGGCCCAGTCAAAATCCAGCCGAAAATTGTCTCCTGGGCTATTAAGTTTCCTAAAATATTTCTCTTAACCCCATTAAGCATAATTCTCGAATAGATGTCTCCCCCAATCAAAAGATCGACCTGGCTACTCTTCGCGAAATTGGGGTCCGCCAGTTCTAGGCCTATTAAGGAATTTAAACGAGAGACATCCACAGTATGGCCAGGCAACTTTCCAGTTAGCTGAGGTAAAACCAAACTTTCCACTTCAAATTTAAGCTGACTATTAATCGGAGAACCTAAAATAAAGGAACACTGCTTTTGGACAGAACCAGCAAGCGCATTATTCAGACCGGAAACCATAGCATTTATCCTCCTAATCGGCAAATTAAGTCTCCGCTGCAATTTTTCTGAAACAAATGTGGCCTGGGAGCCTGAATCAATCAAAGCCCTGGCTGAAAAAACTTCTCCTCGGGAAACTATATTGACGACTGCCGTACCCAGAAGAATCTGCTTTGAAGTCGCAGCAAAACAATTATGTATAGCCTGACTAGTTGATGGTTCATCGACCACAACATCAATTGAAGCCGAGTTACTTACGTCCCTATGCAACAGGGAATTGTGCTTGAGTTTACAAGTAGAACACGAAATTTTAACTTGACAATTGCTCGCTCTATGTCCATCATTCAAACAATTAATGCAAAGATTATTATTTTTTACCACTAAATATCTTTCCGTGGGATTCATTTTTACAAATTTGGGACAAACCCTTAAGTAATGCTCCTTAGAACATAACACGCAACCTTTTTTCGAAACCTTTGCCTGATATGTTCCAACCTTTTTCCTTGAAAAAGGCTTGTTGCCGGGGTTTGAAAAATTTCCCAAATCAGACTTCCCGGTCCAAGTTGATGGTTCGGAACTACGAATATCCGAAACGGTTTCCAGAGATTGAAATCGAGAGGTCAAAAAATCATCCAAATCTTCCCATCTAGGAATTTCAGTCTTGTTTTTTACTGACTGTTCCCAGAGAGATAATGTAAGGACTGGCAGTTTTGTCGAACAAAGATATACGAAAATCGGGTCCCAATTAGAGATATCAATTTCGTGCAACTTAAGTGCCGATATTGAATTATTAATATCCCGCTGCAATCGCTTTATCTCTGTTGCAGATTCAGATTTAACTGAAACTAAATGAAATAAAACCTTTAGTTGACTATTCACTAAAATTCTTTTATTTTCATATCTATCCCTCAAATTATTCCAGGCATCTTGAAACCCTTGATTTGTAAGAGGGGATTTCCTTACAATATCCAGTGCCTCACCACGTGTATACTGTCGCAAATAAAAAAGTTGTTCAACAGCAGACAAATTCGAACTCTTGATATACACCGCCGTGAACATATCTCTAAAAGAGGGCCAGGATTGATAATCCCCCTCAAAAACCTCCATAGTACATGGTGGTAGCTTCATCTGGTGAGTCTGACTTCGACCTTCACCCGCATTAGAACCTGCTGCGACATGCTGAGTTGAAGACATAACCGAACTATTTAAAAAAGTTTGAGATAATTCACCCATCTGAGCCGCAAGCGTAATATAACCCGACCTACAGTCCTTAAAAATCCGGTCAGCCTTTTCGCAATCCCCTTCAAAATCATCTTCCATATTGTTGGTTGCAAATTCTTCGTAAGAGGACTTAACCTTATCCCATAAGGATTTAAATTCCTCTTTCTGAAGCTCAACCGTAAAATATGTACGACTTTCTGGAGCTTCTTGATTATATTGCTTCTCAAAATCAAGGAACATTTTAGCAGTCTTCTCAAATTTTACTAATTTCGCTGATTTAGGCATGTTTACAATCAAAACCAAAATTCCCAAAAATAGAATTCAAAATAAAAATCGAAAAACCAAAAAATTGAACACCAAATTGTTCAAAAAAAAAAAAATAACTTTGTAAACTCAACTAACTCTCAGCAGAAATTGAGAAAAAAACGGACTAATAACTCCAACTGTGTTATCAACAAAATGTGTTTCCAACAAATTTGAGAAAAGTTCTTCAAAAAATTTCACTAGTTAACAAAAAAACAAATTTTTCACTTCACTAAAAATTTTGTTAAAATATTCAATAGTCGAAAAGGCCTATTACCAATGAAATGTCCAATAAAAGTTTAGAAACAAATATAAAATCGCAAAAAATTAAAATTCTGAGAAAAAAAATCTTATCTAAAAAAAAAAAAATAATTTTTCCTAAAAATAATTTCAATCTATTTATTGAACCGTAATTTCACCTACTAATCCAAAAAATAAAATAAAATTAAAAATTTTTTAAGATTTTCAAGATTTTCTTCAAAGTGTACGAGACTTTCCTTTGATCACTGTACCCAACATACATACAAACTCATTTGTTTATTTTGCAAAAATATTTTTCAATTTCTTCTCTCCACTCACTTTCTATCACAATTTAATTTGTTTACTTTAAATAATATTCCAAACAACTTTAAATTATCTTTAATAAATTTTAATGAATAATTAAAATGGAAAGAAACAAAAGGATGGAAGGATGTAAACACTAATTTTTTATGTATTTCTTTTGTGTTTCACTTTGTATAATACCACTAAAATTTTTTCTAATTTAGTATATTAAAAAAAAAACTTTCAATAATTTATTTTCTTGTTCCTTGAGATCACTTTTTATATTTTAATATTTCGTTAAAATAAAAAGAAAAAAGCACAGAAAAAAAATCAACACAATAGAAAAAACATAAACAACCAGATTGGCAGTATATGATATTAGTGGTAGAGTGGTAGCAACAGCTGATCATGTATATGGTGAATAATGGTAATGACAATTGATAAAATAAATAGAGTTGCCAGTTCAAACTATATAAAATTATATTTATGTTTCAATGTGAAAACAGCGTTGTCTAAAAAGTTTTAATTTTATCAATAGGTCCTCTGCATATGTATTTTCTTTTATACAAAGGAGTAGATAAAATTAACACTATTTATACCTCAATTTTCCTTACAATAAAAATAAAAAATTTTTAGTGGAAACTTTTTAAGAGGATTTCTCAACAATTAAATCACTTGTACTTCACCTTTACTGCGGGATTTTTCCGGCAACAAAACAGTTCCAGATAGATACCAATCCGGTTCGAGCAGGACCAATAAAAAAATCCGATTTGATTTTTTCGACAACAACCAAAAAGCCTGGTGGTAGTCTGGAACCAAAGAGAGGAAAATCCGCAACAGAATAAATACCAAATAAAATTTTATTTTTATTATAGTAAAGTATAAAATACTTTCCTTTATTTTTTTTTCTCAACTTTTTAACAAATTTTTTGAATAAATTTAGGGATTTCTTGACGCGGGCAAAACAAACACTTCTTTTTCTAAGGAAAATTATATCGAGAGTAATGAAAAACAAAATGAAAACCTTTTCGTTAAGTTTACGAATAAACTCCAAAAGAAAATAAATGATGACACCAGAGCCATCTGGCGGGAAAAAATTAGTCCACAGATATGCCAGTACACCGATATTTTAGGGTTGTCATCAAACTGTCTTACCGAGTTGAACACCATGTATTAAATTGTCTTTAAAAGCAGTCAGTATATCAATTAACTTCGTTCTTTGGGCTTGAGGAATGTCCGTTTTAATTTCACTAAAATTTATTTCCTTTGACAAAGCAACATTACAAACGTTAACAACTTCCATTTTGGTAAAATGTAATTCATTTGATGTCATATTAACTGCTAAGCCTTGGCTTAAAATTTCACGTCCAATCATAATAGTATGTCGTAGGTAATAATTGGGTAAAACATGGAAAAGAACTTCAACATGGATGTCATCCAGTTTAACAAGAGCTAAAATCTGTAGAGTACTATTCACGCGTGTTTGTCCAATACCAGTCATAGTAACAATTTTAAAATAACGCTTACCACTAAAACTACTAGCTACATTTTCTTTAATAAGGGAGCATTCTGCTCCTGAGTCAAAAACAAAATCAAACTTCTCAACAGAATGAACCAAAATCCCAGCAGGTGCGTTTACAGCGCAAAAATCCATATTCTTTATATATATAATTCTCCTGTACGTGTGTTAGTGACTGCACTCCTCCTTAACGGCTGGGCCGATTTCGATGAAATTTGTTGTGTCTGTTTTATTTGATCCCTGAATGGTTTAGATTCACAATTGACCTATATGGGTACAATGGGCGTGGCACCTCCCATACGAAGTAAAAATGTATTTTTGTATATCTGGAGTACTGTTACAGTGGGAGTCTTCAAACTTTGTGTGAGCTTTTTTTATAATAATACTCATAATCTCCCAAAAAAATGAGTGCCATCCAAGCAATGGGCGTGGCACCTCCCATACGAAGAAAACATTCATTATTGCATATCTGGGGTACTATTAAAGTGGGAGTCTTCAAACTTTGTGTGAGCTTCTTTGATAATAATATTCATAATCTTCCAAAAAATATGGGGGATCCAAGCAATGGGCGTGGCACCTCCCATACGAAGTACAAATTTATTATTGCATATCTGGGGTACTATTATTGTGAGAATATTCAAACTTTGTGCGAGCTACCTAGATAATAATGTAATCCTATTCCTAGGCAGAACAACGTTTGCCGGGTCAGCTAGTATATATATATATATATATGAGCGCCCCGGTAGGCTAGTTGGTAGCGTGCTAGATTATCAGTGCGGGGGTCGTGGGTTCGATTCCCACCAGAGGCTCTGGTCTGTTTTCGCTACAACGAGCCGATGGCCTTTGTTGCTAGTGCTCGGTTAGGGTATTAGGATATAATTTGTAATTATATGATTAATATAAAATAAATAAATAAAATAAATATATATATATATATATATATATACAGATGTCTTCAAAGTATGGGCAATGAATATATATATATATATATATATGTGCACAGCGCATGTTGCGGGGACGGTTTTTCGTTTCACAGCTTACTATGAAGACATTTTGATTCTTTGGAGACTGACCTCAAACTTTATATTAATCTACTATATACACTGAAGACATTTTACTGGATACAGCGCATATTATAGGGACTTTTTTGACTGTATATACAGATGTCTTCAAAGTATGGGCAATGAATATATATATATATATATATATATATATATATATATATATATATATATATATATGAAGTTACTATGAAGACATTTTGTTACTTTGGGGACTGTCCTTAAACTTTTCGTTATTCTAGTGTTTACTCTGAAGACATTTTACTGGATACAGCGCATATTATAGGGAATTTTTTGGCTGTATATACAGATGTCTTCAAAGCATGGGCAATGAATATATATATATATATATATATATATATATATATATATATATATATATATATATTCATTATGCATACTTTGAAGACATCTGTATATACAGCGAAAAAAGTCCCTATAATATGCGCTGTATCCAGTAAAATGTCTTCAGTGTATATAGTAGATTAATGTAAAGTTTGAGGTCAGTCTCCAAAGAATCAAAATGTCTTCATAGTAACCTATGAAACGAAAAACCGTCCCCGCAACATGCGCTGTGCATATATATATATATATATATATATATATTCATTGCCCATACTTTGAAGACATCTGTATATACAGCCAAAAAAGTCCCTATAATATGCGCTGTATCCAGTAAAATGTCTTCAGTGTAAACAGTAGAATAACAAAAAGTTTAAGGACAGTCTTCAAAGTAACAAAATGTCAATTTTGTTACTTTGGGGACTGTCCACAAACTTTTCATTATTCTACTGTTTACACTGAAGACATTTTACTGGATACAGCTCATATTACGGGGTCTTTTTTGGCTGTATATACAGATGTCTTCAAAGTATGTGAAATGCATATATATATATATATATATATATATATATATATATATAAAAAAACCAAATAATTATTTTGAGAAGTAATGCAAATAGAAGATCTACTCAGAAAATATTCTCCAACAAAGTTATAACGATAACATATAAAGAGCTCAATGAAGATCTAATCAAGGATATGCTAAAAACACATTTACTGAGTAAAAATATATGCCCAATGACAGGGATTTTACAACACTACAGAATTATTATGATCAAAGTTCTAAGAGCCATTAAAATCTTGGAAAATATAACGGAATATCCTGACTTTAAAACAATAATTCTCGAAATTCATATAACAGGCCTTCATCAGGGAATCGAGAAAATAGTTAGATTGTTTAAAGATAAATATTATTACCCAAATTATATAAGAGAAATATCAAAAATAATTAACGAATGTGAACTATGTAATAACTGCAAAAACGACCATATTAATAATAAACTGCCTTTTAAAATCACACCTCCTGTCTACGAGACAAGAGAAAAATTTGTCATAGACTTTTGGCAGTGGGATAAAGAATACTACTTAACCTGCATTGATTTATATTCCAAACTTGCAACGGCAGAACCAGTTAAATCCTTTAACTGGATCGAAACGAAAAATGCCCTTTTGAAAATTTTCAATACAATGGGCCCACCCAAAGTCATGAAAATTGATCAAGACCAGGGAATTAATAATGTGAATATAAGATTATGGTGTGAATAATCTAATATCAAATTATAAATTACCACAGGTAAGACAGGAATAGGCGACATAGAAAGATTACATAAAACATTGAATGAGATATTACGAATCATAAATACATCGAAAGATAAAGAATTAATATACTTACAAGTCGAAAAGACACTCTTTACATATAATCACAATAAAGTACACTCTACCACAGGTGAAACACCCTATAATATATTTTTTTAATCTACTAGAACCTAAAACAAACTCTCAGGAAATAAAGGAAAGAAGAATCAATAACATTAACAAAACTAGAAAAGAGAACCCAATAGATACAGACTATTTGAAAGGAGAAAACTCCAGGAAGCGATTGGAAAAAATCAATAATCCATTTAGGAAGGTTACAGTAGTACAGAAGGAAGATGATGGCGAACACTACATTGTTAAATGTAAAAACAGAAATGTTAGGAAATACAAAACACAATTTAAAAGAAAAAAGAAATTATAACCCTAATTAATAACAAAAATTTGTAGGTACGACAAGGTCCAATAAAAGGAAAAGGATGAAATCACGTATAACAACAATATTATTGATGCTTTCAATAATCACTGCAAGCAACGGCAAAATGATCGAAATTAACATCATACAGGAAGATTACGGCTTCGTCATCATCGGTCAAGGAACCTTGGAAGAACCAATAGACTATAGATACCATATACTACCTATAAATAAAATTTACGTTGATATAACCTATGACTCGTTAATGAAACAATTTGAATCAGTAAAATTAACCCAAAATAATATGACAAGAAAATATCTCACATTAGCATTCAAAGAAAAACAAATATTTTTAAATAGACACAAAAGAGGTTTAGCAAATATAGTTGGTGACAGTCTAAAATTTCTGTTTGGAACTATGAATGAAGAAGATAGAGTAAATATGAAAAAGCACTTAAAATTTGAAAACAAATATCGTCACTTCTAACGAATTTAATGTGATAGATCATATAAATAAAGAAAATTAAATATTACAAATATTCCAAAAAGAAACATCAAAACTGCAGAAAAAGCTTACAGAAAAATTTTATTCGCATAGTTTTTTAAACAATGTTAAATTATATCTAGAACATATCCGAGATATTCAATTAGCAATAAAAATTACATTCAAACCATGTCAAGTCTGTCTACTTTAGAGTTTATACATATAAAAACCTCAATCTGGTTAAAAATCGATTCAATTTATTTTGTACTTTCTATTCCGATTCACTTCAGAACTTATAAAAGATTAAAAATTATTCCAATACCAGATAAAAACAATAATGAGCTTAAGATAAATGAAGCAGAGATTATGCCTCAAAAGATTATGAAATCTTTAGACTGCAAAATAATAAAATTATATTAGAAAACAATGAATGCATTAGAAATTTAATGAACAACAACAAAACGAATTGTGTTAGTGAACCGAACATAATAATCACTGAAATTGAACAAAATTGTAATAAGCTCAATACGATTTAGCAATTTTAAAATTAAAATTCACGACTTTGAAATTTTCTTAAAACCAAAACGCAGAAGAAATTAATATACTACCACCTGCAAAGCATATTAAAAATATAGTTAAAGATAATATTTCACTACCCGAACTGAAAAAACATATATAAAAGGTTAACACTAAAACCGATAACTGCACAGAGCAAAAACTGCCTAATAGAATCAAGAAGATTTTCTCTATGAAACGTTTTTAGGATACGGGGTATCCCAGCAGAAAGAAGAGAATATTTTTCCGAAGAGATTCCTTATTATTTTCATGTGCTAAATCTTTTTAATTTTATCAAGAAGGAAAACACATAAAATCAAGATGAAAACTTGTTATTCACAATTTTTTTCATTCAATTTCCGTTATTTTCGGCCCCAAAAAAACAATCCATAGAGAAAAACTTCTTGATTCTATTAGGTTTTCTTCTGAATTGTATAAAAATGGATTTCTTATTGATTTCATTAGGCTACGTAATTGATAATTTCAAAAAGGTTTCCCTTATTGATTTCATTAGGTTCGTATATAATCATGTGTAAATCATCTTCTTGATTTTAATAATAAGGAAATCTTCTTGATTACATTAAGTTTTATTAGGTATTCTTCTTGATTTTTTCAAAAAGGCATTCCTTATTGATTTCATTAGGCTATCTTCTTGATTTTTTCAAAAATGTATTCCTTATTGATTTCATTAGGTTCCTATATGATGATCTTCTTCATTTTTTTAATAGGGATATATTCTAGATTATATTAGCTTGCTTGTTATTTCATATATACTAAATCCTTTTTTTACACGGTACATACGTTCCAGAAAATATCGTGTAAAAAAATAGTGTAAAAAAGAGTCACTGTAATGGAAAATATCAGATTGGTTCTAAGTCTGAATAAATGTACAGCACAACAAAATGAAAAATGTTTTCTAAAAACCTGAATTAAAAAATTTTACTTCTATAATTTTTTTTCACTTAATATGTATTACTTTTCACTAGCACCTTACAAGTTGAAAACTCAATAGAAAATAAAAAATGTAAACAGAATTGTGAAAGTTGTAAATCCCCTAAATATATAATCAAAGAAAGCAAAAATTATAAAACCCCTAACTATACAATAATCATATAAAGAAAATTGCAAGCTAAATTAAAATAAAATTTTTTGTCCATTAACAAAAAAAAAAAAGTTTAAAAACTGAATAACTTTTGTCGTGCTATTTAA
Organism: Eustalomyia histrio; assembly: GCA_949748255.1. Taxonomy (NCBI): domain Eukaryota; kingdom Metazoa; phylum Arthropoda; class Insecta; order Diptera; family Anthomyiidae; genus Eustalomyia; species Eustalomyia histrio. The sequence goes on from OX456523.1 coordinate 86,290,161, forward strand.
AAAAAAAAACGTGTAAACACAGGATTATGTGTATATAAATCAACATAGAGACAAGTTTTTTTTGTTTTTGCATTGCAATATTTCTCTGCTGCAGAGACTTTGATATTAGACTGTGATATATGCATGTTTGTACACGTGTCACCGCTCATAACTGTACTTCTTAGTTCTTTGAACTTGACATATTAAAATTAAACTTTTAGTTGAAAGTGAACAAGTGGGAAGTGAAGTGTTATTTGTCCTTAAATAAAAATAAAATTTAATTAAAATAAAATTAATGAATATAATTATAAAAAGTGCATCTAAATTAATACGTGAGCAAATAAATGTAAGTAATATAAATCATTATTTTTTAAAAAAACTCTATTTTCTAGTATTTCGGTAACGTTATTTTAAGGGTAACGATATTTTCTATTATATCGGTAACGGTTTTTTAAGGATAACGCTATTTTCTATAATTTCGGTGACTGTATTTTAAGGATAACGATTTTTTCTATTATTTCGGTAACGGTATTTTAACGATAACGATATTTTCTATTATTTCGGTAATGATATTCTAAGAATTACGCTATTTTCTATTATTTCGGAAACTGTATTTTAAGGATAACGATTTCTTCTATTTTTTCGGTGACTGTATTTTAAGGTTAACGATTTCAGTTATTTTGGTAACGGTATTTTAGGGGTAACGATAGTCAGTTGAAAGGGTATTGAATAGATAACGGTACTTTAGCGGTTTTGCCTGCCACCCTGCTATTTTATGAAGTTTATATGTATTATTTCAGTTCCATGCAAATAATGGCGGACCAAAAAAGTTTAACTGAAGATATCGATGTTTTACTTATTTTTAAGTCTTGGGAACTGTGCGATGAAACGTGTCACATTCTTTTCACCTTTGGAATTACATCAACAACTGTATTCAAAAAAAATGGAAATAGAAGACATTGATAATGTATTCAATAAATTGGAGCAAAAATATACTGGGGAGCTAATAAAGTTCAAAGCAGGCTTAAGGGAATGGAGGAAAAATATTGTACCTACAAAATAATTTTTATGAAAAAATAAATTTTCACTTAAGTATTGTTTCAGAATTTACCATTGATATGCGAAAGAGAAACGTTATCAGCAAATAGTCGGATATTGGAGTGGTTGGAAAAAATTTCTGACAGACTTAATTTGTTCACGGTCTACGGACTCCCCACTCGGTACACAGATGTCAGCAGATAATTCTATATGTGGCACTAGCCTTACAAACCTTCTTAAAAGTACTGTGAAAGGACAGCTAGTACTTACATTCAATGAAAGAAATAAGTGTATTGATTCAAAAAACCAGAAGATATTAGTTCACTGCATTGTTGAAAAATATGTTGTAACCAAATTAACATATGCAGAAATGCAGCAATGGTCTTAGATAGCATATCTGCGAAGTATTTACTAAAGAAAAATCGGTAAACAATTTTTGTTTTAATCAAATTTGATTACATGTCTGTTTTTTTAACAATTCCGGTTCTTCTAGGAAACATACTTTTTGAAACGAAAAGACGGGAAGAAAAATCCGACAGGAAAATTATTTTCTCGTTGACTAATGTCGAAAAAGTTAAATTTGATAATGATCCTGCCACTGAGGACGAATCTCTTGAAAATTTGCATTGCGGTATAAATATTTCAAATTATTTAAAGTAACATACTTATACAATTATCTTTCTCTCTTAAAGATAAATATTTCGAACAAAAGTGCTGGTTGCAGCACAATTGCAGCCCATGGGAAAAGGTACTTTCTTTCTGGAGGGAAACAAGAAAAAGTAGAATTCAAGAGATACACAATGCCAGTTCTTTGAACCATATTTTACAAGAATGGCCACGGTACAACGATTTTTTAGGTTATGAACTTGTAAGTATTGGTAATTTTTTGTGTTTTTAATTTTCTTTGAATTTTAAAATCTCTTTTATTCTGAAAAGGTCGGAATAGATTTTGATTTTTTATACCCGGACAAAGCAAATCAATTATTCTTAAAATTGGAAACTTTTTATAAAAAGTTGTATAACATTTTTGACTACAAAATCAAAGACCGTGCATCAAGAGAATATTACATACAATATTTACGTAATGAAAATATTACAAAAGGTACAAATTCTTTTAAATATTGATATATGGAATATTTAACATTTACTAATTTTTGTATTTCTCTTCAGATTCTAAGTATTATGTATGTACAATACTTCTTCATGCTTTAGTACAACCACAACGTCTTAATAAAGAATATAAGCCTTCAATAGCCGATGCCCAAACAGATTTCGTCACTTTAGTACTAACCATTAATGATATTCAGCCAAAAATCATGGAAATTGTTAAAATGTATGCAGAAAGAAAAGAAACACTTCAGCCAAGAATAATGGTTATTGGACCAGATTTTTCGAAAATTTCCGAGTTTTTCGTATTTTGTGACGGCCTGAAGTGGAAGTGCGCTTCGTATATGAAGTGTGTAGATATTATTATTAAGCTATCTTACGTTTTTTAAGACAGAATATTCCCCAAAAAGCAAGCAAGTATGGTCATTTTTGGAGCAGTATTTTTTTCATTTAAAGTCTGAGGATTTTTCCTCTGTTGCAAATTTTTTTAATAAATTACAGTAATATTATCCTAATTTCTATTTTTGTTTAAAAATTACCCTACTTGCTTGCTTTATTTGAACAAAAAGTCATACAACTCCAAATGATCTTATAAAACATTTAAAATCATTTCACGGAACACCAACAATATATGAATTTCGATGCGTTCAGCAAAACTGCGATCAAATTTTTCGTAATATATATAGATACCAAAACCATTTAAAAAAACATACTAAAAAATTTAGTAAATTACCAAACTTACCACCTTTGCCGAATTCTGAATTTAATACATTTTCTGAAAATCAACTACAACTTTTACCACACTTACCATCTTTGACCAATTCTGAATGTAATACATTTTCTGAAAATCAGCTACAACTTATACAAAACTTTTCTTCTTCATACCAAGAATCAATAATATCATTCCTACTTAAGCTTCACTCTAATAAAAATTTTTCTCGTAAGGACATAATTGAAATTCAAAATTCTGTCACACAGTGTGTTACAACGCCAATTTATAATATTATGAAATTATTTAAAATCGATGAAAGCAATTCTTTACTAATTGAAGTAATGAATGCATGTTCTCAGCCATTCACTGGTGTGAAAAGTGAATATAACTTTTTAAAAAAAATTGAAACTCTTAATCTGTATAAACACCCACAGAAATATATTCTTAGTGAAGAACTTTCCGAAGTCGTTCTAAACAACAATCCCACTTTGACATCAGCAACAACAGAAATTACCCTTACAGACATTCCTTTTCAAATAAAGAAGTATTTTGAAAGCAAAGGAGTTTTTCAAGCATCCCTTCTAAATATAACACAATATTTAAAAAGTAATTCTTATTCACATTTTATCAACGGCGATTTCTGTCAAAATTCAAGAAATAATCAATTTTATGAAACCATTCCATTATTTTTGTATCTTGACGACTTTGAAATTTGTGGTATATACTACAGTTTTTCAACCATACCACACTTTCAAGTAAGTAAACTCGCAAATATATTTACATGATAATGGAATTGCTATTTCTTTAACACCCCTTATAAAAATATTGAAGACTTTAGAATGGTTTACAAGTCACTGTAGATGGAATTAGTTACAGATTGTTTTTTAAGTTGGCACAAATATTAGGTGATAATTTAGGCCTAAATACTGCATCAGGTTATGTCAGTTCATTTTCAGCAAATTCTTTTTGTGGGGTATGCATGAGGCACAAACACCACACTCGCACCGATTGTCTACAAGTTTCTTCTTCTTTGCGCAATAAAAATAATTATAATCGTGATGTTTTACTAAATAATCCAGTTACTACTGGTATAAAAAATGTGTCAATTTTCAATTCCTTGCCATGTTTTCATGTTACTGATAATATTGCGTGTGATATAATGCATGATTTGTTCCTTGGGGTTTGCAAATACAATCTCTCACAAATTTTAAATTATTTTGTTTATAAAAAAAAATTTTTTTGTATAGATACCTTAAATTATAGAAAGCAGATGTTTCAGTATGGGGAAACTGAAATTGGACACATAAGTCCACCTATTCAGAAACATCATATACAGAACGCTTCCTTTAAAATGAACGCTAAACAGATGAAAACATTTTTCCACCTAATTCTTTTAATGATAGGGGATCTAATAGATCCAAATGATATGGTATATAAATTCCTCATTTTGTTTGTTAAATTGCTTGACTTTTTACTATTACCCAATTACAATAATACAACATTAAATAACTTGGAATTGTTAATAAAACAACATAATGAAATGTATCAAGCATTATTTAAAGAACATTTAAAACCAAAATTCCATAACCTTGTTCATTATCCTACAATAATTAAAAAATTAGGTCCTCTTAAATATTTATGGTCATTTAGGTTCGAGGCTGAACATCAATTGCACAAGCAATATGCACGCAACATTACTTCTAGAATAAATATCCCACTGACTTTAGCCATAAAGTCCTCTCTCAGATTCGCAAATTCTGTTTTAAATAACGAATTCTTTCAAAGGGAATTCTGTTTTGAAGAAGTGGAGAACATTGAACCGATTAAGTATTCAATAAATTTGACCGATTTTCATTTGTATAAGAGAACGAATAAAATAATTTTTCGAGGAATAACGTTCAAAGTTAATTATATAGTCACTGTAACTAAAAATGATGCTGTAAATATTTATGAAATAGTCGATTTTTTTTGCAAAGAAAACATTGTAAAAATTGTTGGTAAGAAATTTATAAACCTGAACTTTTCACAAAGATTTCAATCTTATTTAATCGGCAATGAAACCGAGACATATGCCGTGATCAACTTGATCGATCCATTTTTACTTACTTAACAATGGACTTAAAGTTGTTCGAGTAAAAAACTATTGGTAATAGTATTTACTTTTTATTCTTATATTATTACTTTTTATTATTCTCTTATTGTTATATTATTATTACTTTTTATTTTTATTATTATACCTATGTAAATATACACTTAAAAAAGTCTGTAAGTTAAAATAACTGAAAATATCATTTAAAAGAAATGATATTTCATTTAAAAACCGGTATACTTAATTTTCATTTAAATTAAATGACATTTGTTATTTATTTTTAAATGTTGATTAATCAACTGACACATCCGTAAGAAACAAATGATATAATCAGTTAAAATAAATGTCAAAATTTTACCTACCAATCCTTAAAAAATAAATGTTTTTTCATTTATTTTAAATTATTTCCGTTTTTGTTTGTTTTGTTTTTTTTTTTAATATACTCGTACAATACAAAATGTATGTATGCATATGAAGCTATAAACACTTTTTGTGTGAATGTATTTGTGTATGTATGTGTGTTTATGAAGTTCTTGTAATTTGTATTGAAAAATTTTGTGTATATACAACCAACTTAAATAAAAAAACAAATTGAAATTTTTGGAACATTTTTTTTTGAAACAGACAGCAAACAAAATTTAAATTTCTAATAACTGTTACGGACACAAATAAACCACAAGTTTACGTTTTGTGGGTAAATTTTTATTAAATTTCAAACAAATGAAAAAAATTAATGAAACTGAAAAAAAATCATTAAATGATAGTAAATTATTTCGAATAAATGTATAAAAAAGTTAATATAGATATTTCTTTGAAAAATAAATGTATCTTCCTTTATTTTTAAATGGAACGGAAAACTTTTTTATTAAACTACAAACAGTTAACTACATAATATTCTGAGTGTATAAATAAAAAAATCAATAAAATTACCAACAAAATCAAAAAGTATTATTTTTTTTAAAATCAATAAGATATCCTGATAAAATCTAGAAGAAAACCTTTTTAAAAAAATCAATAAGATAGCTTAATAAAATCAAGAAGAAAACCTTTTTGAAAAATCAATGAGATAGGCCAATTAAATCTAGAAGAAAACCTTGTTGAAAAAAACCAATAAGATAGCCTAATAAAATCAAGAAGAAAACCTTTTTGAAAAAATCAATAAGATAGCCTAATTAAATCTAGAAGAAACCCTTTTTAAAAAAATCAATAAGATAGCTTAATAAAATCAAAAAGAAAACCTTTTTGAAAAAATCAAGAAGAATACCTTATAAAAACCCTAAGTTTTCTTCTTGATTTTTTCGAAAAGGTTTTCCTTATCAAAATAATACGATTTTTTTTCTTGAAAAATAACCATAGAGATATCTTATTAACTTTGTTCTATTTTATTAGGTATTTATTGTGTACTGTTTTTTCTGTGTATTCTTTAAGCTTATTAATAGCTATTATAATAACTTTGTTAATAATTTTAGGATTACTTATTATATAGGGTCCGCCATCTAACGTTTTTTGTTCAACTAGTGCTTATTTCGTGAATGGTAACACTAAGCTCATGTCTGATTTGACAGATAATTAGTTTTATTATTCCGCTGAACGAATATGGTTGTGTATACGCTTGAACAACGCTGGGAAATATTGCGACATTACTTTGGAAATCATGGTAATGTTGCAGAATGTCATCTTTTCAATGTCATATTTCCAGATGAAGCTCATTTTGATCTTGGCGGGTATGTAAACAAGCAAAATTGTCGCATTTGGGGCACAGAAAACCCGCACGCATACATTGAAAAGCCGATGCACCCAAAAGAGTCACTGTTTGGTGCGGATTTTGGTCCAGAGGCATAATTGAGCCATTTTCCTTCGAAAATGAGCAAGGAGTGGCCGTTACAGTCAATGGCGATCGTTATCGGGCCATGTTGAACGAATTTTTGTTCACAAAAATTGAAGAGGAGTATATTGGCAACATTTGGTTTCAACAGGACGGCACTACGTGCCACACAGCCGAAGCTACACTCGATGTTTTGCGCCCTGTTTTTGAAGATCGCATTATCAGCCGCAGAACTGATGTCGTTTGGCCACCTCGGAGCTGCGATTTGACACCGTTGGACTATAATTTGTGGGGTGCCGTCAAAGGTAAGTGTTACGCCGACAAGCCAGAGACAATTGACGCTTTAAAGGACAATATTCGTGAAGCCATTGGTGAAATACAGCTGCACACAATCGATAATGTGTTTAAAAATTGGACCGATCGTGTAGGCTACTGCATTGCCAGCCGAGGCAGCCATTTGAATGAAATTTTTCCATTATTAACCGGAAGGATTGTACTTTCAAATAAAAAAATAAATTTGAGAAAATATTCAGTAGTTTTTTTTATAGCATTTTCAAAAAAGAAAAAATTGGCGGACCCTATATTTAAGAGATACCTTGTAGAAGAAAAAACAAGTAAAATGAAAAATGTCAATTAGGACATTGAAATATCTAACGTAAGCTAAAAACAAACCATACTTAGAGATAATAATAATCATAAGATAAACAACGCTTTGAAAACATTGATAAAACTTATGTTAAGATTCTCATTCCTAACCAACTAATAACAAACCATACTTAAAGATAAGAATAATCACAAGATAAACAACGCTTAGAAAACATTGATAAAACCTAGACTAGTTTCTCATTTCTAACCAACACCTTAAAAAAGGAAGAAATCCTAAACTAATAACACACCATACTTAGAGATAAGAATAATCATAAGATAAACATCGCATAGAAAACATTGATTAAACCTGGACTACTTTCAAGACTCTCAATTCTAGTATTTAAGATTAATCTTGTTAAATAAATAAATTCTAAAAAAAACAATGCCTTCGCCTAGATTTGAACTCGGAGTTGTGACTTTATTTTTCGTATAATTGTGTTATATATGCAATTGTATCTTCGGGACTTATCACAAAATTATATATTCGGAAATTTGGGGAAAATATGATGGTTGAATTAATGATACTAAATTAGTCCTTATTGAATATAATTATATAACTATATATAATATTATTTATAATTATATATAATCATATCTTATTGACTATGAAAAAATATGTATATTATTTTTCACCATTTTGTCTCGAAATGATTTAAAATTTTAAAGTTTAGTAAAAACAATAATAAGGAAATAAAATTAAATTGAAAGCACAAAAAAATTTATCTCCCTGGATGGGATTCGAAACCATTGACATGGGGATACATATGATTATATTAAATTATATTTTTTACCATATCAAAAATATTCTATATATGGAACTATAACAATATCTCAATTTTTTTGCACATATTATGGATTTCTTATATTGGAACATACATACATACATACATACATACATACATACATACATACATACATACATACATACATACATACATACATACATACATACATACATACATACATACATACATACATACATACATACATACATACATACATACATACATACATACATACATACATACATACATACATACATACATACATACATACATACATACATACATACATACATACATACATACATACATACATACATACATACATACATACATACATACATACATACATACATACATACATACATACATACATACATACATACATACATACATACATACATACATACATACATACATACATACATACATACATACATACATACATACATACATACATACATACATACATACATACATACATACATACATACATACATACATACATACATACATACATACATACATACATACATACATACATACATACATACATACATACATACATACATACATACATACATACATACATACATACATACATACATACATACATACATACATACATACATACATACATACATACATACATACATACATACATACATACATACATACATACATACATACATACATACATACATACATACATACATACATACATACATACATACATACATACATACATACATACATACATACATACATACATACATACATACATACATACATACATACATACATACATACATACATACATACATACATACATACATACATACATACATACATACATACATACATACATACATACATACATACATACATACATACATACATACATACATACATACATACATACATACATACATACATACATACATACATACATACATACATACATACATACATACATACATACATACATACATACATACATACATACATACATACATACATACATACATACATACATACATACATACATACATACATACATACATACATACATACATACATACATACATACATACATACATACATACATACATACATACATACATACATACATACATACATACATACATACATACATACATACATACATACATACATACATACATACATACATACATACATACATACATACATACATACATACATACATACATACATACATACATACATACATACATACATACATACATACATACATACATACATACATACATACATACATACATACATACATACATACATACATACATACATACATACATACATACATACATACATACATACATACATACATACATACATACATACATACATACATACATACATACATACATACATACATACATACATACATACATACATACATACATACATACATACATACATACATACATACATACATACATACATACATACATACATACATACATACATACATACATACATACATACATACATACATACATACATACATACATACATACATACATACATACATACATACATACATACATACATACATACATACATACATACATACATACATACATACATACATACATACATACATACATACATACATACATACATACATACATACATACATACATACATACATACATACATACATACATACATACATACATACATACATACATACATACATACATACATACATACATACATACATACATACATACATACATACATACATACATACATACATACATACATACATACATACATACATACATACATACATACATACATACATACATACATACATACATACATACATACATACATACATACATACATACATACATACATACATACATACATACATACATACATACATACATACATACATACATACATACATACATACATACATACATACATACATACATACATACATACATACATACATACATACATACATACATACATACATACATACATACATACATACATACATACATACATACATACATACATACATACATACATACATACATACATACATACATACATACATACATACATACATACATACATACATACATACATACATACATACATACATACATACATACATACATACATACATACATACATACATACATACATACATACATACATACATACATACATACATACATACATACATACATACATACATACATACATACATACATACATACATACATACATACATACATACATACATACATACATACATACATACATACATACATACATACATACATACATACATACATACATACATACATACATACATACATACATACATACATACATACATACATACATACATACATACATACATACATACATACATACATACATACATACATACATACATACATACATACATACATACATACATACATACATACATACATACATACATACATACATACATACATACATACATACATACATACATACATACATACATACATACATACATACATACATACATATATATATACACTCAGAATATTATGTAGTTAACTGTTTGTAGTTTAATAAAAAAGTTTTCCGTTTCATTTAAAAATAAAGGAAAATACATTTATTTTTCAAAGAAATATCTATTTTAACTTTTTTATACATTTATTCGAAATAATTTACTATCATTTACCATTTTTTTCAGTTTCATTTATTTTTTTCATTTGTTTGAAATTTAATAAAAATTTACCCACAAAACGGAAACTTGTGGTTTATTTGTGTACGTAACAGTTATTACAAATTCCAGGTAATAAATATTCAAACTTAAGGTCTATTTTATACAAAATTATTTATTTGTTATCCAATATTTCGCTATCTCAATGGATAGCTTCTTCAAGGATTTTTTGTTTTTTTAATTTTAAACAAATTTTTTAACAAATCAAAATTAATGAAACAACAAAATTGTCAATTTTAAAAAATATTAAAAATTAAACACAGGAAACAAAAATTATTCTATTACATTTTTATGAACCTATTTAATTTCCTATTTTATTCTTATAAATTAAATGTCTGTAATTCTGAGCTACATTGTCTGTATCTGTTTTAAAATTAATTCTTTGTTCTATTGGTGTGTTGATAATTTGTAACATTTCTAACATGAAGCGTCTTTTGTAGTTTGTTTCTGTATTTAAAACTGTTGTATTTTCAAAATCTGGTGTATGGTTAAGAGTGGCACAATGTGATGATAATGCGGTTTTCTGAGAAGCTGTATTCCTATATTTCTGATCAGATCTATGTCCTGCTAATCTAGTTTTTAATTTGTTCTTTGTGGTACCTATATATACTTTACTACATATTTCATTATCTTTACCCCTGCAAGGTATCTTGTAAATAATATTAGATTTATCTAATTTCTCTGTCCTATCTTTCATTTTACTAAATAATCTATCTAATGTATTATATGTTCTATGAGCCATCCTATAATTATTGATATCATAAATATTAGAATTTTCTAATCGTTCAGAAATCATTGGTACATAAGTTATTGACTTGTAAATCTTAGGTTCAGTAACTATATTCACACTGCCTTCCCTATGTCCATTGTACTGACCAATCAATTTATAAATCAATTCCCTTGGGAAATTATTATCCTCTAAAATATTTCTTATTCTTATTTTATTATTTCTATGAAAAACTATATCACTAATATTTAAAACTTTATCTATAAGATTTTTGGCAGTATTAATAATAACTCTTCTCGGATGTTTTGAATAATAATTAATAATTCTACCCGAAGAAATTGGTTTTTGGTACCAATCTACTAACAAGTTATTCTCCTTTCTTATTATTAATGTGTCTAAATATTGAAGTTTACGATCACATTCCCTTTGAATTGTAAATTTAATATCCCGGTGAAATGAATTAAATATGTTTAAAATATTTTCTATTTCACATTCTGAAATAATACAAAATAAATCATCTACATATTTCGTTATAATCTTTGGTTTAATAGATAATCTTCTAATACATTTATCAAGTAGTTCCTCCATAAGGGAAAAGAAAAACAGGAAATAACAAGGACTAGACTAACTACTATAATTGATAACCATATGAATAAAATGAGATTATGTCATAGGGACAAGTTTATACTTAAGAATGTTAAGAGAACGGAGAAATTTTTGAAACATAACCGGGACATTTTAATTCTAAATGCAGATAAAGGTAATATTACAGTTGCGATGAATAGACATGACTATAGTTCAAGAATGAATGATATTCTTAATGATGACTCCACATATAAGATATTGACAAAAGACCCAACGATTAAACTACAACAGACAAATAATGATATAGTAGAAAACCTTTTCAAATTGGAAATAATAACACCTTTTCAAAGGAAAACATTTAAAACAACAACTGCTACGGCACCCAAATTATATGGAGTTCCGAAAGTGCATAAGGAAACATTTCCATTAAGACCAATTTGTTCAAGCATCAATTCTCCATCTCATGAACTAAGCAGATATATAACAGGAATTCTTAGAAAGATAACAGAAAATTCAGTATATAATGTAAAGAACTCATTACAATTTAAGGATAAAATTAAGGAAATCACGATACAGAATGAAGAAAAGTTAATTTCATTATATGTAGTATCCTTATTCCCTAGTATACCTATAAATGTAGCCTTAAGTATTATAGAGGAAAAATGGAATATAATTAAAGAACATACGACTATTGAAAAGGAATTATTTTTAAGAATTCTCAAATTTGTGAATAGTATAGTAGGATTTTTTTTTTAAGATCATATCATATTCTTTTTAATTATTTTTATTGTAAAGAAACATGAAAATTTTATTAGTAAGTTATAGAGAATAAAAATTGAGAAATTCCACTGAGCCAGCAGGATAGAATACTTAGTATTTTCGGTTGGCGCTACCCATTCTCAAATTTTGCATAGATGATAGTAGATATTTTCAATATAATAAAAAACTATATTCTCAACAAAAAGGATTACCTATGGGTTCTCCAGCTTCTCCAGTTGTAGCAGATATAGTTATGGAGGAACTACTTGATAAATGTATTAGAAGATTATCTATTAAGCCAAAAATTACCTTACCTTTCCTTGTATGATTTATTTTTGTAAATTTTCAGTCCACTTATAACTTGTTGCTAATTCCCATTTTTCCCAAAGTTTATTTACATTTTTTTCAAATGATATTAAATTTTGTCTTTTGTGTTGTATGTCTATAGATTTGTTAAACCCAACTTTAATCGTGCTGTTGAACTTGCACAGAAAGTGGTAAAATTTTATTCTGCATATATCTTTAAATATTTTAAGATTTTTTAACGTTTTTATTATTTCTATTATTTTTTTACGGTAAAATAATTCAAAGTATTCATGTATTTAAATTACTATGCATGAAATAATTTTCTCACAATTAAATTACACATAAAAATTCAAAACACATATACACACATGTATTTATGTACAGAAAAAATTAAAATATATATTTAATAATATAGTTAAAAAATGTTTGTTTTAAATGTTTGCCTTTTCTAGGGTTTGAACTTAGAAATTCAAAGAACTAGGTTACACAGAATACGATTACAAAATTCTGTTTGTAATATTAAACATCTTTCCTAGAATATTTTTGTAAATACTAATAAACATTTTTTTAAAAAGGCACCAACAATGGAATTTTTAAATACAAACAAATTTTTGTTATTTTTTTGTAAAATAAATTTTTATTTTCAAAGAATTTAGAAATCGAATTTGAATTTTAACAAATATTTTTAATTACTGAAAATTTTGTGATACTTTTTTCTGTGTATAATCAATACAAACTAATGTGTGGTTCAACCATAATGCACGATGTTAATGTGAGTCATACCTTAACGTCAAGTTTTTTACCCAACTTAATTTGACAGTTCTTTGTTTCAGTATTTGACAAATTCAACCATGGAAAGGTACACAATTAAACAGCGTGTTAAGATTGTTGAAGCCTTTTACACAAAATGGGCGCTCAAATCGAAATGCATTGTGTGCACTTCGCGATTTTTTTGGTCCACAATCGGGAGGATTGTGCGCAAATTTCAGCAAACCAGGTCTGTAGGAAATATGAAAACACCTGTGCAAACGCGCCCAGTTCGTTCTGCAGAAAACATTGCTGATGTTCGCGATAGTGTGGTAGAAGAGCCGTCAGCCTCGACTCGCCGTCATGCCCAACAATTGAACATCTCACGAACATCACTGATGCGAATTTTGAATAAAGATTTGAATTTGTACGTTTACAAGGTTCAATTGACTCAAGAGCTAAAGCCTACTGACCTTATCAAGCGTCGTCAATACGCCGAATGGTTGGTTGAACAGACAGAAGTGAATGATGACTTTACAAAGAAAATCATTTTTAACGACGAGGCACACTCTCACGTCAGTGGATTCGTTAACATTTAAGCAAATGAGAATCCACGAGTGATTGTTGAAAGGCCGATACATCCACAAAGAGTGACTGTTTGGTGCGGTTTATGGGCTGGCGGTGTCATCGGGCCGTACTTTTTCGAAAATGAGGTCGGTGTTCGCTATCGCGAGATGATAACGGACTTCTTGTGGCCAGAAATTGAGGATATGGACCTGGACCATATGTGGTTCCAATAGGATGGTGCCACTTGCCACATAGCGAGAATTTCAATGTTATCTCACGTCGTGGCGATGTTAATTGGCCGCCACGATCACGTGATTTGACACCGTTGGACTTCTTTCTTTGGGGATATTCAAAAGAAAAAGTGTACGTCAATAAGCCAAGAAAAATTCAAGACCTAAAGGATGAAATAATTCGACACGTAAACAATATTGAACCTCAATTATGTCTCGGAGTCATTGATAATATGGACCATCGAATAGAGATATGCCACCGAAGCCGTGGCGAGCATTTGGCCGATATTTTGTTTCACTCATAATTGTCATAGATCCTTCTATCATAATAAAAAATATTAAGATAAGTCTCTGAAAACTTTTTGTTTTATTTACAATTAACATTATGCATTAAGTTTGGACCACCCTTTACAATTAAGTTGCTTCTACCACACCATGACGATGTCTCTCACGTCGTAAAAAACGTTCTCTTTCTTTTGTATGTGCAGATTTCAAAGGTTCAGCATCTTTTCAAATTGGTTTTTTTTTGCGATTCCAATTGAATTTCTTTGCAAATCCAATTAGTTTTAGCAGATTTCCCAATTGGATTTGAAAAAAAGGTTTAAAAACAGGGAAATTTACTCAAATTTTTGCAGAAATCAGGGAAATTTGCTCAATTTTCCCCTGTTTTCTCAAAGTTTCCGAACCTTTGTATTCTGTATAAAATTTTATTTGGCCGCTGACGGCGTTGCATCCTCTATACTATTCTTCCTCTATGCTTCTACTGAAATTATAATTTAACCTTCATCTCACCCTTAAAAAAGCTTACGTTGTTTACTCTCGTGTGTAGTTTTCCACACATACGGTATGTCTACACTTAAAAAAGTTTGTAAATTAAAATAACTGAAAATATCATTTAAAAGAAATGATATTTCATTTAAAAACCGGTCTACTTAATTTTCATTGAAATTAAATGCCATTTGTTTTTTATTTTTAAATGTTTATTAATCAACTGACACATCCGTAAGAAACAAATGATATAATCAGTTAAAATAAATGTCAAAATTTTACCTACCAATCCTTAAAAAATAAATGTTTTTTTCATTTATTTGAAATTATTTCCGTTTTTTTTAATACAAAATGTATGTATGCATATTAAGCTATAAACACTTTTTGTATGAATGTGTTTGTATATGTATGTGTGTTTATAAAGTTCTTGTAATTTGTATTGAAACATTTTGTATATATACAACCAATTTAAATAAAAAAACAAATTGAAATTTTTTCAATATTTTTTTTGAAACAGACAGCAGACAAAATTTAAATTTGTAATAACTGTTACGGACACAAATAAACCACAAGTTTCCGTTTTGTGGGTAAATTTTTATTAAATTTCAAACAAATGAAAAAAATAAATGAAACTGAAAAAAATGGTAAATGATAGTAAATTATTTCGAATAAATGTATAAAAAATTTAATTTAGATATTTCTTTGAAAAATAAATGTATGTTCCTTTATTTTTAAATGGAACGGAAAACTTTTTTATTAAACTACAAACAGTTAAGTACATAATATTCTGAGTGTACTTGTTTTTCACTAGCAACATAATTCTTTTGTAGTCAAAATCACGATTTACCCTCAATAACATATTTATTTTAATATTTATGTTACATCAAATTAGTTTATCTTCGACCATTTTACATTTCGGTAGTTCATAGTTTCGACTTCTCGCTAAAGCAAATATGCCATCTAGCTTTTTCTTATTCGGAGGAACACTTTTTGATCTACTGGGCTCCCCCTCTAATTAATTTAGTTAACTGATGCTAATGCCAGAAAGCAAAGATCCCGCTGATTTGGTTCGTAGCAAGCATTTTCTCATTGTCATGTATGGTTTTGCAAGAGATATTCCAAGCTCATGCAAAAAAGCAACGCGTTGAGAGCTGAGATGTTGATAATATTTACGAAAACCGCCAACGGCGATCGATTCGTCTTTCTTTAGTACTGTAATAAAATATTTTCAACTGAATCCACGCCACCTGTAAGATAAAATATCTAATAACTGGTGATCAATGAAATCGAAATACAAAGCATCTGATTCTACATCTTGCAAAGCATGCATTGTGCTTTGCAGTAGTAAGTAATTGTCTTTTCTGCCTATGATACAAGAGTTGTGTTTTTGCTGAATGCCAAAGTTTATTAGAACAACGGAACAACGGTATAAGTACCGAACATTGTTAGGCCTTTGAACAACAACTTCTGATCAACCCAGCAAAAACATGGTAATGACATATCATTACTTTATACATTACTTTGTAATAAGTACTCTTTACATTCAGCATTATTTTTGAAATAAAAATAATGTATTATGTTACTTTTTCCATTATTTTGAATTAAATAATAATAAGTTACCTGTAATGGCTTACCTTTTCTATTATTTTAATATAAATAATAAGAAGTCATTCTTAATAGTTTAAATAACTTTATTTATTAATGTGTATTTTATTAATTATGAATTAAAAGAGATTAATAAATAGAAATAAGATGTAAGCGCACGGGAAAATACATACAATTTAGTTCAGAGTAGTGTCGAACTAATTTATTTTAACTTGTTTGTGTTATGACATATCTTATATAAATAACTTGGGGCAAAAATAGTTCCGAAATATCCATAATATACAATATTCCAAAATTGTAAAGAGATAGAAAATTTTGGATAGCAAAGTTGTTTGGCCACCCTCGTCGGTACAAGACGCCAAATTATTGCGTAGAAGATTATTTTAATAAAAAAATAATTTCTTTAATATTATCCCAGCAAAAAAAAAGTAGCAAAAGAAGAGAAAAAGAAGAAGTGATTTGGATTCCGATGTTGTGAAAATTTGGATCGGAACTAATGATTTTTACATAGGGGTGTCATAGGGTGGATGTTTTCTTTTATAATTATTTTTCATTGTATCCAAATCCCTTCTTAGGGTTAAGTGAAAAATGAGATCTTTGGATGTTCTTTTTAATCATTTTAAAGGAATTATTTTTTATTTATTTTAGGGAACGCTTATAAATTAATTCTTCTGAATAGCTGAAAATATCGCTGTTAGAAGTGGTTATAATGTACTTATTTAAAACTTCTTTTTCACTACATCAGTGGAATTAAAAATGTTTTAAATAAATTAAATTTTGTTCGACTAAAATAAAAGAATTTTTTTTTATTTAACACGACTAAATTTTTAATTTAAAATCGGTTTAAATTTTTTCCTTTATTCTTGCAAAACACTCGTTTACAAATTCAATTTTAAGCTGCGTTTATTTCAACATTTAAATAAACAATAAACTAAAACTATATGTCTTTAAACAAAAACAAATCCAATAAAACCATAACAAATTCATATTATATAATAATATAAAAGGTTAGATTTTTAATCTATAAAAAATATCTATATGACTTAGATATATTTTTATCACAAAGCTTACTATATATTTTTTAAAATATATTTCTATTTGGGAAAAGATAAAAAATCACTTAAAAAATTCATTTGTTAAAAAAAAATTAGTTCATGAATGCAAAAAATAAGTTTGATATGATAAATAAATAAAAAAAATGATAAAGAAATTTAAGAGAGTTTTAATTGTTGTTTGCCTTCTCTGCATTTCCATGTTTTGCCTTAAATTTTTCTTTATGAAAACATATTTTAAATCTTCCTTAAACGATTTTTGAGAACTATTCTCATCATGAGAACCCACTGAAATATAAAAAAAACATTATATTTTCATAAAAAATATAATTTAAGTTTACTTACAAAACAAAATATTAACAAATTGTTTATAATCTAACAATCTGAGTTTATTATGTATTCCATCGACGTTTAACTTATCCAAAACGTCCAGGGCTACAATATCTGATAAACCCTTTTTAAGTCCTCTTTGGCCAATTATGGTTTTTATAGAAGAAATCTAAATAAGAAATTGAATTTTATATTTAAGGTACACTGAGCAAAAGATTTAACCATTTTTGTATAAAATGATGAACATATATAACATATATATGTACTGCATTTTATAAAAAAAAACAATTTTTTTTCTAACAATTTTATATTTGTATTATTAGTCACCATTTTAAAATATATTTTAGAGAAATAACTTAAAAATTTGTAAATGTTTCATGAATGCATGATTTTTACGAATTAGGTTGTTCATAAAGGGTGTACTATTTGTTGAATCTGTTGTATTGTGCTATTGGAAACAGAGTTGTTAAAATTTAATTTTAACAAAATACAACAAAAGATGATAGTACGTTACAAATTTTGAACCTATGTTTAGTGTGCTATGTTTAAGTTAACTAACAAAGAGAAAACCCAACAGAAAATAGTCGTTATATTGAAATAAATATTTTAATAACTCTGTTTTTACGACGATAAAACAATATTTTTTACAATACTTAGTACACCTTGTGAACTCCTTCAATGTAATTTATTTTTCAAACTTTTATAACAAATTCAAGAAACATTTATATTATTTAATCAATTTTTGTAAAAATGTTTTTGTGTTTTCATACTCACAAATTCTTTTTCGTTTGTTTCATCAATGGTTTCATCAAGGCTTTTTAGTTCTTCTAATGAACTTATTGGAAACATGTTTGTAAATTTTGGTGAGTGATGTTTTACCAAGGATTTTATTGCAACATTATTTTCTCCCAAACAATTAACTATCACCGAATTTTGATTTGTGGCGTCATTTTTAAGAGATTCAATACTTTCTAAATAAAGAAAATAGTAAATTTAAAAAAATATATCCAATATTAATAAGAACAAAATTACCTTTTAAAGAATTAATCTTTTCCTCAACGTCTCCTAGGTGTTTAATAGCATTTTTAACCGATTCAATTTGTTCTGAAAAAAAAAAAATGATAATTAGTAAATACGTATAAAAAATAAAATACCAAAAAATACATATCATTAATATTTCTTGCTAGATCTTTAATGTAATATATTACTTCACTATTTGAATTCGGTGAATCCGGTGTTTGTGGTATTGATTTCGATTTCTTAGGCATATTTCAAAATATCTTAAAAATAAAAATACATATTAGTGTATTAATGGTATAAGAATTCCTCCTTCCTTATATGGAAGTAACTGCACTTTAACTGCATCTACAACTCTGCCCAAAATCGGCCACAACCCTACGGCAGAACTCTTATAGAGTGGAAGACCATCAATACCAATATCCAATAGTATCGTATCTTTGGAATACTGCAACAAGACTTCTTCCACCTTTAACAATTGATTTTCAATACCCATATGGATGTACCCTCCAGGTGCGACGGTTCTCAATTCACACGTTGTTTTACGTTGCATGAGCCGGGGAACACTTAAAGGAACATCCATATTCTCAGATTTAACAATATTTAAAAGACTTGTGCAGCATTCAACAGTGAGGCCAAATTTGATATACCACTTTTGTAGCTTCTACCGTAAAGTTGGTTGTGCATTTTGAGCTGGGTCGTTTAAAATTCCATCATTACTTTCTAAGTTGTGAGTTGTATTTTGAGGAGAATCGTGAATAGTTTCCTCATTAATTTCAACATTATGAGGCTCCAAAGAATGCGGTGTCTCAATTGGTTTTAAAATGGCTGCCAGTCGACATCGTTCATGTTAAACATGTCTTTGGTAACTACGTTTACTCATTTTATTAAAAAAGAATACTTACCAATTTTTGTTTTGTTTTATATTTTATTGAAAATCCTTTTTTAATGTAATATTTAATATATATTTTTTTTTTCACAGCGCAATTTTTTAAAGCGTTTTTATTTTGCGCGTCCTTTTTAGCTTTTGACACTTGTTAGAACTTTTTGAAGTTAGTGATGTTGTTTATACTTTCAATAATTTATATGATTACTTTCAGTTTAACAGATGCAGTAAGTTACTAAGTAATTCTCGCAATTAAAACCGAGTACATTCCAAAGAAATTTGTTTTCCAGTATAATGGTGGTTTTACAGATATCGTACATTTAAAAAATATTTTTCCGTTTTCATAAATAATATTTTAGCGAATTTACTTATGCTCAATCAACTTTAAATGAGATTTCCTATTCCAATTACCAATCAGCTGCTTTTTGTATTGTTAAATCGAAATCCAGAAATATCTAGGGTGAATTATATATATTTCGAAATGGATTTCAAATTGAAAATTACTTAAAATATACTTATGTTAATTCGCTATTATACCCTTCACCACAGGTGGAAGGGTATATATAAGTTTGTCATTCCGTTTGTAATTTCTACAATATTGATCTTAGACCCTATAAAGTATATATATTCTGGGTCCTTATGAAGAGCGAAGTTGATTTAACGATGTCCGTCTGTCCGTCTGTGTGTTGAAATGGGTTTTCCGAAGAACCCAGACATGATGAGGACTTGATTCTTTTTTATTTCTGTTACATGTGATCCATTTCTGTTTGCTATTAAAAATCAGACAGATCGGTTAATAAATGGCTGAGATATTAGCAAAAAACCAGGACTACCTCTAATTTTTCCAGTAAAATCCCTTTGTTTAATATGTATGTAGAATTTTACGCATAACAAACACATCCATGTGTTAAAATTCTTTTCTTTTATCTCCACCTTTTATACACAAACAACACACATACAAAGATTTGTCATTTAAATAAAAACCAAACAAATCTCTAATTAACAAAGACTTTTATATATGTACATCTATTGACGATGATTTTGTGTGAGCTTCAATAGCTCAGTTGTCTAGACGCCATGTCACAAATACTTTTTTTCTCTAAGCCCGTGGAGTTCGAGGTTCAAATCTCGCTCAGGTCAATTCACTTTTTTTTTTTGTACATTTTTTTTTATTATTTTCTTAATATTTTTTTTTTGCTTATTTTTGGTTTTTTTTTTAACATTTAATAACTAATTTATATAAAATTTTATATTAATAATTAAAATTCTTTTCTTTCATCTCCACCTTTTATACACAAACAACACACATACAAAGATTTGTCATTTAAATAAAAACTAAACAAATCTCTAATGAACGAAGACTTTTATATATGTACATCTATTGACGATGATTTTGTGTGAGCTTCAATAGCTCAGTTGTCTAGACGCCATGTCACAAATACTTTTTTTCTCTAAGCCCGTGGAGTTCGAGGTTCAAATCTCGCTCAGGTCAATTCACTTTTTTTTTTGTACATTTTTTTTTATTATTTTCTTAATATTTTTTTTTTTGCTTATTTTTGGTTTTTTTTTTAACATTTAATAACTAATTTATATAAAATTTTATATTAATAATTAAAATTCTTTTCTTTCATCTCCACCTTTTATACACAAACAACACACATACAAAGATTTGTCATTTAAATAAAAACTAAACAAATCTCTAATGAACGAAGACAAACCACCATCAGTAACACAATCAAAATATTGCAGCAGGGTTGCGAAATAAGAATTTCAATTTCGTACAAAAGTCATTATCAAATTGTACTTTTTGAACTCAATTGTACCATTTCTTCTGTATAAAAAAACACCAATTATAGAATTTTTTTAACAAAAAAAAAACTGTACAGAAAATTCAGTTGTACATTAAAAGTATATAATAAAATAAAAATATATAAAATAAGGTACAAAAATACATGAGATAAATATCATACTTAAGTAGGTAGCAAGCTATTTCTTAGACTGGAAATAGAGTATTCAAAAAACCGGCCTTTTGGAAAAACCGGTTTCGGTTTTCTTCGAAAAATCTAATTTAAAAAAAACCGGTTTCGGTTTCGGTTTTTGCAGAAAAAACCGGTCAACCGGTTTTTTCGTTTTTTTTTTTAATTTGAATAAAAAGCTTATAAAATTCGTTGTTTTAATTACAAACAAAAAAAAGAAATTTAATAAATAAAGTAATAAAAAAAAATGAATATGAAAAAAAAAATATTTTATAATATTTATACCCTTCACCACAGGTGGAAGGGTATATATAAGTTTGTCATTCCGTTTGTAATTTCTACAATATTGATCTTAGACCCTATAAAGTATATATATTCTGGGTCCTTATGAAGAGCGAAGTTGATTTAACGATGTCCGTCTGTCCGCCTGTGTGTTGAAATGGGTTTTCCGAAGAACCCAGACGTGATGAGGACTTGATTCTTTTTTATTTCTGTTACATGTGATCCATTTCTGTTTGCTATTAAAAATCAGACAGATCGGTTAGTAAATGGCTGAGATATTAGCAAAAAACCAGGACTACCTCTAATTTTTCCAGTAAAATCCCTTTGTTTAAAATGTATGTAGAATTTTGAGCATAACAACACATCCATGTGTTAAAATTCTTTTCTTTCATCTCCACCTTTTATACACAAACAACACACATACAAAGATTTGTCATTTAAATAAAAACTAAACAAATCCCTAATGAACGAAGACTTTTATATATGTACATCTATTGACGATGATTTTGTGTGAGCTTCAATAGCTCAGTTGTCTAGACGCCATGTCACAAATACTTTTTTTCTCTAAGGCCGCGGGTTCGAATCTCGGTCAGGTCAATTCACTTTTTTTTTGTACATTTTTTTTTTATTTTCTTAAGATTTTTTTTTGTTTATTTTTTGTTTTTTTTTACATTTAATAATTAATTTAAATAAAATTTTATATTAATAATTAAATAATCCATAAATAGGCTAAAAACATCAAAATTTTTATAAAAACCTTTTGATACAAACAAAATACAAACGGTTTTATTTCTTTTTTTTTGCTCCGATTAAAAAGAATTTATAAAAAGATTTTTAAACCATTTTATTTCTCACATATTAAGAACATTTTATACATAATTTACCTTTGAGTGCAACTATTTTAGGTCATAACTTATAATAATTTATAAAAAAAATTATAAACTATTTTCCTTCAAATTTTTAAAATTAAGCTAAAGAAATTACAAATATTTCTAATAAAAAAGCGAAATAAAATCCCAAATGTAAATTTGCCAGCTAAATCAAACTATTTTGTAGAAATAAAACACATGCAGTTGTAGTGATTTCTTTTAACGATTTGTTGAAATTCTTTTCTTTCACCTCTTCACCTTTTATACACAAACAACAAACACTATTCTAGAGCTGTATTATGACCTATGGATACGTCTTATATAGCAAAAGATCAAAAATCTTTAGTATAACATATTTGCTGAAAAACTCGGAAATATCGGTTCAGATACAAAAAAGTTATGCCCAAAACATAAATTTTTTTAAAGTACCTATATTCCCGAGTCCAAGTTTTATCTCCAAACTAAATGGTTAATTTCCTCTTAAAGGCGTCCGTATATAAATCTGTCCATTCCATATATGTCCATATATAAACTTCAGTTTTTTCCCAACCATGGTGAAGGGTATATAAGATTCGGCATAGCCGAATTTAGCCGCTCTTACTTGTTTAATACTATTTTTAACATGAGGTCCATTCGCTTACTTTTCTCAGTCAAGTCTAGTAAGATTTACTCAGTAACAAACTTCCAGAGAGTAAAAAAAAATTTACTCTCAAAAAGAAAAATTTACAAGTATGTTAAACAGCTGATTGTAATACCATATGCAAATATAAATTATAACTGGTCGATACGGAAAAAGAGGATGCTTGATGTAAAATATTAAGCAGAAACATTTTAGATAGTTTTATTATGATTTCCATAATTTATTTAACAATATATCTTGCTTTTGTGTTTATATTTACAAACATCACATGTTTTTTCTGCTTGAAAACTCTTGGTGACAAAAAATTTGTATAAATTTGTACAGCGTATTGAGAAAACGAACGAAACTATACACACAAGCAAATCGCAAAAACTAGTCACACTACTAGTTTTACTGTAAAATAACCATAATTTTATTACTGTAAAATAACAATTTAACATAAGCTTTGTTTATGCGGGAAGCTATCGATGCTGTGTTGTGCCGTTACTTGACATAAGTAACGTTAAGCGTCAACACAAAACTTTGGCTGTTGTCAAATTTATATGGGAATGATCAGAAAACTTTGATTGCTTGCCACATAAGCACAGCTATATATTAGTTCATTTTTCAAGTAATCGAGTACTTGCACTTGATTTACTCTCAACACTAATACAATATCAAACAGCTGTTTTATCCACTTTGTTTTTTTGTGAGAAAAAAGAATTTATTAAAATATTTTATATAATTTGTACATGAAATGTTTGTAAAACTTAAGGTAAGTTTTCTTTTGCAATATACCTGAAAGACAAAAATTTAACATCAGTTTTTTTTGTTTTAGAGATTCTCCGCGGAGTTAACAATAAGGACCATGCCATTTAGTGCCACAGATATGCATGTATTCACATTTCTTATTTACATAAAAAATAATTACTAAGGTAAAACCAAACCGTCAGCCCATAAATTAGGAATACCATACTTTTCCCCATGTAAAGCCGTTTAGGTTTTTTGTAGAAGAAATGCACAGCAGATAATGGATTTTATATAAAAATTTCTTAGAATATGTATGTGAAAAAATACAAAAAGAAGAAAAATTCTTTAGAATCTTTGTTTTTTCCAAAGGAAATAGTACTTATAATTAAAGAGTTTTCCTACAAGAAAAATTCCTTACGATCTAAAGGTGTTTCTGTTGCAAAAAGCTCTAAAAATAAATTTTTTATCAAATGACATTTTTATTGTGAGTCCGAACTCGTTTGTTTTTTTAGATAAGTTTATGAGGAATTTTCTGTAAATGTAGATGATAACACATTTTTATTTGTAAAAAAAAGATTAAAAATATGCTTTTGTTTTATTTAAAGTTTGATAGATTGATCCTCATTTTACAATGTCTAGTTAACCGCTAATGATTAAACTTTATATGCCATATGTTTCTTATTGCCTCCCAAACAAGTTTTGAATTCAACATTAAGTTAAATTTTAACGGGATATTCAGTAAGCGGGCATAAGCCTCAATATCAAAATGTGCCGTTAGCTTCTGCCTGGGAATTTACCTGACACATTTGTTGTTGTTTACCATATTAATTTTGTGTTTGACTGTTGGTTTAATTATAACAAGGCATTTAGTTTTTTATTAAATTACTTTATATAAAATTCTCTTACTACAGTTGATTTTTTTTAACTTTTTGTATTGAATTTTTCCACCATAAATTGCGGTTGTGATATTAGGCATACGATTTTTATTTTTTAAAGTACTTTTGTAAGATTTTTTATTTTAAAAAATTCAAAGAAAGAATAAATTGTTTTGTGTGAATACATTTATAGTACAACTATTAAAAAAAATATAAAGACAAAATGTCAAAATATAAAAAAGTAAAAGTAAAAAATGTAAACACACGCAACTTGTATGTGCAGAATTTAAACTCTGGTAAAGTGTAAGGTGTTGTTTCCAGATGACGAACGAATATAAAATAGCCAAATTCATGCATTACAAAAATAAAATATATGTAGGCATTCATTAGTCACGCAACGAACGACTTAAGGAAACACCATGTAAGTTAAAAATTGATACGAATCACTTAAACCTGATAACTTGTTTCAAAATAACCAAAAATTAGTACTTAACCATTGTTATCTATGTCAAATTTTTATGAAAATATCAGTGGTTAACGTTTAACCTTGGTTGTTTTTAAAATATGTTACTAGTCATAGATTTTGGAAGTTGTGAAAAAGAACTGCTTTAGAAGAGAAAAGCAGAACTAAATGATACTTTGGAATCAATGAAAATGATTCCTTAAGAATCACTTCCAATATTTTTTGCTGGGTATCGTTGTTATTAAATAAAAAAAATGGTTTTAAAGTAAAGTTTAAAGTGTTCTCTTTTTATTGGAGTGGAAAAAAATATGGCTGGAAACAGACGTAAAAGTTTAAATAATAAAAACAAAATTGTTTGTTTACAATGTAAAACTGAAGTGATAACTAATGAAAATGCGTTGCAGTGCGATGTTCGTAATAAAACGCTGCATTCAATATACGAAGAAAGACAAAAAGCAAATTGAAATATTGCTTAATAATGCTTCTCTAGAGTTTACATGTCATTTTTGCCAACCAAATGAGATCACAAGTGTTGTGAGTGAGCTGACTGAAATAAAATCTGAACTTAATCAGCTGGCTGATATTTGGGAGTCAATTAAATTTATGTCCTCCCAATATGATACGATTTTAAAAGGTGTTAGCAATAATAACAAAAAAATTTATAATTAGCAAAAGGAAAATAAATCACTACGTAATGAAGTTAAACAACTGAAATCAAGCGTTAAATTTTTTAATGATGTTAGAGTACAAAACGATTGTGTTATTAATGGAATAAAAATTAAAGATTAGAAAGTAAAAGCTATTAATGTTGTTTTAAATATTGCTCAGAAAACTGGTGCCGATATATGTGAGGATAAAATTGATGAGGCTTATTTTTTAAATACGAAAGAAAAATCTTCCAATGTATCTACTGAACCAAAAAAGAAGTCCATTGTTGTAAAATTTTCAAATAAAAAAAGTAAAAAGAAAGATATGGATGATTTTAAAAAAGTATATATATCAATGATTTTCTATGCAAAGAGTCCATGGAAGTATTTAACTATGCAAAATCGCTTAAAGAAGTTGGATACAGTGTTGTTTATGCTAGAGGAGGAATTATATTTGCAAGGAAGGATTCTAATTCAAGACCATTTCGAATTAAATCAATGGATGATGTGGATTGCATTTTACTTAACTCTTCCGGTGGAGGTGGTAGAAGAAATGGTTCTGTGGTTCATGTTGAAGCAACTGATGATGATAGTGATGATGGTGATGAAGATGACAATGGTAACGTTGATGTAGTTGATATTTAGATTTCCTTATCCTTACAATGTTTTTCCTTGTATAAAATATAAATGCTTTTTTTTTAAATTTTTTTTTAACATAAATTATGAATTCAAAGTATTTTAAAAATTTAAATTCTTATAATTGTTTTATTAATAAATACAATAAAAAATTTTTTTAATATTTTATCGGTAAATATTAGAAGTGTTTCTTCAATATCTAAATTTAATAAATTTAAATATGAACTTAGCAAATTTAAAGAACTTCCTGACATAATTGCTATTCAGGAGACTTGGTTCGACAAGCAATGTATAAATCTATACTCAATTTTCATATCCATCCTTATGGTGGGACTACTGTGTTTGTCAAGTCTGCTTTGAATTATAAAGTCAAACAAAATTTAAGTAAAGAATTTTTAGATATATTATCAATAGAGTTACCAGATGGCAAAATAATGAATAAACCTTTAACGATTGTATCACAAAAATGCACCGTACTTACATTTCTTGAACAAATTGAAGATCTTCTTGTTTTAAATAATGGTGTTCAATGATTTTTCGAAGGAGATTCTTATGTTGTGTTAGATTGATATGTTGTGTAATAGCAGGGATCAAAATCTTTTAAATAACCTCTTTTTCGGATTTGATATGCATTCTTGCCATAATCTTGTAACAAGGCCTTTAAATGGAACGTCTATTGACTGCGTTTTTACGAATTTATCTAAACAAGTATATACATATATACTCTATTGAAAGTAATCTAAGTGATCATAATATGATAAGTTGTAATTTGGATTTGGAATTTATGGGTCAGGATGCAATGATTAAGAAAAAGTATGAAATTGATTACAACAAGTTCAAAAGTTACTTGGATAATAATTTATTAAATGTTAATTCATCTTAACAATTCATGTGATTTGTGCCAAAGCTTAGTAAACATTCTTTCAGCAGCTGCCATACATAGTACAAAGATTACTACCAAGCGTTTTAATGATCGTAAATAACTTACACCATGGATATCGGACAACTTGCTTAACTTAATTGCATTAAAGGACAATCTACTGAAGGCACGAAGGAAAAATCGTAGCGATAAATCCATATCGGAACGGTTAAAAAGAATAAGCAAAATCTTCAAAATAAGCAGCAAGAAACTAATGAATGATTATTACTCATATAATTTAGAAAATTTTAGTGGAGACCCTAAGAAAACTTGGAAATTTTTAAATAAAGCGCTATGAAGAAATAGTACTGGAATAAGAAGTGTTGTAAAGCAAGATGGTTGTGTTTTGACAAAAGATGAAGATAAAGTTGAAGCTTTAACCCTTTGACGACCGGAGGCAAACATACTTGCCCAGGGGATTTTGCGTCATATAATTGTTCAAGTACGAGATAGAGTACATATGTTCAAAACGGATTTGTAGCGGAGGGTTGGGGCAACAAAAATGTGGAAGGTGGCAGGGGCCTATCTGGCCTCATTTGTCCGCTAGGTGGCATCAAATTTGGCCAAAAAGTCGCCTTACTTCAGGGGGGTGCTGTGGGGAGAGCGTGGGGCGCATCTGGCTAAAACTCGGGTATATTTTGGGGGCACCCCTTACCTTTCAAAAAATATATGGGGGAAGTTTGTGTAAGTTTCAACCTGCCCACATTTACCTCAAATATGTTTGGCAAGTATGTTTGCCTGTAGGTTGAAACGGAAAAAAACGCACCAACAAATATCAAAATATTTTTTTTATTCTCATCATTGTTTGCATGTGTGTTTATAGTTTTACGTATTTTTTTTTTTTTTGTGCATGTTTGTTTTTGACTGTTAATGATGAAAGTCAATTGAACAAAACGCATCTTGTCTATTCGAAATCGTATGATGTGTTTAATGCTGTTTGTAATTTTGTGGGTAAGTTTTTATAATTGAAAGTTTTTATATTGCAATAGTAGTTACTTATTTTTTATACTTTTTTGGTTTCAGAAATGTGCATAATGATAGTAGAGCAGTCCAACTTATATGCCATACAAAAAGTTCGCGTTTTCACTCTGACCGTGGAAGAGTTCAAGGCTTATATGGGTCTAATCGTACGTATGAGTCTAGTAAAACTACCCACCATTCGAATGTATTGGTCTACAGATGCAACATTTCATCAAGCTCAAATCGCAGATATCATGACACGGCCTCGATTTGAGAAAATTACTTCTATACTTCCAATCTGATTTTTTGCGGCAATGATCAGGCTGATCTCGACGACCGTGTTAACAAAAACCATGTAAAAAAAGTATGCCAGAAGCATAAACATATTCAAAAAAAAATATCAATTGACGAACATATGGTGAAGTTCATGGGACATAACGCCATGAAGAACAAGACCGTGTAATGAGGCTTCAAACTTTGATTTTTGTGTGATTCGAAAACCGAATACGTGTATAATGTGGACATCTGTGGAGCACGGTCTTTGGGAAATCTGTGGTTTCGCAATTATGTAAGCCACCACCAAAAAAAAAAAAACAGTTTCCGGTTGATAAAAATATGAAGCGTGGTGACATAAGCTATTTTACATCTGACAGCATATCCGTAGTCAAATGGATGGACTATCGCGCTGTTTGCCTGGCTTTAAATTTTATTGACCCAACTGCGGTGTGCAAAGTAAAGCGGCGTGTTGCAGGACAAGCAGCTAAAATTGATATAGATTGCCCGTTGGTTGTCCAGCATTACAACAAGCGAATGGGAGGTGTCGATCTCATGGACAAAAAAAAAAGGTTTACTATGAGTATGATCGCAGAAGCAAATGGCGGTTTTATATTCGATATACAGCAAACTCATGTTGGCTAACAGCTTTTCGACAAACGTGACCTCGATTGATTTTCGGGCAGCTTTAGCAAAGGAATTAATTAAAGAATTCTGTTCAAGATCTCGCAGATTCCCAAAAGCAAGCAGAACTGAAAGTATCTCTCTAAAAAAGCTGAAGTCTTTCCATAAAATGGAAAAACATGAAAATTGGAAACGATGCGTTCGCTGTGCCAGCTATGGCAAATATAGCAATGTATTCCTTTGCTTTGCATCATCACGTGACTGTTTTGGCGAATACCACGTATAGGACTTATCTTAAATTGTTAAAATTATTTATAAATTACTTTTTAAATAGTGTAAACAATTAAAAAATATATAAAACATTATACTTTTCAATTCAATTTTTTGTGTTAAAATTCTCTTTCAGCCCACAGGCAACTATATTTGCCAAAGCAAAATAATATTTTTTGGTTAAAAAATTACCTTTCAACCCAGAGGCAACTATATTTGCCAAGCAAAATGAGGGGCAAAGAGAGGACCAGGGGGCCTATATTTTTCGACGTAACTATTATTGGGCCATATATTATGATAATAAAAAAAATTAAAAATCGCTTCGGCAGAAAAAGTCCGGTCCTCAAAGGGTTAAATGATTTTTTCGTTGATATTGTAGATAATATGCAAACAAATATTACAATAAATTCAAGTGATAATATAAACTATTTCCGTACTTTAACTCCTGAAAGAACAACTTTTGAGCTCAAGAAGGTAAATAGAACCAAAGTTGGAATATTTTGAATGCTTTGGATAATAAAAAAAGTCCAGGTTATGATAATTGGGACATCCCATATAAATAAAGTTATAATTATAATATAAAGGGTAATACGTGAAAACCTTATAGTTTAGATCACAGGACTCATTACTTGGTAAGGGGTGTTCTTGTTGGGAAGCTCGTTAGATGTGAAAATGTTTTTCGTAGTAATGTTATGACCCTTCAGTCCACGAAATAAATCCAAATTTACTCAAATCTACTTGTTTTTTTTTCAGCTATACTAACAGCTTGCGTAAGCTAACAGCCAAATTTTAATTCTATATTGTTCAGGCTTAGAAGGGATATATTGACGAAACTTGCATATTCCACGAAAACCAAATAATTCTGAAAATAAGCAATTGGTTGAAATAATCAGCCAATAGTTCCAGCATGATCGTGATCTGGTTGGGAGCTCTATACTATACCGACTTCTGAGACAAACAATGGATCCTCCGTTCTATCTACGGATGAGACTCCTATTCCATCGCCATCTTTATATTGATCCATTGCATTAAATTCAGAATCAGTTTCACTTTCTTCCGATTTATCATTTTTTTCTGGCGAGTAATTTTAATCACTATCTGAAAAATCTTCATAATCAATAACATTTAGAAAAGCTTTAAGCTCTTCGTTGGTAAGATATTTTGGTCTAGCCATGTTAACCTGATTAACTACAAATTAATTACTTTATAAATTTTAAACGAACTTCTGCTCTCTCTATATGTAAGAGTATATTTACATGAAACTTTCAGACTCGAAGCAAACAACACACTAACTTACTTCTACATATCTTTGGAGCAATGAGTCATAATTTCGCAAGCATTCGAAGTCTATCGCCATTAAAATGGTTTGCAGACGTGTTAGAACATGTTTTTATCTTTTATATACATACGTAAGTAGTTTGTCAGAATATCAAAATGCATGGACGACAAAAAATACAATTTCTAGTCCAAAACACATAGAAATTACATATGTTTGGAAAACCACACACTAGGGTAACTAACGTCACTTTGTAAATATCTCGTTTAAAAAATATATTTTTTAACCAATTGATGCGTTTTTTGTGCTAAATTGATGCGTCAGGAAATGTCAAGAAATTTCATGAAAATGGTTTTAAAATTTTTTTCAAAAATTTATAATTTTAATTTATTTATAATTATTTTGTATGGTTTTCCACACAAGGGTGAGATGAAGGTTAAAGATATGTTTGATCCCAATAACCATATTTGTAGTAATATCGAGAATTTTTTTAATAAATTCGATAGATTGTCCTAATTTTCTTGTATATTCACTAAATAAATCGTTAATTCTGCTGTACACAATTACTAAACTAATTTTATTTTAAGTTAATTGGAAATACTAATAATTGGTTAACAGGATTGTTTTTAGTTCCCTTTCCTTCCTTTTAATTCCCAATACAATATTTTTGATTTACACTTAAAAAAGTTTGTAAGTTAAAATAACTGAAAATATCATTTAAAAGAAATGATATTTCATTTAAAAACCGGTCTACTTAATTTTCATTTAAATTAAATGCCTTTTGTTATTTATTTTTAAATGTTGATTAATCAACTGACACATCCGTAAGAAACAACTGATATAATCAGTTAAAATAAATGTCAAAATTTTACCCACCAATCCTTAAAAAATAAATGTTTTTTTCATTTATTTGAAATTATTACCGTTTTTGTATTTTGGGGTTTTTTTTAATATACTCGTACCATACAAAATGTATGTATGCATATGAAGCTATAAACACTTTTTGTGTGAATGTATTTGTATATGTATGTATGTTTATGAAGTTCTTGTGAATTGTATTGAAAAATTTTGTATATATATAACCAATTTAAATAAAAAAACAAATTGAAATTTTTTGAATATTTTTTTTTGAAACAGACAGCAAACAAAATTTAAATTTGTAATAACTGTTACGGACACAAATAAACCACAAGTTTCCGTTTTGTAGGTAAATTTTTATTAAATTTCAAACAAATGAAAAAAATAAATGAAACTGAAAAAAATCGGTAAATGATAGTAAGTTATTTCGAATAAATGTATAAAAAAGTTAATATAGATATTTCTTTGAAAAATAAATGTATCTTCCTTTATTTTCAAATGGAACGGACAACTTTTTTATTAAACTACAAACAGTTACCTACATAATATTCTGAGTGTATTAATGAATTATAGGTTATTCCAAATAAAATAACATTCTTAATTATTGCATTGCAACTAATCTTTTTTCTGGGTTTGGGAAACGTGATTGAAACAATTTTTCTTATGTAGCAGAGGTGGGCACGCATTTGTCACCAAGGACCATATAGGGGTTTTTCAAAAAGTATAAAGGTCACAGCATAAATTTAAAAAAGTAAAAAGGCATATATTAAGCTTAAATGAAAGCGGAAGTAACTAATATTTTTCTATGGGAAAACAAAAATGTCCGTAACATATTTGACAGAACTTAGTATTTTCGTAAAACTTGTTGTAATACTTGTTGCTAGGGACAATTTCAAACAAAATCATCAATGTAAGAGAACCGAAAGGTCAACAAGAAATTTACATTTAACTCTTGACTAAATTTTAACAGATCATTCAGCAATTAGTCGGACCATAGTAGGATAAAATATAGGATCCGCCAAATAACTTTTTTTTTTGAAAATGCTATAAAAAAACTACGGAATATTTTCTCAAATTTCTTTTTTTATTTAAAAGTACAATCCTTGCGGTTAATAATGGAAAATAATTTCATGCAGTAGCCTACACGATCGGTCCAATTTTTAAGCATATTATCGATTGTGTGCAGCTGTATTTCACCAATGGCTTCACGAATATTGTCCTTTAAAGCGTCAACTGTCTCTGGCTTGTCGGCGTAATACTTATCTCTGACGGCACCCCAAAAATAATAGTCCAACGGTGTCAAATCGCAGCTCCGAGGTGGCCAAACGACATCAGCTCTGCGGCTGATAATGCGATCTTCAAAAACAGGGCGCAAAACATCGAGTGTAGCTGTGTGGCACGTAGCGCCATCCTGTTGAAACCAAATGTTGCCAATATCCTTCTCTTCAATTTTTGTGAACAAAAATTCATTCAACATGGCCCGATAACGATCGCCATTGACTGTAACGGCCACTCCTTGCTCATTTTCGAAGAAAAATGGCCCAATTATGACTCTGGACTAAAATCCGCACTAAACAGTGACTCGTTGTGGGTGCATCGGCTTTTCAATGTATGCGTGCGGGTTTTCTGTGCTCCAAATGCGACAATTTTGCTTGTTTAAATACCCGCCAAGATCAAAATGAGCTTCATCTGAAAAGATGACATTCTGCAACATTACCATGATTTTCAAAGTAATGTCGCAATATTTCCCAGCGTTTTTCAAGCGTATACACAACCATATTCGTTCAGCGGAAGGATAAAATAAATTATCTGTCAAATCAGACATGAGCTAAGTGTTACCATTCACGAAATAAACACTAGTTGAAAAAAAAAACGTTAGATGGCGGACCCTATATAATAAAGCTAATTGTTGAAATATAGCGATTTTAAGCAAAATGGTCTCGTTGCATTTTTATTAAATTTATTTGTTTTGAATATTGTTGAATTTATAATAATTTTGCAACATTTAGCGAATTTTAGATAAATTAAAAAAAAAATAAAAGTTAGAAAATTTTGCTATTTTTCTCTAATTTTTCAACAGAAAAAATAAACGATTTATCGCAAAATTTTGGTTTTTTTTTTAATATATCTATTTTTGAGCAATTTTTCTATCTGTTTTAATTATGGAGGTATACACGGCGAGCCTCCTGTGCTGTTGGCATTATCTTTTGCCGCTGTAGTGCTAGAACTAATAGAAAGATTAAATTTAGGCATGCCGACAGATCGAAAAAGTTTAGTGGACAAAAAGTTCATTTAAGTAAATAATGTGATTTTCTTAAAAAATAGAGGCATGATTTAGACTCTCTTATAACATTCGCAACCAAAATTCCAATATTTTCGGTTTTATGTGTCTAAATACTGTTGAAAGCCTAATTTAGATAGAACATTTCTATAGGAGGTAAGACTGATTTTGGACCGATTCTAGCCAAATTCAATAAGATTCTTCCAAATATTTTGATATATTCGACATAAGTCTGATTACAAAGATTACATAGACACACGAACGGACATCGTTAAATCGATATATACTATGTAACATACCTTCCGATTTGTTTGGTAGTTGCAAACATCAGCCTAAAGTCCACTGGAGGTGTAGAATATAATATCTTATCGTCAAGTCTTTCTCCAGAATGTCTTCGGGAATATTCTGATACGCAACAATTCCGTGGTTAATTAGCAGTTAATTAAGTGTATGTTGTCGTTGTTAAAATAATTTTAAAACTTTGTTTTATATAATGTGTTTAATAAATGTTATTATAAATGTAGTTTTGTTTAGATCCTCCTGTAGATGAACAGCGAAGCTTTTTCGAAATATTGAGGCAATAAATATTTAAAAATAAAATATAAACTAGGAATTTTTAATTTTATCTACATGACCTTGAGCAGAACCAATCTATCACACACAATTTTTAATCTAATTTCATTGCTTAAATTTTATAATTTTTATAGTGCCGAATTTTGTATAAGCATAAAGTATTTAGTTTAAACAAAAAATATTAAAAACTGTTTTAAAATTATTCTTATCCACTTTTTGTAAATTTTTAATTAATAAATTTAAATTATTATATTGCCAATAAACCAAAGAACTATATGGTAGCGAAACGCTATCACCAATTACCTCCGAAAACGATATCATATTCCAGTAAGTTTATGATATCGTTTCGGATGCGGCTGTTTCGAAAAATGCTTTGAAAGACAATTCAGAAAACTTATACAAAAATCTAAATTATAAGACAGATGGAAGGGGATTTCGGTAGTGAAAAGGGAATCATAATTCCTTGGAAATCTACATTTTAGAACAAAAGATCTTTTCAAAAAACTCCAGAAAAAAATATTATGTCAAAAAAACAAGTTTTGGTCACGAGTATTTAGCGTTACTCGGTCACAGTATGGCTTTCAACTCTGCCCATTATGAATTTCAACTTCCTTGGTAAAATTATAGTAGAGCAAAGTTTTTGAAGACTCTAATATTTATGTGAAAATATTTTTTTGAAAAGGTTCAATTTACAATACGGCCCATCTAAAAATCGAAATATATATGAGCATACATGATCATACATGGGCCTGTATATGATCATACATGGGCATACATGGTCATATACGTCCATACATTGTTCAATATATGACCATACATGATCTCATATATGATCATATATCTTCGGATCCGAAATTTGAGGGTATATGGACGTATATGATCATATACGAGTATACATAAATAATATATGAGCATGTATGATAATATATGCACATATATCACCATATACCCTCAAATTTCGGATCCGAAGATATATGGTCATATATGAGATCACGTATGGACGTATATGACCATGTATGCCCATGTATGATCATATACAAGCCCATGTTTGATCATGTATGTTCATATATATTTCGATTTTTACATGGGGGGATAAAATTTTTAAAAATTAACATTTTGTATTAAAGTATTGGATGCCCGAGTGGGTATATAAATATATATGTCGGTATGCATAGGCATATATAATTATATAATACATGATTTTTTTTAATTATCTTGTATTTTGCCATATACATATAATCACATCTATGTATATTGATCTTTCTAAAATTAGATATGCTTTATATGATAAGATATGATATATAACACTACCCAGAAAAATAAAATGGATGTTATTCTTTACGAATCTCTTTTTCAGAACAACCAAAGAAGTTAATAGTGTAAATTTTTCGATTTGTATGAAGTCATTTTAAACAACTTCCAAAATGTTGATATTAACCCCTACTAGTAAAAAAAACAATTATTTAGTTAGTCCATAAATGGTTAATTCCTGCAGTCATTAAATGCCTTATTTTAAACATATTTTGCATACCAGTGATACTCACTTTGTTCTGGTCGGAATAATAATTCTTGGCGTGTTCAAAATCACATTTTTAACTTAAAAGAAGCCACTCCCTATATTTATTTTGTAGTCCCTATATTTAAAAACTTCCGTAAACTAATGAAAAAGTCCATCTGCAACAGCAACTATGTTCTTGTATTTTTTTGCAAAAAACTGAATTTGTTGTCAACCGAATTCTGAAAGTTACGTTTACTATCACATCCCAATAAACAATTTTGCTAGAATTCAAGTACAAATCAAGTGTAATTCCAGTCGTAATTTCCAATTTCAAGCCTTGACTTATACTTTAATTACACTGTAATTCAATAGCATACTCCAGGAAAATGGATACTTGAATTCCAGTAGAACATAACAATGTAAATATGCTTTAATTCAACCCTTGAATTTCAGTTTAATTCAAGCGTCGAACATTGTACAAAGACTTCAATTTAAAGATTATTTTAAAATAAATTTCAAGCCTAAAATGTAGACTAAATCGAATACAAATATTTATTTAAAAAATCTAACAGTAAAAATAAATTTTTATTGATTTTAAAAAATATAAAAACAAAATTAGCAATAAGATGATTTTTGAAATATCTTAAATTATTACAGATCAATTATTATGACATGCGTATTACATGTTAACCAGAAATACCTTAGCGGAAACAGGAGTTTTGAAGTTAGTGTAGATGATATTCATGGAAGATTAGATTGATGATTTTTCTTATGCCTGTAAGATAATAAAAAATTATGCTTATTAATTAAGTACATAAAATTATTTGCACGATTTGTTTTTAATCAAAAAAAAAAAAAAACGATATTACGATGAATTTGTATTTCTTTTTGTTAATTTTAAACAAATTGTAAAAATATATTTTTTTATTGACAAAAAACCATTTTCCAAATACTATACAACATAACTGGACTTGATTTTGACTTTACAAATCTGTATTAATTCTACTATAATTCAAGCAATATTTAAAGCACTTGAATTTTAGTTTTTTCTATGTTTTTGGGATTATTCGATTAAAAATGTGAAGGTTTTCAGTTGTACATACTACATTTTCGAATATAAAGAAGTTGTCCGAATATATTTGGTATCTATTTCTAAATTTGTTTAAAATTAAATACAACATTCACAATAAACCTTTTTGCTGGAATTAAATCTAAAACCAAGTGTTATTCAAGTCATGTTTTCCAATTTTAAGCCTTAATTTATACTTTATTTACACTTTAATTCAATAGCATATTCCAGCAAAACGGACACGGGAATTCCAATCGACCATTACAGTGAGAATATACTTTAATTCAGATTTTATAAAAATGTTCACAGGAAATTTGTAAATTTGAACTGTTTTAATTTTATTTAAAACAAGTAAGAGCGGCTAAATTCGGCTATGCCGAATCTTATATACCCTTCACCATGGTTGGGAAAAAACTGAAGTTTATATATGGACATATATGAAATGGACAGATTTATATACGGACGCCTTTAAGAGGAAATTAACCATTTAGTTTGGAGATAAAACTTGGACTCGGGAAGATTTATGGTTCCAGAAAATATGTATTTTAAAAAAATGTATGTTTTGGGCATAACTTTTTTGTATCTGAACCGATATTTCCGAGTTTTTCAGCAAATATGTTATACTAAAGATTTTCGATCTTTTGCTATATAAGACGTATCCATAGGTCATAATACAGCTCTAGAATGGTGTTTGTTGTTTGTGTATAAAAGGTTAAGAGGTGAAAGAAAAGAATTTCAACAAATCGTTAAAAGAAATCACTACAACTGCATGTGTTTTATTTCTACAAAATAGTTTGATTTAGCTGGCAAATTTGCATTTAGGATTTTATTTCGCTTTTTTATTAGAAATATTTGTAATTTCTTTAGCTTAATTTTAAAAATTTGAAGGAAAATAGTTTATAATTTTTTTTATAAATTATTATAAGTTATGACCTAAAATAGTTGCACTCAAAGGTAAATTATGTATAAAATTTTCTTAATATGTGAGAAATAAAATGGTTTAAAAATCTTTTTATAAATTCTTTTAAATCGGAGCAAAAAATAGAAATAAAACCGTTTGTATTTTGTTTGTATCAGAGGGTTTTTATACAAATTTTGATGTTTTTAGCCTATTTATGGATTATTTAATTATTAATATAAAATTTTATTTAAATTAATTATTAAATGTAAAAAAAAAAACAAAAAATAAACAAAAAAAAATCTTAACGAACCCGCGACCCTTCCACCTGTGGTGAAAGGTATAAAAACGTTTGTATTTTGTTTGTATCAGAGGGTTTTTATAAAAATGTTGATGTTTTTAGCCTATTTATGGATTATTTAATTATTAATATAAAATTTTATATAAATTAATTATTAAATGTTAAAAAAAACCAAAAATAAGGAAAAAAAAAAGTCTTAAGAAAATAATAAAAAAAAAATGTAAAAAAAAAGTGAATTGACCTCACCGAGATTTGAACCTCGAACCCCACGACCTTAGAAAAAAAAAAAGTATTTGTGACACAGCGTCTAGACAACTGAGCTATTGAAGCTCACACAAAATCATCGTCAATAGAGGTACATATATAAAAGTCTTCGTTCATTAGAGATTTGTTTAGTTTTTATTTAAATGACAAATCTTTATATGTGTGTTGTTTGTGTATAAAAGGTGGAGATGAAAGAAAAGAATTTTAATTATTAATATAAAATTTTATATAAATTAATTATTAAATGTTAAAAAAAAACAAAAATAAGCAAAAAAAAAGTCTTAAGAAAATAATAAAAAAAAAATGTACAAAAAAAAAGTGAATTGACCTCACCGAGATTTGAACCTCGAACCCCACGGCCTTAGAGAAAAAAAAAGTATTTGTGACACAGCGTCTAGACAACTGAGCTATTGAAGCTCACACAAAATCATCGTCAATAGAGGTACATATATAAAAGTCTTCGTTAATTAGAGATTTGTTTGGTTTTTATTTAAATGGCAAATCTTTGTATGTGTGTTGTTTGTGTATAAATGGTGGAGATGAAAGAAAAGAATTTTAACACATGGATGTGTTGTTATGCTCAAAATTCTACATACATATTAAACAAAGGGATTTTACTGGAAAAATTAGAGGTAGTCCTGGTTTTTTGCTAATATCTCAGCCATTTATTAACCGATCTGTCTGATTTTTAATAGCAAACAGAAATGGATCACATGTAACAGAAATAAAAAAGAATCAAGTCCTCATCATGTCTGGGTTCTTCGGAAAACCCATTTCAACACACAGACGGACAGACGGACATCGTTAAATCAACTTCGCTCTTCATAAGGACCCAGAATATATATACTTTATAGGGTCTAAGATCAATATTGTAGAAATTACAAACGGAATGACAAACTTATATATACCCTTCCACCTATGGGGAAGGGTATAAAAAAACTAAAAAAACTGGTTGACCGGTTTTTTCTGCTAAAACCGAAACCGGTTTTTTTAAAATTAGATTTTTCGAAGAAAACCGAAACCGGTTTTTCCAAAAGGCCGGTTTTTTGAATACTCTATTTCCAGTCTAAGAAATAGCTTGCTACCTACTTAAGTATGATATTTATCTCATGTATTTTTGTACCTTATTTTATATTTTTTTTTATTTTATTATATACTTTTAATGTACAACTGAATTTTCTGTACAGTTTTTTTTTTTGTTAAAAAAATTCTATAATTGGTGTTTTTTTATACAGAAGAAATGGTACAATTGAGTTCAAAAAGTACAATTTGATAATGACTTTTGTACGAAATTGAAATTCTTATTTCGCAACCCTGCTGCAATATTTTGATTGTGTTACTGATGGTGGTTTGTCTTCGTTCATTAGAGATTTGTTTAGTTTTTATTTAAATGACAAATCTTTGTATGTGTGTTGTTTGTGTATAAAAGGTGGAGATGAAAGAAAAGAATTTTAATTATTAATATAAAATTTTATATAAATTAATTATTAAATGTTAAAAAAAAAACCAAAAATAAGCAAAAAAAAAAATATTAAGAAAATAATAAAAAAAAATGTACAAAAAAGAAGTGAATTGACCTTACCGAGATTTGAACCTCGAACTCCGCGGGCTTAGAGAAAAAAAGTATTTGTGACATAGCGTCTAGACAACTGAGCTATTGAAGCTCACACAAAATCATCGTCAATAGATGTACATATATAAAAGTCTTCGTCATTAGGGATTTGTTTATTTTTATTTAAATGACAAATCTTTGTATGTGTGTTGTTTGTGTATAAATGGTGGAGATGAAAGAAAAGAATTTTAACACATGGATGTGTTGTTATGCTCAAAATTCTACATACATATTAAACAAAGGGATTTTACTGGAAAAATTAGAGGTGGTCCTGGTTTTTTGCTAATATCTCAGCCATTTATTAACCGATCTGTCTGATTTTTAATAGCAAACAGAAATGGATCACATGTAACAGAAATAAAAA
Organism: Eustalomyia histrio; assembly: GCA_949748255.1. Lineage (NCBI taxonomy): Eukaryota > Metazoa > Arthropoda > Insecta > Diptera > Anthomyiidae > Eustalomyia > Eustalomyia histrio. The sequence continues at coordinate 86,331,862 of OX456523.1, forward strand.
AGAATCAAGTCCTCATCACGTCTGGGTTCTTCGGAAAACCCATTTCAACACACAGACGGACAGACGGACATCGTTAAATCAACTTCGCTCTTCATAAGGACCCAGAATATATATACTTTATAGGGTCTAAGATCAATATTGTAGAAATTACAAACGGAATGACAAACTTATATATACCCTTCCACCTGTGGTGAAGGGTATAAAAATATTGACAATAAACATAAAACATTAATCAAATTATTTTTATTTGTATGAACTTTATTTTGACTGTTCAGACTTGTGGTAATTGAGTTACCCGAATATTTACCTTCATTGTGTGAGCCACCTTAATGTTAAGTGGTTCAGATTACACGTGGGAATTAAAATTTTCCCATGAATATTAAATTCCATTAATTGCATGCCTTTTAAACATTGGTTAAAAGGCCGTCAATTTTATACAAATTTAAAAGCAATTATGGTAACTCAACAAGTTTTAGCATTCTTGTTCCTATTGGCTAAAAGACCATAAATTGTAAGTCAGTGTAATTTAGGAAAGTAAGCATAATTTTAGTATAAATATGTGATCAATAAAGAATAATTGAATCAGTTAAAACAAATTAATACGCTTTGACTGTTCATTTAAATACCTCTTTTCAAGTAACAAGTGCTTGAAGGGAATTTCTAAACAAAACAAAATTAGTGTCAGTCCAAGTTCATGCGCTTGGATTGAATCCCCACTAATATAAACATTTTAGTGACCACGACGAGATTTTAAGCTTCCCCCCAGCAGTGGTAAGGGGCTTTCAACAATCTAAACACGCAACCACAAACACTTGGACAGCAGTCCAACGCTATTACGCCTTCTACACCAGTGGAGGCCACAACAAGCAACAATCGTTCCTCTACACCAAATTTATCAGTTCCAGCAATTCTGTTGGAGCATATAGAACAGGCACCATAACATTGGTGATCAAATTCATCAGTTCCAGCATTTTTTGTTGGAGCATATACAACAGGCACCATAACATTGGTGACCAAATTCATCATATCCTGGATTTTAATCGACAGAACAACAGGCAAAGGCTACCATATACAATGGCAACGGCGAAACTGTTCCTGGATGCTCTACTGGAAACGGGCGAATCAACTCAAACGATAGTCCGAAACTTCAAAAAAGACTCTGCGGACAGAAAAACAACCGCAAAATACTTTAAGGAGCGTATAAGACGACTATCGGAAGCTACGGACCAGTTTGAGGCCAAGGATACAAAATTACGTATGCTTGATGAAGTTAAAAGGCTGAAGACAGAGCATGAGTATTTTACGGAGGACTACTACTCAAAAATCAGTGAGTTAACAAACTCATATACAAAGTTATTTTCAACAGAGGCTAATCGTATAAAGGCGGTATCCCAACAAAAGCTACCAGCAGATAAAAACACTGGTGCTTCATCATTGCTTCAGCAAGAGTCTATTAAAGACCAAGGCTTGATCAGAAAGGCACAAGCTAGGATGATAGCTCTAAGCAGATTCTTAAAGGTAGAAACTACTACCGATGAAATTCAACCACTTCCATTCTACGACGTCAAACTGGTAACGATCAACAAACTTTGGCTCCAGATCGAGGACTTATACGACAGTATATGCGAAAGTTTTGAGGATACATTACTATCTGGTTTTAACATCGACAGTTTTTATGAGTTAAGCGACAAGGTTCAAGAGCGTTTGGTCAGCCTGTCCATAATGGCTAACAAGGTACAAAACGACTGTACAATTAGGCAAATCAGTCAACTTCGTCGTTACATTTGCCAAAAGTTACCATACCGAAATTTGATGGCGACTATTTGAAATGGCGACAGTTCTATGATTTGTTTTCTGAAATGGTGGATAAACAGCCGATTCCCGCCATTCAGAAAATGTGGTATTTGAAAAACAATTTGTCAGGAGAAGCTGAACATCTAATCAGTCAATTCTCTCTATCCGAGACAACTTATAAAACTGCCTGGGGAACTTTACAGGATCGCTACATCAACAAGAGAATTTTAGTATCGAACCTCGTTGATAGAATACTCAACCAACAGTCCGTGACGTTATCTACTCAATCTATCAAATCTATGCATGACACCACCAAAGAGTGCTTACTGGCATTAAAAAATTTGGAAATTGAAACATCTACTTGGGATGCAATACTTATACAAGTATTGATTAAAAAGCTTGATAAAACACGCACATCAGGTACATGCAATCACTAACTAACCCAAGGGATGTGCCAACGATAACTGAATTTTTATCATTCCTGGAACTTCAATTTCAATCTATGGAGGCAATCGTTCCAAAGGAAAAACCGACACAAAAGGCGGTTTCAACAATAATAACATCCAATGCACACAGCATTAGCATATGCAAATTATGCAATAACAGTAGCCATAAACTCTACCACTGCAACAAATTTCGCCAATTATCAGAAGAAAAACGACTACGCTGGGTACAACAACGCAAACTATGCGTCAACTGCTTCATTTTCTGCAAATCAAGTAATTGCAGAAAATGTGAAAAAAGCACAACACGTTGCTTCACTTGGAGAGGAAAGACAACAGCTCAGCAAATCCCAGTTCAGGATCAAGTAGGATCTCTCATCCACAAATGTCGTAGCTATTACATCAGTTCCAGCTACAGCAACAACCAACGACGCTGCGGGCCGCCAGGGTTATGTGTTGCTAGCAACGGCAAGAGCGATAATTACAGCCCCAAATGGTGCATCAGACGAATTTAGAGCAGTATTGGATTCAGGATCACAAGTGAATGTTGTATCGAAACGTCTTTGCCAAAAACTATCCATTTCACCATCAGGAGCTTCACTTTGCCTTAATGGCATTGGTGAAATCCAAAAGAAATCCAGGTATCGCATAAGCATTCAAATGAAGTCCAGGGATCGTTGCTTCTCAACGAACGTGGAAGCATACGTACTACCAAGTATAATTCCCGCACAACCAAGTCAACATATTGACATTCCATCTTAGGACATTCCCAATAACATTTATCTTGCAGATCCTCACTTTGACCAGCAAGAAAAAATTGATTTACTACTTGGAGCAGAGTTCTATTACAAATTAACTAAAAATGGGACGATACACCTTGCTTATGATCTCCCAACCCTACAAAACACAACATTAGGATGGATTGTAGGAGGTGCAATATAAAAAAATCCAATTCCTAACCCATTACATGTCCTATATTTGCCGGCACTTCATCGGTAGAGGAGGCTATATAACAGCTCTAGAAATTAGACGAAATTGAATCCACAGGGAAAAATTTGTCGCCATCAGAAAGACAGTGTGAATCACCCTTCAACCTAATACGCACACAACCGAAGATGGGCGCTTTATAGTAAGCCTCCCATTCAGGGAAAATCCAGCAGCATTAGGAGAATCCCATACGATGGCATATAATAGGTTCAAGCCTCGAGCGTAGACTTCTGAAAAATGATAAGGTTCGAAATCAATACGTTCAATTTATGCAAGAATATGAACAACTTGGACACATGCAAAGAATCAATCACAACACCTTTTAGATCCCAAGTACTTCATTGCGTATTAAAACCTGACAGCACCACAACCAAACTCTGAGTAGTGTTCGACGCATCAGCCAAAACTTCCACAGGTCACTCTCTTGAAGACTTAATGTTTAACGGCCCAACTGTTCAAAGTGAGCTATTTTCAATTTTACTTCGTTTTCGCCTGCCGAAGTTTGTCTTACCACTGACATCGAAAAAATGTACACACAAATATTGATTCATCCCGACAATCATCAATTTCAACTTATAATATGGAGGAAGGATCCATCATCACCCATCAACTACTACAAGCTCAACACAGTCACATACGGTACCCGGGCAGCATCCTATTTAGCCACAGGATGCTTGCGAAGAATCGCCGATGAGAACATTGTCAATTATCCATATGGTACACAACTGTTAAGAGATAATTTCCATGTGGATGATAGCCTTGGAGGTTCAGATAGTCTTAACACAGCCATAGAAACACAAAAGGAACTAATTATGAATCTAAAAAAACACTGCTTCAATCTCAAAAGATGGTGTGGAAACCATCCACAACAGCTAAAGAACATTCCACTCGGCGATCAGGAGGTGGATTTAGATTTTAGCAGTAACAACGCTAACACTGTGAAAATGTTAGGATTACTATTGCTGCCTAAAACGGACCGTTTTTGCGTCAAGGTAAAAATGAACCCGCCAAAAACTGTATCAAAACGTTCAGCGTTGTCGGATCTAGCAAGGTTATATGATCCTCTTGGATTAGTGGCTCCTGTTGTTGTGAAGGCAAAAATATTCATTCAAAAATTATGGCAACTAAAGTTAGATTGGGATGAACCATTACCAAGGGAGCTTCTGATTCCGATGGCGACTGGAATAAATTTAGCACCGAATTGGATAGCTTAAACAATCTACAAATCTTAAGACATATCTTCAAGGGTGACATTCCAGTCAGAACGCAACTACATGTGTTTGCGGATGCATCTGAAAAGGTATTTGGTGCAGCGGTATACATCCGTGCAACTCTTAAAGATGGAAGAGTTATTGCACGATTCTTATGCGCAAAAACAAGGGTTGCTCCATTAAAGCAACAAACGCGGCCTTGGTTGGAATTATGTGCAGCCGTAATAGCTGCTCAATTAGTACACAGGGTAAAAATCGATACCCAAATGAAGGAGCAGCCAGTATTCTTATGGACTGATTCTGAAATTGTTCTATCTTGGATAAACGCACAATCTTCAACTTTTCATACATTCGTTGCTAACCGAGTAGCTACAATTCAATCACTAACCTTGCCCAACCGATGGCGCCATGTTCGATCAAAGGACAATCCAGCTGACGTATTATCCAGGGGGTTATCAGCAGTAAAATTAGCTTCATGTGACTTATGGTTTTACGGGCCACCATTCCTACACGGAAGAGAAGAAATGTGGCCACCCTCGTTTTCATCACAACCACACATCCCAACTGACACTGACATTGAAAAAAGGAAGATAGCTCCAATCACGGCAGTCACCATCGTCAACGATGATTTTGTATATACGATTCACCACAGGAATTCCTTTAAGTCTCTACAAAGAATACTGGGATATGTCTTTAGATTCATCAAAAATTCGAGGATAAGAAAACACGAGCGGCCTATATGCAAATCATTAACTCCAGTTGAACTCGATGATGCACTTTTCTTGATAATACGAAGCATTCAGGCTTCTGACTTCTCAGCAGAATTAAAACAACTCCAAAACCACAACGGAGTAGACAAAAGTAGTGCCATTAGCAGCTTATCACCATTCCTAGATGAAAGACGTATCCTACGAGTTGGGGATCGACTTGAGGCGGCCATGTTACAGTATGATGCAAAACACCCCATGTTGATCTCACATAACGACCCTTTTGTCAAGCTGTTATTTATAATGATTCATAAAGAAAATAAACATTGTGGTCCTCAGGCGCTACTGAACATAATGAGACAACGATTTTGGCCAGTAAAAGGAAAGATAATTGCAAGATCAACAGTTCAGAAATGCATCAGATGTACCAGGTCACGACCACAACTGTGCCACCAAATCATGGGAAACCTCCCACAAGCTCGAATTTCTCCTGCACAACCATTCCTCAACGCTGTTGTAGACTACTGCGGTCCATTTTGGATCCACTACAAAACCAGAGGAAAACGGCCAACAAAGGATTATATAGCTGTCCTCTGTTGCTTCGCTACGAAGGCCGTGCATCTCGAATTAGTATCTGACTTGTCTACTGAAGCTTTTATCGGCACCTTAAAAAGATTCATTGGTCGCCAAGGTCGTTGCCAGAACATCTACTCTGACAACGCTACCAATTTCATAGGAGCCAGGAACCAGCTGTCAGAATTGTCTGAGAGCATTTACTCCAAAAGGGGACAGGAAACAATCATGTCCTCAACCAGCTCAAAAGGAATTCAGTTTCACTTTATTCCCCCAAGAGCACCACATTTCGGAGGATTATGGGAAGCAGCGGTGAAATCTGCAAAGCACCTCCTTCTACGCAGTGTTGCAACTGCAAATTTAACACAGGAAGAATTAGAAACTGAAATAGTCGAAACTGAAGCAATTCTTAACTCCCGTCCACTAACACCTTTATCAAATGATCCAGACAACATTGAGACATTAACTCCTGGACATTTTTTAATTGGCGAGGCACTTACATCACCAGTGGATAGCAGAGCAGTACCTATGAAGACTTCAACATTGTCACATTGAAACCTTGTATCTCGCTTAAAACAAGAATTCTGGAAACGGTGGACCATAGAATACCTAAACGAATTGCAGCAACGGAACAAGTGGAAAACGCAGTCCACCAACCTTAAAATAGGAGATATGGTAATCATCAAAGAAGACAATTCACCCGTTATGAAATGGCCTTAAGGAAAAGTTGTTCAAGTTCATCCTGGAGATGATGGAATTGTAAGAGTCGCTGAAGTAAAAACCGCTACTGGTCTATTGAAGCGACCAATACATCGACTAGCGCTATTACCCGTCGAAACAAACAACGAACAAGAAGAGGTTCCAAACAATCATCATAATGACCGTACAACAATAAATCAACATGACTCAAGTGAAGAACCCAAAACTAAGAAGAAGAAAACACTGTCAACCCATCTCGATCTAGCATTATTCATCATACTGTTGCTGTTTCCAATGGCATTTGGAACTCCAATAGAAAATAAGAAATTTGGATCAAGGGTCGGAATCCATTTTGAGCAAATTGGAACAGCAGCTATTTCAACTACTGAATGGAATTTATTCGTATACTATGATTTAGCGTCTTATTGGTCCGAAACATCAATCCTTGTCAATGGGACAAGGTCATTGAAAAACGTGGGTAAGCTTATCACAACGAACACATCATGTCTCGGTATCATTGATCACTTTCGGCACATGGAGAGAGAACTAGATAACCGACTACTACGAGTTAAAAGAGGAGCACTGGATATTGTTGGTAATATCGCCCACTCATTATTTGGCGTACTGGATTCAGAATACGCCGAACAGATGTCAGAAACAATAAAACAAGTCAATGAAAATGAATTGTATTTGCTAAAATTATTGAAGAATCAGCTAAGGCAAGATTTGAACAATTGGAGCAGGAAATTAAAATCTTCTCAAATGACATGAAAATGTGCTGTTTCAAGTGCAACTTAATCAACTATTTAATTCAGCTGTTCTTGAGTTAACATTAGTTGCAAACAACATAAAAGGCATACAATCATCAATCCTTGACACATGACATCGAAAATGTGCTGTTTCAAGTGCAACTTAATCAACTATTTAATTCAGCTGTTCTTGAGTTAACATTAGTTGCAAACAACATAAAAGGCATACAATCATCAATCCTTGACACTCTCATGGATACACATCATGGATAAATCAGTCCATGGTTACTGACTCCAGAACAGTTACAAAATGAAGTTGATCAGATCTCACTCCATTCACCACCATCAATGAGTCTTCTAGAGACAGAAAATACTAAAATGCTACAATTATTCAAACTCATGAAGGTAAAAAGGAGACTAACTCACCAACACGCTGTTTTTAAAATTACTCTACCATTGATTGAACGTGAAAAACTCCAGATGTTTCACTTGATTCCTGTACCCAACATAATGAATAATACAATGGTCTCCATTAAACCATGTGCTACGTTTTTGGGCATATCTGCATCCCATGAGCACACAATGGAACAAGGTGTGTTTCTTTGCTCCAATGTCCAAATCCGTTACAATTATGGTTCGGAAGTTTGTACATGTGAAATTAATTTATTCAACAACAAAACGACACCAACTTGTATCCTAGAGAAAACTAATATCCGATGGATACCACTCAGCAAAGGAAATCAATGGATATATGCTTCATCACCATCCGCAAGAGCCACAGCTGTCTGCAACAGGGAAATCATTTCTATATCATTAAAAGGCTCTGGTTAACTGACTCTTGATCCAGAATGCATGCTAAAACACGAATTTGTCAATATGAACGGAAGAAAACCATATCCAGCACATTGAGCATAGTTCCATAAACTACAAAGAAGTCAACTCAACAACCTTGGAAGGTGCATATGCCAAAAACATTAAGGACCTAACAACTCTACAAAGGTCACTAGAACAACATGATATCGCTAAATTACCCAATAAATTTAAGTCTCACCAGATGCACAGCTACACAATTGGCTATCTAATACTTTTCCTAAGCAGCATTGCAATCATCATTCTGCTGTCAAAATGCAAATGGAATCGAAATACACAACAACCGCACATCGAAGAACACGAGATGACACCTCTACCAATGCCACGCCAGCATTCCCAATTTAGTATTGATGTCTAGCAGCTGGAGACGAGAAATCAACTGTTCATCAGAAACCAACATTCACTGCATTTGAAAATTTTATCATTTATCAACCTAAGTTGACAATACAGTTTTATTATTTTTTTTTTTTGGTTTTGAACGTCCGTTCAACGCGGGGGAGAATGTTGAGACTTGTGGTAATTGAGTTACCCTAATATTTACCTTCATTGTGTGAGCCACCTTAATGTTAAGTGGTTCAGATTACACGTGGGAATTAAAATTTTCCCATGAATATTAAATTCCATTAATTGCATGCCTTTTAAACATTGGTTAAAAGGCCGTCAATTTTATACAAATTTAAAAGCAATTATGGTAACTCAACAAGTTTTAGCATTCTTGTTCCTATTGGCTAAAAGACCATAAATTGTAAGTCAGTGTAATTTAGGAAAGTAAGCATAATTTTAGTATAAATAAGTAATCAATAAAGAATAATTGAATCAGTTAAAACAAATTAATACGCTTTGACTGTTCATTCAAATACCTCCTTTCAAGTAACAAGTGCTTGAAGGGAATTTCTAAACAAAACAAAATTGGTGTCAGTCCAAGTTCATTCGCTTGGATTGAATCCCCACTAATATAAACATTGACTGTAACAACTCTTAAAAAAAAGCACAATACAAGCAATATTTAAGAGAATTAGAAACAAAAAACAAGAGATTACAAAAATACATTTAAAAAAAAAAGGAAAGTATCAACGGCGAAATTAATTTTAAAGCCTAGAAAATCCCCTTACGATGGATCCTTATATGTTATCATATGATGTGTTATCATATCATTGATATCAAAGCTTTTCGAAAAGCGTCTACAAAAGCGAATAAATCATTTTGAGGAGACACATAACGTTTTACCAAAATGTCAGTTGCGTCAAATACCATAGAGCAGATATATAGTATTACAAATATTATTAAAAACGCATTCTAAAGAGAGAGGTTTGCTCCGCCGTATTTATTGACGTGGCAAAAGTCTTTGATAAAGTGAGGCATGAATGATTCCTTCTCAAACTGTCTACAATATTTTCACAATAATAAAAATAACTGTTTTTAAGGTATGACCTAAGTATATTATACTTAAGTCATACATTAAAAATAGTTATTTTCAAATAAAATATGAAACCAAATACGATACACTAAAGTTAGAGAAAAAAAGCAGGAGTGCCCCAAGGAAGTATTCTACATACAGAACACAGATTTGTAGTTACAACCATATTTTTTGCTTACCAAATTTTTGAAACTTGAATATTTTTAGATTTTATATTTTAATATTTTTGTTTAAAATATTATTGTAGCTGCAACAAAAAGTAAACTGTGTCCTTAAATTTATTTATGTGTTTGAACCCGCAACCCTTAGACTGTGTCTCTACCCACTGTACCCCAAATACATTAAGTCGTTTTCAAATTTTGAATATAAATATGTATATGAATAAGAATAGGAAACCAAAATATAATACATTTTAAAATTTTGTTATAATAATAAAAATTTCGGTTGCTAATCTTAATATTTTATTTTAATTACCAGAATTGTGGAAATTACTGGTTAATGCAATAATGTCGATAAACACTTTGACATTTTATTCAAATTGATTGGGAAAACTAATATTTTAGATGGCGTGATATTTTTTCTTAATACAGAACTAATATTAGATTTCTGTTGCCAATATTTTGTTCAGATGATAAAATCTTCGATGAATAGAAGATAATATATTTTCAATATTGATTATAAATACCAATATTTTGGATTATCTGACATGTTTTGGGTTAATTTGATATATCTTCTGTTTATAAGTAAATTTAACTATTCTTATGAAGAACTTTAAGTTCTACAAATAAATTTTTTAAATTACGATACAATTGTGGTAGTTCCGATAGAATTCCAAACAATTATTTTGTGTGTGCATTAATTTTATTGTATCTTTCGGTACGCGTAGTAACATATACATAAGTGTGGGTACTCAAATGAAAGGATCTCAAAAGTGCACTTAGTTTCATGATCCATGAAATGAGGCTCCCCTAGATTAAAAAAAAAGTACAAAATTTTAAAATTTTTTTTTATATTTTTTTTAAAAGAGTTAAGAAAAAGCTATGAAACACATTTTGGACAAAATTTTTTAACTAACATAAAATAGTGGTAAGTATTCTGTAAATTTCAAATTAGTATCTGGTAAGAAACATGTCCAAATTGTAGCCTGAAATATGCAAATTTTAAAAATTTCAAGAAACGATTTCTTCGTAACGAGTTGCCTGCACGAGTCAATTTTAATTTTCTATTTTTCTACATCTGTATTTTGTATCTGAGAATTATTATACTTTTATATTCATCAGCGCCATCACCGGAGTTCATGAAAAAAACAATAAAATATGCGTATTTTCAATACCATGTTATTTTTCAGATATATAGTATTTTTATTTAGAAACTATCATCTTTTAGCTTTAAAACGATACCTTGGTCGGGTAGATGTCTTTAACAGAAAAATTGTAAAGTTAAAATCGCTGGGCACAAAAACAGAAATTTTAAGTTGCTATATTTTGCGTGAACCGGAAGTGTCGTTTTTGGAACCCTTAAGAACATTTCCACAAAATTTTAACAAAATCCAAAATGGTCCTTTTTTTCGATGATTTCATAAAAAATTACTCATATGTATAGTTTTATTTGAAATTTTTATTTCGTGAATCCGTGGTAAAAATGTCCGTTAAAAAATTTGTAACTCCGAGAGAAATCGAAATTTTTATATTTGAACGTAACGACAGTAAACAAGAAACTGCAATTATTTTGAATAAAAACACTAAAATGGTCTACATTTCGCCACCTTATATAAGATTTTGATGATGAAGAGCTTACAAAAGACAATCCAACTAATTTGGAAGTTAGTCTTAATTTCGAAGTTGAATTTGATTGCCAGGTTACTGACTTTGCTGAACCAAGTACTGCTGTTGAAAGTGAAGCTGTGTTATCTACACAACAGCGAAAGTATACATCCGAACAGAATTTTGGCGTTCAAAAGTGGAAGAAATCAAAACCCGATTGACCGCCGAGACGAAGCCTCTGTCACACCACTTCGAAACAAAAACGTCTAGTTAATGGGTACACTCACAATATTTTTTCCGTTACCGACTGTAGTTTATTTAAAAAGTAATGCGAAAAGTTTGTTTTTAAATGAAGAATCAATTGAAATATAGTTTTTAACTATTTGAATCAGTCATTCAAAAAACAAACTATAAAAATTTACAGACAATCAGTAGGAGTTGATATTTTTAGTAAAATGTAAAATTTTATGTTTTCTGCTTCAAAAAATAGAAATTCATATAATTCCTTTTTGTTTTTTTACCAAAATAGCTTGTATATATACAAAATTATTTCAATAAAAATTACAAGAAATTATTCAAATATACATACACACAAAGCCAATAAAAATATATACATCTGCATGTGTTGTGTTCTGTTTTGTAATTACATACAAATAAAAACAACTTTCAATTCGAAAAACAAACCACAAAAGTAGTTTTTTCTAACTTTTTGTCAGTAAAAATTTGATGGTTATTTTAAACGACTTTCTATTGTTTTTACTACTTTGGTCAATTATTAAACAATGATTGAAAATAAACAACAAAATGGGTTGAATATAATGGAAAATCAGTAGTCCTCTTTTTAATTGTATTTTCGTTTAATTTAATATGTGAGTGTAGGTATAAATAGCACAACTCTCTATATATTTTTATTTTTAAAATTTGAAAATATATGTGGAAAATCAACCGTGGAAATATTTATACAATATCTTGACAAGGAAGTTATGGATATGCTGTTTAATTATTCATCAAAAAACATATCAGTACATATTACTCGAAAGCATTTGCACCGCTTCATAGGCATACTTATTTTTTCAGGTAATCATACTGTTCCTCATATCCAACTTTAGTGGTTGCAGCTTGTGCAGAAGTTTTTACTGTTATTCAAAAAAGTTCTTTTTTAATTTTAATATAATATTAATACAAGTATGCACTTTAAAAAATATATGTCTCCACTGCTTGTCTTTGCATAACTTTATTATTTTCACTGCCAACTTAGGTACAAATAATGCAAATCTACAATATTTGGCACAAACATGTAAATTTTACTGAAGCCTTTACGGAAATAAAGAATTATTTGGACGATAAATATAAATGTAAACTGGAAACGAAACTAATTGGTAGACTAAAATTTGTTTTAGCAAAAATAAAAAGTAATTGGGAAAAGTGCTATAGAAGTTGACATGTGTTTCAGAAAAATAACAGTAAATACACTATATGTAACTATATTGAATTATTAAATTGTTTTAGGGACCAAGACCAAGAGTAAGTTATGAACGAACAAAAATAAGAAGAGTGGAAGATCTTGTAAAATCTACATGCCCAATTCAATTACAAAGAGCTGCTAGGAAAGTTTCCAGTCCAACCAATACTTCCATTTTCAATAAAAAGCTTTAGCACTTTTAATTGATGTTGATTGATCATACAGTCAGTATGAAACGATGCGAACGGTTGTAAATGATGTTTAAAAGAACTATTTCCCTTCATGTTATAGCCTATAAAAAACAAAAACAAATGTATTCCGGAAACTATATCAATATGAGAAACGCCAGTAAAAAAATATCATTACAAACAATTCTGAAAACGACTGCCAAAAGTTTTTTAGATATAAATAATTTTGAATCCCAAAATGATCCTATTTTAGAAATAATATGGAGTTTTGTTGGTAGTTCAGGCCACAGCAATTACAAACAAAAGTTTTATGATGCAAATTATCGCGATGAATACTTATTTGTTGCTTCTTTTGTACCATTAAGATTTTTGGACTGGGCTACCGAAAATATTTTATGGAATAATTTGAAATATTCCTCAATAAAATATTGCCGTCCAATATGCTATTATATCGAAAAAGAAAATTCTGAGTTCCCAGGTGAAAATGATCATATATGTTCATATATCGACATATATGGTGTCATGTATGAGCATATATGGTTTCATGTATGAGCATATATGAACATATATGTCATGTATGTAAGCATAAATGGGCAAATACATTCAAAGAAAAAGTGAAAATTGGTGTAAGACTTTTAGTAATTTTCAATCTTTTCTATTCTACGCCTCTATCGGAGTAATACGTAATCGAAAATAAAACTTTAACAATGCCCGATTGCTAACTGAAAGTGTGTTTTTGTTAATTAAACTTATTTTTTTTAAAATTCACACAGTTAAGAGTCATTTTCTTTGATTCAACATCGATAAAAAATACTTACTTAGTACAATTATGGCACATTAAACATCTTTAATATAAAAAAATGACAATGTCCATTTTCTTAACTAAATTTAAAAAATATATAGAGCAATTCCATATGAAAGCGATCACCTTTTGGACGACCCCTCTCCGATTTTAAAATAAATAGTCTCAATCGATTGCCCAGCAAAAAATAATGTACCTACATATTTTTTTTTTATACCCTTCACCACAGGTGGAAGGGTATATATAAGTTTGTCATTCCGTTTGTAATTTCTACAATATTGATCTTAGACCCTATAAAGTATATATATTCTGGGTCCTTATGAAGAGCGAAGTTGATTTAACGATGTCCGTCTGTCCGTCTGTCCGTCTGGGTGTTGAAATGGGTTTTCCGAAGAACCCAGACGTGATGAGGACTTGATTCTTTTTTATTTCTGTTACATGTGATCCATTTCTGTTTGCTATTAAAAATCAGACAGATCGGTTAATAAATGGCTGAGATATTAGCAAAAAACCAGGACTACCTCTAATTTTTCCAGTAAAATCCCTTTGTTTAATATGTATGTAGAATTTTGAGCATAACAACACATCCATGTGTTAAAATTCTTTTCTTTCATCTACACCATTTATACACAAACAACACACATACAAAGATTTGTGATTTAAATAAAAACTAAACAAATCCCTAATGACGAAGACTTTTATATATGTACATCTATTGACGATGATTTTGTGTGATCTTCAATAGCTCAGTTGTCTAGACGCTATGTCACAAATACTTTTTTTCTCTAAGCCCGCGGAGTTCGAGGTTCAAATCTCGCTCAGGTCAATTCACTTTTTTTTTTGTACATTTTTTTTATTATTTTCTTAATATTTTTTTTTTGCTTATTTTTGGTTTTTTTTTAACATTTAATAATTAATTTATATAACATTTTATATTAATAATTAAAATTCTTTTCTTTCATCTCCACCTTTTATACACAAACAACACACATTCAAAGATTTGTCATTTAAATAAAAACTAAACAAATCCCTAATGAACGAAGACTTTTATATATGTACATCTATTGACGATGATTTTGTGTGAGCTTCAATAGCTCAGTTGTCTAGACGCCATGTCACAAATACTTTTTTTCTCTAAGGCCGCGGGTTCGAATCTCGGTCAGGTCAATTCATTTTTTTTTTGTACATTTTTTTTTATTTTCTTAAGATTTTTTTTTGTTTTTTTTTTGTTTTTTTTTACATTTAATAATTAATTTAAATAAAATTTTATATTAATAATTAAATAATCCATAAATAGGCTAAAAACATCAAAATTTTTATAAAAACCCTCTGATACAAACAAAATACAAACGGTTTTATTTCTTTTTTTTGCTCCGATTTAAAAGAATTTATAAAAAGATTTTTAAACCATTTTATTTTTCACATATTAAGAACATTTTATACATAATTTACCTTTGAGTGCAACTATTTTAGGTCATAACTTATAATAATTTATAAAAAAAATTATAAACTACTTTCCTTCAAATTTTTAAAATTAAGCTAAAGAAATTACAAATATTTCTAATAAAAAAGCGAAATAAAATCCCAAATGTAAATTTGCCAGCTAAATCAAACTATTTTGTAGAAATAAAACACATGCAGTTGTAGTGATTTCTTTTAACGATTTGTTGAAATTCTTTTCTTTCACCTCTTCACCTTTTATACACAAACAACAAACACTATTCTAGAGCTGTATTATGACCTATGGATACGTCTTATATAGCAAAAGATCGAAAATCTTTAGTATAACACATTTGCTGAAAAACTCGGAAATATCGTTTCAGATACAAAAAAGTTATGCCCAAAACATAAATTTTTTTAAAGTACCTATATTCCCGAGTCCAAGTTTTATCTCCAAACTAAATGGTTAATTTCCTCTTAAAGGCGTCCGTATATAAATCTGTCCATTCCATATATGTCCATATATAAACTTCAGTTTTTTCCAAAACATGGTGAAGGGTATATAAGATTCGGCATAGCCGAATTTAGCCGCTCTTACTTGTTTTTTATAGTGACTGGTTTAGTCGTGGTGTACACCACTGTCATGTGACAAAATTGAAGAATTCTTCATAAGGGACCTCATTGAAAGTTGTTTAAAAAAAAACTACTAAAGCGATCGCAACGAGTGATAGCTCGTTGGAAAGGTATTGAATCAGGCTTTAATTGAAAAATAAAATTTTCCTAATTTTTCTCAGAAATTTACCTTTTTTCCCATGAAAATTAAATTTTCCCATGCAAATTAAATTTTCCCATGAAAATTAAATTTTCCGATTTTCCACAGAAGCTCCTAAATTTTCCGGCTAATTTTATTTATTTTAGATTCCTCATAATTTTTGCTTTAAAAATCAGAAATAAAAAAATGGGCCCGACTCCTTGTTTGGACAGGAGAAGAGCATTTAAGAGACCACCTTGTTCTCATTGTTTTTATATTTTTTATAATTGAATTATTTTTAATTATTTAACATTATTTTATTTTATTATTAAAAATACATTTTAAAAATTATTTTACAGTTAAAAATACATTTATGAAGAAAAAATCTTTCTTATTTTGCTGCTTATACTTAATTACAATATTTATCAAAAATATCAATTGTCTTGGCATCATTATAAAATTAAAGTAACTTTAAATTTAGCACGTCGGCAGACAAAGAGTACCGCTTTACATTAATTGACATATCAGAAATATTTGGTATGAAGCAATGAAAATTTTGCGTTCCAGTTACAGTTTTGACATTATTATATCTGTTTTGAAGTCGTCGCTCCATGGCATCGTGTTCTTTTTGAGTGCATAAAACTGTGTTAATGGCAATTTCCTTGCTTTGAATCCACGAAAACAAATGTTGTACATTTAAGATCTGGTCAGTATATGGCCTTTGCAAACTTGCCTTAGTCGCCATGCGTTTTAGGGTTCCCCCTAACGCATCGCATGGGCCCTTACCGTGGGACGTCGCAAAAAAGTGCCACTCGACCTTGCAGTTTTGTTCTTCTTCAATTATGCAAAGATTGTAAAAATTTTTTTTATTCTTGTACTGAGAAGTCGATTGCATCGAATTTTGATCTTAAGAATTCAAACAGTTTCATTTGAAATAAATAAACGGACACATAATTATGAGCTAAACTCTCCGCGACAACAACAAGGCTTACGGTCTGTAGTTCGTTATCTTCGTTTTTGAAATAAATGCAAAAAGGATGCACCGTGCACTGGTCGTTTGCCCAGTGATAAGCCTGAATTTCATCCTGAACGAGAAAAGTGTAATTCTCGGCAAAGTCGCTTATCACAATGAATTCATTTTGGGCTACTTTCTCCTTACTTTCCTTTAGAAATTTCGATTGCATCTCGGATATGAAATGGTGCGCCTTCAGTTCATTCAACTTGAATCCGAATTCCTCGATGAATTCCGGAATCTGCTATACCACGGTCTCAAGGGAACATCTGCCGCTGCTAATTATCCACTGTTTGAAATGCACCTCCTGAATTAACAGCTGTTCAAACTTTTCCGCCAAATATTGCTCTAGCTCGTCAATCTTCGGACAATTGTCGCATTTGGACAGATGACAATTTTCCGTGGGGTATGCGCACAACGACTTCGACAGGAGGTCCCTATATGTTTCAATTTCACCGTGAAATACTTTCAATTTCTTGCATGGAAAGAACATTAATTTGATGTTTTGATGAAACATGCAAACGCAGACTGAATGCGTTCCGTGCCTGTCTAATGCCAGCACGCATTCTTTTGGTCGTAGGATGGCAAACTTAGAAAATCCCACTTTTTCTGCTGGGTATTTCTCTTTGAACTGATGGTATGCTTCGGATAGATTACATAATAATAATCTGCGCTGCTTGTGTACTTTTTCTCCATCTTCACGTGTGATAACATAGTCACGTGTACCTGGGCAGGCGCGGCTGTTGTCATCATTGCAGTAAAAATCTTGAATCAATTTCACCGTTGCTTCGCTGAGGGTTCTTGAGCCAAATTTCTTGGTGGGAGTCGCCAATATGCCCTTCTGTCGAACTAATTTTTTGCTTCTTCTCGCGATGTAAAAAGATGTTTGAAACTGTTCAGAAATCTTGCGTATAGACCATTAATGAGGCAGCACAGATAAAATGAGATATTTCTCCGGAAAAGTGGTCGCTAAATTGAATTTTCTTTTCAACTGCTCAATCATTTGTTTGCCGTCATCAACGTCATCTGCTTGACTGCATTCGTTATCAGAGCCTTCATCAAATATTGTCGCGATTGCACTCATAACCTTGCCTTTTTTATCTTTCCTGTATTTTTCACTTCGCAACTTTCTTTTTCTAATAGGCGTTTCACCTAAAGTGGTAATAGCCTCATTCAAAGGACTCAAAGACATATTGACCATCGGAATGTCTGCCTCACTATCAGATGAAACATTTTGTTCAATTGTCATTTCACTCTCGGATTGTGGTTGCATTTGTTTCAATGCATTTGCTTGTTGAGACGAATCGATTTTACACTTGGGGCAAATGAATTGTACTTCTTCACCGTATTGTATATTTAATTCATTCATGTATCGCTTCGAAACACCAGTTAATTTTAATACTTTTATCTTTTTCGAACGATGTCCACTCTTGTTAAACGGATTGCAGCAAAATTTATTCATTTTACTTTAAATTGTCTTTAGAGCTTCACTCTTTACTTTACAAAAAAACACTTTAACACTTTCACGTTTAGTATTCAACTGAAATTTGACTCAGAGTGTGTGAAGTATTTATATTTATTTTTTGGTAAAAAATAGGTAAAAAAATAAGCGACATTTGCTTTTCTTTAATAGGAAAATTAGCGTGAACTACTGGTCATAAAATGTTTTTTAAAGAGGGACTTAATTGGTTACTGCCAATAAGCCGACCACAGGTCATAAAATGTTTTGCAAATTTTTTAAATTACCAGGTAATAAATATTTCGCCATATTTATGGAAAATCCGTGTTTCTGCACGTGTCATTTTAGGCGAAATATTTATTACCTGGTAATTTAAAAAATTTACAAAACAATTTATGACCTGTAGCCTCAGTCGGGTTTGGTGTGCCATTACATGCCACTGCTACTATTATCCATGGATTTATGGTCGATCTTGTGAAGGCAGGCAGACCATATTCACTACACACTCAACTTGGGGCTCTTAAAAAAAAATTGATTTTTTCTTCATAAATGTATTTTTAACTGTAAAATAATTTTTAAAATGTATTTTTAATAATAAAATAAAATAATGTTAAATAATTAAAAATAATTCAATTATAAAAAATATAAAAACAATGAGAACAAGGTGGTCTCTTAAATGCTCTTCTCCTGTCCAAACAAGGAGTCGGGGCCCACTTTTTTATTGCTGATTCTTAAAGCAAAAATTATGAGGAATCCAAAAAAAAATAAAATTAGCCGGAAAATTTAGGAGCTTCTGTGGAAAATGGGAAAATTTAATTTTCATGGGAAAATTTAATTTTCATGGGAAAAAAGGTAAATTTCTGAGAAAAATTAGGAAAATTTTATTTTTCAATTAAAGCTTGATTCAATGAGGTCCCTTATGAAGAATTCTTCAATTTTGTCACATGACAGTGGTGTACACCACAACTAAACCAGTCACTATAAAAAAAAAAAAATATGTAGGTACATTATTTTTTGCTGGGCAATCGATTGAGACTATTTATTTTTAAATCGGAGAGGGGTCGTCCAAAAATTTGCCAATTTTGATCGTTTTCATATGGAATTGCTCTATAATGGTTGCAACCTTTTATAGAATATGTTTCATTTTTCAGAACCTACTGTTGATTATAGATATAATCGCTTCGAATTAAGGAATATTTTTTAATTTATAATTTAAATATAACCAATTATGCAATAATTTTCGCTATCAGGAGGTTGATTGTATTATCGTCATTTAATAAAAATTCGGTCACATGTAAAAAACTAGATGTTACTGAAACATTAAATAAATGTTATTTCCCTGCTGGTGCCAAATGATGTCGTTCCTGAAATTTTAAAAATTGTTGTAAAGCCCCACACCTTTTAAATTATTTCCCTTAATATAAGAGATCCCAGATTCTAAAGGAGAGCAATAAATTCATACGGTTTTCTCAAGAAACGAGTTTGAGTCTACGCAACGAAGAATTTTCATAATAAAACTTTAGATGTTGAATTGGGGTTCTTTATTAATCCATTTTGACCCCGAGACACAATTTGTTTCAGAAAAACTGCTCATATTCTGGGAAAGTCTTATTTAAATAAACCATCATATATTAAGCCGTAGATTTAAGAGAAAAATTGTTTGTTATATAAGGAATATATAAAGAAATACCTTCAAATATGTTAAAAATTCCTTAGTTTCTTCAAAATGTATAATATTTATACATAACACTATGGAACATTTTTGGGATTATTGTCTGGGGGGTGAGAAATTCCAAGTCAGGGTGATGGTAATAAGTCAGTATAGTAAAACCCTCAAAGGGTTTGGCGTTCGTATGTGTCAGTTCTTTTTTATGACCTTTTAAATTTTTTCCTTATCTGGATGTTTTTTCGCTTAGTTGTAACATTTTGGCAAAAACGTAGTTTACCATAACTCGAGAACCACTTGTCCGATTTTGCTAAAACAAACTCAAAAAAAAGAATTAGAATTACAATGTCTTTAATCCGTTCATATAACGTTTTTCTTTATAATTAACAGTTTTGCCGGTAAAAATAAATTTGTGGAGAAAAAAAAAAATATTTTTTTGCCTAAAAATTAAAATTTTTTTTTTTAAATTCATAAAAAATCCAAAACGGAAAAAAGGATCAAGTGTTATTAATTTCATGTAAAGTCACATAACCTATAAACAAAATGCGACATAGATCATAGAAATCGATTAACGCGTTCTGCTTTTATTTACAATTAAGTGAAGGTATCCCATTTTGACAAGAATATTGATATTTGTTTTTATTCAAAAAAGTGTCATTTATCGCCTTTTTTATAAATTTTCCCCAATAACTCCAGACTTCTGGCCATAAACTACTAAACAAATTAAGTAAACATTTTTATAATTTTTTATTTTATTTATTTATTTATTTATTTATTTATTTATTTATTTATTTTTATTTATTTATTTATTTATTTATTTATTTATTTATTTATTTATTTTATTAAACATATAATTACAAATTATATTTTAATACCCTAACCGAGCACTAGCAACGAAGGCCTTCAGCTCGTTGTAGCGAAAACAGACCAGAGCCTCTGGTGGGAATCGAACCCACGACCCCCGCACTGATAAGCTAGCACGCTACCAACTAGCCTACCGGGGCGCTCATTTTTATTTATTTTAATAAATATTGCCTAGACTTTTTCGATGGGGGTTGTTCGGGACTTGTGGCATCGCATTCATCGCTATCTTCATGAACCACACATAATGTCAATGTGTGACTCCACTGTTGGCCCTTCTGCATCTCCTGAAAATTCTTTATCATCAAGATCATCCTTGTCTTGCCACACAAGCTTACTCCACCAGCAAATTTCCGCAATTATTGCACTCGGCGACTTTTTGCCTCTATATCTGTAGGTTTTTGTTTTATTAAAATGAGTTTGAAAAAATAAAAAATCAGTATTACCTCATTTCAAATGGCATAGCAACTTGATGATAGCGTTCACCTTGTTCAACAGATTCGGTAGCCAATTGTTTGCTGAAGTAGTCCAGATGATGATGTAAATAATGGATTTTCAAGGACATGTAGACACCAATTTCCGAGAATACTCTTAACATCCTTGCGACAGAAACAACAAGCCTTCTATTACTTCATCTCTTTTGGCGACAGTTTTGATAAAATTCTTAACAATTCCAAGTTTAATATGCAGTGGAGGCAGCAATATCTTCTCCTTCGGCACTAGAGGCTCACGAATAATATTGGCCGTTTGTAACCTGCTGTGCTCTCTGAGTTTCCATCCGTGGCATGCATATTGGTCACCGGAAAATCGTGTGTCCCAATCGCACAAAAAGCACATATATTTTATATAGCCGCTTTGAAGACCGCAAAGCATTGCTACAACTTTTAAATCGCAGCATATGCGCCACATATGTTTGGCGTAGTTAACCATTTTTTAAATATTTTCCAGTGCATCATATGTTTCTTTCGTGTCTGTACTATAGGCGATTGGAACTGAAGGTTTTTTATTGGTCTTATGCAGTAAAACCGCCTTCAAGCTGAGTTTTGAACTGTCAATAAATAATCTCCAGTCATCTGCTTCATATTTTATTTCGATTGCGTCCATCAATTTTCCTACATCCGGGCAATATGCAGAAATTTTTTCATCATTCACAAGGAATAAACTTTGGAGTGTTGCCTGACGACTTCGATAAGCTGTGACTTTCACACCGGGTGCCAACAAATTGTTTGATTTCAAAATGGAAGCCAGCTCTTCCGATTTATGCTGTGTTAATTCCAACTTGGCCACAATTGAATCAAGCTTATTTTGATTTATTAAAATTGGCTCATTGGATACTGATGGCTCATATGGGGGATCATCACGTGCATGATATGTCGGAGCAGTCGTAGAAGAGAAAATATCTGGGCTAGAAGCTTTTGGCACAGAAATGTGGTCCGAATGAGGCAATGGTGTTGCGGCACTTGCAACACCAACGTAATTATACGATTTTCTTATCCTTTTTGCGGCTCCTTTATTCGCACATGCATAGCAATTCAATGGATTGTGACCTTCGCCAGGATTAGTCCAAGTCATTGGGATACCGAATGGCATACTTTCACGTCTTCTATTTTTCCAATCCATTAGACGGTTGTAGCAGCTTTTACACACTATATTTGGTACCCAATTTTCGTTCACTATAACATTTTGGTTGAAGTACATCTCGTATGTTTGAACAAAATCAGTACTGAAATTTCCCCTTTTTTTATGTGTTGAGACATATTGGCCACAGCAGTAGCAAAAGCTATTTATATCTGGCTTGCACAGTTCCATATTTTGTTCAGTTTTGTTCACTTTTAAAAAACTGGAGAAAAATCACTTTGTGTCAATGTTTTCTCCAAATAATGTTGTGCATATCTGGAGCAAATTTTTGAAATTCATACATTTACCTAATTGTGAATAAATGAGAAACGCGTGCATCGATTTTCATGATCTATGCCTTTTTTTGCTCATGAGTTATGTGACATTACGCGAAAGTAATTAGTTTTGGCACTTTTTTCCATTTTGGATTTTTTATGAATTTTAAAAAAAAATATTTAAATTTTTAGACAAAAAAATACTTTTTTCCCTTCAAACATTCATTTTTAACTTCGAAAGTGTTGCATATACAGGAAAACGGTATAGAAACAGATTAGAGAAATTGTAATTCTTAATTTCTCTAAATTTGTTTCATCAAAATCGGACAAGTGGTTCTCGAGTTATGTTAAACTACGTTTTTGCCAAAATGTTACAACTAAGCGAAAAAACATCAAGATAAGGAAAAAATTTAAAAGGTCATAAAAAAAAACTGACACATACGAACGCCAAACCCTTTGATGGTTTTACTATACTGACCTAGTACCATCACCCTGACTTAGAATTTCTCACCCCCCAGATTGGCTGTTGTACTGTGTAATTTAAATAAAAAAATATTTTTATGAAAAATAAAAAAAATTTACGGCCTATAGGGAAAGTACTCATAACATGTCGTTATGTATCTGAAGAAAGAAATCTAAATGTTCGCATATTAACGATTAACAATGGTAGCTGTAGTGAATGTTTTAACTGATAACAATAGCAGTTCTTCTTGTTTTGTTTGCGGTGAAAACCCATCGGAAATGAATTATCTTGAAGTATTTAAGAGGGATATTACAAATAAAGAAGAGTTCCGTAAACACGGGTTATCAACATTACATGCATGGTGATTTTATTATTAATGAAAATGAGGGATATGCGGAGGATCCATTTTTAGAAAATTTAAGAAAATGATTATGAATAAAGTTAAAAATAGTTTATAGTTGTTTTCTTTTTGGTGTTAATGTATCAAAATTTTATAGATTTCAGCCTAATAATTAAAAATCTTTAAGAAAAAATTTTAAAAATTAAAAGGAAATATATTTTTATCCAATATATAAAATTCCGGTCAGCCGATTTCCGAAAAATTGGCATATTAAACTTGTTCTTCATATTTTTCAAGCCGACATTAATTTTCTGCTTCAGGGCCGAAATTTTCGTTTTTTTTCCAACTGTTGACCTGGAAATTGTATAGGATGTAGTTACTCGTCCGATTTTTCCGAAATTTCTTAAAGAATCTTAATTTACTTAAAAAACTATATGTACCAAATATAAAGCACCAACGAAGTGTTCTTCCATTTTTTTAGCCGTTATGTGGAATCACCACACTGTGCGGAGTTCACAGTATTTTCTTTTATTTTAACTTCATTCTTTATTTAATAAAGTCTATGGATAACAATAATTCTTACTGACTACTCGCTAAAAATACAATTAAAACAAGTTATTTAAACTAAGTTAAAACATTTGTTTCAAATGACAAAACTAATTTATTAAGATTAAATTGTAGTTTCAATGCATCAGCAGAAAAACGAACACTTTTTAAAATTTTCGTTCGAAAGTGAAATTAAAAACGAAAATTGCTTTCCCAGAAAGAAAAGGTATTTTTGAAAATTTTAACCAAATGAAATAAAGTAAAATTGTTGATTTTAGTAATTTCACTTTGAAGAGAATTTCTCTGGAATTTCTCAATTTTTATTCTCTATAATTTACTAATGAAAATTTTCATGTTTCTTTAGAATAAAAATAATTGATAAAAAGAATATGATATGATCTTAAATCCTACAATACTATTCACTTACAAAATAACAGATCAACAATTCATAAAATTCCATTACTTTACATACAAGGATACAGTGCAAAATATAATTCAAAATATTGTCTATTCATTAACTATCAACATAGATTAAGTTGTAGATTTAATATGGATTAGGACAAACATTTGATATTAAATGCTTCATATAAGCAGTGTTGTTTGATACTTTAAGAATAAAAGTTCATAACAAAAACTGTAAAATATAGAGGATAAATATAAATTGTTAAATTTCGTTGATGTTAGTCTAATTGTGTTGTTGTTTACAAGTTTGTTAATTTATTTCCTTACACTCAATATAAAATAGACAATCATCAACAAGCAATGACCGCAAAGGGAGAAGAAGAGCATGGATATTGACAAGGTTGGGTAGCGCCAACCGAAAATACTAAGTATTCTATCCTGCTGGCTCTGTGGAATTTCTCAATTTTTATTCTTTATAACTTACTAATAAAATTTTCATGTTTCTTTACAATAAAAATAATTAATAACAAGTAAAAAAGGGCTGAATTCGGCTGTGCCGAATCTTTGAATACCCTCCACCAATATCCTAAAAAGATGTTCTCTTCTGTTTTTGATACAAATAATATAAAAAAAACTTTTGAAGTAAAACTATATAGGTGAAAAAATTTTTTGAGGTGAAAAACTTTTTTAGATGTGAAAAGAACTTTTTGGTTGAAAAAAAATTTAGTGGAAAAAAACTTTTAGTGGTTAAAAAATGTTTGAGGTGAATACAAAATATTTACTGCTAAGCGACTGGTGAAAAAATATGAGAAAATATGTTATGTACCAGTCGCTACTATGAAATTGTACTTAGTTTGTATGGGCAATTTAGAGGCACCTTTACATTTTCACTAGTTTTTTTAAACATGGACCGCACAAATAACACATTTTAAAGCATAGTTTTTGAGAAATAGTCAATTTTGTTTCGGCTAATTAGGACTAGCTCTGCATCTGAATATGCCTAGTGGAGAGAATGCACTTTCTGATGCGCCACGTATTGATAAATAGTTGCAACGAATGTTCTATCTTTAAAAAATTGAAGTGTGTTTGTCTAATAGAGAGAATACAGCAAAGAAATTAATTTATTAAAGAAGGACCATGAGTTGTAACTATTTGTCAATAGATGGCCCATTAAAAGGTGCATACCCCATTAGGAATATTTTGCTGCAGAGCTAGTCTCCATTAGCCATATTGTGCTATTGTGCAGTAGAGTATTATTGATCTTCTATTTTCTTCGTAACATAAATGAATATTTGCCAAAAACTATAAAAAATATATGTTTTATGTGCATATTATACCTTAATTTTTTAAATCAATATTCATTTAGATGTTTAAGAGCACAATATTGCACTTAATTCATGTGTATTTTTCTATAAAAAAATTAACATAAATATACATTTGCCAATCACTAAATTCACTAAATGGAATAAAAAAAAATACTATTTTCCTCTATGAAAAATTCTGTTTTGGCATAAAAATGTGAAACAAATGCTTTTATTACGTCAAACATTTGAAAAATTTACTTTTAAATTATGTAATAAGTCTACTAGCAACATCTGAATGCATTATAATTTAAAGTATGTAGTTAATTTAATATTTTTGGTAAATAAATTAATTGAAAGCCTAATCCAAGGATATATTGCCATGGGCCAGGATATAGTTTCAATGTAATTCTGCGCCACCTATTCAAAAGTAGCGGCACTGAAGCAATTATGCATTTTGCTCTTTTTTT
Organism: Eustalomyia histrio; assembly: GCA_949748255.1. NCBI lineage: Eukaryota > Metazoa > Arthropoda > Insecta > Diptera > Anthomyiidae > Eustalomyia > Eustalomyia histrio. The sequence goes on from OX456523.1 coordinate 86,358,130, forward strand.
ATATATAATTTTTTTGGACCTAGTTATGGGGCCAAATACATTAATTTATTAAAGAGAGAACATTAGTTGAAACTATTTCTCAATAGATGGCGCATCTGGAAATAAATTCTTCCTATTAGGAATATTTTGCTACAATATGCAACAGGGTATTATTGATTTTCTATTTCGTTCGTAACATAAAAGAATATTTGCCAAAAACTATACAAAAATATATGTTTTATGTGTATTTTACACTTTAATTTTCTAAATGAATAGTCATTAAGATGTTTAAGAACACAGTATTACAATTTTTCGTATGTGTATTTATTTTTTTCGAAAGAAAGAATTAACATGAATATGCTGTTTGCAATGGCTCAATACTTGAAAATTATACGAATTAACAGAAAAATACCATTTTCATCTATGAAAATTTGTTTTTAACATAAAAATGTGAAACAAATGCTTTTATCACGTCGAACATTTCAAAAATTGACTTTAGTATTATTAAATAAGTCTGCTAGTGACAGTTTAATGTACTAGAATTTCAAATATGTATTCCTAAGATAATTAAAAGCCAAATCCTAGGCCATGCCGACCTTAGCATGGCGCAGGGTATTGTTTTTTATTTACTTGAGCGCCATCTACTTCTAAGTATAGACACTAAAGCAATTATGCATTTTCAAAGAAATGTATATATAAAGATCAAAGACATTAATTTATTAAAGAAAGAACATTAGTTGAAACTATTTCCCAATAGATGGCGCCTCTGAAAATAAATTCTTCCTATTAGGCATATTTTGCTGCAATATGCAACAGGGTATTATTGATTTTATATTTCGTTCGTAACATAAAAGAATATTTGCCAAAAACTATACAAAAATATATGTTTCATGTGAATATTATACTTTAATTTTCTAAATCAATAGTCGTTTAGATGTTTAAGAACACAATATAACAATTTTTCGTATGTGTATTTATTTTTTTTGAAAGAAAGAATTAACATAAATATGCAGTTTGCAATGGCTCAATACTTGAAAATTATACGAATTTACCAAAAAAATAACATTTTGATCTATGAAAATTTGTTTTTAACATAAAAATGTGAAACAAATGCTTTTATCACGTCGAACATTTTAAAAATTGACTTTAGTATTAACAAGTAAGAGCGGCTAAATTCGTCTATGCCGAATCTTATATACCCTTCACCATGGTTGGGAAAAAACTGAAGTTTATATATGGACATATATGAAATGGACAGATTTATATACGGACGCCTTTAAGAGGAAATTAACCATTTAGTTTGGAGATAAAACTTGGACTCGGGAAGATTTATGGTTCCAGAAAACATGTATTTTAAAAAAATTTATGTTTTGGGCATAACTTTTTTGTATCTGAACCGATATTTCCGAGTTTTTCAGCAAATATGTTATACTAAAGATTTTCGATCTTTTGCTATATAAGACGTATCCATAGGTCATAATACAGCTCTAGAATAGTGTTTGTTGTTTGTGTATAAAAGGTTAAGAGGTGAAAGAAAAGAATTTCAACAAATCGTTAAAAGAAATCACTACAACTGCATGTGTTTTATTTCTACAAAATAGTTTGATTTAGCTGGCAAATTTGCATTTAGGATTTTATTTCGCTTTTTTATTAGAAATATTTGTAATTTCTTTAGCTTAATTTTAAAAATTTGAAGGAAAATAGTTTATAATTTTTTTTATAAATTATTATAAGTTATGACCTAAAATAGTTGCACTCAAAGGTAAATTATGTATAAAATTTTCTTAATATGTGAGAAATAAAATGGTTTAAAAATCTTTTTATAAATTCTTTTAAATCGGAGCAAAAAATAGAAATAAAACCGTTTGTATTTTGTTTGTATCAGAGGGTTTTTATACAAATTTTGATGTTTTTAGCCTATTTATGGATTATTTAATTATTAATTTAAAATTTAATTAAATTAATTATTAAATGTAAAAAAAAAAACAAAAAATAAACAAAAAAAAAAACTTAACGAACCCGCGACCCTTCCACCTGTGGTGAAAGGTATAAAAACGTTTGTATTTTGTTTGTATCAGAGGGTTTTTATAAAAATTTTGATGTTTTTAGCCTATTTATGGATTATTTAATTATTAATATAAAATTTTATATAAATTAATTATTAAATGTTAAAAAAAACCAAAAATAAGGAAAAAAAAAGTCTTAAGAAAATAATAAAAAAAAAAATGTAAAAAAAAGTGAATTGACCTCACCGAGATTTGAACCTCGAACCCCACGGCCTTAGAAAAAAAAAAGTATTTGTGACACAGCGTCTAGACAACTGAGCTATTGAAGCTCACACAAAATCATCGTCAATAGAGGTACATATATAAAAGTCTTCGTTCATTAGAGATTTGTTTAGTTTTTATTTAAATGACAAATCTTTATATGTGTGTTGTTTGTGTATAAAAGGTGGAGATGAAAGAAAAGAATTTTAATTATTAATATAAAATTTTATATAAATTAATTATTAAATGTTAAAAAAAAACAAAAATAAGCAAAAAAAAAGTCTTAAGAAAATAATAAAAAAAAAATGTACAAAAAAAAAGTGAATTGACCTCACTGAGATTTGAACCTCGAACCCCACGGCCTTAGAGAAAAAAAAAAGTATTTGTGACACAGCGTCTAGACAACTGAGCTATTGAAGCTCACACAAAATCATCGTCAATAGAGGTACATATATAAAAGTCTTCGTTAATTAGAGATTTGTTTGGTTTTTATTTAAATGGCAAATCTTTGTATGTGTGTTGTTTGTGTATAAATGGTGGAGATGAAAGAAAAGAATTTTAACACATGGATGTGTTGTTATGCTCAAAATTCTACATACATATTAAACAAAGGGATTTTACTGGAAAAATTAGAGGTAGTCCTGGTTTTTTGCTAATATCTCAGCCATTTATTAACCGATCTGTCTGATTTTTAATAGCAAACAGAAATGGATCACATGTAACAGAAATAAAAAAGAATCAAGTCCTCATCATGTCTGGGTTCTTCGGAAAACCCATTTCAACACACAGACGGACATCGTTAAATCAACTTCGCTCTTCATAAGGACCCAGAATATATATACTTTATAGGGTCTAAGATCAATATTGTAGAAATTACAAACGGAATGACAAACTTATATATACCCTTCCACCTATGGTGAAGGGTATAATAAATAAGTCTGCTAGTGACAGTTTAATGTACTAGAATTTGAAATATGAATTAAATGTCATATTTGTGGTTCCTAAGATAATTAAAAGCCAAATACAAGGCCATGCCGACCTAAGCATGGCGCAGGGTATTGTTTTTTATTTACATGTGCGCCATCTACTTCTAAGTATAGACACTAAAGCAATTATGCAATTTGCTCTTTCTTTATATATACATTTCTTTGATGGGGCAGGGTATTGTTTTAGTTAATTCAGCGTCACCTATTCAAAAGTAGCGACACTAAAGCAATTATGCATTTTGCTATTTCTTTAGGTATAAATGTCTTTGGTTACAAAAACAAAAAATACATTTTATGGAATGAAACGAAAAACCAACAAAGCTTAACAGAAAAACCCAATCTGGTTTACTATTTCTCTTATGGTAACCAAAGAATTGGAGATATTTGAACGGAACATCCTAAGAAAATGCATCGGAAAAAATTATGAAAATTTCATAAAAAGATTTTCAAATAGTTACGTCTATGAAAATGCCGATGTTCTACCCTCCTGTAGGTACTCCATGTCGTTGCACGCCAGATTTGTTGAGAAACTTGCGCTACACGATAATATGCTTGTCAGCCAAATATACGAAAGCGAGAAAAAAACCATCTGGGCTGGATCTACATATCTTTCTCTTGTCAGTATAATTAATTCTATATGAGCCCAGCCTCCAGCAATCACAGGGGCTGAAGATGATATACGTATATACTAAATTTTGCATGAACTGTAATATGACTATGTTTTGTCAATTTATGTAACAGAACTTTTGTTATTTAGTTTTGGTAATGTTATTTATTTAGTTTTAGTAATGCTATTTACATAAGTTTGCTCTGTTAGCGACTTTAACAATGTTGCTTTTTACGTTATCTTAGTTATTAGAGTAACACACATATAGCTCTAAGAATGTTATTATTCTCATAGTATGTAAGACAATAAATGTAATCGAACAAGAAGAAGACTTAATAACATTTTTACTTAAAAGAAAAAACAAATAGATACAGAAAAATTATAGAAATTTGTATGGAAAATTTAGAGGTACCTTCACATTTTTATTCATAACTTTTGAACCGCTTAACCAATTTTGCTCATTTTGAATACCAAACTGCTCGGGAGGATGTTCAATAATCTGAGTAAAAATAAGCACCCCCGCTTGCGTCTTCGCGTCGTGATCGCTATTTCAACAGACAGACAGACGGACATCGCTAAATTGACTTAAAATTGCATAGGGATCACGAATATATATACTTTATGGGGTCTTAAACCTATATTTCGACATATTACAAACGTAATGATAAACTGATATATGGTGGAGGGTATAAAAAGAATATGATATGATCTTAAATTCTACTATACTATTCACTTACAAAATAACAGATCAACAATTCATAAAATTCCATTGCTTTACACACAAGGATACAGTACAAAATATAATTCAAAATATTGTCTATTCATTAACTATCAACATAGATTAAGTTGTAGATTTAATATGGATTAGAACAAACATTTGATATTAAATGCTTCATATAAGCAGTATTGTTTGATACTTTAAGAATTAAAGTTCATAACAAAAACTGTAAAATATAGAGGATAAATATAAATTGTTAAATTTCGTTGATGTTAGTCTAATTGTGTTGTTGTTTACAAGTTTGTTAATTTGTTTCCTTACACTCAATATAAAATAGACAATCATTAACAAGCAATGACCGCAAAGGGAGAAGAAGAGCATGGATATTGACAAGGTTGGGTAGCGCCAACCGAAAATACTAAGTATTCTATCCTGCTGACTCTGTGGAATCTCTCAATTTTTATTCTCTACAACTTACTAATAAAAATTTTCATGTTTCTTTACAATAAAAATAATTAATAAAAAGAATATGATATGATATTAAATCCTACTATACTATTCACTTAATTAATTTAAAATTTTATTTAAATTAATTATTTAATGTTAAAAAAACAAAAAAAAGTCTTAAGAAAATATAAAAAAAATGTGCAAAAAAAAGTTGAATAGGCTAAGAGAAAAAAAAGTATTTGTGACATAGCGTTTAGACAACTGACCCATTGAAGCTCAAGCGAAATCATCTTTAATAGAAGTAAATAATCAGTTTTCGTTCAATAGAGATTTGTTTGGTTTTTATATTTAAATGACAAATCTTTGTATTGGTTTGTTGTTTGTGTATAAAAGGCGAAGAGGTGAAAGAAAAGAATTTCAACGAATAGATGTGTTTGTTATGCGTAATATTTAACATACATATAACAAGTAAGAGCGGCTAAATTCGGCTATGCCGAATCTTATATACCCTTCACCATTGTTGGAAAAACTGAAGTTTATATATGGACATATATGGAATGGACAGATTTATATACGGACGCCTTTAAGAGGAAATTAACCATTTAGTTTGGTGATAAAACTTGGACTCGGGAAGATTTATGGTTCCAGAAAGTAGGTATTTAAAAAAAATTTATGTTTTGGGCATAACTTTTTTGTATCTGAACCGATATTTCCGAGTTCTTTCAGCAAATATGTTATACTAAAGATTTTCGATCTTTTGCTATATAAGATGTAGGTCATATTACAGCTCTAGAATAGTGTTTGTTGTTTGTGTATAAAAGGTGAAGAGGTGAAAGAAAAGAATTTCAACAAATCGTTAAAAGTAATCACTAGAACTGCATGTGTTTTATTTTTACAAAAACGTTTGATTTAGCTGGCAAATTTGCATTTAAGATTTGATTTCGCTTTTTTATTAAAAAATATTTTTAATTTCTTTAGCTTAATTTTAAAAATTTGAAGGAAAATAGTTTATAATTTTTTTTTTTTTATAAATTATTATAAGTTATGTCCTAAAAAAGTTGCACTTAAAGGGAAATTATGTATACAATTTTCTTAATATATGAGAAATAAAATGGTTTAAAAATCTTTTTATAAATTCTTTTAAATCGGAGCAAAAAATAGAAATAAAACCGTTTGTATTTTGTTTGTATCAGAGGGTTTTTATACAAATTTTGATGTTTTTAGCCTATTTATGGATTTTTTAATTATTAATATAAAATTTTATTTAAATTAATTATTAAATGTTAAAAAAAAGCGGGTGTAGGATTCGAACCCACGGTCTTAGAGAAAAAAACCATTTGTGACATAGCGTTTAGACAACTGAGCAATTAAGGTCATGCGGAATCATCGTTAATAGCATTAAATAAACAGTTTTCGTTCATTTGGGATTTGTTTGGTTTTTATTTAAATGACAAATCTTTGTATGTGTTTGTTGTTTGTGTATAAAAGGTGAAGAGATGAAAGAAAAGAATTTCAACAAATCGTTAAAAAAAATCACTAGAACTGCATGTGTTTTATTTCTACAAAAACGTTTGATTTGGCTGCCAAATTTGCATTTGGGACTTTATTTTGCTTTTTTATTCAAAAATAATTTTAATTTCTTTTGCTTAGTTTTAAAAATTTGAAGGAAAATAATTTATACATTTTTTTTTATAAATTATTATAAGTTATGACCTAAAATAGTTGCTTTCAAAGGGGAATTATGTATAAAATTTTCTTAATATATGAGAAATAAAATGGTTTAAAAATCTGTTTATAAATTCTTTTAAATCGGAGCAAAAAATAGAAATAAGAACGTTTGTATTTTGTTTGTATCAGAGGGTTTTTATAAAAATTTTGATGTTTTTAGCCTATTTATGGATTATTTAATTATTAATATAAAATTTTATAAAAATTAATTATTAAATGTTAAAAAAAACAAAAAAAAAAGTCTAAAGAAAATAAAAAAAAATTGTAAAAAAAAGTGAATTGACCGGGATTCGAACCCGCGGCCTTAGAGAAAAAAAGTATTTGTGACATAGCGTCTAGACAACTGAGCTATTGAAGCTCACAGAAAATCATCGTTGATAGAGGGACATATATAAAAAGTCTTCGTTCATTAGAGATTTGTTTGGTTTTTATTTAAATGACAAATCTTTGTATGTGTTTGTTGTTTGTGTATAAAAGGTGGAGATGAAAGAAAAGAATTTCAAGAAATGGATGTGTTTGTTATGCGTTAAATTCTACATACATATTAAACAAAAGGATTTTACGGAAAAAATTAGAGGTAGTCCTTTTTTTTTGCTAATATCTCAGCCATTTATTAACCGATGTGTCTGATTTTCAATAGCAAACAGAAATAGACCACATGTAACAGAAAACCCATTTTAACACATAGACGGACAGACGGACATCGTTAAATCAACCTCGCTCTTTATAAGGACCCAGAATATATATAATTTATAGGGTCTAAGATTAATATTGTAGAAATTACAAACGGAATGACAAACTTATATATACCCTTCCACCTGTGGTGATGGGTATAAAAACAAAGGGATTTTACGGCTAATATCTTAGCCATTTATCAACCGATCTGGCTGATTTTCAATAGCAAACAGAAATGGATCACATGTTACAGAAATATATAACAATCAAGTCCTCATCATGTCTGGGGTCTTCGGAAAACCCATTTCAACACACAGACGGACATCGTTAAATCAACTTCGCTCTTCATAAGGACCCAGAATAAATATACTTTATAGAGTCTAAGATCAATATTGTAGAAATTACAAACGAAATGACAAATTTATATATACCCTTCCACCTGTGGTGAAGGGTATAATAATGTTTATATAACCTGAGATGTTCAGGATTTAGTTCAGCATTTAGTTCTTAAATTTAGTTCTTAACTTTTTTAATTTATTTAATCTGGTGTATATCAGGGCAGCTTATGAACCGTAGGTCTCAACATATGCAGAATAAATTTCGAACACAATTGAAAGAAATAACTCATGGCAATCTCCAATAGATTTACCATTAAACAGGCTAATCCACTCTATAGAAATAAAAGCATTACTAGTAATTACATAAATTAAAATTATATGAGAAATTATTATTTAACTTAATATTATTATAAGCATAAAAAACAATTACAATTCTACAAGGAATGTAAATATATTTGAGTTGAACAGAGCAGTAGCACAATTAGTAAGACTAGAGTTTAACTCATCGGATACAAAAAATAAATCCAACATTCTATTTAAACCATTTGGTATATTATTTATCTGTTTTAAGTTCAGACTTAAGAATGACTCAACTAAATTTATTATAAATATTGCCAGCCAAAAGTTCAAATTCATTTCCTGGAATATAAGACCATGTTTAATTAGGCTCTTGCGGTTAATATATTATACGTTGTCATTTTTATGATGTTGTATGCTATATTATTTGCTTATGGGAAGCACAGCTGAGTGCTTCCGGACTCGTGGATAGTGGCATATTCCGCAGATATGTGGAGAAGCTGCTAAAGGCAGCCGTGAACAGTCAGCGGTTACAAGGGCAGACTCTCGGAGGGTCTTTCGAACTCCCACCAAATTTAAATTTGCCTGTCATCCTTGTAACGTCGTGGCGAGCAATTGGTGCTAACAAAACCAATACCACAACCGACCATGAGTGGTATAACCCTATTAGTCGTATGGGCTAAATCGCTGTGCAACCACTGCATGCCTGGGAGCGATCTTGGGAACCCCAACACCAGGATCGGACGCTTTGGCCCAATCAGTCATTCGTCTTAAATTAAACCTGATTACAGCGCATACTACGGGGACTTTTTTGGCTGTATATACAGATCCTTCATGGGAATAATGCATTGATTGGACTAATTAATTGATGATTTCATTACCATAACATTGATAACAATTGTAATGAAATAAATTTCATTACCATTGTTTAAATTATTGAAAATGATTTAAGGATCTGATTTCATTGATTGACAATGTTTTTGAATTTGGAAAACTTTTTCCAAAATTACGGGTTCCAGACGATTGATTCTTGTTAAGAAGACCAAAAACAATATACGTCTGTCGGCGTTTTGATAGATCACATCGGAATTTCATTTTAGAGGCGGTTAAAGTTTCCCAACTCTGGCCTGTTCTTGCAGCATATAGGTATATAAAACTATGTTTTCTTTACATCTGAGGTATGGGGTATGTTCAGCAACTTTGTAGATAATGGTATGGCAAATATTTTTGTAGAACATATTAACTATCTAACTGCCCCTCACAACGGCATTTTTTGGCTTTATTCTAACAAATTATAAAAAACACCTCGAAAAAGGGGAAGGGTGGGAATAAAATGTTCTAAAAAAATTTTATTATTCTTATTATTTCGTCCCCACTTTGAGTGACAAAATATTGGAAAATAAGTAATCATTATTATTTTTATAAAAATATCTCAAGCTCAATTTAAAAGAATAATATAATATAATATTCAAAATCAAATAAAAGAAAATAAATTTATAGTTCTAAAAAAATGTTGGCCATAAAATTCTACTATACATGTCAGAAGACACCAAAACTTAACACAAACAGCTAAAACCAATCAAATTCAAGATTGTCCATTAAAGGTTAATTAAGTTATTGTTCACATATGTAGATCATCCCATCTCTGACGAGAAGGTTTGGCACTCAAATTCCGAATACTTTTGTATCTACGTCACTATGCCTTTAGTTTTGTTGCTAGCCTTCTTCTTCATTTTCTTGTTATCATCGTATTCCCACTCAAAATTTAAGTAATTTGAATTTGTTCTTTTTGTGTTTTCATTGTCGCACAAGGGAATTTGTAAGAATAATAATGATTGACTGTTTGGAAAAACTTGACTGAAATCACGACTTTTTTTAAATTCCCCTTTAAAGCAACTTCCAAACACTTAACACTTTCATAAAATGATTTTGTCCCCATGATTTTAGGGTTGATTTAATCGCTTATTCTTCTTTACCTTCTTCTCTACAACCTGATGTGCATACGAAATAACGCAGTGCTTTTGTATTGTAGAGCAGGGATGAAAAAGTTTATACAAAATAAATAAAATAAAAAAAATGTTGCTCGATAAAAAATATAAATTTGTATATTCGAATTCGTAAGGCAATTTCATAGGAGATGAGCAGCTCAAATTAGCAAAATTTTTTGTTTAATATAAAAAAATATATATTTTTAACGTATGTTAATTTTATGTAAAAACGAATTTTATATACGTTTTGTGTTCATTTTTATTTTTATGTATATTAATTTTATGTAATTTCTTTGTAAAAAAAAATTAGTACTCTGAGCGCCAAAAAAGTATTTTTGAATTTTTTCTTGATACCGAAAAAATCCAATTTTCCATTCCTGTTGTAGACACATTGAAAGAGAAAATCAAATGAAGTAACATAACAAAAAACGAATGTGTGTAAAGAAAAATATGAAAACAATCACCGAGAACAGAAAACGTCATTTTTTCACGTTTACAGTGGACTGAAGCTGGTTGTTCAGCTCCAAAGCAGGTGAAGTCACAACGATCAGCAAAGAAGGTTATGGCATCAGTTTTTTGGGATGCAAAAGAAATTTTGTTGATTGATTATCTTCAGAAAGGTAAAACAATCAACTCTGAATATTATTGCAGCCTTTTGGATCAGCTGGATGAAAAAATTCGTAAGAAAAGACCTGGTTTAAAGAAGAAAAAAATCATTTTTCATCAAGACAATGCACCTGCTCACAAAAGTGTTTTGACGATGGCTAAATTCAAAGAATTAAAGTACGAATTGCTTAAACATCCACCGTATTCACCAGATTTGGCTCCCAGTGACTACCATCTCTTCAGAAATCTCAAACAATTCCTTCGTGGAAAGCATTTTTCGTCGAATGAAGAGGCCATAGCAGCCGTAGAGGGTTATTTTGCAGAGCTTCCGGAAAACCATTATAAGGATGGGATAAAATTATTGGAAGATCATTGGAACAAGTGTATTGAGCTTCTAGGAGATTATATTGAATAAAAAAATATATTTCGTAAAAAAACAGTATTCTTTCATTTCGAGCGCAGGAACTTTTCAACCAACCTGTAAACAATTCTGGAGGCAGATCACCAAAGCTCACCAGACGCGATCATTCCAAAATTTTAAAAAAGATTGGAGATAATCCACAAACGACCTTAAGGCATTGTAAGAAAAGTTCTGAAAATGCACAATTACTCATCACATGTATCCAGAAAGGAGCCACTGCTTTCTGCTATTAACATTGAAAGGCGGGTCAACTTTTCTATTGCTAACGTTAACAACCTGCAGAGTCCTGGAATGACGGTATTTTTTGAGATGAAACAAAAATAATGTTGTCCTATCATGATGATGGACCCAGCAAAGTTTTGAGAAAGCCAAACAGTGCCTTCCAGCAGAAGAATACATACCAACTGTTAATTTGTCGAGCTTTCTGTAATGGTGTGGGGTTGTATCTCATCCAATGGCGTTGGTGAGCTGCGTATTTTTAATGAAATTATGGCGAAGGAGTATAATATCCTACAAAATGAATTGAAAAGGAGGTTTATTGATCCTCAAAAACCACATAAACTAAAGTACAAGTTGTATCAGGACAATGACCCCAAAAACAAATAGTTGCTTTGTAGGAGCTGGCTGCTGTATAATTGCAGCAAAATTAAGACACACCTGCTCAAAGTCCTGACCTAAATCCCATTGAAAATTTGTGGGCTTTATTGAAGAACAAAGTAGCTAAACAGGGCCTACCAAACGTTTTAATAAAAGCCATTAATGAAGAACGGCAGAAAATTTCAGAATATTATGACTTAAATGACCTTATACAGTCAATGTCGCGGCGGCTGAGAGCAGTCTTGGAATCTAATGGCCACCATACCAAATATTAACACTAATACTACTAGAGTTTTTAAGTTTGCGTTATAAATCCATACTGTGTTTGAATTTTGCAAAGAATTGATTCACAAGTGAATATTTGTATATTTTTTGTTTTATATTAAATTTAATATTTTTGTTATAAATATTAATAGTTAATGTTTATCATATATTTTTAATTTTATCAGGCTCGAGATCATAATTTAATGTTACTAACGAATAGTAAACACAATTTTTTTTTGTATTAAATGGAAAAAATTGTAAGGATCAGCGCTAGAGGGAGTGCACACTTTCGACCCGAGCGAACAGGTCATCTTCAGCCTCCTTATGAACCACCCAACCTACAAATAGCTCATGGTTTTTAACAGGCTTATATATCACACACTTTTAGGAAAATGACTATGCGAAATTCCATTTTTCAGATAATAAATGATTACCTGTACAAATGAGCTTTTTCCATCTATTTATAGAAATACCCTTTAAAAACCATCTTCGATTTTCGAAGCACAAATTGACAGAGTTGCCAACACAAATGTTAATGTTTCCATTTTCTTGGCAGACAACTGTATACACAGCCAAAAAAGTCCCTATAATATGCGCTGTATCCAGTAAACTGTCTTTAGTGTATACAGTGGATTAATTAAAAGTTTAAGGACGGTCCTCAAAGTAACAAAATGTCTTCATAGTAACTTGTGGAACGAAAAACCGTCCCCGCAACATGCGCCGTGCACATATATATATATATATATATATATATATATATATATATATATATATATATATGCATTGCCCATACTTTGAAGACATCTGTATATACAGCCAAAAAAGTCCCTATAAAATGCGCTGTGTCCAGATAAATATATATATATATATATATATATATAATATATATATATATATATATAATATATATATATATGCATTGTCCATACTTTGAAGACATCTGTATATACAGCCAAAAAAGTCCCTATAAAATGCTATGTTGCCATTAAAGTGTCTTCAGTGTAAACAGTAGAATAACGAAAAGTTTAAGGACATTCCCCAAAGTAACAAAATGTCTTCATAGTAACTTGTGGAACGAAAACCCGTCCCCGCAACATGTGCAGGGCACATATATATATATATATGTGCACAGCGCATGTTGCGGGGACGGGTTTTCGTTCCACAAGTTACTATGAAGACATTTTGGTACTTTGGGGACCGTCCTCAAACTTTTAATTATTCTACTGTTTACACTGAAGACATTTTACTATATACGGCGCATGTAATAGGGACTTTTTTGGCCAAAAAAGACCCCGTAATATGAGCTGTATTCAGTAAAATGTCTTCAGTGTAAACAGTAGAATAATGAAAAGTTTGTGGACAGTCCCCAAAGTAACAAAATGTCTTTATAGTAACTTGTGGAGCGAAAACCCGTCCCCGTAACATGCGACGTGCATATATATATATATATATACATATATATATATATATATATATGCACAGGACATGTTGCGGGGACAGTTTTTCGTTCCTCAAGCTACTATGAAGACATTTTGTTACTTTGGGGACCGTCCTCAAACTTTTAATTAATCTACTGTATACACTAAAGACATTTTACTGGATACAGCGCATATTATAGAGACTTTTTTGGCTATATATACAGATGTCTTCAAAGTATATGTAATGCATATATATATATATATATATATATATATATATATATATATATATATATATATATATATGCACAGCGCATGTTGCGGGGACGGATTTTCGTTTCACAGGTTACTATGAAGACATTTTGATACTTTGGAGACTGACCTCAAACTTTACATTAATCTACTATATACACTGAAGACATTTTACTGGATACAGCGCATATTATAGGGACTTTTTTGGCTGTATATACAGATGTCTTCAAAGTATGAGAAATGCATATATATATATATATAGATATATATATATATATATATATATATATATATATATATATATATATATATATATATATATATATATATATATATATATATGTGCACAGCACATGTTCCGGGGACGGGTTTTCGTTCCACAAGTTACTATGAAGACATTTTGTTACTTTGGGGACTGTCCTTAAACTTTTCGTTATTCTAGTGTTTACTCTGAAGACATTTTACTGGACACAGCGCATTTTATAGTGTAAACAGTAGATTAATGTTAAATTTGAGGTCAGTCTCCAAAGAATCAAAATGTCTTCATAGTAACCTGCAAACGAAAAACCGTCCCCGCAACATGCGCTGTGCACATATATATATATATATATATATATATATATATATATGCATTGCCCATACTTTGAAGACATCTGCATATACAGCCAAAAATGTCCCTATAAAATGCGCTGTGTCCAGTAAAATGTCTTCAGACATGTTCCGAGGACGGGTTTTCGTTCCACAAGTTACTATGAAGACATTTTGTTACTTTGGGGACTGTCCTTAAACTTTTCATTATTCTAGTGTTTACTCTGAAGACATTTTACTGGACACAGCGCATTTAATTGGGACTTTTTTGGCTGTATATACAGATGTCTTCAAAGTATGGGCAATGCATATATATATATATATATATATATATATATATATATATATATATATATATATATATATATATATTGCGGGGACGGGTTTTCGTTCCACAAGTTACTATGAAGACATTTTGCTACTTTGGGGACTGTCCTTAAACTTTTCGTTATTCTAGTGTTTACTCTGAAGACATTTTACTGGACACAGCGCATTTTATAGGGACTTTTTTGGCTGTATATACAGATGTCTTCAAAGTATGGGCAATGCATATATATATATATATATATATATATATATGTGCACAGGGCATGTTGCGGGGACAGTTTTCGTTTCACGGGTTAGTATGAAGACATTTTGATTCTTTGGAGACTGACCTCAAACTTTACATAAATCTACTATATACACTGAAGACATTTTACTGGATACAGCGCATATTATAGGGACTTTTTTGGCTGTATATACAGATGTCTTCAAAGTATGCATTATGAATATATATATATATATATATATATGTGCATGGCGCATGTTGCGGGGACGGGTTTTCGTTCCACAAGTTACTATGAAGACATTTTGTTACTTTGGGGACTGTCCTTAAACTTTTCATTATTCTACTGTTTACACTGAAGACAATTTACTGGATTCAGCGCATAGTAAAGGGACTTTTTTGGCTGTATATACAGATGTCTTTAAAGTATGCACAATGAATATATATATATATATATATATATATATATATATATAT
This sequence comes from Eustalomyia histrio, assembly GCA_949748255.1. Lineage (NCBI taxonomy): Eukaryota > Metazoa > Arthropoda > Insecta > Diptera > Anthomyiidae > Eustalomyia > Eustalomyia histrio. Next base: position 86,373,330 of record OX456523.1, read on the forward strand.
ATTCATTGCCCATACTTTGAAGACATCTGTATATACAGCCAAAAAAGTCCCTATAATATGCGCTCTATCCAGTAAAATGTCTTCAGTGTAAACAGTAGATTAATGTTAAGTTTGAGGTCAGTCTCCAAAGAATCAAAATGTCTTCATAGTAACCTGTGAAACGAAAAACCGTCCCCGCAACATGCGCTGTGCACATATATATATATATATATATATATATATATATATATGTGCACAGCACATGCTTCGAGGACGGGTTTTCGTTCCACAAGTTACTATGAAGACATTTTGGTACTTTGGGGACCGTCCTCAAACTTTTAATTATTCTACTGTTTACACTGAAGACATTTTACTGGATACGGCGCATATTATAGGGACTTTTTTGGCTGTATATACAGATGTCTTCAAAGTATGCGAAATGAATATATATATATATATATATATGCATATATATATATATATATATATATATTCATTATGCATACTTTGAAGACATCTGTATATACAGCCAAAAAAGTCCCTATAATATGCGCTGTATCCAGTAAAATGTCTTCAGTGTATATAGAAGATTAATGTAAAGTTTGGGGTCAGTCTCCAAAGAATCAAAATGTCTTCATAGTAACCTGTGAAACGAAAAACCGTCCCCGCAACATGCGCTGTGCACACATATATATATATATATATATATATGTGCACAGCACATGCTTCGAGGACGGGTTTTCGTTCCACAAGTTACTATGAAGACATTTTGTTACTTTGGGGACTGTCCTTACACTTTTCGTTTTTCTAGTGTTTACTCTGAAGACATTTTACTGGACACAGCGCATTTTATAGGGACTTTTTTGGCTGTATATACAGATGTCTTCAAAGTATGGGCAATGCATATATATATATATATATATATATATATATGTGCACAGTGCATGTTGCGGGGACGGGTTTTCGTTCCACAAGTTACTATGAAGACATTTTGGTACTTTGGGGACCGTCCTCAAACTTTTAATTATTCTACTGTTTACACTGAAGACATTTTACTGGATACGGCGCATATTATAGGGACTTTTTTGGCTGTATATACAGGCATATTATAGGGACTTTTTTGGCTGTATATACAGATGTCTTCAAAGTATGCATTATGAATATATATATATATATATATATATATATATATATATATATATATATTCATTGCCCATACTTTGAAGACATCTGTATATACAGCCAAAAAAGTCCCTATAATATGCGCTCTATCCAGTAAAATGTCTTCAGTGTAAACAGTAGATTAATGTTAAGTTTGAGGTCAGTCTCCAAAGAATCAAAATGTCTTCATAGTAACCTGTGAAACGAAAAACCGTCCCCGCAACATGCGCTGTGCACATATATATATATATATATATATATATATATATATATATATATATATATATATATATATATATATATGTGTGCACAGTGCATGTTGCGGGGACGGGTTTTCGTTCCACAAGTTACTATGAAGACATTTTGGTACTTTGGGGACCGTCCTCAAACTTTTAATTATTCTACTGTTTACACTGAAGACATTTTACTGGATACGGCGCATATTATAGGGACTTTTTTGGCTGTATATACAGATGTCTTCAAAGTATGCGAAGTGAATATATATATATATATATATGCATATATATATATGTGCACAGCACATGTTGCGGGGACGGGTTTTCGTTCCTCAAGTTACTATGAAGACATTTTGTTACTTTGGGGACTGTCCTTAAACTTTTCGTTATTCTACTGTTTACACTGAAGACATTTTACTGGACACAGCGCATTTTATGGGCTTTTTTGGCTGTATATACAGATGTCTTCAAAGTATGGGCAATGCATATATATATATATATATATATATATATATATATATATATATATATATTCATTATGCATACTTTGAAGACATCTGTATATACAGCCAAAAAAGTCCCTATAATATGCGCTGTATCCAGTAAAATGTCTTCAGTGTATATAGAAGATTAATGTAAAGTTTGGGGTCAGTCTCCAAAGAATCAAAATGTCTTCATAGTAACCTGTGAAACGAAAAACCGTCCCCGCAACATGCGCTGTGCACATATATATATATATATATATATATATATATATATATATATATATATATATATATATATATATATATGTGCACAGCACATGTTGCGGGGACGCGTTTTCGTTCCACAAGTTACTATGAAGACATTTTGTTACTTTGGGGACTGTCCTTAAACTTTTCGTTATTCTACTGTTTACACTGAAGACATTTTACTGGACACAGCGCATTTTATAGGGACTTTTTTGGCTGTATATACAGGCATATTATAGGGACTTTTTTGGCTGTATATACAGATGTCTTCAAAGTATTGGCAATGAATATATATATATATATATATATATATATATATATATATATGTGCACAGCTCATGTTGCGGGGACGGTTTTTCGTTCCACAAGTTACTATGAAGACATTTTGTTACTTTGGAGACTGTCCTTAAACTTTTCGTTATTCTACTGTTTACACTGAGGACATTTTACTGGATACAGCGCATATTATAGGGACTTTTTTGGCTGTATATACAGATGTCTTCAAAGTATGGGCAATGAATATATATATATATATGCATTGCCCATACTTCGAAGACATCTGTATATACAGCCAAAAAAGTCCCTATAAAATGCGCTGTGTCCAGTAAAATGTCTTCAGTGTAAACAGTAGAATATATATATATATATATATATATATATATATATATATGTGCACAGCGCATGTTGCGGGGACGGTTTTTCGTTCCACAAGTTACTATGAAGACATTTTGTTACTTTGAAGACTGTCCTTAAACTTTTCGTTATTCTACTGTTTACAATGAAGACATTTTACTGGATACAGCGCATATTATAGGGACTTTTTTGGCTGTATATAGAGATGTCTTCAAAGTATGGGCAATGAATATATATATATATATATATATATATATATATATATATATATTCATATTATAGGGACTTTTTTGGCTGTATATACAGATGTCTTCAAAGTATGCACAATGAATATATATATATATATAAGGACAGTCTCCAAAGTAACAAAATGTCTTCATAGAAGCTTGTGAAACGAAAAACCGTCCCCGCAACATGCGCCGTGCACATATATATATATATATATATATATATTCATTGTGCATACTTTGAAGACATCTGTATATACAGCCAAAAAAGTCCCTATAATATGCCCTGTATCCAGTAAAATGTCTTCAGTGTATATAGTAGATTAGTGTAATGTTTGAGGTCAGTCTCCAAAGAATCAAAATGTCTTCATAGTAACCTGTGAAACGAAAAACCGTCCCCGTAACATGTGCTGTGCACATATATATATATATATGTGCACAGCTCATGTTGCGGTGACGGTTTTTCGTTCCTCAAGTTACTACGAAGACATTTTGTTACTTTGAGGACCGTCCTCAAACTTCTCATTTATCTACTGTATAAACTGAAGACATTTTACTGGATACGGAGCATATTATAGGGACGTTTTTGGCTGTATATACAGATGTCTTCAAAGAATGCAAAATGAATATATATATATAAATATATGATAACAATGATTACATACATTCAATTATCTGTCCATAAAGCGCGGAGTTGAAAAATGTCCGTATAGCTTAACGTTAATTTATCAACTAGTTTTAAATTTTAATCGTCGGTATTTGTTTACAGTGTGTCGGTATGCTTGAGCACACTTGTCAGTATCAGTTTTGTAGTTAGTCTCTTACTATATGGTACATCAATTATAGTATGTAACATCTCAATAGTGTATCTCTTAGCATAATTACTCTCTTCTTGTAATATGCTCATATCTTTAAAATTTGGTTTATGTCCTGTTATTGTACTATGGGCAGCGAGTGCTGTTTTTTGTTCTATAGGTTTGTTTATAGCCTTGCAATCTGACCTGTGCGATGATAGCCGCGTTTTCAATTTAGTTTTAGTGGTACCAACATATACTTTATTGCAAGTGTTGGACCCATCACCATCGCAATTTATTTTATATACAACATGGGATTTTTCTTCATTTTCCAATTTTGATTTTGTTTTGCTAAATAATTTATTTACATTATTGCAAGTTTTAAGAGCAATTTCATATATTTCCTTATCATAAATATCTGAGTTTTTTATTCTTTCTGAAAGTCCATGTATATACGTTAATGGTTTATATATTTTTACCGGTTTTTCTTCTTTATTGTACATTTTTGATGTTTTTACATGTTTTATTAGTTCCAAAGTTGTTTTCTTTGGGAAATCATTCTTTTTTAAAATGTCAATGATTTCGTTCGTGTTTTCTTTATGAAACACATCATCACTAATTTCTAGTAACCATGGTATGGTTAGTAGCAGTATTCACAATAATACGCCTAGGATGTTTTGAATAGTAATTTATAAGTCTGCCTGAAGCAGTGGGTTTCTGATACCAGTTCAATTTTAGTTTGTTGCCTTTTCTTATGAACACGAAATCTAAAAATTGTAGTTGGTCATGATTCTCAGTTTCTTTGGTAAATTGTATTTGTCGATTGAATGAGTTTAGGATTTTTAGAGTATCTCTACGTTATTTGTTTTTAAAATACAGAACAAATCATCGACGTATTTAGTAAGGATCCTCGGTTTTGTGTCCAACATTTCCATTGAATAATCTAATAGTTTCTCCATGACTATGTCAGCAATGACTGGGGAGGCCGGTGATCCCATTGGCATTCCTTTCCCTTGTTTATACAAATTGTTTTCATATTTGAAATAGCGTGTATCTTTGATACAGAAACTTAGGATTTCCATAAACAATTGTTTAGGAATTTGTGTGTGTCTTTCTATAATATTCCACTGTGCTTAAATTTTTTTCAGAGCTAAATTAACAGGGATACTAGGAAATAATGAAACTACGGCGAAAGAAATGAGTATTTCATTATCATTTATCAAGGTGTTATTTATTTTTGTTTTAAATTCAATTGCGTCTTTAACGTTATATTTAGACTCACTTGTCAAATTTTCCAATATATTAACGAAGTGTTTGCAAAGGCCATATGCTGGTGGGTTTATTGAGGAGCATATGGGTCTCAAAGGGGTGTCTACTTTGTGTATATTCTTGGTGCTACAGAAGTTTTAGTTGTTAATTTGTTTTTCTCTTTGTTATTTATGAGGTTTAATGTAAATAATTTGTTTATTAAAATATTGTTTTTGTTTTCTAAAACTGAAGTTGGATCCTTTTTTAAACGTTTGCAAGTACAGATGTTACTAATAATATTCTTTATTTTACGTGAATAATCCTCCTTATACATCGCAACTGTTTTGTTACCTTTGTCCCAACTCAATATCAGTATATCATTATTCTCACGTAAAAATTGTCTAGCATGCCCCACTGTGCCTATTGTCAATTTTTCCCTTGAACTTAGCTTAGATCTGCTAAGGTGATTGTCTATAAGAGAAGTTAATTTTGTTCTCGCCATCTCCTGTTTATCTTTATTCTCAATTGTTTGTATTATGTCTTCCCCATCTGCAATGCATTTGAATAATGGGAAAGTTGTCATTGTATTTGGTAATGCGTGTTTGGGACCCAATGATAATAACCGCTTAACATCTGGAGGTATACTCTTATTGGTTTTGTTTACAAAAAAGTCATTATAGTTGTTATTGTTATTAATATTATTTTCCCTGTTATTCTCATCCTTTAATTTTTGTAATTTCTTGATATGTATTGTTTTGTTGTTGTTGGTAAGTTTTTCATGTAAAAACCTCTCACTCTCTATAAATAATATTAAATCCTGCTCATCTAGAAGTTTCTCTAATGTATTTACATTGTGCCTTGATTAGTTTGTTTTTATTTATACTTATTTGTTTATGTTTATGTTGTATAAGTAAATGTAAAATCTTTACATGAAAATCGTTAATATGTCTATTCAAGTCAGTTATAATTTGGCGAAATTTTATTCTTTATTTTAAAAAAGTTGTGTATGTTTTTAGCTATTGCTAATAAAATTTGGTATTATACCTATTTTCTTACACTTCATTAAAAATGTTGTTGATGATTTTAATTTGGCAAGTGTTATATTATGCTTTTTATAGTTACCAGTGATGTAAATGGTGTTTTTATTGTATTTAGTTTTGATATTTTTGTACAGCGTCATGGTGATTTTGTACTGCGGTGTGCCTTCCGTGTGGTATGTTAAAAAGTTTTAGAGTTGATATTTATTGTTGTTGTGTGATGGGTTATAGTTCGGCTTAAGACCATAAAATTTAAAAAATAAAAACTACATTTTAATTTTTAAATGTGTTTATTTTTATATCAATATTTCGAATAAACTTAGCTGTTCATCTTCAGGAAATAACTAAGCAAAAATACAATAATAACACATACAATAAATATAGACAATAAATTTTATTTTTTTTAAGTGATCGTGCTAAATTTGAAAACAAAATGTTCTCGTATAAAACTTTTACAGCTCACGTAACAGATAAATTGATCCAAATTTGGTGTAAATTAAGTATTGAAATCATTAAAAGAAAGAGTGTTTTAAAAAAATTAACTGGTTTGCTTGATAAATATCAGAAACATGTACAACATAGAAACAAAAGAGATGAATTTAAATCATTTGTTGATTCAATAAACGAATTATTTTATATTGACAAATGTAATTGCAAATTAAAAACAACAGAATGCTCGTGAGGATTGATTCCAGAACATCTAAAAGAATTTATGATGGACCAGCATAATGATAGAAAATTCACAATATCTGAATATACGGAAGACGTTGAAGAAGTAGCTACAACAATACCAACACTTACAACTGGTACCGATAATCCAAGTTACGAACCACCTGAATTACACATGGATGAAGATGAAAATGAAGCAACAACAGAAGTTCCAGAAGCAACTGTTCAAATGAGACAATGTTATTATACTCAAAGATACGATGACTTAAATTTTGCTATGATGTGTGATAGATTCGGTGTTTCAGATAGAGTCGCTTCATGTTTAGCAACAGCTTTATTCGAAGATATACATTTTAGAGATGTTCATGGTAATCTTGTGATTATGGATAAATCAAAAGTGGCTAGAGAAAAAGTTAAGTCTAGAGATGCAGTGCTTCGTACACGACATACAAATTCTTCCATAACTGCATTCTCTTTCGATGGAAGAAAAGAAGACTCATTAACTACAGAGAAAAATAATGACAAATTTCATACCACTATGGTAAAAGAACCGCATTTAGTTGTTCTGAAAGAGCCCTATAATGAGTAACTTGGATATGTAAATTTGGGTAGTCAAGAAGATGAAAAAACCAAACACAGAAAACTGAATGAATTTTTCAACAATAAAACATTGACATTAATTGGCATATGCAATGATGGTGAGCCAGCAAATACTGGAACAGAAAATGGTGTTTTACGATTATTTGAAAACAGTTAAATAGACCAATTTACTGGTTTCATTTCAATGAACTGCCATTTCGTCATTTATATGAAGCATTAGACAAAACAGTCACCAGTGGACCACGAGCAGCAAGTGGAAAGTTATTCAAAGCTATTCAAGAATGTGAGAAATTGCAGGTGTGTAACACTTTATTTTATTTAATATCATCATTTATTATCATTATTTATTGTCATTATTTTACTTTTTCGATTGGAATAAAGTTAAAATAAAATAATTGCATTTTAATTGATCTAAACATTTCATTTTTCAGGTAGTAGCTGATTTTAATCCAATACCACTGGAGAATATGCCTGCAATTATGGATCATGAACATGAGCTCGAACTATCAACAGATGTTAAATATTTATATCAAATAGCTAAAGCAATTTCGAATGGTATTGTTCCAGTTGATTTAGCTAACATTAAACCAGAACCCATTGCACATTCTCGTTGGATAACCAAAGCAAGTAGATTACGACGATTATATATAACAACTAATACACCATCAACCAATTTCAAAACTTTGACAGTTTATATTATTACAGTTTATGTGCCAATGTACTACAATGTGAAGTTTTATAACTCTGTTGTGTACGGCAGTGCACTTTTATTAAAATTTATACGTTAGACACGATACTTACAACCAAACTTTCGTAATATTGTAGATGGTGTAATTCAAAACAACTCATATTACGCACATCCAGAAAATATCTTATTAACAATGTTATTTGATGATCGAAAAGCAATACGGGATATAGCTATCAAAAAGATTTTACACTATCGAAAAGATATTACGCTACAAAAAATATATCTTAAATTTCGATGCTACCGATTATGTCAATATGGTTGATATGAATAACGACGATATATTATTTGAACCAGCATTTACTCGACAGATTCCATATGATCACTTGGTAGAATACTTAGATTTCGATGAACCACCACTGGCTGATCCACAAATTTCAATGAACATACAAGGAACAGAAAAACATGTACAATTATTAACGAGTGTTTCAAAATCAGTTATAGAAAAGAATCGTGAAGGAGTTATGGCAGTGACATTAGAAAGTCGTAAGAAAACTCCTCGAATGAAAAGTAAAAAGGATCTTAAAAAATAATATTACCACGTTAAAACATTAAATTGTAGGTCGAGAATAATATTTAAAAATAAATTGAATAACAAATGTAAAAATAGTGTTTTTTGTTGAAACCTTGAAAATGTTAATTTTTTCAGATCGATTTCCCTACAAAAAGGAGTTCGAAAACAAAAAAATTGATCGTAATAAAAGTTGTTGGAAATTATCTGAACTTTCATAATCTGCAAAAAAAATCTCGAAAAAAATCGAAGAAAATTCATAATTTATAAGTTAAAAGTTCAATTTAGGCTATTTTTCGATAAAAAATTCCTAATATCTCTACTAAATATAAGAAAAAATATTGGTATTAAAAAAATATCTTTCAAACAAGCCTAGATTGAGAAATCTACTATAACTCTATCCGATTTTATGACGAATTTAATTAAATTATTCTATGTATATATTGTAAAATATATATTTTGAAATTTTGGGGGGCTCCAAATCCGACTTAGAGCTATGGTCTTCTGAGCAAAATTTCTCAGAATTACCTATAGATTACCTTTTTGCTAAAAGGGTGTAGAATAAGATGAAATGAGTTGGATTTCTGATAAAAATTTATTGACCCCATAAAAACGTACAAAACGAACTTGATAAAATTGATAAAAATGAGAAAAACATTAATATTTTACTTTTTTTGATTTTTTGATTTTTTGGTTTTAAATTGTTTTTTTTTTCGTCAGTCTTCGAATTTTTTTGGAGTTTGGACTTTTTTTTCGGTGTTTCGTGATCTGGTACTTCGATTTTCTTCTGTTTGACAATTCAGTTTTTTCTTTTTTCAGCGCTTTGACTTCAGCTTTCTTTTTCTCGTGATCCGGTGCTTCGATTTTTTTTCTTGCTGACAGGTTCAGATTTATTTTTCGATTCTTTTTCGCTTTGGGTTCACTCGGTTTAGGAGCTACAAAATCCCGTTTCTGTGAATCAGTACAAAAGACCCTGACATTTTTATATAAATGCCTTTGCGATGCAAAGGTATTGTCACACTAAAAGCGAAAAAAATATGTCACCACATAGGCATGACGTCACCAAAGTCGGCACGCTTCATAACTAACCATACCAAATCGCATCTCCCAACTGAAGGTGTGTTCACAGTGATAATGCGTTATGAAGCTTTAATGCGTTTTTCTCAAAACTTCATTTTCACACACTAGGTCCCTTTTCTCGGAGAAGGTCACATATACATATATCCTTAATTTTCTAATTTAAATTGTAATTTTTTAACTTACTAGTGTTTCATAACTATAGCCGCACGTTCATAAGAAGTAATATTAAGGTTAACATTAGCGTAAAAATAATATAATTTAATGCTACATAATGGTTCTCTGATTTTGAAAATTCTCAAAAATTATATTTTGAACCAACCACTGTAAACTAATTTGGTTTCCACTTTTCTACTCGTATTCATTTTCCTCCTAATTAAATTTATTATTTTTTTGTGGAATTATAGTATGTGTTTTCGAGTTTTCCCTTATTCATGATGTTATTTATAGATCAAAATTACTTAGAACCTCATATATCAGCTGTTTTATAGGTGCGGCTGTAGTTAGATTCATTTCAAATAATTTCTAAAAAATGTTGCTAATTGATAAAATAATAAAGATTTTGTAAGGTATTTTAAAAAAATTTACTATTACACATAGCTATTTCTGTCGGCTCAGCGCCGATATGTTTTTTACAAAAACACTATTTTGAAAATGTATATTAAGAATTTAATTTTTCTTACAAAACAAAATGTTACTTATTTTAATTGCTAAAACGTGACATAAGCACATATGTCTTAGTCACTGTTAGAAATCTTATGTGGCAGGTTGTTTTTAATGAGATGTGCAATAAATGATATGAAAAAGCATACACACTTATTTACTCATAATAATAAAGCAACAAAAAAGTCACGTTTCCCACCAGTAAAACAAAAAAATACAAATTTTTTCCTTTAAAGAATGTAAAAATACACCAATCGTATAAAATATACAAATTTTTATACATATTACTTTCTTCAATTGCAAAAAATGCAAACGTTGTAAATGCCCACAAATAGTATTTGAAATATATTAAATAATTATTTTATTTCATTCTATGACATTATAATTATGGTTGAACATAGAAATATACATAGATTGTAACAAACTGCCAAATTGTAACTCACGATAAAATTGCCACTTGTGATGGAGCATACGTTTGGCATGCTTAGCTCAAGATAGAACTTGATGGTCAATTATGAGGTGAAAACTTTTGATATTCATGATTTTTTAAAATTATGCTTAAGACTTATCCAATTAAAAGTATGGTTTATTGTGTTTTGTCATGTAACCATACATATCTTGGCGTATTATATAAACACTTTTTTTAGCTGGACACAAAAATATTCCAAAATTATTCTAAAAACTAGCGTTTGTTTTTCAAAATTATTCAAAATTTAAAGATGCTTAAAAGCAGAAGTGAACTAAAGTTTTGAAAACAGTGATTAAAAGGCTAGCGTGATTTTAGCAAAAGCAACTAAATTTAACTGCTTAGTTAAAAACAAAACTACTGTTTTAACCAAAAATGTATATACTTAAAGATAGAGCAAAATGCATAATGGAGTTAGTTTTATAAAATTTGACTAGATGGCGTGTTCTTGTAGTTTTTCGAATTGCATATACAACTGGAGAGTGTAGACTCTCTCACAAGAAATTGAAAAAACAGCTGTTCGTTGTTGTCAGTCTTTTTTAAAATCATGGCAGTTAATTTCAATTTACAATAAAATAAAATATTGTAGTTGTGAAAAATTTTAAGAAAATTATAAAGAAAACATTGTATTGAAAAATTGTGTTGAAAAAAAAGAATTTAATTTTGTGTTCTGAATGTGTGTTATATATCAAATAAAGAAATCGTGCAGTGTAATGTTAATTTCAAACTATTTGCAATAATATAATATAAGTTGTTCGTTTTTCAGGTGAATGTTATAATCCATAAAAAAAATTATTTTTCACGATAATGAGTTTTACGTAAAAAGTTAGTACATTTTTTCACACAAATTTAATATACAAAAATATTATTGTTGTACACACAAAAAGAAAATCCTCAAGCAATCAGAGTACTTTTTTTTTGAAAGAAAAAACCATGAAATATTGTGAGCTTTTCCCAATGAAATATTAAGCGGTAATATTATTATAGCAAAAAATTTTATAATTAAAATTTTCTTTATTAGCGGGCTTTTTTGTAATAAAAATCTACCTAATATCCAAGTTATATTACCAATATTTTGCCTATATTAACATTGGTAATACACCTATTTTACTCAGTTAATTTAACAAAAATTATGGGTGATTTTTCGAATATAAAATTTAAGTATGATTTACCTATTTTTTACTGTAATATTGCCGTAAAATATAGCTACTTTATGTTGCCTTTGAAAATAGGTGATATCACCCTATAATTTTAGGCAATATAACCTATAGAGTTATTTTTGCTTAGTGAAAAAACAATACATTTTGGATTGTGTGTTTTTAATAAAATTAATAAATTATAAATTTTTGCAATTTACTTTACATTTTTAAGTCTTTAAGGTTCGAGCGAATTTTGAATATAATAAAATTAAATATTCAAACAACTTTGATATAATAAATAATTTAAGAAATGTCAAAAAGATGTGTGATGGGCTGTGATCCTCTTAAGGGCAGGCTGCACGAGTTTCCAAAAACATTAAATTGTAAGTATTTATTATATAGTTGTTAATTTTCTTAAAAAATAGCTACACAATTAACAAGCTTATAAATATACTTATAAAAAAGACCAATTATATTTGAGTTTCAGAAATAAATTAAATTTTTAGTTATATTTTGACAAATTTTTAATACACAATTTGCTTTTGTATTTCAAAAACTAAACGAAAATCTGATGATGAATTTAAAAATACAAATATAATTTTTCAAATTTTTTGTGTGTAGACTTACCAACCCCATAAGTAGTTGCATTTCGAACATCTTATAATTTACACCATTTCTATTTAAAAAAAAAATTGTACACAATTTGCAGTTGTATTATGAATATTTTAAATGATTAACAGGTATTGACTTAATCGTAGGCAATTTTGTTTTCAAAAGTTGTGTTTTGGGGAAATTTTTAAACTTACGTACTATACAAAAAAATTAAATTTCTTAAATTTCAGACATAATCCCATACAATCCATTTTTCGTTTTTTTCCTTAAATTTTAATCTTATGACTAGATTGGGCAGCTATACAATACGTGTTTACTAATTTAGTTTCCATATCACATATCCGAATACCACCAAATCCCAATTCTCATTTGGTAGAGTCTTCTTGATATATATTTTTTTTTTAACTTTCTACACAACATATATAAGGCATTACACACAAGATATTGTTAAAAAAAACAATTTATATCAAAGAAGTTTTGATCTCTTTTTAAGGTGTTAAACTTCAACCAACATCCACAAAACCCCCTCGAAAGACATATTCGAAATCAAGATTTATTACCTTCAAGTCGTTATCTTCTCAGTTACCTTCAAAATTAACAATAGTCCCAAAATTACCATCAACGTTGCTAAACAACTTATCATCTGAAATTGTTGTTGTTCCGTCAAATTTGTGTTCGTCTTCGAAATCACGAACCTTTTTACCCCCTTTCAAATGTTTAACAACCTCAAAATCAATATTGTTACCACCATTACACAAGGTATCGTCTGAAATCGTAGTTCCTTTCAATTTGTGTTCGTCTCCACCCAAGCTATTGTCTGAAAATCGGTCTGTCACTGTTTGCTCTTCAAATCCAATATGTGCTAAATCTTCCGAATACTCAACAACCTCAAAATCATCATCATCAATATCGTTACTACCATTAACCAATTTATCGTCTAATATTGTTTCATCCGATTTGCGTTCGTCTTCAAAATCATCAACATTATTACCATCGACAACGCACTTATCGTCTGAAAATAGTTCTCTCACTATTTGCTCTTCAAAGCCAATATGGTCTCAAACTTCCGAAAATATAGATCCATTCAATTTCTGTTCAACATCAAAATCTTCAACGTTATTGCTACCATTTAAAACAAATGTTTCATCTGAAAATCTTAAATCTTCCAAATGTACTTTATATTCTTCTCCGCCAAAAATAAAAATGTTACCAGTTAAAAGAAGATATCAAAACTGATACTATAGTAAAGATAATAAAAACCACGCCTTTTTCCTAAAGATGACAAAAGTGTCAAATGTTTTTGTAGGTGCCATATAAGCAAATCAAATTCAAATCTAGAGCAACAACTTAAAGACTTAATAATTCAAAATGATATCGAAATAAAATTATTGAAAATTGAAATTGAGGAAATACAAAAAAATTTTCAAATAAAAGAAGATAATACAAAAATTTTGAAAAGACCGCTAAAGATTCTGAAAAAATAATTGAGAAATTTGCCAGCGAATTGGAGTACATTAAAGGTAGAGCAATAATACCAGCTCCAAGTTCATCAGATCACGCCATCGTATTCTCGAATATGATATGTGGCACATCAAAAAAATACTCAGAAAAAGAAAAAGCAATTGTGCAGAACATTAAACTGGTAAACAATAGGTCGTACAAATTTTTGAGGATAATTTGGCTTTCAATTTGCCGCATGAAAAGACAGTAAATCGTTGGCGAGATATAAAAAAGGTCAATCCTGGCATTGATCCTCGAGTAATTGAAAATTTAAAGAAAATAACTAAAAAATTCACTAATAGTCAGAGACTCTGTTCTTTAGTTTTTGACGAAGTCGCCGCAAAAAAAAAACTGGAATGTAATAAACATGATGACGAAATTGACCGATTTGTTGACTATGGCGATGGCAATCGAGGATCAGGTATTGCAAGTCAATGTCTTTTTTTATGTTAAAGGGCACCGTCAGTAATTGGAAATATGTCCTCTAATATTATCCGGTCTCGAAGAGTACTGCTCCAGAACAGTTTAAAAAATGTGTTATTGATAGTATAGATGCTGCTAGTAATATAGGTCTTTCCGTAAGAACTCTTGTTTGTGATCAAGGAGGCCCAAATATCGGATTTTACCAACGAATGTTGGTAAACAAAGCAAAGCCCTACTTTACCCACAAAAACAAAGACATTGTTTGTCTTTTCGATTACTGCCACTTAGTAAAATCAGTGCGAAATAATTTTATGAATTTTGATTACCAAACGGCTGACGGAAATGTACGATTCTCTGTCATAAGAAAAGTATATGAAAAAGATAGTAAAATTTAAAAATGTGTCCGAAGGTAACATATCAGCACATTTATCCAACAAGTTTAGAAAAAAGGTCTGTAAAAAGAGCGGTTCAGGTCATGAGCAATACCATGGAACATGCTATAAAAGCTGGTTTAATATCGGGGTGGTTAAAAGACCCGGCATCATATGCTACCATGAAATTCGTTAATTTCATGAACGACTTGTTTGACGAATTAAACGTAAAAAGCCTAAATTCACGAAACCCAAACAATAGAGCCATATTTCGTGGAAAAAAGGCAAAGTTGAAAAAGGCCGTTGAAAAATTTTCAAATTTGGTGCTAAATCAAAATAGCATACGTTGTATTGATGGATTCATCCAGACAATTCGGGGCATAATCATGCTCTCGGAAATCATATTCAAAGAATATGATGATGTAAATTTTATATTAACAGGCAAGTTAAATCGAGACTGCTTGGAAAACTTTTTTTTCCCAGTTGAGAGGTGCTTTAGGGAATAGCACACATCCCTCTGTTAAAGATATCAAATATTTGACCGCAAGGATGGTATCTTTAAAAATTGTCAGAGCACAGTTTGAAGACAGCAAGAAGAACTGTGAAGTCGATAATGATGAAATGCTAGATTGGAATGCAGACATAAAATCGGAAATTGAAGAAATTGTTTCATAAAGTTGAGGAAAAAATTAATAAACTTTCAAACCCTTATCATCCAGACCCTGCACAATGGATTAATTCTGCTGACAAATTAGTGGATGGTCAAATTAGCCGTTATTTAAGGGGTTATACGACCCTGCAGTCAATTGTGAAAAAAACAAACTGCATACGTTGCTTTAAGTCAATGTCGAAAGACTATTTGGGTAACGATGACTCAGAACTTTTATTGAAAGCAAAAAATTACACATCATCCGATAATCTGAAATTAGTAAATTTAAAGGATTATTATTGTTCAAGTTTCAAATTGACTGTTACAAAAAAGTTTTCATCAATGTAGCACACAAAAAAAAAAACGTCAAAGCTATTCTTTTTAAATCCATTTTAAATGTGACAAATGAAAAATTTAATTATTTTGTCGATTCAGATGAATGTAAGGCACACAAACTCCAGCATTTGGATTTTGTATTGAGGGTATTGCTTTTTAAAAATGCAAAGTGGTTGTCACACAAACTTTTACAATTTCAAGACGACGAACGTAAAAAATTCAAGAAACTCGCTAAACTTAATTAATAACAGGTACGTATCACGCTATTGAACAATGTTTAAAGAGCGGATGAATATAAGGTCAAAGCCCAGAAGATTTTTTTTTTGCAGTGTAGTATGCTTTTACATTACAATTTACCATTTTATGATTTAGTATTTTTCTATAACTTTTAAACTCCAAAATTTTGTTAGCCAAGTTGGTAACTTCAGATAAATTTTTTTTCAAGATTAACTATATCGCGTTTAACTGACATCCCAGAACAAGTCCAAAAGAAAAAGTAATTTATTATTTTAATATTTTGTGTTAATATGAAAATGCATTTAGTCATTTTTTTCGAAAATTTTTGCATTATGCCTATTTTCCTTAATTCAACTACGCTTAATATAGTTGGTATTTACGACATAATTTAATTATTTTGTAATACATTTTATTTACAGTTATCAATTTCGTATTACAAATATTCTATTTATCACGTTTTTAAAACAAAGGGCTTTAAGTATTTGGATTTAACTTGATTTATTTGTACAATAGAAATGTCTTCTCTCACGTAATTATTGTTTAATGTGAGTATAAACAATGAAAGAAAAAACATTTTTCTACCTCGTTTATATTATTTTAAATCATATTTATTACAGTTATCAATTTCATTTTAAGGATTTGTTGCATGCATTTTACAAGATTTTGCCTCAATTTCTTTCTCGTTTCATTATATATTAATATTTTTAAATGTAAGTATTAATAACAAATTGTGGAGATTTCACTACTTTCACTTTACAATGTTTTTGAAGATGTCCAAATAAAATTGATTGACAAACTAATAATCTTACTAAATTTTGTTTACAGTTATCAATTACATATTACATATATTGGAATTATCATGTCTTTCAGTATTTGGATTTAAACTGATTTATTTGTACAATAGAAATGTTTTCTCTCACATAATTATTGTTTAATGTAAGTATAAACAATGAAGGATAAAATGTTTTTCGACCTCGTTCATATTATTTTACATTTATATGTTTTACAGTTATCAATTCCATTTTAATAATTTTTTAACGTGTATTTACAAGATTTAGCCTCAATTTCTTTTTTTTTTAACCCAGTTCCTTTCTATAAGTATTTTTTTAAATGTAAGTATAAATAATAAATTGTGGAGTTATCACTACTTTTATTCTACAATATTTTGTACCCAATTTGGTTTTAAACTGGACTTAGGCGTGTACAAACTATTGCAGTTTTCTTTTTGATTTATAATCGAGTTAGACATTTAAGAAATGTTATATATGGATTAAAATTAGTAGACAATTTTTTTTCGATATGACGAATATTTCAGTCTCATAATATATAATTTGTTATTGCTGGCTTTGTCTGTAGATCCTTTGTACACCCCCTTTTTGGAAACAAAAGACTTAAGACATAAACTTTATTTTGAGCCCTCGTAAATATTACACACTATTTGTCGAACTTGTTAATTCACGAGCAAAATTGTTTTACTGATTTAACATTCTCGGATAATGAAAATAGGTGTTTATAAATAAGTTGATTTCATTTATTTTTCTAAATGTTTCGAAAATGCATATATAGTTTAGAAGCGATATGCGAGACTTTAACTTTTGACAAAATCCTTAAAACGATTTAATATGTTTTCCCAATTCTCCGCATATATTTTTGCCTTTGCTTATTATTTCTAGTTGTAATAGATGAGATGGATTTTCAAAATCAAAACCTTTTTGGTGCTTTTTGATCAGCATTAAATTTTAATCATCTATTTCCTGTTCCTGTGTTTCATTTTATTGCATTTTGTTTTTAATACAATTACTACAATATCTTGCAAGTTTTGTTTGTTGATTGTGAGTTTTATTTTCGAAAAGCATATCGATGGTCGTAGCTCTTAACTTATGATTTAATTACAACTTGAGAGTTGACTGCCAAATGATTTCATTATGAAAGTGAAGTCATTTTGCGTGATTTACTCAATATGAAATTTAAAATAGTTAGTTTATATGTTTCAACTTATGACAATCTATATACTTAATTTTAACTGGAGCTAATATATTTTTTTTTGTTTTTTATTTTTAGTATAAATGGATTGAGATGGATTTTTAAAATCTAATATTTGTTAAATTAAAATTTTACATGGGAAGAAACATCAAATGTGTCACAGAAGGTCGCAGTTAGTTGCTACTTTGTCTTATACAATAGTTTTATTAAATGCTTTATTTATTAATTTTAAAATCATATATTTTTTATCTTGCAGTAATTTCTTTTTAATTAATAATGAAAATTCTATTTGGAGATTTTTATAAATAATATAATACAATCCTTTTTGTATTTAATATGAATGTTCCTGACTGATATGTGAACTCAATTTAAAATACTCTGTAACAAAAATCTTTAGGTCAGGCTTTAGTTAAAATTTAACTAACAGTTAAATTAATATTTTACATGGGAAGTTACAACAAATGTGTCAGTTTTAACGTTTTTTAATTAAATATTATAATATTATTTTTATATCTCCATAATAATCAATACAATTCATATGTTTGCTAATAATACATTTTAATTTTTCAGTTTTATAAGATTCTGTTTAGAATTGAAATAACATTATCAATAGTTTTCAGTGCTAATTTTTGTCTTTGTAGTGTTCACCGAAGAATAAAAACGTTTTATAAGGAACTTACAGAATGATGAACTGTTTTTTAATTTGTAAACTTATTATTTTATTCGTTTCTAGGTGGTTTGCATTAGATTCATCATTATATCCCTAGATTAACTATTAAAAACATTTAGTACCGCCTTAAATTTCCAACTGAAAAAGTGACCAAAAGTTGCAAATCGAAGTGAATATATACTCAGAAAATTAAAAGTAAAAATTCAATAAAATTTAACTGCCAATAATAAGTGCATAATTAAAATGATATATAGATTTATTTATTAGAATATTTTTTTAATATAAAAATGTATTATTTTACATTGCTATTTGTTTGTGAATTTTAAAACGTGTTGTAAATTTATATCCAAATGTAAGATTCCTCGGTTGTCATTGCTTGTTTATTTTTCAATCAAAATTAATGTTTTTTTTAATAAAAATGCATACACATTTGTACCTCTTTATTTTTGGGAAATGCACTGTTTAAAGTAAGTATATATAAAGTAACCGTATAATAGAAAAACAATCCTATTATATAGTTAAACAAATGAAAAAAATGCAAATTATACATATAAAATACAACATTTGGCTAACCTGAATCATAACAATATAAGTTTATGGGCAAAGTGTTGTGCTTTTCTGATATTTTCTAATCAAATAGTTCTTGTTAAAAAGACTGGCCTTTTCAATCCAATCTATGATATCATTTCATTAACCAATTGAAGTAAATGCCAAACTAAACTTAATTTTCGAGGTACATCCGAGGTCCCTTTAACACTAAACATATGATATAATTCATACATGTAGCCTTACGTACACATTCCGACATTTGTCTTATTTTACAATCACATGTTCTACCATAGCCAAAGATTACTTTATTGTTGCAACGACGATGAGAGTGAATGAAATTGTAGCTGCCGAGTGTGAAAGTATATAAAGTAATTGTCGGATCTGTTTCTATACAATATGGATCTTTATGATTTAAAAATATTGATTCAGGATTTTCATTTTAATCATTCAATAGTCTTTTTGTTTTACACAACTCAAAGCCAGGATTATATACATACATGCATACATATATGCTCCCAGCAAAATAACATAACAGAACATCCAAAGAAGTTAATAGTGCAAATTTTTCGATTTGTAAGAAGTCATTTTAAACAACTTCCAAAATGTTGATATTAACCCCTACTAGTAAAAAAAAAACAATTATTTAGTTAGTCCATAAATGGTTAATTGAAAACATACTTTGCATACCAGTGATATTCACTTTATCCTGGTCGGAATAATAATTCTTGGCGTGTTCAAAATCACATTTTTTACTTAAAAAAGCCACTCCCTATATTTATTTTGTAGGCCCTATATTTAAAAACTTCCGTAAACTGATGAAAATGTCCATCTGCTCATCGATTTTTCATAGCACCGAAACAAACTACTTCCTCCCAATGACACGCCAATGTTAAAATCATTAATGATTCACCGAAATTTTCACAACTTCGTGTTCAGTAGATGTAGTGTTTACCTACTTCTTCCTCAGCTCTTATTTTGCTGGGCTTTTTTATCATCATTTAGTATAAACTTTGCGGAATCTTTTTTCAACTGCAATTGTTGTTCACTTTCACATAGAAATACTAAAAGTGTGTAAAATTAAATAATATGAGTACATTATGTCTAAATAGTTATAAGCATAAAAATTTTGAAACATACATTAAAAGTGCTTAAAATATGTATTGCAACATATCCCTTAGACACAAAATGTGTAATTTTAAAGCTATATTCTAAAATGTATATTAATGGTACAAAAACATTTTTAATTAAGCAAATTCCAAGCATTTTTAGACAACATATTTTTATTAAATTACATAAAACGGGTGATAACAATAGCAAGTATTTACATAAATAAGTATAAAGATCAAAGTTTACAAATATTTTCCGGCGTTTCTGATAACTTATAGCGTTTCAGTCGTCGCACAAAGTCAGATTTAGACAATATAGGCGGCAGAAATGAAAAAAAATGTGCTTCAAAATTGATAATATTTTGATATTTACAAAAGAGAACGAAAAAATGTGGTTGGCATGATAACAGTTATCAAACTCTTGCTATTGAACAGCATGCAAAAACAATTTTGCAATCTTGTAATCGATCACAAAACTTAATATGATAAAATTAAAGTTGTGCGTGCTTTTTTTTCTTTCGAAGTTTTTTTTGTATTAAAGTACAATAATTTAATAAAAAATTTTGCTTAACACGACCTTCATATTTCCACCCAAGCATTTTATTTATTTTGTTAAAGAATTAGCTAAAAGGTAAGATGAAATTGAAAAATTATAAGTCTTTCATAGACTAGAACTTCCAACTCCTGCGCGATCCCGCTATGGGAATGTCACCAGTTTCACCGTATATGTTCCTTAAATAGATTTAAAAAATAAAATCCTGCCGATTTTTTGCTTTTTTTAGCATGAGTCAAATATCGCGTGAAGAACTTTTTACGATTTGGTTGGGTAAAGTGAAAAACGAAAAATACGAAGCGGTTAAAAAGCATGTCATATCAACTTTTAACAAACTTAAAGGTCATCTACAAAAGCTTTGCTCCAATTTTGAATCACGTTGGAGCAAATCGCACAGAGATAAGGCAAGATTTATGCATAATAATTCTATTTGGCTAAGTTCAAATATAATTGCTGCAGAATTTGCTCTTAATGTAGCACCATCCACATCATCTCATTGCGGAAGGCGAGAAAAAGAGTTTTCGTATTGTGCCACACGGACACAGCGACTAAAGTGTAAAGAGCTAATGTCAAAAGTATCTGGGGAGCAACTAGCAATGACAGCAGAAAGGCATCTTAGAACTTGCGAAAAAAGAGATTCAGCTAATATTCTGAAAGAGTTATCAGTAGCATCACCTTCAAGAGGAACAGCTATCAAGAAAGCTAGATTAAGCGCTTCGGAAACTAAATGTCTCTCAGCTGACCAAGCACTGGCGATGATGATAGACGCAAATTTGTCAACGGAGCAATATCGTGCGATTCGGCAACATGCTAAACATTGCAGTCCTAAGCTGTATCCCTGTTATGATCTTGTGGTGCGCTCGAAATCATTATGTTACCCGAGTAACATTTCAGTGGGTGAAACATATGCTGAAATCAATTGGCAATCTTTAAGAGATTAACAAGTGCAATCTGTGAGAATTTTAAGTCCTTTCCAAATCTGAAAGGTGAAATGAGCATTATTATAAAATGGGGGTGTGATGGTGCAGAGCAGAACCGGTACAAGCAAAAATTTACGGAGGAAAACTGCTCGGATGAGAGCTTATTTTCAATAGCAATGGTTCCTCTTCAATTATTTTATACTGCTGGAGGAAAAAAGCTAATTGTTTGGCAAAACCCGCTCCGTCATCGACCCGATACTGCCGACCCATTAAATTTATATTTACTAAAGAAACTCGGGAGGTGATTATAACTGAAGTGCAGAAAATTGAAGATCAGATAGCCAAACTGATACCGACTAGCGTCGAGTTGAAAGACTACAATTTTAAAGTTGAAGCGACTTTTATTTTATGCATGATAGACGGAAAAGTATGCAATGCTCTGTCCGCTTACACTTCATCGCAAGCATGTTATTTGTGTGGTGCTACACCGAAAACAATGAACAATTTAAATGCCCTTTCAAATCGTAAGGTCGATGTTAATATGCTTGCCTTGGGTCTATCACCTTTGCATGGTTATATACGATTTATAGAATGCTTACTGCACATTTTATATCGGTTGGAAATTAAAAAGTGGTAAGTTTCAGGCGAGGAAAACAAAGTTGCTAGAAGAAAAAAAGAAATTCAAGAACAATTTAGGAATAAAATGGGTATTCTTGTCGACATGAGGAAACAAAAAACTGGAAATACCAATGATGGAAACACAGCCAGAAGATTTTTTAAAGAAGCACACACAACAGCAGAAATAACAGGAATAAATATTGATTTAATAAAGAAGTTTCGCACAATACTTGTTTGCATAAACTGGGGATTTATCATTGATACAGACGCCTTTCTATAAACCTTTATTTATTTGAATATTCATGGTACAATATGCCAGTAACCGTGCATACGATATTATACCATGGATCGGAAATAATCTCTTCCTGCATTCTCCCAATTGGCAATTTCTCCGAAGAAGCTCAAGAAGCGAGAAACAGAAAGAGACAAGAAATTACCGAGAAATGTTCACTAGAAAAACATTAAGAGTTGAGACAAATACCGATCTATTGAACAGGCTGCTAATTTCATCCGACCCATTAATTGCTAGCTTACGTTTGCCTCCAAAGACCAGACGTGGAGATTTACCTGTGGAAGTTCGTGATTTATTGTTGGACCAACAATCGTTCGAAGAGAGCTCTGACTCTGAGTAGTTCTATTTCAGTAATTATTTTTATTTTCCTTTTTTTCTACAAGTAAGATTTTCTTTTAATTTTTTGCATAATTATGTACTTATTTTTTTCAATATAATTTAATTTTAATTTAATTTATGGTTTTTTTAATTTTTTCTTTTAATTTTATAGCCTTATAATATTTTCTTAATAAACTGAACTGAGTAAAGGATACCTTTTGTTTTTAAATATAAACGGATAAAAATAAATTGTCCCAAACTAGTCTTTTTGGGAGTAGTTCGGAAGTAGTCCTTTTTGACACCAGTTGGAACTAGTTTCCCAACGCCATGTTGAAACTTATGTTTTTTCTAGAACGCATGCCAAATTTCGTGTTGATATCTCTTAAACTTTAGCTCAAATTTAATTTCTGCCGCCTAGATTGACTAAATCTGACACTGTACGTCGTAGACCAAAGGAATCTCTCTTAAATTATTTTAAAAATTCTGAAAGAGCAGCATATGGATTTACATCTCTTCATACACGCGCTGGGTGCATGGTAATGCAGGATATCAAAACTAAAACATTTACATTCTGCATTTACGTTCCTTTTTCACACAATCAATACAATATAAATAGAACAATATAAATATACCAGTTTTGTAATTTTTCATGTGTCAAAAAATAGCATGTGTCAATAAAATTACTCTCAATTAATTTCTACACAAATTGAACTCTCCGTTAGCCATATATGCACAATTCGAATATTCCTAATGGAGAGTTTACAAAATGCACTTTACGTCCGAAACCTCACCAGCGTCACCTAGATATACCATAATACAACTCGTGCTCTTTCTTTATGTTTAAAAGTCTTTGATTAAGCCAAATGATGCGACTACAAAAATTCTTAGCCGAGACCACAACATTCTTAGCCGATTTTCAGAAAAACTTAGCCTATAGCAAGGGTTGTAACAATTAAAACATGTATGTATCACATCACAATCACTGAACTTGCGCTACAACCCTTGCTAGAGGCTAAGTTTTTCTGAAAATCGGCTAAGAATGTTGTGGTCTCGGCTAAGAATTTTTGTAGTCCCATCATTTGGCATCATGGCATCATGGGTGGCTAAAAATTTTGTAGTTTGTTCATCCTGGTTTCAAGGGTCCTTGGTTGTGAATGTATTCACAAGGACCCTTGAAACCAGGATGGACAAACCAAGGACGCTTGAAACCAGGATGAACAAACTACAAAATTTTTAGCCACGTAGGATGCCATGGTGCCATGATGCCAAATGACGAGACTACAAAAAATGCATAGGCAACAGCATGAAATTCTTAGGCGATTTACAGAAACATTTAGCCTCTAGCAATGGTACGACCAAGGACCCTTGACACCAGGATGAACAAACTACAAAATTTTTAGCCACCCATTATGCCATGATGCCAAATGATGCGACTACAAAAATTCTTAGCCGAGACCACAACATTCTTAGCCGATTTTCAGAAAAACTTAGCCTATAGCAAGGGTTGTAGCGCAAGTTCAGTGATTGTGATGTGATACATACATGTTTTAATTGTTACAACCCTTGCTATAGGCTAAGTTTTTCTGAAAATCGGCTAAGAATGTTGTGGTCTCGGCTAAGAATTTTTGTAGTCGCATCATTTGGCTTAATCAAAGACTTTTAAACATAAAGAAAGAGCACGAGTTGTATTATGGTATATATGTATCACATCACAATCACTGAACTTGCGCTACAACCCTTGCTAGCGGCTAAGTTTTTCTGAAAATCGGCTTAGAATGTTGTGGTCTCGGCTAAGAATTTTTGTAGTCGCATCATTTGGCATCATGGCATAATGGGTGGCTAAAAATTTTGTAGTTTGTTCATCCTGGTTTCAAGGGTCCTTGGTTGTGAATGTATTCACAAGGACCCTTGAAACCAGGATGGACAAACCAAGGACGCTTGAAACCAGGATGAACAAACTACAAAATTTTTAGCCACGTAGGATGCCATGGTGCCATGATGCCAAATGACGAGACTACAAAAAATGCATAGGCAACACCATGAAATTCTTAGGCGATTTACAGAAACATTTAGCCTCTAGCAGTGGTACGACCAAGGACCCTTGACACCAGGATGAACAAACTACAAAATTTTTAGCCACCCATTATGCCATGATGCCAAATGATGCGACTACAAAAATTCTTAGCCGAGACCACAACATTCTTAGCCGATTTTCAGAAAAAATTAGCCGCTAGCAAGGGTTTTAACTATTCAAACATGTATGTGTTCACATCACAATCACTGAACTTGCGCTACAACCCTTGCTAGAGGCCAAGTTTATCTGAAAATCGGCGAAGAATGTTGTGGTCTCGGCTAAGAATTTTTGTAGTCGCATCATGGCTTAATGCATCATGGGTGGCTAAAAATTTTGTAGTTTGTTCATCCTGGTTTCAAGGGTCCTTGGTCTAAATCACCCTGGTGTTCACCAGCTGTGTTGGTTAGAATGCCAGGGAAAGTGCGTTTATGTGTAGACTCAAGGAAATTAAATGCAGTTACAAAAAAAGATTCCTACCCATTGCCACATATAAATGATCTACTAAGTAGGCTGAATGGCACCTTTTTCATTAGTGGGATAGATTTGAAAGACGCATTTTTACATATTCGGCTATCTGAATCTTCCAGAGAGAAAACTGCTTTTGCTATACCCGGTAATAGGCTTTTTGCACTGAACAACATCTTTGTGAAACGCGTGAAATATGTTGAAAACGTTAAACATGTATTTACATTGGCAACATCTTTCATCTATCATTTATTCAGCTGTCAAAAAAATAAAAGAAAAAGACGCATATTTTTTGTCAAAAATAAAAAATGGATTTAGAGAAAGCATTAATCAGTGGAGGAGTTGTTGCTTTGCAAGAACAAACCCGAATTTAAATGCAGAATATTGAAATATTAAAGATCATTCTGGAAGAAGATGATGATGAAGAAGAATTTTTGGTAGACATAAGAATAAAATTCTTACATGTCCCGCTCATTTTCCTTCATTGAATAATTTTTTTTGTTTGTTTTCTGCAATCTCAGTTTGCTAGTGATGGCACAAAGAAAATCGATATTTTTTGTATTTTTTTAGTGATGACACTTAAAATAACAAAAGATGTAAGATGGAACAAAATGAGAAGGGATCATCTTTTGTAGATGTAGAAAGATGTAGAATTTTTGGCTTGTATAATTCTTATGGGAAGATGTTAACATGTTTGCAAATTGATGAAAGGTGAAGCTCAGTGGAAAAAGGCTACAAGCCACTTTACCAATATAAGTATATGCCTTTTGGGCTTTTTAATGGGCCCCAGACCATGAGTCGGCTCATGGATAAGGTAATACCGTCATACTTCATGGAAAATGTCTTCATGAATTATTAGTATGTAGTTCTGATTTTGAGTCACATATGAAACTTTTGTTTGAAGTCGCCTGAGTGTTTGAGGGTCGCAAAATTTACCATTAACGTGGCTACATTGTGGTCATGAGCTGTCTTAAAGTTGACCCGGAAAAAGTGAGAACAATTAAAGAATTTCCTATACCCAAAACTCCACGACAAGTTCGTCGATTCATTGGGATGGCAAATTGGTATAGGACATTCATAAATAACTTTGCCGACCTTGCTGGCCCAATAACGGATTGTCTGAGGAAATCTCGAAAATCATTCTCTTTAACCGATGTTGCAAAGGATTCATTTGAGAAACTGAAAAGTGCACTTGCGTCTGCTACTGTTCTGGCTCAGCCTGACTTCACTAAGGAGTTCGTTATACAATGTGACCCGTCGAAAATAGGTGTTGGTGGGGTTGGTAAGTCTACACACAAACAATTTGAAAAATTATATTTGTATTTTTAAATTCATCATCAGATTTTCGTTTAATTTTTGAAATACAATAGCAAATTGTGTATTAAAAATTTGTCAAAATATAATTAGAAATTTAATTTATTTCTGAAACTCAAATATAATTGGTATTTGTTATAAGTATATTTATAAGCTTGTTAATTGTGTAGCTATTTTTTAAGAAAATTACCAATTATATAATAAATACTTACAATTTAATGTCGGAACAGCGGTTTTACATAACTTCTTGCTTCCGAGGTATTCCTATGAAAAGTGATTGTCGCATATTCGATCATATGTATGCATTTCTCTTGAAATTCCCAGGTTCTTGTACCAAATATCCCGTTCCGCTTTAGTTTTTGGAAACTCGTGCAGCCTGCTCTTAAGAGGATCACAGCCCATCACACATCTTTTTGACATTTCTTAAATTATTTATTATATCAAAGTTGTTTGAATATTTAATTTTATTATATTAAAAATTCGCTCGAACCTTAAAGACTTAAAATTGTAAAGTAAATTGCAAAAATTTATAATTTATTAATTTTATAAAAAACACACAATCCAAAATTTATTGTTTTTTCACTAAGCAAAAAAAAAAAAATCTATAGGTTATATTGCCTGAAATTATTTTCAAAGGCAACATAAAGTTGCTATATTTTACGGCAATATTACAGTAAAAAATAGGTAAATTATACTTAAATTTTATATTCGAAAAATCACCTATAATTTTTGTTAAATTAACTGAGTAAAATAGGTGTATTACCAATGTTAATATAGGCAAAATATTGGTAATATAACTTGGATATTAGGTAGATTTTTATTACAAAAAAGCCCGCTAATAAAGCAAATTTTAATTTAATTTAATTATAAAAATAATAAAACTTTTTGCTATAATAATATAACCGGTAAATATTTCTTTGGGAAAAAGCTCACAATATTTCATGGTTTTTTCTTTCAGAAAAAAAGTACTCTGATTACTTGAGGATTTTCTTTTTGTGTGTACAACAATAATATTTTTGTATATTAAATTTGTGTGAAAAAAATGTACTAACTTTTTACGTAAAACTCATTATCGTGAATAATAATTTTTTTTATGGATTATAACATTCACCTGAAAAACGAACAACTTACTGTGCTTAAATTATTTTTCACGTGGAAAAATTTTACTCAAATTTGAAATCCTTCAAATTATGAATTAAATTAGTATTATTTACGACATATTATTATTGCAAATAGTTTGATATTAACATTACACGGCACGATTTCTTTATTTGATATATAACACACATTCACAACACAAAATTAAATTCTTTTTTTTCAACACAATTTTTCAATACAATTTTTTCTTTATAATTTTCTTAAAATTGTTCACAACTACAATATTTTATTTTATTGTAAATTGAAATTAACTGCCATGATTATAAAAAAAAGACTGACAACTACGAACAGCTGTTTTTTCAATTTCTTGTGAGAGAGTCTACACTCTCCAGTTGTATATGCAATTCGAAAAACTACAAGAAAACGCCATCTAGTCAAATTTTATAAAACTAACTCCATTATGCATTTTGCTCAATCTTTAAGTATATACATTTTTGGGTTGTGGCGCAAGTACATGATTGTGATGTGAATATATACATGTTAGAATTGGTAGAGGATAAGTTTTTCTTACTAAAGAAAAAAGAAATTATATATAAGGTCCAATAAAAGGAAAAGGATGAAATCACGTATAACAACAATATTATTGATGCTTTCAATAATCACTGCAAGCAACGGCCAAATGATCGAAATTAACATCATACAGGAAGATTACGGCTTCGTCATCATCGGTCAAGGAACCTTGAAGACCCAATAGAATATAGATATCATATACTACCTATAAATAAAACTTACCTTGATATAACCTATGACTCGTTAATGAAACAATTTGAATCAGTAAAATCTTACCAAAATAATATGACAAGAAAATATATATATACATTAGCATTCAAAGAAAAACAAATATTTTTAAATAGACACAAAAGAGGTTTAGCAAATATAGTTGGTGACGGTCTAAAATTACTGTTTGGAACTATCAATGAAGAAGATAGAGTAAATATGGAAAAAGCACTTAGAGATTTAAAAACAAGTATCGTTACTTCTAACGAATTTAATGCAATGATAGATCATATTAATAAAGAAAATGAAATATTACAAAAATTCCAAAAAGAAACATCAAAACTGCAGAAGAAGCTTACAGAAAAAATTTATTCAGATATTTTTTTAGACAATGTTAAATTATATTTAGAACATATCCAAATTATTTAATTAGCAAAAGAATTGGCTAGATTTAAATTAATTGACATTCAAACCATGACAAGTCTGTCTACTTTAGAGTTTGAACATATAAAAACCTCAATCTGGTTAAAAAACGAATCAATTTATTTTGTACTTTCTATTCCAATTCACTTCAGAA
The DNA here is from genome assembly GCA_949748255.1 of Eustalomyia histrio. Lineage (NCBI taxonomy): Eukaryota > Metazoa > Arthropoda > Insecta > Diptera > Anthomyiidae > Eustalomyia > Eustalomyia histrio. The sequence continues at coordinate 86,402,688 of OX456523.1, forward strand.
CTTATATAAGATTAAAAATCATTCCAATACCAATAAAAACAATAACGAACTTAAGATAAATGAAGAAGAGAATTATGCCTAAAAAGATAATGCAATCAGTAATGTTTAAACTCTTGTTGTCAAGACACGTGTTTTAAATTCTCTTGTTGATAACTTTTCTTCATTCGCAGTGTTGTGTTACAATAATACAATTTATGGAAAAACCCAAAAAAGATTTAAAAAAAAAAAAATATAACTATTAAAAACAAAAACAATAAAATCAAGCAAAATTAAACGGTCACATACCAGTGACAATGTAAACGCAATGAGCGTTAAAAACAATAATAAAAAACCAAAAGCAAATGATAATGTACCCAGTACATCAAACTACAACAACTATTTTTCTCCCCTTCAAACACTTGAAGAAGATAAAACTAATGATGAAATGATCATGGAAAAAACTGTTAAAGTTCACGTCCATCCAATTACAGTTTTGAAAGTAAAAATCGAAGAAGTTCATGAGCTCTGTAAATTCAACAATATCTCAGATTATGCCATAAGAAAAATTTCAATTTGCCTTAAATTGTTCCTTAAATCTAAAACAGATTTTGAAACCATACGTAATACACTCAAAGACAAATATGAGTATTTCACTTATGCTACAAAAAGCGAAAAACCATATAAAGCCCTTCTGTTTGGTATGGATAAAAAAGATCCAAAAATCGTTAAAAAAAATTTGTCTGATTTGGGCCTACAATGTACAGATGTAAAAATTGTTACAAAAAAAACAACTTATAATGCAGAATACATAATATATGTCGTTTATTTTGAGAGACAAACTATTACTGTTAAAGAACTACGTCAAAATTATTCGGTAATAAATTACCTGAAAGTGAGATGGGAATACCAGCAAGCCCATAAAACGCAGATTACCCAATGCCACAACTGCCAAATGTTTGGCCATGGCTCAAATCGCTGCCAGGTCAAAACTTTTTGTTCAAATTGCGCTGGTCAACATAAGACTTTGGAATGCACAGAAACTGCAGCTAAATGTGCTAATTGCAATGGCTCGCACAAGTCTACTTTCGATCAATGCCCTAGCAATAATTCTGGACGTCAGTCAAACGGCAAATACGATAACAATTATCCCAACACGCTACGCCAAAGTGTACCAGCCCCATCAGGTAACTGGATATCACAAAGAAACACCATAAACAACAACAGTGGAAATAACACCAATAACTGCGGCGGTTCTAACGATTTATTTTCTATAGAAGAAATCAAAAACTTAACTCTAGAGTTAATAACTAATCTAAAAAACTCTAAGTCTAAAGCAGAACAATTCGAGGTCATTACAAACCTCGCTGTTAAGTTTTTATCATAATGGCTCACAATGACATCAATGTGATAACTTGGAATGCAAGAGGCATTCGCAACAAAAGATTAGAGTTAGTTCAATTTTTAATTTCTAATAATATACACGTTTGTTTAGTTACTGAAACAGGGTTAAAATATAAGACACAATGAATTTTATTTTTTTACAGAAATGACAGAATTAATTCAAGAGGGGGTGGGGTAGCAGTTATTATTAAAAAAATATACCTCACCAATTAATTCCTATAGTTAATACTGGAGTTAAAATTTTAATATTGGAGTTAAAATTTTTACTAACACCGATTGTTTAAATATTTACTCGTGCTACTTTCCGGGTGGTTTAGTCGGCAGAGACGGAATAAGGAAAAGACAATTTGCTTCGGATATTCACAAACTTAGTCGTGATAATAAATATTTACTGGGTGGGGACTTTAACCAATCATGGGGTTGTTTAAGGGCAAAAATAATATTTCACTACCCGAACTGAAAAAAACATATAGAAAATGTTAACACTAAAACCGATAAATATTCTTTATGCTTATTAATAGATATTATAATAACTTTGTTAATAATTTTAGGAGTACTTATTATATTTAAGAGATACCGTGTATAAGAAAAAACAAGTAATATGAAAAATGTCAATGAGGACATTGAAATTTTAAAGTCGTTAATTTTTATTTTACAATTGATAAATCGTATTATATTATTTCCTTTAATCTTAATTTTGAGCTTATTACAATTTTGATAAATTTCAGTGATTTCTAAATTTTTTGTGATGATTATGTTCTGTTCACTAAAGGTTATGTGTGGTAGGATATTATTAATGTATTGACAATTCGTTTTGTTATTGTTCATTAAATTTCTAATGCATTTATTGTTTTCTTATAAAATTTTATTATTTTGCAGTCTAAAGATTGCACTATCTTCAATTTCAATTTATTTGATTTTTATAATATTTACATTTCATTTAAATAATATACATTTTAAAGAGTTCAAGATTTTTATCTTTTTCTGCTTAATTAACAAAATTTAACAATGTTTTATAAATGTTTGTACATATATTCAAAAGTTTTTATTGGAGGTAAAAATTTAGCAAAAACCTATTTGACATTTTTTTTAATAAAAACAACTAAACCTAACCTACTTACAATCCTAACTACGATGAGCGAGCTCATTAATATGTTCATAACCAGAGCTCAGGCATCTGATATTAAAATTTTCAGTGAGTCTTATTATTTTTTCTTTAACTAATTCTATACCCGCAAGAAAATGAAGTCGCTCAGTCGAGAAAAACCATGGAAGATTATAAATTAACTTCAGTAACTTATTTTGAGATATTTGCAATTTTTGTAAATGGCAGTTCGCACTTGTCGACCAAACAGGAGCTGCATAGAAAATAACAGCGTGGAAAATAGACTTTAAAATTAATTTTTTATTGCTAATGCTCAGTCTTGAATTCCTGTTTATAAAGGGATATAATATTCGAGTTAGTATGTTTACCTTATTTGTTATATACGGTATGTGGTCTTTAAATTTCATTTTAGGGTCAAGCATAACACCTAGATATTTAACTTTTTGTTCCCATTGAATAGGATTGTTGTCAAACATAATACAATTCTGTGGTAGAAAACAATCTTTGCGTTTTCTAGTAAAATATATTGCCTGAGTTTTATAAAAAAGAGAGATCAAATAATATACAAAATTTACATACAAAAACATAGGGCACGATGTAATTTATAATCTAATATAATAAACGACATTCAAGTATGTTGTGAAAAAAAATATTAGTATGCCAGACTCCCAATTCGTTCCCAGAAATGGAAACATTAACATTTGGAATGGCAACCGTGTCGATTTGTGCTTCGAAAATCGAAGATGGTTGCCAAAGGGTATTTCTATAAATAGATGAAAAAAGCTCATTTTGTACGGGTAATCATTCACTAACTGAAAAATGTAATTTCACATAGTCATTTTCCTTAGAGTGCGTGAAATAAATGCCTGTTCAAAACCATGAGTTATTTGTGTTGGGTGGTTCAGAAGGAGGCTAAAGATGACCTGGTCGCTCGGGTCGAAAGTGTGCACTCCCTCTAGGTCTGATCCTTACAATTTTTTCTATTTAATAAAAAAAAAAATTGTGTTTACTTTTCGTTAGTATCATTAAAAAATTATGATCTTGAGCCTGATAAAATTAAAAATATATAATTAAAACAGATAGATCAAATAATATACAAAATTTACATACAAAAACATAGGGCACGATGTAATTTATAATCTAATATAATAAACAACAATCAGATATGTTGTGAAAGAAAAAAATATTAGTATGCCAGATTCCCAATTCGTTCCCAGAAATGGAAACATTAACATTTGGAATGGCAACCCTGCCAATTTGTGCTTCGAAAATCGAAGATGGTTGCCAAAGGGTATTTCTATAAATAGATGGAAAAAGCTCATTTTGTACGGGTAATCATTCACTAACTGAAAAATGTAATTTCACATAGTCACTTTCCATAGAGTGTGTGATATAAATGCCTGTTCAAAACCATGAGTTATTTGTGTTGGGTGGTTCAGAAGGAGGCTGAAGATGACCTGGTCGCTCGGGTCGAAAGTGTGCACTCCCTCTAGGTCTGATCCTTGCAATTTTTTCCATTTAATAAAAAAAAATTATTGTTTACTATTCGTTAGTATCATGAAAACATTACGATCTTGAGCTTGATAAAATTAAAAAGTAATAGAAAAAAATATTAGTGTGCCAGATTACCAATTCGTTCCCATCGTTTGAATGTCAATTAATTTTGGGTTTATGATACCTAATCTAGCCAATTGTATTGCTAATTAAACATCTTGGATATGTTCTAGATATAATTTAACATTGTCTAAAAAAATATCTGAATAAATTTTTTCTGTAGGCTTGTTCTGCAGTTCTGATGTTTCTTTTTGGAATTTTTGGAATATATCATTTTCTTTATTAATATGATCTATCATTGCATTAAATTCGTTAGAAGTAACGATACTTGTTTTCAAATCTCTAAGTGCTTATTCCATATTTACTCTATCTTCTTCATTCATAGTTCCAAAAAGAAATTTTAGACCGTCACCAACTATATTTGCTAAACGTCTTTTGCGTATATTTAAAAATATTTGTTTTTCTTTGAATGCTAATGTGAGATATTTTCGTGTCATATTATTTTGGTAAGATTTTACTGATTCAAATTGTTTCATTAAAGAGTCATAGGTTATATCAAGGTAAGTTTTATTTATAGGTAGTATATGATATCTATATTCTAATGGTTCTTCCAAGGTTTCTTGACCGATGACGAAGCCGTAATCTTCCTGTATGATGTTAATTTCGATCATTTGGCCGTTGCTTGCAGTGATTATTGAAAGCATCAATAATATTGTTGTTATACGTGATTTCATCCTTTTCCTTTTATTGGACCTTGTCGTACCTACAAATTTTTGTTATTAATTAAGGTTATAATTTCTTTTAAATTATGTTTTGTATTTCCTAACAGTAGTAGGGAATTGGGGACTCACATTGATTTAATTGCTTTTTGATGGGGACTCATATTGATTTAATTATTTTTGTATGGGACTCATATTGATTTAATTGTTTTTGTATGGGAAAGGAGAATGCTTTAATTGCTTTTGTATGGGGAAGGGGAATGCTTTTATGTTTTTTTTTTCTATGGGAAAGCATATTGATTTAATTGTTTGTGTTGGATGTATCACGCGTGTGTTTTCATGCGCTAGCCTAACTAAATTTTTCTTGTGCGTGTTTGGCTAGGTGTGATGTGACGAGGATCTTTTTGAATTTATGTAGTTAGTGTGGTCGTCGGTTGTATGCTTATAATGTAAAATTTTCTTGTGTGTGTTTTTCTAGAAGGTAAGGGTTGTAATACAAAAATTTTCTTGGGTGTGTTTTGCTAGAAGGTGTGATGTGACGAGGATCTTTTTGAATTTATGTAGTTAGTGTGGTCGTCGGTTGTATGCTTATAATGTAAAATTTTCTTGTGTGTGTTTTGCTAGAAGGTGTGATGTGACGAGGATCTTTTTGAATTTATGTAGTTAATGAGGTCGTCGGTTGTATGCTTATAATGTAAAATTTTCATGTGTGTGTTTCGCTAGAAGGTAAGAGTTGTAATACAAAAATTTTCTTGTGTGTGTTTTGCTAGAAGGTGTGATGTGACGAGGATCTTTTTGAATTTATGTAGTTAGTGTGGTCGTCGGTTGTATGCTTATAATGTAAAATTTTCTTGTGTGTGTTTTGCTAGAAGGTGTGATGTGACGAGAAGTTTTTTTGAATTTGTGTTGTTAGTGTGGCCGTCGGTTGTATGCTTATAATGTAAAAGTGGTGGGTTATACAAAAATTGTCATGTGTGTGTTTGGATAGAAGATGTGATGTGACAAGGATCTTTTTGAAATTATATAGGGGAGCGTTGTCGTCGGTTAATTCTTTTTATATCTTGTATTTATTTTCTATTCTTTGGTGGTACATACATTCTACATGTGGATGTTTTTTTTTCAAGTATGTCATAAACTGAATATTTATTAATAGCAGATTTGTTTTGGACTGCACAATTTTTAGGATCAAGTGAAAGTCATTGATCTACATATTTGTTTTTGTATTAAGACGAAATTTGCATTAAGTGAAAGTCATTGATCTACATATTTGCTTTTGTATTAAGAGGAAACTTGCATGTTTTCTTTCTTGTATTTATGTTCTATTTTTGTTTTTATTTTTTTTTTGTGTGTGGTATATACATTCTACATATAAATGTACGAGTAGGTCATAAATTCATTATTTATTAATGTGACATTTTCATTAACCCTCCGATGAGTGAGAAGGTCCCTAGGGACCTTTTTGCCTTTTCAAACTGAAATTACTCCTACTTCGGCCACTTCAACACCAACCCCCACCCCCCCCCCCCCCCCCCCACCCAAATTTACTCTGTATTCCAAGAGTATTTTGTTGCGCATCTTTTGGAAAAAAAAAATCAAGCCGATCGGATCATTACTTTAGGATTTATTGAGGTTTTAGTGAAAATAGTACGCAACGGTGTAAATAGGTCCGTATGGACCTTGTACTGAATTTCACTAATAAATGCATGTTTTTGGGCATCATTATAATTTTTTTATTGTTTCAACACATAATTTACTTGTTCTGAACACAAAGACCTAAACTCAAAGACATTAGGGATGATGATAAAAACAAAAAATTCTAAGAACTTTATTGCCTTCAAGGAAAGGCACAATATTCTAATTTTATACTACTAGCAATAAACCAGTTCTTAGAATTTTTTGTTCAACACATAATTTACTTGTTCTGAACACAAAGGCCTAAACTCAAAGACATTAGGGATGATGATAAAAACAAAAAATTCTAAGAACTTTATTGCTTTCAAGGAAAGGCACAATATTCTAATTTTATACTACTAGCAATAAACCAGTTCTTAGAATTTTTTGTTTTTATCATCATCCCTAATGTCTTTGAGTTCAGGTCTTTGTGTTCAGAACAAGTAAATTATGTGTTGAAACAATAAAAAAATTATAATGATGATGAAGTAATCCCTAAATGTCTTTGAGTTCAGGTAGACGTACGAAAGAGTATAAAAGAAGTTGTAGTTTCGTAAACCAAATCAGTCAAAGTTTAGACAGCGAAGAGTAAAATCGTGTGTGATAGAAACAAAAATATAAATATGGCAGATGCAAGTATTTGGATGTTGCTCAAATGATTGTACGCCGTAGTACACGTTACCAGCAAATGACTGCGGATGAAAGGCGTGCAGCTGATAGTAGATTTGCTGATTTTATGGACGAAGACATGGATGAAAAAATTGATATTGCTGCAATTAATAATTATGAAGTTGAGGATGATGAAGATCGCACATACCAACCTGCTGAAGAGTCAGATGCCGAAACTGAAGGAGCTAAATGAAGATACTGATGACGACGATGATGAAGAGGAAGAAAATGATGGACAGGAAACGAATGAAAGTTACTATATTGGTAAAGATGGCACCCAATGGAGTAAAAAAGCACCACCAACATCACGCACTCGTTATCATAACGTGGTCGACTTCACAAGAAAGAAACCAGGACCAATAGGAAATATACACGACCCCTATACAATAATGCGTTCAATCATGACACAGGAAATAATACACTTAGTGCTACGTGAAACAAATCGTAAAGGCAAGGAGATTACAGCTGCATGCAACTTGGCGAATCCCACGAAGAAAAAGGAGTGGAAGCCAGTGACAGTAAAAGAGTTTGACGCCTTTGTAGCTATTCTTTTGTATGCTGGACTCACAAGATCAAACTATGAACCAGCTATGGAATTATGGGGCGCGACGCGTTGCCCAATATACAAAGCTGCGTTGTCGTACGATTGCTTCATGTGTATAAAGAAATTTATTCGATTCGACAATGGAAATACTCGACAACAGCGACTCATCAACAGCAAAACTGCGGCTATTGACGATATTTGGCAAATGTTGCAACATAACTTGGCAGCAGCTTACACTCCTCATGAAGCACTAACAGTTGATGAGCAGTTGTTTCCTTACAGAGGCCGCACCCGTTTCACGCAATATATTCCGTCAAAGCCAGCTAAGTATGGTTTAAAAGTATGGTGGTTATGCGACTCACAGTTATTATCCTGTGAAGGGAATGATATATTCTGGAAAACTGCCAAACCAACAACGGGAGATAAACCAAGGGCAGAACGTAGTGCTGGATCTTGTGGAAAAATATTTAGATGCTGGCCGTACTATATACGCGGATAATTTCTTTACCACTCTTGACTTGGCGCGTATTTTGATGAGGAGGAAGACCGCATATGTTGGAACAGTGCGCTACAACAAAACATTAATTCCACAGGAGTTCAAGAAGAACCGGAAGCACACCATCAATAGTACATTATTTGGGTTCAACGAAGGGGATATAGCGTTATGCTCATACGTGCCGAAAAAAAATAAAGTGGTGAACGTGCTCTCCACAATGCACTACACCTGTCGCGTTGACGAGCAAACCGAGAAGCGGAAGCCCTATGCCATATTCGATTACAACGCCAACAAATGTGGCGTTGATACCATGGATCAAATGCTAGGCACTTACAGCTGCAAAAGAGCAACACAACAATGGCCGTTGGCCATGTTTTATAATATGCTGGACGTCGCTGCATTGGCTGCTTTTACGATTTACAACGAAATGAAGCCTATAAAAAGGAGTGACAGACGGCGGTCGTTCTTGTTACTGCTAACGAAACAATTGGCCACACCAAATATCGAAGAACGTGCCCTGAACAACCATATAACCTCATATCCAAGGATACGCAGTGCGATGGAAACATTCGATGTGAGGGTAAGAAAAACATCTTCAAATTCAAGAATAGAATATATATTTATTTGTTTTTTATTTTTCTTTTCATTTCAGGTATTACCAACACTGATGAAAGGCAATGCACCGTCGTCTGCGGCTAGGTCAAGTAGACCGTCATGTCGCCTTTGCCGTTCTGAGTACGGGCGGCAGCGGAAAACGCGGGCATACTGCTTCGGCTGCGGCAACGCTGTTTGCGGAGAACATAGCACACTTTTACATCGCTGCAACACTTGCGCACAGGGCGGGGGATAAGAAGTACACGCTCAACAACAATAATTTTTAAACTTTTTTATAATAGTCTTAAGAAAATTCAAGCAAAAAAAAAAAAATAAAAAAATTGAAAAAATTATTTTTGTATGTAGAATTTAGTTATAAACAATAAAAACAAAAATCAAAAGTAAAACATGATTTACAAAAAAGGTCCGTAGGGACCTTTGTATAATAAAAAACAATACTATAAATTAATTTTAAGTATTTGGTTTTATTTTACTTTCTTTTTAAATAATTCTTAAATTAAAATCTCATTAAATATTTCTTATAAATTTAAATACGTATAATATAATAATTTCGGTTATTTTTTTTTAATTAATTAAAAATTTAGATGTTTATGATAGAGATTTATAAGATCGTTGACTGAATTTTCTCTAAATTTATAGATGATGCAATTACATGTATCAGGTCCTTCAGTACATCTGTCGTCAGACCATATACAATCCTCAAAATGCTCTCCATGCGCTGAATTAACAATTTTTTTATTCTCATTAATTCGAAATAATCAGCGTTCTTTAAAAAGAAGTGTAAATCTTCTAGACATATAAGCTCATTATATTCATTAAGGAATTCTACAATTTGTTCCCGCATTGACATCTTAATCGTCTTAGTCGTTCTCTCTGTCTGAATAAAGTGAGCAATTTATTGTTGTATCTTTAGGATACATTTTAAAATATTTTGAAATAAAGAGTGAAGAATTAATCCGTCTTTGAAAAAAAAAAAAAGAGAAAACAAATTTATTCAACTTTTCATATTAGTCCATGCAATTTATTGTAGTAATTTTAATATATAACAAGAAGTTAATTTAAAATTTAATTCATATGAAAGTTTCATTCTTAACAAAGTCTTCAAAGAAACAACAACCATGAGCGCTCTATCAAAATCATTAATAAACAAATTTGATGACCTCAACAACAAACCAATTCTCCATATTAAAGATATGCAGGATCTTAAATTATATAAAATATTGAAAGCAATTAAAATGCAAACGAAATATGGGGAAAGTATCCAGATTGAGGGAGAAAATTGTGTCATCTTTCTGCCAAAAAGATTTAATGCTATAACTGATGATGAGATAAAGGAGTTATCATCTGGCAATTACTTCATCAAAAAATTACCTACAGTAGACGATAAACACTTGCGATTAGAGTTGGAGTTATTTGATATAAATGAATATATTGTTCCTGAAAGTGGCAAATATCCGCTTTGGAGATGAAATTGTAAATTTGTATTAAACAACGAGAAATAAAAATATTAAAATACATTGAAAACAAAAAGAAAAAAAAATGCGTTTTTATTTATTAATAATTTCATACAAAAATTTCAGGCATAAGTGACCACAATTAAATGAATTATATTTTTGATGTCTTCTATAATTGTACACTATATTTAAGCCCAAATATGCTACTAATTCAAGTGGTGGCTGCAAATTTCCAAAACTATCGAAGTACTCCTTATGATCTTTATATTTGTAGTATGCTACCCAATGAGTGCCTGCTCCAATTGAGGAATCCAGATTAACATTCTATCCGTCAAGGATGTTTGGGGAGTGAATTTCTCATAAAAATACCTCTAAAGTGTGGAATATGTGTGGTAAACTTAATCAAATCGATATCAGTAAGTGGTCTTTTGGGGAGCATCTTAATTAGTTTTTTGAAATTTTATCGAATACAAGACCATACCCCTTCTTATATGGTTAAGATAAAGACCCTTTCCCATTGCTATAGCCTCCATTTTTCAAATTTATTTTTTGACTTTAGACCCATGCCGAGTTTGACTTTAGCCTTCATGGCGTTAGTTATAAAATATGAGTTTGTTTTTTCTCCTATACTGCTGTCTTTCGATAAAACTCGTTCCCAGGCTCGATTTTCAAGTATTTTATCAGCTTGGTGTCGCTTACTGATTTCCTTATTTTGAGAGTAAGCAATATCGTGCTCTCTGCAAGCAGCATCCAACGGATTTATCCCCTTATCACCCCTCTTTAAACGTTTTTCTAGCTTAGTACCTGATCCACAAAATTCATAACCCGGTAAATGAAGTTCAAATGGTAGAGAATTTATTACTCTATCTACTAATCCACTCCCAGTGACAGAATGCATATGATTGATAATTCCAAGATATTGTTAGACCTATTTATATAATCTGGAAACTAATTAAAAGGGAAATTAAAAACTTTGGTTTTAGTTGTTTAAATGCGGTTGACCAAACAACATAAAAAATAGTTGTTAGAAATGTTGATTCCTCAACAAGTACAGATATGAGAAGAAAAACAGTTCTCTATTGCCAAATTCTATAAGAGCACTTATAGTGGGACCTTCGAACTGTGGAAAGACTAATGTAATGATTAGTTTGATTGAAAGTCCTAATGGATTAATATTCGAAAACATCTATTTATATTCGAAATCATTATTTCAACCTAAATATGAGTACTTAAATAAACTCGTATCAACGATTAAAGGAATGGGTTATTTTACATTTTCTAACAATGAAAGTGTTATTCAGCCAGATGAAGCTAAAAATAACTCAATAATTATATTTGATGACGTTGCATGTGAAAATCAAAATAATATACGTGCATACTTTTGTATGGGTCGTCACAAAAATGTGGATTCATTTAACTTGTGTCAAACTTATACCCGAATACCTAAACATTTGATACGAGATAATGCCAATATGATTATAATGTTTAAGCAGGATGAAATAAATATGAAACACGTCTATAGTGATCATGTTGGAACGGATATGTCCTTTGAACAATTTCGTAAAATATGTCAAGAACGTTGGAAAGAAAACTATGGATTTTTAACAATATGTAAAGATGATAATTTAAATGCTGGTCGATAAAGAAAGACATTTAATGTTTTTATTGATATATAAGGATGTTGGAATAATATGATGATATTAGTAAAGTTTGACCTCTTGAATCGATAGGATTCACAAATTAAAAAAATTTTAATAATTACATCCTTTTATGAATTCAGCTGATTCCAAATAAGCTTGCTACATTTTATGGTCTGTTTCTGATCTATTCCTGGTCTGTTTCTCATTAATTCCTGCTCTGTTTCTGATCTATTCCTGGTCTGTTGCTAATCTATTCCTGGTGTGTTTCTGATCTATTCCTGGTATGTTGCTGATCTATTCTGGTTTGATATGATTGAAGTGTTGGAAGAACTGGTCAAGGTAAGAAATGCTTTGAAGAAGAAATTTCGAAGCATAAAAATGGGTAAAGCTAATGCTCATGAAAGACTACAAGAAACATTTAAGCCCATAACTAACCCGCTGAAAGAATTTATAAATAATTCTTCTAAAGAAAAGAGAATTCCTAAAGATGAAAAAGAAAAAATTAAAAATGAAATAAAAAATGAAATAGAAAATGAGACGAGTTTATCGTTTAGAAAATTACCAATGAAACTGGTGACAAGTACCCCAAAGAAGGATTTTACGAGTGATGAATACAAAACAATTGATGAAAATGATTATAACTTTAACATGGGCTTGTCCTGGGAGGGGTCAATTGCCCTTTGTGATATGTCACAGGACTGGTATAAAAGGCATGTCATGACTTTTTAGCCGGTCACGTGGTAGGTACTTTAGGAACCGGTCCTCTTTTCCAACAAATTTACGTTAAAATCACCACAGACCAAATAAAAATCGTAATCAATACTAAAGGTATTAAAATTTGGTAAAAAAATGGTTCCAACGAGTACGTCCTACGTGGGTTATACACACATGGAATTAAAATCCTACTTGCATTGTCATAAATTTCAACATTAATATATTCAATTCTAGCAGACTTATCAGATTTGTTTAAAAGCTTGCATTTAAGATTCGACCTGCAGTATATGACCACACTACCACCCTTCTTTTTCCATCTAAAGCCTGAACACAGAAAAAAGATTTGTTGCTGCAACCGATTGTTTTTTGCCAACCGAATTTTTGTAGTTTCATTCACCACCACTTTTATACATTTTTAATACTATTGTAATTAGCGAATTTTATTTACAAATTCAGAATTTTGGTTGTAATAGTTGATTGCTTTTCTATTTATAGATTATAATAGGTCCATTTTGTTCGAATTTTATACCTGTATCTACAACTACTTGTAAAAAAACGACTATCCCTACTTGCCTGACTTTTCTTTATTTCATGTAAATAAATACAATTTAAACATTTGGGGCCGCCTTTGTTCGAAAGCTGTTTTATTATATGGACTTCGTGGGAACGTGAAATAGAGCAATTTTATTATTTTCCCCGCTCTACCTTTACTTACAATCCCATAATTTATTTGTAAACTTCTGTTGTTTTTTATACTAAAAACTTAAAATACAAAAATTTTAAATATTTTTATGACAAATAATTTTGTTTAAATTTCAAAGAGAAAAGGAATAATTTCTAAGACTTGGCAGCATTTTTATACATTCTTAATTTTTAAGCATATATATCTATAACTACTTCTCAAGTCTATATCTACTTAAATTTGTATGGAATATTTATATAAAATTCAAAAAACAAACCTAATATTCTATAAATAGGTATTATACTAATATAAACGCGTTCCACAAATTATATTTAAAAAAAATATTACTTTATGCTGCGAACTGGGCTAGAACCGGCGACCTTCTGTTTGTCAAGCCATTGCTTTTCCTCCAGGTTAAATTCTGTTAAATTTTTTCTGGTCATAGTTTTTGTTTAAAAATAACATAGCAGCCACAACAGAAAATACCCAACAAACAATACGTTCCGTTTACGTACCGTTTTCGGTCCGTCATAAACGGAATCCAACTCCATTTACGTACCGTTTTCTGAATCCGTGGAACAGAAAACGGATTTGAAGGAACATCGAAACTGATTCGAATCCGTTTAAAAACCGTCAGTGACGGACCGGATATATAGAATCAAAAACGAAGTTGTCCGTTGAAAGTCCGTCAATGGCGGACCGTTTACGGATCCGTATTCCTACCGCTTTTTCAACAGAAACCGGATTTATGCAAATCCCTACATTTTTTAATTTGGAATAATAAATTATAGTTTTATTCTTTAAATTTATTGATATAGATATGTTATAAAATAACAAAATAAAATTTTACAAAATTTAATTAAATGAAATATTCATCTCCAGCATAACTAGCATCTCTATCCATCACTGCGGTTATGGCCCATTGAATATCATGAAAAAATAAAACAAAATTTTAATTTTGGTTTAATTAGTGGCATTTAGGAAATGATGTAGCATACAACGCAAATTTGCACATTTTTTAACAAAATCTATTATGAATTGGCAGACAATTGCATAAATTTCATATATATTTACTTCAAATTAAATTTATTTTCCGTGTATCTGTTTTCCTAAGCTTTAGCGCGCGACCCGTGTAATGATCACAGTCATGTTTCAATTATTCGTTGTTGACACCAATACGAATTCAAAAGCAACGGAAAAAAAGACTAATGAAATTCAAAGAAGTCCGTATGTGACGATACAGAAACGGATGCACCAAAACGGAGTCAAAACGTATTGTTTTCAAAAATTCAATTATACGGACCGTTAATGTTTCATTTACGTACATGCTTTGACAGTTACGTATTTACGGTCCGTAAACGTGCAGTAGAACCGGATTCATGAATCCGTACGTGTCGGAGAGTCCGTAAAAATGTTTCTTGGGTAAATTGAGTGTTAATTTTAATCAATAAAAAAAATATATAAAAAACAAGTAAGAGCGGCTAAATTCGGCTATGCCGAATTTTTTACACCATTCACCATGGTTATGAAAAAACTGAAGTTTATATATGGACATATATGGAATGGGCAGATGAATATACGGACGCCTTTAAGATGAAATTAACTATTTAGTTTGGTGATAAAACTTGGACTCGGGAAGATTTATGGTTCCAGAAAATAGGTATTTAAAAAAAATTATGTTTTGGGCATAACTTTTTTGTATCTGAACCGATATTTCCGAGCAAATATGTTATACTAAAGATTTCCGATCTTTTGCTATATAAGATGTTTCCATAGGTCATATTACAGCTCTAGAATAGTGTTTGTTGTTTGTGTATAAAAGGTGAAGAGGTGAAAGAAAAGAATTTCAATAAATCGTTAAAAGAAATCACTAGAACTGCATGTGTTTTATTTCTACAAAAACGTTTGATTTAGCTGGCAAATTTGAATATGGGATTTTATTTCGTTTTTTTATTAAAAATATTTTTAATTTCTCTAGCTTAATTTTAAAAATTTGAAGGAAAATTGTTTATAATTTTCTTTTTTATAAATTATAATAAGTTATGACCTAAAATAGTTGCACTCAAAGGGATATTATGTATAAAATTTTCTTAATATATGAGAAATAAAATGGTTTAAAAATCTTTTTATAAATTCTTTTAAATCGGAGCAAAAATTAGAAATAAAACCGTTTGTACTTTGTTTGTATCAGAGGGTTTTTATAAAAATTTTGATGTTTTTAGCCTATTTATGGATTATTTAATTATTAATATAAAATTTTATTTAAATTAATTATTAAATGTTAAAAAAAAAAATAAACAAAAAAAAAATTATAAGAAAATAAAAAAAAATTTACAAGAAAAAAGTGAATTGACCGGGATTCGAACCCGCGACCCTTCCACCTGGGGTGAAGGGTAAAAAAACGTTTGTATTTTGTTTGTACCAGAGGGCTTTTATAAAAATTTTGATGTTTTTAACCTATTTATGGATTATTTAATTATTAATATAAAATTTTATTTAAATTAATTATTAAATGTTAAAAAAAACAAAAAATAAGCTAAAAAAAAATCTTAAGAAAATAAAAAAAAATGTACAAAAAAAAAATTGAATTGAACGGGATTCGAACCCGCGACCCTTCCACCTGTGGTGAAGGGTATAAAAACGTTTGTATTTTGTTTGTATCAGAGGGTTTTTATAAAGATTTTGATGTTTTTAGCCTATTTATTTATTATTTAATTATTAATAAAAAATTTTATATAAATTAATTATTAAATAAATTATTCAGTTCAATTTCTTCGACCATTTTAATATAAATTCCAGGTAATAAGTATTCAAGCTTAAGGTCTTTTTTTACAAAATTATTTATTTTTTATTTTTTATCCAATATTTCGCTATCTCAATGGATAGCTTCTTCAGGGATATTTCGTTTTTTAATTTTAAACAAATTTTTGACAAATCAAAATTAATGAAACAACAAAATTGTCAATTTTAAAAAATATTAAAAATTAAACACAGGAAACAAAAATTATTCTATTACATTTTTATGAACCTATTTAATTTCCTATTTTATTCTTATAAATTAAATGTCTGTAATTCTGAGTTACATTGTCTGTATCTGTTTTAAAATTAATTCTTTGTTCTATTGGTGTGTTGATAATTTGTAACATTTCTAATATGAAGCGTCTTTTGCAGTTTGTTTCTGTATTTAAAACTGTTGTATTTTCAAAATCTGGTGTATGGTTAAGAGTGGTACAATGTGATGATAATGCAGTTTTCTGAGAAGCTATATTCCTATATTTTTAATCAGATCTATGTCCCGCTAATCTAGTTTTTAATTTGTTCTTTGTGGTACCTATATATACTTTACTACATATTTCATTATCTTTACCCCTGCAAGGTATCTTGTAAATAATATTAGATTTATCTAATTTCTCTGTCCTATCTTTCATTTTACTAAATAATCTATCTAATGTATTATTGTTCTATGAGCCATCCTATAATTATTGATATCATAAATATTAGAATTTTCTAATCGTTCAGAAATTATTGGTACATAAGTTAAAGATTTGTAAATCTTAGGTTCAGTAACTATATTCACACTGCCTTCCCTCTGTCCATTGTACTGACCAATCAATTTATAAATCAATTCCCTTGGAAAATTATTATCCTCTAAAATATTTCTTATTCTTATTTTATTTTTTCTATGAAAAACTATGGGTACGTTCGTAAATGCAGAAAATTTGTGCATCACTGCGGCAGTTATGCCAATTTTTGTTGCTGATGCGTGATCATCTGTTGCAGATGCTTTGCTACTGCTCAACAACTGCACAGTTTGCTTTTTAGAACGTTTTGCAAAAGATATAATTATGTTCTCCGCAATATCATTGATAACTTTTTGTTAACTTATAATAAAAATATAATTAATAGAAAGATGAAACGACTTTTGATTATTAAAAATCAATTAAAACGAAAAGGAAGACTAATTTTGCACTATTGCATCAGACACTTTAATGATGCCATAGTTGCAAAAATTTGCGCCAGCACTGTCAGTTGTTTGCATAAAAAAACGTTTGACGTAAATCAGTGCTGCCAAGTGATGCTTTTTTGAACGTTTTACTTTTATTATTCTGCAGTGATGCGCAACTACTGCATTTACGAACGTACCCTATATCACTAATATTTAAAACTTTATCTATAAGATTTTTGGCAGTACAATTTAAGTTCACAATATTCAATATATTATGTTTATAAACTTTTGAAAACTAAATTTTCGTTTTTAGCTTTTTTTATTTTCTTAATATTTTCCAAAATCCAAATGTCAAAATATTTATTACCATTCTAAGTTAGTATTTTTACAAAATTTGTGCGTAAAATTTTAATTTAACAAAAGAATACTAATAGTGTTTTATTTTAAACACATTGTCTAAAAATACTTTTTGTGTGCATTATTTTATATGAAAGTGTGTACAAAACATTTTGAGGCATTTTTTGTTTATATTTACCGATTTTTCGTAATATTACATAAAACTTTACCCATTTTATTGTAGTACATTTACAAACATTTTTTAGAGTTTACCTACACTGCGTTTTTAATGGTTTACTTCCACCGAACACTGACATTTTATTTTTAAAGAGTCGTCAGATTCCTCTGCAAAAACCAAAGATTATAAGGCATGATTCTTTAAAAAATCTCAGGATGCCTTGAACTGTCCTAAACAAACACCAATGCACAAGACTTGACTTGATATTTCAGCAAAAAGCTCTTTATTTTTCGAATATTGACCTAACCGATTAACCGACAGGGTCGAATAATTGTAAATACTAGGTTAGAGGCACAGCCTGCTAGTCTTGGGGTTCTGAGTTCAAACCCTTAAGCGACCAATAGACTATCAAACATGCAGTACCGCATTGATGACTCCCTGTATTTGTTTTCGTAATGAACACGTTGTACAGCATACTTGATAATCTATTGGCCGCTTTACTTATTTTTAATTTTTATACCCTTCACCACAGGTGGAAGGGTATATATAAGTTTGTCATTCCGTTTGTAATTTCTACAATATTGATCTTAGACCCTATAAAGTATATATATTCTAGGTCCTTATGAAGAGCGAAGTTGATTTAACGATGTCCGTCTGTGCGTCTGTGTGTTAAAATGGGTTTTCCGAAGAACCCAGACATACATACAAAAAATAAAATATTTTTCTGCAGTTTAATTTAAACCATGCGTTGGTAAATATACGCATTTTTTATATAATTACGCATATAGAAGTGCATTTTTAGGCATTTCATGAGTATATTTACTCTTCAAATAGGGTTTTTACGCACAATTTTAGTATATTTTAGAATTACATTTAAAATTTACTGAATTTTTACGTACTTTCAATGTAAAATTGCCAATTATGTGTGTACCAACTTACGCATTATGTGTGTACTTTTTTTCGTTTACGCACACAGAGTAAATTTACCCCATTTATAGCAGGAGTACAGTTTCCACTATAAGTTGGGTAAATTTCAACAGAAATTTGTTAGAGTGTAGTCGATATAGTTGGTTTCTTTTTGCTTTATATGACACTGTCCAGAAAAATGCCTAGATAAATAGTTTTTGCGAAACTCACAAAGTGAGAACTGCCACTGTTCCCTGACTCTTTCACTAGCTGGTTTAAGCTTTAGTTAAAGAGGTTATCTATTAGAAAAGATGTAAAAATCACGCATATTCCTGAGAAGTCTTCACCGATTTTCTGTGTTTGTGCAATTAAAAATTCAAATAAGCGAATTCTTAAATATTTTTGAGTAAAACTGAATTCTACAAATTTTTTTCCTTCATCAAATATTGTTGATAAATCCAACTAGAAACAATACATTTCAAAAGTTGGTTATACCCAATAAACATTGAAAGGTCAAAAATTCAATTGCTTAAAATATTGCTTGTATTATGCTTTATTTAAGTGTTTTTTACAGTCAAATTCAAGTTCTTGACATTTGTTCAAATTTACAATTTTCCGGTGACCATCTTTATAAAATATGAATTTCTTCCATGGATTTCAACAAAAAGGTAAGCCACATTTATTTGGAGCTACATTATATTTTTTTCTTATTTCAGAAAGATCATACAAATGTCTACGCTTCTGAATAAAAAAGGATTGGTGAAGAAACTTCGAAAGTTAAAAAATCAAGATCAAAAATGCAAAATTAAATTTTTTATAATGTATGTAGTATGTTAAAAAAGTGTGAATAAATTGTACAAAAACCAATCATTACCGTATTTTTAAAGCTTTATTTATACTTAAAGTGTTATTATTATGTTGTTTGAACTTGAATTGAACTCTGATTCAAGGTTAGAATTAAAGTATATTCTCACTGTAATGTTCCACTTGAATTCCGTTGTCCGTTTTGCTGAAATATGCTATTTAATTAAAGAGTACTTTAAGTATAAGTCTAGCATTGAAATTGGAAAACATAGCTTGAAAAACACATGATTTTAGCTTTAATTCCAGCAAAAACTTTTATTGGGTAATATTAACAGTTTCGGTTGCTAATCTTAATATTTTATTGTGGAAATTAATGGTTGATTGCACTCATGTTGAAAAACAATTTGACATTATACTAAAATTGATATAAAAACTAATATTTAAGATAGAGCAATAGTTTTTATTGAAACAGAACTAATATTATATTTTTTCTGAAAATATTCTGTTCAAATGATAAAATTTCCAATAAATTGTTGGTTGTGGGTATTAACCTTTATGTGGAAGATACTATTTTGTTAATAATAATTAGAAAAACCAATATTTTGGATGATGTAACTTCGTTTCGGTTAATTTGATATATTTTCTGTTTATAATACCCCAATAAATAGTTTTGCTGTAATTAATGATATGTCATGTTACCAATTCCAAGCCTTAATTTATACTTTAATCCAATATTATATTCCAGCAAAACGGACACTGGAATTCAAGTCGAACACATTTCAATTCAAATTCAATCAACATAATAATTACACTTACTTTCAAGCACTAACTTAAACTTTAAAATCCATAAAAACGCCGTAATGATTAGTTTTCGTACAATTTAATTGTTAAAAATTAACATGTTAAAAATAAAAAAGGAAAATTGTAAATTTGAACAAATGTTTTAATTTTAATATAAAACAAATAAATTTTATTAGTATAAACTTCATTTTGACTGTAAAAAACACTTAAAATAAAGCACAATACAACCAATATTTAAGGCACTTTAGTTTTTAACTTTTCAATGGTTATTGGGTCAGTTTAACTATTCTGATGAGGAACTTTAAGTACCTACAATTAAAAATTTTAAATAGCGATACAATTTTGGTAATTGTGATATAATTCCAACCAATTTATTTTCTGTGTGTGTTAACAACTGTTGCAAAAAGTTCATAATATCAAATCTGCCATTTATAAAATTACTTAAAATGTTTTCTGCAATTTTAACCGGAAATATTAAATTTAATTTACAAAATGCTTGAAGAAAAAATACTAAATTAGTTTTCTTCTTTAGCATTGATTGTATTTATCAAATACATAGTAAGGATTCACTACTATTTCGAAACATTTACATAAAATTGAATTTATTAATATATTGTGGGTATACAAGAGAGAAACGAAGATAGAACATAACACAACTATGCATTACAACATTTGTTTTTTTGAATTGCATAACAAACATATCCGTTTCCGGTTTTTACCACTTTTTGCGCACTCATCACTTCCTACAGTAATAATTTCTGCTCATCATGCAAACAACCAAACACTTTTCGCAAATAGAAAATAAAAAAGGGAATGATGGAGGGAAAAAGCTACCAAGAATTAGAGCAAAAAAAATAATAAGGACGGTAAAAGTGTCTATTGATAGATATCCGTTAGAAAAGAATTTGACAAATTTTTCTCAAGTCTCTGGGATTGCATGCATAATGGACATATCTCTCTTGCAAATACAAAAATGCACACATATATACATATACACACAAAAATACAACCAAACATCCATTAAAATCATTTATATTTGTGCATACACAAAACAACGAAAACAATCAAGTATTTAGTTGAACAATCATCATCAACATCATCATCTTTAACATCGACCGTAATGCTTTCCGTTTGATGTCGTTTTAAATTTTGATTTGTCATTGTAGAAAATTGCATTCTTGACATAAAACATACATATATTTATATTCTATAGCACACTATGTTGAAAAGCTTTTCAGAATTTCATATCTCAAGCTTAAAAAATTTTCAAATGGTCAATAAACCCAGAAAATTTGGCAAACATTTGTATAAAATCGGTAACCCCAAGAGTTTTTCTTTCTGTAGGAGACTTGGAAAAGTAACACGGATGAGATCGGCATAAAATACTATTTTATTGTTGCACTATGTTTGGGTATAGTGTGGACAGTTTAATACAATTTGGCATAAAGTAAAATCTGTAAATGACATGGAAAGTCAATAATTGGGCCTTAATAATTTAAAATGCGTATTTAAAATAAGTGTCCACCTTTAATTTGACCACTACATTTTTATTGTTTTTTTTTTTCATGACGTAGTAGGTGGAATTATTAGAAAATTGTGTAGTTAAATAAACAATTTCTGCACAATAAAATAAAATTCAAATTAAAAAATAATTGTAGCGTTTCGAACTTTTCATATATTTTTTATCCCAAATAATGGTAACAATGTCCCAAATAATGGTAACAAGGTCCGTTTTATTTGCAAAAGTTTTCTAACAATAACATTTGAACGTGTAATAATTGCAGATTTTGCAAAAATCGAGTTTGCAATGTAATATATCAAACTATATCAAGCTATAAACTCTAAGATTATTTCCTTTTTTTTTTTGCAATTTCGCATAATTAATCGAAACCAGGGATGGAAAAGTTGATATAATTGTTTTTTTTTTTGATACTATTTGATTTAAGAAAGTAACGTGATGCTCCCGAGACACATTTGATACACTCACAGATTTTCCCAAATAAAAATTTGATATTCACTTATTTCAACATTTCCCCTATTTATATTCAATGTTTATGTAGTATGGCAACTCCTTGAATCCCGAGAATCCGGCTAATTTTTCGTTCCCGTAATCCCGGGAATTTCGTATGGGATTTTTCTTATTAGTATTATAAAAATATTAACACTTGATGACAATTTTTTGTGTTGATATAATAAACAGCTGTTCGTGTTTTGATTAATAAATATTCTTTTGCTAAATTCTTCAATCGGTTGGCTTTATTGGAGGATTTTTTTTGCAAGGTAATTTCAATTAATTTGTTTGATTTTATACGGCTTTAGAAATATTTATATGTATATTTCTTTTAGATGGAAAACTCGTACGTGTGGCAATATTTCAAAAAGAAAGACACTGCACTGCGTCTTGCACATTGTGTTCCAAGGTTATTGCGTGCAAAGGAAAAAGCACAAGTGGACTCATACGTCATTTAAAAAATATACATAAAAAAACTCTGGAAAAGGAAGAGAAAGACGAAGAACCACCACAAAAAATTATAAAAACGCAGACTACTTTGGAGAGATACTTACATAAAAAGGAAAAATTGTGTGTTGCAGTTTCTAAACTTGTCACAATTAATGGTCTGTTAATAAGAGCAATTACTAGAAGTGAATTTATAAAAAAAAACTCTATGACCCTTAATGGATTCCATCTCCCAAAATCCGAAGCAGATGTTATTTAACAATATTCTGAAATTAAGAAGGAAATAATACATAACGTAAAAATTGAACTAAGAGAACATTCTAGATTTTCTCTAGTCATGGACGGAAGGACTAGTGTTACTCGTTGGAACTCCATGGTTTTAATGATTGAAAAATTTGTACTTTTAAAAGCATGTATAAAAAAAGCTTAATTGAGTTAGATATTGGAGAACTTTGGATTGATGGTAACATATATATACTAAAAAGTTTGTTAAATGTTTTGAAGCCTGTACAACTAGCAGTAGAGGCTCTGGGTCGTCGTGATATGAATTAACTAAAAGCTGATGCTATAATTACCAATTTATGCCAACAACTTTTTTAAATCGCAATTCTATTGGCCAAACTATGTTCGATGCCCTTAAACAAATAATTGAAGAAAGAAGAGACAAAAATTTGTATACACTATTAAAGTATTTAAATGAACCTGATATATTCAATAATAATAATGAAAATAATTTATTTACATCGCTACTAAAAGTTCAATTATTTCTTATGCTGAATGTCTTCATAATCGTCTTTTTGAAGGAATAAATGAAACTGTAGAGATTAAGAAACTGTAGAGATTAATATTGTATTAGGAGAACATTTAAAGATATTTTAAAGGCAGCAAAAAATAACGTTAACGAGAAAGCTAAATTAAAGTCCAATAAATAAACTTTATATTCTATAAAAAAAAAGACTTGTAATTTTTTGAAGGCTGTGCTAGAAAAGCAGAAAATGTTTAAAAAATGTACGATGCTCTATTAACAATACGTGCTTCCATATCAGGAATTTTTGTAAACAAAATTAGAAACAGACTTTCGGATGGGTCTATAAACGCTTGTTCAGTTTTAAAAACATATTTTCGTAACAAAGATTAACAATTCTTATGTTTATGTATTATTTAACCAATTAATTTTATAAATAATAATTTGTATCTATGTCTAAAAGGGAACTAAATTATTATTATTTTAGATATATTATAAACGTATTATATATGGTTCAAATTGTTTTTTGTAATTGCAGATTGCTACATATGTATCTGATTTAGCCTTTTAAAAACTTTTAAAAGTTTGATCTCATTATTCTTTTGATTTTTTATATAAAACTATTATTATAAATGTAAGTTTTTTTCAAACTTTATAAAAGTTTGATTTCGTGAATATGTTATGTTTTTTTTTATAAAAAATTTACTTTATACAGTGAAACCTTCACTTCTTTTAATTATTTTTATACTAGCGGGAAATCCCGGGAAATTCGAAAAAAAATCCCGTTGTCCGGGGAAATGAAAAAGTCCGGGAAAACAAAAAACCTAGTTACGTCATTATTCAAAAAATGAAGAAAATTGATTGATCGGTTATTCGGGTCTAATAATCGGAAAAATTGGCGATTAATCGTTTAATAGAAAATAAATGTACTTCTTTCATCAATAAGAACACAAAGAGCTGTTTTTTGCGGAAATATCAAGTTAAGTCTATTGCGTTGGTTTCTAAAGTGTTTGTTTAGGACAATTCAAAGCACCCTGATATTTATTAAAGAATCATGCCTTATAATCTTGGGTTTTTTCAGATGAATCTGACAACTTTTTAAAAAGAAAATGTCAGACGTATTCAGTGGAAGTAAACACTTAAAAACGCACTGTAAATATTGTTATACCGAAATGTTACATTTTGTCGATAAAGTTGGTTTTTATTTTCTTTATGACACTGTCCAGAATATAATAAAGAAAATAATAAAAATTACTAAATGACTAAGAGCTGCCTTCAAAAAAATTCAATAACAAATTCTTAAAAATATGGTATGAATAACTTTTTCGAAATTCACAATATTTTATTGTAAAGAAAAATAAAAATTTTTTATTATTAAATTATAGAGAATTAAAAGTGAGAAATTCCACAGAGCCAGCAGGATAGAATACTTAGTATTTTTGGTTGACGCTACCCAACCTTAATAATATCCACGCTCTTCTTTCTCCCCTTTCGTATTGCTTGTTGATGATTGTCTATTTTATATTGAGTGATTGGAAACAAATTAACAAACTCGAAAACAACACACAATTAGACTTACATCAACGAAATTTAACAATTTATATTTATCCTCTATATATATATATATATATATATATATATATATATATATATATATATATATATATGTCTCTAAAAATCCATTTCTTGTGCATTCGCATTTAAATTTCTTTCCGGACAATCTTGGTGACGTAAGTGACGAACACGGCGAGAGATTTCACCTACTAAATAAGACCATTGAGCGGCGCTATCAAGTATTTTGGGATGAAGCAATGTTGGGAGACTGTGTATGGTTTCTCACTAGAGAAACGGATCCCAAAAGCAACCGGAGACAAAGCAAGGGCCACAACTATTTCTAACACACAAAAATGTCAAGAATGTATTGCAAGAGTTTAAACCCAATATATTGTCGAAAAAAATAAATTATTCTTAAAATATGAGATTTGGATTTATTCACTCAATTGCTTATAACTTTGTTATTTTTCGGTCGATTTTCTTCTAGTTTGTCTTAGTTCTTACGTAAAAGTATCAGGTTTACGCACATGAAGAGAAACCAGACTTTTTTTTAACGATTTGTAATTTTACGTCGGAAAAGTGTTACTGTAAAATATGATTTTTTTGAAAATGTGCCCTAATGTTATCGATATATTTTGAACGGCTTTACCGATCAAAGATCCGATTATACATATTTGTTCGTCATCTCAATACCATGCATTTGGGTACAAAGAACGACCCAATCGGACATTTCTAACTCGAGATATGTTTTGTCAAGTGAAAAAAGGTCGAAAAATTAAAAAAATCACTATATCTCAAAAACTATTCCATAAAAAACCTTGATTTTCGAATTCAGCGGGAGAAAATACATAAGGAAATCAATCTCTCATCAACTGTACATGAAAAAAATTTCATTTTGTAAACTAGTGTAATATAGGTATAAGGAATTAGTAAAATTACTAGAATAGAATAATTATCAATATTAACTCATTTACATGGACTAATATTTCTGTTTTTTTCTTTTTTTGCGTCAAAGTATATAGTATCGATTCAAGCAAAAATATGCATTAACTTTTATAAAATGATAAGAATTAGTAAAATTTAGGCTATTTATATTAGCATATAAATCATATAATGACGTTAGGGATTGTAAATTCGATTATTTGGGATAAACACCGGTTTTCACTATGAGTTAACTATTAGTTAACCTCAAAATTTGGTTTTTTTTTTTTATAGGGAGTTTTTGTTATTTAAATTACCATTTCAAATCATAGACATAATGGAAATATTTGTAAGTGCACTATTTTGACTCCAACATCAATTGGTATATTATCAAAGGAATCGAATTTATCCAGGGATAGTTTTAGACTGCAAAATAAAGTTAGTGTGTAATTACTAAGGTCAAAAGAAGATATAGAAAATATTTTAAATTTGGTATTAGCAAGTTAACCAGTTAGTTATCACTTAGCCTAATATAACGTAAGAAGCAGTAAGTGCAGCTTAAGATGTTCGAACGTAAAACTTGTTGTCCTCAGATGGAATCCTATATCAGGTTCAGCTTTGACCCTTTTTGCATTAATTTTTAGGCTGACTGTCAACAAGTTGACCATTTGTTTGTAGGTCGCCTTCAATAACTTCGGTTAAACGTTGAAGTGACAAGTACAGTTAATCCTGTAGGTCTTCAGTGAATAGTAGATGGGTGACGTAATAACGTGCATATGATGTACAATGTCCACTACGATCGTAAAATTCCCCATATGTACTGACCGTTTCCTTACGTGGAGATATAGCTGAGATCAGGTCACCAGGTGTGTTATCAGACCCAAATTTATCCAATTTTCACCATACGTGGTTTTTGGTAGTATGACACTTGTACGTACATATGTTTGAATAGGAGTTATATATATATTATTTTGTATATTAATATTAATATGTACATTACTTAATTTTATTTCACTTCTATTTTCGAAGCACTTTTATTTCTTTTATTGTTATAAATATTTGTCGCTCCAACGTTAACCGTATGGAATTTAATGTCAAAGTTACATTTTTCTGCCTCGTGACTTTGATATAAAGGTAGTGTAACGTTAATGTCAAGTACGTACCTGTTAAAAAAAATTGTAGTTAAGTGCGACCGTTACTTATTCTCATTTTATTTATTTCGGCATAAGTACAAGAGTACAAATAATCCGTTTGTATTTTGGAAAGACGTTCATTTGACTTAATTGAGTGGATTAACTATCGACTTCATACACCAAGAAAAAAAAACTTCTTGTTTAACCTTAGGTGGGTCGTTCAATAAGTATGCTTGCAAAGACCCCATGAGCGCTACTATATCAAAATTTTTGGTTTAACCTCCGATTAATAAGTAAATGATTGACTTATATGACAACTCAAATGCTACCAATAAAATATTATTATACACTTATATAGTATAATTAAGATAAAAGTAAAAATCTAGTGGACAATCTAGTGGATTTACATATTTTCTTAGTTAAATTTATTAACAAGAAAAAAATTGATTTAAACGAAAAGTACGCAATCCGATTTTTAGATGGCTTTCAATGGTATCCATAGGCATATTTACTAAATCAAAAAAAATATTGTGCGAGTAGTACCATAAAGTCCATAAACGAGGTTTTCCACCCATCACAATACAGGTGTTGAACAAGGTTTACCATAGAGAAACGACTGAAAAAGGGTGAAGTTATCTTAAAAATAAACATACTTGGGAACTTTACTGGGAGAAAACAATTATCACCATTTTCGGATAATGAAATAGTTTGCATTAAAAAAAATAACTACTAATTGTTTTGCACTAACCCAGCAAAATAAGAGCTGAGGAAGAAGTAGTTAAACACTACATCTACTGAACACGAAGTTGTGAAAATTTCGGTGAATCATTAATGATTTTAACATTGGCGTGTCATTGGGAGGAAGTAGTTTGTTTCGGTGCTATGAAAAGTCGATAAGCAGATGGACTTTTTCATTAGTTTACGGAAGTTGTTAAATATAGGGACTACAAAATAAATATAGGGAGTGGCTTTTTTATGAGTTAAAAATGTGATTTTGAACACGCCAAGAATTATTATTGCGACCAGGACAAAGTGAATAACACTGGTATGCAAAATATGTTTCCAATAAGGCATTTAATTACTGCAGGAATTAACCATTTATGGACCAACTAAATAATTTTTTTTTTTTTACTAATGGGGGTTAATATCAACATTTTGGAAGTTGTTTAAAATGACTTCTTACAAATCGAAAAATTTGCACTATCAACTTCTTTGGATGTTCTGAAAAAGAGATTCGTAAAGAATAACATCCATTTTATTTTGCTGGGAACTAATAGAAAATTTATTAATTACTATCAATAAGAAAATGTTTGTTCACGAGAAAAATATTTTTTTCCCACAAATGGAATGTGTACGATTCCTTTGGCTTCTGGTGTCGGTTCCGGATTTCATCTTCTAGGCGGTCGAAGTATCTGGGAGGGAGGAAAAATTTTATGAAATCCCTCTTAAAACCCGTACATGTTTGCCAGTGGCGGTGATTGTTGCGGAACCAGATTAAAGCTTTTCCAGTGAGAATTTCGGGCATCATCTGGGGCATCGTGTCCGGGTCGATCGAATACATTGTGGCTAATTCTTCGATCCTCTCCACTAGTTCGAGAGGTTCCCGCTCTCCATCGTATTTGATGCCCCATTTACGTATTTGGTCAGCCGTTGATTTGAGTTCCCCCTGTGGTGTTGACGTCGTTAAAGATTGCTGAACAGGCTCTGTTATAATCGCTGCCTCCTGGATAGTTTTCCACGTGATATTTTCAGCCCCTTCCGATGTTATTGCTAGGGTGGGCGGCTTCCGTGGTGAGATGCCCTTGTGGTCAGGAGCAGAAGACAAGGATTCGTGTTTGGCCTGTTGTTGTAGGAGACGTGCCAGTATATCGGATTTGTGCTCTCTTCCCAGAAATTCGGCATTGCGTTTACGAAGTTCCTCTACGCTTCCCGCAGTCCCGATTCCGACGTCTGATAGATATGTTACGAGTTCTTCTTTACGAAGTCCGTATGCCCATGATACCCGCAATGTACTCATTTCTCTACCCTCCGCTCACCGGCGGAAAATGTCGAAGACAAGTTCAATTCCAGGAAAATGGAAAATAAATTCCGATCTGCCTAAACAAAATAATTATAAAAAAAAACTCTGCCAATAGCATATAAAAAAAAATCTTCCTTCTTCCCCTTTCCCGCGAAGAGGGGAACCAAACAACTTTTTTTAAAAAAAAAAATTTTTCAGAAAAAAAAAATATTTTCCAGTCCTTCCTTGTATCTCCTTACAACAAAAATAATTCTTTCTTAAAAAAAATGCCTTTTCCCTAAAAAGAAAAATATTTTTTTTCTTTTTCAAACAAAAAAAAATGTTTGTTGTTTTTTTTTCTTTTCCAAACAAAAAAAACTTCAAATAAAAAAAATTTTTTTTTTCCAAAAAAAATTTTTTTTTTTCCAAAAAAATTTTTTCCCAAAAAAAAAATTTTCAAAAGAAATTTTCTAAAAAAAAATTTTTTTTTCTCTTTTCCAAACAAAAAAACTTCAAATAAAAAAAAATTTTTTTCCCAAAAAAAATTTCCAAAAAAAATTTTTTTTTTCTAAAAAAAATTTTCCTAAAAAAAAAATTCTTAAAAAAAATAATTTTTTTTTCTAAAAAAGAATAATTTCCTTTTTTTTCTAAAAAAAATAACTTTTTTTTTCCTTTTCCTTTTCAACAAAAAAAAAAATCGACCAATTCAAAAAAAGCCTTTCCCAAAAGATCCCACTATTGTCTTGACTAACGTCTTGTGTTCAAAATTATTCTTCACTTTTCAATCTTCTTCTTTTACCCGAGATTGCTTGCGATCGCGTCGGTGGTCGCGGACTGACTGGCTGGTTGAATGATGATACACAGAAGGACAGTTCAAAGGTAGTGACGTGATCCTTACTATCGTGACCCGACGGCGTAGCGGCCCGTCGGGCTCGAGTTCTATCGCCCCAATAGGGTTACCATCCGATCCACTGAATGAACGGGTTTCGGGTTTACCCCTATATCCAAGGCAGTCCCTCTCCCCTACAAGTTATTTTCCGTTCCCAGAAGGGTGTTTCTTTTGCTTTCAAGGTCCCTGCTCGGGCGCCACTGTAACGACAAGTTTTCCTCCGTTAGCTAGGATATTGCTCGCGGGGGTCAGGGTCGTTTCAGAAATTTATAATTCACTGGGACTTTGAAAGACAAAGGAAAACACTGGTCTGGTTTGGTTTTACAATAATATAATACTTCAAGTTTTATTGATTTCGGACTTAGCCTAAGATTTATTATAAATTTTCCAAAAAAATACTTAGCTTAAATTAACACCTTCGGTAGGCACTCCTCTTATCAGAGAACGACACTTTTGAAAATCGGCGGGACCTTCGGTAGGCACCCCTCTTATTGGAGAACAACACTTTTGAGTTTCGGAGGGACCTCCTCTTATCAGAGAACGACACTTGAATATCGGAGGGACCTTCGGTAGGCACCCCTCTTATTGGAGAACAACACTTTTGGGTTTCGGAGGGACCTGCGGTAGGCACTCCTCTTATCAGAGAACAACACTTGGAATACCGGAGGGACCTTTGGTAGGCACTCCTCTTATCAGAGAACGACACTTGGAATACCGGAGGGACCTTTGGTAGGCACTCCTCTTATCAGAGCACGACACTTGAATAACCGAAGGGCCTGCGGTAGGCACTCCTCTTATCAGAGAACGACACTTGGAATACCGAAGGGACCTTTGGTAGGCACTCCTCTTATCAGAGCACGACACTTGAATAACCGAGGGACCTGCGGTAGGCACTCCTCTTATCAGGGAACGACACTTGAAATACCGGAGGGACCTGTGGTAAGCTCTCCTCTTATCAGAGCACGACACTTGAATCACCGAGGGACCTGCGGTAGGCACTCCTTTTATCAGAGAACGACACTTGGAATACCGGAGGGACCTTTGGTAGGCACTCCTCTTATCAGAGCACGACACTTGAATAACTGAGGGACCTGCGGTAGGCACTCCTCTTATCAGGGAACGACACTTGAAATACCGGAGGGACCTGTGGTAGGCACTCCTCTTATCAGAGCACGACACTTGAATCAAAACACTAGGGTGTAGAGGTACCTATGGTAGGCACTCCTCTATTTAAATTCGAGTCGAATACCACGGAACGAAACGATGTGTACACGGTCACCGCCGCGAGCCAACTGCCAAGTTCTGTCGCACACCCGCCTTGTTATCAATTATCTTTTTGGTTGTTTATCGTTTTCACCACAACAGCTGATTCACAGCTGAGCGTGGTGAGCTATGTTTAGTTAATTCACGATGGTGGGCTGCCACAGTGATTTTCCGTTACGTTTGAAACACATTGGTTCATTTGATGTAAATTCATTGCCTTGTATTTTAATAATGTGTATTAATAAAATTAATAATAATATCCATAAAAAAATAATAATAAAAAAAGAAATATAGTTTGATTCAAAAAAATGCGAGGAAAATAAACAAAATTTTCAAGAGGAATTAAAAATAAAGATTAGTAAATTATAAGTGTGGATGAAAATGAACGGTGTGATTTTCATCCTTACAAAATACAACAAGAGCGCCCCGGTAGGCTAGTTGGTAGCGTGCTAGCTTATCAGTGCGGGGGTCGTGGGTTCGATGGCTAGTGCTCGGTTAGGGTATTAATATATATTTTGTAATTATATGATTAATATAAATATAAATAAATACAAGAAAAAACTTTTTGATACCTGTTTCAAAAAAACAATTTACAAGTATTTCAAGCAAAAAAAATATTGTTAAAAATCGCATATAAATTTTAATAAGTATTCTTAATTATTTAGAATCCTGTGTAGTTACAAAATTAATTTGTCCCATTTATGACAATTATAACCTTCACTATGTCTTTCATATGATACGTTGATCTATATGGGCCTTCTAGATCCTGAAGAACCCCAGCAAAAATAAATGGAAGTGATTCTTAAGGAATTAATTTTTCATTGATTCTAAAGTATCGTTTAGTTCTGATTTTTCTCTTCTAAGGCAGTTCTTTTTCACAACATATAAAAATGTGATTTTTAATGAAATTTAACACTTTTCAAATCTATGACGCTACAAAAAGTAAAAATTTATTGTAGTAAAAATTGCAAGAATTTCGAATAGTGATAAATTGCCCGATTGCTGAATTTCACGCCAAAGGTTAACGAACAGTAAAACGCAAACTTTATATAGGAAACCACACCAAATGTGTCAGTTAAATTCCCATGTAGAAGCTAACGGGAGATTGTGAAAATGAGGCCGATTACTGATGTCCTGTAGTAATCTAAATTACAAATTCAAAATTTATTTGGGAAGTACAAAAGATTTCATTTTTCTCTAAGCCATAAGAAGGGCTTTAGATGCAATGAAAAAGGATCATTAAAGAAAACTTCTACCCTATGACACCCCTATGTAAAAATCATTGGTTCCAATCCAAATTTTCACAACACCAGAATCAAAATCACTGCTTCTTTTTTCTTCTTTTGCTACTTTTTTTTTGCTGGGAACATAATAAGAGTATCCAATTTTCTCCACAACTCGACACTTTACGCCCCTGGGAGCCAATTTTGCATTAAAATTTCTTAAGTATTTGTGAAAAGTATTGTCTAGTGACTATTTTACCAATTTCAAAATTACTTGATCGATACCTTAGATTATAGGTGTGAGCATTTTTCTCGTAGGAGTTTTTCAATCTGTCCCGTATAATATCTCTAATAAATTAAAAACTGTCCTGCCGATTTAAGGGTAAGGTTTTCTCAGTGAGAAGTCCAAGATTTCGGATAACTTGGTAGTCGTTACCGTGTGTCAGCATATTTTATTCAAAGACAACAAAGTATGGGGCATAGCTAAGGCTTTGGTGTATGCTATTTCGCAAAGAGCTGTTAATACTCCCTAGAAACACAACCCAGTTCCGTTGATCATCACGAATTTAAGACCGCAAGGCTTCGTTTATGGACCGGTTCACCCTTTCGCTGGCATTCGCTTGAGGCGAATGCACAGCTGTACAAACATGTCTTACCCCGTATTTACATAAAAATAAGGCAAATTCTTTACTCTTGAACTGGCTTCCGTTTTCTGAAATCAAAGTCTCGGGAACCCCAAAACAATCAAAAATACTTTCCTTGAGATATAATATAATCAGTTTAGAATTCAGCTTTTTAAGGGGCTTTAGAAATGAAAATTTACTAAAGTGGTTTAAAACTATAAAGACTCCTATATTTCGAGGAAATGGTCAAATAAAATCCACATATAAACGCTGAAATGGTCTCTCCGATTCGGCCATTTGACGGTCACTATATATGTGTAGGGGTTTTGGATGTAGAACACAACTCACAACTGAAAGCGTATTTTCTTATATCGGCCACCGTCCCGGACCAATAAAAGTAAAGAAGTAACCTATCTAGGCTTTTCGCAATACCACCATGGGATGCTGAAGGTTGATCTTGATATGACTTCAGAACCTCATTACTCAATTCCACCGGTACAAATAGTTTCCAACTCAATGCATTACTTTCATTTCCCATTTCGATGTCGGTCCGATGATATATATATTTCCCCTGGACCTTAAAATCTGGCAACCCCGATGTAGCCAATTTCTCCCTAAACGTGCTATACTCCGCAGAATTAAAGTGTTCTGATGACAGATCTATTATCGGTAGATTTTCAATTTCTACGGCCTCCACCGAGGGTTCTTCTTCATCGAAAAGCCGGGACAGTGTACCCTCCACCACATTTTCACTCCCTTTTCGGTATTCTATCGAAAAATTATACCCCTGCAGTTTGAGTGCCCACCTTGCTAACCTTCAACCCAGATCCTATTGGCCCATGAGCCATTTAAGGCTGGCATGGTCTGTAACTACCCTAAACTCATGCTCTTCAATATATGATCGGAATTTTTTAATGGCCAGCTCAGTTACTGAGTAGTTTCTCTTGCTCGGTTTAGCTTATGGGACATAAATGCGAGAGGCTGTTCATCCCCATTCGCATCACATTGAGCCAAAAGCCCACCCACTCCGTACTGGCTGGCATCACATTGAACAATAAACGGTTTGCTGATGAGCGAGGAAAGGAGCAGTTTTCAAACTCCGCTTGAGCGACTCAAATGCCTGTTGCGCGTCAGTATTCCAAATAAAAGCTTTCTTTTTGATAGCAGTTCCATTAGCGGAAATGTGATGGAGGCGTAATCTGCCACAAATCGTCTATACCAGCCCGCAAGGTCCAAAAATTGGCGTAATTGTTTGACGGTTTTAGGGATGGGATATTCAGATATGGCTCGGACTTTGTCCAGATCAACCATCAGTGTACCGTGTCCAACAACGTATCCCAAATATTTAACGTTACTTAAGCCAAACTGGCTCATTTGAATGTTAATGGTGAGACCAGCTTTTCTTAACAATGATGCTACTTTGAGCAGATGCACAATATGCTCATTTAGGGAATGTGATACCACAACTAGATCGTCCAAATATACAAAAACGTGACCCTTTAAATCATACGGTATCACCTTGTCTATCAATCGACACATTGTTTGGGGGCATTGCAAAGCCCGAAAGGCATCCTCACAAACTGGTATAGTGGTCGATTGGGGACAGTGTAGCCTGTCTTTGGACGGGAATCCTTTGACAGATTAATCTGCCAAACGGTGTCTTTTAAATCTATTTTTGATATCACATTCACCGGAGGCAATCGGGAGATTAATCCATCGATATTGGGAATCGGGTAAGCATATTTTACAGTGAGCTCATTTAGTTTACGACAGTCAAGGCAAAATCTGACCTTCCCGGGTTTTACTAACAGAACACCAGGAGAGGACCAAGGGAAATTCTCAACATTCTCAATCACTCCTAGTTGTATCATTCTATCTATCTCAGCGCAAAGCAATTTTTCCCTAGCTGGGGAAATGGGGTAGTAGCGTTGCTTTATGGGGCAGCTGTTCCAGTATCGATAACATGCTTGACAAGTGTGGTGGCTCCTAATCCTTCCGTTTCAAGCGAGGGAAAAGAAGAAATAGCAGTATTAAGCTGACGACGACCAGCAGGGGTCAGCTTCAAAAAATTTGAATCAGATTCATCATATACTATCTCATCGATAGAAGGAGTCAGGATTTTAATCCCAAAACTTTCCCAGAAGTCCATCCCTCAAATCACATCCTGATTTAAGCTAGAGACTAACAAAAAATCTACAGATTTAGTTATATTAGTATACTAAACTTCTAACATGACCAAACCCATGACCTGTTGTCGCTGCCCGTCCGCCGGTTTTACGTTTGCCTTATATCTATCAACACCAAGAGAGGAATCTGACAAAATTTCTTGAACTAAATTACCAGAAATGCAAGATTTAATTTAGAATTTTAATATTTTTTAGTTTTTGAAACGTTTCTGAGGATATCCACCGATTGATCGACGAACATCCGAAAGCGAGTTTTCAGGTTTTGCTGAACATTTGGAACATTAAGGTTTGTAAGTGTCTTTGGCTCCGAAGCCATAGCAAAAAACGCGTCTAGCAGCCAAACAATCTTGGTATCGGTGACCAATAACGTCACAATTCCAACATTTGCAACAGGGGCTGCTAATTTGTTTATCTTCTTAGAAATATTCTTATTAGCCAATGCGTTAATTTCCGATGGAACCTCACGAATGAGTTCCGAAACCTACGCTCGTATATCTGGGTCTTTGTGAGGAATTTGATGCCAAATCCTCGAAAAACTTTTCACTTTAACGCTTTGCCCTCAAAAAGGGAATGTACGTGCTCACAGAGCACTTAAAATTTTCCATTAAAGTGAATTGAAGTTAGGGTGTTGATTTTATATGTGAATTTATCGACAGAAAATTCATCATTTGAATCATTACCAGGGTAAAAATCAGAGCCGGTAAGTCGCAGTTTTTTTTTATCCATAATATTGAAACCCAAAAAATTTTGGAAAGAAAAAAATTAAATATTGTGGATCCTCGAAAGGTTAAGTTTGGTATACTCTACGATGTTATTCAACTAAGATGCCCTATGGGAAAGCCTACGTTGGGCGCCATTAAATCTTCTGTAACGAACAACTGACTCACCCTGGATGACCAAGGGTCTGCACATCTAGCTATGCTTCGGTCATAGCTCAGGGAAATGGGCGTAGGCTGTGGGATCACTATCAGAGTTCACGCTACATAAACTTAAGATAGAAATTTTGTGCAAAACAAAGAAAAAAAGAAGTTAGTTAAATAGAAAGTGTTAAAACCACTAAAAAGGAGTTTCGGCTACTAATCGAGGAAACAGATGTCAGAGTTTCTCAAGGTCTGATACCCGCCCTTCCTGTTGATGTGCTTAGCCTACTACATCAGCCCACAGTATTCACGTAACCTAACCATCGGTCCTAAATTTTATCAACCAATGATGGAGAGATCTAAGTTTCCATTATTAATAATTTACATAATTTATTGATTCAAATTGTATCCATTACAATTATATAAAACTATATAAAATAAAACTAACGATAATGTAATTAACAGGTTTTAATTAAATTACTTACAATAACTTATGTTAGTCAGGGTTACTTCCCTAACTAAACGATTTGTTTAAAAACAAATTTGAGTCCAAGAAGTTATTAGCAAAATGTGTATAGCAAAAACGTAATCTATAGGTGATTCTGAGAAATTTAGCTCAAGAGACCATAGCTCTAAGTCGGATTTGGAGCGCCCCAAAATTTCAAAATATATATTTTTCCATATATACATAGAATAATTTAATTAAATTCGTCATAAAATCGGATAGAATTATAGTAGAATCAGAATCTGTATTGATACCAATATTTTTTTTATTTTTAGTAGAGATATTAGGAATTCTTTGTCGAAAAATAGCCTAAAATGAACTTTTAACTTATAAATTCTGAATTTTCTTCGATTTTTTTCGAGATTTTTTTTCTTGCTGATTATGAAAATTCAGATAATTTCCAACAACTTATATTACGATCAATTTTTTTTTGTTTTCGAACTCATTTTTGTAGGAAAATCGATCTGAAAAAAACAACATTTTCAAGGTTTCAACAAATAACACTATTTTTACATTTCTTATTCAATTTATTTTTAAATATTATTCTCGACCTACAATTTATTGTTTTAACGTGGTAATATTATTTTTTAAGATCCTTTTTTCTTTCCATTCGAGGAGTTTTCTTACGCCTTTCTAATGTTACTGCCATAACTCCTTCATGATTCTTTTCTATAACTGATTTTGAAACACTCGTTAATAATTGTACATGTCTTTCTGTTCCTTGTATGTTCATTGGAATTTGTGGATCAGCCAGAGGTGGTTCATCGAAATCTAAGTGTTCTGCCAAGTGATCATATGGAATCTGTCGAATAAATGCTGGTTCAAATAATATATCGTAGTTATTCATATCAACCATATTGACATAATCGGTAGCATCGAAATTTAAGATTTATTTTTTGTAAACTCTGAGTTTAGTTGGATCGTACAATTTTTCTCGATAGTGTAAAATCTTTTTGATAGCTCTATCCCGTATTGCCTTTCGATCATCAAAAAACATTGTTAATAAGATATTTTCTGGATGTGCGTAACATCAGTTGTTTTGAATTACACCATCTACAATATTACGAAAGTTTGGTTGTAAGTATCGTGTCCAACGTATAAATTTTAATAAAAGTGCACTGCCGTACACAACAGAGTTATAAAACTTCACATTGAAGTACATTGGCACATAAACTGTAATAATATAAACTGTCAAAGTTTTTAAATTGGTCGATGGTGTATTAGTTGTTACATATAATCGTAGTAATCTACTTGCTTTGGTTACCCAACGAGAATGTGCAATTGGTCCTGGTTTAATGTTAGCTAAATCAACTGGAACAATACCATTCGAAATTGCTTTAGCTATTTGATATAAATATTTAACATCTGTTGATAGTTCGAGCTCATGTTCATGATCGATAATTGCTGTGATATTCTCCAGTGGTATTGGATCAAAATCAGCTACTACCTGAAAAATGAAATGTTTAGATCAATTAAAATCCAATTATTTTATTTTAACTTTATTCCAATCGAAAAAGTAAAATAATGACAATAAATAATGATAATAAATGATGATATGAATAAAATAAAGTGTTACATACCTGCAATTTCTCACATTCTTGAATAACTTTGAATAAATTTCCACTTGCTGCTCGTGGTCCACTGGTGACTGATTTGTCCAATGATTCATATAAATGACGAAATGGCAGTTCATTGAAATGAAGCAGACATATAAACCAGTGAATTGGTCTATTTAACTGTTTTTCAAATAATCGTAAAACACCATTTTCTGTTCCAGTATTTGCTGGCTCACCATCACTGCATATGCCAATTAATTGATCAACTGTTAATGTTTTATTGTTGAAAAATTCATTCAGTTTTCTGTGTTTGGTTTTTGCATCTTCTTGACTACCCAAATTTACATATCCAAGTAACTCATTATAGGGCTCTTCCAGAACAACTAAATGCGGTTCTTTTACCATAGTGGTATGAAATTTGTCATTAATTTTCTCTGTAGTTAATGAGTCATCTTTTCTACCATCGAAAGAGAATGCAGTTATGGAAGAATTTGTATGTTGTGTACGAAGCACTGCATCTCTAGTTTTAACTTTTTCTCTAGCCACTTTTGATTTATCCATAATAACAAGATTACCATGAACATCTCTAAAATTTATATCTTCGAATAAAGCTGTTGGTAAACATGAAGCGACTCTATCTGAAACACCGAATCTATCACACATCATAGCAAAATTTAAGGCATCGTATCTTTGAGTATAATGACCTCGTCTCATTTGAACAGTTACTTCTGGAACTTCTGTTGTTGCTTCATTTTCATCTTCATCCATGTGTAATTCAGGTGGTTCGTAACTTGGATCATCGGTACCAGTTGTAAGTGTTGGTATTGTTGTAGCTACTTCTACAACGTCTTCCGTATATTCAGGTCTTGTGAATTTTCTATCATTATGCTGGTCCATCATAAATTCTTTTAGATGTTCTGGAATCAATCCACACGAGCATTCTGTTGTTTTTTATTTGTAATTACATTTGCCAATGTAAAATAATTCGTTTATTGAATTGGTAAACCAAAAACAACAATATCTTGATGAATCATGTTAGTCAATCTAGAGACAAAACTTGTTGATGTTGATGCTTCCATTTGCGAAGACACCGCACACGATGTTGATGGTTCTTGATTATCCATAATAACTTTGATATTATCACTGCACTCTTTGATTGTGTCACACTAAATT
This sequence comes from Eustalomyia histrio, assembly GCA_949748255.1. Lineage (NCBI taxonomy): Eukaryota > Metazoa > Arthropoda > Insecta > Diptera > Anthomyiidae > Eustalomyia > Eustalomyia histrio. Next base: position 86,441,990 of record OX456523.1, read on the forward strand.
TAAAAATAAAAAAAATATTGGTATTGTGATAACCGAGTTTTTATTTAAGTATTTTGGCAACTGCGTGCGCATTGCACGATGAACGAAGGAAGAAGGAAGAGCTAGCTTGGTCATTATTTTGTAACGTCATTATTCAGTGTTACAAAGTTGTTTTATTGAACAATGCTGACAGGTATCAATACAGATTCTGAAAGGTGATAAAAATACCTCTCAAACAAGCCCAAAATGAGAAATGTACTATAATTCTATCCGATTTTATGACGAATATAATAAATTTTGCTATGTATATACGGGCTATGGTCTCTTGAGCAAAATTTCTCAGAATCACCTATAGATTACGTTTTTTTGTATAAAAACATATTTATTAGCATCACTACTTTGCTGGTAAATACAGAATCAGCTGATGGCTATCTGTATAGTAATATGTACTGTATACGTAGGAGTGTAATACCAAGAATACGACAAAATAAGATGTGTGTCAAATTATCCATAAAAAAGTTACGTATTTTTTTTAACAAAATAAATTAAAACATACGAGTTTTTATTAATAAAATTACTTAAAATGACAACAAAATACGTGAATTGTGTTTTTAAATATAAATTTTTTAATTTAACCACGATAGTTGGTTAACATAACTACAAACAGTCATCCATATGTACTACAAACAGTCATCCATAAATTTAAATATTGGAATATTGTTCTGGAATATTTAGATTAAATATCATTAGCGTAAGCGAGAACTATCTTGACTATTCCTAGTTTTTCCTAGAAAGAGTTCTCCATATATAAGTTATGGATACATAAATGATGATAAATTTTAAATCCTGCATTCGATTTTTAATATTAAAAGTGTTTTTGTATCTACATACCATGTACATTAGACCGTACCTCAAAAAAAAAAGTTCACCGTACACCCTCAAATATAAAGTATTTTAACAAGAAAATTTCGAAAATGTTAGGCAAGTATTCCAATAATTCCAGCGGAACTATTATTTTATTTTTTTTTTTAATTTTTTTTGTTGCCGAATGTAGGGCATTTTTAATTTTTTGTCATATCTTCTGTATTAGCAGTCGGATCTTAAAGGGTTATATATCAGTTTTTTTGTCGCAATGATACCAATTTGTTACATTAAAAATCATTGACCTTTTATACTACTTAAGGAGTAACACCCATGTAAAAAGCCTATATAAAAACTTCCTTTTTTTGTTTTCTTTATTTACGGAGATGTGTTAACGAAGATTGGCTTTCACAAGATTTATGAAGAGTACAAAAAAATATTTGTTTTACCCAAAGTTTTACAAAATAATAGTATATTTACAACAGAGGTCCACGGCACGCAGCATTACTTAATCAATTTTTGATGGATTTACCTGAAATTTATAATGCATATGGAAAACTAAATTATCTATGGATGCGCGTAGGAGTTTTTAATAGGTTAAATACATTTTGACTTAGAGCTGTTTCTTTACGAGTATAAAAAATAGATATTTTAACTTTAACACTTCGCTGTTTTGTCAAAAATTAATATACCCAAAAACTCATACGCTTTTCTCTAGATAATTTAGTTTTCTATATAAAGTGTATGTTTCAGAGCGATCCACCTAAAATTGGTTAAATTATGCTGAGTGCCGTGGAGCACTTATAAAATAACACAAATTTTAATCGATCATATTTTGACGTGATTCAAGTTGGCTGTATTTTTGAAAAAATGTGCCCTATTCGTTGCTCATCGGTGACCGCCATAGAAGATTCATGTTCTACATGAACAAAACGCTCGGTGTCCATAGATAATTTAGTTTTCCATATGCATTATAAATTTCAGAGAAATCCACCAAAAATTGATTAAGTAATGCTGCGTGCCGTGGACCTCTATTGTAAACATACTATCATTTTGTAAAACTTTGTGTAAAACAAATATTTTTTTGTACTCCTTCATAAACCTTGTGAAAACCAATCTTTGTTAACACATCTCCGTAAATATAGAAAATAAAAAATAGGAAGTTTTTATATATAGGCTTTTTACATAGGTGTTACCCCTTAAGTAGTATAAAAGGGTGCTTGAGGTCAATGATTTTTGATGTAAGAAATTGGTATCATTGCGATGAAAACATTGATATATAACCCTTCAAGGTCCGACTGTAAATACAGAAGATATGACAAAAAATTAAAAATGCCCTACATTCGGCAACAAAAAAAAATTAAAAAAAAAAATAAAATAATAGTTCCGCTGGAATTATTGGAATACTTTCCTAGCAAAAGTTTATTGCTTTTTTGCGAGCTTTCATTCTAAAATATTAGGCTAGTACATTAAGGTGGTAGCAACTGAGATCTGGTGGGTTAATACTAGAACGGGTTACTTGAGGTCAATGGCTCCTTCAAGGAAAACATCGGTATACGCGAGACAAAAAACATTGATGTACAACACATTAAGATTCGACGGTAAATGGCGAAGATATAACGAAAAATATAAAATGGCGACCCCTACATTCGGCCAAAAAAAAAAATCATTTTCGAAATTTTCTTGTTAAAATACTTTATATTTGAGGGTGTACGGTGAACTTTTTTTTTTGTTGCCTATAAGGTGGTACGGTCTAATGTACATCCTTCAAAATATAGATTATCGTTTGACCATTCCTAATTGCACTAAAAGTGGCCATTCCAAAAGACGTTTGCCGGAATACTTGGAGCAAACGCAAAAATCAAGTTTATTTTTAAACCATACACTCGTTTTGTATTATAAGAACTGTTCTGGAATATTTAGATTACATACTTTTAACGTAGGCAGAAATTTTCTTTCATGCTAACTCTTTGTAGTACGTATGAATGACTTTGTATGACTGTTTGTAGTACTCAAAAGCGAATTGCCAATATGGAACATAGTTAAAAATATCGGATTCATGTAGATTTGCAAATTTCCACTTGCAAAATAATGATATATCATGTACATATAATTTTATACAGTGTTTAAATATGTACATTGTTGATAAATTAATATTTTTATTAAAACTTTATAATTTATGTTTTTTTGTAATTTTAAATATACAAATTCTTGTTTTACATCAATTTCGACAAGCAAATATAAAATTCCACTTGCGTTCCACACAAAAAACTTTGGATAAACTTTTTATGGATAACTTCTCACAAAAATCTATGGATGGGTTTTTTATGAATAACTTCACTGACATAAAATAAGGCGTATTACATGTACTATTATTAATGATACATGTATGATTCTAAGTAAAGCATTTATATTTTAGCTTTAATGAACAAAAACTCCACCAGCCGCAGCCTTCATGTTTGGAATTTCGAAAATCGTTTATTGAGCTCGGAATATATAGCAAAAAATGTAAAAATCGCTGAAAACTACAACTTAGGAAAAGTAACTATGCACAAAATTTACGTTGGATACATATTTTCCACCTAATTTTGATATGCTAAACACGAATACTTAAAATTTTTAAGATAACTTAATGAGCTCGCGAAATATAGTAAATAATTTAAAAATCGCTGAAAAATAAAACTTAGAAAAATCAACTTTTGCCCAAAATCCATTTCTAATACATGTTTTTTAACTAATTTTGGTATGCTGACCCAAAAAGGTTTCTAAATAAAACACACACTTGATTTTTAAAATATATTTTATTTATTATTTTTACCAAAGTTAATCAAAAATTTTATATAGAGAAACGAAATCCATCGAATTTACACCCCAAAAAAACAGATGGCAGGAACAAAGATTTGTGCTTGTTATGAAAAAATTATCGTTTAATACAAAAAAAAATATTTAGTTGAAACAATATAATTTGGTTAACTGAACATAAATCTATTTACAGCAAACAAACAATTCTACTACTGCAACAGTTGTTTACTGCAAATAAAATTTTCTTCATAAATGGATTTTCTTGGCGTAGTTAAAAATGTAAATTAGGATGTTAGAGACAGATGTGACCCATTTTCGGTGCGCTCTTAAATGTGTTTTGTAGTGTGTTAATATTCTTATCTTTAGAATTTGACAAGATTGTTTATATAAAAGAACAAAAGTAAAGAACTAAAATTGAGATATTAAATTTAATTATTAATATCTGCGGTGTTAAACGAGTCGATGATTAAAATTATATGTTTAATTAAAGCTTAAAGCCTTGGCTAGAATTTTACAAAAGTTATTTCCACCATTTCTAATAACATCATGTTTTTTAAATTTTTCATTTTTGAAATCTTCGAATTCAATGTGTTGCAAAATATATAATTACATCACAATATTTTGTACTTTTCAAAACATTTAATGCAAATTGTTGCCCATTTTGTAACAAATTTCAGTACGATTTGAATCCTTTAATATTCACTAAGATACCTGCAGATTAATTAACGAAAAAGCAATATTTAAATTTTCTAATAAATAAATTTAGATTTCTCGCCAAATCAGCTTCTAACACAAGCATATTTTTCCAAATGTGTATAAAATTTATTTTTATTTACCGGACCAGCTATTCTATAAAAATAACAATCGTCCAATATTCTATATTAAATAAATTTTGTTTCAAATATGTTACAAAAATAACTATACAGTGAAAAATTGTTTTTTTTAATACTGCATTACTTCTAGAGTAAAATACTGAGTAACTAATAATGTGTTATGCAGCTCCTTATATTCCATGCCAGCTCCTTGCATACTGCTGGCTTCAAAGTGAAAATAATGAGTTACTAGTAATGTGTTTTAAAATCTGTTTTGGGCTTTATATTAAATTTTTTTCAAACTGTTAACAACAATTACTGTCAAGACCGGATAACCAGGTTATAATAGCCGGTTTACTTGGCCATAAAAAATGTATATATACCTACTCCAATTGCACTTCTTAAGAAAACTCTACATATTTTTTAAGTATAATTTTATTATCTTTTATAGTTCTAAATTTAATATACATATATTTATTAAATTCTTTAACATAAAGTAAATAGAAAGACTATTTTTGGTAAACTGAGTTGGAAATGGATAATATATGACTGGAGAATTTTTTTTTGAACAAGCAATTTCTTTCTCGGATATGAAATAATATAATCCTAAATGAACACCGCTTTTTGCTGAAAAAAAAATGAAAATCATCCAATCCATTTTTATATTTAATTTTTTTTAGTAAAATAAAAAAATATAATTTAAAACTCAAATTTACAATAAAAAATACATAGTTTAGTTGCTAGCGGTCTGTCGATTTAAAATAGCATGATTTTTGAAAATTTTGTACGAGTTAAACTTCAAAAGTCATGTTATTTTACAATGATGGTCCGTTTGTAGGGTGAATAATATTTTAAATTATTAATATATTCTCTTCAGTTAGTTTTTGTTCACATGTTTTTTATTTTTAAAAATGTTTTATACAATAAATTTACATGGGATATATATTAAAGGAGTTCCATAAGGTGTACTTAGTTCTGTTTTAACATCGTATTAAAAAGCAAGAGTTGTTAACATTTTTATTTCACTTTTACGGCGATTTTCTTTTTGATAGCACATTTAATTCATGGTCTATCCATACGTAAACATATCTCTGTGTAGTAAATTTAATGAATAAAATAAGAATAGAATATTTTGTTGAGTTTGAAATGTTTACAAACTCTTTTAAATTCTTCTGTTAGTGTGGTATCAAAAACTCCACTATCATCTGAACATAATACAGTGGTGATATTCTTTTTAAATATCATTTCAAAATGATGAAAATCATAAGATTTTACTGTATCTCATTTAAAATTACTGGTTACACAACATTCAATAGTTATTTTCTGTTCCAAACATTGCTGAAGTTATTTTTCTGTCAAAAATGTACCAGTTAATTTAAGCTGTGAGTTTTAGCCTTTTCCAGCAAGCTTGTAAAATCTTGAAATTTTCCCTTATTAATGGAATTTTATGAATTGTTGATCTGTTATTTTGTAATTGAATAGTATAGTAGGATTTTAAGATCATATCATATTCTTTTTATTTATTTTTATTGTAAAGAAACATGAAAATTTTTATTAGTACACTCACCAAAAAAAGTCTGTAATGGCAACTGAAAATTTTGCTGTTATTACGGGAAATTTTGCTAATTTGAGCCCAGCGATTTTTTTTTGCTAATCTTAGCAACACATGTCTGCTGAAGTGTAGTACAATGAAATTAGTAGAAAAATTAGTAGCCGCTACTTAATTTTAGTATACTTTTTGTAAAGTGTAATTTAAAAACCGTTTGCTAAAATCAGCAAAAAAAGTTACTAAATATTAGTACAAAATTTTAAATTTATTTTTTTTATCGAGCATCAATTATTTTTTATTTTATTTATTTTTTCAAAAAATAATTTACACAAAATTAAAAACAAAATCAAAGGCTTAAAACTTGTTAAAACATAAATGAATTAATCATTTTATTTTTATTTGGTAATTTCTGTTTTGAAAAATATTTTAGTTAATTTTTTTTTTTACTTTTAAAGTCAAATTTTAATTGTTTAATGCTGATTTTTAGAACTAAAAAAACTTTTTAGTACTATTTTAAGTGGATGTCCTATTTGCAGACATGAGTCGGTATATTCACTTCCGATCCCATTTTTAATCTATGTAACATTTTAAGGCAATTTAAGTTTTTAAAATTAGTAAATTTTTTTTGCTAATTTTAGCAAATCGGTTTTAAAAAATTTGTAAAATGATTTCTGATTTTAGCAACAAAAATTTGTAAATAGTCTCTAAAAACTTTGTAATTTGTAAAATGTAAATAGCAAAAAGATTTGCTAAATAATAATTTTTTTACTAAAAATCAGTAGAAAAATAGTAAAGTGGGATTGAAAAACGTTTACAAATTTTTCTACTAACTTTTTTTTCTGAGTGTAAGTTATATAGAATAAAAATTGAGAAATTCCACTGCGCCAGCATGATAGAATACTTAATATTTTCGGTTGGCGCTACCCAACCTTGTCAAGATCCATGCTCTTCTTCTCCCTTTGCGGTCATTGCTTGTTGATGATTGTCTATTTTATATTGAGTGTAAGGAAACAAATTAACAAACTTGTAAACAACAACACAATTAGACTAACATCAACGAAATTTAACAATTTATATTTATCCTCTATTTTTTACAGTTTTTTGTTATGAACTTTAATTCTTAAAGTATCAAATAACACAGCTTATATGAAGCATTTAATATCAAATGTTTGTCCTAATCCATATTAAATCTACAACTTTATCTATGTTGATAGTTAATGAATAGACAATATTTTGAATTATATTTTGCACTGTATCCTTGTGTGTAAAGTAATGAAATTTTATGAATTGTTGATCTGTTATTTTGTAATTGAATAGTATAGTAGGATTTTAAGATCATATCCTATTCTTTTTAATTATTTTTATTGTAAAGAAACATGAAAATGTTTGTTAGTAAGTTATAGAGAATAAAAATTGAGAAATTCCACTGAGCCAGCAGTATAGAATACTTAGTATTTTTGGTTGGTGCTACCCAACCTTGTCAATATCCATGCTCTTCTTCTCCCTTTGCGGTCATTGCTTGTTGATGATTGTCTATTTTATATTGAGTGTAAGGAAACAAATTAACAAACTTGTAAACAACAACACAATTAGACTTACATCAACAAAATTTAACAATTTATATTTATCCTATATTTTTTACAGTTTTTTGTTATGAACTTTAATTCTTAAAGTATCAAATAACACAGCTTATATGAAGCATTTAATATCAAATGTTTGTCCTAATCCATATTAAATCTACAACTTAATCTATGTTGATAGTTAAAGAATAGACAATATTTTGAATTATATTTTGCACTGTATCCTTGTGTGTAAAGTAATGGAATTTTATGAATTGTTGATCTGTTATTTTGTAATTGAATAGTATAGTAGGATTTTAAGATCATATCATATTCTTTTTAATTATTTTTATTGTAAAGAAACATGAAAATTTTTATTAGTAAGTTATAGAGAATAAAAATTGAGAAATTCCACTGAGCCAGCAGGATAGAATACTTAGTATTTTCGGTTGGCGCTACCCAACCTTGTCAATATCCATGCTCTTCTTCTCCCTTTGCGGTCATTGCTTGTTGATGATTTTCTATTTTATATTGAGTGTAAGGAAACAAATTAACAAACTTGTAAACAACAACACAATTAGACTAACATCAACGAAATTTAACAATTTATATTTATCCTCTATTTTTTACAGTTTTTTGTTATGAACTTTAATTCTTAAAGTATCAAATAACACAGCTTATATGAAGCATTTAATATCAAATGTTTGTCCTAATCCATATTAAATCTACAACTTAATCTATGTTGATAGTTAATGAATAGACAATATTTTGAATTATATTTTGCACTGTATCCTTGTGTGTAAAGTAATGGAATTTTATGAATTGTTGATCTGTTATTTTGTAATTGAATAGTATAGTAGGATTTTAAGATCATATCATATTCTTTTTAATTATTTTTATTGTAAAGAAACATGAACATTTTTATTATTATTTTTCCCTGATTGGGATTATAATTTTCTCCGATCGATTATATGATTAATTTAACTATAATATCATGCGCCTTTTTAATGTTCCTTATAGGTTTTATAATAATATTAAGGTAATCCCTTCTGGTCATATTTTCATATTATTTGGGTGTAGTTCTTAATTTCAAATAAATAACGTTGTCATTAGCAAAATCCCCTTTAGGTGGAGGTTAAATCATGCATAAAGCAAATTTTGAAAACAATTATCCAAGTCCGTAACAATAAAATCTACAAACTTTTTGCACTATTTTAAAAGTTGTGGATTATTTTTACCATATAACTGCAGGCCAAGCTCTTGTGTGCCATTTGTATTTAAGGAACCATTTAAACCAGCATGTAATTCTATTTTTGTTAAATTTTGTAAAAATAAATCCATATTTTATTTCAATAACACACTGAAATGACCTTGAAGGTAGCTTGTGGCAACTACTTGAAGATAAACAAATGTCAAATAGTTGGTGTAATAAAAGGAGTTGCCATAATTTTTATTAATTTAACTGCCCAGGTGAAAATGTTCATATATGTTCATATATGATCGTATATGTTTTCATATATGACCATATATGAACATATATGTCATGTATGGAAGCATATATGGGCCAATATATTTAAAGATGAAGTTCATATATGGTAATATATGAATCCATATATGGCAATGTATGGTAGTATATTGCATATGTTGGTCCATATATGTTCATATATGAGTACATATATTATTCCATATATGGGGTAATATATTTTAATTTTTGTCAGATGTTGACATATATGAGGGAAATTTAAACCTTTGTACTACCGAATCAAGATAAAGTTTGAATTCTTAAGTGAACATAAAGGCAGAACGTAATTGTATCAAATGACGTATACTAGGTATTGTATTTCCGTTATAAACAAAATTTTTTAAAATTAAAAATTTGTATTTTCAAAATTTTGTTTGATACCAAAACAAAGCTTAAGTCACTTAAGCCAAATGTATTTGGGTCTTAAGACTATTAATAATTTTCAGTCTTTTTTATCCTTCGCCTCTGTCGGATTAATACGTAACCAAAAAAAAAGGATTGAGATCAATAATACAAATTTCAAAATCTTTCTTATTGAAGAAATATAAATGAAATTATTAATAATATTTTTATTTTTAGATTATAGCAAAACAACTCTTCATTTAATCTAACAATTCATACTTTGATGTTTATTTTTTTATTATATGTAATGAAAGTTTGAATTGTTATATAAAATGAAGATACTATAATCTAAAAATAATATTTGTAGTCTTTTCCCAAAATTTATGTGTGTTTTTTTACCTTAAATTTATTGCATGTAAATATCCCATTTTCCCTTCAATTTAATGTTGATTTAATGTTACTTCATTTAATTTTAATAAAAAAGCAATATTTTTGTTTAAAAATAAAAAAAAAAAACATTTTTAATATACCGGCATATAGAAAAAGTACTTATATATGACCACATATGTACACTCATATATATCCATAATTACTTTTCTTGTCTTGTCGGAGTCAGAAGTTGAATTTTAACAAATCTGTGCAACAGCACAATACGACATATACAACACTTAGCTCCGAAGAATGAATTCTATTTTGAATAAATTCCCTAAAAATCCCATTCGATTAACTTTTAAATTGGATGGAGTCGCTCTGGTGCATAGAAACGTCTGAAATTTGTTGTATCATTCTACTAATTTAATACACAAAAACATGCCATACGGGCATTAATGGCATCGAAATTTGTTTTTAATTGTTTGGATTTTAAAATTAATAAATTAACAATTTAAGAAAATAATAAGAAACATCGAAATATAATGTTGCTTTAATAAGAAATTTGGTTTGTACAGCTTTGCTTAAACTGTGTAATCAGCAGTAGTAAATTGCAATAAAAAATTATTAATCAAATGAAGAAAATCGAATGTCATTCCCAAAAGATTGAATTTCTAAATTTGTAAATCGACTAAGTAAAAATAAATTAAATTTATAACGATTAAATTCTCAACAATTGAATTCAGAGAATGAAGAAATCGAACGAGAAAAAAGAATAAAGTCTTTAAAAGTTAAATCGATTGGGACCAACTAAAATTCATTCCCATTCAAAACCTGAAGTTTGAGAATTCAATCATTACATTGCCAATCAGAATTGAAAATCGAATGAAGGACTGAATTCTTAACAATATTGGAAAATATTGTTAAGTAAACCCTTGAAGTTGTAGACCAGATTCTACATTTTTAATAAAAGGATTTTAAGAACTCAAATTATATTATAGGAAAAGTACAGAAATCATTATAAAAATATATGAACATACGACACATTTTTATTCCAATATGAGGTTTTTATTTAAGTCTGGGAAAAGAAAGCACGTATTTTTGTAAAAAAAAAGTTCAAATGCAAATACTTACAAATTTCTAAAAACCAATTAGACAAATTTAAAATGGTATAAGAATATTTTGACTATTCTGATATACATTAAGAAAATATACATATACAAAGGAAATAATTTGAAATGCATTTGGACAATTTTGAAATACAGACTAGAAAATATTGAAACTCAAATTTCTGAGATACAAATTAATATATATAAAACAAATTTTAAAATTGTAATTTGTATTTCCAAATTGTCAAGTTTTCTTAAATACAAATGCATCATTTTTAAATGTATATGCAATAATTAAAAATGTATTTGTATTTAGAGTATTTAAACCCAAGCGAAACCGGTTTCTTCACTTTTAAAAAAGCGACCGGGTTTGGTTTTTAAACTCAAATAAGCAGAAACCCAGCAGAAATAGAATTTTAAGAATTTAAGCAAAATAGTTTTTTGATAAAAAAACATTATTTTCGACTTACCGACAATTTCTCGAGGTACAGACAATAAATTAGAAAATTACGAAAAAACTGCTCCGAATACTGAAACTGGGGACAGTTCCTGAAACGTATAAGACAAGCGCGTTAATTCCCAACTAGCTATATCAAACAAAACTAGCTATATCTGAAAAAAAAAATATTTTTAAAAATTTTTTGTTAAAAAATTGTTGAAAAATAAATTTACTTACCCTTTTACTTTTCATCAAACACGTTCAGTTTCTTCAATTGAATGAAAGCTTCTTTTTGTGACAACCGTTATAATAACCTCGTGGCTAATTTCAACAGGTTACAATTACCCACAAAACATGAGTAGCAAGTACCAAGGCAATGTTGCCTGATTGTTAAAAAAGAAACTTTCAGCATATTTTATGTTGTTTATACCATTGTTTTTATATGTTCACACTAAATTATGACTTAAAAATTTTTTTTGGCACTTTCTTGCTTTTTATTTATGTATTATGTTCTTTTTATTAAAATAAAATACATGATTAGTACAATACAATTAATAATAAAGCTCAAAAAAAAAAAAACTTTATTAGCATATTGTGCATTCACACTCAGAATATTATGTAGTTAACTGTTTGTAGTTTAATAAAAAAGTTTTCCGTTTCATTTAAAAATAAAGGAACAAACATTTATTTTTCAAAGAAATATCTATACTAACTTTTTTATACATTTATTCGAAATAATTTACTATCATTTACCATTTTTTTTCAGTTTCATTTATTTTTTTCATTTGTTTGAAATTTAATAAAAATTTACCCACAAAAACGGAAACTTGTAGTTTATTTGTGTCCGTAACAGTTATTACAAATTTAAATTTTGTTTGCTGTCTGTTTCAAAAAAAAATGTTCAAATAATTTCAATTTGTTTTTTTATTTAAATTGGTTGTATATATACAAAATTTTTCAATACAAATTACAAGAACTTCATAAATACACATACATACATTCACACAAAAAGTTATAATAGCTTCATATGCATACATACATTTTGTATTATACGAGTATATTAAAAAAAAAACAAAAAATACAAAAACGGAAATAATTTCAAATAAATGAAAAAAACAGTTATTTTTTAAGGATTGGTAGGTTAAATTTTGACATTTATTTTAACTGATTATATCATTTGTTCTTACGGATGTGTCAGTTGATTAATCAACATTTAAAAATAAATAACAAATGGCATTTAATTTAAATGAAAATTAAGTAGACCGGTTTTTAAATGAAATATCATTTCTTTTAAAGGATATTTTCAGTTATTTTAACTTACAAACTTTTTAAATGTGTTTTATTAAACGTGAAACAGTTGTCAAAATTTTATCGTTCCCATTTATCGACAAATTCAGAGTTGCTTTCGAGAAATTTAATTCTACACTAATATTTTACAGTGTTGATATCTCAAAAGTATACAAAATGTATGAGATTTCGTTTTGATTTCAGTGAAATCAAACTTTAAATGGGATTTAATTTTCTATGGGAAATCTAAATTACAAATTTACATTATGCTCGAATCCAACTTTTAAGTTAAATTTCGACGGAAATCTAATAAAAATTCGGGATTTCAAACAGATTTCACATACAAAATAAAATCTCATTTAAAGTAAAATTTGACTGAAATCAAAACGAAATTTCATAAATTTTGGAGACTTTTGAGACACCAAAACTGCAGAATAAAATTTATCGAAAGCCACTGTGAATTTGCAGTTAAATCGTAGGTATGGTTGGCAACGCCACAACTTTAAAATTTTTCGACGTTTAATAAAAGCGAAAAAACACGTGGTCAAGTCATTTCATTTTTCAAACGTTCATACAGACTTAATCAGCTACTTTTTGTGCTGTCAAATATAAATCCACAAACATGTAATTTAAACGATGTTGATTTCGAAATAGATTTTAAAATGAAATCTACTAAGAAAAGATATAATGTAAATTCGTTGTAAAGTGTGAACAACAATTCATAAATTGTTCATCTCTTCTTATACTTTAATGACTTGCAATTTTTCTGCATTACACTTTCTTATTACTTTTGTTTTAAGCATTTCAGTACGGCAACACCGGACAAATTGGTAACCAAATATGCAAACCAAGAGATAGCAATGCGATTACTTGAATAAAAACGCATGCAGAGTACCGTTAGGCCACCACAGAACTTTAAAAGAATTAATTTACTGTCAATGAATTCTTGGATTGATAAAATTGATAAAAAAAAACAAAACGTGTTTAAATACCGAAGTACTTTGATAAAATACAACTTCATTATTTTGTTTTTTTTTTTAAATAACATTTTTTAAAATTACACAACAACAAAATATGAAAAATATAATTCATGTATTAGAATTTTGGGTAAAAATTAACTAACCTAACTTATATATCTCAGCGATTTTTAAATTCTATTTGCCAAGCCCTTCAAGCATATTGGTGTACAGCATAGCAAATTTATTACATTTATATTAAGTGAATTTTAAGTAAAAAGTTCCCTCCCCAATGTTTTATTTTTCCAACGATTTTTAAATTATCTGCGATAGTTGGCGAATCCTTTACTTAACTTTAATATATTCGTGTAGAGTCACCAAATTTAGTTAGGCAACATATATATTAAGTGAATTTTTAATAAAAAGTTATTTTTTCCAATGTATCCTTTCAACGATTTTTAAATTATATGCGATATTTTGATATATTCGTGTTCAGCATACCAAATTTGGTTAGAAAGCATGTATCAGAAGTAAATTTTGAGAAAAAATTTACTAATGTTGCATTTAATCAATGATTTTTAAATTATTTGCGATGTTTCGCTAGCGCTTTAAGTGGTTTCAAAAATTGTAATATGTCCATGTTCAGCATATCATATATAGATGGAAAACATGTATCAGAAGTGAATTTTGAGAAAAAAGTTACTTTTTCAAAGTTGCATTTCCGCGACCCCTTTAAGTGGTTTTAAAAATTTTGATATGTTTGTGTTCAGCATCCCAAATTTAGTTAGAAAGCACATTAATTAAGTGAATTTTGAGTAAAAAGTACTTTTCCAATGTTGTATTTTTTCAACGATTTTGAAATTATTTGCGATATTTTACGAGCCCTTCAAGTGGTTTTAAAAATTTTGATATATTTATGTTCAGCATCTCAAATTAAGCTAGACAGCATGTAAATTAAGTGAATTTTGAGTAAAAAGTTAATTTCCCAATGTTGTATTTTTTCAACGATTTTTAAATTATTTGCTATATTTCGCGAGTCGTTTAAGTGATTTTAAAAACTTTGATATACTTGTATTCAGCATCGTAAATTTAGTTGGAAAGCATTTAAATTAAGTAATTTTGGAGAAAAAGTTACTTTTTCACTGTTGTATTTTTCCAACGATTTCTAAATTATTCGCGATATTTCGCGAGCCCTTTAAGTGGTTAAAAATTTTGATAACTTCGTGTCCAGCATATTAAATTTAGTTGGAAAAGGGGTATTAGAAGTGAATTTTGAGAAAAAAGTTACTTTTTCAATATTGTGTTTTCAACGATTTTTAAATTATTTGCGATATTTCGCAAGTCCTTTAAGTGATTTAAAAAAATTTAATATATTCGTGTTCAGCATACCAAAATTAGATAGGAAAAATGTATCAAAAATTAATTTTGAGCAAAAATGTTATTTTCATATATTGTATTTTTCAGCGATTTTTAAAATATTTGATATATGTCGTGATATACAGCTAAAAAAGTCCCTATAATATGCGCTGTATCCAGTTAAATGTCTTCAGTGTAAACAGTAGAATAACGAAATGTTTAAGGACAGTCCCCAAAGTAACAAAATGTCTTCATAGTAACTTGTGGAACGAAAAACCGTCCCCGCACGGCGCATGTTGCGGAGACGGTTTTTCGTTCCACAAGTTACTATGAAGACATTTTGTTACTTTGAAGACTGTCCTTAAACTTTTCGTTATTCTACTGTTTACACTGAAGACATTTTACTGGATACAGCGCATATTATAGGGACTTTTTTGGCTGTATATACAGATATCTTCAAAGTATGAGCAATACATATATATATATATATATATATATGTGCACAGCACATGTTGCGGGGACGGGTTTTCGTTCCACAAGTTACTATGAAGACATTTTGTTACTTTGGGGACTGTCCTTAAACTTTTCGTTATTCTAGTGTTAACTCTGAAGACATTTTACTGGACACAGCGCATTTTATAGGGACTTTTTTGGCTGTCCCCGCAACATGTCCCGCATGTTGCGGGGACGGTTTTTCGTTTTACATGTTACTATGAAGACATTTTGATTCTTTGGAGACTGACCTCAAACTTTACATTAATCTACTATATACACTGAAGACATTTTACTGGGTACAGCGCATATTGTAGGGACTTTTTTGGCTGTATATACAGATGTCTTCAAAGTATGCATAATGAATATATATATATATATATATATATATATATATATATATATATATATATATATATATATATATATATATATATATATATATGTGCACGGCGCATGTTGCGGGGACCGTTTTTCGTTTCACAAGTTACTATGAAGACATTTTGTTACTTTGAAGACTGTCCTTAAACTTTTCGTTATTCTACTGTTTACACTGAAGACATTTTACTGGATAGAGCGCATATTATAGGGACTTTTTTGGCTGTATATACAGATGTCTTCAAAGTATGGGCAATGAATATATATATATATATATATATATATATATATATATATATATATATATTCATTGCCCATACTTTGAAGACATCTGTATATACAGCCAAAAAAGTCCCTATAATATGCGCTGTATCCAATTAAATGTCTTCAGTGTAAACAGTAGAATAACGAAAAGTTTAAGGACAGTCTTCAAAGTAACAAAATGTCTTCATAGTAACTTGTGGAACGAAAAACCGTCCCCGCAATATGCGCTGTGAACATATATATATATATATATATATATATATATATATATATATATATTCATTGCTCATACTTTGAAGACATCTGTATATACAGCCAAAAAAGTCCCCATAATATGCGCTGTATCCAGTAAAATGTCTTCAGTGTAAACAGTAGAATAACGAAAAGTTTAAGGACAGTCTTCAAAGTAACAAAATGTCTTCATAGTAAACAATTTGTTGGCACCCGGTGTGAAAGTCACAGTTTATCGAAGTCGTCAGGCAACACTCCAAAGTTTATTCGTTGTGAATGATGAAAAAACTTCTGCATATTGCCCGGATGTAGAAAAATTGATGGACGCAATGGAAATAAAATATGAAGCAGATGACTGCAGATTATTTTTTGACAGTTCAAAACTTCAGTTCCAATCGCCTATAGTACAGAAACGAAAGAAACATATGATGCACTGGAAAATATTTTAAAAATGGTTAACTACGCCAAACATATGTGGCGCATATGCTGCGATTTAAAAGTTGTAGCAATGCTTTGCGGTCTTCAAAGCGGCTATATAAAATATATGTGTTTTTTGTGCAATTGGGACACACGATTTTCCGGTGACCAATATGCATGCCACGGATGGAAACTCAGAGAACACAGCAGGTTACATACGGCCAATATTATTCGTGAGCCTTTAGTGCCGAAGGAGAAGATATTGCTGCCTCCACTGCATGTTAAACTTGGAATTGTTAAGAATTTTATCAAAACTGTCGCCAAAAGAGATGAAGTTTTCTTGTGTTTGAAACTAATTTACCCGAGTCTCAGCGAAAGTAAAATTAAAGAAGGTAAGTTATAATATCACATTAATTTCCCATGATTTTCCATCTTAACAAATTAATTTTTTCCAATCAGGCGTAGTAAATGGTCCAGATATACGAAAGCTGATTAAAAGTGACGCATTCAACAATATTTTGATTGACGATGAATTGAATGCATGGCAGGCAATCAAAGAAGTAATAGAAGGCTTGTTGGGAAAGCATCGTTCTAACAACTACGATGTTTCTGTCGCAAGGATGTTAAGAGCATTCTCGGAAATTGGTGTCCACATGTCCTTGAAAATCCATTATTTACATCATCATCATCTGGACTACTTCAGCAAACAATTGGCTACCGAATCTGATGAACAAGGTGAACGCTATCATCAAGTTGCTATGCCATTTGAAATGAGGTAATACTGATTTTTTATTTTTTCAAACTCATTTTAATAAAACAAAAACTTACAGATATAGAGGCAAAAAGTCGCCGAGTGCAATAATTGCGGAAATTTGGTGGTGGAGTAAGCTTGCGTGGCAAGACAAGGATGATCTTGATGATAAAGAATTTTCAGGAGATGCAGAAGGGCCAACAGTGGAGTCACACATTGACATTATGTGTGGTACAGAAACTGATGATAGCGATGAATGCGATGCCACTAGTCCCGAACAACCACCATCGAAAAAGTCTAGGCAATATTTATTAAAATAAATAAATAAAATAAAAAATTATAAAAATGTTTACTTAATTTTTTTAGTAGTTTATGGCCAGAAGTCTGGAGTTATTGGGGAAAATTTATAAAAAAGGCGATAAATGACACTTTTTTGAATAAAAACAAATATCAATATTCTTGTCAAAATGGGATACCTTCACTTAATTGTAAATAAAAGCAGAACGCGTTAATCGATTTCTATGATCTATGTCGCATTTTGTTTATAGGTTATGTGACTTTACATGAAATTAATAACACTTGATCCTTTTTTCCGTTTTGGATTTTTTATGAATTTAAAAAAAAAAATTTTAATTTTTAGGCAAAAAAATATTTTTTTTTCTCCACAAATTTATTTTTACCGGCAAAACTGTTGATTATAAAGAAAAACGTTATATGAACGGATTAAAGACATTGTAATTCTAATTCTTTTTTTGAGTTTGTTTTAGCAAAATCGGACAAGTGGTTCTCGAGTTATGTTAAACTACGTTTTTGCCAAAATGTTACAACTAAGCGAAAAAACATCAAGATAAGAAAAAAATTTAAAAGGTCATAAAAAAAACTGACACATACGAACGCCCTGACTTGGAATTTCTCACCCCCCAGACAATAATCCCAAAAATGTTCCATAGTGTAATTGTACATGTCTTTCTGTTCCTTGTATGTGCATTGGAATTTGTAGATCAGCCAGTGGTGGTTCATCGAAATCTAAGTATTCTACCAAGTGATGGAATCTGTCGAGTAAATACTGGTTCAAATAATATATCGTCCTTATTCATATCAACCATATTGACATAATCGGTAGCATCGAAATTAAAGATATATTTTTTGTAAACTCTGAGTTTAGTTGGATTTTTCTCGATAGTGTAAAATCTTTTTGATAGCTCTATCCAGTATTGCTTTTCGATCATCAAATAACATTGTTTATAAGATAATTTCTGTATGTGCGTAATATGAGTTGTTTTGAATTACACCATCTACAATATTACGAAAGTTTGGTTGTAAGTATCGTGTCCAACGTATAAATTTTAATAAAAGTGCACTGCCGTACACAACAGAGATATAAAACTTCACATTGAAGTACATTGGCACATAAACTGTATTAATATAAACTGCCAAAGTTTTTAAATTGGTCGATGGTGCATTAGTTGTTACATATAATCGTAGTAATCTACTTGCTTTGGTTATCCAACGAGAATGTGCAATTGGTTCTGGTTTAATGTTAGCTAAATTAACTGGAACAATACCATTCGAAATTGCTTTGGCTATTTGATATAAATATTTAACATCTGTTGATAGTTCGAGCTCATGTTCATGATCCATAATTGCAGGCATATGCTCCAGTGGTATTGGATCAAAATCAGCTACTACCTGAAAAATGAATTGTTTAGATCAATTAAAATCCAATTATTTTATTTTAACTTTATTCCAATCGAAAAAGTAAAATAATGACAATAAATAATGATTTTAAATAAAATAAAGTGGAAAAATATTTTTGTGAAAAACATTTTTTGTTAAAAAATATTTTTGAGGTGAAAGAAATTTTTGTGTTGAAAAAATTTTTTTAGGTAAAAACTTTTTTTTGAAATAAACAATTTTTTTGAGATAAAATAATATTTTTGAGGTAAAAAATTTTTTGTGATGAAAAAATTTTTTGTGATAAAAACACTTTTAAGTCAAAAATTTTTGTGGGAAAAAACTTTTTTAGGGTGAATATAAAATATTATTCATCTGTAGGCGACTGGTGAAAAAATTATGGTTACATACCTGCAATTTCTCACATTCTTGAATAGCTTTGAATAACTTTCCACTTGTTGCTCGTGGTCCACTGGTGACTGTTTTGTCCAATGCTTCATAAAAATGACGAAATGGCAGTTCATTGAAATGAAGCAGACATATAAACCAGTGAATTGGTATATTTAACTGTTTTTCAAATAATCGTAAAACACCATTTTCTGTTCCAGTATTTGCTGGCTCACCATCACTGCATATGCCAATTAATTGATCAACTGTTAGTGTTTTATTGTTGAAAAATTCATTCAGTTTTCTGTGTTTGGTTTTTGCATCTTCTTGACTACCCAAATTTACATATCCAAGTAACTCATTATAGGACTCTTTCAGAACAACTTAATGCGGTTCTTTTACCATAGTGGTATGATATTTGTCATTAATTTTCTCTGTAGTTAATGAGTCATCTTTTCTACCATCGAAAGAGAATGCAGTTATGGAAGAATTTGTATGTTGTGTACGAAGCACTGCATCTCTAGTTTTAACTTTTTCTCTAGCCACTTTTGATTTATCCATAATAACAAGATTACCATGAACATCTCTAAAATTTATATCTTCGAATAAAGCTGTTGCTAAACATGAAGCGACTCTATCTGAAACACCGAATCTATCACACATCATAGCAAAATTTAAGGCATCGTATCTTTGAGTACAATGACCTCGTCTCATTTGAACAGTTACTTCTGGAACTTCTGTTGTTGCTTCATTTTCATCTTTATCCATGTGTAATTCAGGTGGTTCGTAACT
Organism: Eustalomyia histrio; assembly: GCA_949748255.1. Classification (NCBI taxonomy): domain Eukaryota; kingdom Metazoa; phylum Arthropoda; class Insecta; order Diptera; family Anthomyiidae; genus Eustalomyia; species Eustalomyia histrio. The sequence goes on from OX456523.1 coordinate 86,462,318, forward strand.
TGGATCATCGGTACCACTTGTAAGTGTTGGTATTGTTGTAGCTACTTCTTCAACGTCTTCCGTATATTCAGATATTGTGAATTTTCTATCATTATGCTGGTCCATCATAAATTCTTTTAGATGTTCTGGAATCAATCCACACGAGCATTCTGTTGTTTTTAATTTGCAATTACATTTGCCAATATAAAATAATTCGTTTATTGAATCAACAAATGCTTTAAATTCATCTCTTTTGTTTCTATGTTGTACATGTTTCTGATATTTATCAAGCAAACCAGTTAATTTTTTTAAACACTCTTTCTATTAATGATTTTAATATTTAATTTACACCAAATTTGGATCAATTTATCTGTTACGTGAGGAGTAAAAGTTTTATACGAGAACATTTTGTTTTCAAACTTAGCACGATCACTTAAAAAAATAGTATTTTTAAATGTCACATTTAGTAGGCAAACTAAGATCATTTAAATCACTTGATAAACCAAAAACAACAATATCTTGATGAGGCATGTTAGTCAATCTAGAGTGAAAACTTGTTGATGTTTTTGGTTCCATTTGCGAATACACCGCAGACGATGTTGATGGTTCTTGATTATCCATAATAACTTTGATATTATCACTGCACTCTTTGTGGCACACTAAATTTAAAAATAAAAAAAAATATTGGTATTGTGATAAACGAGTTTTTATTTAAGTATATTGGCAAACTGCGTGCGCATTGCACAATGAACGATTAAGGAAGAAGGAAAAGCAAGCTTGGCAACGTTTAGTGTTAGTAAACGTCATTATTTTGTAACGTCATTATTCAGTGTTACAAAGTTGTATTATTTCAGATAATATGTTAAACATATTTAATTCATTTCATCAGGATTTTAAATTTACAATTGATAAGGAATGTAATCATAAACTTCATTATTTTCACACATTGGTAATAAGGAAGGAGAATAACTTGTTAGTAGATTGGTACCAAAAACCAATTGCTTCAGGGAGAATTTTAATTAGTATTCAAGACATCCAAGAAGAGTTATTAAAAATACTGCCAAAAATCTTAAAGATAAAGTTCTAAATATTAGTGATTTAGTTTTTTATAGAAATAATAAAATATAAATCAAAAATATTTTAAAGCATAACAATTTCCCAAGAGAATGGATTTGTAAATTTATTGGACAGTACAAAGGGAAGGTAGTGTTAATATAGTTACTGAACCTAAGATTTACAAATCTTTAACTTATGTACCAATGATTTCTGAAAGATTATAAAATTCCAATATATATGATGTCAATAATTATAGGATGGCTCATAGAACATATAATAAATTAGACTAGATTATTTAGTTAAATGAAAGATAGGACAGAGAGATTAGATAGATCTAATATTATGTATATGTAAGATACCTTGCGGGGGTAAGGATAATGAAATATGTAGTAAAAACAAATTAAAAACTAGGTTAGCAGGACATAGATCTGATAAAAAATACATCTTCTCAAAAAACTGCATTATCATAGTCATTAATCAAGCACCAGATTTTGAAAATACAACAGTTTTAAATACAGAATCAAATTACAAACGACGTTTCATGTTAGAAATATTACACTCACCAAAAAAAGTCTGTAATCGCAACTGAAAATTTTGCTGTTATTACGGAAATTTTGCTGATTTGAGCCCAGCGGTATTTTTTGCTAATCTTAACAACACATGTCTGCTGACGTATAGTAACATACAATGAAATTAGTAGAAAAGCTAGTAGCCGCTATAAAATTTTAGTAAACTTTTTGTAAAGTGGAATTTAAAATCTATTTGCTAAAATCAGCAAAAAAAACTACTAAATATCATTAATATTTTTACAAAATTTCAAATTTATTTTTTTTTATTTATTTTTTTCAAAAAATAGTTTAGACAAATTTCAAATTTATTTTTTTTTTATCGAGCATCAAAATTTTTTATTTTATTTTTTTTTTTAAAATATTTTACACAAAATTAAAAAAACAAATCAAAGGCTTATGTGTATGCGCACGTGTAAACAGCCTACAATTACTGTTCAGTGGGCTGTTTCGATGTTTGTTTTTATCAGTTGCCTATTCCCTTTATTTGTTTACTCTCTAAATATACTTACTCTTGTGAACCCAATAAGAACGGTACGTACGTGCTATATACGGAAAAACTGAAAATAATAATAAAAACCCCGTTTTGTTATTGGACAAAAAAACTAATTCTTTTTTTTATTATCAAAATTTCCGAGGAAAAATATATCAAGGAAACATTTTTTGGTCCTTCGAACTGGATTTCCAACCCCCGAGTCCTTAAAATATTATCACGGAAATACTTCTTTTCAGAACGAACCCAACTGTGTGAATACAACCCCCATTTTGTTTTTTGGATACCATTGGATTAAATTTAAATTTTGGTAAAACCAACCCTATATTTTTTTATAATAAACCCTAATAACTACAA